>OU696529.1:88255387-89675387 GCA_916048285.2 Bellardia pandia
GGTTCCAATTCTACCCTGAACATGGGCTGAGGGATCTTTTCACGGTTTCTGATATTCACTACGCTCTTGATTTTGAACCCTTTGTCCATTAAACCGGTTTTTATCTCCGCGGGATCAACACATGGGTCTATACCCTTTAGAACGACTTGGAGTCCTTTTGCGCTTTTGAGCTGGTAGGTATAGAAGTCCCTAGTCTCCCTCTCCAACTGGTTGGACAATTTTCGAAAATCATCTTCTCTATTCACTTGGATCTTTGTCTCGCAGATATTTCCATGTTTAATTGAGGTTACGCTAAACATGTTTTCACCTATTACCGAAATAATTCCTTGTACCAATTTACTGGAAGTCGGCTCTCTCAGATAAATTGGTGGGGGCTTAAACGTCTTCTTAGTAAGTTCTGGCTCATCCGTCTGGAGGAGAGCAAACCTATTTTGATTATTACTCACGGTCTTAGGAGCTTTTGAATTTGATGACACTTGAGCAGACGTCGGGCTCCTCTGTCGCTTGAGAACGGTGATGTACTTATCCATACCTACTTGTTTTTTTGGTTTGACTGCACTATTTGTTGAAGATGATGTTTTTTCATCTGTTGAAATCACTATATTGGGCGAACAGGAACGACGCCGTTCTGCGGCTCTTGTAGTGAGAAAATTCTCCGTAGATTTTTTTATGGATTCTTCCTCAGATACCCATTTAGTTTTTCTAGACGAGCTAAGCTCTTTCTCAGAATTACATCTGAGAGGAACGCTCATACAATTTTTATGCGATTTTTAGTGGTTTTTTTAATTACTGATATTACCGTAGATTTTTTTTAACCTATTACGAGTTATTTTTTCACTTTTTGTGTTATTTCAACCTATTACACTTTTTCACCTATTACGATTTTTTCACCGAAAATTCAGCCGCACTAAAAGTAACACGTCCGAACAGTTCGATGAGACGAGACTGAATGAATTAGCCATGTTTGAATGCAAAGTTACGTTGAATGACGTTACAGCAACAGTCAACTGCTATATCACAGATATAGAACAACTGAACATCATGGGAATTGACTGGATCCAATCTTTGGGTCTCTGGGATAAACCTATAACTACTTGGTGTCGACAAATTTCATTCGATGACGATCTTGCTAAGCTCAAGGAAACATATCAAACTGTTTTTGATAATAGTAGCCCCGGACTTTGTACTAAAACCAAAGTACATATTCAACTGCTACCAGACGCAAAGGAAATTTTCGTTCCTAAACGCCTAGTTCCTTACGCAGCAAGACTGGAAATCGAAGCGGAACTGCAAAGACTAGAAAAGGCAAAAATTATTTCTCCTGTGGATACTTCAAAGTATGCTGCACCAATCGTAGTCAGCAAGAGAAATGGCAAGATTTGCATTTGCGCAGATTACTATACGGGACTTAATGCGATGGTTGAATCAAATCAATATCCATTGCCCACACCAGAGGGAATTCTTTCCGATTGCAACAACTATATCATCTTTAGCCATCTGGATTTATCGGATGCTTACCTTCAGGTCGAAGTGGATGATGACAGTAAGGAATTACTCACAATAAACACTCACAGAGGTTTATTCAAATTAAATCGTTTGACACCTGGCATAAAATCAGCACCAGGAGCTTTATGCTCTGGTATAGATGGTGCCAAAGCATATATAGACGACATCATGCTTGCAAGTAAGTCAATTGTGGAACATAAATTGAATCTCAACCTGCTCTTACATAAGATTCAAGATTTTGGATTCCGGCTGAAATTTGAAAAATGCCAATTTTACAATGCGGAAATTAAATATCTTGGACAGATTATAAGTAAAAATGGTGTTCGACCTGATCCAACAAAAATCACTGCCATTCAAAAATTAAAAACACCACAAAACATTTCGGAAGTACGTTCTGGGTTCAATTAATCATTACGGGAAATTTGTTAACAACATGAGGAACCTCAGAAAGCCTCTTGATGACCTATTAAAGAAAGAGAATACTTTTAACAGGACTTCAGAATGTCAGGAATCATTGGACAAATTCAAACAAATCTTAACCTCAGATATGCTACTTACGCACTACAATCCGGATTTACCGATACACGTTGCTGCAGACGCATCATCGCATGGTGTAGGTGCAGTAATCTATCACACATATCCTGACAACAGTATGAAAGCAGTACACCACATATCAAGATCTCTCACACCAGCAGAACGCAACTATAGCCAAATTGAAAAGGAGGGCTTAGCACTACAACGCTTCCACAGGATGCTATTTGGACGCAAATTTACGTTGCACGCCGATCACAAACCATTGCTCGCAATTTTCGGCTCGAAAAAGGGGATACCGGTTTACACAGCCAACCGCTTACAACGCTGGGCTTTGATACTATTGACCTATGACTTTGAAATTAAATACACGAACACTAAGGATTTCGGTCATGCAGATGTGTTATCTAGACCATCCGACGAATATATTGTGGCTTCTGTATCACTTGAGGAGGACATTCGCAACGATCTCGATGAAGCAGTATCTACACTACCAGTATCTTTTAAGATGATAGTTAAATCTACCGAGAATAACGAAACTCTACAGACTATTATTCAGCATATGAACACCGGTTGGCCGGAAAGTAGTAAGAACATACATCCTTAAATTGTACCATACTTTAATCGTAAGGAATCATTATCGACCGCAGACGGTTGCATAATGTTTAACAATCGCATTGTGGTACCAGATCCGTATCGTCAGAAGATTCTCAAACAACTTCACAGAGGGCATCTATCAGCAGAAAGATGTAAGTCAATTGCTCGAAGTTTCGTTTATTGGCCTTCTATTGACAAGCAAATTGAGGACTACGTCAGAAAATATCGGAACTGTCAACAAGTCGCAAAGAATCCTGTGAGGACCAACCTTTGCTCTTGGCCAATAACATCCCGACCGCTTGAAAGAATTCATATTGACTACGCGGGGCCACTGAGGAACAGATATTATCTAGTTATTATAGATTCATTTTCTAAATACCCGGCAATTTACGAAACGCAAACAATGACTTCATTCGCAACAATGAAAATTATGAACGACTATTGCGCACAATTTGGAAATCCTGAACAAATAGTTTCGGACAACAGGACACAGTTTTGCTCGCAACAATTTTAAAACTGGTGCAAGGAAAGAGCTATAGAACACACCAGGACAGTACGTTTCCACCCCAGCTCCAACGGTCAAGCAGAAAGATTCGTGGACACATTAAGCGCGCTCTCAAAAAAGCAGAAGGGGAAGATACGCCTACCGCAGCACTTCAAACATTCTTGGAAGTCTATAGATCAACACCCAATCCAAACTCACCAAATGGCAAGACTCCAGCGGAATCGTTCATAGGTCGAAAAATGAGAACAGTCTTCGACATCATTAAAAACCAAAAGTCACCGATCGCAAACTAACCAACAAATGGAGAAACAATACAACACCAAACATGGCACACGTAAAAGAACATTCATCCAAGGCGATCAAGTCTACGCATTGAACTTTAAGGGAAACAAGCAATACTGGGTCCCAGGCGAAATCATCGAGAAGATCGTTAATGTGATTTACAACACCCTAATTGACGTTGGTAACAGGAAAATACTCGTAAGAGCACACACGGACCAACTTCGACCAAGATACGAGGAAACTGACACTACTGCATCAGGAACGGCAAATCTTCCTTTGGACATATTGCTTGCAGAATTCGGGATAACTCTACCATGTGAAGAAGAAACTTTTGCAACCCCCACAGCTTCACCTGACCTCACACCAATGCGCATAACCAGTCGAAGACAACCTGTGGAACCTTTTTCCAGATCACCCCGATTGTCTTAAGGAGGGAGATGTTAGGGGGTAACCCTATCTTACAACATTAATATGTCAATGTGGCATCACCATAAAATGCGACGCTGCATTCATCATTATCTTTAAGTTTTTATGTACAATTCTTATAACGGTTTTTTACAGTTAGTTGTAGCAAGCCAACTGAGACACACCTCATGAAATAAAAAAAAGTTTATGTTTATTACTAATTAACCAACAGTCTTTTATTCAACATAAGAGTACAACACATATTTATAAAAAAAAACGAATTTACTAAACTCTTAAAACTATGGCCCCTGGGCCACCAGACAAGTTCTCCAACAACAGGTTTGCTGTTTTCGGGGACTATGTTGAAAACCCGAAAAAAGTTTAGAATTAATGAATATCCAGAACTTTCAGTGCAAACCAACAACAACAACAACAAAAATAACCCAAAATATATGTTAATAACATCCATTGACCCTTAGCAAGCTCAAGCCCTTTCGTTATCAAAATAAAAACATAGAAAGCATAAGCACTGAATTAACCTCGATCACCGCATTAATAGATGGTAATATCTTGATACTCACAAAAAAAAATCTTGATACATACTAAAAATAGGCGCAAAGGAAATACCACATGCCCGGCTTGTAGCCTTCCATCCCACGACCAACTAGAATGTACCTGTACGCTCTGCATAAATTGCTCTGGCCAGAACTTCTCAGCAGATAACAAATGTCCAAGATACGTTCAGATGAAAGAGCTTCTGAAAATAAAAGCAAAAACCTACTGCTCGATAAACGAAGCCAGGCTAAAATACAGGGAACAAAATCCCAATAAATATAAATTCCAATAAACTCTGATTATCAAGATTTTCGCCTTTTTATCATTTTATATCCTACCTAATCAAGATATATATCCTAGAGAAATAACTGAAATAATATCTACGATCAACACACCATTCCTAGTATTGCGCGACTTTAATGGTTTGGGCTCTATAACCAGCAACAAAAGAGGGCTTTTGTTGGAAAATGTAATTAATCAAACTGGACTATGCATAATAAACGATGGAAATACAACACTTTCTCAACTCATAGTACCTTAACCAACATTGACGTGTCACTCAGCTCGATCAATATATATACTTCCATTGATGGCATGGGCCATCCTAGATGACCTTCATGGCAGCGAACATTTCCCAACCAATATAACTATCAAACTGACTAAAAATAACATTCTTCAATTTTGGGGTTTTTCAAAAAATTTAAAAATGTTGAGTTAATCATCCTTCTTTTTTTGATTTCTTTTAATGAGAGATTTCATCAGATCACTTTTTGATAACTTTGAGCATAAATTTAAATTTATTTATACACTTTTATTTAATTTTAAATAATTTCAAATAAAAGTGCAACATCAACAGAAATTCACATCACTGGAACAAAGAGCTTTGTCTGTAACTTTAACCGGATTTAAAATGACAACTATTTGTTTAAGTACAACAAATTCTTCTTCTTCATAATGATGATGGAAATTTCTACCAAAGACTATAAATATATAAAGATGTTGCACTGCCATACATTGTTCTGACACTGCTAAATTATTGATGGGATTTTGCGAAAACCCCCTTGTCTATGACTAATGAGAGAATTTTACACACATTTGTTATGCTCTTTTCAAAACATTCATTCAGTCGTCGTTGAGCAAGCGATGAGAACGCATGCGGATGGTTATCGTCACTTTTTTCCAAAATTTATTAAGCATTGTTGTTGCTTCTTGTTGGACGAAGCATAGCAACACATGCGATTCAATTACAATTGAACACAAAAATAAAAAACTGTTTTAGATGGACTTAATTTTGTTTTTTCTAAAAATAACTGTTTTAAAATTGTTTTTTGATATTGATAATTGTTATTTATAGTCCCTGATATTTTTTCTTAAGGTGTTTATATCTGGCTAAAACTCTTTCTTATTTTAAGCGTTTGCCAATATGTTTGCTGGGAAAATTCTCTCACCAAAACATCTTCATTTTTACGTACCACTGATATACATACATATGTATGTACATACATATATTGCCGAATCAAAAAACATACAAACTAAAAGAAGTCTTGTTTTCACAAAATGTATGTGCAAATAACCTGTGGAAAAATCAATGTTACCGTTTGTATTATTGTAGCGTAAGAATACGTGTTTTATTGTTGTAGAAATGAAACTATATTGATTCGCACCGAAATAAAAACCTTTAGTATATAAATTTTTAGAATTACATATTTATAGAGAAATAAAACTAGCAAATAATGAAAATAATCACTTAATTATTACATACATTAATTAAATTCAAATTTACTTTACATTTTAACGAGCCATTTTAACCAAAATCTTTTAAAAAAGTTGTTTTCGTGCCAAAGGTGGACACTGAAAAAATCCATCGGTTCATGGATTTAATTTTGGCAGTAGCTAAGTTATTATCCTTAAAAATGACTCAGTTTAGCACCTCATCAAATTGTGTAAACGATGATGCAATGTTTTACCTATAGAGTTTCAAACAATTTTAGAAGATACTATAATATTTTAATAAAGACGCCGATTGTTTTACATTCAACAATGTGCCAATAGAATTAATATCAAGTCGATATTTTGTTGGTTACATACATATGTAGCTCAACGAATATCTTGCGTTAAATGTCGTTTAGATTTAATAAACCAGCGCAAATTTTGTCATATCCTTCAGAAATGTTTGTTCATGCAAAAAATTATACAAATGATTCCGAGCAATGCGTAAGTTGCACCAAAAATACAATTTATTCCTTACGGTTTGATGAGAATAACGAATGTTATAAACACAGAATGAAGATTCTTAATTACTAGTTCTTATTTTACTACGGAAGCATTCCACATGGGAAACATACAAATACAAATTATCAAGTACATATAGAAAAAGTTAAAATTTTGAAACACTGATAAATAAATTTAATAAATACTAAACAAAAAAAAACATTCGTGTTATTACAACTTCATTCTATACAAAAATAGAGACAGAAGTTCATAATTGAACTGTCTATAAAATTATATATGGTAAGTACATACATACACACATAATTGAATAGTCTAAAAAATAGCATTATAATTCGGTGCGAATCGATATAGTTTTGTATGTACAACAATAAAACACATACTCTTACCCTACAATTACACAATCGGTCACATTATTAACAAAAGTTCTTTGCACAAAAATTGCAAGAACCAAAAATTCTTTTGTTAGGTTTTTATTTTATTTTTACATTTTTAATGCAATGTACAACACACACACATGCACACAAACAATGATAAATTAGAATTAAAAGATATTATACACAACAAGAGAACGAGAGATTGTTACGCTCTTTGTGCTTCATTCCCTTTTGTCTTCCCTCCCGCATCCAGAGGAAACACAAAATTTTGTCAATTTTAAATACACTGAGTGCAACATCTTTATATATTTATAGTCTTTGTTTCTACCATATTGTTTTTTTTTTGCTAAATTTCATCATATTAAGATTCATATTTTTTTATTTTAACCATTTTACCTTTAATTTTGAACATTTATTTATTTATTTATATTTATTAGTAGTATTTAAAATACTTTTATATAACATTTTATGTTCGTTTTACATCTATAAACTCTGGTTTAAATTAAATATTTCTTATAAAAAATACAGTTTTTCTTCTAAATACATTTGGATTTATTTCATTTTTAATATTATTAGGCATCATGTTGTAGAGATTTAATCCCTTATAAAAGAGAGATCTTTTCATCGTGTTGTTATCTGCTCGCTGTAATCTGAAATCTTGAGCGTTCCTTAGGCTATATGGTTGAACCTCTCCTACGTACCTTATTTGTTCAATTAAATAATCAGGTGCATCTCCCATTTTCATTTTTTGAATAAAATTAATTGTGTTTAGCTCTAGTCTTTGTTGTATATTAAGCCATTTAAGTGTATCTAACATATGTTCTATTGGGGTAAATCGATTGTATTTAAGTATAGAGCGCATGGCTTTATTCTGCAGCTTTTGCAATCTTGTTATTTGCTGTTCTGTGCAGCATGTATACAACACAGTTGATCCAAATTCAAAATGCGGTTTGATCATTACATTATAAATATTTATTGCCGTTATAACTGATATTTTATTTCTTATACGTTTGAAAAATCCGATTTTTTTCCAATTTTTTTACATATATATTCAATATGTTCTTTTAATTTTAAGTCTTTGTCTATTAGAAAACCCAGATATTTTATATTATTTACTTTTTCTATTGTTACATAATTTATTTTAAACGTTAAGATAGTGTTCATATTTATTTCCATTATTTTAGTCTTATTTTCGTTTAATTTTAATTTGTTCATTTTTAACCATTTATTTATATTGTCCATATCATTCGTTAAGTTATTATAACATATTTCTTCCGTTGCCGCTTCTGTGAAAATCAGCGTATCGTCTGCATATAAAACAATTTCGCATTTTTCCAAAACTTTTTCCATATCATTAATATATATAATAAGTAAAAGCGCACCTAGAATTGAGCCCTGTGGTACTCCAAAATTATTTTCGGTAGCATTTGATAATTTCCCATTAACCCTTGTATATTGCCTGCGATTAGTTAGATATGACTCAAACCATTTTAACTCATTGTCCTGAATTCCGTATTTATATAGTTTTTGTAATAGAATGTCCCTGTCTATTGTTTCGAATGCTCTTTTAAAATCCAGGAATATCGCCAATATTTTATTATTTTTCTTCATGAATTTCCACCTATTTATTACATAGTTGACTGCTGTTTCACATGAATACTTTCTTCTGAAGCCTGACTGATATTTCGAGAGTAGTTTGTGTTGTTCCATATAGTTTTCCAATTGATTCTTAACAATCTTTTCAATGATTTTTTCGAAAGTTTTCAACGTATTTATTGGACGATATTCTTCACATTTGATTGTTTTTTTAACTTTTTCAATGGGGGTAATCATAGATTCTTTCCAGTTATGGGGAAATATTCCCGTTTCTAGTGAATTGTTTATAATATTCAGCATAATAGTGCCGGTAATGTTCCAATTGTCTAATATTAAATTGCTTGTTATTTTATTATAGTCAGGTTTTTTCTTAATATTCTTACATATAATTTTAAGTTCTTCTAAAGATATTGCACGGAATTTAAATTTTAAATCTATCACAGGTATTTTGTTTTCATATTGCACATAAATAATGGAATTTCTAATTTCCTTAATACTATTAACGAAATATTTATTTAAATGTTTAGCTATTTGAAAATTATCTTTATATTCTACATTATCTATTATCACAGTTTTTATCACATTTCTGGATTTTCTTAGTACTAGTTCTTTTATTTTGCTTCACATTTCTTTTTGGTCATTTGCGTTATTTATTTTGTTATTTATGTATTTATTTTTTTCATTTTCAATTCTAGTTTTATATGTATTTCTTATTGTTTTATAGTTATTCCACGCTTCATTTGTGTTTTCAGTTATTGCAATTTGATATTTAAAAATTTTTTCCCTTTTTAGTGTTCTGAGATTGTTGTTAAACCATTTGTTATTTCTATGTTCATTTATATTTGTTTTCACACTAAATCTTCGTATTGTATTTTCAAAAACACTATCAAAGTTGTTGACATTATCGTTTAATCCTTTTTGTTCATCATATTTCGATATTGCATTTATTTCGTTTTTGAATCTTTCCTTATTATATTTAAAAATGTTTATTTCTTTAGTTTTATTGTCTCGATCTATACATTCGCACTCAATAAAAATGTCTATAGATTCGTGATCAGATATTTTATTATTTATATTTCCCTTTGCGAAATCATTTCACTGTTTGTTATAATATAGTCTATTAAGGTTTTTGAATTTTGTGTTATTCTAGTAAATTCGTTCATTACATGTTTGAGACAATTATCATTAAGTATACTTTTTAATTTCCCCGTATAGAAATCGTTATTCCAGTCAATATTAAAATCTCCAGCTATTAAAATATCACAGTTCGTTTCGCACATTTCTTCTATAAAATCTTTAAATATATCACAAAATTCTGACTTTGAACTACTTGGTGATCTATATACTGCTATAATTATAATTGATATTTTTTTATATTTTGCCATATATGCGCTAATCCAGTATTTCGAGTCTTTAATATTGTCTTTAAGTTTATCAATCTTCCAATGTTTTTTAAAATATATTTTTTTTATTATTATTATTATTATTATTTATTTATTTATTTTATTTATTTAGTAGTATTCATAATACTTTATAATTTTTCGCATATACATAATTATTTTACATTTTTTACAAATTACTATTGATAATATTATTTCTTAAAAATTGTACTATATTTCTTTTGCATATATTAATATTTCTTTCTTTTTTATATTTTCTGGTAATGTATTATATAGTTTAAGACCTTTAAAGAATAGAGATCGTTGCATTGCAGTTGTTGTTACCCTTGGTAGTCTGAAATTCTCTTCGTTTCTAAGGTAGTATGGTTGTGCTTCTCTCACATAGCCAAGTTGTTCGGTAAGATATTCTGGTGCGTTTCCAATTTTCATTTTCAGAATGAATTGCAGTGTATTTAGTTCCAGTCTTTGTTGAATATTTAACCATTTCAGTGTTTCTAGCATTAGTTGAATTGGAGCATATATATTGTATTTTAAAATTGACCGCATAGCTTTATTTTGTAATTTTTGTAGTCTTTCTATTTGTGTTGTTGTGCAGCAGGTGTATAAAATTGTGGAGCCGAATTCAAAATGTGGTTTTATCATTGTGTTATATATGTGTATTGCCGTTATTTGAGATACTTTATTTCTAACCCGTTTAAAGAAACCAATTTTTCTACCAATTTTCTTACATATATAATCAATGTGTTCTTTTAGTTTTAAGTCTTTATCTATTATAAATCCGAGGTAATTAATTTTATTTACTTTTTCTATTGTTTCATTATTAATTGTAATCACATATTCACTGTTCATATTTATTTCAAGTATTTTAGTTTTGAGTTCGTTAAGTTTTAATTTATTCATTTTAAGCCAGTTATTTATGTTGTTTATGTCGTGCATTAGGTTTTCCCTACATTGTTCATCAGTGTCTCCTTCCGCATAAATTAATGTATCATCTGCGTACAGAATTATTTCGCATTTTTTTAGTATATTTGGCATATCATTTATGTATATTATGAATAATAGTGCGCCTAGGATAGAACCTTGTGGAACTCCAAATTCATTGTTTACTTCTTTTGATTTTATACCATTCACCTTTGTAATTTGCCTTCTATTAGTAAGATATGATTTAAACCAATTTAATTCAACTTCTCTTATACCATACATATATAATTTCCGAATCAGTATTTCTCTATCAATTGTCTGAAATGCTCTTTTAAAATCCAAAAACATTGCCATTATTTTTTTCTTTCTATCTATAAATTTCCATCTGTTTATCACATAATTAACCGTTGTTTCGCATGAGAACTTTTTTCTAAATCCAGATTGATATTTTGAAAATAAGTTTTGTTGTTCCATATATGTTTCCAGTTGTTCCTTAATAATTTTTTCGATGACTTTTTCACATGTTTTAAGAGTGTTTATTGGTCGGAACTCGTCACATTTATTTGTTCTTGCAATTTTCTCTATTGGTGTTACCATTGAGTATTTCCAGCTATCTGGAAAAATTCCTGTTTCAAGTGATCTATTTATTATATCACGCATCGGTTCTCCTATAATATTCCAATTATCTATAATAAGTTTAATTGTAACATTATTGAAATCTGGTTTACTTTTCATATTTTTACAAATATTTTTAAGTTCTTGAATTGTTATTGCACGGAATCTAAATCTATTCGTTATCACAGGTATATTGTTTATATATTGCACATTTTCTATTGTATTATTAATTGACTTAATACTATTCACAAAATAATGGTTAAATTGGGTGGCAATTTGGTAGTTATCTTTATATTCTATTTGATTAAATATAACATTTTTTATCACAGTTTTATTTTTCTTAAGGACTAAGTCTTTGATTTGTCTCCACATTTGTTTCTGATCTTTGGCATTTTTTATTTTTTTATTAATGTAATTGTTCTTCTCAATTTCTATTTTGGTTTTATATGTATTTCTAATTATCTTATAATTGCTCCATGCTGCTACTGTATTTTCTGCCTTAGCTATTTCATATTTAATAATTTTTTCTTTCTTCAATAGTTTAAGTTCCCTGTTATACCATTTGTTGACGTTATTTTTTGTGTTTTTTATTATTTTTTTGTGTGTAAATTTCTTTATAGTGTTTTCAATGGCCGACTCAAAAAAAAAAAAATAATAATAATAATAATAAAACAATCTAATTTGTAATAAAGATAGAATTAAAATTTGTGTAACGAAGCCGTGTTTTAATTTAGAGGTCACAAAATTAAATAAATTTTATTGTGACAGAACCTTCGACAGCCGTGGGTTATACCCCAGCCAAAGAAGGTTCGTTACAACGTATTGTTCACACATTTTAAAATATTGTCTTTTTTATTTTTTATTGAACATATCGTTAATTTTGCAACTTTATACTTTTTACTTAGCACTGTAACACTCGATCCTTTTTTAAATATTCCAAAATTTCGCATTTTTCATTTAAGGATAAAAACTTTCGACTGTTTTTAGACATTACTAATTTTAAAAATAAATTCACGAACCTACCGCAACAAGTTACATAAAGCGACTAGCATTAAATACCTTTAAAATAATGACATACTATGGTATTTATTAATTCCCAACATTAAAAATAAACGCTTCTACAAATTAAAAAATCCCCAAAAATTTAAAAAAAATTGTTCACTATTTAGAGCCATTAAACTTTGTTCACTATTTAGAGCGCCCATATAAAAAACTGAGTGTTCACATTAGTGGATAGTTCATTACACTGGATGTTCACATTACCGCGAGTTCACTGTATTTGTAAAAAAATTAGTAAAAAAAACTGGCTTTTTTAAAAGAATAAGAACTAAAATATCTTTGATAACTTCTATTAATATATATAATACAATAATAAAACCTCATTTTGAGTTCGGGTCTACAATAATATATACGTGCTGTAACGAATCCCAAATAGAACGACTTTAAAAGTTACAAAACAAAGCGATGCGAAATTTACTCTTGTCAGTGAAGAGTACCTACATATTAAAAATTAAGGTTCAAAATAATCAATTAATACGACGAGAATAAATTTAACCTTCATGGGTCAGATAAAAAGCAGTACGTTTGGCGTAAGCCAAATACTGAGTTTTTACCTAATAACAATCGGGCTACAATCAAGCACGGGGCAGGGTCTGTAATGGTGTGGGGATGTGTTTCCAGTGCAGGAGTAGGGAATATTCATTTTATAGAGGGTAAAATGAACCGATTCCAATATATGGACATATTGAAGCAAAATGTGAAACAGAGTGCTGAAAAATTAAACATATTGGACACATGTGGTTTTTATCAGGATAACGATCCAAAGCACATTTTACACGTTGCGAAGATGTGGCTAATTCATAATTGCCCAAAATTACTGCAAACACCCGCACAGTCCCCAGATCTCAACATTATTGAGCATGTGTGGGAAGAACTAGCCGAAAGCTCTATAAATCTACTTTCAACACATTAGACCAGTTGAAAGAGGGAATACGACGTGAATGGAACAATATAAGTCCAGAGTTTTGCGCTAATCTCATGCAGTCGATATCCCGACGTTTAGAAGCAGTAATAAAAGCAAAAGGTTTTGCTACCTAGTTCTAAAACTGTATATTTCATTTGACTGTCCAATTATGCGTTTGACGTTAAATTTGTTATTTTAGTTTTCTTTTCTTATTTTAGAAATCGTTTTAAATAAAACATGCTAAGTATTATACATTGTTTTAAAGGTTTTTTTAATAATCTACAACATATCATAAATTTTTTTAGAATTATTTTTATTAAAGTGAAAAAAATCGGCATTTGAATATTATCATGCCGTGTCCAATTATGCGTTTGAACCACTGTACATACATACTTCGTATATAAAATTTCTTGCAATCAGTTTTAAATACAGCTAATTTGTGTGTTGAAATATCCATACTTAAAAGACTTGTGATTACTTTACCGCCGAGGTATATTTTATATCATTTTGTATATTGACTTTGCCATATTGCCATACCATAACCTTAGCCATAATCGTAACTTTTTTTCTGTCAATAGTTAGTGCTGCCATAACCGTAAACAGCTGTTTATGTTTTTAAATTTTAATTCCTCAAAAGTGCAGAATTAAATAAATGCATCATACGCTAAAAGAAGACATTTGAAGCGTAAGAGACGTTTAAAAGTCCGACCTATCAACATGAATTGGTTCCACAGTGGGTATCACCAGAAAACGTTTCTAAAAATAAAAGATATGGACGAAAAAGAGCTGTTTGCGCACATAAGAATGCCTTTTTTTGAAACTCAATAAGTTTTCACCAACTCAATAAGTTTTCCGTCAACCATTTTATTTACTACAAAATTTTAATTTATATTAAAGAAGTTCTTAAACAATATTTATTATTAGAGAAAATTTTTCATTTGGCTTGAGTTCATATTTTTAATTAATAACTCGAAGAATACCATTGTGAAACTATATTTTTCTAGACAAATGGCACACTGAAATGCATTTTCTACCATGCCAAGGGCGTCATCAGCAATGTTTATTGTCCAAGATCTACTTGTAAATATCATCTATTTAACTTTTTATTTAACACCATTTATTGAGAAATAGAATTCGGGAATTAAACAATTTAAAAGAAGACTTACCAAACAATACCAATCTGAAAACTAAAATGAAAACAAAAAGAAGCAACAAATATGTAAATATTGCAATCAGCTGTTTATGGTTATGGCGGAAAACCAAAATTCAATTGGGATTTATGGTTGACTATGGCATTATGTTAAGTCAGCAATAATCGTTTACATTTCTGCCCATAAATTTAGTTTGAACAGCTGTTTTTTATGGTTATGGTTGTCACGACTAATTGAACATTAAATTACCGTACAATACGGTAATTACCGTACAGTTAACATCACTGGGTCAATGCAAACTTCGAGAAACCGTAATTCGGTACAGTTATACAAAG
The DNA here is from genome assembly GCA_916048285.2 of Bellardia pandia. Lineage (NCBI taxonomy): Eukaryota > Metazoa > Arthropoda > Insecta > Diptera > Calliphoridae > Bellardia > Bellardia pandia. The sequence goes on from OU696529.1 coordinate 88,270,356, forward strand.
CCAAACATTAACCAATGCGAGTGAGTCGCAAGACTCTCGAAGGCAAGAAACGAGGACGGCCGGATTACCCTTTTTCCACCCAAAGCTGAATTACAACTGTAAATTATGTTTGTTTGTTAGATTATGACATTTTTTTCTTTTAAATGAAACCATTTCTTTTTTAAGTTCCCGTTCTCTTGAAATAAACCGTGAGCCACTGTACATAATAAAGTCATTCAAGTATATTCAGCTATTATAGATATTGGTTTTACCTTAATTTTAACAAAAGCCTCATTACAGTCAGCTAACAAATATTTTGCTTTCCGTGAATATATGCGTACAACTCCAAGTAGCAAGTGTCCAGATGTTCGTAAAGCCAGCTTTACTTTCGGTTGCATTATTCCCTCAACAGATTTTTCTATGTTTGTTTCAAAAACATGGGCCTTTGTGATTTTTTTGTCCCAATGTGCTGCAAGCCATACTCTCGCCAAAGGGCCTTTTTTGGCCAATATAATATGTGCATAAAACATATTAAGCACTTTTTAGTTATATTGCAATTATTTAATAAACTGAATTCTTTAATTTGTTAATATAGACCACAAAACAAAAACTGTACAAGCAGCGATGACAAATTTAGCGATTGCGTTCAAGTACTTAGAGATGAGCATTTTTAATTGAAAGTGATGCCACACACAATGAAGAAGACATGCCAGACTTGAATGCGTGTATGCTTTACTGTGAAAATGGTGTATACATGAAAGATATTGAAAATACCTACCACGTTTTCACAGTCGAAAATTATAACAAATTTCAAAATTTAAGGTACAAATCCAGATATCTAGTAAAGTTGAAATATAATAAATAAATAAAGAATAGAAGATTTTATTTTTAGATTTTTTTTACAGTTTTAAATGAACAGTTTTATTATATTTTATGATCTGCAGCAATCATTTTTTGCCATTGTCGCTCTTCCACTGGTTTACTGAAAACAAAAAACTAGGACCAAAAAAGAATTCAATTTTATTTTATTTATTCAATTAAAAAAATAACTTTTTTGGAATTTATATATTATATCATATTTTGTATTTTTTAACGAAGTGCAAAGTTTCCAAAATAATTTTGAATAATCGAGTGAATGTAGATTCCCACAGATTAAATCATACGCGCTTCAATGATATTTATACAATAAATTTTCGCATAGAAGTCTATTTTTGCAACAAACTATAATCTAAACAAGTTAGAGTGCAATATTCGACTGTGCCGAATCTTAAATACTCCCAAATATAATGAGAAATACAAAAAACTACATTGTTTATAGGACTAGAATATCCTTATTCAGTGTTTTTTTCAACTAATAGCTTAGCATTTTATACATCATTTGAAAGATATTTTCCGAACAACATAATTTATTTCAAATGATTAGGAATTTTATCTAATGTTGACCATTGATGTAATTACCAATTCTCACAACTATTCACAGAGTTTAACTGATTGAGTGTAATTTAACAATAAATAAAATTAACAAAACATACTTCCATATTCACCACAAGTAAAGAAACAGGGTAAAAACAAGTAAAGGCAGAATTAGTCTTTACTTTTTTTCCGAATCAGCTGACTTGGTTCTGTTAAATAGAAAATGTGTAGAAGTCGTTAGTTGTTTTGTATGATGCAATTAATTGCATGCAATTTTTTCCATTCTCTTTTAAAATTGCTACGTAAAATGTTGTGCACTTATACGATGCAATTTTACGTGCAACAAATCATGCAGTTTTTTGACGTTTAATTACACATTCCTCTTTAGTTTTTCATTCGCAACAAAGAAAACAAAATTTTAAAATATATGTAAATATAATATACAAAAAATATATGTACATATGTATGTATATAAAATAATATACATACATATACATAATAAATACAATATACAATAATTTTAAAATATATAAAAAATGGACGATTTTAATACAGAAGAAGTAATTGAAAATGTTTTTGCGCATTAATTTTTATAACGCACACTTCAAAGTCAGAATAAGAATAAAACAAAATAAGTAAACCACAAACGATGGTAAAAGGAAATGTCAAAATATTGCATGACAAACGAAGTCGTGCAACTTTTTCTACCCCTCTTGCTTCTCTCACCCGTTCGCCAACAAACATCAATTGCATGCAAAATTGCCTCTAACTTTCCATGCCGTTGCGGACGAACCTGTTGAAAACAAAAATTTGCTAAAGCTGTGTTCACATTGTGTGTATTTGTCATGTGGAATGTCACTTTTCTATCCTCTATGTTTTCATGTGTATGTCAAAAATTGAGTTTCACATACGGTTTATAATATACATGTACAAATATTGGTATGTCAATTACATTTGACATAACCTATCAAAAAAAAAAAAATCTTAAAACTTATTCCGCGGGTTATACAAGTATTCCTTCTCTTGCCACATTTCGATCAACTGTAGAACCGCTTCTTTGCACCAGTCATACTTTAACAACATAAAAATAACTATAAAAATTGCAATAAAAAATACATATGTACTTACTTTTGTTAACTACTTTTCAATTTTTCCCTCCATTTTCAATAATAAATTTGTATAGTTTTTTTTGTATTTTTGTTTTACTATTTATAAATTATATTTATAAAAATTTCAATTAATTTTTGGCGCCACAAAATTTTTGTTATAAGAAACAGCTGATGTCAGATGGTTTGTCACTTGAAAATAGAACTCGTTCTAAATAAAAAATGTCATGTGTATTGCACACATAGAAATAACACATGATATTGTTTGAAGGTGTTCAGACTATATGTACAAATTTGACATGCGAAAAAGTGACAGTCCACATGACAAATACACATAATGTGAACACACCTTAAGTGACGCTTTTCTTTAAGGGATGTGTTATATTTTTTCCATTGTGATTTAAAAGTTTATGTTTTTTGAAATGTTCTTATTTTTTTACTTTTAGTCAATTTTTTTAGTATTCATATTTGTTTTGTGTTCACAACTGATCAATATATTAAGGTAAAGAAAAGCGTTTCTTAATTTTTTTTTTATTTATTTTTTACTTTTTAGTAATGAATAGTAACGTTAAGAACAGCCAAAATCGTTGTTTTTAAATGCTTTTATTTACTTTCACTTTGGAAAATCAAATCTTGTAACGGATTTTATCCTGGTGAACGCTTTCAAAGTTTTATCCATTTGCATTGAGTGGAAGGCAGTCAAAAAAGAATTTTACAAAAAAAAAAAAAATTCCACCCCCCCAGATTTTATCCTGGCTACGCCCATGTATTCGTGTATTGCCATCGGGAGTATGAATACCTGCAAAGTTTTATTCATTTGCATTGAGTAGAAGGCAGTCAAAAAAGCATTTTATCAAAAAAAAAAATGTTTGCCCCCCTAGATTTTATCCTGGTGAATGCCTGCAAAGTTTTATCCATTTGCATTGAGTAGAAGGCAGTCAAAAAAACATTTTACCAACAAAAAAAATGTTGCCCCCTAGATTTTATCTTGGCTACGCCCATGAATTCGTGTATTGTCATCGGGAGTAAAAGGCGGTTAAATTAACGTTACAAGATTTGATTTTCCGAAGTGAGCTAAAGAAAAGGTTTTAAAAATTTTGCCCCCCCCCCCTAGATTTTATCTTGGTGAATGCCTGCAAAGTTTTATCCATTTGAATTGAGTAGAAGGCAGTCAAAAAAACATTTTACAAAAAAAAATTTTGCAAAGCAAATTTTAAAATATTATTGGATTCGCTGATGTGCCGAATTATCTCATCCTTTAGCTCTTGAATTGTTGCTGGCTTATCGACGTACACCTTTTCTTTCAAATAACCCCAAAGAAAAAAGTGCAACGGTGTCAAATCACATGATCTTGGCGGCCAATTGACATCGCCATTACGTGAGATAACACGGCCATTGAATTTGTTGCGCAAAAGAGCCATTGTTTTGTTAGCTGTGTGGCAAGTGGCACCGTCCTGCTGAAACCACATATCGTCCACATCCATATCTTCCAATTCGGGCCATAAAAAGTTCGTTATCATCTCACGATAGCGAACACCATTCACAGTAACTGCCTGACCGGCCTCATTTTGGAAAAAATACGGCCCGATGATGCCGCCAGCCAATAAACCGCACCAAACAGTCACTCTTTGTGGGTGCATTGGTTTTTCGACAATCACTCTTGGATTCTCATTTGCCCAAATGCGGCAATTCTGTTTATTGACGAATCCACTGAGGTGAAAATGTGCCTCATCACTGAAGATGATTTTCTTCGAAAATTGATCATCCACTGTTGCCATTTCTTGCCACCATTCTGCCCATTCACGACGTTTGGAATGGTCAAGAGGCTTTAGTTCTTGAGCACTTGTAAGCACCTTGTAAGCGTGTAAATGCAAGTCTTTATGCATAATGTTCATCAACGACGACCGTGAGAGGTGCAATTGTTGGGCACGACGACGAGTTGAGGTGGACGGCTCTTCCGCCACACTATCGCGAACAGCAGCAATATTTTCTGCAGTACGAGCATGCACTGGTGTTCTCACATCTTCTACAGACCCGGTTTGCTCGAATTTTTCCACGATTTTTGCGATTGTACGTACATCTGGACGATCAAATTGACCAAAAAATCACGAAGTGTACGATAAGCATTTTGATTTGAAAGCCCATTTTCATAATAAGTCTGGATAACTTTAACACGTTGTTGGATTGTGTATCTCTCCATGGTTCAAATTGAGTAAGTCTGAAATAGAGAAATGTCAAATAAAATTCGGAAAAAAGCTTGGCGTTTAGGTGTGGTTCACATTCAATATCGCCCTTACAATTTAACCACCCTTTATTATATCGTCACCTAAAATGCCCAAAGACGTAACCCTCATTATCATAATTTTACAGGAGAAGCAAAAAACGCTATAAAATGAAAACTGTTCAATTGAAAATCGCGATTTCTTCACATCTTGTCGTAAGATAGACGACAAACTTGTGTTCCAGATTCAATCAAGAAACGAATTTTAATTTTTTGAGGGTTACGTCTTAATTAATGATAAATTACAAAAGTATTTTTATATTATTTATTTTTATATGTATAAGGAAATGTGAAACAATACTGTTTCGAACTCCAGAAGGAAAATGCAATAACAATATTAAACGTGCTGTAGCTTAATTAGTTAGCGCATTTGATCATGATTGATTTGAGAATGATTTGGTATTTGTAGCCCGGGTTCGATTCCCAGCCGCTGCCACTCAAACAACATCAGTTTCTGATAATTATTAGTTTTCTTTATATTCATCCCACCTAATATTTATCACAGTGTCCTCCTTCAGTAGTATAGCATTCAAACGCCACCGAAGTAAAATAATTAAATAAAAGGCTATAAAATCAAGCTTTAAAAAATAATGCGCCTACTCACCACCAGAGGCCGCTGCACTAAAACAAACCTAATGAGCAATTGCAGAGTTGTGATATAAAGCTTTCTTCTACTTTCACCACCTTTACTTCTTCAATCCAAAGAATGTAACGCAATTATATATTAATTGTGTTTAAAAAAAATAATTGGAAATTCTTTAAGGTAAAATCTATTAATAATCATATTTGGGTATTCACTTAGATACATTTTTATATTTTTACGATCACATTAAATCCTAAATAAAAAAAAGCCAGAAATGTTTTTTTGTTTTTTTTTTTCTAAATTTCTCAATACTAGAGTCAAGATTATTATGTATCAATCTTTAATATGACCCATTCTAACATAAAAACTGTAAGTTTTTAAAAGAAAATCTCTTAGAAGCTGTACCTCATTGTATAGATCTACAAAAAGCAATTACAAATACGAGGCAAAAATAAGTAGGCACATTTTGAAAAGTAATACGAAAATAATTTAATATTAGCCATAATGCACACATATGTACTTACATTGCTAAAATTTTACAATGGGTTTTGTTTCTGCCGAATCCCTTCTTTATCTTGATAAAAACGAATTTGTGCACAACGGTGCAGGCATACCTACTTATATTTTATCACATCTATAGAAGAGCCAATAATAAAACTATAACAAGTAATCAATTAACTAATATAAATTGTAGATTCGATACTAATATTTATCAATCGGATAAAAACATAAATACAAATTAAAAACAAAATATTGGTGGATCACCGAATAATTTCCTTTTATTTTTAAATCTTGACATACACTCTTAATTTCAAATAATAAAGTGAGATTTTTAGATTTTTGCCTATAATAATAAACAAGTCAAATTTTTTGATTATAATAATAAACAAGTCAAAGTGCAATATTCGGCTATGCCGAATCTTAAATACCATCCACCTAAATATTATAAGTAGGGCTAATATTTGCATGCACTAAAGAATCGAAAATATGCGCTTAAAATATGCACTAAAAAATCAAAAATATGCACTAAAAAATCAAAAATATGCAGTAAAACTAGAAAATTTTCAATAAAAAAATGTTTTGTTTTTTAATTTTATTAAAAACAAAAAATTCAGTCTATTGTTATTTAAACGTAAATCTTTTAAAAACTAAAATATGTAACTAATTTAGATTTTTGTTTGTATAATAAATACTTTTTTATATTATCAAAAAAAATTTTGTACATAGAAAATGATCTCTCAACGTCAACCGAAGTTATAGGAGCATCCTTGAATGAATCCAATTCATTTGGAGAATATTAATTTTCTAATTCAGAGCCCACATTTGATTCCAGATCAAAAATCTGAAATTTGCTTTATTTTTTGAAATCCTTCATTTTTTTGCAAAATGCTTTGGATTTTTGTTTTAATTTATTGGGCTTTTCTTCCGTCCACATTGTTAATTTTACTTTCTGCAATATTATTTAATTTGATTTGAGTATTAAGTGAATCAAATCCCTCCAATTAAGTTATTGTCTCCCCAGTATATTCGTAATTGGAAAATACAAATGCTAATTGACTTTTGATGTTATTTAAATTTAATATTTCTTTTACTTTTTTAATTGCATACGAATCGGTATCAACAAGCTTGTCAATAACATTCTTAAATTGCGTAAAGTTTTTTGAATAGTATTCTACAGCATCTAGCCAGGTTCCCCATCTTCTTAATACTGGCTGCCGTGGAAGGGGAACCAAGGGATACATTTCTTTAAAAATTGCAACTCGTGAAGAAGCCTTTAAAAATATTTTTTTTCCGTATGAAATCAATAAATCAATACTATCGAATTTGCTTCTAATTTCCTCTGCAACGCGGTCTAACCTATGTTCCAAGCAGGTAACATCACAAAGTATATAGAGGTGACAGAAGGGGAAAGAAAATTTAGCTTTATACTTGTCTCTTTCTTCGAGAACTGCCTTTTTGTTTTCTTTATATTATCATTTTTCTTTATTTTTCTGGCGCAAAAAAATTCAATTTTGGTCACAGAGTATTTTTGTATTGCTTGATACAATCATAAAAAAGTACATTTATATCATCTAACGAATGCACAAACTCCACAATGCATACCACAAAGTATAACAACTATTAAAATATAATTTAGTAAGTTATTGAAATCACAAACATATAAACAAATTTTCAATTCAAATATTCTAACTCAAATTGTTTTGCTTATTTTGTTTTGTCCACAAAATTCTTGTTGTATATAGTGCTTTTCACATTACCAAATACTACCACAAAATATTTTCTTTCTATATATTATATAAAAGTGATTGTGTGTCTGTATGTATGTTTAATCCCAGCATACCATTATAGGGGCGCTCCGATAAAGGAGTCAGAAAAGAGTCCAACAAAAGAGCATTTTCGGAGCGCTCCGAAAAAAGGAGTCAGAAAAGAGTCCAACTAAAGAGCATTTTCGGAGCGAAAGAAAAATTAGCTTGTTACTATCCTGAGTCGGCACGCAGTATGACTCAGAAATTCCACTTAATTATGTGTGTACCAAAGCGTTGTTCTCCTGCTATTTGTGCTTTGAACAAAAAAAAAACATAGCTGTACCACACAAGAATGATAAAAACAAGATTACACAGAGCCCAAGAAAAACCTCATAAAAGACTCTTTTCTGACATTATCTAAGAGCTCTTTCTGACGGACCATTTTCGAATGTAATGACCCTCTTTTCTGAAGGTTTTCGGACCAATTATGATTGTTTTTTGGGCTCATAAAGAGCGTTAACGCTCCGAAAAAGGTGTCAGAAAAGACTCTTTTCAGACTCATATGGCTTGCTGGGATATTCCCCGCATACCATTCTAGGAGCGCTCCGAAAAAGGAGTCAGAAAAGAGTTCAACAAAAGAGCATTTTCGGAGCGCTCCGAAAAAAGGAGTCAGAAAAGAGTCCAACTAAAGAGCATTTTCGGAGCGAAAGAAAAATTTACTTGTTACTGTCCTGAGTCTTAGTATGACTCAGAAATTCCACTTAATTATGTGTGTACCAAAGCATTGTTGTCCTGTTATTTGTGCTTTGAACAAAAAAAAAAACATAGCTGTACCACACAAGAATGATAAAAACAAGATTACACAGAGCCCAAGAAAATCCTCATAAAATACTCTTTTCTGGCATTATCTAAGAGCTCTTTAAGAGCCCAAAAAACCCCTCATAAAAGACTCTTTTCTGACATTATCTAAAGCTGTGTTCACATTGTGTGTATTTGTCATGTGGACTGTCACTTTTTCACATGTCAAATTTGTACATATAGTCTGAACACCTTCAAACAATATCATGTGTTATTTCTATGTGTGCAATACACATGACATTTTTTATTTAGAACGAGTTCTATTTTCAAGTGACAAACCATCTGACATCAGCTGTTTTTTATAAATCAAATTTTGTGGCGGCAAAAATTAATTAAAATTTTAATAAATATAATTTATAAATAGTAAAACAAAAATACAAAAAAAAAACTATACAAATTTATTATTGAAAATGGAGGGAAAAATTGAAAAGTAGTTAACAAAAGTAAGTACATATGTATTTTTTTATTGCAATTTTTATAGTTATTTTTATGTTGTTAAAGTATGACTGGTGCAAAGAAGCGGTTCTACAGTTGATCGAAATGTGGCAAGAGAAGGAATACTTGCATAACCCGCGGAATAAGTTTTACCATATCAGCTGTTTTAAGATTTTTTTTGAGAGGTTATGTCAAATGTAATTGATATACTAACATTTGAACATGTAAATTATAAACCGTATGTGAAACTCAAATTTTGACATACACATGAAAACACATGTGGATAGAAAAGTGACATTCCACATGACAAATACACACAATGTGAACACAGCTTAAGACGGACCATTTTCGAATGTAATGACCCTCTTTTCTGAAGGTTTTCGGAGCAATTATGATTGTTTTTTGGGCTCATAAAGAGCGTTAACGCTCCGAAAAAGGTGTCAGAAAAGACTCTTTTCGGACTCATATGGCTTGCTGGGTTGTTGCTGGCTGCAACTTGAGCCTATATGTTGAGCAGCGAATTAAACTACACAAAACTCCACACTATGAAATTCCAATTAGGCTGTATGCGTTTGTAGGCTTAGTTTTGTAGGTTTATTTCTAAACAAATTAAATAATTAAATATAATTCCGTAAATATAAATCAACTACTTACCGCAGTCTTTGCTCCTAACAAACTAAATTTTCAACTTGAAATATTTCCGTTAATATGCTATTATGTATGTACATAAAGCAACGGGAAAACTTAGCGAAACAAAGACTTTGGAAAGTTAATACAAACAAAAAATTGGCAGGTAGAGACAAAGTACATAAATAAGAAAAATAATGTTACATTAGGGATATTCACAGATCGCGTTGAATTCTAAATACATTTAAAGTAACAATTAGTTAATTTTAGAGCAACAATTAAATGCAAATAATAATATATTAAACACAAATCAATAAAGGGCCAATAAATAAAATATAAATATTTAATATAAATGAAGTTTTCATGAAGCCGTTGGCGACATCCCCACCCCAGTGGATCGGCTACGATTAACTACTCCAACTCAAGAACAGCGAGTTTAGAAACAGGACGTCTGATAATTCCATTGGCAACTTGAACATCAGCTCTTCTTATTATGGCATCTTTACCAGTATACACTTCTACAATTCGGCCCCTCTTCCAATCTCGTCGAGTAACTCCTGGATCACATATGAGGACCAGATCTCCTAGTGCGACGGGCTTCGTATACTCACACCACATAGAACGTCTAGTGAGCGTTGGAAGATATTCGATGATCCACCTTTTCCAAAAGTGATCCCGTAATTGACGCGCAATGCACCACTGCTCCTTCACTATAGTTGGCTTATGGATTTCTGTCCCTGCTGGAGTTTGTGCTGAATTAGCAGAGCCTAACAAGAAATGGTTAGGCGTCAATGGTTCTTCATCTTCATGGCTGACCGGTACGTGAGTCAATGGGCGCAAATTCAAAATATTTTCTGCCTCAATTAAAAAATTTGCAGTGTATGTTCTTTTGGGGCCACTTCTTTTAGCGTTACCTTAGGACCTTTTTGACACATTGTACCATGCGTTCCCATATACTGCCTTCCGCGGGATTATTCGGACAATTAAACTCCCATTGAACTCCCTTTGCAGACAACTCATCTTGAATCTTTACTAAATCAAACACTTCATCAAATCTCTTAGCTTCTTCGTTGGCTCTTTACGTTGTCACTGCGCATTTTTAATGGAGTACCTCGGCGATTTATGAAGTTTCGTATGGCTAAAATACACGCATCCGTTGATAAATCAAACGCAATCTCCAAATGCACTGCCCTGACTGTTAAACATGTGAACAGAGCCACCCAGCGTTTCTCATGACGCCGACCAATTGTAGTGTTAATTGGGCCAAAGAAATCCACTCCAGTGTAAGTACATGGACGAACATAAGGCGTTAATCTGTCCTTTGGCAAGGAACCCATAAGTAATGGTATTGACACAGCACGACGAAATTTGCGTATGTAACACGATTGCAGAGTCTTTCTGGTACCCAAAATCTTCTTCAAAATTTTGGTGTATCATTTTGTTATGCATATGGACTACAAAGATTTGTGTTAGACGATGAGACGGCGACAGTATAATAGGGCGTTTTGAATCTAGTGGTAACCAACTGGCAGCGTCAATACGACCATTTACAATACATCAATATAAGGCGAAAGCTTAAAGAGCTGATTATCTTTCTCCAGTATACCTCCAGACTTCAAATTTTGTATTTCTGCTGCAGAACTCTCTTCTGGGGAAATACGGCAAAGCATCTTTTCTGCATTCTTTAATTCTTCTGCTGACAAGCAACCAATGCTAATATTATTGGTATTCTTTTGGCAGCCACTTACAAATCTCAATACCCAAGCCATTGTACGATTTAGCCTGAGGAATGAGGAAAAACGATTAAATTAAATAATAAAATTTTTACTTGCCAGTAATGCAAATTTCGGACGCAGTTCTTCTTCACATGTGGTATTCACTTATGGGCTACTCATTGACCAGTTGTCTTCACGTTCATATAGGAATTTTGGACCCTGAAACCAGTTTTTTTCGTCTAAAAACTTAAATCTGCTTTTATATTTTGTAGCCTCATCTGCAACGTTAACTTCAGTGGATAGCCATCGCCAATCACTTGGGCGCGTAGAATGTAATATCTCCGTTATTCTGTGAGCAACAAATGGCTTATATCTTCTGCTTTCAGAGCCAATCCAACTGATAACTGTTGTAGACTCACGCACATCAACCGAGTACCAAGAACCGCCGCTTGTAGTTCCAACCTGGGAACGGTCATAGGCTTTAACGGAGCACATTTTGTTTTGGCAGAAATAAATGATACTCCTTTGTGCCCTTCTATTGTAGTATACCTCCAATAGGCCATGGCTCCAAACACATCTTCACTACCATCAGCAAACACATGTAACTGCACATTAGATGGCACGCCGGCCTCAAAGTAATATCGAGGCACCTTAACATATGCAACATTTTTTAACTCTTTGCGCCAATTATCCCACATGTCTCCTAAAGGTTTAGACAATTTTTCGTCTCCAAACCTCCCGCATCAACAATTTTGCAGATATCATAAAATGACACAAAAACCAAATTGGATCAAAAACGGACATTACTACACATAATAATTCACGTTTAGTGGGACACTTTAAACCATTTATAACATCTTTATCCACGCGGTGAAACTTTAAATTAAACTTAAAACAATCATCTTTTGGGTCCCAAAACACACCTTTTCAGTTGGAGACTCAAATTCATTCAATTCGCTCGAAAAACTGACTGGGCTACTCAGGGTACCTTCTAATGCAACGACCACATTTGACGAGTTCGACATAAAGTTACGCATTTCAAACCCAGCAGCTTTATGTATTTCCTGAACTTGTTTTGCAATTTTAATTGCTTCGTACACTCAGAAAAGAAACACTTTAAATTCACTTTAAATCCAGTACAAGGGATTTTTAAATTAAACATTTTCATGTATGAAAACCAGCCGTATTGAAAAATATTTAATTTTAAAGTTTACATTTTAAAATGTAAATTATTAATGTTAGCACTTTGAATATTAAAGTGAAAACTTTACATTTTAATATGCGCATTTTCGAATACAATTTAAACACTTTTGATTTTAAAGTTCACACTTTTAACCCAATTTAAAAATGTTTGTATTTAAATTAAAAGTTAACACATTTAATCTGAAATTAAAAGCATTAGCTTTTATTTTAAGAGTGAACACTTTCAAATGCAATTTAACAGTGTTCACTATAAACTTCAAAGGAAACAGATTATTTTAATTGTTTTTAATTCACATTTTTTTATTCAAACATATTTCAATTTTTTTTTATATTTTTGAACTAACTTATTTACAACTTATTACTAATACAATTAATAAAATAATTTAATTTAAATTAAAAAATAAATCATTATGTTATCATATCTTTTTTAATCTTGCATATGTCTTTCCATTGTTAATTTGATGTAAATTCATAGGCAGACTTGTGAAATGTGAAATGTTAATCAGTTTTAGGCAATTTTGTTTTATACCAGTCAATAGGATAACATAGAACGTAAATAATTTCATTTTCGTAAATAAAAAGTTTGATTTTATAGATACAACAATTTATTTCATTCAGTAATGCTAAAAAATAATTTTGTTTATACTCGATTCCTTTATAATATATTATAGTCGAAACATAAACAGATTTATAGTTAATATTTTCAAAGTTTAATATTAGAGGAAAATATTCTTCTTTTGTTAAGTCTTTTGTAATAAATGTTTCAGTGTTAAAAGCATGCGGAAACCCATTTTTATACTTTTGTAAAAAATTTGAAAAACAAAAAGAACTTTTTATAGCCGCTGTGTAAGCAGGATTTAATCGAGATGTTATATTATTAAAATATTTTTTTTGCATCTTTAGGTTTTGCCTCGAAACGCATCGCCCAGACAAACTTAAGAGGACCACATTTCTCAATTGCGCGAGGGTAGTGCACCAAAAAATTATGCTTAGGTTTCAGATCACCGTAAAGTAGAATATATAATTGATGATGTGTTTTAATTAAATTTTTCAACTTATCTAGATCGAAAGTAGAAAAACTAGAATCAAATAATAAATCTACTATTTCTATTAGCAACACCAATAGTTTCCAATGTTTCACATCTGGTGAAATTAAATCTCCAATCATAAGTGGAAGAAAATTTGTAAAGCACAAAACCTCACTAGCTGTCATTTTTAAGTTGTACGATTGAAGTCGGTCCATAAGGAGAGGCTGCGAAATATTCCCTATTTCAATATTTCCAAACTGAAAAAAATGTTTTCTGCTGTTAATAATGTCTAATGAAATAATTTTGTCATTTACTAAACCCAAGATTATGTTGCAAATATCATATACGCAAATCCCTTCTAAAACATCATGCATAATGTCAAAGCAAATGTTATTTGTTACGTGAAAGCTTCTTAACTCATTAAAAATACAAACTGTTTTGACACCTGTGTCTTGAAATTTATTGTTAAATAAGTTATCTTCGTATTCAATCCGAGTTCTTAGCAGTTGTTTGTTTTCTGAAACATCAATTTTAATCTGATCTTTAGTAGTTGTACATGCTCGACAGTAACGCTTGGCATTAAAAGATTGCACAAAACCCAAAATACTATTTACACCTAAATTATCTCCCACTACAAGGCCTAAAACGAAATGTATATTGAAAGTCTGATCAAATGATTGAATTAATATCCCTTCCTCCAATAATTTAAGCTCTTCAAGTAAATGGAATAAGGACTTTCTGTTTCCACAACATTTCAAATCTTTTGTAGATATAAAAGCAGCATTAAAAATAAAATCAAGTTTTGAGAGTATATATTGTGGCATAGTAGGGAAATTGTAATAACAACCGCAAATTGAGAATGTGTGACTACCAAGAGCGTTATTAATTTGAAAGTCATCAAAATATAAAACGTAGGGTATTACTAGTTGAGAATCGAATTTTCATTTAATTAAATATTTGGCCATTACAAAAATTTGAAAAATTTGTATCTGCTAAAAACTTTTCTGTATTTTCTAAAGTCATTTGTAAAACATTAGGTAACTCAAAAAGTGCTTTAAATTGAAATGTTAATGGCATTATTTGAATGGTAAGCATTTTACTATCGAGTGTAGGGTTTCCCCGAACAACTGTGTCAGCTATTTCATTAAGAATTAAAAAAGACTTTGGGCTTTCATATAAAGTCATCGCCTTCAAAACTGCAATTATTCGATGTTCAGATTTTATTTCCATGAATGCATCATTACAAAAGTTAAGAATACAGTCAATATCGTTTTGTAGTCCGGTAAATAAGTTACTGTTTGAATTTGAAATTATATTTCTGATTGTAGCAGAAACTGTTCCTAGTAAATCTGATACCATGCTTTGTATATTTAAAAGATCTTTTCTTGGCATGGTACTTTTTGAATATAGTTGCAGACATAAAGCTAAAGACTTATTTTTTAAATCTGCTATGGTTTGTTCTCTATTTATATGAAATTGTGTCTGGCATTGTTACTATGATAGGTTCATCTGATAAAATGGGTTCATCTAACTTAATTCCGGAGGATGTGGCGGGTAACTCTGCTGGTGTTTGTAAAGTGTAATTAATATTCTTGTGTGTTAATAAATGTCGCTTTAGAGAACTAAAGTTTGAAAAAATTTGCTTACATTTATTTTGATCGCATTGAAGTATATCTCTATTTGACAATAAATGCATGTGTTTTAAATGTCTTATTAGCACATCGACACTATTAAATAACTGAAAACATCTGAAACATTTATACATTATGACAATCGAAAAATTTACAAAATTTAATTTTTTTCATTCATGTGTGTTAACAATGAAGTAAGATTTGAACTTTTCAAATCAAATTTTGAATCTAATTCATAAAAATACTTTTGGATAAACATCCATGGCATTTCGCAGATCTTAGGATATTTAAGATTAAACACGTGAAAGATTTTAAAGCATATGCCCAAACTTTCAATAAAAGAATTTAATTTGTACAAAGTCTCGTCAAAGTAAATATAAAAGGTTTTAAGATCGTCCAAAGAGTCTCCTACCACAATTATAAACGGCGTTACAGTCAATTTATTATAATAGTATTTACCGATAATTTCTTTTATTCGTCTTAAGTAATCACTAATTGTTGTTAACTGCAACACGAAGCTTTCAGTAGCATCTTTAATGGTGGCTTTCTTTTTTGTATTTCCATCTGCACTAAATCTTGCTGAAGGCAGCAGAACTGAATTGAGAAGAATTGTAAAAATGTAGTCTTGACAATCTGAAAAAAAATTATTTACTGTTATTTATTAATTTAACAAAAAGCCCACAATTATTACTCACCAATTTTTTTCGTTGTTTTTGCATTGATTGCTGATTCCGTACGTTGACATCGTAGTAGTTCACTATCTTGGTTTTAAAATTATCCCACTTTGTTTTTAAAAGATTATCTTTTTGTGGACAAATCAAATTGAAATCTAGATTAATCTAAAAAAAATTAAAAAATTTTTATATCCTTGAATTTTGTGTAAAGTTCTTTTTAAATACCAGAAATGGTGCTCTGGAGTCTTTTAAAATTGGCCACTCCTTCAAAAAATCAGAATTTGAGCGTTTTGCCAAATCCTTCTTCCGAAATGTAAATGTTTTCTTCCATTTGTCAATAACCTCATCCCAATTACTGGCATCTTTTTGAAGCGAAGTTTTTAAACATAACGACAGCGTTTCGTCAACTTCAAAATTTTCTTCCACTAGTAGATCACGTACTTCACTCGAAAGAGATCTTCCGCAGATGGACTACTCTTTCTAATCTTTGTCTTTATATTAAAATCTTTGGAATAGAGCTTGCCTGATGGGTTTTTTTTTCTTTGACGAGGAATGTAGTAATAATCGTGTAAAAAAACAGTTTATAATATGTTATTTTTAATATATCGTTTTTAATAATACCTGGGACTCTTTTTCTTTGGGAAATAAACCAATTATTTCTTCCACAATACTAGCAAAGTGTTCCGGTCTAAGCTTTGCCTTTGTTAAATGACATCTTCTAAAATTATTTTAATGAGTTCATCGCGTTGCTTATTCGTAAAACATGCCCTTTCCTCATAATAGTGAATAAGTTGTTTTCCGGCTGAGTTATTCTTTAAAAATGTTGAAAGGGGCTGCAATGCAGTGTATCATTAAATTTAATACAAAACTTTTTACTTTATATTCTTACCTGTGATCCAAATGCGTTTCTTATTGAATTATTTGAAGAACAAGGTGATTCGTTGTGACGGTTTTTTTCTAGCCAACCAACAACCTTCGAAGTATGGCTCAACGTTTCGTCTTCTATTCCAAACTGAAAAAATAAGCTTGCTAAATTATAAACGTAGTAATATGGAAATGGGAATTGTATCTATGTACGTGCGTAACGTCACAAATAAGCTTCAAAATTAATATTATATTTACCTTTGACTTGCGCCAGAAAAACAACTTTTATCTAAACTCAGCTCGAAGACCAATATTTTTTACTGCTTCCGCAATGTCTTCTTTTGACAAAAATTTTAAACTTCGAAAAGTTATTCCAGCATCTAAGGAACATTAATATAGGGTGTTTTTTTTACAGGTTTGTTTTTCGAAAAGAGATAAAACTGGCATTTTGTGGTCAAATCTGGCAACTCTAATGTCATTTATGTTCAGTTTGGTTCAAGGCATATTGATAACAGGTAGTGTTAAGATTACAACAAACACAATAAATAAACAAATTTTGACAATTAGAAACTTGTAAACATAAACGACGTTTGACATAAGAAAACTACCAAAAAAAAAAAATCAGCTGTGTCTTCAACACTACCTTGTATTCAATATGCCTTGGTTTGGTTTGCCATTTTATCATGAACAGGTTGACAAAAGAACAACGCTTGCAAATCGTGCAAATTTATTTCGAAAATAACGGTTCAGTTCGCGAAGTTTACCGCAAGCTCCGTCCATTTTATGGTCGACATAATCGTCCATCAGAGGAATTAATTCGGTTAAACATGGATCGTTTTCGCACTACGTTTACTCTATGTGATAATACGCATCCGCAGAGACGTCGAACAGTGCTCACCGAAGAAACAATTGCCGCTGTAGAGCAAAGTGTTGAAGGGGACCCGAATTAATGGAGACCGGTATAGAGCCATGATAACCGACTATTTTGTTCTCGAATTGGATGGCATGAATGTGGATGAGTTGTGGTTCCACACAGCGCACGCCACAATCGATTTATTGAAGGAAACATTCGATGAGCGCATAATTTCGCGGAATGGACCTGTCAATTGGCCACCAAGATCGTGTGATTTGACACCATTGGATTATTTTCTTTGGGGATATGTGAAGTCGCTCGTCTACGCCAACAAACCGAAAACGTTAGGGGAATTGGAAGCCAACATTCGTGGCGTTATTGCCATATGCTCGAAAAAGTGGTTGAAAATTGGACCTGTAGAATTGGCTTTATTCGAGCCAGCCACGGCGGTCACATGCCTGAAATCATATTTAAGCATTAATGGCATAAAATTATCCTTCCAATAAAGCCAAATTGATGGTCATTAAAACGATTTTCTTATGTTTTATTTCAATTCGAAGTTCTATACCTCTCAAAAAAACACCCATTAATATTGCATAAGTATTAATATTGGCTACGAATTTGTATACAAAAAAAGTATACTTACTTTTTAGGTCAAGAAAAAGTGTTTCCAGATCAAACTCCTTTAGCAGATTAAGGAGATCCGTATCACACACGTGTATGTTAAATCACCCTGCTCATTAATTTGGATTTCGTTGCCAAAAATTCGCAGCAAGTCACTTTCTTGTATAATTTTACCCTGACTGGTCATTCTTGTATCTTGTTCACACTTTTAAATTCACTTTACTGCCGCTAACGGTACAATTTAAAGTCGAACTTTTAAAATAAACATAAACACTTTGAAAATAAAAATTTTTCCGTTCCGTTTTAAAGTGTTCACGTTTAGTTCCAACAAAGACACTTTGAGTTTAAAAGTTAAAACTTTTAATACAAAATGTACTCTTTAAATGTCAAAGTGAACACTTTTAATAATAAACTGACGCTTTATATATTAAAGTGAAAACTTTAAAATTAAAGTTAACACTTTTTACTCAAAACTAAAAAAGTGAACACTTTTAATTTGAAAGTGACATATTAAATTAGAAAGTGACACTTTGATTTATAAAGTGAACACTTTAAATGTGAACGTTAACACTTTTTTACAAATTGATCACTTTACATTTGAAAGTTAACACTTTGAAAATAAACGTTTTAATTTTATTTTTTAAAGTTTAAAATGTTAAATTAAATGGATTCACTTTTAATACAATTTTAAAAGTGATTATTTTATAATTAATATATTTTACTTTATAAAATAAAGTTAAGAATTTTAAATTTAAGAATTTTACATTAAAAACAAAAATTTTAACTTTTAAATTAAGAGCAAACACTTTAAAAACTTAAAATTAGCACTTTTATAAAATATTTTTTTTGTGCCCCCCATAAGAAGTCTATAGGCTGAGGCACTTTAAATAAAATTTGAAAGTGTTCACATTTAATTTTAAAGTGCACTTTTTTTCTGAGTGTATGAATCTGCAAATCTATCAACAAAGTCATCCACATAATCGTGGTCAAAAATTGACTTCATGGCTCTAGGAAAACGATCTTGAAAACTTTCGGCATTTTTCTTTTTAACATAATCAGCAATAAACGGCCAACAAGCTGCTCCAAATGTCATAACCATAATTTCGTACACTTCTGGGGGGCCACTATCGTTTTCACGCTACAAAAATCTTTGTGAACACCGATCTTCTGCAGCGACGACAGTTTGGTGAAACATTTTTTTTATATCACCACATACTGCTACGGAACCAACTCTAAAATTAAACAAAACTGTTGGCAATGGCTTATACTGTTGTGGACCTTTGAACAATTTCGAATTTAACGAAACACCTTCTACCTTAGCGGCTGCACCAAATACCAAAAAGATTTTTCCCGCCTTATTTAGGTTTACTACCCCAAAGTGGGGCAAATACCATGTTCTCGGATGGGATTTATCGATTTCTCACAGTGACAACTTTCCTGCATAATTCTTTTTCAAATATTCATTTATTATTTTCCTTTAGGCCCTGCCGAAATCTAAATTCTTTTTAATTTTTCGCTCTATACTGAACAATCTGTTAAGGGCCATGGAATAGCTATCCGGCAAGACTACATTTTCATCACACCACAGCAGTCTGGATACGAATCTTCCGCCAACCCTTTTGGTTGATTTTTCTAACTCTCGAGTTTTGAAATCTTCTTTAGACTCAAGCACTGGTAGAGCCTTAACACCAAAGCTTTCAGTTTCAAAATAATTTGCCACTAGATTATGTAAATTATCTGGCTGCACTGCCAGCAAACATGTATGACCTTTACGGTTTTACATTTCCAAACACAACCCATCCTAAAGGCGTATTCACGGCGTATGGACCATTGTCGGTATTATTTCATCCGGCAACCCCAAATGACAATTGTCTAAGCCAATGAGCACTTTTGGAACCACACATTCGTAGGAGCTTACAGGTATGTCATGTTTTTTCAATAAATTCGAATCGAAATTTTGGCTTGGAAATTTTAAGTTTGAAACATCATATACATTTTTCAAAGCATACCTTCTCTTTTTATTGATACCACTAACCTGAAGATGAACTCTTGCGAGGACTCACCATGCCATTTTAAGTTCAGCCGGCTTTGTCGACCATGTAAACCAAGCTGTCCCAATAATGAACATCATCGTTACCGATGAACCTTCATCTAATAGTGCATACGTTTCAACAGTCCTGTTTGGTCCATAAAGCACAACAAGTAGCACTCTGAACA
The DNA here is from genome assembly GCA_916048285.2 of Bellardia pandia. Lineage (NCBI taxonomy): Eukaryota > Metazoa > Arthropoda > Insecta > Diptera > Calliphoridae > Bellardia > Bellardia pandia. Next base: position 88,290,693 of record OU696529.1, read on the forward strand.
ACGTAATACTTTCCCCACAAGCACTTGAAACACAATTTAACACCTGTCCGACTGTGGAGCAATTTCCAGTAAGTGGGGCACTATCGCTTTCTTCCGCTGTCATATTGAGCTCAGTTTCATGCAATAGTTTATTATGTTTTCTTTGGCAGTTGTCTATTTGACACTGTTTTCGACGGCGGCAGTCTTTACTCGCCGGCTCCGTGACATGAAAAACATAACCTCAATCGCTTAACTTCATTCCACTTGTTAGCAACACTCAAACTCAAAAATTTTTTACACTCATATATTTTATGTGATTCAAGGCAATAATGACATTTAATTTTACAGTCTTTGCCATTAACTGCATACAAAACCACATTTTTTTTTGAATCACAATTAGCACGACCACCAGTTAAATTTGACCCTTGCACACTTCTTACTAAATTTGCAATTCGTTGTAGCCATGTACTAAAATCCAACACAGTTGGCCAGTTCTTTAGAGTAGATGCAAACTGTGCCCAATCTAATCGTTTACTCATTGGGAGCTTTTGTACCAGTTCGTCCATCAAGGTTGGATTTGACAAATGTTGCTGGCCTTTAGCATTTTCCAAAAATGCTGCTAAATTTCTTACTTTGATAGAATATGGCACTAATTTCTCAACTGCATTTTCTGATATATGCTGAATCTCTTTTATTTGCTGTAACTAGTATCGAATAAGTACATCTGGGCGACCATACTGCATTTTCAATTGTTCAATAACTGTTGGCACATTATCCGGATGAATAAGCAATGACTTGACACACTCTCTAGCTTCGCCCTTTAGAGCCTTTTGCAATCTTAAACAATTTTCAAAATAATTGTAAGCATACGAAGCTGTTGAATGTTCAAAGGCAGTTAAAAACATAGGCCAATCTTCAGGTATGCCGCTGAACTCAGGCAAGTCATAAATTTTTCGATGTATCGGCATAGCTGACGTACTGGGTTGAATGAAAACTAATAGGCTGTGCTGTCAACATCTGTTGTTGACTTTGATAGCATTGTGGCACATTAACTTGGGTACTTGCAAAGGGAAACGGAGCTTGATTTCTCAGGTCAATAATATTACCTGTACTAACCGGCGCTGCACTTGCCTCATTTGAGTGATTTTGTTCGATGGTTACGTTGTTAGTTGTTCTTTGGGCTTGCTGGGCATTTAATAATTGCATTTGCAAATTATTTATTTGGCGCTGTAAGTTTTCCATTTCAGTACTTACACTGGGCGATGCTGCTGTTGGTACAATTTGTGGTTGTATGTTGGGTCCAGGAATTAATGGCGGCAAATTTTGATTTGTTATTTCCATGGCATCGTATACATATTGCTGCGTTAAAACATTTTCATTGGCATCATCATTTGTTGTTATCGTAGAAGTTGAGGGATTTACATTTCCCTGAGGAACATCTTTCTTAATTGGCGAGCGTTGCATTTTGACGATTTAAATAAATGGCTGTACGGCTGTACTAAAATAATCCCTTATATATTCCTCGGTACAATCGCTACACAAAGAGCGAAATAAAATTTGTTGCTGGCTGCAACTTGAGCCTATATGTTGAGCAGCGAATTAAACTACACAAAACTCCACACTATGAAATTTCAATTAGGCTGTATGCGTTTGTAGGCTTAGTTTTGTGGGTTTATTTCTAAACAAATTAAATAATTAAATATAAAGGCCCAACCATAATGTGCATAAGCAAATGAAAATGAAAAGTTTCATTAAGTACATTATGGTTGGCACATACGTTTTACATGTATTGTGAGAGCGATTTACTTAGCCTAAATTTAAAATAAAATTTTTTATCAAGCAAGCGTAGTTGCATAAAATAAAATATTTGTCATTTAGAAAATTTTAAATTTTCATTCTATAAATTTTTTTTTGAGCAAAAACATTGAAATTGTAGACGACAATTTTTTTTCTTTCAAGAATTATTTTTAAATAATAGATATTGTCTTAAAATTGGGGTAAGTTTAGATTATATTTTTTCTTCTCAATGATGATGGCATTTGCCAATGTTCATAGCTTTTACGAATCAAAATCATTTTGTTTAAATATACGGATAAATATACCTTGTCAAGAAGTGAAGGGAAAAGAAGAGAAAAAATAGACTGAAACTACAAAAAGGATTCAAAGATCCATTATTTTCCAGATATAAAAATTAAGATTATTACATACAACAATTAAAACAACCAATATATACATACATACAAAAAAACAAATAGTCAGGTGCTAAGCACCGTAATAGCATGTTCACATATGTACCTTAATTGCGTTTATCGCAATTAACGCCATTATTGAGCTCAATATTCCATATAAAATCTCAATTAATTATTGCGCAAAAACTACGAAATTGTTATAATATTAAGATTTCGAATGCAACACTGTTCACAACTGTGTTTAGTGAACAAAATTGTATAAAATGGCAAATGTCAACAAAAGAAAACAAAAGAAATCATTAAAAAGTCAATGTGTATGTAATACTACGTTTCCACGGTACATGCTTCGCTCTCTATTCATGCTTCACATCCCAATCATTAGTGAAACAACTTGCTTCACCATACAAAATTTTAAGAGCGAATCAAGCAGATTCATATTGAATCAGCTTGCGAAGCACGAAAAATTGCACTCTTCTCTAATTTTTATCGCAAGTTTATCTGCACTAGCTGTAAAAATTTAATATTATTTTAAACAAAGCAAATTATTTTCTTGTTGCTGGAAGTAAAGAAAGTAAATATGTACGAATGTATGTTTTTTTTAAATAAGCTAACTAATTTTCACTCAGTTTTTTTGTCCATTAAAAAAATATTTTTCACATATTGTAAAGTTTTTTGTTTGTTTATCAAAAACAACTGTCAAATCGAATCAAGTTTTTTGGTCATGTAAACAGCATGACTCATAAACATGATTCAGAGAGCGAAGCAGGTGATTGAAGTCGTCGTGGAAACATAGTATAAGTTTGTTTACATAGAAACACAACAACCATATAGAGTATTTTTTGTATTGTTTTCCAACTGTCAAATGATTATTGAGTAAGCTGAAAATTGCGTATGCCTGAACACTTAAAATAATATTGGCAATTAACCGAATATTGACTCAATTAAGTTTCATATCTGAACACAGTATAAGAAAATGACCTTCCAAAACCTTTTTAATTTTTGTTAAATATGATAATTAATAAATACTCAGAGTTATTATTATAACAAAAATTAACTTTATTCTTTTAAATTACGTTTATTAATTTTACAAAGCTACTGAATACAAGAAAGCAAAATTCTAGAAGCATGTAAAAACAAGGTTGCCATTAGGCATTAAATTAAAGTGATGTCAACATCAAGTTTTACATATATAACAACCTTCCCCCTACGGAGAGAATAGCACCCTGGGCCTACGGACTCTTTCTGAGCGTCACACAAACTGTCCTCGCTGCTCGACGTGGTGGTTGACGTTGGTGAGGGATCAGTAAATCCTTCAAATGGTGTTGATGCGGTAGATATTGGAATGTTATCATTTCTATGCATTGAAACGGGTGGTGTTGTAAAGTATTCGTACTGTTCCTGCTCATTCTCTCTTTCGCTTTTATTCATATCGTCTTACTGTTGCTCGATTGCTGCCTCATGTTGCACGTTGCTGTTGGAAGGATAATTCATGTTGTTATTTGATGGGTTTGCACTGATTTCGGAACTGGTAGATGGTGTGTTGTCATTCTTTACATTCTCCTCGTGTTGATCAGTTCCACGAATCTGTGTGTCGATGTGTTTCTTGTAATACTTCCCCTGGAACTGGATTTCATAGTGAATATCTCCCAACCGCTTGGTCCCTTTGCCTTTAAGCCATTTACTTATACGTGGATTTCCCGAAAGGAAGTAAACAATTTGATTATTAATTAGCTCTCTGTAATTACAGTTGTTCTTCATGTACTGCTTGTATGTAACTTTACCCTTAGTTTCTTCTGGGCGTACTAGATCCAGTCGTGTGCGCAGCTGTCTCCCCAGAAATAGTTGTGCAGGAGACTGTCCTGTAGTAGAATGCGGTGCGTTTCTGTATTGTCTTAGAAATTCATTCAAGTTCTCCCTCAACGTAACTCTCGTTGTACACATAGCCTACAACGCATTTTTCACCGTCTGGACATTTCGCTCTGCTTGCCCGTTCGTTGCCGGGTGATAGGGAGCAGTGTATTTATGATACTTAACACCCACTCTTTCCAAATAATTGTTGAACTCAGCCGAGGAGAAATTCGTTCCATTATCGAAGACAATCATTAATGGTACACCATATGTCGCGAATACTTCGTCCATCAACATAATCGTCGCAGCTGCCGTAGTCGACTTAGTAATTTTTACCTCTAACCATTTATAAAACGCATCGCTAATAATGAGTAGCATCATTCCCTCAAACGGCCCCGCATAATCTATATGGACACGTTCCCATGGAGCCTTCGGGTACTCCCAATGATGATCTTTGCACTTAGATGGTACGTTAGCGTATTTTGCACAGAGTTCACACTCCTTTGCCGCATTCTCAATGCCCCTGTCGATCCCCGGCCAGTAAACGAAAGATCGAGCGATGCCCTTCATCTTAACCACTCCCAGGTGAGCAGAGTGCAATTCTTTTATTACATCACTATGAAACTTAGGAGGAATTACAATGCGGTGTTCGAATGTTATGCACCCAGACGATAACTTGTAGTTTACTTCAGGTGATTTATACTCAGCCTTTGCTAAGCAGCGACCGCTCTCCAGCAACTGTAGAATTTTACCCAGATGTGGATCTTTTCTGGTTTCCTGTGCAATGCGTTCTGCCGTTACGGGTAGTTGGTTTATCTGCCGGATTATGAAATTGTCGAACCCGTCCTGGTCGTTAACCGTGACCTGAGCAGAACTGATCTTTTTAATTTCTGGTGTTGTGGGTGTAATCTGAGACAAATAATCAGCATTAATGTTTTGTTTTGAAGTTTTGTGGACCACGTCAAAATCGAAATTAGAAAGAAAATCGGCGTAATTTGCCATACGTGATATACATAAAACAGGTAACGACTTACCCGGTTGCAATATTTGCACAAGAGGCTTGTTGTGGGTGATCAACGTCCAATGACGCGCATATAAATACTTGAAGAATTTTTGGACCGCCCACACTATAGCCAACGCTTCCTTATCAATTTGTGAGTATCGTTGTTCCGTCGCGTTCATGGTGCGACTAGCGTAGGCGATGGGACGTTCCTGTTCATTAGTCAAACGATGGGACAGAACAGCTCCTAGCCCCGTTTTACTGGCGTCGGTTGCAAGAAGAAGAGGTAATGCCGGGTCGTATGGAATAAGAACTTGCGGCGATATCAAAATTTGCTTTATTTTGGCATATGCCATATCTGCTTCCTTGGTCCAATAAAAATGTCCGTTTTTAAGAATATCTCGAAGTGGTCTCTCCAGAGTTGAAAGGTTCGGTATAAAATTCGAGTAATACGACGCCTTGCCCAAAAATAATTGTACGCCCTCTATTGTGTTTGGGTTTGCCGCATGTAATATTGCCTCTATATGTTTATTGGATTTATGAATCCTCTTGGCGTCGATTTTATGATTTATTAGCCTTGTTCAATTTAAATCCAAATTTCTTCTCTAAGGCCACCTCCAGAACTCTGAAGAGTTCATCTACATAAGAATATCGTCAAAAAAAGTTGAGAATATTGGGCATACCTTGTAGCGCCATTTCCATTGTTCTTTGCCATATGGCCGGAATGTTAGCGGCCCCATAAACCGCACGTGTTGGACGTACTAGTCCGTGTGTTGGAGTGTTCAGGGTCAACACATGAGCAAATTCCTCATCGAGAACTAAGTGGGAATAAGCGTCCGTAATGTCCAAATGAGCAAATACTGTTGCGCCTTTTTTTCCATCAACGTTCATTGTCACCATTTTCCGTTCAAATACCCCACTTGTCTTAAGAGCTGCTACCTGAGACGTTTGTATCAAATCACATTCATCAGTATCCACCGTTTCCGATATCTGCCTTGTATTTGATTTACACACTTTACTTATGTGTCCTGCCTTGCCATATGAAAAGCATTTTGCATTTTTAAATTTACAATCCCTGCGTGCATGCCTCCCACCGCAGCCATAGCAGTTTGTTTCACCTGTTGTATTTGCCTTCTGCTTCGTATAATTTTTCGTCTTAACGGGTATATACCCTAATTTGCATGTTGGCTTTGTCGTAACGCTATCGCCTGTATTTACCACACTCGTTGATGCTTGCGTTAATTCTTTGGAGGAAGCAATCTCGTATGCCTCAGCGAAGCTCTTAGGTTGTCTGGCAATCACCTCATCACAAATAATTCGCAATTTAATTCCAAAAATCATTTGTTCTATGAGCATTCTATCAAGAAAGGCTCCGTAATCACATGATGAAGCAGCTTGTTTTAATCGTAACGAAAACGTTGCCAACGATTCACCGTTTTGACGTATTTGCCGAAATTTAAAACTTTCTGCATATATATTTCTCCTTCCATGATTTATCAGTATTGACTTAATTTTCTCATAGTTTACCTCTTCCGGTTGTTTGGGGCTGATCAGAATCTTAAGGGCTGTGTTCAGCTCGCCACCCATGTGTACACGTGCATAGTTATGGTACTCTTCTTGTAAAATTTTGCTCAGTCTCAATGCCCAGTCAAATCTGGCGAAATAATCTCTTACTGATGAACCATCTGTGCTCCTAAACTCGCTCATAGAAAACGATGGTGTCTTGGGTGTACTCGTATATTCTGTTTCCACAGATTGCGGCCTTTATGCTTCTACAGCTTCTGTCACTGCCGTACGTATTGCACCAGCTAATGAGTTAAAAACTGCATTCAGTTGTTGTTCATTCATTGTGTCCACTTCTGACACCACTAATAAATACTCAGAGTTATTATTATAACAAAAATTAGCTTTATTTTTTTAAATTGCGTTTATTAATTTTACAAAGCTACTGAATACAAGAAAGCAAAATTCTAGAAGCATGTAAAAACAAGGTTGCCATTAGGCATTAAATTAAAGTGATGTCAACATCAAGTTTTACATATATAACAATCATTTTTTTCATGTAATTTTATTTTGTTTTAAATTTTCTTAAATTCAATAATTTTTCTTATGTGTAATATTGTTTAATAATTTAAATATTCATTCATTCATTCTTTCATTCCATTAATTTTTTTTATTGTTGTGTAAAATATTTATTAATGACAAACAATTTAAAATTTCACCACTTACACCTCAGAAAACTAAACAAATCAATTTTGTTAGAGGATAAGATCGAAGCGTTGATTATATTTCAATGAATACACCTTTTATTAATTATATTAATTTATATTAATTTTATTAATTTTAAATTATAATTATAATACAGAGACCTTTATTTTATGTATGTTGTTCACAAGGCTAATACAATAAGAAGAAGGTCAAAAAGGAAGGAAGTTACAAAAGTTGACATATGTAAATATGTCATTATTGACTTATTATAAACATATGTGAATTAAAGTAATTATCGATATCAATAAAGACGAGAAAATGCAAATTACAATAACTAACAAACTCCTCCTTAATTTACAATTTTAATTTACTTTAAATTTAATTTGTTTCTTAACATAATAAACTTTTCTTTAGGTAGACCCTTAGTAAATAAATCGGCTAACATTTCTTCTGTTGGACAGAATTGCACTTGAACTAACTTCTTTTCTACGTAGTCTTTCACGAAGTAAGTTTTGGTGTCGATGTGCTTTGAACGATTACTTAGCTTTTCGTCAGCTATCAATTTTATGGCGCTTTGGTTGTCGTCGTATATTGTTGTTGGCTGGCTGCAGTTCCAATTGAGATCCTTAAGGACTCGCTGTATCCATATGGCTTCCTTAAAAGCTTCAGACAGTGCTATAAATTCTGCCTCAGTGGATGAAAGTGCCACGCAATCTTGGCGTTTACAAGACCAGCTTATGACACCATTAAATAGAAAAATATAGCCGGAGTTTGACTTACGTGTTAGACGGTCTTCAGCCCAATTGGCGTCGGCATATCCGATAAGTTCACTAGTCGATGATTTTTCTCCAAGCTTTAATTTTAAAGTAGATGTTCCTTTAAGGTATCTTATTAGCTTCTTCACTTCGTCCCAGTCTGCCTGGGTTGGATTTTCAACCTTTTGAGAAAGTATGCTTACAGCTGCTGAAATATCAGGACGTGTGTTTGTTGAAATATATAATAAGCATCCGATAGCTGCTCGATATTTCTCATTAGTGGGCAATTTTTCACCCTCCGGTTGTTTGTGATAGGTAGGGCTTATAGGTATAATCGATTCTTTAGAATTTTGTAAGTCAAATTTCTTGACGACTTCTAAAATGTATTTTGTTTGATCGATTAAGTAAGTAATTAGATATCAGGCCTAAATTATCAATATGAAAATTTGTGTTTAAAATATTTTGAATTCGATTGACATAATTTTTGTCGCTCGAAATAATCAATATGTTATCGACATAGATTAAAATGAACAAACTGTTTTTTTTGGTTTACGTGGTAGTTCACTACGTGCGAACACTTAAGTAGAGTCGAAGGGACCCCGTTTTAAAAGACCACACCACTCGTCAGATTTAATGTCTTGTACACCATACTGTAGCTAATATGTTTGTGCAAAAAAGTCGTGTCCTGCTAGACCCAACCTGTAGCTGTGAGATATCTCAGCAGGTCATTAAGTTTTGACCCGGCTACCTCACCCAGGTCGTTCAGTGTGTAGTTCCCCATGAATTTATGTCTCCTGACACACAGGGCTGGGCATTCGCAGAGAAGGTGAAAAATCGTTTCCTCTTTTTCTCTATCCTTACAGCTACGACAATGGTCGTTAAAAGGGAGTCCCAGGCGATTTGCATGCTTGCCTAACGTCCAGTGTCCCGTTAATACTGCCAGCAATCTTGATATATCCTTCCTATTTCGAGTTATCAGTTGCATAGTACGTTTCTCGTTGAAAGATGGCCACATCAACTTGGCTATCCTACATGTGTCTAAATTTCGCCTTTGCAAGAAAATGTCTGAGGATGATACCTTTGATGGTCCCCAGTGGAATCGCTACTGAGACCGCATTGGAGATATCTAAGGCAGATCCCGTTCTGGCTAATTCGTCTGCCCGTTCATTGCCGTAGTGGTTCCTATGCGCAGGTACCCAGACCAAGGTAATGTCAGATAGACGACCTAGCCTTGACAGAGAATTCCTGCATTGCCTGACTAGTGAAGATGAAATTGTGTAGGCATTAAGTGAGAGGAGTGCCGCCTGACTGTCGACAAAAATACCTATATTGCCTCTAATGTTATGATCGTGTAATGTATTACAAGCTGCCATGATTGCAAAAATTTCCGCCTGGAAAACACTACACTCATTCGGAAGACGATACGAGATGTCTACCCCAGGTTCGTTACAGAAGACCCCAGAACCAACACCGCAGCTCATCTTAGAACCGTCTGTGTATATCCTAATGTCGTATTTGTGCACGAGATTACCCCTATTCCACTCACTCCTGGAGGGAATTAAGACCTTGAATATCCTATCAAAATCCGTGTATGGAGTAATGTAGTCAGATGGTTGGAGAACGTTTGAAGGCAACTGGCCAAGAATACCCGCATGGCCATATATTCTCGATTTCCAACAACCGGACGCTTGAAGCCTCGCTGTGCTGCAGGCAGAAGTGGCCATTATGTGAAGGTCAATTGGCATAAGGTGCAATATAGTGTTCAGTGCCTCTGAAGGACTAGTCCTTAGTGCACCTGTTATGCCTATGCAGGCTGATCTCTGAACTTTGTATAGTTGGTCTACGACATACTTCCTTCTAGTTGCAGTCCACCATACAAGAGATCCGTAAGTAAGAATTGGACGTACTATAGCCGTATACATCCATTTAACTATGCTGGGACTAAGTCCCCATTTTCTACCAAACATCTTACGACAGGTGTAATAGGCCACCGTTGCCTTCTTTACCCTGTGTTGAGTATTTAGTTTCCATGACAATTTAGAGTCCAGTATAATGCCTAGATATTTTGCATTGTTTGAAAGGGGGATTTCGCAGTTTCTCAACATTGGAAGTTTGAAGCTTGGAATCTTGGTCTTCGTCGTGAAAAGTACAAGTTCTGTTTTGCTCGGGTTTACCCCAAGACCGTTAACTGTGGCCCAGTTGTCGAGCAACCTCAAAGCAGTGGACATAATCTCACTGATCACGTCCGGAAACAGACCTGGTACGAGTATCACCACATCGTCCGCATAAGCAACAACTTTTATACCCCTACTGTCTAGATCAATGAGAATCGAGTTAATAACGATAAGCCACAGTAGTGGAGAGATTACTCCTCCCTGTGGAGTGCCTCTCTCAACTTGCTTAGACTTAACGGTATTACCAAGATTTGCTGTGACTATTCTTGAATTCAACATGGTAACTATCCAGTTATTGATATATTCTTCAACATCTAGGTTAGTTAGAGCTTGCTGAATTGCAAGAGTAGTCACATTATTGAAAGCACCCTCTATATCTAGAAAGGCTGCCATTGTATATTGTTTAAATTCGAGAGATCTCTCTATAACCCTTACAACCTCATGCAGAGGTGTATCTGTAGAGCGACCCTTAAGGTAGGCATGCTGACTGTTCGAGAGCCATGTCGAACCCTCAAGGCGCTGCCTAAATGAACAAACTGTTCTCAAGGGTATACAGGCAATTATCAGCCTTACTTTGTTTTAAGTTTGCTATAATAAGCACATTATGTAATGTTTGATTCCATACTCGTGCTGACTGCTTTAGTCCATAAATACTTCTTTTTAGTAAACATACCTTATTGGGATTTTTGTCATCAATGAAGCCAGGCGGCTGCCGCATATAAATCTCTTCTTCTAGTTCGCCGTTTAAAAAGGCAGTTTTCGCATCGAAATGATAAACATCCATTTTCTTTATAGCGGCGATGGAAAGAAGAATTCGAAATGTAGCATGTTTAGCGACGGGAGCAAATACTTGGTGATAATCGACCCCATATTTTTGGCTAAAGCCCTGGGCAAATAGACGAGCTTTATATTTGTTGATTTTACCATCTGCGTCTGTCTTTACCTTATACACCCACTTGCACCCGACTAAGTTTTTGCCATCAGGTAAATTTACTAATTTCCATGTATTATTTTCAAGAAGTGAGCTATACTACTCCTCCATGTCAGCAATCCAATTATCCCATTATCACACTTTACAGCTACATTGTAATTGGATGGCTCGCCATTGATAACGATATCAATTTCTTCTATATAACGCAAAGGAGCAATGCCTTTATTGGGCCGTTCAGATCTTCGTAAAGGCTCGGCGTTTTCACTTGGTTGATTGACATCCACGACATTACTGTCAACACCATTGTCGTCAATGACATCATTGTCAATGATATCATCATCTGTATCGCAATTATGATTGTTAAATATATCACGTTCAACATGAACGTCACAATTACCATTTGAAAATTTTGTACCATTTATGTAGTTTACAAATTTTATATCACGGGAAACAACAACTTTTCCCTTTTTCCGGTAAAAACATCTATACGCTTTTGACCGCAAATCGAAACCAATGAATATGGCTTCTTCTGTCTTTGGGTCTAGCTTACGACGCTTGTAATCTTGAATCCGAACAAAACACTTTGAACCAAAACGTCTCAAATTGCCATAGAACGGTTTTCGGCCATGCCAGATTTCAAATGGTGTTCGGTTTATTGATTTCCATGGTAACAAGTTCTGCAAGTTGTTCGCAGTCATAACCGCTTCACCCCAAAATTTATTTTCTAACCCGGCGTCTAATAACATACAGCGCGTTATCTCAATTATTGTTCGGGTTTTGCGCTCTGCGACACCATTCTGTTGAGGCGAATATGGTGTAGTACGCTGGATGCTAACACCTTTCATGTTGAGATAATCTACGAAATTTTTATCAATATATTCGCCACCACGATCTGATCGTAGACATTTGATTTTATGACCGAATTTGTTTGCTGTAGTCTCATAGAATTCTTTAAATTTATGGAACGTCTCGGATTTCTCTTTAATTATTTGCTTAAAGAGTGGTGAAACGTGAAAAGTCATCGATAAAAGTTAATACATAGCGCTTACCTGACGGTGTTGTTGTCTGCATTGGCCCGCACAGATCGCTATGAATCAGCTGTAAGTTTTCTATTGATCGATACTTAGACTCCTTTGGAAATGGTAAGCGAGTTAATTTTCCTTTGATATAGACATCACAATTTGCAAAATTTTTACAACTTTTTCTGCATTCTGCCAATTTTATACCAGTTGCAATATTTTCCTTCTCGATATTACGAATTGCATCCATGCTGCGATGACCCAAAATGCGATGCCAGTCATGAATACAATAATTATTGTCGGTTGTTACACTATTTACGGAATTTTTCACCCTCAACCTGTACAGATTATTTATTGCGTCAGCAAATCCTATATGTTTTTCTTCTGGCGATCGTATTTCACACGTGTTTTGATAAAACGTCACTTTTATACCTTTTTCAACAAATTTCTTAACAGAAATCAAATTACCACCAATTTGAGGAACGTATAACACATTATCGATGTGAACATTACTGCAGCTTCCATTACCATTTAGTAATTGTGAAACAATACTACCTTTGCCGGATGCAGCTATCATTTGACCATTCGCCACCGAGACATTTTCTCTATACGACAAATCACATTTACTCGCAATATGGCATGTAGCCCCAGAGTCAATTATCCAATCGCTACTGTTTCTTGTACCAACCAAAAATAAATGTTCAGCATATTCATCATGCTCTATAACGTTGGCTTTTGATTTGTTTTGTTGTTGTTCTTTATTTATCTTATTAGCCTTCCACGCAGAATATTCTGTGCATTTACTTCGTACATGACCTTTCTTTTTGCAAAAGAAACAAGTAATGCTGCTCCCACTCTTGCGTTTAAAATTTGTGACACTTAGTGCATCTGCGCTTTCGATCGTTGATGCGACTCTATCTCGCTCTTGCCTACGGCGGAACTCATCAATAATTTTTTCACTCATCATGTGCCTCCATTGCCGTAATCAGACCATCATAACTACTTGGGAGCGAACCTAACATGGTAGCTGTCAACAGAAATTCCCACGTTATTGAACTGCCGAACGCCACGAGCTTTTGAAATATTTCGTTCATCTGGCTAACATGAGTCTCCATGTCAGTGTCGTCGTGTGCTCTTTTTGCCATAACTTCACGCAACAACCTAACTTTTACACCTGGAGAATCACGTTCATAAAATTCCTTTAGCGCGTTCCAAGCTTGTTTTGCGTTGGCTTTGTTTCGTATATGATGAATTTGGTCATCCCCGATACACAGGGCAATTGTGGCGTGGGCCTTTTGATCTGTTTTATCCCATGTGGCAAAGTCTACGTCTGGTATATCAGTGACTATTTCAATTTTGAAACGCCAATTAAAATAATTAGTGGATGTTAATTTTGGCGTTTGATAATTTGCATGTAGATCAGCCATATTTCTTTATTGTTGATTGTTTAAAAAAATTTAATCTGTTAAAATCTTGCCAATCACTGGGCCCATAACCTTTGTTAGAGGATAAGATCGAAGCGTTGATTATATTTCAATGAATACACCTTTTATTAATTATATTAATTTTAAATTATAATTATACAGAGACCTTTATTTTATGTATGTTGTTCACAAGGCTAATACAATAAGAAGAAGGTCAAAAAGGAAGGAAGTTGACATATGTAAACATGTCATTATTGACTTATTATAAACATATGTTAATTAATAGGAGGCCAAACCCTTGGACCAATCTGCCTGAAATTTTTACAGCATGTTACTGTGACTCTGGAAGGAATAATAGGCTATATGAAGTTTTGATTGTACAAACGGGGGTGGCACCGCCCATATAACCCACAAATTTAACCCGCCATATTTTGGGCATTTTTTGACGTACGTCGGTGATATTTGGTACATATGGTTTTGGCATAATTAGGAATACGTACCAGCAGAAAAGTGAGTGGGACCACGCCCCTTTTTAGGAAAATTAAACATCGTAATATAGTCTTAACTACTGGACCGATCGTCATTAAATTTTCACAACAGGATATTCTTACGAAATAATAAATTCTTGACTATGTAAGTGGACAAAGAGGCATGGTCTCGCCAAAAGCATTGCAATAAATACATTAAAATTAAATAAATAAATGTTTGTAAATATATAAATACGTTTTATTTTATTTTATGACGAGGGGCGGGGGTAGCAAAGCACACCGGCTTTAGCTAGTAGTATATAATAGTATATGTAAAATCAATCGTAATCGTTTTGATTTTAGTTTTGTCCAATAAATTAATAATTTTTTTAATGAATAATTGAATATTAAGCTTTATCATTCACGAAAGGTATGTTTAGTGGATAAACTATGTACGGGCCGGCAAAGATTTATATAATTGCTGTCATAGGAGGGTGGGTAAAGAAGTGACTGATTAACAAATGCAGTCATGAAGTCATCACAATATCCCTATTTCTTTTATATTTTCTTTTATTTTTCTTAATTTTTCTTCATAAGAGCTATCTTATAAAATTTACTTTTGTGTGACAATCCTTTGCCTGTTTTGGTTGGAAAAAGGACCTCCACAAGACTGAGCATGGCAGGGAATAGAAGATAGCCAATTTCCATATTAAGACAGGGCCTTTGGGTGGGATTCGTTACAGTATTCGCACAGGTGCTTAAGCTGGCTTAAACCAGTTTATGCACATTATGGTTGGGCCTTAATTCCGTAAATATAAATCAACTACTTACCGCAGTCATTGCTCTCAACAAACTAAATTTTCAACTTGAAATATATCCGTTAATATGCTATTATGTATGCACATAAAGCAACGGGAAAACTTAACGAAACAAAGTTAATACAAGCAAAAAATTGGCAGGTAGAGGCAAAGTAAATAAAGGCCCAACTATAATATGCATACGCAAGCTTAAGCAAATTGCAAAAGTTAACGAAAAGGTTGTCAAATGCATAAGTAATTCAGAGTTAACTTTCAGGTGGATATAATCTAGTTACGTGACTTTGAAACTTTTTGTCCACAGTTGCTCATTTATGTTTAAAAAAAATGTTTTTATTTTAACAAAAAGCCATTAAATGACTATATTTTATAAATATTATTATATTATTTTATAATTAAAAGAAAACTTCGTACCCGAAACGCATACTTTTTCATTTTTTTTATTTATCGGCAAAAATACTAAAATGTACAGCACTAAATTGTAAATATAATAAACGTTTACATATGTTTTGTTAATTTTCGTATTGTGTTTGCAAAAATGGAGAAAAAACTTAAAAATTTAAATAATATAAAAGCTGGAGGTCCACACCAAGCGTCTACGCGTTTCACGCGTTCTAAGCAACTGTCAAAAAAGTAGAATCAATGTAGTTGTATGAGTTAAGTTACACACTCAAAAGCGTAGGACGCGCTGACGCTTGAAACGCGAAAAGTTTGTTTACTTTCTACTTTTGAACGCGGTGCACGCGTCACAGCTGACATTGCCAAATGCAAAGAAAATTTATTTTAAAGATGATGTCACCAGAAAAAATGACAGTTGAAATAACATTTTTTATATGAGTTTGACAAACAAACCGACAAAGAAACTTCGTATAAAAAAAATCAGCTGGGCATACGGCATCACCTCCAAAAGTACATACATATAAAAAAAGAATATTGACGCGAAAAATCTTCGCATGTAACTTGAAATCCCTGACGCTTAAAACGTTTAGAAAGCTTAAAACGCGTTGACGCCAAAATGAGTTGTGGACCTCCAGCTAGAAATATTAAAGTTAGCGCTTGAAGGCCTGTGCACATTAAAAGAAATAAGTGAACTACACTGTAAAAGAAGAAGACGCTCTTGTTCTGTCAGAAATAAACCGCGACAGAAAGACATTTTTGTTAAAATAAAAAGGGTCCCTATAAAGACACTTATTTTTTTCCACATTTTCTATTAAATTCAAAATATATGTATTTTCTTCTTTCTCCATTTTGTTAAAAACATAAACAAACAACAAACAGCTGATTCCGTACGAAATATGCGATCAGTTTTGCTTAAGCAAATGACAGTTGAAAATCTTAACGAAAAGTTTCGTTAAGTACATTGTAGTTTGCCACATACAATTTATATGTATTCGCAGGGTTGCTTAAGCTAGCATATGCATATTATAGTTGGGCCTTAAGAAAAATAATGTTATATTGGGGATATTCACAGATCGTGTTGAATTCTAAATACATTTAAAGTAACAATTAGTTAATTTTAGAGCAACAATTAAATACAAATAATAATATATTAATCACAAATCAATAAAGGGCCAATAAATAAAATACAAATATTTAATATTTATATTTTTTTTTATATATTATAGTTGGGCCTTAAGAAAAATTTAATTTAATTTTTTTTAATATGTATTAATTTTAATTTAATATGTATATTTTTTTTAGCTTTTATTTATTTATTGAATCTTCATATCTTGAAATAACAATAAGTTTTCAAATCTTAATACTAAAAAGAAAATAATAAGCCCAGTCAGTGCTAGACAAAAATTTTTATGATACTACAAAAATTTCACATCAACTGATCAAGTCATCTGTTTTGCGCTTGAGTTAAAGCAAGGGTATCCCTCCTTCTCAACCGACTGGGGCCACTAAAGTTAAGGATGTCTCGTGCAAGTGGGTTTGGATGGTGTTCAAGTTTGCTGACGTACTTTGTCATATTTTGTAAATTCGACGTTTACTAATGGCACGCCTAGATCTTTGTGGATTCGAGAATTTTAACATACCATGGAGCTGCAGTAATTATACGTACAATTTTATTTTGACCCCTTTGAATTTTTTCAATGTTTAATGCTGGGCAGTACCCCATAATTCAATTCCATAACACCAGATTAGCTTTAGAATTGCATTGTACAACAAACGTTTGCAATTCAACTTTAATGTAGAATTTCTGCCGATTAGCCAATTAAGTTGCACTGCTTTTGATCTCATCTGAGTAAATTTTGCGTCGATATGAGACTTCCAAGTTAAACGACGATCGAGGTGGATTCCGAGGTATTTGACTTCATTGTGTTGCGGGATAATTTGATTATTTATTCTGATGAACGAGCAGGTATCTTTTCGCAATGTGAAAGTTATATGAATACATTTCTGTTCGTTAACCCTGATTTTCCAAAGCTCAAGCCAATTCTCTAGTTTATAAACATATTTCTGCAAATTCTGTGATGCTATTTGCTGGTCCTTATGAACGCTAATAAAGGCTGTATCGTCTGCAAAAGTTGAAGTATGTATTATGGGGTCTAAAGGCATATCGGATGCATAAATCAAATATAAAGTTGGACCCAGTATGCTACCCTGGGGTACTCGCCTCAATTGGCTGAGCGGGGCTTAAAAAATCGCCTTCTTTGATTGTAAATTTGTGACCATATAGATAACTTTTCATAAGTTTGTGGGTGTTAGCAGGCAGAGCTAATTTTATTTTATGCATTAAACCTTCATGCCAGACTTTGTCGAACGCTTGGGAAACATCAATGAAAAGCGCGGAACAGTATTTTTTCTCTTCAAACGACCGTCTTATCACATTTACCAATCTGTGTGTTTGTTCGATGGTACTGTGTTTAGCTCTGAACCCGAATTGGTGATTTGGGATACATTGAGTGTCGTTCAGAATTGGAATCAACTTAGCCATTAACAATTTTTCAAACAGTTTTGAAATTGTCGGCAGTAGACTAATTGGCCTATATGACTCTACTTTAGTGGGGTCCTTCCCTGGCTTAGGAATCATGGTAATCATAGATACCTTCCAATCTGTAGGATAGTATTCTAGGCGTAAAATAACATTGAAAATAAAGAGGATGATTCTTCTAGCTACACGAGGTAACTCCACAAGCATTTTGTTGCTGATTTTATCCATACCTGGAGATTTTTTAAGATTCAGAGTACCAATAGCGCTTTGAACATCATTAAAGCTAAGTCTTAGAGGTACAGGAGGTCTAATAACGAGTGGAGGCAAATCAGATGCATTATTTGAGTTGTTCATAGTAAACACATTTCTCAAATGGTTATCATTTCTAGCCCAGTCTCCAGTCGGATTTCGCAGAGAAGGCTTTCCTCTAACTGGTCTTTTTAAACCTCGTGCCGCCTTCCATAACGAATAGTCAGATTGTGGGGTACTATCAAGACCCTCCAAGTAAGATCTAAATGAGGCCGTTCTTCGGATTTCTAAGAAATTTCTTAGTATATCTCTGCATTCTCGTAGCCTAGCTTTCAGTTGAGGAGACCTATGAATTTGCCACTCTCTTCTAACTCTTCTTTTTTCTCTCAGGAGATGATCGAGTTCAGCGAAATAAGTTCTGTTTGTCCCACGTCTGCACTCAAGGTGTTATGTGGAGGCGTGATGTACAGCTCTTCGTATGTCCTCAGTAAACTTGCCAATAGACCCATCAATATCCTCGGTAGTTCTCAACACTACATTTTCCGTGCAGTGGGAACTTAAATACTTTTTATACTTTATCCAACTTACTCTGGTTTTAGATATGTCCCGAAATGGAGAGCCATTCCCTTGAAGGAAACGCATTAAAATAATAGAAGGGGAGTGATCTGAAGACAAGTCTAATGAAGGCTCCACTTGTATCGATTCTACAGGGATATTTTTCACTACTCCGAAGTAAATAACATCGGGAATCTTCCGTCGGTCCGTCGGCCAGTAGGTGGGATGCCCGCTTGAGAGTACATCTAAGCCCATTTTGGCAATGGTGTTGAAGAGTTCACGACCCTTAGGGGTTACCAGACGTGAACCCCAAAATGTGTGTTTGGCGTTAAAGTCACCAGCAACTAAAAATCTAGCTCCAAGGGAATTGAAGAAGCTGTAGTATTGATGTTCTTTTATTGAAAATCGAGGCGGCGAATAAATTGATGATAAAACAAAATTGTACTGACAGAATTCAATACAAATGTTTGTTGCTTGTAGGTAATCCTCACATATGTTGTTCATTAAATAATGTTTTATTCTGTTCTTTATAAGAATTGCCGAAACTCCACATGCTCTTCCGCGGAAATCTTTAGTATCATACAACACGTAGCCATTAATTTTGAAGTACCCTGTCGTCGTCAAGTGAGTTTCAGCAATCATCATGACATCAATCTGCCCAGGAAGTGTTCAAGTTCGTTTTTATGTTGGCGGAGGCAGTTCTCATTCCAAAAACAAATTTTTAAACAAATCATTTCTTTAAAATGGCTTGTAAGATAGTGAATTGCATTTTCAGCATTTCCTGCATCATGGATGTCATAGTGGTCGTAAAAGTGTTCATAGTTTGGACAAGTGTCTGCAATGTTGTCTCTAGATTGTTGATATGCGGCTCAGAATATTGGGGTTAAGGTTCCTGCTCCAGACCTGGCATATTAGATTTAACGACGTTTGCGTAAGAAACTTGTCTAGAACTAGGCGCGTTTACATGACTAGTGGACCGTAATAATTGAGGGAAATTGTCACTCGATGCTAAATTTGGCTGTTGAGGATGATTAGGCAATACTGACGTCTTGTTGGTTCTTATGCCTTTCAAATGAGTGTAAATTGGACAACCTCTATAATTTGCGGTATGATTACCTCCGCAGTTACTGCATTTTTTTATTTTTGAGTCAGTTCTCGACTTATCGCATTTAGCAGTTGCATGTAGTTCCCCACACGCAACACAAACAGACGGCAATTTACAATACGCCTTGGTGTGACCAAATTCTTGACAATTAAGGCACTGGACGGGTCCCTGACGCTTATGCGGTTCCTCCACGGTAATTCTACGATGCAGAAGATAAATGAGATTGTAGATTGGAGGGACTCGTTTTTCTTTAAGACAACATCTCCAGGTTCCAATTCTACCCTGAACATGGGCTGAGGGATCTTTTCACGGTTTCTAATATTCAATACGCTCATGATTTTGAACCCTTTGTCCGTTAAACCGGTCTTTAGCTCCGCAGGATCAACACATGGGTCTATACCTTTTAGAACGACTTGGAGTCCTTTTGCGCTTTTGAGCTGGTAGGTATAGAAATCCCTAGTCTCCCTCTCCAACTGGTTGGACAATTTTCGAAAATCATCTTCCCTATTCACTTGGATCTTTGGCTCGCAGATATTTCCATGTTTAATTGAGGTTACGCTAAACATGTTTTCACCTATTACAGCAACAATTCCTTGTATCAGTTTGTTGGAAGTGGGCTCTCTCAGGTAAATTGGTGGGGGCTTAAATGTCTTTTTCGGTATTTCTGGATCATTCGTCTGAAGTAGAGAAAATCTGTTTTGGTCATTTGGTTTACCACTATTGACGGTCTTAGGAACTTTTGAGTTGGAAGACATTTGAGCAGATGTCGGGCTTCTCTGTCGCTTGAGAACGGTTATGTACTTATCCATACCTACTTGTTTTTTGGATTTGACTGCGCTGTTTGATGAAGATGATGTTTTTTCATCTGTTGATATCACTATATTGGGCGAACAGGAACGACGCCGTTCTACGACTCTTGTAGTGAGAAAATTCTCCAGAGATTTTTTTAAGGATTCTTCCTCAGAGACCCATTTAGTTTTTCTAGTCGACCTAAGCTCTTTCTCAGAATTACATCTGAGAGGAACACTCATACAGTTTTTATGCGATTTTTAATGTTTTTTTTTTATATTTCTACCTATTACGAGTTATTTTTTCACTTTTTTGTTTAATTTCAACTTTTTACACTTTTTCACCTATTACGATTTTTTCACCTTTTTCTGCATTCTGCCAATTTTATACCAGTTGCAATATTTTCCTTCTCGATATTACGAATTGCATCCATGCTGCGATGACCCAAAATGCGATGCCAGTCATGAATACAATAATTATTGTCGGTTGTTACACTATTTACGGAATTTTTCACCCTCAACCTGTACAGATTATTTATTGCGTCAGCAAATCCTATTTGTTTTTCTTCTGGCGATCGTATTTCACACGTGTTTTGATAAAACGTCACTTTTATACCTTTTTCAACAAATTTCTTAACAGAAATCAAATTACCACCAATTTGAGGAACGTATAACACATTATCGATGTGAACATTACTGCAGCTTCCATTACCATTTAGTAATTGTGAAACAATACTACCTTTGCCGGATGCAGCTATCATTTGACCATTCGCCACCGAGACATTTTCTCTATACGACAAATCACATTTACTCGCAATATGGCATGTAGCCCCAGAGTCAATTATCCAATCGCTACTGTTTCTTGTACCAACCAAAAATAAATGTTCAGCATATTCATCATGCTCTATAACGTTGGCTTTTGATTTGTTTTGTTGTTGTTCTTTATTTATCTTATTAGCCTTCCACGCAGAATATTCTGTGCATTTACTTCGTACATGACCTTTCTTTTTGCAAAAGAAACAAGTAATGCTGCTCCCACTCTTGCGTTTAAAATTTGTGACACTTAGTGCATCTGCGCTTTCGATCGTTGATGCGACTCTATCTCGCTCTTGCCTACGGCGGAACTCATCAATAATTTTTTCACTCATCATGTGCCTCCATTGCCGTAATCAGACCATCATAACTACTTGGGAGCGAACCTAACATGGTAGCTGTCAACAGAAATTCCCACGTTATTGAACTGCCGAACGCCACGAGCTTTTGAAATATTTCGTTCATCTGGCTAACATGAGTCTCCATGTCAGTGTCGTCGTGTGCTCTTTTTGCCATAACTTCACGCAACAACCTAACTTTTACACCTGGAGAATCACGTTCATAAAATTCCTTTAGCGCGTTCCAAGCTTGTTTTGCGTTGGCTTTGTTTCGTATATGATGAATTTGGTCATCCCCGATACACAGGGCAATTGTGGCGTGGGCCTTTTGATCTGTTTTATCCCATGTGGCAAAGTCTACGTCTGGTATATCAGTGACTATTTCAATTTTGAAACGCCAATTAAAATAATTAGTGGATGTTAATTTTGGCGTTTGATAATTTGCATGTAGATCAGCCATATTTCTTTATTGTTGATTGTTTAAAAAAATTTAATCTGTTAAAATCTTGCCAATCACTGGGCCCATAACCTTTGTTAGAGGATAAGATCGAAGCGTTGATTATATTTCAATGAATACACCTTTTATTAATTATATTAATTTTAAATTATAATTATACAGAGACCTTTATTTTATGTATGTTGTTCACAAGGCTAATACAATAAGAAGAAGGTCAAAAAGGAAGGAAGTTGACATATGTAAACATGTCATTATTGACTTATTATAAACATATGTTAATTAATAGGAGGCCAAACCCTTGGACCAATCTGCCTGAAATTTTTACAGCATGTTACTGTGACTCTGGAAGGAATAATAGGCTATATGAAGTTTTGATTGTACAAACGGGGGTGGCACCGCCCATATAACCCACAAATTTAACCCGCCATATTTTGGGCATTTTTTGACGTACGTCGGTGATATTTGGTACATATGGTTTTGGCATAATTAGGAATACGTACCAGCAGAAAAGTGAGTGGGACCACGCCCCTTTTTAGGAAAATTAAACATCGTAATATAGTCTTAACTACTGGACCGATCGTCATTAAATTTTCACAACAGGATATTCTTACGAAATAATAAATTCTTGACTATGTAAGTGGACAAAGAGGCATGGTCTCGCCAAAAGCATTGCAATAAATACATTAAAATTAAATAAATAAATGTTTGTAAATATATAAATACGTTTTATTTTATTTTATGACGAGGGGCGGGGGTAGCAAAGCACACCGGCTTTAGCTAGTAGTATATAATAGTATATGTAAAATCAATCGTAATCGTTTTGATTTTAGTTTTGTCCAATAAATTAATAATTTTTTTAATGAATAATTGAATATTAAGCTTTATCATTCACGAAAGGTATGTTTAGTGGATAAACTATGTACGGGCCGGCAAAGATTTATATAATTGCTGTCATAGGAGGGTGGGTAAAGAAGTGACTGATTAACAAATGCAGTCATGAAGTCATCACAATATCCCTATTTCTTTTATATTTTCTTTTATTTTTCTTAATTTTTCTTCATAAGAGCTATCTTATAAAATTTACTTTTGTGTGACAATCCTTTGCCTGTTTTGGTTGGAAAAAGGACCTCCACAAGACTGAGCATGGCAGGGAATAGAAGATAGCCAATTTCCATATTAAGACAGGGCCTTTGGGTGGGATTCGTTACAGTATTCGCACAGGTGCTTAAGCTGGCTTAAACCAGTTTATGCACATTATGGTTGGGCCTTAATTCCGTAAATATAAATCAACTACTTACCGCAGTCATTGCTCTCAACAAACTAAATTTTCAACTTGAAATATATCCGTTAATATGCTATTATGTATGCACATAAAGCAACGGGAAAACTTAACGAAACAAAGTTAATACAAGCAAAAAATTGGCAGGTAGAGGCAAAGTAAATAAAGGCCCAACTATAATATGCATACGCAAGCTTAAGCAAATTGCAAAAGTTAACGAAAAGGTTGTCAAATGCATAAGTAATTCAGAGTTAACTTTCAGGTGGATATAATCTAGTTACGTGACTTTGAAACTTTTTGTCCACAGTTGCTCATTTATGTTTAAAAAAAATGTTTTTATTTTAACAAAAAGCCATTAAATGACTATATTTTATAAATATTATTATATTATTTTATAATTAAAAGAAAACTTCGTACCCGAAACGCATACTTTTTCATTTTTTTTATTTATCGGCAAAAATACTAAAATGTACAGCACTAAATTGTAAATATAATAAACGTTTACATATGTTTTGTTAATTTTCGTATTGTGTTTGCAAAAATGGAGAAAAAACTTAAAAATTTAAATAATATAAAAGCTGGAGGTCCACACCAAGCGTCTACGCGTTTCACGCGTTCTAAGCAACTGTCAAAAAAGTAGAATCAATGTAGTTGTATGAGTTAAGTTACACACTCAAAAGCGTAGGACGCGCTGACGCTTGAAACGCGAAAAGTTTGTTTACTTTCTACTTTTGAACGCGGTGCACGCGTCACAGCTGACATTGCCAAATGCAAAGAAAATTTATTTTAAAGATGATGTCACCAGAAAAAATGACAGTTGAAATAACATTTTTTATATGAGTTTGACAAACAAACCGACAAAGAAACTTCGTATAAAAAAAATCAGCTGGGCATACGGCATCACCTCCAAAAGTACATACATATAAAAAAAGAATATTGACGCGAAAAATCTTCGCATGTAACTTGAAATCCCTGACGCTTAAAACGTTTAGAAAGCTTAAAACGCGTTGACGCCAAAATGAGTTGTGGACCTCCAGCTAGAAATATTAAAGTTAGCGCTTGAAGGCCTGTGCACATTAAAAGAAATAAGTGAACTACACTGTAAAAGAAGAAGACGCTCTTGTTCTGTCAGAAATAAACCGCGACAGAAAGACATTTTTGTTAAAATAAAAAGGGTCCCTATAAAGACACTTATTTTTTTCCACATTTTCTATTAAATTCAAAATATATGTATTTTCTTCTTTCTCCATTTTGTTAAAAACATAAACAAACAACAAACAGCTGATTCCGTACGAAATATGCGATCAGTTTTGCTTAAGCAAATGACAGTTGAAAATCTTAACGAAAAGTTTCGTTAAGTACATTGTAGTTTGCCACATACAATTTATATGTATTCGCAGGGTTGCTTAAGCTAGCATATGCATATTATAGTTGGGCCTTAAGAAAAATAATGTTATATTGGGGATATTCACAGATCGTGTTGAATTCTAAATACATTTAAAGTAACAATTAGTTAATTTTAGAGCAACAATTAAATACAAATAATAATATATTAATCACAAATCAATAAAGGGCCAATAAATAAAATACAAATATTTAATATTTATATTTTTTTTTATATATTATAGTTGGGCCTTAAGAAAAATTTAATTTAATTTTTTTTAATATGTATTAATTTTAATTTAATATGTATATTTTTTTTAGCTTTTATTTATTTATTGAATCTTCATATCTTGAAATAACAATAAGTTTTCAAATCTTAATACTAAAAAGAAAATAATAAGCCCAGTCAGTGCTAGACAAAAATTTTTATGATACTACAAAAATTTCACATCAACTGATCAAGTCATCTGTTTTGCGCTTGAGTTAAAGCAAGGGTATCCCTCCTTCTCAACCGACTGGGGCCACTAAAGTTAAGGATGTCTCGTGCAAGTGGGTTTGGATGGTGTTCAAGTTTGCTGACGTACTTTGTCATATTTTGTAAATTCGACGTTTACTAATGGCACGCCTAGATCTTTGTGGATTCGAGAATTTTAACATACCATGGAGCTGCAGTAATTATACGTACAATTTTATTTTGACCCCTTTGAATTTTTTCAATGTTTAATGCTGGGCAGTACCCCATAATTCAATTCCATAACACCAGATTAGCTTTAGAATTGCATTGTACAACAAACGTTTGCAATTCAACTTTAATGTAGAATTTCTGCCGATTAGCCAATTAAGTTGCACTGCTTTTGATCTCATCTGAGTAAATTTTGCGTCGATATGAGACTTCCAAGTTAAACGACGATCGAGGTGGATTCCGAGGTATTTGACTTCATTGTGTTGCGGGATAATTTGATTATTTATTCTGATGAACGAGCAGGTATCTTTTCGCAATGTGAAAGTTATATGAATACATTTCTGTTCGTTAACCCTGATTTTCCAAAGCTCAAGCCAATTCTCTAGTTTATAAACATATTTCTGCAAATTCTGTGATGCTATTTGCTGGTCCTTATGAACGCTAATAAAGGCTGTATCGTCTGCAAAAGTTGAAGTATGTATTATGGGGTCTAAAGGCATATCGGATGCATAAATCAAATATAAAGTTGGACCCAGTATGCTACCCTGGGGTACTCGCCTCAATTGGCTGAGCGGGGCTTAAAAAATCGCCTTCTTTGATTGTAAATTTGTGACCATATAGATAACTTTTCATAAGTTTGTGGGTGTTAGCAGGCAGAGCTAATTTTATTTTATGCATTAAACCTTCATGCCAGACTTTGTCGAACGCTTGGGAAACATCAATGAAAAGCGCGGAACAGTATTTTTTCTCTTCAAACGACCGTCTTATCACATTTACCAATCTGTGTGTTTGTTCGATGGTACTGTGTTTAGCTCTGAACCCGAATTGGTGATTTGGGATACATTGAGTGTCGTTCAGAATTGGAATCAACTTAGCCATTAACAATTTTTCAAACAGTTTTGAAATTGTCGGCAGTAGACTAATTGGCCTATATGACTCTACTTTAGTGGGGTCCTTCCCTGGCTTAGGAATCATGGTAATCATAGATACCTTCCAATCTGTAGGATAGTATTCTAGGCGTAAAATAACATTGAAAATAAAGAGGATGATTCTTCTAGCTACACGAGGTAACTCCACAAGCATTTTGTTGCTGATTTTATCCATACCTGGAGATTTTTTAAGATTCAGAGTACCAATAGCGCTTTGAACATCATTAAAGCTAAGTCTTAGAGGTACAGGAGGTCTAATAACGAGTGGAGGCAAATCAGATGCATTATTTGAGTTGTTCATAGTAAACACATTTCTCAAATGGTTATCATTTCTAGCCCAGTCTCCAGTCGGATTTCGCAGAGAAGGCTTTCCTCTAACTGGTCTTTTTAAACCTCGTGCCGCCTTCCATAACGAATAGTCAGATTGTGGGGTACTATCAAGACCCTCCAAGTAAGATCTAAATGAGGCCGTTCTTCGGATTTCTAAGAAATTTCTTAGTATATCTCTGCATTCTCGTAGCCTAGCTTTCAGTTGAGGAGACCTATGAATTTGCCACTCTCTTCTAACTCTTCTTTTTTCTCTCAGGAGATGATCGAGTTCAGCGAAATAAGTTCTGTTTGTCCCACGTCTGCACTCAAGGTGTTATGTGGAGGCGTGATGTACAGCTCTTCGTATGTCCTCAGTAAACTTGCCAATAGACCCATCAATATCCTCGGTAGTTCTCAACACTACATTTTCCGTGCAGTGGGAACTTAAATACTTTTTATACTTTATCCAACTTACTCTGGTTTTAGATATGTCCCGAAATGGAGAGCCATTCCCTTGAAGGAAACGCATTAAAATAATAGAAGGGGAGTGATCTGAAGACAAGTCTAATGAAGGCTCCACTTGTATCGATTCTACAGGGATATTTTTCACTACTCCGAAGTAAATAACATCGGGAATCTTCCGTCGGTCCGTCGGCCAGTAGGTGGGATGCCCGCTTGAGAGTACATCTAAGCCCATTTTGGCAATGGTGTTGAAGAGTTCACGACCCTTAGGGGTTACCAGACGTGAACCCCAAAATGTGTGTTTGGCGTTAAAGTCACCAGCAACTAAAAATCTAGCTCCAAGGGAATTGAAGAAGCTGTAGTATTGATGTTCTTTTATTGAAAATCGAGGCGGCGAATAAATTGATGATAAAACAAAATTGTACTGACAGAATTCAATACAAATGTTTGTTGCTTGTAGGTAATCCTCACATATGTTGTTCATTAAATAATGTTTTATTCTGTTCTTTATAAGAATTGCCGAAACTCCACATGCTCTTCCGCGGAAATCTTTAGTATCATACAACACGTAGCCATTAATTTTGAAGTACCCTGTCGTCGTCAAGTGAGTTTCAGCAATCATCATGACATCAATCTGCCCAGGAAGTGTTCAAGTTCGTTTTTATGTTGGCGGAGGCAGTTCTCATTCCAAAAACAAATTTTTAAACAAATCATTTCTTTAAAATGGCTTGTAAGATAGTGAATTGCATTTTCAGCATTTCCTGCATCATGGATGTCATAGTGGTCGTAAAAGTGTTCATAGTTTGGACAAGTGTCTGCAATGTTGTCTCTAGATTGTTGATATGCGGCTCAGAATATTGGGGTTAAGGTTCCTGCTCCAGACCTGGCATATTAGATTTAACGACGTTTGCGTAAGAAACTTGTCTAGAACTAGGCGCGTTTACATGACTAGTGGACCGTAATAATTGAGGGAAATTGTCACTCGATGCTAAATTTGGCTGTTGAGGATGATTAGGCAATACTGACGTCTTGTTGGTTCTTATGCCTTTCAAATGAGTGTAAATTGGACAACCTCTATAATTTGCGGTATGATTACCTCCGCAGTTACTGCATTTTTTTATTTTTGAGTCAGTTCTCGACTTATCGCATTTAGCAGTTGCATGTAGTTCCCCACACGCAACACAAACAGACGGCAATTTACAATACGCCTTGGTGTGACCAAATTCTTGACAATTAAGGCACTGGACGGGTCCCTGACGCTTATGCGGTTCCTCCACGGTAATTCTACGATGCAGAAGATAAATGAGATTGTAGATTGGAGGGACTCGTTTTTCTTTAAGACAACATCTCCAGGTTCCAATTCTACCCTGAACATGGGCTGAGGGATCTTTTCACGGTTTCTAATATTCAATACGCTCATGATTTTGAACCCTTTGTCCGTTAAACCGGTCTTTAGCTCCGCAGGATCAACACATGGGTCTATACCTTTTAGAACGACTTGGAGTCCTTTTGCGCTTTTGAGCTGGTAGGTATAGAAATCCCTAGTCTCCCTCTCCAACTGGTTCGACAATTTTCGAAAATCATCTTCCCTATTCACTTGGATCTTTGGCTCGCAGATATTTCCATGTTTAATTGAGGTTACGCTAAACATGTTTTCACCTATTACAGCAACAATTCCTTGTATCAGTTTGTTGGAAGTGGGCTCTCTCAGGTAAATTGGTGGGGGCTTAAATGTCTTTTTCGGTATTTCTGGATCATTCGTCTGAAGTAGAGAAAATCTGTTTTGGTCATTTGGTTTACCACTATTGACGGTCTTAGGAACTTTTGAGTTGGAAGACATTTGAGCAGATGTCGGGCTTCTCTGTCGCTTGAGAACGGTTATGTACTTATCCATACCTACTTGTTTTTTGGATTTGACTGCGCTGTTTGATGAAGATGATGTTTTTTCATCTGTTGATATCACTATATTGGGCGAACAGGAACGACGCCGTTCTACGACTCTTGTAGTGAGAAAATTCTCCAGAGATTTTTTTAAGGATTCTTCCTCAGAGACCCATTTAGTTTTTCTAGTCGACCTAAGCTCTTTCTCAGAATTACATCTGAGAGGAACACTCATACAGTTTTTATGCGATTTTTAATGTTTTTTTTTTATATTTCTACCTATTACGAGTTATTTTTTCACTTTTTTGTTTAATTTCAACTTTTTACACTTTTTCACCTATTACGATTTTTTCACCGAAAATTCAGCCGCACTAAAAGTAACACGTCCGAACAGTTCGATGAGACGAGACTGAATGATACAGTTTTATGCGATTTGTAATGTTTTTTTTTTTTTTTAATTGCCGTAGATTTTTTTACCTATTACGAGTTATTTTTCACTTTTTTGTTTTATTTCAACCTATTACACTTTTTCACCTATTACAATTTTTTCACCGAAAATTCAGCCGCACTAAAAATAACACCTCCGAACAGTTCGATGAGACGAGACTGAAATGTATATGTAAATGAAGGTTTCATAAAGCCGTTGGCGACAATTATTATTAGTTTGGGATCTATAAACGGCTGAACCGATTTGCTTGAAATTTTCACAGTATATTTCTGTATGTCTGGAAGGAGCTATAGGTTACTTTTTTCCAAAATTTTAAGTGGGCGTGGTACCTCCCATACAAAGTTAATTTTAAAAATCAAATACTTAGGAAACTATATAGTACTGCATAGTACTCAAATTTTGCATGAGCAATACCATTGTTTGTGTAAATATTTGCGGAAAAAATGGAAGTAGTAGCGACAGGGGCGTGTCACCTCCCATATGATGATAATTAAAAAATATCACATATATGGTCTACAATAAATATTTAGGACAAGAATGGGCGGACTATCAATAGTGGGCGTGGCACCTCCCATAAATATTTTTTTTATTAGCCTTTATTTATTTATTGAATCTTCATATATTGAAATGACAATAAGTATTCAAATCTTAATACTAAAAAGAAAATAATAAGCCCAGCCAGTGCTAGACAAAAATTTTTATGATACTAAAAAAATTTCACATCAATTGATCCAGTCATCTGTTTTGCGCTTGAGTTAAAGCAAGGGTATCCCTCCTTCTCAACCGATTGTGGCCACTAAAGTTAAGGATGTCTCGTGCAAGTGGGTTTGGATGGTGTTCAAGTTTGCTGACGTACTTTGACGCATATTTTGTAAATTCGACTTTTAATAATGGCACGCCTAGATCTTTGTGGATTCGAGAATTTTTAACATACCATGGAGCTGCAGTAATTATACGTAGAATTTTATTTTGACCCCTCCGAAATTTTTTAATGTTTAATGATGAGGCCGTACCCCATAATTTTATTCCATAGCACCAGATTGGCTTTAGTATTGCATTGTACAACAATAATTTGCAATCCAACTTTAAGGAAGAATTTCTGCCAATTAGCCAATTAAGTTGCACTGCTTGTAATCTCATCTGTGTAAGTTTCACTTCAATATGAGATTTCCAAGTTAAACGGCAGTCGAGGTGAATGCCGAGGTATTTGAATTCATTATGTTGAGGAATAATTTGATTATTTATTTTGATGAACGAACAAGTTTCTTTTCGCAATGTGAAAGTGATATGAATACATTTCTGTTCATTTACCTTGATTTTCCAAAGCTCTAGCCAATTCTCTAGTTTATAAACATAATTCTGCAAGTTCTGTGATGCAACTTGGTGGTCCTTATGGACGCTGATAAAGGCTGTATCGTCTGCAAAAGTTGACGTGTGGATTTTGGGGTCTGACGGCATGTTGGAGGCATAAATCAAATATAAAGTAGGACCCAGTATGCACACTTGTGGCACACCTGATTCAATTGGCTGAGCGGTACTTAAAAAATTTCCTTCTTTGATTTTAAATTTGCGAGCGTATAAATACCTATCCATGAGTTTATGGGTATTAGCAGGTCAAAACTTTGTCGAACGCTTGGGACACATCAATGAAAAGCGCGGAACAGTATTTTTTCTCTTCAAACGACCGTCTTATCACATTTACCAATTTGTGTGTTTGTTCGATGGTACTGTGTTTAGCTCTGAAGCCGAATTGATGATTAGGAATACATTCAGTGTCATTCAGAATTGGAGTCAACTTAGTCATTAACAATTTTTCGAACAGTTTAGAAATTGTCGGCAGTAGACTAATTGGGCTATATGACTCAACTTTGGTGTGGTCCTTCCCTGACTTAGGAATCATAGTGATCATAGACACCTTCCATTCTGCAGGATAGTATTCTAGGCGTAAAATAGCGTTGAAGATAAAGAGGATAAGTGTTCTAGCTACACGAGGTAACTCCACAAGCATTTTATTGCTGATTTTATCCATACCTGACGCCTTTCTAAGGTTCAGAGTACCAATAGCGCTTTGGACATCACGAAAGTTTAGTCTTAGAGGTACAGGAGGTCTTATAACAAGTGGTGGCAAATCAGATACGTTATTTGAGTTGTTTATAGTAAACACATTTCTCAAATGGTTAACAAATAATGTCCCTTTTTCGGAATCATTTCTAGCCCAGTCACCAGTCGGATTTCGCAAAGGAGGGTTTACTCTCACTGGTCTTTTTACACCTCTTGCCACCCTCCATAACGAGTAGTCAGATTGTGGGGTACTATCAAGACCTTCCAAGTAAGATCTAAGTGAGGCCGTTCTTTGTGTTTCTAAGAAATGTCTTAGTATATCTCTGCATACCCGTAGCCTAGCTTTCAGTTCATGAGACCTGTGAATTTGCCACTCTCTTCTCATTCTTCTTTTTCGAGTTCAGATAAATATTTCTACATTCAACGTATTAAGTGGAAGCGTGATGCATAGCTCGTCGAAGGTCCTCGGTAAAGTTGCCAATCGACCCATCAATATCCTCGGTAGTTCTCAACACAACATTTTCCGTGCAGTGGGAACTTAAATACTTTTTATACTTTATCCAACTTACTCTGGTTTTAGATATGTCCCGAAATGGAGAGCCATTCCCTTGAAGGAAACGCATTGAAATAATAGAAGGAGAGTGATCTGAGACAAGTCTAATGAATGATCCACTTGCATCCATTCTACAGGGATATTTGTCACTACTCCAAAGTCAATAACATCGGTAATCTTCCGTCGGTCCGTCGGCCAATAGGTGGGATGTCCACTTGAGAGTACATCTAAGCCCATTTTAGCAATGGTGTTGAAGAGTACGCGACCCTTTGGGGTTACCAGACGTGAACCCCAAAATGTGTGTTTGGCGTTAAAGTCACCAGCAACTAAAAATCTAGCTCCAAGGGATTTAAAGAAGTTATGGTATTGGTGTTCTTTTATTGAAAATCGAGGCGGAGAATAAATCGATGATAAAACAAAATTGTATTGACAGAATTAAATGCAAATGTTTGTTGCTTGGAGGTAATCCTCTCTTATGTTATTCTGTTCTTTATAAGAATTGCCGAACCTCCACAAGCACTTCCGCGGGGATCTTTAGTATCGTACAACATGTAGCCATTAATTTTGAAGTACCCTGTCGACGTCAAGTGAGTTTCAGCAATCATCATAGATATGATGACAAATTATATATAGGGAAAGCTATATCAGCTATCAATATTAATATTTAGGACACCAATGCGCTGACTAGCAACAATATTAAGTAAATGTTAAAATTTGTATACATTTGAAACCCTTATCTATATATAAAAGTGAATGTGTGTTTGTTTGTATATTGTAAATCATAATAAGAATTAATTTAACAGGAAACTGTAGATTTTAATAATTATATTTATTTAACTCTAAACTTTTTATTTCACTACGATACGGGTAGCGAAGCACACCGGGTTTTAGCTAGTATATTATATGATAGAATGTTTAAAGCATTATTTGATGATACCCATATTGTTGTGATAATTTATTAATTATAGGAGAAATTTACTAGTGCAGAAAAATTTTTTAAACTATTTTGATTTATGTTTAAAAATGTTATATGGTGTTTACACATGCATTTTTAATTGCAATTTTTTAATTAAATTAAGATAATTGCTTCATTAAGAGTTAATTGTTCTAATAATTGTTAAAATTAAAAATACAACCCTGTGATAAGTAATAACTAAAATGGTATAAAGAATATTTTTAGGCTGAAAATTATAATATTACAACCAAATACAGTGCACTAGGAAAAACGTCAGCTAATTAAAACCGCGGGTGTTGATGTTTAACAAATTAAAAAAAATCTGTTATTTTTTTCTGCTGTTTTTTTTTCTTTCCAACACTTGGAAGAGAGCCTTCTCTCTATTTATTTCATAAAATTTTAGAGTAGGTAATGTAAAAAAAAGGGTTGACGTTTTGGGATGTTGACGTAAACGAGCGTTGACGTTTTCCCGAGTGCACTGTAATTGTATTCTTTTTTGTCAGCTGCTGTCAAACGCTAATTGAATTAGCAATATTGAGCATATGTGAACACTTTTTAATTAACCAATAATTAACTTAATTAAAAATACATGTCTGAACACCATATTACCAGCATATCGACAGCTCAATTGCATGCTAAGTCGAAAAAGTGAGTTTTGCAGGAAAAGCTTCTAAAGTTTAAAGGCGATATCTAAAAAACCATATGAGGTAGTACTTTGTTGTCTAAACCTATTGATTGGACTTTCCAATCAGAACCAAAATTTGACAGAATTTAAGTTGAAAAAAATCTAAATTCAAAAACCTGTATTCCACATGGAAGGAGAGCATTTAACCAGTAATAATTTTTATAAACAAACAATAGAAACAAATGACAATAGCCCCGTATACATAAAAAACTATCGCCTACCACAAGCACAAACCGAAGAAATCAATGATCAAGTGCAAAGATTACTGCGAGACAACATTATTGAACCATCCATTAGTCCATACAACGCTCCACTCTTACTAGTACCAAAGAAAGGACAAACTGATTTAAAAATATGGAGACTGGTTGTCGATTACAGAAAGCTAAATGACAAAATTGTTAACGACAAATTCCCTTTAACCCGCTTGGATAATGTACTAGACAAATTGGGCAGAGCAAAGTATTTTTCAACCTTAGACATGACAAGCTCTTTTCACCAGATCGAACTTGATCATCAATCACGTCCATATACAGCATTTTCAACACCTAATGGACATTATCAATACACAAGATTACCATTTGGTTTAAAGGTGTCCTCAAATAGTTTTCAACGTATGTTGACCATAGCTTTGTCTGGTTTAGAAAGCGAGGCTTTCCTGTATGTTGACGACATAATAATTTTTGTCTGTAGTCTTAAACATCATAATAAAAATCTTGTTAAAGTACTTGATAGATTGCAACAATATAATTTGAAACTCAACGCAAATAAATGCTGCTTTTTAAAATCAGAAGTAGTATATCTCGGACATTTAATAACACCAGAAGGAATAAAGCCGGATCCAGAAAAATTCGAGGCAATAACAAAATACCCGGTACCAAAGAACTCAGACGAGACACGAAGGTTTGTGGCATTTTGCAACTATTATAGACGTTTTATAGAAAACTTTGCAGACTTAGCAAGTTGCCTAAATTGTTTGTTGAAGAAAAATATGTTGCGAATCAATTGAGCCAAAAGTATAGGTTCTATTTTTTGTAGATTATGTTCTATGTTATTAGTTTATATTTGTATGGCTTGTGTATATTTGTTGTTATTCCGTGTGTCTTGTTTTTTGAGAATGTGGAATATAGACTTAGGCTCTGCATCAATGTGTTGGTTTGAATTGTATGCATTTTGAGATGTCTATAGATGGATTTGTTCATTGTTTGTCAATTAGATTGATATTCACGTTTTTGTGTTTGTTCTTTTTTTTCTTGTTTTAGTCAATAATTGTAGTGTGTTGGAAGTCCTTTCTGGAAAAGACGGTGATCACAGGGTTGTTTTGAAAACAAATAACATAAGGTTGCCATATTTAAGTGATTTAAAAAGGGAAATTTATAGAGGGGTCATCATTGATGTTCTATGTTGATGACATAGGTTGGGAAAGGGTGGCGACAACGGGGTGTTCCATCAGTCCCTGGAATATTTCGTTTTTTTGTGGTCTTGTGCAGTTGTGAGTTTGTTTAGTTAGTTTCAGTTTTTTTTATTGTTATGATCGAATGTTTGGGGGTGCGGGTTAAGAACGTACGACCTATGTCTCGAGAGCTAGTCATGGCAGCACCACAAACGTATAAGGCAAAAGTATCGTAAAAGTAAATGGCGCCCAATCCAAAAGAAAAAAAATCCATAAATAATAGCCAAATGGTAGTGATATCTTTGATACATATATATTTCCGTAATTAGTGACTTGGAACAAAAGATTTCCAATTGCATTGTTATCGATTATAGCTCCAAGGGATTTAAAGAAGCATAATTACCAAAATTTCTCTAGTTTCTAGCGACTTAGAGCATTTGAATCTCTAATTGCGATGGAAATTAGGAAAATATAAAGCAGATAAACCAATTTTTTTGTTGTATAGTAAGTTTTTTTTTGGTGACCAAAATTACATAAGTAAATTTTGTTAGCACCTCGAAAAAAAAATTTTTTTTTTCTGGGAGATGATCGTGACCTAATATTTAATAGATTAGTTAGCATGATCAGATATCTTCTATTTTATTTAGTATATTTAGCCACAAAAGATGAAAGAGACAGGCGTCGTAATATCATAACAGTGAGATAAGAGAATTTTAGAACTATTCTTAAATATGTATGAATGAGAGAAATCAAAACCAACATCTTAAAACCATTGTATAGAAAATCCCTAATATGTTGTCGATTGTTTAGAATTGTGAAATTGTGTGTTGTGTTTTAAAGTTTTTGTGTGTAAATGTTAAAACTATAACCTTTTATTTATATATTCGTTTTTTTTTGTATGTCAAGTAATTAAGTATTTCATTAGTTATTATATTTTGTTTATATATTAGTTTTCTTAGGTGATTTAATTATTTATTATATTTTAGTGATGCTGATTTAATTAGTGATTTAAGTACGTTTGTATTAGTCTTTTATGTTCAATTATTGATTATTGTCTATTTTATTTATTATTATTTTTTTTATTTTTTATTAAGGATTGTTTAGATTGCCCAAGGCATAGGCAATAGTTTAGATAATTTGATTGAATTGAGAGGCAGACTTGCTTTGTTAGGAATATTTAAATCTTGGGCTATACAAATTTAGACTTGATTAAGATAGTTGTTACAGTTCATTTCTACATTGGATCAAAACAAATTTGAGTTTAGATAGTTCATATAGAATTATTAAAATAGAAAATATAAAATGGTGGGAATACATAGAACAACAGAGAAATCGAAAGAGAAAACAGTGGAAAGGGAAGATAATAATGTATATGATCTTTCAGGGACAATTAACAATCCCAGTGTTACACCTAGTAGCATACTTTAATCTTCAAGGGTAGGTCCACATACAGGAGCTGTATCTAAAGATTACTATCAACCACCATCAGTTAACTTATCAATTCCTCCACCTCCAATTAAACCATCAGAAAAAGATAATGCACAGTTATATTCAAATATTATTAAAAATGTCATTATTGAAGCTCAGGCGGAATTTAGAACAAATCTGGAAGAAAAATTAAACCATAAAATTAAGGAAAGTATTCAATCTGGTTTTACAGAAATAATAAAAGAATTTAAGAAAATGTCTTTGAGAATGGAAAAAGAGAAGCAAACCGATAGAGTAAATACGAGTGATATTCAAAATGATCCTATTATAAATATATATGGAAGGAATCCTCTTAAAGTAGACAATATTCCACATCGAAGATTAGATTTTGAAAATTTATCTGAAAACCAAAGTTCTAATACTTCATCGGGAAGAGCAAATGGCTCTACTGAGAAACCAGAAGAGACTGAAAGAACATCGTCACAGAGTAAAATATATGCTGATAGATGGGACATTAGTTTTGACGGCGATGGAAAACACTGTTATATTGAAGATTTTATTTTTAGAGTAGAATATCTACAGGAACAATATGGATGTTCATGGTCCGACATTTTGAAAGATTTTCACAAATTACTTAAAGGCGAAGCAAAAGACTGGTATTGGCTAACGATCCAAACTAAAGGCATAACAAAATGGGAAGATGTTAAAATTGCATTATTGCAACAATATCGCATAAACCGTAGCCAATATGAAGTTATGAGAGATTTAGAAGAGCGTAGACAGAGATCAGGCGAAACTATTGATGCGTATTTTCAGGAGATGAAAAGGTTAAGAGCTCGTTTACGAACACCTCTTCCGGAATATGAGATGATTCGTATACTGAAAAGAAACATTAAACCAAACATTGGGCAGATTCTCTATCCTATGCAAATATATACTGTTGAACAGTTAAGAGATGAGTGTTCCATAGTAGAAAGAAATTTTATCAGAAAAGAACAAATAAACACCATACCTCCAAATAGATATAATACAATGCGACGACAAGTAAACGAAATAGTTGAAGAACACCTAGCCAATGAGGAAATAGAAGTAGTAGAAGAAATAAAATATAACAATCAACCTGAAGCAAAAATACAATCTAATATCTCTTATGGATTAGTTTGTTGGAATTGTCAACAACCTGGACATATGTTCATGGACTGTCCTTCTATGCAGCGAAATTTATTTTGCTATAGATGTGGTCGAATAGGAGTAATTACTCCCAAGTGTCCTAAGTGTGCGGAAAACACAGGGAGGAGTGTGACGAAGACGGGAGAGTCGCGCTCTACACAGACTCCCGCAGAAATTTCAAGGACATAACCACACAAACAGACAACTTTTTGGATAGTAATCCTATTGAAATAAACATAATGAACGGAAAAAAAGAAAGTAGTCAAGGACCATACACATTATTGAAAAACGCGATTATAGAAAACGATAAAGAAAAAAAGATTAAAGATTCTAGCAACTTACAGAAAACGGTAATAGGAACTTATGAGGAACGGTTAAGAAATTATAATATAGCTAGAGAAAGAATTTTCAACGAAAAATCAAGTAAATATAAACTTAAACGGTTGCTTAATACGAAGGAAAGATTTAAACATAAGAAACAGATATTCAGGAATATAAAAGAAGGCGTTAACAAATGTAGCGCGATCACAATTGAGGGAACCTCTGACAAGCGAGCTTTTGCAGAAGTAAAGGTAGGAGAAGTGAAAATAAAAGGATTGCTAGATACAGGCGCTTCAATTAGTCTATTAGGAAAAAATTGTGAAAATATTGTTGTCAAATTTGGGAAGAAAATAATTCCATTAATATGTAATGTCAGAACTGCAGGAGGTCAAAATCTAAATATTATAGGCAAGATTGAATTGACAGTGGAATTGGAAAATCGAGAGGAATCAGTTACATTTTATCTATGTCCTTCGCTTGTGCAGGAAGCTTATTTTGGTGTTGATTTCTGGACGAAATTTGAGTTGGCTCCAAAGATATTTTCAAACGAAGAAATAGATATTCAAAAATTGTCTACAAAATTTCTTGTGAGTACAGAGAAACTTGATGAGCATGAATTAACGTTAGATCAAAGAAACAGACTTGAAGAAGTAAAAACTGAGTTTAAAAGCTATGAGAAATATGGATTAGGTAGGACCCATTTAGAGGAACACAAGATTGAGCTGGTTGAGAATGCAACTCCCGTAAAAGATCGATACTATCCGGTATCACCGGCAGTACAAGAGCTTATGTTTGCAGAAATTGATAATATGTTAAGCTTAGGAGTTATAGAGCCAAGTAATAGTCCGTGGAGTAGTAGGTCTACATTAGTCAGGCGACCAGGAAAGAATAGACTATGCCTGGATGCGAGGAAACTAAATAATAAATCCATTAAGGATGCCTATCCCATCCAGAATATAGAGGGAATCCTTAGTAGATTAGACGAAACTTATTACATAAGTAGTGTCGACCTAAAATTTGCATTTTGGCAAATTCCTTTAGAGGATAATTCTCGAGCTTACACAGCGTTTACCATCGGTCGACCACTGTATCAGTACACAGTCATGCCCTTCGGCTTATGCAATGCGGCACAAAGATTGTGTAGGTTGATGGATAAGGTCATTCCAGAAAGATTAAAGTCCAATGTCTTTATATATTTAGATGATCTCTTGATTATATCAGCAGAATTCGAATCTCATCTGAATTTATTACGAGAAGTAGCAAAATGTTTAAAAATTGCAGGGCTCACTATTGGTCTGAAGAAATCTAAATTTTGTTTTAAGCAAATCAGATATTTAGGATTTATTGTTGGAGGTGGAGATTGAAAACTGATCCCGATAAAGTTGAGGCCATCAAGGCAATACCAATTCCGAAATCAGTAAAAGCAGTACGTAGTTTCTTAGGCACTGCAGGATGGTATCGCCGATTTATCAAGGACTTTTCCACATTAGCAGCCCCTTTGACAGACCTAATAAAAAAGGGTGTAAAATACGAGATTACTGCAGAGGCCATTGCAAGCTTTAACAAACTAAAACAAGCTCTTACAACTGCTCCTCTATTAGTACATCCCAATTTTAAAAACAGATTTTATATACAGTGTGATGCTTCAAATTATGGAGTGGGAGCAGTACTATTTCAGAAGGATAACTCAAATAATGAGAGACCTATCGCTTTTTTCTCACAGAAACTTAACGCCGCTCAAAGGAATTATACCGTTACAGAGAAAGAGTGTTTGGCGGCCGTATTAGCTATTAATCGATTCCGACCTTATGTAGAATTAATGCCTTTCGCCGTGATTACCGATCACGCAAGTCTTAAGTGGCTCATGTCGCTTAAAGATTTGAATGGTCGTTTAGCACGTTGGGCGTTACAACTACAAAGTTTTGATTTTGGAATAGAACACAGAAAAGGATCAGATAATATTGTCGCCGACACACTTTCGAGATATGTTGAGGAAATAGAAGAATTGCCTGAAAATATATTAGGTTTTGAGACAACCGAATTTGAGTCAGAAGACTATGTAAGTTTTCGCAATATCATAGAAAAAAATTTGGATAAATTATCAGACATAAGAATTAAAAATGGATTAGTATTTAAAAGAAACAACTTGATAAATGAAATAGATCAGTTAGAAGAGTTCCCATGGAAACTTTGGGTTCCCAATTCACTTACTCATGCTTTAATAAAGGAAGCTCATGAATCAGTAGAAAAATCACATGGAGGAATAAATAAAACTTTAAATCATTTGAAAAATAGATATTATTGGCCTAACATGATTTTACAGGTTAAGAATTTTATTAACCAATGTGTTGTGTGCAAGGAATGTAAATCAACAAACATACGACTTATGCCTGAGATTGGAAATGAGGTGATAACAGATAGACCATTTCAGAAAATATACATAGACTTTTTAGGAAAATATCCCCGATCAAAAAAAGGTAATACATATATTTTCATTGTGGTAGACCATTTAACTAAATTTGTATTCCTAAAAGCCATGAAAGAAGCAACCACTAAAAATGTAGTAGAGTTCTTGATTGATCATGTATTCCATAATTTCGGAGTACCAGAAAATATTCATTCGGACAATGGACAGCAGTTTCTTTCTAAAGAATTTAAAAAAATGATCACTGACTACAAAATCACACATACAAGAACTGCCGTACATTCCCCTCAATCTAATGCTGCTGAAAGGGTCAACCAAAGTGTTTTAGCAAGCATAAGAATGTACTTGGAAAAGGATCATCGCGAATGGGACGTGAATTTACCTTTTATTGAAACGGCATTAAGGACATCAGTACATTCGGCTACAGGTGTAAATCCATTCTTTGCATTATTTGGACATAATATGTTTACTTGCGGGGCAGATTACATACTAGCAAGAAAATTAAAATCAATGGATGACACAGAAATAGGAAGTCTAGACAAATCTGATAGAATAAGATTAATAAGAGAGAAAATTAAGGAAAATTTACATCAGGCCTATGAGAGAAGTGCACTACGGTACAATAGAAGTGCCAGAATTGTTCGTTTTCAGCCAGGTCAGGAAGTTTACAAAAGGAATTTCATATTAAGTGATTTTAAGAACTGCATCAATGCAAAATTTTGTCGTAAATTTACAAAATGTAGAATTTTGAAAGTCATGGGCAACAATATGTATGATTTAGAGTCCCTGAATGGAAAACCCATCGGAGTATACCATGCTAAGGACATTAAGCAATAATCAAATAACTTAAGAGTTTTCGAAATGAGAAATATAGTGGTGTAAATCGAGACGCGCAGGCAATGCCTAGACAAATCTGAAAGAAGGTGCAATAAAATGATATATGTAGTGCAATATTAGGGTAAGTTTAGGTTTAGTCTGTGATTATTTTCAATATATTTATACACTATATGTATCAAAATTTTTTTTTTGTTTACCCGATTGTGTTGTCCAATTTTATTTATACATTAAGCCTGATAAATTTCATTGTTGTTAACAAATATGGAAATTATATTATTCAATGCCACCTAAAAGTATAGAACAATAATGTATTATGTGAATTTAGATAAAATACATATACATACACATATAACAATATACTTTGCTGATTACTTGAGTTATCATCTTAAAATACTTATTGCCCGGCCAATTCCAAAGGTAGAGAATGAGACTCTGAATGTCAGGGTCGTGAGAGTTCCCCACGTTGGGCCTGCATACCTCATTTAATCCGCACACCGTTCCCTCTGGCTCATGCCAGTGAAACCGGAGTTTTGTTGCGAATCAATTGAGCCAAAAGTATAGGTTCTATTTTTTGTAGATTATGTTCTATGTTATTAGTTTATATTTGTATGGCTTGTGTATATTTGTTGTTATTCCGTGTGTCTTGTTTTT
Organism: Bellardia pandia; assembly: GCA_916048285.2. Lineage (NCBI taxonomy): Eukaryota > Metazoa > Arthropoda > Insecta > Diptera > Calliphoridae > Bellardia > Bellardia pandia. The sequence continues at coordinate 88,332,594 of OU696529.1, forward strand.
TGAGAATGTGGAATATAGACTTAGGCTCTGCATCAATGTGTTGGTTTGAATTGTATGCATTTTGAGATGTCTATAGATGGATTTGTTCATTGTTTGTCAATTAGATTGATATTCACGTTTTTGTGTTTGTTCTTTTTTTTCTTGTTTTAGTCAATAATTGTAGTGTGTTGGTTGTTCTGTTTATGAGAAGGAAAATGTAAACCACTGGAAGTCCTTTCTGGGAAAGACGGTGATCACAGGGTTGTTTTGAAAACAAATAACATAAGGTTACCATATTTAAGTGATTTAAAAAGGGAAATTTATAGAGGGGTCATCATTGATGTTCTATGTTGATGACATAGGTTGGGAAAGGGTGGCGCAAACGGGGTGTTCCATCAGTCCCTGGAATATTTCGTTTTTTTGTGGTCTTGTGCAGTTGTGAGTTTGTTTAGTTAGTTTCAGTTTTTTTTATTGTTATGATCGAATGTTTGGGGGTGCGGGTTAAGAACGTACGACCTATGTCTCGAGAGCTAGTCATGGCAGCACCACAAACGTATAAGGCAAAAGTATCGTAACAAATACAAAGTTTGTTTGGACGGAACAATGTCAAACGGCATTTGAGACAGAAAAAGAAAAACTAATAAGTCCACCAATTTTGAAATACCCGGATTTTGAAAAACCTTTTATTTTAACTACGGATGCATCTAACATTGCATTGGGAGCGGTATTGTCACAAGGAAAAATAGGACATGATAAACCAATATCCTTTGCAAGCCGTTCACTTAATAAACACGAGAAAAATAAACCTGTAATTGAAAAAGAATTACTTGCAATACATTGGGGTATACAATTCTTTAGACCATACCTCTATGGTAGAAGATTTATAGTGATAACAGACCACCGTCCACTAGTTGCATTGTTTTCACATAAGAATCCGAGCTCGAAGTTAACAAGGATTCGTGTAGAATTGTCTGATTACGATTTTGATATAATATACAAGAAAGGAAGCAATAATACAAATGCAGACGCAATATAAAGAATACAACTAAACTCAGAGACGTTACAAACAATGATTTCCGTTATGGTCGATGAAACAGTAAAGAAATCGCTAGTGATAACCAGAGAAATGAAAAAAAATGATTCAAAATGAGGAAAACAGCAAGAAAAACGAAAACAAGAGAAATGGATCCAAAGAATATGGAGATGTAGTTTCTGAAGAGTCTGATCAACTAAAGATTTGGGACTGCACATCCATTAACGATATAAAACGTACAAGAAAATTGAAATTTATATTTGAAAACGTAACAAAAGAAATGCAAATTGAAAATGAGTCTGTTCTAAATGAAACGCGCGTCAGATGTAGCGATAATCCCTATTATTTAGATAATATGTTGGAGAAACTACCTTCTGTTTTAGGCAGAACGAATTGTGTAAAATTCGCACTGGAGAAAAGTGACGAAATATTTAAAAAGGTAAACATAGAGAAATTCAAAGCAAGAATTAATGAAAACAAAGAGAATAACGTCGTAATAATGCTGTATAATAACCCTCAGAGAATAACAGATAATAAAAGAAAGCAAGACTTAATTGAAATCTACCATAATACACCATGCGGAGGACATTTCGGAGTACGAAAAACTTTAACCAAATTAAAACAAAAATACATATGGAAGGATATGTTCAAGATGGTAAAAAGGTTCGTTTTAGAGTGTGATCTATGCCAGAGAAACAAACAAACAAGACACACCAGAGAACCACTATGCGTCACGGACACACCAAAAAATAGTTTTTCCACAGTAGTTATGGATACAGTTGGACCTTTGCGACCTTCCGAAAACTATTGCTATATACTAACTATGCAATGTGAACTAACGAAATACATAATAGCCGCACCAATGGAAACAAAAGAAGCCAAATCAATTGCAAAGTGTTTAACAGAAAATCTAATATTGAAGTATGGCATATTTAAAACACTAAAATCAGATAGAGGTACTGAGTTTGTAAATGACCTAATGAAAGAGATATGTACTTTGTTAAAAATAAAACACAAGATTTCAACACCCTACCATCATGAAACTTTAGGTACAGTGGAGAGAAATCATAGAGTTATGAACGAATACTTTTTGTCATTTGTAATTGATGATAATTGGAGTGATTGGATACCGTACTACACTTTTGCCTACAACATAACACCTCACGTAGATACAAATTATTCACCATTTGAATTGGTCTTCGGTAAAATAACAGAAGTTCCAGGTGAGAACATAATGACCGACAGTAGAGTATATGACTTAGACAATTACGCAAGGGAATTAAAAGTAAGATTGAAAACCTCACTGGAAAACGCTAGAAAAATGATAGAAACAACAAAAATGAATAAGACTTTAGAGTCATATAAAAAAATAAATAGTATAGACCTTAATATAGGAGACTAAGGCCCAATAAAACAGTGCGTATTTAAGTGCCATTTATTTTTAAATTGCATTTAAGTACAAAATTTTGTTTTTCACTGAAAACTTAAATGCTACTTAAATGGCCAACGATGTTATTTAAGTGCAACTTAAGTTTTAAACATTGAACATATGGTTTTGACATTTGTTTTTGTTTTTTTTTTTCTTTTCAATCATGCTGCTGTATTTTTTAACAGCGTCCAACAAGAAGTCAAAAGTTGGGACTTCTTTTATCCATATTTATGCCACCAAATTTAATATATAAAACACACAAAACAATAAAACACACAAAACAATACAACAAGTAAACACAAAAACCGAAACACAAAATTGTTGGCAAATTTTATTAAAAAAATCAGCTGATTTCTGAAATATATCGATAATTTTGTTAACATTTAAAAGTGCTACCATATTTTTACCACAAAATCATAACAGCAATTAAATATGACTGAAAAAATGAATCTGTATTTAAATGCAACTTAAGTTTTTATGAAAATTAACTAAAACTACACTTAAATACGCACTGTTTTATTGGGCCTTAGTATTAATGAAATTAGAAAATAAGAAAAAACACGAATCACCTTATAATGGTCCTTATGAAATAATCAACATAGATAATATTAACGTAGAAATAAAAAAAAAAATGGAACACCAAAAATTGTACATAAAAATTTGTTAAAAAAATATAAGAAATAAAATTAAATAGGAATAATTAGAATTATAAATATAGGGTGTTTTTTGAGAGGTATAGAACTTCGAATTGAAATAAAACACAAGAAAACCGTTTTAATGACCATCAATTTGGCTGTATTGGAAGGATAATTTTATGCCATTAATGTTTAAATATGATTTCAGGCATGTGGCCGCCGCGGCTGGCTCGAATAAAGCCAATTCTACAGGTCCAATTTTCAACCACTTTTTCGAGCATATGGGACCGTATGTCGGCAATAACGCCACGAATGTTGGCTTCCAATTCCCCTAACGGTTCTGGTTTGTTGGCGTAGACGAGCGACTTCACATATCCCCAAAGAAAATAATCCAATGGTGTCAAATCACACGATCTTGGTGGCCAATTGACAGGTCCATTCCGCGAAATTATGCGCTCATCGAATGTTTCCTTCAATAAATCGATTGTGGCGTGCGCTGTGTGGCATGTAGTGCCGTCTTGTTGGAACCACAACTCATCCACATTCATGCCATCCAATTCGGGAACAAAATAGTCGGTTATCATGGCTCTATACCGGTCACGGTGGCGAATCGATTCATTCGGGTCCTCTTCAACACTTTGCTCTACAGCGGCAATTGTTTCTTCGGTGCGCACTGTTCGACGTCTCTGCGGATGCGTATTATCACATAGAGTAAGCGTAGTGCGAAAAAGATCCATGGTTAACCGAATTATTTGCTCTGATGGACGAGTATGTCGACCATAAAATGGACGGAGCTTGCGGTAAACTTCGCGAACTGAACCGTTATTTTCGAAATAAATTTGCACGATTTGCAAGCGTTGTTCTTTTGTCAACCTCTTCCTGATGAAATGGCAAACCAAACTGAACATAAATGACATTAGAGTTGCCAGATTTGACCACAAAATGCCAGTTTTATCTCTTTATCTATTATACACAATTAATTAAAATCAGCTTTTTTTGTTCAAATAGGCTTAATACACTAATAAATATACATATATATAAAATTAAAATTTTGTAATAATCTTGTGAAATAAACAAAACTACAAAATTTTAATTGAAAGGTTGAGGGTGTACTGTAGCAATAACGCATCTTCATTGAAATAATAAAAACAAAATAAAAGTAAACAAAATAAACATAAATGCTAACAAAAGCCAATGAACTCGAAAAACTAAATGCAAATTAATATTTTAAGACAGGTCAGCATTTGATTTCGTCAAAAGTTGAATAATAATAATAAATATTTATAGCGTAATCTGATATTTCAAATACCATAATTGCACGCGTATCATAATCAAATAAAAAAGTTGTGAAATGAAGCATTTTTGCAAGTTTGCAATTCCAATTGCTATGTACAACCAACTAAAGTTTAAGAGAACCTGATACATTGTTAATGAACTGTAAGCTATTTTTAAGTTAGCGTCTAGAAATTCTCATTGTTAGTATATAAGCAAAGAATTTTAAATAAACTTTTGGCAGAATAACTGAAAACTCAAAAAGGCAAACAACGTTTCTTTCACTTTCCTTTACAACGGTATGTATTTTGCAGTGTTCTTGTCAGTTGTACGATACATACATATGTAAATGTCTGACAAAATTGGCAACTTACAGGCAGTTTATATTTTTTTCTTTTACACGTCGGTTTTTAGTTTCATGTGAGATAATCTACAAAAGAAGACAACATCTGTTTTTGTTATGATTACTTTCGCGGAAGTTTTATGTTCTTGCAAATAAAGTTTTAAATAATGGATTCAGAAAATAAATTAATATACAATACTTGCAGCATTATTGCAATAGCAGCTTTTATAAAAAATAAAAAAATTAAGCAAGAAAAGTTAAAGAAAAATCGAGCCATATGAAACCAAAAATGGTGGCTGAAAAGAGATAGTGGACTTAGTTTCGCTTCAATGGTTATGGATGAGCTGCGCTTAGAAGATACGAAAGCGTTTAAAATTTTTTTACGGATGACGTTTTGTGAGTTGTTTTAAAAATATATCACCGACTCTTTCAACACAAAATACTAACATGCGTGAAGCGATTTCTCCTACTGCAAGGTGGTTTCTGTCAAGTACTTGTGGGATTTGTATGAAATAATGTCTAATATTCTTCTTTTGCTTAGAAGATTACTTTTAACATTACGGTTTTTAGCTACCGGATCAAATTATGTGCAGTTTCGGATTTCTGTAGCGTCTATAACACACACTCTTACTTGTAATTGTATCAGGCATGTTCTGAAAATCACTTTTTCGTAAAGTGATTTGAAATCACTAAAAAGGTGTTCTGAGCACAAAAATTATTGAAATCTCGGGATTTAAAACCGGTCACCTAACAGCCTAATGATTTCAAATCACTTAGAGTTTTTTTAAGCATTTTGCATTGAACTCTTGTAATAAAATTATCACATACACTTAAAATCATTTGTTCATTATTTGTTTTTGAAATAAAACTAAGGACCATTATTATAACATGCCTTTAATGTTCTTATTAATAAAAGGTAACTTTAATTAAAGTGAGGAATAAAGTGACCTTTAAAATTGTTCGTTATTACAACTTCCTTGTAAAATAAAATAATTTTTTTCTAAAATATGGCAATACCAGTTAAAAACCGATTACTTTTGACAAATTACTGACAAGAAACAGTAAATTTTTTGTGTTTGTGAAAATATTTGTTTGTGAAAAAAATATAAATCAAACGTCTGCTTTCCATTTTTTGTTTATCAAATTATTTATTGGCAAAACAAAATTAAAATTAATTTATTTTTCACGCCCGTGAACAAATCAAACTCAACGAAACTTTATAACAAACCGTAACAGCTGATTGATCAAAACAAACATTTTTTTCTTGCGTGGTGAAAATTGTTTGTTGTTGTTTATGTATCATTGTGTAGATTTGTTAGTGTAAATGCGGTTTGTTAAAAAGTCCATTCCATTCGTTTCTAATTTGTAAACTAACAAACCCAAACATAACCTAAAATACATTGAACAAACTTATGTGTTTTATAAACAACAATTGCTAATGTCGATGCAAATTTTTTTTAGAAATCAATAAATCAATAATAACTAAAACACATTTAATCAAAATAAAATTAATTTGTGAATTTTGTGGATTATTAGAATTTTGTGGATTATTTATTAGAATTTGTGTGCATTATAAGCAATAATTGTTTTATAAATTTCCCTACAAAATCTAAATCTATAGATTTTTCCACAAAAAAATGGAACATAGGGGGTATGCCCTATCAAACTTTCATGTTTTATATAAAATGTAAAAAAACAGCACATTAGAAATTTCTCTATAAATTCCAAACGGGAGCTTGTGCATCATATCGGCAAACAGGAATTAATAGCTAATAAGTGTAGAAATCAAATACCGTATAGATTTTTCCACAAAAAAATGGAACATAGGGAGTATGCCCTAAAAAACTTTCATGTTTTAGATAAAATGTTAAACAACAGCACATTAGAAATATTCCTATAAATTCCAAACGGGAGCTTGTGCATCATATCGGAAAACAGCAATTAATAGCTATTAAATGTAGAAATCAAATACCGTATAGATTTTTCCACAAAAAAATGGAAAATAGGGGGTATGCCCTATCAAACTTTCATGTTTTAGATAAAATGTTAAAAAAACAGCACATTATAAATTTCTCTATAAATTCCAAACGGGAGCTTGTGCATCATATCGGCAAACAGGAATTAATAGCTAATAAATGTAGAAATCAAATTCCGTATAGGTTTTTCCACAAAAAAATGGAACATAGGGGGTATGACCTATCAAACTTTCATGTTTTAGATAAAATGTTAAAAAAACAGCACATTAGAAATTTCTCTATAAATTCCAAACGGGAGCTTGTGCATCATATCGGCAAACAGGAATTAATAGCTAATAAGTGTAGAAATCAAATTCCGTATAGATTTTTCCACAAAAAAATGGAACATAGGGGATATGACCTATCAAACTTAGTTGTTTTAAAAAAAGTGTAAAAAAACAGCTCATTAGAAATTTCTCTATAAATTCCAAACGGGAGCTTGTGCATCATATCGGACAAAAGGAATTAATAGCTAATAAGTGTAGAAATCAAATACCGTATAGATTTTTGCACAAAAAAATGGAACATAGGGGGTATGCCCTATCAAACTTTCATGTTTTATATAAAATGTAAAAAAACAGCACATTATAAATTTCTCTATAAATTCCAAACGGGAGCTTGTGCATCATATCGGAAAACAGCAATTAATAGCTATTAAATGTAGAAATCAAATTCCGTATAGATTTTTCCACAAAAAAATGGAACATAGGGGGTATGCCCTAAAAAACTTTCATGTTTTAGATAAAATGTAAAAAAACAGCACATTATAAATTTCCCTATAAATTCCAAACGGGAGCTTGTGCATCATATCGGCAAACAGGAATTAATAGCTAATAAATGTAGAAATCAAATACCGTATAGATTTTTCCACAAAAAAATGGAACATAGGGGGTAGGCCCTATCAAATTTTCATGTTTTATATAAAATGTAAAAAAACAGCACATTAGAAATTTCTCTATAAATTCCAAACGGGAGCTTGTGCATCATATCAGAAAACAGGAATTAATAGCTAATAAGTGTAGAAATCAAATACCGTATAGATTTTTCCACAAAAAAAATGGAACATAGGGGGTATGCCCTATCAAACTTTCATGTTTTAGATAAAATGTTAAAAAAACAGCACATTAGAAATTTCTCTATAAATTCCAAACGGGAGCTTGTGCATTATATCGAAAAACAGCAATTAATAGCTATTAAATGTAGAAATAAAATTCCGTATAGATTTTACCACAAAAAAATGGAACATAGGGGGTATGCCCTATCAAACTTTCATGGTTTAGATAAAATGTTAAAAAAACAGCACATTAGAAATTTCTCTATAAATTCCAAACGGGAGCTTGTGCATCATATCGGAAAACAGGAATTAATGGCTAATAAGTGTAGAAATCAAATACCGTATAGATTTTTCCACAAAAAAATGGAACATAGGGAGTATGCCCTATCAAACTTTCATGTTTTATATAAAATGTAAAAAAACAGCACATTATAAATTTCCCTATAAATTCCAAACGGGAGCTTGTGCATCATATCGGAAAACAGCAATTAATAGCTATTAAATGTAGAAATCAAATTCCGTATAGATTTTTCCACAAAAAAATGGAACATAGGGGGTATGCCCTAAAAAACTTTCATGTTTTAGATAAAATGTAAAAAAAACAGCACATTATAAATTTCTCTATAAATTCCAAACGGGAGCTTGTGCATCATATCGGAAAACAGCAATTAATAGCTATTAAATGTAGAAATCAAATACCGTATAGATTTTTCCACAAAAAAATGGAACATAGGGGGTATGCCCTAAAAAACTTTCATGTTTTAGATAAAATGTTAAACAACAGCACATTAGAAATATTCCTATAAATTCCAAACGGGAGCTTCTGTATCATATCGGAAAACAGCAATTAATAGCTATTAAATGTAGAAATCAAATACCGTATAGGTTTTGCACAAAAAAATGGAACATAGGGGGTATGCCCTATCAAACTTTCATGTTTTATATAAAATGTAAAAAAACAGCACATTATAAATTTCTCTATAAATTCCAAACGGGAGCTTTTGCATCGGACAAAAGGAATTAATAGCTAATAAGTGTAGAAATCAAATACCGTATAGATTTTTCCACAAAAAAATGGAACATAGGGGGTATGCCCTATCAAACTTTCATGTTTTATATAAAATGTAAAAAAACAGCACATTATAAATTTCTCTATAAATTCCAAACGGGAGCTTGTGCATCATATCGGAAAACAGCAATTAATAGCTATTAAATGTAGAAATCAAATTCCGTATAGATTTTTTCACAAAAAAATGGAACATAGGGGGTATGCCGTAAAAAACTTTCATGTTTTAGATAAAATGTAAAAAAACAGCACATTATAAATTTCTCTATAAATTCCAAACGGGAGCTTGTGCATCATATCGGAAAACAGCAATTAATAGCTATTAAATGTAGAAATCATATACCGTATAGATTTTTCCACAAAAAAATGGAACATAGGGGGTATGCCCTATCAAACTTTCATGTTTTATATAAAATGTAAAAAAACAGCACATTATAAATTTCTCTATAAATTCCAAACGGGAGCTTGTGCATCATATCGGAAAACAGCAATTAATAGCTATTAAATGTAGAAATCAAATACCGTATAGGTTTTGCACAAAATAATGGAACATAGGGGGTATGCCCTATCAAACTTTCATGTTTTATATAAAATGTAAAAAAAACAGCACATTAGAAATTTCTCTATAAATTCCAAACGGGAGCTTGTGCATCATATCGGAAAACAGCAATTAATAGCTATTAAATGTAGAAATCAAATACCGTATAGATTTTTCCACAAAAAAATGGAACATAGGGGGTATGCCCTAAAAAACTTTCATGTTTTAGATAAAATGTTAAACAACAGCACATTAGAAATATTCCTATAAATTCCAAACGGGAGCTTGTGCATCATATCGGAAAACAGCAATTAATAGCTATTAAATGTAGAAATCAAATACCGTATAGATTTTTCCACAAAAAAATGGAAAATAGGGGGTATGCCCTATCAAATTTTCATGTTTTATATAAAATGTAAAAAAACAGCACATTAGAAATTTCTCTATAAATTCCAAACGGGAGCTTGTGCATCATATCGGAAAACAGCAATTAATAGCTAATAAGTGTAGAAATAAAATACCGTATAGATTTTTCCACAAAAAAATGGAACATAGGGGGTATGCCCTATCAAACTTTCATGGTTTAGATAAAATGTTAAAAAAACAGCTCATTAGAAATTTCTCTATAAATTCCAAACGGGAGCTTGTGCATCATATCGGAAAACAGGAAATAATAGCTAATAAGTGTAGAAATCAAATTCCGTATAGATTTTTCCACAAAAAAATGGAACATAAAGGGTGTGCCCTATCAAACTTAGTTGTTTTAGATAAAATGTTAAAAAAACAGCACATTAGAAATTTCTCTATAAATTCCAAACGGGAGCTTGTGCATCATATCGGAAAACAGCAATTAATAGCTATTAAATGTAGAAATCAAATACCGTATAGGTTTTTCCACAAAAAAATGGAACATAGGGGGTATGCCCTATCAAACTTTAATTTGTTTTATAAAATGTAAAAAAAACAGCACATTATAAATTTCTCTATAAATTCCAAACGGGACTTGTGCATCATATCGGAAAACAGCAATTAATAGCTATTAAATGTAGAAATCAAACACCGTATAGGTTTTGCACAAAAAAATGGAACATAGGGGGTATGCCCTATCAAACTTTCATGTTTTATATAAAATGTAAAAAAAACAGCACATTAGAAATTTCTCTATAAATTCCAAACGGGAGCTTGTGCATCATATCGGAAAACAGCAATTAATAGCTATTAAATGTAGAAATCAAATACCGTATAGATTTTTCCACAAAAAAATGGAACATAGGGGGTATGCCCTAAAAAACTTTCATGTTTTAGATAAAATGTTAAACAACAGCACATTAGAAATATTCCTATAAATTCCAAACGGGAGCTTGTGCATCATATCGGAAAACAGCAATTAATAGCTATTAAATGTAGAAATCAAATACCGTATAGGTTTTGCACAAAAAAATTAATTTCTCTATAAATTCCAAACGGGAACTTGTGCATGTTCCATTTTTTTGTGGAAAAATCTATACGGTATTTGATTTCTACATTTAATAGCTATTAATTGCTGTTTTCCGATATGATGCACAAGCTCCCGTTTGGAATTTATAGAGAAATTTCTAATGTGCTGTTTTTTTTACATTTTATATAAAACATGAAAGTTTGATAGGGCATACCCCCTATGTTCCATTTTTTGTGCAAAACCTATACGGTATTTGATTTCTACATTTAATAGCTATTAATTGCTGTTTTCCGATATGATGCACAAGCTCCCGTTTGGAATTTATAGAGAAATTTATAATGTGCTGTTTTTTTACATTTTATATAAAACATGAAAGTTTGATAGGGCATACCCCCTATGTTCCATTTTTTTGTGGAAAAATCTATACGGTATTTGATTTCTACATTTAATAGCTATTAATTGCTGTTTTCCGATATGATGCACAAGCTCCCGTTTGGAATTTATAGAGAAATTTCTAATGTGCTGTTTTTTTAACATTTTATCTAAAACAACTAAGTTTGATAGGGCACACCCCCTATGTTCCATTTTTTTGTGGAAAAATCTATACGGAATTTGATTTCTACACTTATTAGCTATTAATTCCTGTTTTCCGATATGATGCACAAGCTCCCGTTTGGAATTTATAGAGAAATTTCTAATGAGCTGTTTTTTTAACATTTTATCTAAACCATGAAAGTTTGATAGGGCATACCCCCTATGTTCCATTTTTTTGTGGAAAAATCTATACGGTATTTTATTTCTACACTTATTAGCTATTAATTGCTGTTTTCCGATATGATGCACAAGCTCCCGTTTGGAATTTATAGAGAAATTTCTAATGTGCTGTTTTTTTACATTTTATATAAAACATGAAAATTTGATAGGGCATACCCCCTATGTTCCATTTTTTTGTGGAAAAATCTATACGGTATTTGATTTCTACATTTAATAGCTATTAATTGCTGTTTTCCGATATGATGCACAAGCTCCCGTTTGGAATTTATAGGAATATTTCTAATGTGCTGTTGTTTAACATTTTATCTAAAACATTAAAGTTTTTTAGGGCATACCCCCTATGTTCCATTTTTTTGTGGAAAAATCTATACGGTATTTGATTTCTACATTTAATAGCTATTAATTGCTGTTTTCCGATATGATGCACAAGCTCCCGTTTGGAATTTATAGAGAAATTTCTAATGTGCTGTTTTTTTTACATTTTATATAAAACATGAAAGTTTTTTAGGGCATACCCCCTATGTTCCATTTTTTTGTGGAAAAATCTATACGGAATTTGATTTCTACATTTAATAGCTATTAATTGCTGTTTTCCGATATGATGCACAAGCTCCCGTTTGGAATTTATAGAGAAATTTATAATGTGCTGTTTTTTTACATTTTATATAAAACATGAAAGTTTGATAGGGCATACCCCCTATGTTCCATTTTTTTGTGGAAAAATCTATACGGAATTTGATTTCTACACTTATTAGCTATTAATTCCTTTTGTCCGATATGATGCACAAGCTCCCGTTTGGAATTTATAGAGAAATTTCTAATGAGCTGTTTTTTTACACTTTTTTTAAAACAACTAAGTTTGATAGGTCATATCCCCTATGTTCCATTTTTTTGTGGAAAAATCTATACCGAATTTGATTTCTACACTTATTAGCTATTAATTCCTGTTTGCCGATATGATGCACAAGCTCCCGTTTGGAATTTATAGAGAAATTTCTAATGTGCTGTTTTTTTAACATTTTATCTAAAACATGAAAGTTTGACAGGTCATACCCCCTATGTTCCATTTTTTTGTGGAAAAACCTATACGGAATTTGATTTCTACATTTATTAGCTATTAATTCCTGTTTGCCGATATGATGCACAAGCTCCCGTTTGGAATTTATAGAGAAATTTATAATGTGCTGTTTTTTTTAACATTTTATCTAAAACATGAAAGTTTGATTTTTTTGTGGAAAAATCTATACGGTATTTGATTTCTACATTTAATAGCTATTAATTGCTGTTTTCCGATATGATGCACAAGCTCCCGTTTGGAATTTATAGGAATATTTCTAATGTGCTGTTGTTTAACATTTTATCTAAAACATGAAAGTTTTTTAGGGCATACTCTCTATGTTCCATTTTTTTGTGGAAAAATCTATACGGTATTTAATTTCTACACTTATTAGCTATTAATTCCTGTTTGCCGATATGATGCACAAGCTCCCGTTTGGAATTTATAGAGAAATTTCTAATGTGCTGTTTTTTTACATTTTATATAAAACATGAAAGTTTGATAGGGCATACCCCCTATGTTCCATTTTTTTGTGGAAAAATCTATACGTTATTTGATTTCTACACTTATTAGCTATTAATTCCTGTTTGCCGATATGATGCACAAGCTCCCGTTTGGATTTTATAGAGAAATTTATAATGTGCTGTTTTTTTACATTTTATCTAAAACAATGCACAAGCTCCCGTTTAGATTTTGTAGGGAAATTTATAAAACAATTATTGCTTATAATGCACACAAATTCTAATAAATAATCCACAAAATTCTAATAATCCACAAAATTCACAAATTAATTTTATTTTGATTAAATGTGTTTTAGTTATTATTGATTTATTGATTTCTAAAAAAAATTTGCATCGACATTAGCAATTGTTGTTTATAAAACACATAAGTTTGTTCAATGTATTTTAGGTTATGTTTGGGTTTGTTAGTTGACAAATTAGAAACGAATGGAATGGACTTTTTAACAAACCGCATTTACACTAACAAATCTACACAATGATACATAAACAACAACAAACAATTTTCACCACTAAAGAAAAAAATGTTTGTTTTGATAAATCAGCTGTTACGGTTTGTTCAAAAGTTTCGTTGAGTTTGATTTTTCACGGCGATTTATTTTTCATGAAGTTGTCAATTTTTCAGAACATATGGCAACTTCAAATACATAAACCTCACTATAAAATTAAAGGCAAGATGATCTTCCCTTTAGCTTATCGGTCGGTTTTAGATTAAAGTAGACTTATAATAACCAAATACTTCTTATCTGTCCGATAACATCATACCTTTAACTATTACCAAGTTGTAATAATGGGCCTAACTATTCTACACAGAAAAAACTGAAAATTTACAAATTTAGTAAGACGTTCGACTCTACTTAAGTGTTCGCACGTAGTGAACTACCACGTAAACCAACGAACCAAAGACGTTGTATTTTTTGCGGACCATTTTTTTATATTTGTTTACATTTTTGTGACTTACTTTTACTTTTTAGTGGTCAACACAAAGAAAATCAGTTGCTAGCTCGTGATTTAGAACAATCAAAATCACTACTAAAAATTAAAAATCTCGTGATATTCAGAACACCAAAGTATTCCTCCCGTGATTTTAAAATCGTTCGTGATTTAAAATCACCGTGATTTCAGAACATGCCTGTATCTATTTGAGTTAAATAAAAATAAGTATGCATTAAAAACGTTTTTTCAATAAATATTTCAATAGAAATTTATTGTTTTTTTTTATTATTTCTTTCATTCAATATAATATTTATACAATAATATACAATAAAGAGGCTAAAAGGCAACTCTGTGTTTATACATACATACATATAAAATATAAAATTGAATGTATGTATGTATGTAACGTATAGACTCCAAAACGGCTGAGCCGATTTTGATGAAATTTTCACAGCATGTTACTGTGACTCTGGAAGGAATAATAGGCTATATGAAATTTCGATTGTACAAACGGGGGTGGCACCGCCCATATAACCCAAAAATTTAAATCGCCATATTTTGGGTATTTTTTGACCTACGTCAATGATATGTGGTACATATGGTATTGGCATAATTAGGAATACGTACTAGGAGAAAAGTGGATGGGACCACGCCCCTTTTTAGAAAAATTAAAAATCGTAATATAGTCTTAACTACTGGACCGATCGTCATTAAATTTTCACAATAGGATATTCTTAAGAAATAATAAATCCTTGACTACGTAAGTGGACAAAGGGGCATGGCCTCGCCCACTAAACTAAAGCATTGCAATGAATACATTAAAATTAAATAAATAAATGCGTGTAAATATATAAATACGTTTTATTTTATAACGTTGGGGGGGGGGGGGGGGGGGGGGGTAGCGAAGCACACCGGGGGTAGCTAGTATAAAATATATGTGTTTTAATTTCAAATATTTACAATAAAAAATATAATTCTATTTCTTAATTTAAAATATTTACAATAAATTTAAAAAATAAAAAAAAAACAAAAAATAAATGGAAATAGTAATATGTACTAAAATAATTCTATATTAGAAGTGCTTCACCGTTACTAAGTAAAAGATCCTTAATGGATTTTTTGAATGTAGAAAAAGCTTCTATATTTTGAATATTGTTTAATACATTTTTTTTAATATTAATTTGCTGAAATCACAAACACTATGTTCTTGGCGCCATAAACAATTGACTTGCAAAAAAGCTGGTTGCAGATGCTTTGTCAGATGAAAATAGAACATGCTCTATTTGAAAATTTTACACTATAAATAAAGGCTGATATTTGCAGAAGCATTTTGTATTTGATTTTACGTGACGTGTATGCATTTTGCAGTGGAAAATGTGACAAGAACACTGCAAATACCGTCTAAAACTACATTTAGAAAGATGTATAAATATATATACATATGTACTGTTGCTGACAGAAATTAAAGAGGTTTGCGTTGAACAGATATTTAGGAAGTTTATTTCTATAAAAAAAATATAACGGTAACAAATAACCACATAAGTAACAAATAAGACAATACACTCACCGCAGTTTTGCACCTCTTTCTTCTGTGGCTTCTAAAACAACATTAAACATTTATACCTTTTAACTCAAATAAAGAGCAAAGCAAAAAACAAGAAGGAAAGGGAATGCAAAAACGCGGTTTACAAACACATGATTTGAAACAAGGATGGCACAATTATTGGAACAGTGATGCCACTATTGTGAAACATTACAGGGCGTTCCGTAACACCCCCGCCCCCGTGGAGCGATCCGCTTCACCAACATCCAAGTCTAGAACGGCTAACTTTGATACAGCTCTTTGTAGAACGCCGGTCGCAGTTTTTACATCAGCTCGACGCACCACACCATCAGTACCAGCAAACACACGAATTAATACTATACTATATATATACTACACTATACTATACCACGTCGCCATTGACTCCTGGGAAGATTCGGATCACATATAAATACCATGTCACCATCATTTCATGGAGTTGTTCTTTCACACCATTTAACTCTTCTTGTTAATGTTGGCAAATACTCGAGTACCCAGCGTTTCCAAAATCTATCACGAAGATTCCTTGCAACACGCCACTGTTTTCTAAGACCACAGAGCTTACTATCTGCTTCATCAGCTGGTGGAGTTTGAGCTACATTTCCATAGCCAACAAGGAAATGATTTGGCGTGAGGGGTTCTTCTTCGTCTGGGTTTATTGGCAAGTGCGTCAATGGGCGCGAATTGAAAATGTTCTCTGCTTCTATTAAAAGGGACTGCAAAATATGTGCTTTAGGTGAAACGTCTTTTAATGTTTTCCGCAGCACTTTTTTAACGCACTGCACCATTCTCTCCCATATTCCACCCTCGGACGGATTTATTGGGCAAATAAGAACCCACTCAACACTGTAGTGTGTTTGACTAGTCGAAGTTACCATACCTTCTGTATGTAACTTAATATCAACACTTTGTTGATATTATTGTCCACACTGCATAAATGTGGGACAGCGTGTGTTATGCTGTCTCAGCATATTCCCACGTTGTGCATTAAGTATGTATAAGTGTATATTATATAGTTTGTAAGTTCGTTTTAAGTAGCTTACTAATACCGTGTTCACATATGAAACTTAATTGAGTCAATATTCTGTTAATTGACAATATTATTTTAAGTGTTCAGGCATACGTAATTTTCAGCTTGCTCAATTATCATTTGACAGTTGGAAAACAATACAAAAAATACTCTATATGGTTGTTGTGTTTCTATGTAAAATCATTTGACATTTGGAAAACAATACAAAAAAATATTCTATATGGTTGTTGTGTTTCTACGTAAACAAAACTACCTTCACATTGATTTTTTTAATGATTTCTTTTGTTGTCATTTGCCTTTTATACAATTTTGTTCACTAAACACAGTTGTGAACAGTGTTGCATTCGAAATCTTACTCAATATTATAACAATTTCGTACTTATTGCGCAATAATTAATTAAGATTTTATATGGAATATTGAGCTCAATAATGGCGTTAATTGCGATTAACGCAATTAAGGGTCATATCTGAACACGCTATAAGAATGAAAACAATCATTAATAAAGCGTACAATCAAAAACAATTTAAAAGTTTAATTATTTAAAACATTACATGGCGATCCTGCCAAAATAAAGTAAAAAAAAAAAAAAAACAGTTGGTGTCAAAGTGAGACGAAGATAAATTTTAAACATAAATAAACTTAAAATGTGTTAAATCACACACAATTGCAACAAACAATTAACAAAGCTTTAGTATACAAAACATTAAACAATTTATTATATACTAGCTAAACCCGGTGTGCTTCGCTACCCCCTCGCAAAACGTGCAAAGATATACACATTAAATTTCTTATGTGCACCCTCTACACAGACCCCAATCACCCCTGAAAATTTCATTGAAATCGGGCAAACCGTCTAGGAGGAGTATGCGAACAGGAAGTTTTGCCACTTAATTTTATATATATAGATATATATATATAGATTAAAAGCAATATAATTTAAGGTGAAATGGGGCGAAAAATGGGGATTTGGTAA
This sequence comes from Bellardia pandia, assembly GCA_916048285.2. Classification (NCBI taxonomy): domain Eukaryota; kingdom Metazoa; phylum Arthropoda; class Insecta; order Diptera; family Calliphoridae; genus Bellardia; species Bellardia pandia. Next base: position 88,350,267 of record OU696529.1, read on the forward strand.
TAAAAAAATGTATGTAGTTAAAAAGTATATAAAACTTTAGGTAAATACATATTACAAAAAAAGTATTTTGTATAGCAAACATTGTTAGTGGTATAAGTATCTGAATTAAAAAAAGAGGGCGATGAAGTAGGAGTGGTTCATAGTTATATGGCGACGTTAACAGTATTAAGAGCAATATACTACCAAATAAAAAAAATACGTTGGAATGAACAAATTTGTATAGAGAACAAAAAGTATAAAACTTTCAAAAATTTGGCGTGAAAAGGGGCGTGAAAGGCTTAAGAAATCTTTATTTTTACCTCGCCTGGAGTATATAATGTGTATACAATTTGAAGTAAATCTGTTAAAAACTATATGGGAGCAATTACATAATTTTTAAAAAGTGGGCGTAAAAATAGGCGTGGTCAAAAAAGTACCCTATTAATCATACCAAAGTCCCAGTTAAATGCTGTGAAAATTTCAAAAATATCAGTCCAGAGGTTTGGTCTCCAATTACAATATTTGAAAAAAGTGGGCGTAAAATTGGGCGTGGTAAAAAAAAAGTACCCTATTATTCCTTCCAGAGTCACAGTAACATGCTGTGAAAATTTCATCAAAATCGGCTCAGCCGTTTTGGAGTCTATACGTTACATACATACATACATACATACATTGAATTTTATATATATAGATTTGAATATAAAACAACAGTTAAGTAAAATTAAAACAAGCAAGTATATAATTGAAAAATTAAATTAAAATTAAAACACAAGGGTAACACGCCGAGTTACCCGGAAGAAGATTGTTGATTTAATGTAGGATCTCAACGTCCACCAGATAAAGTGAAAGTCAACCGTTCAAAAAGTGTGCACAAACTCAATTGTAAACAACAGCGCACTATCAACATCAACATGCAACAAAAAAAAATCCTAAAAGAAGGTTAGTAAATACTATTCTTGTTTGCTTGAATATTTCAACAACTACAACACAACATGCAATTTTAAGCAAAACCAAAATTTTAATATGTAAAAATTTATATACACAAATTTCAAAACAATAAGAAGCAATTTGCTATAAAATCATGTATCAATTAAAATTTAACGTCAATAAAATTATTATTATTATAATTATTATTGTTTGTTTCCAATTTTGGTTAAAAATAAACTTGAAATAAAAGAAAAATTATACAAATTTGTATTAACACAAAACAAAAAATCTACTATAATTTCAAAAAAAAAAAAAAACACACTCGTTTAAAAACTAACAATGACTACATAAACTACTGCGAAACTTACGAGTCCCTCCAGTAACATAAATATATTGTAAAATCAATGCGAGACTTACGAGTCCCTCCATTGGTTAAAAACTAAATATTGCGAATATTTTAAGTTTTGATTATTTTATTTTGATTATTAGAAGTTTATTAACAAATTTACTTAAATGTATTCTTTTAATACAATAATCTTTCGCAATGCATTTTAATTGAAATTTAAAAAAAAATATTTTTTCATTACTCTATCTAATTAAAAAGAATGTACAATAAATACAAGCAAAATAAAGCTAAGTCCAAAATAATGTAAATATTACACTTTATCTTATTTTATTTTAATTTATAATTTGTTTTATACATATTAATAACTAACATTAATAAATATAAAAGATCAATTAATAAGCTACCGCCAAAGAAAATGGTATAATCAAATTAAAAATTATAAATAAACAAAACCATTACTAAAAACTAAATAACCGATGCATACATACGTGTCCCTGCATTTGGTATAAAACAAAAGTATACAACCGTTTCGTTCATCAATTGGTGATGACCGGCGCATGCCATTGCCATTATCCACCCTGCAAAACATGGTGGCGATTGCAATGACATGAGCTCCATTGAATAACTAATACGTCCTAGTTATACAATAAGGCCATTACTAACAAGTGGCTTGCCGTCTTAAACTTAGTCTAAGTAACAAATTGTAAACTTGTCTTTTGTAAATGTAAACGGCCAAGTCATTAACTAATTTACGGACAGTTCTAAAAAGCTTAGCTTCTTATAAAACTTTTCAATAACATTATTAGTTATTCCCTATAAAAGATTATGAATTTCAGATTTTTGATCGGTGTAAGATTTAACTTCACCATAATTTAATTGATGTATTAATCAGCTATCTTATTGCTCGTTTTGTATATTTTTTTTTTATTACAATTTACATTATTTCCCACGATGGGCGGAAAGGAATCAAAAATAGAGAATCCTAACGCTAACGTGGTTAATGACATTATAGTAAAGGTAGAAAGCCCTAACAACTATTTGATTATCCTTATTGTTTTAATGGCACTGCAGATACTAATCAGTCTATATCAATTGCATAAACGCTCTATAAAGAAGAGCTATGCCAGAAGGTTAGCGTCTGTAGACAATATAGATAAGGTATAACTATCAAAAATATTCATTTTAAAGCCCCAGACATCCTACAAATTATTTTTTCATGGAATGGGAGTATATTTTGCAAAAGGCCCGAAACTATAAGGAATCATGTTTGAAAATCCATAAATGTTTAAATATCGATCGGGACACGAAGCCCGAAACGATCAGGAGTTTCTCTTTAATGCGAACTATTCTAGACTATTAAAGACGCACCAGGTGGCTGCGGACGCTTTTTTCTTGGATTTAAGAGAAAAAGCTATTCTGGTTTGTAGTAAAAAGGGAATCGACGTTTCAATTCCGATTTCAATACATGAACAAATAACTTTTGAATACAAACCTAGTACCGAGATCGATATTTCAGTACCTCAAGCTTCCACAAGTCATTCTCAAACAATATCCACAATCATGCCGCAAACACTTGTTGAGTTTTTAAATACTGCCTCCAGGCTACTCCCAGAATTTGATGGAACCTCTGAGAATTTACAAAGCTTTATTGACGCTATAAACCTAGTTGATTCAATAAAAGAAAATCATGAATCAGTAGCGGTAAACCTAATAAAAACAAAATTAAAAGGTACCGCTAGGAATTTAATTTCCTCAGAATCAAGCTTGGAAGAAATAGCATCAAAACTAAAAAGCTCAGTAAAAGGAGAGTCCGTAGACGTTCTGACTGCCAAATTAATGAGCGTCAGGCAAAGTGGCAAAAATGTTAATTCTTATGCAAAGGAAATGGAGGAGTTAACTAAAAAACTCGAGACTGCCTACATCAGAGATGGATTACCTCATGAGGTAGCCAACAAGTATGCGACACGTTCGGCTGTTACAGCCATTACCAAAAATAGTTCAAACGAAAGAGTCAAACTGATCATGGAATCAGCGACCTTTACAAATATGAATGAAGTTTTGACTAAATTCATAACTAGTTGTACCGAAGTATATGGTCAAGAAAATTCAATTCTTACCTATGGTAACAGAAGCCAAGGTTACAACAGTAGCAACCAAAATAGAAACTTTAATCACAATAGAAACTTTAATCAAAATTCAAACCAAAACAGAAATTTAAATCAAAATAGGAACCAAAATAGGAATAATAATCATAACAATAACTACAACAACAACAGTAACAATAATAATGGTTCATACCGAAATAATAACGGTAGCAGAAACCGCAATAATTACCAGAATAGAAACGTTAATAGCTTTACAGATAATGACTCGGGAAACGGGCAAGGACCCCTAAGTACTCAATAAAAACCTACAATATCAATTTGAATTTATGTAGCTACCTACGCTGTAGAACTACTCTCAATGATACGACTTCAGTCTTCTTAATAGACACTGGCGCTGATATTTCAATTATCAAGCACAACCAAGTTTTAGATCAGTCCATAAATGTACATAACAGAAAAAATCTTAATGGAATAGGCCATGGTATAATTTCAACACTAGGTAGTGTTCAATGTGAATTAAAAACAGATAGATACCTTATAAAACATACATTTAATGTAGTTAAGGATGATTTTAAAATTCAACCAGATGGAATTATTGGAATGGATTTTATACGAAAGTATAATTGTATAGTAGAATATTCCAACAATAGAGACCAAATAATTATTCGATCAAATGAAATTGATCATGACATTGGAATACCAATTAGAAATGGTCCCACTATAAATTCTATAGCAATACCTGAAATATCTGAAGTAATAAGATCAGAACCAATAAATTCATCCGAACAAAATGTTTTGGTAACATATCAAACAATCCAAAACGGCGTTTACGTCGCCAACACCATAACTTCCACATCAAACCCTTTAGTCAAGATAGTCAATACCACTGAAAATGATTTAATAATTAACGATGTCCAACTCGTTACAGAAACACTAGCAAACTATAAAATAGTAACTGAGAACTTTATACCGACCAAATCCAAAGAGAAATTGGAAAGGCTTTCAAAAAACTTTCTATCATTTGTAGAAAAAGATCTAAAACTGTTATGTAAGGAATTTATAGATATCTTTGCGTTAGAATCTGAACACATATCTGTCAACAATTTTTATAAACAAATGCTTAGAATCAATAACACTCAACCAGTTTACATAAAAAACTATAGAATTCCTCATTCTCAAAAGGAAGAAGTAAACAAACAGGTTGATAAGCTAATTAAAGACGATATTGTTGAACCGTCTATTTCAGATCACAATAGCCCAATTCTCTTAGTACCAAAGAAACCGCTACCCGGTACCACTCAGAAGAGATGGAGATTAGTAGTAGACTACAGAGCGGTTAACAAAAATTTAGTGCCTGATAAATTCCCATTACCTCGTATAGACGATATTCTTGATCAATTAGGTAGAGCTAAATTCTTCTCTTGTCTTGACCTGATGTCAGGCTTTCACCAAATAGAACTTGAAGAACAATCTAGAGATATAACATCCTTTTCAACGGATAAAGGATCTTTCAGATTTAAAAGATTGCCGTATGGTATTAAAATAGCCCCTAACTCTTTCCAACGTATGATGTCATTAGCATTTTCGGGTCTGTCTCCAGCACAAGCATTCGTGTATATGGACGACCTAGTAGTGATTGGTTGTTTTAAGGAACATATGTTACGTAATTTAAAAAACGTATTTGAATTATGCAGAAAATACAATCTGAAATTACACCCAGATAAATGTTCATTCTTCTGCACTCAAGTTACATTTTTAGGCCACAAATGTACCGATCAAGGTATATTGCCTGATGATAGCAAATTTTCTATAGTACAAAACTATCCAACGCCAAAGAATGGTGATGAAGCTAAACGCTTTGTAGCCTTTTGTAATTATTATCGAAGGTTCATACCAAATTTTGCTGAATCATCAAGACACATAACAAGATTGTCTAGAAAAAATGTACCTTTTGAATGGAGCCAGGATTGTGAAAATTCTTTACAGTATTTAAAAACCCAATTACTAAGCCCTAAAATTCTACAATACCCTGGGGCCAAATTACCGCATTCGATATCGAGTAAAATTAATCGTAATTTTCTTATTTGAGATTACGGCATTCGATTTCGAGCAAGAAATTTAGTACATTTTATCATAATTTCGATATCGAAATCATTTTTCGATACGATAGCTCATTCGATCACGAATGCGGTAATTTGGCCCCTGATTTTTCAAACAATTTTTATATAACAACAGACGCAAGCAAACACGCTTGTGGAGCTGTGCTTAGCCAAGAAAAACAAGGTATACTAATGCCTAATTTCATACACCTCTAGATCTTTCACTAAAGGTGAAAGTAATAAATCTACTATAGAGCAGGAATTAACTGCAATTCACTGGGCAATAAAACATTTTATACCATACATTTATGGCACAAAGTTTATAATTCAAAGTGATAACAGACCATTTACCTACCTATTTTCTTTAAAGAATCCGTCCTCAAAGCTCATGCGTATGAGACTTGACCTCGAGGAATACGACTTTGTAGTCGAATACATTAGGGGTCAGGAAAATACAGTGGCAGACTCGCTGTCACGAATAGAGTTTCAGGATATAAAAAATATTGAAGTCAATAACGTACTGAAGGTAACAACCAGACTTCAGTCTAAAACAAGCGGAATAAGTAAGAATAATATTTCTACACCGCATACAGAATCTAATAAATTTAATGTATATGAGGCTATAAATGCCCATGAGCACCGTAAAATACCTCGATTGTATTTTACTAAGGATAAAGTAATTATCCATAAAGGAAAGCAAGTACTCTCCGATTTTGAGTTGAAGGACTTTGTTATTAATAGAAATGTCGACCTAGGTCACCTCTTTCTAAAGCTTGAAAAAATAGATAATAATATTGGTCTCGATACATTGCTACTCTCACTAGATGACAGTATGCTTATTTACCTAGGAATTAATTTTGAAACCTTCAAAAGTAAAGGTAATGAAATCTTGCAAGATTCAAATTTAACAATTGTGCTCGTACCGAAACTAACGAAAGTTTCGAGTGATTCTGAAAAACTGCGAATTATGCAAAAATATCACGATGATCCTATTACAGGAGGACATCCTGGCATAACTCGCATGATAAAGAAAATTAGACTTCAATACCATTGGAAAGGTATGACTAGAGACATAGCAAAATACGTCAAAAAATGTCAAGCATGCAAAATGAATAAAACTGTTGTCAAAGGGAAAGAACCTTTTGTTCTTACACCTACACCACTATCGGTCCGCTACCAAGATCTGAGTTACAAAACGAATATGCAGTGACAATTATGTGCGATTTAATTAAATATTTAGTTACTATACCTGTACCTAACAAATCTACTAAAATTGTAGCTAAAGCCATCTTAGAAAACTTCATCCTAATCTATGGATCAATGGCGAAAATAGTTACTGATGTACAGAGTATATGAATCAGACTTTAAAGGAATTATGCTCACTCATGAAGATAGAAAAACTCAATTCTACACCATATCATCATGAAACTGTGGGAACAGTAGAAAGATCCCACAGAACGTTCAACGAATATCTAAGAGCATACATTTCCTCAGACAAATCCGATTGGGACCTGTGGATAAAATATTTTACATATTGCTACATATTGCGTCAACCGCCCACGGATACTGTCCTTTTGAAGTAGTCTATGGGAAAATACCACCATCACTAGACTTCTTGAAGGAAAACAAAGTTGAACCTTTATATAATCCTGCTTCATATGAAAAAGAAGTTAAGTTCAGACCTCAAGTTGCACAACGCAGAGCAGCAAGCCTCATAGAACAATCTAAGCTGCAAAGACAACAAATTTCCAATGAGAGGGCTAACACCCAAAATATATCCGTTAATGATCTCGTTATGGTCCGCAATGAGGCTGGACACAAGTTAGACGCCACCTATAAAGGTCCTTATCAAGTGATAAGTATCGATGACCACAACAATGTCGAGCTCCTTGATAAAGGCAATAGTACCTTCAAGTTACATAAAAATAGAATAAAATAGGTGAGTGCGTCATAACTTTCCTGATTTCAATAAACTGGCAAAATATACATGTTTCTCCAGTCATATTTGATTTTTTTTTTATCTGCAGTATTTCTTTGATTTTTTTACATTTATTCATTCTCTTTTCATAGCAATATTTGTATATATTTTTGAATTTCATATATCATGAAATTAATGAAAAATGAAAATTATTTTTTTATAAATAGAAACATAATTACTTCATTCTTAAATATTTCATATTTTTCTCCATTATTATAATTTTTTTTTTTCAGACAAATCCGATTGGGACCTGTGGATAAAATATTTTACATATTGCTACAATACCACACCGTCAACCGCCCACGGATACTGTCCTTTTGAAGTAGTCTATGGGAAAATACCACCATCACTAGACTTCTTGAAGGAAAACAAAGTTGAACCTTTATATAATCCTGCTTCATATGAAAAAGAAGTTAAGTTCAGACCTCAAGTTGCACAACGCAGAGCAGCAAGCCTCATAGAACAATCTAAGCTGCAAAGACAACAAATTTCCAATGAGAGGGCTAACACCCAAAATATATCCGTTAATGATCTCGTTATGGTCCGCAATGAGGCTGGACACAAGTTAGACGCCACCTATAAAGGTCCTTATCAAGTGATAAGTATCGATGACCACAACAATGTCGAGCTCCTTGATAAAGGCAATAGTACCTTCAAGTTACATAAAAATAGAATAAAATAGGTGAGTGCGTCATAACTTTCCTGATTTCAATAAACTGGCAAAATATACATGTTTCTCCAGTCATATTTGATTTTTTTTTATCTGCAGTATTTCTTTGATTTTTTTACATTTATTCATTCTCTTTTCATAGCAATATTTGTATATATTTTTGAATTTCATATATCATGAAATTAATGAAAAATTAAAATTATTTTTTTATAAATAGAAACATAATTACTTCATTCTTAAATATTTCATATTTTTCTCCATTATTATAATTTTTTTTTTTTTCAGACAAATCCGATTGGGACCTGTGGATAAAATATTTTACATATTGCTACAATACCACACCGTCAACCGCCCACGGATACTGTCCTTTTGAAGTAGCCTATGGGAAAATACCACCATCACTAGACTTCTTGAAGAAAACAAAGTTGAACCTTTATATAATCCTGCTTCATATGAAAAAGAAGTTAAGTTCAGACCTCAAGTTGCACAACGCAGAGCAGCAAGCCTCATAGAACAATCTAAGCTGCAAAGACAACAAATTTCCAATGAGAGGGCTAACACCCAAAATATATCCGTTAATGATCTCGTTATGGTCCGCAATGAGGCTGGACACAAGTTAGACGCCACCTATAAAGGTCCTTATCAAGTGATAAGTATCGATGACCACAACAATGTCGAGCTCCTTGATAAAGGCAATAGTACCTTCAAGTTACATAAAAATAGAATAAAATAGGTGAGTGCGTCATAACTTTCCTGATTTCAATAAACTGGCAAAATATACATGTTTCTCCAGTCATATTTGATTTTTTTTTTTTATCTGCAGTATTTCTTTGATTTTTTTACATTTATTCATTCTCTTTTCATAGCAATATTTGTATATATTTTTGAATTTCATATATCATGAAATTAATGAAAAATGAAAATTATTTTTTTATAAATAGAAACATAATTACTTCATTCTTAAATATTTCATATTTTTCTCCATTATTATAATTTTTTTGAAAAATATAATCAAAATTTCATAATAAATGAAATTGTTTTTCTTTTAGAAATAAAAATGTCTTTTTTAAATAATTTTTAATAATTCAAAGGACTCCCAAAAGGGGGAGGGATCACATAAAGTGCCACGTCTCTCAAAAGAGAATCCCTATATCCTTCCTAATAATTACTCCATTCTTTTTTTATAAGTGTAAATATTACCAACCTCTTACTATTTTAAGATGTACATTTTTAACTATAAATGATAAAAATTAAGAACTATTGTAAATTATAGTATCGTTGTATTATTTCTAAAAGAATTATTTCTAAATCAAAACTTCCTATTGATTGTTCTTTTTGGTAAAAAGGGAGGTGTAGTGTGTTTGACTAGTCGAAGTTACCATACCTTCTGTATGTAACTTAATATCAACACTTTGTTGATATTATTGTCCACACTGCATAAATGTGGGACAGCGTGTGTTATGCTGTCTCAGCATATTCCCACGTTGTGCATTAAGTATGTATAGTGTATATTATATAGTTTGTAACTTCGTTTTAAGTAGCTTACTAAGAATGAAAACAATCATTAATAAAGCGTACAAATGAACAGTCGCACAAGCGGCTGTTCAATCAAAAACAATTTAAAAGTTTAATTATTTAAAACATTACAACACCTTTCCCAGACAGCTCACTCTGAATTCGTTGTGCTTCAAAAACTTCTGTAAAACGTTTAGCCTCTTCATTAGCACCAATGAAATTTTTTGCGTTGTCAGAACGCAATCGTACTGGAACACCCCTGCGGTTCATAAAATTTCTCATAGCAATAATTGTTGGAAAGAAACGAGTTATACTTTAAAATACTTGTACTTGTTTTTATATTTTTAAATATAATCAATTATTCTTAGATTATTTTGTTTTTATGAAAAATAATACTTTTACTTACTTTCCATTTTTCATTTGTTAAATAAAGAAGTTTATAATAAATAGTCAATTTAATAAATTATCAACAGGTTATGGGCCCAGAAATCAAGATGGCTCACGATATTAAAACAGCATTTGAAAAATTAAATCGTAATAATTATTTTATATGGAAGCGAAAAGCCGAATGTGTTTTAATACGGGATGACACCTGGTGTGTTATAAGGGATCAGATTCCAGAGCAGCCAGATGCAAAATGGCTTCGTAAAGACGAATCAGCTAGAGCCTCAATATTCTTGATGATAGATGACGATCTTTTTCATTTAATTGATGAAGCTACAACAGCAAAAGAAGCATGGATGATGCTGAAAACTCAATTCGAAACATTCTCATTTAGCGAATGTGTTTTTATAATGAAAAAATTATGTAAAATGCAATTAGATGAGTCTGATAATATGGAGCATCATTTAAATGATATTCAAACTGAATTAAAGAAACTTTCAAGTATGGGTGAATCCTTAAGTGAAAAATGGGAAGTCGCAATTATACTAAGGAGTTTACCCGAATCTTATGACGTTTTAGTTACAACTTTGGAAGCGAGTAGTAAGGGTGTTCCATCATTAAAAGTTGTAAAAGAGAAACTAATTGAAGAATCGAAAAGAAGAAATCAAAAGAATAGTTTTGAAGATTCAGCTCTTAAAGTAAAAGTTTATCCAGAGAAGAAAGCTAATGTCCTTAATAATATAATATGCTATTTTTGTCAAAAACCCGGACATATTCGTAGAAACTGCCAAGAGTATCAAAATTATTTAAAAAAGAAAAATAAAACAAACGTTGTTACTGCTCTGTAAAAGATGAGGGTGAAATATGTTTCTGTGTTACGTCTGAAAATGAATGGTACGTAGACTCAGGTGCTACAAGTCACATTTGTAATAGAAGAGATAATTTCAAAATGTTTGATGAAGACGCTATAACGATGATAACTGTTGCAAATGGTTATGAATTAAAAGCTTGTGGAAAAGGTTCATGTGAAATGAATGTATTGAATGGTAAGGGTGTTATTCAAAAGATAACTGTAAAAAATGTACTGTACGTACCAGGTATTGAGAGTAATCTGTTGTCTGTTAAAAAATTAACCGAACAAGGCTTGAAAATAATATTTTACGATAATTTATGTGAGATTTGGAATAAAAATGAGATATTGACTACTGCATTGATGACAAAAGGATTATATAAAATCAAAACTTCTAATGATAATACAATCAAACAGAATGCAATGGTTGTTAAAAGATGTGTTCATTACTGGCATCGAATTTTTTGTCATCGTAATATTGATATTGTGAAAAAGGTTCTATTAACAAATAACAAGCTTGTTGACAAATGCAATTGTGATGATGTATGTGAAATCTGTATTCAAGGAAAATTATCTAAAAATGATTTTCCCAAATGTTCTAAACAACAATCTAACAATATTTTAGATCTAATCCATAGTGATGTATGCGGACCTATGGACACTCAAACGCCAAGTGGAAAAAGATTTTTTGTTACATTTATTGATGATTTTAGTAAGTTTATCAAAGTTTACCTGCTTGCTCACAAATCTGAAGTATTTAATAAAATGAAAGAATTTTGCGAAATGGCTAATACTAAATTTGGAAGATATCCAAAAGTAATAAGATCTGATCATGGAGGTGAATACGTAGGATCAATGGTTGCAGATTTTTGTAAACAAAAAGGAATAAAACAAGAGTTTACCACGCCTTATACGCCTGAGCAAAATGGGGTAGCAGAACGACGGAACAGATATCTTGTTGAAATGGTGCGATGCATGTTGTTGGATGCTAATCTTGGAAAATGTTATTGGGGTGAGGCGGTTATAACTGCAGCGTTTATTCAAAATAATTTGATTACTAGATCAACAAATAAAATTCCAATAGAAGTTTAAGAAGGTAAGCGCTTAGACTCATACAACTTTGAAATATTTGGATCATTATCATTAGTTCACATCCCAAAAGAGAAAAGAAAGAAGTTAGGTCAAAAGGCCAAGTATTTAATTTTTGTTGGCTACTCTGAGGAGTCCAAAGGCTTACGGTTTTTAGATAAAAATACAAATAAGATTACTATAAGTCGCGACTATAAAATTTTATCTGAAAAAGTACAAAACAAAAATTTATTAACCAAAAATAATGTCCAAATCGATTTGTTTTCATTTGAGGATAAACATAATAATTCAAGCAGTCTAGATGTAATTCAAAATGAGAATGTTGCACAGCAAAATAATGAAAATAATAGTGATGGAAACGATGAAGATGAATTTTTTGATACAGAACCAAATGAAAGAGCAAATTCTCCAGAAGTAGGTGTCATCTCAAATGATTCAGTTTTAGAAGAAGAAACTATAAGTCAGCCACCACAAATTTTGAGAAGATCAACTAGATTAACAAAGGGCAAAGTGCCTGAAAGATTTCAAGTTATTGTCACTAGAAATCTAAATGAACCAAAAACGATTGATGAAGCTTTGAAGAGAGAGGACAAAGATCAATGGATAAGTGCTATGAAAGATGAATTAAATTCATTAGAAGAACATGGTACGTGGGTATTAACAGATATTCCAGAAGGTCGCAAACCAATTGGGTGTAAATGGGGTTTCAAGATAAAAACTGATGCAAATGAAAATATAATAAAATACAAGGCCGTGTAGAGGAGGAAAAGTCAACGTTGTTATACGCTCTCGTTGCATCGTCAGCTACGTTATCATGGGTTGAAACCCACTTCCAGCTATCAGTTTCGGTGGATGCCAAAATTTCAGCAATACGATGTGCTACATATGGCTTGTATCGACGATAGCTACTACCAATCCATTTTAAAACTGTTTTAGAATCACTCCATAAAACACATTTTTTAGGTGTAAATCTAAAATTGTTTGCATTAATCGGGTTCCAAGTACTGCTACCTGCAGCTCTAGGTGTGGAATTGTAACTCTTTTTAAAGGTGCACATTTTGTTTTAGATGTCACAAAACTAGTACATATTTTTCCATCGTCTGTAATCCATCTTCAGTATGCCACATCAGCAAAGGCGTCCTCACTGGCGTCAACAAAAATGTGAAGATTAAGACGATCTGGCGATCCTGATGGGAAATAGCATCTAGGCACACGAATATCTTTAATTTTATTGATTTGTTTGCGCTACTGATCCCACAATTTATTCACGTCCTCCGGGATAGCTTCATCCCATCGGCAATCACGTCTCCACACCTCGCGTAAGATTAGTTTTCCACCAACAATAAAATAACTTAAAAACCCGAGAGGATCAAATGTTGACATGATGATACTGAGTAATTCTCTTTTTGTAGGTTTTCTGTGGCCAGACATGACAAATGAATCAACTTTATGGAACTTTAAATGAAATTTAAAATTATCAGAAATGGAGTCCCAATATAAACCCAAAACTTTTTCTGTGTTATCATCTGCTAGCATTGTTTTCGAAATTGTACTACCGCCCAATGCCAGGGTGACTTCATTCGAATTTGAAATGAAACCTCGTAAGTCAAAACCACCCTTCTTATGGATATCACGTACCTGTTTGGAAACATTTACTGCCTCCTCCACGCTGTCGAAGCTGTCAACAAAATCGTCAATGTAATGATGATTTAAGATGGCTGTTGTAGCTCTTGGCTGATATTAGCTGTATACAGCAGCAAAGTTTTCGTTTTGTTTCATCTTCTTTTCAATTCCCTCTAAGCGTCTAAGGGCCATTGAATAACTGTTTGGCAGCTTTACGTTATCATATTTCCATAGGAGGCCGGTTTGAAATCGGTCCCCAATTCGTTTTGTTGTTTCTAGTAGAATTCTATTTGCTCTTATGTCATCATCACATTCAATGGGAGGGGCGGATCTTACACCGATACTTTCTACGGTGAAATAATGCTTAACAAGCTGATGAAGACTGTTGTAATTTTCAATGTTTGCCATAAGACATGATGGATGATTTGTTGACAAAGTACGACAGGGGCCGAACACTAACCAACCCAACTCGGTATTGCAGGCAAATAGACCAGAAGACAAATTTACTTGAGTATTAGTTGGTAACCCTAAATACGCGTGATCCAATCCAATTAACAGCTGGGGTATCGCGTTGGTGTAGGGTTTAACGGGAAAAGGTGACGACGTTTGGAAACTATTTTGCTAATCTTGATTTGTTAAGCTTTGCATAGGCAGATTTAGGTTTGAAACAGCATAAACATTACGCATGTAATGACACATTGATTTACCCATACCACTTACTTTAATGTTGAACGAAAAAACTGACTCCTGAGCTGATCGACCGCCAAACCATTGTATATTTAGGTTACCTTTCTGACCACGTACTCCAAGCTTTTCGGCAATATCCTTATCCAACATTTTAATTGATGATCCATCGTCGAAAAGGGCATAAATATCCATACGACATTTTTCACCATACAAAGTAACAGGTAAAATACGAAACAACAATTTTTTGTTGTTGTTAGTAGAAGAACAGCTGAGTACGCTTTGTTGTGGCTCACTCACTTCATTTGGGGTGGCCGATGGCACTGCAACATTGGCAACTTCATGGAGCAATTTGTGGTGTTTTCGTTGACAACCATCTTGTAAACACATTTTTTTACGACGACAATCGCGTGTAGAATGGCCAACATTAAGGCATGAAAAACAGGCATGAATTTTCTTAACGTGTGACCAACGTTTGCTAACAGTTGAGTTTTGGAAACTGTGACAATCATAAAGTTTATGTTGACCTTTACATAAAGGACATTGTAGCTGCTTTTCCGTAGTGTGAAGTAGGACTCGATGTTTTGGTTCCTTGTTGTCGGCATCCTGTATTGAACAAATTAAGTTGGCCATCTCATCCATAAAATCACTAAAATTAAGAAGAGTAGGATATGGCTTGATAGCAGCAGCAACTCTAGCCCAATCTAATTGTTTGCTCATTGGCAGCTTTAAAATTAATTCATCCAACAACGTTGGGTTGGCAATATGTTGGTGACCTTCCACAGACTGAAGAAAAACGGTCAAATTTCTTACCTTTGTAGCAAAGGGTACTAATTTTGATAAATTATTTTCCGAAATATGTGGAATTTCTTTAATTTGTCGTAGCTGGCTTTGAATCAGCTGCTCTAGTCTACCAAATCTAGTACGAAGTTGTTCGATGACAGCACCAACGTTGTTTGGGTGAATTAATAATGACTTAATTAAGTCGCGAGCATCACCTTTGAGGCTTTTTTGCAGGCACTGATTATTTTCAAAATTTGAGTAATTATATGTTGCGTTTGATTGAAGATAGGCTGTGTAAAATATTGGCCAATCTTCCGCTGCTCCACCAAATTCTGGCAAATCTTGAAGCTTACGTGGATACATCATAGCACCCGAATTATTTTGTAACAAACCTGGGTTATAAAAATGATTTATTGCTGACTGGGGCTGTGTAGAAAATGATTGGCAAGATGGTGGCCTAACAGAAATATTTGGTGACAAATACATATTAAAATTATCGACTGCGGGTACTGCTTGCGTCGTTGGCATGGCGTTGCTGTTGGCAGAACTATATGTAATTGGCAATGACGGCATGGCGGCAGTTGTCATTGTGGTTGTATACACGTCTGTATTTGTGTAACGGCTCTCTATAGATGTAGTTGTAGGTATATATATGCTAGCGGTAGATGGCGGCAGAGGAGTGCTGGCGGCTGTATCTGCTGTTTGAGAGGGAACACATTTTGTGAGGTTATGAGTACTTACAGATTCCGTGTTACGAATAATTGACTCGAGCTGTTGGCATTGGCGATTACTATTGCTGAGTTTGGTATTTGTTTCCGACAGCTGGCGTTTTAACAATGCAATTTGCTTTTGCATCTCCATCATGTTCAAGGCATTTGCTGTGGTTGGCGTAGAAGGCTTATTACTTACGCCGGCTGACTTACTAGTTGTGGCTGATGGTGTGGTGGTGACGGCGGCGGCAGGTTCAATTAAAACCTGGTTAGACACTGGCTGTGTCTGGGCTGGTATGTTAGATGCATTTGCATTATCGCTTCCTTGTAGACGAGGACTCCGGCGCACAGTGGCACTTTTGCGAAAAAATAGGGTTTTTCTACTTTTCAATTTTAAAATTTTAATGATTTGGTTTTGTAAGAAGTATTTGGATAAGAAAAATACAACAAGGGTTTTTATGAAAAGTGAAATTTTGTAGTTAAAAAAACTAACAGAAGTCAACGGAAATTTATTCAATGAAATTAGATTAAAATTACTGCTCAAATAAAGAACTTTTTTGTGTGTAAGTTTATAGCTATGGCTTTTGTTTTATTTTTTAGTGAAAATATAGCACTTACTTTTTTTATAAAAAAAAAAAGAATTATTGAAATTGGAAAAGTAAACTAATTATTATAATTTATCAAAAATTATACTAAAAAATATCAACTTTTCACTTTTTGATGGAAAAAAACTTTATGTGCTTTGCCTTGCTTAGCCCTCTAACTATAAAAAAATGAAAGGTCCGAGTCTGTACTTTCAATTAAGAAAAAAAAAACTACCGCCAATTACCGTTTCTTTTAGTAATATCGATTTTAATTTCAAAAGTCACTTCCAATATTTCATACAAATGGTCAATAAGACAAAAAATTGGGTATACTTTTAGGCTTTTGGGTATTAAAGCTTGAAACGATTTATAAGTGAAACATTATTTTTATTTTCAATCGAAATAAAAACATATAGTTTTCAATTAAAATTCATTCTTATACGTATATAGTTCATATTACAATGACAAATTTAAATTATATGCGTTGGACACTGCGAAACTGTTCGTACAAAAATATATTTGGTTTTATATGCCTGTTACTGTTCACAAAGTACTAATGCATGGTAAGGATATATTGGACGCTGCTGTATTACCAAGAGGAATGCTTTCAGAGGAAGCCGAGGAAGCCAGAAACAAAGATTACAGGAAGTATCGATTGATGTTTTCGAGAAAGTGTGATCGAATTTCCACAAATACTGATGTATTCAACAGACTTCTTATAACTTCGGATCCTTACATAAGTAGCATAAGGCGTCATTCGAACAAAATTTCCTTCGAACTAGATCCCATTGTTAAAGATATGGTGCTTGAATAATATTACAAATAAAAACTAACACGCCTGTTACATATTCAATTAAAACATTGTAAATTATATTGGATTTTTATCAAGCTGAAAGGTATAAATAACCTCATTTGGCGTCTCAATATTGGCAACACCATTTTTTTTTCATTAAAAAGCATTAAAAAGGGTTCATAACTGTATTTTATATCAATTTGTTTCAATGACTTAGGTTTTATACACTTTAACTTGGCATATACTTGACTAGAAAAGCGGCATGCATTTGTGCGATATTTTCGGTGTATTTGAAGGCTAATTTCTTTCAAGGAGGGTTGTTGGGGATATTCTCTTCTTTTGTATGGAGACAACAGATGTTTAACGTTTGAATAAAAATTAATATTTTTTAACTTATATTAAATTTTTATATATAATATTTTTTTATATAAGAAAAACACCTAAAATCTACAACTTTCAGTGGGCGTAAAATCTAAAGTAAAGAACTCCATTAAGAAGTGTCCCGAATTTCAAGTCCAAAAATAAAAATTTTGACAAGTGCAGTTATATGGGAGGTGGGTGTGGCAGTGGGCGGTTTTCCAAGATTTTTTTTCTTAATTTAGCCCAAAGAAGTGTTTTTGCAAAATTTCATTGCTGTACGACCACTCCTCTATTTTTTTCCAAGAAATGTATGGGATGGTGCCACTGTGCGGCGTGGAGAATGCTCTATCATAATGGACAACTATTTCCAAATTTTAACATTGTAGAAATTTTCCACGGCGGCAAACACGCAGTTATTTTGTATGAAAGGACAAACACATATACAAAAAACTGCGAAATAAAGCAATGTTGCTGACAGAAATTAAAGAGGTTTGCGTTGAACAGATATTTAGGAAGTTTATTTCTATAAAAAAAATATAACGGTAACAAATAAGCACATAAGTAACAAATAAGACAATACACTCACCGCAGTTTTGCACCTCTTTCTTCTGTGGCTTCTAAAACAACATTAAACATTTATACCTTTTAACTCAAATAAAGAGCAAAGCAAAAAACACGAAGAAATGGGAATGCAAAAACGCGGTTTACAAACACATGATTTGAAACAAGGATGGCACAATTATTGGAACAGTGATGCCACTATTGTGAAACATTACAGGGCGTTCCGTAACATGCACCATGGTGCAAGCATACAAGGTGAGTGCAAATCGACAACAAATACAACACAAAACAGAAACAACAGGCATTTTGTTTGTGTAAAATAATGTACTACTGTCAAAAATACTTAAAAAAGTATTACTTTTGACATAAGTAAATTGTATACCTTGTATATTTGCACCATGCAGGGTTGTCAGATTTTTTTGAGCTTCGTCGCCAAAACGGATGTAAAAAATCGCCAAAAATTCGCCAAAATCCGATTTTGTTCAGTTTTTAATTTTTTTTTATTATTTAAAAGAAATAAATTTTGTTTACACAAAAAAACCTAGTTCAATTTTTAAGTGAAAAATCGCCAAAAATTGAAAAAAACCAAAAAAATCGCCAAAAATATTTTTTTTTAGTTTTTGTTACATTTTTTTTATTTAATTTATTAATTGTTACTTATTAAACAAATATTTTAGCAAAACATATACACATTTATATCCGTTTTTGTATTTTTTACTATTTAAAAAATTTTAAAAATTTGTTAAAAGAGAGTTTTAAATTACATAAAAATGGAGATCATATTTAAAAAAAAAGTAAAATTAAGCAATAAGTCTAAAGTTCGTAAACTTCATCCTCAGCGATTTCATTACTAGAGTCTTGACTTTCATACATAGTTGAGTTGAATTTTTTTATCATTTCATTATACGGTGTAAAGGAATTGCAGCATAATTTGTTTACGTTCATATGATTAATTACACTGTGCTAGAATTTGACAGTTTTTTTTTGTGACAAACGGGGCACCTGGTGGGTTAACCTAATTCGGGTACGCTGAATCCAGTGGTGCTAACCGTTTTTTTAGGTTAGCTCGTTTTTTCGAAATATACCGTTATTTCGAAAATGGAGGAGGTTGCACAACATATATTCGCGTAACTTAAAAACGGTTTAGTTTATTGAATAAACTAAAAAAACCGAAATTCCGCAATGAAATTTTCTTTAAGGAAGGTTAAACTTTTTTCCAATATGCGCAGTCGTTGTAGAAACGTAATTTTTTTTACCAAAAAAAATAGTTTTTTTTAGCAAAATTTCAAAAATTTTGTTTTTTAAAACGGCATACAAAATTGGAAAACGCAGCTGTTCTTCTAATTTTTTCTGCAGGTATAGCAAACGAAGTTCCAAACAAAACAAGACATAAATAATTAAAATCTGTCTACAACTTTTGATTTTATTCACAAAAGATGAAATATATAATAACCAGACGAAACTTCAAAAATTAAAACATTTATTTTTGTTGTTAATTAAAGTTTAAGTTTTTATTTACAAATTTATTCTTCTTCCTCCTGCAGATTCCAACAAATATCCCCTAATAGCGAATCAAGTTGTTTGCCACTATACCAGTGTTCGAGTCTGACTGTTACTTGGTGAAATCTCTCGCCATATTCATCAGACTCGGCTGGTGATTGTTCATTAAATTTTTCTGCATGACAATGCAAAAAATGTATTTTCAATCACATTTTGACGTTTAAGTTTTTAAATGCTGTTGGCATATCTCCAATTAAAATTCGCCATTTTCAGACCGATGATTTCCTAATACATTTTCTATTACTGATTTCACAGAATTCCAGCCCAATAGCTCCATATCATTCAATGCAAGTTCAAATTGTTGGTCCTTCATTAGACGACGAATGTCCAGTCCATTAAGAATTCCTGTAAAATAAAAACATTATGACATGAAATATAAATCTAATTTAATAAAGTAGCTAGAGTTCATACCTTCTTTTACTTTCATGCCGCTTAATCGTGGAAAAATTCGGCGCAATTCGGTAAAAGCAATTCCATCTGGGTTCAATGCTTTTATAAAATTTTTTACAATACCCAGTTTGATGTGGAGTGGAGTTTATTCAATAAGCTAAACCGTTTTTGAGATACGCGAATATATGTTGTGCAACCTCCTCCATTTTTGAAATAACGGTATATTTCGAAAAAACGAGCTAACCTAAAAAAACGGTTAGCACCACTGGATTCAGCGTACCCGAATTTATCAGGTGCCCCGTTTGTCAAATTTTTCAACTAGCACAGTGTTATTCTCAATAGAGCGTCTAAAAGCTCATATTGAATTTTATTACTTAGTCGAGTTTTTGTACAATTCATTATTGTAAAGACCAGACAATACTGGTTGGAACTATCAATATAGTAAGAACGGCCAAAGATATTTCCTTAAAATGGTACGTACCTGCTGTAACGTGATAATCAAACACTTTTGGCCAAAATTCAAGTAAATTTGTTGGAATTTCGTTATTAAAATAATTATTTCAATTTATGAACGGAAGTTTTCCCTATTGAGTTTCATACACGCCTATTGCTACTGTAATGTATATATTTTAAAGTGTTTTATGTTGTAATGTATAATTTAGGATGTTTATGTTCCTTGAAGCCCAATATAATTTTATGCAGCTGTAGGGGACCAGCTTAATGGTTAGGCGTTCATACAAACTGCCAGATTTGAGGATATTAATAAAACAAGGCAACGATGTGCCGATTTCAGTTTCAAAAATAGAATTCCTGTTTATTTGTGGGTTGCTGCCCCTTTTATACTAATTTTACCGTATTGCTTACTTATTCTAACTTATTACATTCATTCTTAAATCTATTATTTTCTTTGTCAGTACCATGCAATCATCAAGTATGCATTTGGTTTCAACCAATCAAAATGAGAGAGCTAGGAATGCACTCATTTACATTTGACACTCACTCACATTTTGATTGACCTATTTTACTATTGTTTACTATTGTGTGCTCATATTTAAATATATTGAGTCACTAACTAATGTCGTTATTTGATCTTTTGCTTATGGCATTCACCCTACTAATATTGGGATGGTATGTATGTGTTTCAAAGTTGTTGTTAAGTAGGCGGTGGACACTACTAAGGTACACTACAGCTACATTTGGATCCATAAATGGTCTTAATGTTTCTTGAACAACGCCAAATTTAGTTTGAGATAATGTATTCGCACACTTTGAAATAGAAAATTGTTCAAAAGCTTTAAAAAGTTCATATTTTCTGGTAATCTGCTTATCATCTCTTTTAAAAGCTTTTTAAATACACAAAACAGTTTTCTTTAAGTACGATTATTTCTACTTCGCTCAATTTCGCATTTCTTAATTCTGTTTCAAACTCTGCTCCAAAATCAATTGCATTTAGAGGCAAAAATGAATTTGAAGAATCAATAGCTGCATGTAAATCATTGAAAAATTTTTCATTGTTTTCAGTATTAATAAAACAGAAGGTTTGAAAACTTTTGTTGAAAACATAAGAAGTGTACAATACATTTTTTCATGCATGCTTCCTGCATCCATGCTGTCCGATTGAAATTCCAAATTCAGATGATTCATTTCGTTGACAATTGGATTTTTTTCTATTCAGTCTTAGTGCAAATTTTATTAGTATGTATTTGATATATTGTTTGAAAGACAATTTTACGACCAACATAATTTATGTTAAATATTGTAAAATTTTATTTAATTGATATTTTCTTTTTAGTTAGGCTTAAGTTCATTTGAATTTAATTTTCATTAAATTGTTTTTACTGAAGAAAGAATTATTTAACAACTTGAAAAAATTTTATTTTTGATAATTTTTCTGACTAGGATTCGAACCTGGGTTGTTGGTTGAATTGACATATGTTTCGAGAAACGCCACTTTCTCTCATCAGAATTCTTTACGTTCTGACCATTGCACCACTACGGTGCCTGCTAGTCAACAGACAACATCAATCCTTTAACCAGTGACTGGTGGTTCGAAGTTTTCTGTAAATTATCATTTTTTATTAATTTCTATTTAAGTTGTTGTTTTTCCTTTTCTTCAGTTATTTCTTTCGTATTCATGTCGAGACTTCGTCTCGAAAACCTGAATACATTTGTTTTTTATTATGTTTGTTGTGCACTTTCGTACACATGTAAACATTACGGCTTGTGCCTTAGCTATAGGATAATTAGTAGTATTTTTGTTGAACTATTAATATTTCAATTTTGATATTTTCTTTTTAGTTAGGCTTAAGTTCATTTGAATTTAATTTTCATTAAATTGTTTTTACTGAAGAAAGAATTATTTAACAACTTGAAAAAATTTTATTTTTGATAATTTTTCTGACTAGGATTCGAACCTGGGTTGTTGGTTGAATTGACATATGTTTCGAGAAACACCACTTTCTCTCATCAGAATTCTTTACGTTCTGACCATTGCACCACTACGGTGCCTGCTAGTCAACAGACAACATCAATCCTTTAACCAGTGACTGGTGGTTCGAAGTTTTCTGTAAATTATCATTTTTTATTAATTTCTATTTAAGTTGTTGTTTTTCCTTTTCTTAGTTATTTCTTTCGTATTCATGTCGAGACTTCGTCTCGAAAACCTGAATACATTTGTTTTTTATTATGTTTGTTGTGCACTTTCGAGACGAAGTCTCGACATGAATACGAAAGAAATAACTGAAGAAAAGGAAAAACAACAACTTAAATAGAAATTAATAAAAAATGATAATTTACAGAAAACTTCGAACCACCAGTCACTGGTTAAAGGATTGATGTTGTCTGTTGACTAGCAGGCACCGTAGTGGTGCAATGGTCAGAACGTAAAGAATTCTGATGAGAGAAAGTGGTGTTTCTCGAAACATATGTCAATTCAACCAACAACCCAGGTTCGAATCCTAGTCAGAAAAATTATCAAAAATAAAATTTTTTCAAGTTGTTAAATAATTCTTTCTTCAGTAAAAACAATTTAATGAAAATTAAATTCAAATGAACTTAAGCCTAACTAAAAAGAAAATATCAAAATTGAAATATTAATAGTTCAACAAAAATACTACTAATTATCCTATAGCTAAGGCACAAGCCGTAATGTTTACATGTGTACGAAAGTGCACAACAAACATAATAAAAAACAAATGTATTCAGGTTTTCGAGACGAAGTCTCGACATGAATACGAAAGAAATAACTGAAGAAAAGGAAAAACAACAACTTAAATAGAAATTAATAAAAAATGATAATTTACAGAAAACTTCGAACCACCAGTCACTGGTTAAAGGATTGATGTTGTCTGTTGACTAGCAGGCACCGTAGTGGTGCAATGGTCAGAACGTAAAGAATTCTGATGAGAGAAAGTGGTGTTTCTCGAAACATATGTCAATTCAACCAACAACCCAGGTTCGAATCCTAGTCAGAAAAATTATCAAAAATAAAATTTTTTCAAGTTGTTAAATAATTCTTTCTTCAGTAAAAACAATTTAATGAAAATTAAATTCAAATGAACTTAAGCCTAACTAAAAAGAAAATATCAAAATTGAAATATTAATAGTTCAACAAAAATACTACTAATTATCCTATAGCTAAGGCACAAGCCGTAATGTTTACATGTGTACGAAAGTGCACAACAAACATAATAAAAAACAAATGTATTCAGGTTTTCGAGACGAAGTCTCGACATGAATACGAAAGAAATAACTGAAGAAAAGGAAAAACAACAACTTAAATAGAAATTAATAAAAAATGATAATTTACAGAAAACTTCGAACCACCAGTCACTGGTTAAAGGATTGATGTTGTCTGTTGACTAGCAGGCACCGTAGTGGTGCAATGGTCAGAACGTAAAGAATTCTGATGAGAGAAAGTGGTGTTTCTCGAAACATATGTCAATTCAACCAACAACCCAGGTTCGAATCCTAGTCAGAAAAATTATCAAAAATAAAATTTTTTCAAGTTGTTAAATAATTCTTTCTTCAGTAAAAACAATTTAATGAAAATTAAATTCAAATGAACTTAAGCCTAACTAAAAAGAAAATATCAAAATTGAAATATTAATAGTTCAACAAAAATACTACTAATTATTTTATTTAATTTTCACCATTTTTAATTGATTTAATTACCAATTCTTACCATAATTTACAGAGTTTGTCTGATGTTCATAATAATCTTGAGTGTAACTTAACAAACAGAGTATAAAACAAGTAAGAGTGCTATATTCGGCTGTGCCGAATCTTAAATACCGTTTACCTAAGCGTAATAAGAAATACAGAAACTACACTAGACTAGAATATCCTAATTCTGTGTTTTCTATTCAGTCTTAGTGCAAATTTTATTAGTATGTATTTGATATATTGTTTGAAAGACAATTTTACGACCAACATAATTTATGTTAAATATTGTAAAATTTTATTTAATTTTCACCATTTTTAATTGATTTAATTACCAATTCTTACCATAATTTACAGAGTTTGTCTGATGTTCATAATAATCTTGAGTGTAACTTAACAAACAGAGTATAAAAAAAAGGGGTACAATTCGGTTTTAGTGATTTTGCTAAAAAAAAAAAAAAAAAACAAAATCAAATAGGGCTTTTAGAGGAGATACCAGCAAAAAAAAATTGTTGGCGGTCACGCCTATTTTCGAGGGGGCGGGCCCTTAAAGTTGAAAATATATAGACCTATATCTCGGGAACTACTAGGTGTCTGATAATTTGTAATACATTAAATAAAAGGTATTAAAAATACCTTTCCAACGATATATATCATGATTATAAAATATGGACCGAATATGGGTTAAATCCGAAAAGAATATTTTTTGACCCGAATTTATTTGTTTTTTGGAAATGCTTCTATATGGCAGGTATGACAAATTATGGGCCGATTTTCTTAAATTTTGGAACAGTTATTTTCATGCATATGGGGATATTTCACGTAGAATTTCAACGTAATAACGGTATATTTAAGATATATGTTCTGGAAAGTATCGATTTGAAAAAATCAAGATATTTTTTATTTTAATTTTTAGAAAAAAAAAAGAATTCAATTTATTTTTAATACAATTTGCCTTATGTAGAAAATTACACCATTTAAATTAATATCACCAGTTTAATACTTATCATGTGTGTTGTCTGCTTCGTGATCCAAAAAAGAGAGATCGATGCAAATATTTTTAAGAAGGCATCAGCTAAATTGCAGTTTACTTGAGTGAATTTATCCTCTATGTAAATCAATGCATTCCAAACGAAAACAACAAATATCATTGCTTTAGTACTAAAATATAACAAAAAACAGCTAAAGCAATGAGTTGTTTTCGTTATAACAAAGTGCAGCAAAACACAAGCAACAACAATAGCAGTAACTAACTGGCGTTTGTTTGTTTGTATAATTTTACAAGCAGAGACAAAAAAAATGTAAATGAATGCAGTTAAGTTCTGTTTAATGCAGCGATCGTTTTGTTACACTGTAGCACAAAACTGATCGTACGTAAATAAAAATAACATGAATAAAATATTAATATGGCTAATTGAATTTTAACATAAAGCAACACACAAATTAATTATAATGATGTTTTATGAAAAGTGGGTTGGTGAAAGAATGTTTTCGCCAACATTCTCCCCCCTGATGAACGAATGTTTTTAGTTGTAGAAAATAATTATTTTATAATTAGGACGGCCTATCGTTGGAAGTATTTTAGTTGAGTCATAAACTCTGCTATGCTCCGACTCACAGCGTGTTGATTAGGCTCCATCCTTTTAGTTTAAAGTTAAGTTTTCATCTTTAAGTGTTTGGTTAGCATCTGATTGATATTGGTTAGCATCTGTTTGATTATGAGGTGAATTTTCTGGAAGAAAACAAATCTTTGAAATTGGTCTTTTTATAATTTTGTTTTTAGTCAGAACTGATACTACCCGTATATGTCCATCTGAGCCTGGATGAGTATTTTGTATGCGGCCAAGTAACCATTGGCCAGGTCCAAGTCTTTCGTCTGCGATCAAAACCAAATCACCAACTTTTGCTTCGGTTTTAGGTGTCAACCACTTGGGACGTGCTTGAAGGCGGTTCAGATACTCACTGTGCCACCTTTTCCAAAAGTGTTGTTTTAGTTTCTCTACACATTTCCATCGCGTAAGATGATTGATGTTACTGTCCAGTAGAGATGGCTCCTGGATACAATTTGTAGGTTCACCAATCAAAAAGTGAGCAGGCGTAAGAACATCAAAATCGGCAGGATCAGACGATAAAGAAGTAAGTGGTCGAGAATTAAGGCAGCTTTCAATTTGACAAAGCAGGGTTGTCAGCTCTTCAAAATTTAAAACTCTATCATTCATAATGCGTTTTAGATGGTATTTTGTTGATTTTACACCTGCTTCCCACAGACCACCAAAATTTGGAGAAGCAGGTGGAATGAAATGCCAATTAGTGCCAATAAGGCTCAAAGCATGTTGCAAGTCTTCAGGCAAAGATTTTTGGTTCTTGGTTTGGAGATTCTGGAGCTCTTTGGAAGCTCCAACAAAATTCGTGCCACAATCAGAATATATATCCGTACAGGCGCCTCTTCTAGAAACAAAACGTCGAAAAGCGGCCATAAACGCGTTTGTTGTTAAGTCAGAAACGGCTTCCAAGTGTATGGCCTTCGTTACCATACACACAAACAGGCAGATGTAACCTTTAGTGGCAGCAGCTGATCTAAGAGAAGATGTTTTGATTGATATTGGACCAGCATAGTCAACTCCACTGTGCTTGAAAGGCCGGGTTACATTGAGTCGAACGGAAGGCAAGTTTCCCATTATTTGTTGCGAAGTTTTAGCACAGTATTTGAAACATCGAACGCACTTATGAATGATAGATTTGGCAAGTTGATTTCCTGATACTATCCAAAATTGTCGATTCACATATGACATGGTTAAAGTCAAACCACCATGCAAAGTCTTTTCATGTGAATCTAAAATAATGAGTTTTGACAATGGATTAGATTTAGATAATAAAATTGGGTGTTTCACGTCATTAGGCAAATCAGAATTCTGTAGTCGACCTCCAACTCGAATGATTCCATCATCATCCATAAATGGCATTAATTTAAGAATAGAACGATTTTTTATATTTTTCTTTGCCGAAAGAAGAGCAAATTCATCAGGAAAATCGATTTTTTGTGTTATTTTTACAAAGGCAAGTAGAGTTTGCTTGATTTCTGATGAAGTTAAATTAATTGTACGTTTATTCTCAGGATTTTTACAATTGAAAATAAACCGAAAACACAAGGCAGTGATTCTCAGCAAATCCTGAAGTTTAGAGTATTTTAAGCAAAGTTCAGGGTACGAAATTGTACCAGTTGTATGGGACAAGATCTTGCCTTTTCTTACTTCCTCCGAAGTATACAAATTTGAAAGGTTTTCTGGCCATAATGAAGAGTTTTCATATAAGAAACGTGGACCATGCCACCAAGTTTCGAATTGTGCTAGCTCCTCTGGAAG
Source organism: Bellardia pandia (assembly GCA_916048285.2). Lineage (NCBI taxonomy): Eukaryota > Metazoa > Arthropoda > Insecta > Diptera > Calliphoridae > Bellardia > Bellardia pandia. The sequence continues at coordinate 88,377,780 of OU696529.1, forward strand.
CATTCCTCTAGAAGCACAGTCTGCCGGATTCAATCCCGAGGGAACATATCTCCAATCGAGAGGATTAGTAAAACGCTGAATATCAGACACTCTATTGGCCACATAAACGTTCCAATTTGATGGAGACTTTCGTATCCAACTCAGAACAGTTGAGCTATCGCTCCAGTAATAAATGTCTTCAATATGTAAATTTTTCAGCGATTTTTTAACTTTTTGAGTGAGTTTTACAAGCAACGAAGCAGCACATAATTCTAATCTGGGTATTGTGACAACTTTAATTGGCGAAACCTTTGATTTCGCTTGTAGTATATTTATGAAAATATTATCAGAAGATAAAACTCGAGCATAGACAACAGCAGCGTATGCAACAGTAGACGCATCGCAAAAACAATGTAATTCAAGTTTAGATCCCTTAGACCATTGAATCCATCTGGGAATTCTTATCTCAGTGAGACTAGGTAATGACGAACGATATTTAATCCAACGATTTTCAATAAAATCGGGAATATCTGCATCCCAATCAACACCATGTTCCCAGAGGCTTTTGAAAATAGATTTTGCCACAACTGTGGATGGAGTTAACCATCCTAAAGGATCATATAAACTGGCAGATTCCGAAAGAATTGATCGTTTCGTAGTGGACATTACATCACTTAAATTTATTTTAAATGAGAAGAAATCTCCCTTTGTATTCCATTGAATACCAAGAGTTTTTACAACGTTGCCTTTATCGAAACTCAAAGTGAGGGAAGGATCCCTATATTCTTCAGGGATTTGCAATAACAGTTTCTCGGAATTTGTAATCCACTTGCGTAGATTACAGCCTCCTTCCCTTAACAAAGCGCACAAAGTTTTATGCAAAAACAAAGCGTCTTCTAACGAATCCGCGCCGGACAAAATGTCATCAACATAAGAATCAGATAGCAAAGCTTCAGAGGCTTTTGAAAATTCAGATTTAAAGTCATTTGCTAGCTTTTGGAGAACACGAATTGCAATTTAAGGTGCAGAAGTGGTTCCATATGTAACCGTGTTAAGCTCGTAAATCGAGATAACGTCATAAGGATCATATCGCCATAGAATTTGTTGGAACCTTCGATGTTCTGGACAAATATCAATTTGACGAAACATCTTTTCGATGTCCGCACTAAAAGCTATTTTATGTCGTCGCCATTGAGTCATAACCGAAGGAAGATCATTTTGAAGGGCTGGCCCAGGTGATAATAATTCGTTAAGAGATTTTTGGTCCCTCGAATGACTACTACCATCAAAAACCACCCTTAACTTTGTTGTAGAGCTATCTTCTTTAAAGACACCGTGATGTGGTAGGAAATATGAATTTCTTCGGATATCCTTTGGATAAGTACCGATTTTAGACATGTGTCCCAAGACTTCGTATTCGAGCATGAATTGCTTGTAGTTTTCAGAAAAAAGATGACGTTTAGAAAATGATGTTTCTAATTGCCGTAAGCGTTTAAAAGCACTAATAACGTTGTTATCCACGGTGGGAAAAATGTTATCTTTTAAAAGAGATTTAAATGGCAAATTTACCATATAACGGCCAGAATTAGTTTGCCGTGCAGTGGCTTCAAAATGTGACTGGCAAGAAATCTCTTCATCAGTCAGATTTCTTTCGACAGAAACCTCTTCCTGTTCCCAGAAAGATCTTAAAATGGTTTCCAAATGTGTGTTATGTATATGAACTCTATTTGCAGAAACAGATTGTGTAGAGCCAGAGAATACCCAGCCGAAATAAGTGTTCTGGAAAAATAGGTCATTGTGAATAAAAGATTCCGAAGGAATTTTTATCTTTGCACAAACATCTGAGCCAAGTATCATGTCGATCTTGTCAGATTTGTAGAAAAATGGATCGGCTAAATCATCAAGATTTATATTGGGAAATGAAAGATGCCTTGAAGAAGGTTCTGGAGTATATGAAGAGAGGTTAGATAGCACCAATGCTTCACAAGAAAGTACAGATTCATTTCTGCGCGAAAAGAGATCTATATTTACTGAAAATTTAGAAAGATTTGCATTTCCATCTCCAATACCGATTACTTTGCATTGTGATCTGTTCTTTTTCAGACCCAAAAGTTGAACAGCATTTTCTGTTATAAGGCTACCCTGTGAACCAGGGTCCAAAAGTGCTCTTAGAGGAAATTGGCCACGGCATGTTTTAACACACAGACGAATTGTATAAAGTAGAACTGATCGAAAAGAACTCGCATTATGAGCTGTGACATGAGGGGAAGTATCCTCTTTAGCATTTGAGGATGGTAAAACGTTAAGTTTTTGAACAGGCTCTTGAGGATGGAGTACTGTGTGATGCGGTTCGCTGCATGTTATGCATTTAAATGGCGATTTACAGTTATCAGGTTTGTGTCCAATTGTAAAACAATTACGACAAATTTTCTTGCGAGAAATAAATTCGTCCTTAGTAGTTGGCGATAAAGCCAAAAATTCGAAACATTTTGCAAGTGTATGAGTAATTTTTCCACAATATGAACACGGCACTTGATTAGGTTTTGAAAATTTGCCCGAATGGCAAGAAGTTTTCTTCGTATTTGAATTCTTATTGGGTTTCGTGAACTTTTGTTTATTTGTAGGGAATTCATCACATAATGATTCGAGAGTTCTAAAAGATCTCTCAAGAAAATCAAACATTTCAGAACGAGTTGGAATTTCAGTGGATGATTTTAAAGACTGTTCCCAATCTTTACGAGTTTGAAGATCAAGCTTTTGAGAAAGCAAATGGATCAAAATGGGATCCCAGCTTTCGGTGTCTATTCCCAAGTTTTTGAGAGAAGCGAGACACTCTTTTGCAGAATCAAGCAGCGTCTTAATGGATTGAAAACCACCATCAGATTTGTCAATATTAAAAAGCTTTGACACTAAAGTTCCAACAATCATTCTTTTATTGTGGTATCTAGATTCCAACGTTTTCCACGCTGTATCATAGTTTGCATCTGTGGCTGAAATACTTTTTATCAAATTGGCTGCTTCACCAACAAGCGTACCTTTTAAATAATAAAATTTCTGAATTTTTGTGAGTGAATCATTGTTATGCACGAGTGAGAAATACATATCTCGGAATGGAATCCATTCCATGTATTCTCCAGAAAAATTTGGCAATGATATTTTGGGAAGTTTAGCGTCGATTCCAATGGTTGTGTCTGAGCGGCTTCCAGATGCAGCAAATGTGCTAGCTAAAGGGGAATGTGTCATTGAATGCTGAGATAATGAATCAATTAACTGGCCTTTAAAAGTAAAATATTGTTCAGAGAACTCAAAATAAAAATCCTCTGCCAGATATGGAACATCTTCAGCTTTCAAAGATTCATCACGTACAGTTAGCAATATTGAGTCGTGCAGACTTTCAAAATTATTGAAAATATCATCCACCCTTTGCGCTAGTGAATGGACATAACCGGAAGATTTTTCAGAATTACGTTTCGATGTAAAACGAACTTCATATTTCTTCAATAGTTGAAGTGCATCGCGTTGTTTTTGGATCAATTCATTTAATTCAGCCATTATCACTAAACTTTCCACACTTCGATTATGTAACACTTGAATTTAAAACACGCCACAGAAATTGCCACAAAGTTTATCGAAAAAAAATTTAAAAATGAAATGCACGAGAAAATTGATGAAATTCCCGGGTTTCGGCACCAAAATGTTCTGGAAAGTATCGATTTGAAAAAATCAAGATATTTTTTATTTTAATTTTTAGAAAAAAAAAAGAATTCAATTTATTTTTAATACAATTTGCCTTATGTAGAAAATTACACCATTTAAATTAATATCACCAGTTTAATACTTATCATGTGTGTTGTCTGCTTCGTGATCCAAAAAAGAGAGATCGATGCAAATATTTTTAAGAAGGCATCAGCTAAATTGCAGTTTACTTGAGTGAATTTATCCTCTATGTAAATCAATGCATTCCAAACGAAAACAACAAATATCATTGCTTTAGTACTAAAATATAACAAAAAACAGCTAAAGCAATGAGTTGTTTTCGTTATAACAAAGTGCAGCAAAACACAAGCAACAACAATAGCAGTAACTAACTGGCGTTTGTTTGTTTGTATAATTTTACAAGCAGAGACAAAAAAAAATGTAAATGAATGCAGTTAAGTTCTGTTTAATGCAGCGATCGTTTTGTTACACTGTAGCACAAAACTGATCGTACGTAAATAAAAATAACATGAATAAAATATTAATATGGCTAATTGAATTTTAACATAAAGCAACACACAAATTAATTATAATGATGTTTTATGAAAAGTGGGTTGGTGAAAGAATGTTTTCGCCAACAATATATATTAGTATTAACGTGGATTTCGGTAGTGGACCTTATGTGGGGGATATAGTCAAATATGGACCGATATTCTCAAAATCCAGCAGTTAGATTTAGGCATGTATGTAAATGATCCGTGTAAAATTTTGGATTGGTACCCTTATTTATAAGCGATTTATGAGTATTAAAGGGATTTTCCGAAGAGGGCTTTATATGGGGCATACGGTTAAAAATAGACCGAAATTAACAAAATTGTGTGGAATGATTTTTGTATATATGTAAATGATCTGTGCAAAGTTTTGAGTCGGTAACGATATTTATACAATATATATAGGGAAAAATGTCTTTTTCAGATGTGGTCCTTGTATGGAAGCTATGACCAGTTGTGGGCCGACCACCATAAAATTTAGTACAACAATTTATTTGCCTATAAAGAGTATTTATGTCAAAGTTTAGCCGTTTAACATTATTTATATCTGTTTTATGCGTATTTAAGTGAATTTCGGCAGTGGACTTTATATGGGGTCTATCGTCAAACATGTACCGAACTAAAAAAAATTTCGTTTTGCGATTTCTTTTTGCACAAAACTTAGTTTTGCTGAATTTTGTCTTGATATTCCAATTTTATAGGCATTTATGTATAATTGAGCAATATTTCGGGAAGATTTTTGTATGGGGGCTATGACCATTTCTGGGCCGACCACCATAAAATTTGGTACAATAACTTATTTGCCTATAAAGAGTATTTATGTCAAATTTTAGCCGTTTAACATTATTTATATCTGTTTTATATGTATTTAAGTGAATTTTGTAAGTGGACTTTATATGGGGTCTATGGTCAAATATGGACCGAACTAAAAAAAAATTTCGGTTTGTGATTTCTTTTTGTATAAAACTTATTTTTGCTGAATTTTGTCTTGATATTCCAATTTTATAGGCATTTATTTATCATTAAGCCATATTTCGGGAATATATATATTTGTATGGGGGCTATGAGAAATCATGGACCGATTTTTACTATTTTCCGCACACTTTCTTCTTTTATAGTACAAACAACGTATACAAAATTTCATGGTATTATCTGCAATATATTTCAAAATATTGCAATAAAATGGACGAAAAATATCAAATTTTTATGGAGGTGGTCTCACATATTGGTTCATAACTCTGGTTAACCTAAACCGATTTTGCTGATTTTAAATAGCAAACTTTTGAAAGCACTTCTGACAGAATTATTGAAGGTTTGGATCCCGAACATATCTTGGGACTTCAAAAAACTGATTTCAACATCCAGACAGACAGACAGACAGACGGACATGGCTTAATCGACTTCGCTATCTATAAGGATCCAGAATATATATACTTTATAGGGTCGGAAAATTATATTGTGGAAATTTCACACGGAATGACAAACTTATATATACCCTTCTCACGATGGTGAAGGGTATAAAAACCAAAAAAAGACGATTTTTTTCATCACATAATTTATTATAGATGTTTTGGTGAAAATCGCCAAGAAAATCGCCAGTTTTTTTTTTTTTTTTTTTTTTTTTTAATACATTTGATTTATTTATTGAACCTTCAGAAATGAAATGACAATAAGTTTTCGAATCTTAATACTAAAAGAAAATAATAAATCCAGCCAGTGCTAGACAAAATATTATGATACTACAAAAAATTTATATCCACTGATCCAGTCATCTGTTTTGCGCTTGAGTTAAAGCAAGGGTATCCCTCCATCTCAACCGAACATGGCCAGTAAAGTTAAGGATGTCTCGTGCAAGTGGGTTTGGATGGTGTTCAAGTTTGCTGACATATTTTGAGGCGTGTTTTGTAAATTCGACTTTCACCAAAGGAATGCCTAGATCTTTGTGGATTCGAGAATTTTTAACATACCATGGAGCTGCAGTAATTGTACGTAGAATCTTATTTTGACCACTTTGAATTTTTTCAATGTTGGATGCTGAGGCAGTACCCCATAATTGAATTCCATAACACCAGATTGGCTTTAGAATTGCATTGTACAACAAAAGTTTGCAATCCAACTTTAATGTAGAATTTCTGCCGATTAGCCAATTAATTTGCACTGCTTTTAATCTCATCTGGGTAAGTTTTGCGTCGATATGAGACTTCCAAGTTAAACGACGATCGAGGTGGATTCCGAGGTATTTGACTTCATTGTGTTGCGGGATAATTTGATTATTTATTCTGATGAACGAGCATGTATCTTTTCGCAATGTGAAAGTTATATGAATACTTTTCTGTTCGTTAACCCTGATTTTTCAAAGCTCAAGCCAATTCTCTAGTTTATAAACATATTTCTGCAAGTTCTGTGATGCTATTTGATGGTCCTTATGAACGCTAATAAAGGCTGTATCGTCAGCAAAAGTTGAAGTATGTATTATGGGGTCTAACGGCATATCGGATGCATAAATCAAATATAAAGTTGGACCCAGTATGCTACCCTGGGGTACTCCTGCTTCAATTGGCTGAGCGGGACTTAAAAAATCGCCTTCTTTGATTGTAAATTTGCGACCATATAAATAACTTTTCATAAGTTTGTGGGTGTTAGCAGGCAGAGTTAATTTAATTTTATGCATTAAACCTTCATGCCAGACTTTGTCGAACGCTTGCGACACATCAATGAAAAGGGCGGAGCAGTATTTTTCTCTTCAAACGACTGTCTGATCACATTTACCAATCTGTGTGTTTGTTCGATGGTACTGTGTTTAGCTCTGAACCCGAATTGGTGATTTGGGATACATTGAGTGTCGTTCAGAATTGGAATCAACTTAGCCAATAACAATTCTTCAAACAGTTTTGAAATTGTCGGCAGTAGACTAATTGGCCTATATGACTCTACTTTAGTGGGGTCCTTCCCTGGCTTAGGAATCATGGTGATCATAGATACCTTCCAATCTGCAGGATAGTATTCTAGGCGTAAAATAGCATTGAAAATAAATAGGATAATTCTTTTAGCTACACGAGGTAACTCCACAAGCATTTTGTTGCTGATTTTATCCATACCTGGATCTTTTTTAAGATTCAGAGTACCAATAGCGCTTTGAACATCATTAAAGCTAAGTCTTAGAGGTACAGGAGGTCTAATAACGAGAGGAGGCAAATCAGATGCATTACTTGAGTTGTTTATAGTAAACACATTTCTCAAATGGTTAACAAATAAAATCCCCTTCTCGGAATCATTTCTAGCCCAGTCACCAGTCGAATTTCGCAGAGGAGGCTTTCCTCTAACTGGTCTTTTTAAACCTCGTGCCGCCTTCCATAACGAATAGTCAGATTGTGGGGTACTATCAAGACCCTCCAAGTAAGATTTAAGTGAAGCCATTCTGTGGGTTTCTAAGAAATTTCTTAGTATATCTCTGCATACCCGTAGCCTAGCTTTCAGTTCAGGAGACCTGTGAATTTGCCACTCTCTTCTAACTCTTCTTTTTTCTGACAGGAGATGATCGAGTTCAGCGAAATAAGTTCTATTTGTCCCACTTCTGCACTCAACGTCGTATGTGGAGGCGTGATGTACAGCTCTTCGTATGTCCTCAGTAAACTTGCCAATCGACCCATCAATATCCTCGGTAATTCTCAACACTACATTTTCCGTGCAGTGGGAACTTAAATACTTTTTATACTTTATCCAACTTACTCTCGTTTTAGATATGTCCCGAAATGGAGAGCCATTCCCTTAAAGGAAACGCATTGAAATAATAGAAGGAGAGTGATCTGAAGACAAGTCTAATGAAGGCTCCACTTGTATCGATTCTACAGGGATATTTTTCACTACTCCGAAGTCAATAACATCGGGAATCTTCCGTCGGTCCGTCGGCCAGTAGGTGGGATGCCCGCTTGAGAGTACATCTAATCCCATTTTTGCAATGGTGTTGAAGAGTTCACGACCCTTCGGGGTCACCAGACGTGAACCCCAAAAAGTGTGTTTGGCGTTAAAGTCACCAGCAACTAAAAATCTAGCTCCAAGGGAATTGAAGAAGCTGTAGTATTGGTGTTCTTTTATCGAAAATCGAGGTGGCGAATAAATTGATGATAAAACAAAATTGTATTGACAGAATTCAATGCAAATGTTTGTTGCTTGTAGGTAATCCTCACATATGTTGTTCATTAAATAATGTTTTATTCTGTTCTTTATAAGAATTGCCGAACCTCCACATGCTCTTCCGCGTGGATCTTTAGTATCATATAACACGTAGCCATTAATTTTGAAGTACGCTGTCGCCGTCAAGTGAGTTTCAGAAATCATTATGACATCAATCTGCTTATCCATCAGGAAGTGTTCCAGTTCGTTTTTATGTTGGCGGAGGCCGTTCGCGTTCCAAAAACAAATTTTTAAACAAATCATTTCTTTAAAATGGCTTGTAAGATAGTGGATTGCATTTTCAGCATTTCCTGCATCATGGATGTCATAGTGGTCGTAAAAGTGTTCATAGTTTGGAAGAGTCTGCAATGTAGTCTCTAGAGTGTGATTTAGGTTCCTGCTCCAAACCTGGCATATTAGATTTAACCACGTTTGCGTAAGAAACTTGTCTAGAACTAGGCACGTTTACATGACTAGTGGACCGTAACAATTGAGGGAAATTGTTACTCGAAGCAAAATTAGGCTGTTGAGGACGATCAGGTAATACTGACGTCTTGTTGGTTCTTATGCCTTTCAAATGAGTGTAAATTGGACAACCTCTATAATTTGCGGTATGATTACCTCCGCAGTTACTGCATGTTTTGATTTTTGAGTCAGTTTTCGACTTATCGCATTGAGCAGTTGCATGTAGCTCCCCACACGCAACACAAACTGACGGCAATTTACAATACGCCTTGGTGTGACCAAATTCTTAACAGTTAACACACTGGACGGGTCCCTGACGCTTATGCGGTTCTTCCACGGTGATTCTACGATGCAGAAGGTAAATCAGATTGTAGATGGGATGGGACTCGTTTTTCTTTAATACGACATCTCCAGGTTCCAATTCCACCCTAAACATAGGCTGTGGAATCTTTTCACGGTTTCTAATATTCACAACACTCTTAATTTTGAACCCTTTGTCCTTTAAGCCGGTCTTTATCTCCACAGGGTCAACACATGGGTCTATACCCTTTAGAACGACTTGGAGACCTTTTGCGCTTTTGAGCTGATAGGTGTAGAAATCCCTAGCCTCCCTCTCCAACTGGTTGGACAATTTTCGAAAATCATCTTCCTTTTTCACTTGAATTTTGGTTTCGCTGATATTTCCATGTTTAATTGATGTTACGCTAAACATATTTTCACCTATTACCGAAACAATTCTTTGTACCAATTTACTGGAAGTGGGCTCTCTCAGATAAATTGGTGGGGGCTTAAACGTCTTCTTAGGAAGTTCTGGCTCATCCGTCTGGAGGAGAGCAAACCTATTTTGATCATTACTCACGGTCTTAGGAGCTTTTGAATTTGATGATACTTGAGCAGATGTTGGGCTCCTCTGTCGCTTAAGAACTGTGACGTATTTGTCCATACCTACTTGTTTTCTAGGTTTGATTGCACTATTTGATGTAGAAGGTGTTGATGTTCCTTCATCTATTGAAATTACTATATTGGGCGAACAGGAACGACGCCGTTCCACGGCTCTTGCAGTGAGAAGATTCTCCACAGATTTTTTTATGGATTCTTCCTCAGAGACCCATTTAGTTTTTCTAGTTGAGCTAAGCTCTTTCTCAGAATTACATCTGAGAGGAACACTCATACAGTTTTTATGTGATGTTAAATTTTTTTTTTTTTTTTTATATTTTTACCTATTACGATTTTTTCACTTTTTTGTTTCATTTCAACTTTTTACACTTTTTCACCTATTACGAGTTTTTCACTGAAAATTCAGCCGCACTAAAAAAAACACGTCCGAACAGTTTGATGAGACGAGACTGATTTTGAAGAAAATCGCCAGTGATATCAAAAATCGCCATGTCGCCAAAGTCATCGTTTACACAGGGAAACATTTAGAAGGGAAACATCTGGAATTCTCTTTTGTATTTTCCTTGGCGGTCATACAGGGAAACATTGTTGTCCAGTTTATATTTGTTTTTCGACATTTGTATAATTGCAGTGTTGTTTTTTAATTTCTACTGCTTTTGATTTGCTAATGTAAGTATGTATATTTGATTTGTGAAATAAATTATAAAATATAAAATTTATAAAAACATTTATTTTATTTAACATTATTTATTTTTTTATTTTTATTCAAAGTCAAATATAAAACATAGACAACAAAGCACGCCAAAAAGATATAAAGCAAATGTCAAAAAGCAAAGCAAATGTATACAATAAGAATGAAAGCACAAAGCGTGCATCCGAGAACGGGAAACAAATTTCATATTCTCTTCCCCACCCGTCCCTCTCTTCAAACAAAATGTTCCGTTCCAAATGTTTCCCTGTGTAAACGGGGACAAACGGAAAATCTCAATGCCAAACACATTTCAAAATCGCCACGTTTTGCGAGAAATCGCCATATCTGACAGCACTGGCCCCATTATATGTGAAATAATTGTATTCTTTACACGTTTAAGTTAACTAAACACACTGATGTCATTTATATCCCAAAGAGTTATCGATAATTAAAATTACTAACACACACTTCTTACGAAATCGTGATTCCGTGAAGAAATTTTGTGTAATAATAATTTTCGAGGTATAACAGTTATATAATATTTTATTCAAACTAACCATGCAAGGACTCGGTTTACAAAGTATTAAGAAGAATCCAGCTGTAAGTTGATTGAATTTATGAGAAAGGTAGACATTTTGTTATATAATAATATACATATCTAATATATATCTAGCTAATTCCCCTCTACGTTTGTGTCGGTGCTGGAGCTTGTGCTGCAGTGTTTTACGTGTTCCGTTTGGCTACTAGAAACCCAGATGTGACTTGGAATCGTTCTGCCAATCCTGAACCATGGCAAGAATATAAAGATAAACAATATAAGGTACATGGTTATATTTTTAAATTGTAAATATAGTTAACTTTGACTTGTTTTTTACAGTTTTACTCTCCCATCAGAGACTACACCAAAACTAAATCCCCTGCTCCAAACTATGAGGAATAATATGTAATATCAGTTTTACAGAATCCTTAATCGTCGCATTCAATAAACGATTAAAAATGTTTTAACTAAAAGTTGTGTAAAATTTATTTTATTGATTTTAGGCAGTTTCTCTAAATGCATCAAATTGTTAAAATTAATGACGTCGAAAATAGTACAAAAATTAATGACTTTATTTACAAAAATGCTGCTTTTGGAAGTTTGTAAATTGAGGTTCCGAAGGTATTTTGAAATTTTATCAAAAAGATTTTTTTGTTTTTTATACGGGCTAATTTCGGTGAATTTTATTTTCCTTTTTAAATGATGTAAATGAAACAGTTTATTTCATCAATTTGCTTTACATCATTTGTCATTATTAAAAATATATATTATAATTAAAACTACTAACACGACACCAAGTTAATATAAATAATTACAATTTTATAAATATAAAATAAATCACAGAATCGTCAAATTTATAACTACGGATATCACAGAACTAGTACTTATAATTAATTGCAGGCATGATACATGCTTAGTATTATGGAGCTTAGTATTATTTCTATCTTCTTTGGTGTTGAGAGTATTCAATTGAGTATAAAATTGACCGAAATTAGCCCGTATAATAAACAATAATAGAAATCTGAAATTGGTCATAAATAATAACTAATATAGATTTTTTTATGTTTGCCAAAATTATATACATACATATGTATGTAATAATTTTTTCAATCGTCGTGCTCCCAAGGTCGGCAATATTTATACCTAAACGCAAATTAATAAGAATAATGGTATTATGTATTAAAAGAAAACCAAACAAGCTAGAATGTTATATTCAGCTGTGCCGAATCTTTAATACCCTCCACCTAAACGTAATAAGAAATACAAAAACACTGGTTATAGGACTATTCAATCTTAGTGCAAATGTTATTAGTATTTTATATATTGTTTGAAAGACAATATTACCTGTTGGTCGTAATTCACTAATTTTATTTTGAATGCCTTGAAATTTTATCTAATTTTGACCACTTATAATTGATGTTACCGATTCTTACTGTAATTTACAGAGTTTGTCTGATTTGCATAATAATCTTGAGTGTAATTTAACAATTTATAAAATTAAAAGGACATTTTTCCATATTCACAACAAGTTAAGAAACAGAGTATAAAAAAGGATAAGATATAAGGTGAGGCTTTTTTGTTTGAATTTGATCTAAATAATATTATTTACAAGAGATTTATGGGTGGCATAGTAGAAGTGGACTAGTTACGGACTGATAGTTTCTAAATCCAGTATCCACTAATGTGGTTTCTACGTATTTGAAGCTTATTTTGGTTGAATTTCATTTCAACGTTATTTGCAAGAGTTATATGGTTGTTTAGTATACTCGGAATTGGACTTAATTCGGAAGCTATAGGCAATTATTGACTGACAGCTACAAAAGCCAGGAACATAATTGCCGTATAACCGATATTAGTATGATTTCTGGATTAAAATTACTGGGGGCTAATTCTGGCAGTCGTGATCGAAATTGTTTTCGATTCGAAAGCAATTTCGATAGTGCTCTTATTTCTACTCGCAATGTTGCATTTAAACGCTCGCTCGCTATCGCCTGCTGTCATTAGAAATTTCGATACATATTATTCGATAACGACTAATAAAACCCCAAAAGTTAAAAAAACTCGAACTCACGAGTAAGTATTCGATCGTATACGACTGCCAGAATTAGCCCCCTGATCTATATAAAAGTTGGTTCGATATCGATATTTTTGGAGGAGGAGGGTTGGTGCAACAAAAATGTGGTAGGTTGTAGGTTCCTATCTGGCCCCATTTGGCCGCTAGGGGGTCCCAAAGTTGGTAAGAAAGTCACCCTACTTCAGGGGGTGCTGTTGGGAGAGCGTAAGGCGAATCTGACTAAGACTTGGGTATTTTCGGGCACCTCTTACCTTTCAAAAAAGCATATATGGGAAGTTTGTGTAAGTTTGAACCTGCCCATATTTACCCCAAAGATGTATTGCAAGTATGTTTGCCTATGGGTTGAACCGGAAGAAAACGCACCTAAAAAAATCTTAATATAATTGTGTAATGACGCGGCCTCGATTTGAAGAAATTACGGAACAAATCTATTTTAGCGACGCAGCTCCAAATAAAATTTATTATAAAACACAATATAAAATGTAAAAAAATGAAATAAATTAAATTGTAAAACATTTTTTTTTTTTTAATACATTTAATTTATTTATTGAATCTTCAGAAATGAAATGACAATAAGTTTTCGAATCTTAATACTATTATGATACTACAAAAAAATTTACATCCACTGATCCAGTCATCTGTTTTGCGCTTGAGTTAAAGAAAGGGTATCCCTCCTTCTCAACCGATTGTGGCCACTAAAGTTAAGGATGTCTCGTGCAAGTGGTTTTGGATGGTGTTCAAGTTTGCTGACGTACTTTGACGCATATTTTGTAAATACGACTTTTACTAATGGCACGCCTAGATCTGTGTGGATTCGAGAATTTTTAACATACCATGGTGCTGCAGTAATTATACGTAGAATTTTATTTTGACCCCTTTGAATTTTTTCAATGTTGGATGCTGAGGCAGTACCCCATAATTGGATTCCATAACACCAGATTGGCTTTAGTATTGCATTGTACAACAATAGTTGGCAATCCAACTTTAGTGAAGAATTTCTGCCAATTAGCCAATTAAGTTGCACTGCTTTTAATCTCATCTGAGTAAGTTTCGCTTCAATATGAGACTTCCAAGTTAAACGGCGGTCGAGGTGAATGCCGAGGTATTTGACTTCATTATGTTGAGGAATAATTTGATTATTTATTTTGATGAACGAGCAAGTTTCTTTTCGCAATGTGAAAGTGATATGAATACATTTCTGTTCATTTACCCTGATTTTACAAAGCTCTAGCCAATTCTCTAGTTTATAAACATAATTCTGCAAATTCTGTGATGCAACTTGGTGGTCCTTATGGACGCTGATAAAGGCTGTATCGTCTGCAAAAGTTGACGTGTGGATTTTGGGGTCTGACGGCACACAGTGGGATTTTTTGTGCAAAAAGTAATTTTTTCGACACATAAAATTTAAAAATGTAATGATGCAGTTTTGTAGAAAATTGATTCAGTATGAAGAATCCATAAACAGTATTCCAAAAAAACGTTTATTTGTCTTTGAAATAATGAAGTAAAGTCACATGTAAATTTTGGTCCAAAATATTGAAAACTGTTTACGCACTTCTAAAGTGTTTGTACGTAAGATAATTTTATTGCTCTGATTTAAATAGTGATTTTCTTCAAATATAGCCTTTTCTGCGTATTTAAAAAAAAAAAAAAAAAATATAAAATTCGCTCATATGGTTTAAAAGATATGATAGAATAAAATTTGTTCTATAATGTGCCGTGATTACAAACTTCCTTGGAAAAAAAAGGTTGCTCGGTCGTGCTCGGTGCTCTCGCTATAATAAAATGAAAGGTAAGACTCCATACTATCATTTAAAAAAAAAAATTTAAATAATTAATAATCTTTTATAAAATCATAAAATTGGTTTCCGATTTCATGAAATTTTTAATTTTAAAAAATTACAAAAATATATTGCATAATTTTAGGCACGTGCGTTACAACAATAACTTATTTAGAATAGATTAAAAACAAAACCATATGATTTAACAACATTAAAAATAAAACAATTTGTGAAAATATCGAAGTGGAAAAGATATTATTAAAATGAGTTTATTTTCTGTGTTATATAGTGAACTGAGTTACGAACTCATTAATTGCAATGCAAGTTTGGAATTGATAACCGATTTCATTACATCAAAAAAATGCAATGGTTCAGGATGAAGAAATTGGTATAGTGAAAAGAGCAATTCAAAAGAGGTTTCTTGGTCATTTCAAAAAACGGTGGCAAGAATCGTATAAACTAAAATCCCATTTAAAAAAAAAAAATGAAGATTGGAAAAAGTACGTTTAAAGTGTTATACAAATTTATATGTGTAAATGATTTTTCCTATTGTGTTTTTAGATGTATTTGAAGTATCACTTAATAGCGGGCCTAGTTGTTCAACTAAACTAGGAAGGCCAGGAAAAGATTTCGAAGATTGTCAAGTTCGCACAAAGAGGTTCAAGGCAGCTGAATTAGCTTCAAAATATTCACAAGAACATTTGAATATGGCAAGTAAAGTGATGGGTGGAAATATACCAACTCGGTGTTATATTCTAGCAATGATGATGGATGCAGAGCTTACAAAGAGTCAGTATGAAGCCATCAAAAGTTTTCTCAAAAATGAAGGATACGATATTTTGCCACCATATGCAAACGTAAGAGAAGAAAAAAGGCATTGCTATCCAGATGAAATTGATATATCTGAAAAAGCTGCGTCTGTTTCCTTGCAAAGTTGAATGGATCATACGTTAAGCCGATTATTTCAAACTTTTCCGGATGAAGAATTAAAGTGGGGTTGCGATGGTTCCTCTGGACATGTTGAGTATAATCAGAGTTTAGCAGCTGATGTAAGCGATAAAACTTTGTTACTGGCATGTATGGTTCCGTTAAGTCTACAGACAATTTCTCAAGACTAATGTTGGCGAAATAAAAGTCCGTCATCAACAAGATTCTGCCGTCCTATCTCCTTTGAATTTACCAAAGAAAAAAAAGAAAAGGTGCTAAGCCTTGTTGAAAAAATTAATTTAGAAATTGCTGCTTTGAAAAATACCGAAGTTGTAGTATGCGGAAAGCAATTTTCGATCAAGCATAATTTCGTGTTTACAATGTTAGATGGCAAGACAGCTCAAACTGTTACAGGTACATCTTCAGCAGCTGTTTGTTACATTTGCAAAGCAAAACCAACTGAAATGAATAATCTTAAATTAGTTTCAAGCAAAGCTATTGATGGTGAAGCAATCAAAATGGGCGTTTCCTCCTTACATGCTCGCATAAAATTTATGGAGTGCATACTTCATATCGCCTACAACAAACCATTTGAAAAATGGTCCACGCTCAAGGACGAACACAAAAGTCTTAAACTGGAAAACAAACTTCGAATTCAGAAGGCCTTAAAGGAACAGATGGGTATACGAGTGGATGCAGTTCAACAAGGAACTGGGTCTACGTCCAGGCGTTTCTTTTCTAACCCCGCACTTGTTGCCGATGTGACTGGTGTAGAGGAGCAACTAATTGATCGATTTCGCATTATACTACAAATAATAACTTGTGACAAAAAAGTTAATTCCTTGAAGTTCAAGAATTTTGCTCAAGATACAGCAAAACTTTTTGTTGAAAAATATAGTTGGTATTATATGCCAGTAACAGTACACAAAATACTAATACACGGAAAGGATATCATGGATGCGGCAATACTTCCTATTGGCATGCTTTCTGAAGAAGCCGAAGAAGCCAGAAATAAAGATTATAGAAATTATAGATTAAGGTTCTCCAGAAAATGTGATAAAGTTGCAACAAATACAGATGTTTTTCATCGACTTCTAGTATCGTCAGATCCTTTTATAAGTAGCATTAGATGTCAACCCCGTAAACAGGTTATGGAACTTGATGATATAGTTACAGAAATGATAGATGATGAATAAAAGTCTATATTTAAATGCATGCATTGAAATTTATTTATAAAATAATTAGTTTTGGTAATGAAACAAAAAGTTGTGGGAAAAATATAAAATGGATTATATGGGCGGTGGGTAGAGGGCGTGGCCAATTTTGATGAAACTTTATATTTTTCTTAATTGAGCTAACCAAAGGCTCTGTGCTATATTTCAAAAACTTTGGGCCAAAAATTAATTTTGGGTTCTATGGGCGGTGGGTAGTGGGCGTGGCCAATTTTGATGAAACTTTATTTTTTTCTTAATTAAGCTAACCAAAGGCTCTGTGCCAAATTTCAACATTCTACGAGCACTCCTTATATTTTATGCCAAACATTTTATGAACAAATCCCTCTGCGGCATGTCGGATGCATAAATCAAATATAAAGTAGGACCCAGTATGCTACCTACTCCTGCTTCAAGTGGCTGAGCGGGGCTTAAAAAATCGCCTTCTTTGATTGCAAATTTGCGATCATATAAATAACTTTTCATAAGTTTGTGAGTGTTAGCAGGCAGAGCTAATTTTATTTTATGCATTAAACCTTCATGCCAGACTTTGTCGAACGCTTGGGAAACATCAATGAAAAGCGCGGAACAGTATTTTTTCTCTTCAAACGACCGTCTTATCACATTTACCAATCGTTGTGATTGTTCGATGGTACTGTGTTTAGCTCTGAAACCGAATTGGTGATTTGGGATACATTGAGTGTCGTTCAGAATTGGAAAGAAAATAAGAGAAGACATGTAAGACAAAATCTTTTTTATAGTAAATTAAACGAGGAAACTTAGCCATTAGCAATTTTTCAAACAGTTTTGAAATTGACGGCAGTAGACTAATTGGCTTATATGACTCTACTTTGGTAGGGTCCTTCCCTGGCTTAGAAATCATGGTAATCATAGATACCTTCCAATCTGCAGGATAGTATTCTAGGCGTAAAATAGCATTGAAGATAAAGAGGATAATTCTATAAAAGTTTGACACGAGTTTTCGTTTGTGTAAATTCAATGGCGTCTTTATTTCAAATGTGTAGTTTTTTTTTTATACATACATACAAAGATAGTAGAAGAATATAAAATAAATACAAAAATGTAGGTAGAGTTGCATTCGCAACACTTCGCCCTCTAACACCTCCCCTCGAAGTGGTAAGAATGCCCTAGGAGTCTAGAGTGACACCAAGGTCAAAAGAGCAGCTATAATGTTTCTGTACTGGAACAGCTTTTGTCAATATGTCTGCTGGCATGTCCTTAGTCTGCATATATGTATATTAGATCAATTTCGCCGGAGTTTAATTTTCCTCGAATAAAGTGGTGTCGGACATCAATATGTTTGGTGCGTGGATGGTAGCCGATAGATCTTGCTAGACTTTGAGCACTTTGACTGTCGTTGTAAAGTTTTATTAAGCTTTGATTTACACCGACTTCATTTAGAATTCCTCTTAGATATAGAGCCTCTTTTACTGCCTCCGATAACGCTAGGTATTCTGATTCAATGCTAGATAGTGCCACTGTTCTTTGTTTACGTGCTTGCCAGCTAATGGCTGCCCCAGAAAATATAAAAGCGTATCCCGTATAGGAACGTCTATCTATTTGGTATCCGCCCCAATTTGCGTCGACCACACCATATAAATCTGAACCTCCTCCGCGATACAATAAGCCATGTTCTGGTGTACCTTTGAGATACCTTAATACTCGCTTAGCCGCTTTCCAGTGTTCAGAACCATTACACGAATTAAATTGGCTCAAATAATTTACAGCATATGAGATATCGGGCCTTGTCATCCCTGAAAGGTACATAAGCGCGCCAATTAAGCTTTGATATGGGTATACACTTACGTTTTCTTCTGAAGTGACGGGCTTTTCCAGCTTGAGGTTCACTTCCATTGGAGTTTGTGCCGGTTTGCAATTCTCCATTGAGAATCTTCGCAATAATTCATGTGTATAATTGGACTGATTTAAAAACACTTGATGTTTGCTCAAGTCTTGTTTGAATTGTATCCCGAGACAAGACTCTACCTGGCCCATGTCTCTCATTTCAAAACATTCTGCGAGGAAACCCTTGACATCATTCACCCAATCATTATCGTCTGACGCTAAAAGTAAATCGTCTACATAGACTGCCACAATTAATATTTTACCTGCTCTGCGTGCTGTGAATAGACATGGATCACGTTCAGATGCTACAAGTGATGCTTCATTTAGCTTAGTTGTTAGTTTTTGATACCATTCAAACCCCGACTGTTTTAAACCGTACAATGCTTTTCTCAACTTGCATACCGGTTTTTTGCACGTTTGAATTTTCTGCAACCACTCTGAGCCAATATCTTTAGCCTTATTACTTTTAGTCCTCGATGACCCAAGTGACGAACCATTTTCCAACTTTTGAAGAACTTCCATCAAATAGTCGGGAATTTCCATGAAAACATCTTGACTAAGTTCTCCATTGAGGTACGCCGTGACAACATCTACTTGGTGTATCTTTAAATTCATTTCGGCCGATAAGGCCGTCAAGAGTCGAATTGATGACGATTTTACTACTGGAGAATAGGTTGAATCAAAATCCTCCCCTGGGCGTTGGGAGTAACCTTTGGCCACTAGTCGTACCTTCTTTCTGCCATTTTCCTTGGTACGGAAAACAAAGCGATTACCTATAATCTTTCTTTCTACTGGATGCTCAACAATGTCCCACGTTTTGTTTATTATCTGCGCCAAGTATTCATCTTCAACAGCAAGGACCCATGCCTTACAATTGTCTCCACTGAAGGCCTCGGTTATACTAATCGGATCACCAGTCATTGCCAAACCTGCAGTCTCACAATCTTCAAAAATATAATTCTCGTTTGACTCTTTTTCATCTTCAACATATTTGTCATATTTTCTTGAACGTAAGCCGTATCTTCTGACGTGCTGATTGTTTTCAATTCCACTGGTTGATGGTTTTGGGTCAACCACATCTTGTGCCTTAACTATGGCGTCATCGCCTTCTTCAATCATTTCCGTAGGAAAAAGATATTCCAATGAGGTTGAGTCACTTAGATTCTGATGGGGTTTATCAGTTTCGATTTTGAAAAACATTTCATTTAAAAAATTTACATCACGACTTATAATGACGTATTGTTTACTAGGACACCATAGACGATAAGCCTTAGCCTCAGCTGAGTACCCGACTAAAGCACATTCTTCTGATTTCGAGTCAAATTTTCCATTCGACTTATCCTTAATCAAAACAAAAGCCTTTGAGCCAAATGGCCTCATATGTGACACACTTGGTACCTTTTGTGTCCATATTTTTAATGGTACTTCACCGTTCAGAGATTTGGTTGCACATCTATTTCTGGTGTAACATGCCGCGCTGACAGCTTCAGCCCAAAATTTTGGAGGT
The DNA here is from genome assembly GCA_916048285.2 of Bellardia pandia. Classification (NCBI taxonomy): domain Eukaryota; kingdom Metazoa; phylum Arthropoda; class Insecta; order Diptera; family Calliphoridae; genus Bellardia; species Bellardia pandia. The sequence continues at coordinate 88,398,136 of OU696529.1, forward strand.
GCCCCTGCTTCTTTTAGCATACATCTGGCCATCTCGACGAGAGTTCTATTTTTCCTCTCGGATATCCCATTTTGCTGGGGGGTATGAGGGGCCGTTAGGCGTCTTCTTATACCACATACTTCAAGATATTTATTAAATTCTGCGTTGACATACTCCGTTCCATTATCAGTCTGAAGATATTTTATTCTTTTTCCAGTAACATTTTCAGCAGCCTTTTTATATTTCTTGAAGGCGTCTAATGCCTCTGATTTCTGTTTCAAGAAAAATACTTCACAAAATCTGGAATGATCGTCTATAAAGGTAATAAAATATCTTGCGCCAGAAATGGAGTTACTTCTCATGGGGCCACAAATATCGCTGTGAACAATTTGCAATGGCTCGGATGTTCTACTGTCGTTACATTTCGGGAATACTTTTCGCGTCTGCTTCTGCGAAATGCATATATTGCATGGGTACAAGTTTTCCTCCTTTGAGAATTTCATTCCATGTACCAAATTTTTATTCACCATAAGCTTCAGATCGCTTTCATTGAGGTGTCCCATTCGATGGTGCCATGTATTTATGCTGTCAGATTTAATCTCAGCCACCGCTGCTCGTTCTAGTTTATCTTTCAAGTAGAACAGGTTTCCGATTCTTTTCGCAGTGTACAAGTAACGACCATTTTTCATAATCACAGCTCTATCAGTATGAAATACCACGTCGTACCCCTTGTCTGTAATTTTAGAAACTGACAGCAAATTTGTTCTCAAATCTGACACATACATTACCTCTTCGAGACATATTTTTGCTCCAATGCCTCCTTTCCATACTCCAATGTTTACGCTGCCAACACCAGTTATTTTTGTTTCATCATGATTTGCCAAACTCAGCGATTTGTGTATTGGTTTAAATTCTATGAAGTTGTCTCTGTTCGCACTCATGTGAGTTGTGCAGCCACTGTCTAAACACCATAAATTTTTACCGTCTTTTGCACAAAAGAATGCTGCCTCTACTGTATTGAACATTGACTGCTGTTCGTTGACGTCGCTGCCTTGCTTTGTTGTTGTTTTTGTTTTGCAATTTCTTGCAAAATGGCCCGGCTTGCCACACTTAAAGCAATTCATCGATTGTTTTTTGTTGTTCTTGTGTTTGTTGTTGCCCTTTGAAACATTTTTGGCGCTATTATTTGCTTTGACATAAAGCGCATTTTGCTCTACTCGTTCCTCTGTTGCCTTGTGCGAGTGACTTTCCTCTAATATTTTGACTCTTAAAATTTCCGGAGCAGGCAACTCATCTCGTGTTTCAAGCGCACAACGGAATGTTTCATAAGAGGAGGGGAGACTGTACAGTAACAATATCGCTAGCAGATCATCACCAACCTTGACGTTAATTTATTTTAGTTTCTTGTCAGCGTCGAAGAAACTATTCAGATGATCCCTCACATTTTGACTCTCCGACATTCGTGCCAAGGCAATTTGCTTTAGAAGAGTAGCCTTTTTTGCTGGTCCTTTCGATTCGAAAGTGTCCCTCAACTTCACCCACATCGCATTTGAAGTTTTACACTCAGATATTTGATTTAACTCTGATGGGGCAATGGATAGTGTAATATCCGCACACGCCTTTTGGTCATACTGCTTCCACTTAGGAACATCTGCCTCTGCTGCTGGACAGGGAATTGAACCATCCACGTATGGCCATAACTCATTCTTGATTAGCACTGCCTTCATCTGTAATTTCCAGGTATCATAATTTTCAGCATTGAGTGGCTCAATGCGCACCACCGAACCAGCCATCATTGCAATATCTTTTTGTTGATAAATACGCTTGATACCTTTATGGAGCACTTACTGGGCCCATAACCTATAAAAGTTTGACACGAGTTTTCGTTTGTGTAAATTCAATGGCGTCTTTATTTCAAATGTGTAGTTTTTTTTTTATACATACATACAAAGATAGTAGAAGAATATAAAATAAATACAAAAATGTAGGTAGAGTTGCATTCGCAACACTTCGCCCTCTAACAAATTCTTCTAGCTACACAAGGTAACTCCACAAGCATTTTGTTGCTGATTTTATCCATACTTGGTGCTTTTTTAAGATTCAGAGTACCAATAGCGCTTTTAAACATCATTAAAGCTTAGTCTTAGAGGTACAGGAGGTCTTATAACGAGTGGAGGCAAATCAGATGCATTATTTGAGTTGTTTATAGTAAACACATTTCTCAAGTGGTTAACAAATAAAGTTCCCTTCTCGGAATCATTTCTAGCCCAGTCACCAGTTGGATTTCGCAGAGGAGGCTTTCCTCTAATTGGTCTTCTTAAACCTCGTGCCGCCTTCCATAACGAATAGTCTGATTGTGGGGTACTATCAAGACCCTCCAAGTAAGATCTAACTGAGGCCGTTCTTTGGATTTCTAAGAAATTTCTTAGTATATCTCTGCATTCCCGTAGCCTAGCTTTCAGTTGAGGAGACCTGTGAATTTGCCACTCTCTTCTAACTCTTCTTTTTTCTGACAGGAGATGATCGAGTTCAGCGAAATAAGTTCTGTTTGTCTCACTTCTGCACTCAACGGCGTGATGTACAGCTCTTCGTATGTCCTCAGTAAACTTGCCAATCGACCCATCAATATCCTCGGTAGTTCTCAACACTACATTTTCCGTGCAGTGGGAACTTAAATACTTTTTATACTTTATCCAACTTACTCTGGTTTTAGATATATCCCGAAATGGAGAGCCATTCCCTTGAAGGAAACGCATTGAAATAATGGAAGGATAGTGATCTGAAGACAAGTCTAATGAAGGCTCCACTTGTATCGATTCTACAGGGATATTTTTCACTACTCCGAAGTCAATAACATCGGGAATCTTCCGTCGGTCCGTCGGCCAGTAGGTGGGATGCCCGCTTGCGAGTACATCTAATCCCATTTTGGCAATGGTGTTGAAGAGTTCACGACCCTTCGGGGTCACCAGACGTGAACCCCAAAAAGTGTGTTTGGCGTTAAAGTCACCAGCAACTAAAAAACTAGCTCCAAGGGAATTGAAGAAGCTGTAGTATTGGTGTTCTTTTATTGAAAATCGAGGCGGCGAATAAATTGATGATAAAACAAAATTGTATTGACAGAATTCAATACAAATGTTTGCTGCTTGTAGGTAATCCTCACATATGTTGTTCATTAAATAATGTTTTATTCTGTTCTTTATAAGAATTGCCGATCCTCCACATGCTCTTCCGCGGGGATCTTTAGTATCATACAACACGTAGCCATTAATTTTGAAGTACGCTGTCGCCGTCAAGTGAGTTTCAGCCATCATCATGACATCAATCTGCTTATCCATCAGGAAGTGTTCCAGTTCGTTTTTATGTTGGCGGAGGCCGTTCGCATTCCAAAAACAAATTTTTAAACAAATCATTTCTTTAAAATGGCTTGTAAGATAGTGGATTGCATTTTCAGCATTTCCTGCATCATGGATGTCATAGTGGTCGTAAAGGTGTTCATAGTTTGGACAAGTGTCTGCAATGTAGTCTCTAGAGTGTTAATATTAGGCTCGAAATATTGTGATTTAGGTTCCTGCTCCAAACCAAATCTAATAAGATTTGACCACGTTTGCGTAAGAAACTTGTCTAGAACTAGGCGCGTTTGCATGACTAGTGGACCGTAACAATTGAGGAAAATTGTTACTCGAAGCAAAATTAGGCTGTTGAGGATGATCAGGTAATACTGACGTCATTATTTAATGAACAACATATGTGAGGATTACCTACAAGCAATAAACATTTGTATTGAATTCTGGCAATACAATTTTGTTTTATCATCAATTTATTCGCCGCCTCGATTTTCAATAAAAGAACATCAATACTACAGCTTCTTCAATTCCCTTGGAGCTAGATTTTTAGTTGCTGGTGACTTTAACGCCAAACATACATTTTGGGGTTCACGTCTGGTGACCCCGAAGGGTCGTGAACTATTCAACACCATTGCCAAAATGGGCTTATATGTACTCTCAGGCGGGCATTCCACTTACTGGCCGACAGACCGGCGGAAGATTCCCGATGTTATTGACTTCGGAGTAGTGAAAAATATCCCTGTAGAATCGATACAAGTGGAGCCTTCATTAGACATTTGAGAAATGTGTTTACTATAGACAACACAAATAATGCATCTGATTTGCCTCCACTCGTTATTAGACCTCTTGTACCTCTAAGACTTAGTTTTAATGAGGTTCAAAGCGCTATTGGTACTCTGAATCTTAAAAAAGCTCCAGGTATGGATAAAATCAGCAGCAAAATGCTTGTGGAGTTACCTCGTGTAGCTAAAAGAATTATCCTCTTTATTTTCAATGCTATTTTACGCCTAGAATACTATCCTGCAGATTGGAAGGTATCTATGATTACCATGATTCCTAAGCCGGGGAAGGACCCCAATAAAGTAGAGTCATATAGGCCAATTAGTCTACTGCCGACAATTTCAAAACTGTTTGAACAATTGTTAATGGCTAAGTTGATTCCAATTCTGAACTCAATGTATCCCAAATCACCAATTCGGGTTCAGAGCTAAACACAGTACCATCGAACAAACACACAGATTGGTAAATGTGATAAGACGGTCGTTTGAAGAGAAAAAATACTGTTCCGCGCTTTTCATTGATGTTTGCCAAGCGTTCGACAAAGTCTGGCATGAAGGTTTAATGCATAAAATAAAATTAGTTCTGCCTGGTAACACCCACAAACTTATGAAAAGTTATTTATTTGGTCGCAAATTTAGAATCAAAGAAGGCGATTTTTTAAGCCCCGCTCAGCCAATTGAAGCAGGAGTACCCCAGGGTAGCATACTGGGTCCAACTTTATATTTGATTTATGCATCCGATATGCCGTCAGACCCCATAATACATACTTCAACTTTTGCAGACGATACAGCCTTTATTAGCGTTCATAAGGACCATCAAATAGCATCACAGAATTTGCAGAAATATGTTTATAAATTGGAGACTTGGCTTGAGCTTTGGAAAATCAGGGTTAACGAACAGAAATGTATTCATATAACTTTCACATTGCGAAAAGATACCTGCTCGTTCATCAGAAAAAATAATCAAATTATCCCGCAACACAATGAAGTCAAATACCTCGGAATCCACCTCGATCGTCGTTTAACTTGGAAGTCTCATATCGACGCAAAACTTACTCAGATGAGATTAAAAGCAGTGTAACTTAATTGGCTAATCGGCAGAAATTCTACATTAAAGTTGGATTGCAAACTTTTGTTGTACAATGCAATTCTAAAGCCAATCTGTTATGGAATTCAATTCAATGCCTCAGCATCAAACATTGAAAAAATTCAAAGGGGTCAAAATAAAATTCTACGTATTATTACTGCAGCTCCATGGTATGTTAAAAATTCTCGAATCCACAAAGTTCTAGGCGTGCCATTAGTAAAAGTCGTATTTACAAAATATGCGTCAAAGTACGTCAGCAAACTTGAACACCATCCAAACCCACTTGCACGAGACATCCTTAACTTTAGTGGCCACAATCGGTTGAGAAGGAGGGATACCCTTGCTTTAACTCAAGCGCAAAACAGATGACTGGATCAGTTGATGTGAAATTTTTTTAGTATCATTAAAATTTTTGTCTAGCACTGGCTGGGCTTATTATTTTCTTTTTAGTATTAAGATTTGAAAACTTATTGTTATTTCAAGATATGAAGATTCAATAAATAAATAAAAGCTCAAAAAAAAAAGAACGAATTCCGATGCACAGTGCAACTTATGTCCGAAGATACCGTCATATAAAGGTTTATCCACAAGTGGATTAGTGAAGCATCTTGCAAAGATTCACCATTTAGATCAAAAGTCCGACAACAAAAACATCGATGCTGAAGATTCGCCTCCCACCAAGAGACAAAGAAATATGGATGAGTATGTTAAAAGTGATGACCTGAATGCAACCTTGGCGAAATTAGCTGCATTTGATGGAATTTCAATAAGAACTATAACACGAAGTATATTTATCTGAGAATCATTAGCAAGTAAAGGGTTTACAGTTCCGAAATGTGTGACTACAATAATGAAATTCATTTTGAATTATTTCGAACAAATAAATAAGGGTATGATCGCAAGTATTAATAATATTGTAATTTACAACGGACGATTTAGTTTAGTTTTGGATGAATGGACTAGCTTGAAAAATAGACGTTATTTGAATATAATTTTATATGGACCAAATAAAAATCTATTCAATCTCGGCATGATTAACATTGAAGGAAAATGCGGCGCATTGGAATTAAGAAAAATGGTCGAAACAAAACTTGATGAATACAACTTAAGCCTAAAAGAACATATTGTTTCTACAATTTCAGATGGACCAAACGTAATGAAAAAGTTCATTAGTGAAAGTCCAGCATGTGGAATACTTTGTCTCAATCACTGTATCCATTTAGCTATTTTGGACGTTCTTTACCAAAAAAACACTAAAGCTGAATGTTCTAGTTCCAGTAATGAAAGCGACACTGACAATTTCGACGAAACTGAAGAGAATAACTCTTATAATATAATAGAAATATACTGTAGTGTTTTAAACAATGTGAGAAAAATTATAAAATGTATTAAACGAAGTCCATTAAAAAACGGAACGTTGCAAACGTATGTTAAAGCGGAATTTGGTAAAGAATTACAACTCTGTCTTTATATAAAAACACGGTGGAACTCGCTATTAGCAATGATGGATTCATTTCTTAAAATTAAAAATTGTATTAAAAAGACGTTGATAGATTATGATATAGCTCATATGTGGGATGAAAACTTCGACAATTCTACCCACACTCATTTATTAAACAAAAAAAAAAAAAACTATACAAACCATAACAAAACACATATTGAAGAGAATTTATTACATACTTAAATTCAAATAAATTTAAATTTATTATTGCCAAAATCTCTTAAACCCAAAGCAATCAACACTATAAAAAGTCGAAAGCTCTCTCAATGAAGTTACTTACTTATATGTAAAATTTACATAGATAAAAGCAAAAGAGTACAAAGATCAGTTAAAAATTTAATCTCAGTGCGGGCGGTCAAAATAGATTAAAACGAATATAAAAAAAAAATAATTAAAATTTACTGCGAAAAAGAAAGAACATTAAAAATAAAAATAAACAAAGTGTATGTGAAAGTGTTTAAAAAACCAAACTTTTTAAAGTATATACATAAATATACAAACAGAGTGTATGAAAGTGCTAAAAGAAAAAAAATTTTAAAAGGAGAAAGTGGATATGTATGTACATATGTAGATAAAGTGCACCAGCATATAAAAAACAACTAACAAAACATAAAAAACTAACTAAGAACAAGTGAAAAAACCAAAAAAAAAAAAAATGGATACGATACCTACGTACATAATTACATTCCTTAAGAAGTCATTTAGTGCAAATTGACTTCAAATGAACAAAAAATGTGTTCGAAAATATTAAGAAAATGTTTTTGTTAAAAACCACCACCTTTTGTAAATAAAGTTTAAGAGACGCGTTATAAATTATTCAATACTCTCTTTTAAATTCTCTTATATGAAAACCTTTATTTTGATTTATTTGTGATGCCAGATTATTTCAATTAGTATAAAAATTAAAAAAACTATAAGAAAAAGGCATTTATCTATACCCTGAAGGAAACCTGGGGACAAGTGTCTCCAAGTCACCACTTTTGTCTACTATTTTGGTAACGGTTTGACGACACTGTCAACAGCATTGTCACAATGGTTATTATTATACAATTATCTTTTTTCAATTGTGAGCCCCGATAGACTAGACGACAGTGTGCCGGACTATCATTCAGAGGGTTGCGGGTTCGATTCCCGCCAAAGACTCTGGGTGTTTTCGAATTTATTTTTTATTGAATATTTTTTAGTATTTTATTTTTTTTTTTTTTAATAAAACTCCAAAAATTAGCAAAAAAAAGCATTTTTATTTTCTATTTCAGAAAAGTACTAAAAGTGTAGACAATTACCTTGTCAATAGTAACTATGTCAGTAGTGGATTTTCAATGACACGCACATGTTAAATGTCTATAGTAATTAGCATTGTCTGGGGTATACTAAGTCACTAGTACTGGTGACAGTGTCAATAGTAAATCAGTACAGTTTCACTATTGACATTTCCTGCAGGGTATATATAAAAGAGAGTGACGTTAGTTACCAGCTTTATAACTAAAGAACGCCAGGACCGATTGTAACGATTCGCACGAATTCAGGCTGGTCTCAGGCCAGAGAAGAAGAATACCCGGAAAAAATTCAGAAATTGACCACGCCTACTTTTTTTTTAAATTAATGTTTTTATGTGTGAGTATGTGTATGTACTTTATAGAATCGTAAATGATCATGTGATGATCTTCGACAAAGTTGTTGTGCATGAGCCCGGGAAGGTTTGTAAGTTGGTACGACCACTCCCACTCTAACGCCTACTTTTTTTATTTAATTCTAAATGGGTTTTTACAGATTTACTTCAAATTGTATATACATCTTACTGTAGGCGAGGTAGAAGTAAACATTTTATGTGCCACGCCCACTTTCACACCCCATTACATGCAAGATGCTTGCCAGGTAAGCCAGACCGTTGGAGCGATCTGCCTGAAATTTTCACATCACACCACTAAGTATTTATAGAATACTTATTTTTTGTGGCCACGCCTTCTTTAACGTCTTCTTTTTTAAATTGTGTAATTGATTCTACTCTGATTTTAACATATTCACTTTCAATTGAATATCTTACTCTAGGCGAGATCAAAAAATAAGATTCATACTCCACGCCTCCTTTCACGTTCCATCTCTAGCGATCTTTTTTGACCGCCTACTTTTTTTTAAATTAATGCCGTAGCAACGCCCGCAGTGTACAGCCGAATTCGACCACGCCTGCTTTAAAATTGTGTAATCGATTCTACAAGGGTTTTTACTTCAAATTGTATCACCTATTACTTTTAATTATTATCTTCTAAAATCCAAAAATCAAATGTCGTTCTTTTGTATATCACAATTTTTACGACAATTGTTTTTCCACCTAATTTGATTGAAAACTTCTTTTGTTCATTTTTTTTACAAAAACAAATTCTGGTTCTGCTATGTGCATAAACTTTTGACACCTGATTTATTTTTGTAGTATTTAAAAATTGTCAACCTTTTTTAAAAGTAATTTCAAAAGGTAAGTTCCCTAAATGATTTTGTGACATTGTTTTTGTGACATTAACTGCTTTTGTGACATCAATTTCTCAGTGTTATTCATAATGCCGCGACCCAGAAGATCTGATCTTTCGCACCGAACCCGTAATGCAATTACAAATCGGAATATTACCAATCGATTGAATACGGATGAACAAGAAATCGCACAAGATCAGCGCCGTGTTAGTATGGCCCGACTTCGCGTAACGCAAACACAAGAAGAAAGACAGGCGACAAATGAAACGGCTCGATTAGCAATGAGAAATCGTCGATTAAATCAAGCAATTCAACAACGTGAAAATCTAAATCAACGCGTAAGAAGAAGAGCTTCAAGTGTTGATTTTAATCGAGTAGCGTTTTATTACGATTGCACTTTTGACTACAGCTCGCATCCTTCCGTTCAAATTGGCCCAATGGAGATTGTGTGCAATCATTGCGGTGCATTAAAGTTCACCGGAGAATCGCCTGGGTTGTGCTGTCTCAGTGGTAAGGTCAAATTACCACCATTGCCTTCACCATTGGTACAACCACACCTACTCTAACGCCCACTTTTTTTAATTGATTAATTGCTTCTGCATGGGTTTTTACTTCATACAGATTGTATCCACATCTTACTGAAGGCGAGGTAAAAATAAAAATTAATGTTTGTATGGTTTTTCAATCTGCGGGCGCAGGGGCGTAGCAAAATCCAATTTTCATATTGCATCACCAATGACATACGAGCATACATACATATGTTTTGCTTTTTTATTTTATTTAATTTTTTGCAAAGCCGTTGTCATGTTTTTCAAAACGAGGTATCAAACTCTTAAATCGGTTATTCGGTAGTTCCGAAGATATTTGTAAAAAACTTATGTTATTAACGATCCAATATCAAAATTTTAAAACTTTCGAAATGTTGCATTCAAAAATCCGAGTTTTCGGTTTATTTACAAAATATTTACATCATTCGGTAACAGAAGATATTCCGCGCTTACTAAGGTGCAACATTATACAAAAAGGTAAAAATAATATTATATTATCAATCGATGATAAAAAACTTTATGTACCCTTGCATTTATGATACCTACATTTTGTGCACATTTGTGAGTTTTTTTCAAACGCTGATAAAAAATAACGGTACATTCAAACAAATTGCTCGAAGCGCTTGATCGGACTCTACGTGATTTTCACTACAAACCGATGGGAGGCGCTCTTATTCTTTTTGTGGGTGATTTTCGTCAAACTTTGCCCGTTATCAATGACCGCAGATGAGCTGAACGCATGCTTGAAAGCTTCATATCTTTGAAACCGAGTCGAGAAAATCACGCTATCAGAATGCCAGAACAACTTTTTGACATCGGAAATGGAAAAATTCCAATTAATCGCGCCACGAACGAGATTTCGTTCCCGCCTAACTTCTGTCGAATGCAAATAAATATTCAAGGTTTTCCCAAGTCTAACAATCTTCTACAAAAAATCGGATTGGCTGTTGGAACGTGCATTTTTGGCACCAACAAATTATTATGCCAACAAGCTCAATGAGCAAATTCAATTGAAACTGCCCGGCAAATTAATCAAATACAAATCGATCGATACAGTAATGGATGAAGAACAAGCCGTCAATTATCCCACTGAATTTTTAAATTCATTGAAACCACCCGGAATGCCACCGCAATATTTGCAAACGCTGATAAACGTTGGATCACCGGTAATTTTTATTCGCAACTTAAACGCACCGAAGTTATGCAACGGAATCACATTGACCATCAAAAACTGCTCACCAAATTTAATCGAGGCAACAATCATCGGTGGCAGATTCAAAGGCGAAGACGTACTTATTCCACGAATTCGGATAATTTCCAACGATTAACCATTCCAATTCAAGCGGCTCCAATTCTCTTTGCGTCTTACCTGTACTATTGCCATCAATAAAGCAAGAGTCACATCATTAACTATTGCTGGCTTAATTTTGGAAAATTTATAATTTATCTGCTGGCCATAAGATGAAGTAATAAATAAATATAATTTCCAATTTGCCTTAAATAAATGCGTTTCTTTTTTGATTGAGCCCATACCTAGACCATATGTAAGTTATTCTGTAATAAATCTTTATGATAGATATTCCATAAATTCTCAAATTAATAAATACTCAAGCTCGAGGTCATATGAGATTCTATAAAGAAAAGGTCGAATATAATCAAACTTTTATTATTCCATAAATGTATTTAAAGGCCGTACATTTCTTTAAAAGCTTAACTTAAATCGTGTGGTAATACAACACTAATGTTTGCTTAGGGCCAGCAACGCGGACCGGGTCAGCTAGTATTATATAAAAAGAAAATAACAAAAACAAAAAAAAACAACGGGAAAATACAGTTTCAAAAGAAGAAAAACGGTAAAAAATTTAAAAGAAAATCCCGCTACAAGGCAATAAAAAATATTTAAAAAAAACCCGTTATATGTGAAAACACACAACAAAAAGATATTTCAAATACAAGATTCGAACAAATTCCAAATTATTCTTCAAACGTTACACAAATATCACAAAATGAAGATAAAAATGAACGTCCTCACACGTCAAGGCAAATTCAAGCTAACTGTTCTACCAGCAACGAAAATATTCTGTTGCGAACTTCGTTAATGCAGATAGAATTTAAAGGGGAATATTTTACGATTCGAGCATTAATAGATCCCGGATCTCAAAGAACCTTTTTGACCGAAAGGATAAGAAATCGTCTACAATTGCCATACCAAAAATCCCATTTTGAAATAGTTGGCATTGGTGGCCAAACACAAGAGGCTAACAAAGAGTGTGAGTTCGTTTTATATGCAAAAAGGTATGATCTAAGAATTCCCATTAAAGCTATAGTTCTGCAAAAGTCACAAAGGAACTCCCTTCTTGCACTTTTTCAATCCCAAAGTCACCTGAACTTGAAAAATTTGATCTAGCAGATCCAACGTTTAATAAATCCTCTCAAATAGATCTCATTCTTGGCAATGACTACGAACATTTTATAAATCTCGATGGTATCAAGAAAAACATTTGTGGCCGCACATCGGCTTTGGATGGGTACTTAGTGGTCCTATGCCAACGCAAACAATTCAAACTTTTACAACATCGGTTCTCTCATCCGATACACCCCAACTAAATATTCTCTTAAAAATGTTTTGGGAACAAGAAGAAATTCCAGCAGCTCACTTAAGCTCAAGAGATGACGAAATCTGTGAAAGTTTTTACTCCCAAACAACTACTCGGCAAGAAAATGGCAGATATATGGTAAGATTACCCTTCAAAGAAGAATATCCCGAGAAAGTCTTCCTTGGTTCTTCTCGCTTTATTGCCTTAGCTCAGTACTCGAGAATGGAGAAAACATTAGCCAAGGATCCCGAGCTACAGTCTCAATATAAAACAGTTTTGAATGAATATTTAACACTCGATCGATGGAAGAGACTCCATCCCATGAGATCAATTCTAAAGGTAAATATGAGGCTTTTTACTTGCCACACCATGCTGTTGTACGCCCAGACCACAAAACCACAAAATTAAGAGTCGTATTCAACGCGTCAAGAAAAACAAAATCCCAGTTTTCACTCAACGATGTGCTTTATACCGGTCCCACTCTACAAAACGATTTAATAACAATAATATTGAAATGGAGAAAATATAAGTATGTTTTTAGTGGTGACATACAAAAAATGTATCGTCAAATCTTAGTACATCCTGCGGATAGACCATACAAAAAAATTCTATTTCAAAGAGAACATAATGGTCCTATTAAAGATTACCAGTTAAAAACAGTAACTATTGTAGTTAATTGCGCCCCTTATCTCGCGATTCGGACTTTAATTCAGCTAGCATCCGATTCGGAAATTAACTATCCCAAAGCTGCTTCAATTTTACGCAACGAAACGTATGTAGACGATATACTTTCTGGCGAATTCTCAATTGAAGAAACACTTATGGCGCAAAATCAACCCAGTAAAATCTTAAATTCTGCTGGATTGCCTCTTAAAAAGAAAACTGCAAATGACTCACAATTACTTTCTCATATCCAAAAAGATGATTTATATGATCAAAACTTTTTGATCCTACTGGATGGCTGGCACCAATAGTCATCAGAAGGAAAATACTTATGCAACAACTCTGGTTAGAAGGGTTAGATTGGAATGAAGAAGTTTCACCAGAAGCACTTCAAAATTGGAATAATCTCGTTTTAGATTTATCCCAAATAGAAACAATCTCGATTCCTCGCTGGCTACAATACACTCCTACAGATTTGATTCAAATTCATGGATTCGCCGATGCCTCGAAAGCAGCATATTGTGCTACTGCATATATTCGATGCCAGACCGAAACACACAATACATTTTCAAATTTATTAGTAGCAAAATCCAAAGTAGCTCCTATACAAACTGTTTGTCTACCTCGACTAGAACTCAATGAAGCTGTTCTGTTAGCAAATCTCGTAAACTACGTTTTATCATCTTTCTAATACAGAAATACACTTGTGGACTGATTCGTCGATAGTTCTTGGTTGGCTGTCGAAAACACCGTCTACATGGAAAACTTATGTAGCAAATCTTATAGCTCAAATACATCGCTTGGTACCAGATGTTACATGGAGACACGTTCCAACAAACGATAACCCAGCAGATCTAGGAACACGAGGATGTAAATTACAAGAGCTTGCCATCAATAATCTATGGTGGCATGGACCATCATGGTTAAATAAAACATCTACTGAATGGCCTAAAAGAAATCCCTTGAAAATGGACAAAACACCTATTGAAACACAAGTTCTGCATTCAGAAATCGAAAACGAAGATATACTGAAAAGACTCTACGAGTCTTAGGTTTTATTTACAGATTTTCTAACAACTCCTCTAAAAATATTCGTTTATGTAATGGAAACAATTTTAATCAAAACGAAATAGCATTTGTGAAAACCAGGCTTATACTTTTAGCGCAGAAACACTTCTACTCTGAAGAATATGAATGTTTATCTAACAGCCGTTGTATTCCCAATAAAAGTACAATAATTTCTCTAAATCCATTTCTAGATACAAACTCACTGCTTAGAGTGAATGGGCGATTACCGTTGTCATTGCTTTCCTATAATGAGCGATACCCCATAATATTACCAGGCAACTCTCGAATTTGCCACCTTTACCTAAAAAGATTCTATTTCATGCTGAAAGTTCATTGATGTGTAGAATGATTCAAACTGAATTTTATATTTCTCGACTCAAACTAAGAGTAAAAAGTATAATTCATCGTTGCAAACAATGTATTATTTACAAACAAAAATCATGTTCCCATTCATTCATGTCATTCGATCTCAAAACGTCATCTTAACGAAAATCTTCGACCGTAAAAGCATAAAAGCGTCTTTGTTTGTTTCAGCACAAAGGCTGTTCATTTGGAACTATGTTCCGATTTGACATCATCCGCATTCGCTCGTTTCGTTGGGAGGCGGGGGCTTCCCCAAAGGGTAGTAACCGACAATGGTAGAAATTTTCTAGGCGCAAGTAGACTACTTAAACGTAAATTCACTTCATTCGTCAAAAATACTGCACAAAGATGTATCTGAAAAATATATTACTAACGGGTTTGAGTGGAAATTCATCCCTTCTCATTCTCCTCACATGGGCGGATTATGGGAAGCCGCCGTAAAAACATTCAAATTCCAATTGAAACGAATAGCCGGTGCTCAAAAATTCACGTTTGAAGAGTTCTCAACACTTCTTACTCGTATAGAGGGTGTACTCAATTCTCGTCCAATTTCTGCTCTTTCCGAATACCCATCAGATATGTCTGCCCTTACTCCAGGTCACTTTTTACGTGGTGCTCCTTTAATGGCTCTCCCAGAACAAAATTTACAAAACATGTCCCTAATAAATAGATGGGAAAAATTGAAAGCCCTTCACCATTAATTCTCTATTCGATGGAAGGATGGAAGTGGCGAAATTTAATTCCTAATTTACAAATTGGAGATCTTGTCGTAGTGATCGATGATTTACAACCCCCTTATACTGTGTTCAGATATGAAACTTAATTGAGTCAATATTCGGTTAATTGACAATACAGTATTTATCGCTTATATGCACGTCGGTTATTTGCATTTAACGTTTATATGCATCCCAACATGAGTAATTTTCTTTTCGTAATTAATATAACCGATTTTTATACATGCATTTCTCGCTTATAAGCACGAAAAGTCGTGCAAAATTTGAAATGCATATAAGCGATAAAGACTGTATTATTTTAAGTGTTCAGGCATACGCAATTTTTAGCTTACTCAATAATCATTTGACAGTTGGAAAACAATACAAAAAATACTCTATATGGTTGTTGTGTTTCTATGTAAACAAACTTACCTTCACATTGATTTTTTAATGATTTATTTTGTTTTCTTTTGTTGACATTTGCCATTTTATAAAATTTTGTTCACTAAACACAGTTGTGAACAGTGTTGCATTCGAAATCTTACTCAATATTATAACAATTTCGTACTTATTGCGCAATAATTAATTGAGATTTTATATGGAATACTGAGCTCAATAATGGCGTTAATTGCGATTATCGCAATTAAGGTTCATATCTGAACATGCTATTATGAATGGAGATTAGTAAGAGTAGAAAAAGTCTATCCAGGTTCAGAATCGGATGTTCGAACAGTAGACGTAAAAATCTCTTCAGGAATTATTACTCGACCTATCGGTAAAATTATATTCCGTTCCTAAATTCCCTGATTAAAATTCAACATTAATACCCATTAACAGATATACTAACTCTATAAAACTATATCATTTATTTCGTATTACCACATATCTCTAAATCCTCATACTTATAGCGATTTATAAATTCTCCAGCAGGTCAAATCGAAGACTAACCGCCACTAGAGTGCCTGATTCAAATAATAGCCGTAGCCAAAATGTTAGCGACCACCACCAGCCTAGAGATTTGGAAGTGTTTTATTGCCTATTATGCTGTGGCTATCATGGTTTACGGTTCTGCCGGAAATTCAGAAGGATGTCCGTATAGAAGAGACGGGAAATTGTAAGCAATTTAGGCTACTGCATGAATTTCGTAGCTAGATGCGGTCCTGCACGTCTATGGAGACTTGCCGAGAATGTGATCACTATCATTATACCCTGTTGCATGTGTCTCACTCAACGCCCAACACCAGAGAACAACCCCATCGCCGCAGAATACATGAGCGAAGACTACACCATCAACATCAGCTGAGACAACGCCATCAACGCCGAGAACGCTCGCGTCAACAAAACCAACACCAGCTTCAACAACATAGTCAGCATCAACATCAACACATTCAACAACAACCAACAACACAACCAGCTGTAACATCACCAGCACAACCAGACCCCTTAATTCTGGCCCAAGCCATTAAATCATTGGCCAACGTTTTATGTGCCAGTAGCAGTGCCTCATCTGTTGGCTAAAGCCAAAGCCGGCGCCATGTCTAAACTTGGTTTAGACAAAAGAAAACACAAATCTATATATATAAAAGAGAGTGACGTTAGTTACTAGCTTTATAACTAAAGAACGCCAGGACCGATTGCACCGATTCGCACAAATTCAGGCTGGTCTCACGCCAGAGAAGAAGAATACCCGGAAAAAGTTCAGAAATTGACCACGCCTACTTTTTTTTTAAATTAATGTTTTTATGTGTGAGTGTGTGTATGTACTTTATAGAATCGTAAATGATCATGTGATGATCTTCGGCAAAGTTGTTGTGCATGAGCCCGGGAAGGTTTGTAAGTTGGTACGACCCCGCCCATTATAACGCCTACTTTTTTAATTTAATCCTAAACGGGTTTTTACAGATTTACTTCAAATTGTATATACATCTTACTGTAGGCGAGGTAGAAATAAAAATTGTATGTGCCACGCCCATTTTCACGCCCCATCACATGCAAGACGCTTGCCAGGTAAGCCAGACCGCTGGAGCGATCTGCCTGAAATTTTCACATCACACCACTAAGTATTTATAGAATACTTCTTTTTTGCGACCACGCCTACTTTAACGCCTTCTTTTTTAAATTGTGTAATTGATTCTACTCTAATTTTAACATATTCACTTTACTCTAGGCGAAATCAAAAATTAAGATTCATACTCCACGCCTCCTTTCACGTCCCATCTCTAGCGATCTTTTTTGACCGCCTACTTTTTTTAAATTGATGCCGTAGCAACGCCCGCAGTGTACAGCCGAATTCGACCACGCCTGCTTTAAAATTGTGTAATCGATTCTACAAGGGTTTTAAAAGACTTATTTATCACCCATTACTTTTAATTATTATCTTCTAAAATCCAAAAATCAAATGTCGTTCTTTTGTATACAACAATTTTTACGACAATTGTTTCTCCACCTAATTTGATTGAAAACTTTTTTTGTTCATTTTTTTTACAAAAACAAATTCTGGTTCTGCTATTGCCAGTAGATGGCGTTGTGTGCATAAACTTTTGACACCTGATTTATTTTTGTAGTATTTAAAAATTTTCAACCTTTTTTAAAAATGATTTCAAAAGGTAAGTTCCCTAAATGATTTTGTGACATTGTTTTTGTGACATTAATTTCTCAGTGTTATTCATAATGCCGCG
This sequence comes from Bellardia pandia, assembly GCA_916048285.2. NCBI lineage: Eukaryota > Metazoa > Arthropoda > Insecta > Diptera > Calliphoridae > Bellardia > Bellardia pandia. The sequence continues at coordinate 88,415,919 of OU696529.1, forward strand.
ACCCAGAAGATCTGATCTTTCGCACCGAACCCGTAATGCAATTACAAATCGGAATATTACTAATCGATTGAATACGGATGAACAAGAAATCGCATGAGATCAGCGCCGTGTTAGTATGGCCCGACTTCGCGTAACGCAAATACAAGAAGAAAGACAGGCGACAAATGCAACGGCTCGATTAGCAATGAGAAATCATGGATTAAATCAAGCAATTCAACAACGTGAAAATCTAAATCAACGCGTAAGAAGAAGAGCTTCAAGTGTTGATTTGAATCGAGTAGCGTTTTATTACGATTGCACTTTTGACTACAGCTCGCATCCTTCCGTTCAAATTGGCCCAATGGAGATTGTGTGCAATCATTGCGGTGCATTAAAGTTCACCGGAGAATCGCCTGGGTTGTGCTGTCTCAGTGGTAAGGTCAAATTACCACCATTGCCATCACCATTGGTACGACCAAACCTACTCTAACGCTCACTTTTTTTAATTGATTAATTACTTCTGGATGGGTTTTTACAGATTTACTTCATACAGATTGTATCCACATCTTACTGCAGGCGAGGTAAAAATAAAAAAAATTATGTTTGCATGGTTTTTCAGTCTGCGGGCGCAGGGGCGTGGCAAAATCCAATTTTCATATTGCATCACCAATGACATACGAGCATACATACATATATTTTGCTTTTTTAATTTTATTTAATTTTTTTCAAAGCCGTTGTCATGTTTTTCAAAACGAGATATCAAACTCTTAAATCGGTTATGTAGTTCCGAAGATATTTGCAAAAAACTTATGTTATTAACGATCCAATATCAACATTTTAAAACTTTCGAAATGTTGCATTCAAAAATCCGAGTTTTCGGTTTATTTACAAAATATTTACATCATTCGGTAACAGAAGATATTCCGCGCTTACTAAGGTGCAACATTATACAAAAAGGTAAAAATAATATTATATCATCAATCGGTGATAAAAAACTTTATGTACCCTTGCATTTAAGATACCTACATTTTGTGCACATTTGTGAGATTTTTTCAAACGCTGATAAAAAATAACGGTACATTTAAACAAATTGCTCGAAGCGCTTGATCGGACTCTATGTGATTTTGTTGGTGATTTTCGTCAAACTTTGCCCGTTATCAATGACCGCAGATGAGCTGAACGCATGCTTGAAAGCCTCATATCTTTGGAACCGAGTCGAGAAAATCACGCTATCGACGAACATTCGTGTGCATTTGATGCAAGACCCGTCTGCCCAAACATTCTCAGAACAACTTTTTGACATCGGAAATGGAAAAATTCCAATTAATCGCGCCACGAACGAAATTTCGTTCCCGCCTAACTTCTGTCGAATGCAAATGAATATTCAAGCCGTTGTCGACAAGGGTTTCCGAAGTCTAACAATCTTCTACAAAACATCGGATTGGCTGTTGGAACGTGCAATTTTGGCACCAACAAATTACGATGCCAACAAGCTCAATGAGCAACTTCAAGTGAAACTGCCCGGCAAATTAATCAAATACAAATCGATAGATACAATAATGGATGAAGAACAAGCCGTCAATTATCCCACTGAATTTTTAAATTCATTGGAACCACCCGGAATGCCACCGCATGTGCTAACATTAAACGTTGGATCACCGGTAATTCTTATTCGCAACTTAAACGCACCAAAGTTATGCAACGGAACCACATTGACCATCAAAAACTGCTCACCAAATTTAATCGAGGCAACAATCCTCGGTGGCAGATTCAAAAGCGAAGAAGTACTTATTCCACGAATTCGGATGATTTCCAACGATTTACCATTCCAATTCAAGCGGCTCCAATTGCCTTTGCGTCTTACCGTTACTATTGCCATCAATAAAGCACAAGTCAAATCATTGACTATTGCTAGCTTAATTTTGGAAATTTTATGTTTTCCATACGGCCAGTTGTATGTGGCTTGCTCCCGAGTAGGCTCGCCAAAAAACATTGTATATCCGCTGGCCCCAAGATGAAGTAATAAATAAATATAATTTCCAATTTGCCTTAAATAAATGCGTTTCTTTTTTGATTGAGCATATACCTAGACCATATGTAAGTTATTCTGTAACAAAACTTTATGATAGATATTCCATAAATTTATTTAAAGGCCGTACATTTCGTTAAAAGCTTAATTTAAATCGTGTGGTAATACAACACTAATGTTTGCTTAGGGCCAGCAACGCGGACCGGGTCAGCTAGTTTATTATAAAACACAAAATAAAATGTAAAAAAAAAATGAAATAAATTAAATTGTAAAACATGAATTAAAAAAATGAATTGGAATCTATATATATAAAAGAGAGTGACTTTAGTTACTAGCTTTATAACTAAAGAACGCCAGGACCGATTGCACCGATTCGCACAAATTCAGGCTGGTCTCACGCCAGAGAAGAAGAACACCCGGAAAAAGTTCAGAAATTGACCACGCCTACTTTTTTTTTAAATTAATGTTTTTATGTGTGAGTGTGTGTATGTACTTTATAGAATCGTAAATGATCATGTGATGATCTTCGGCAAAGTTGTTGTGCATGAGCCCGGGAAGGTTTGTAAGTTGGTACGACCCCGCCCACTCTAACGCCTACTTTTTTTCATTTAATTCTTAACGGGTTTTTACAGATTTACTTCAAATTGTATATACATCTTACTGTAGGCGAGGTAGAAATAAAAATTGTATGTGCCACGCCCACTTTCACGCCCCATCACATGCAAGACGCTTGCCAGGTAAGCCAGACCGCTGGAGCGATCTGCCTGAAATTTTCACATCACACCACTAAGTATTTATAGAATACTTCTTTTTTGCGACCACGCCTACTTTAACGCCTTTTTTAAATTGTGTAATTGATTCTACTCTAATTTTAACATATTCACTTTACTCTAGGCGAGATCAAAAATTAAGATTCATACTCCACGCCTCCTTTCACGTCCCATCTTTAGCGATCTTTTTTGACCGCCTACTTTTTTTTAAATTGATGCCGTAACAACGCCCGCAGTATACAGCCGAATTCGACCACGCCTGCTTTAAAATTGTGTAATCGATTCTACAAGGGTTTTAAAAGACTTACTTCAAATTGTATCACCCATTACTTTTAATTATTGTCTTCTAAAATCCAAAAATCAAATGTCGTTCTTTTGTATATCACAATTTTTACGACAATTGTTTCTCCACCTAATTTGCTTGAAAACTTTTTTTGTTAATTTTTTTTACAAAAACAAATTCTGGTTCTGCCATTGCCAGTAGATGGCGTTGTGTGAATAAACTTTTGACACCTGATTTATTTTTGTAGTATTTAAAATTTTTCAGCATTTTTTAAAAGTGATTTCAAAAGGTAAGTTCCCTAATTGATTTTGTGACATTAATTTCTCAGTGTTATTCATAATGCCGCGACCCAGAAGATCTGATCTTTCGCATCGAACCCGTAATGCAATTACAAATCGGAATATTACCAATCGATTGAATACGGATGAACAAGAAATCGCACGAGATCAGCGCCGTGTTAGTATGGCCCGACTTCGCGTAACGCAAACACAAGATGAAAGACAGGCGACAAATGAAACGGCTCGATTAGCAATGAGAAATCATGGATTAAATCAAGCAATTCAACAACGTGAAAATCTAAATCAACGCGTAAGAAGAAGAGCTTCAAGTGTTGATTTGAATAGAGTAGCGTTTCATTAAGATTGCACTTTTGACTACAGCTCGCATCCTTCCGTTCAAATTGGCCCAATGGAGATTGTGTGCAACCATTGCGGTGAATTAAAGTTCACCGGAGAATCGCCTGGGTTGTGCTGTCTCAGTGGTAAGGTCAAATTACCACCATTGCCTTCACCATTGGTACGACCAAACCTACTCTAACGCCCACTTTTTTTAATTGATTAATTGCTTCTGGATGGGTTTTTACAGATTTACTTCATACAGATTGTATCCACATCTTACTGAAGGCGAGGTAAAAATAAAAAAATTTATTAATTTGTTTTTGTGACCAATGTTTATAGTTATTATAATTGTTAAGGAGTTTCCTTCAGGCTAATTTGGTCAAATGTTTGTTTCCAAACGTAAATAAAAAACTTGTTCGATTCTTATTTTTATTTTATTTTATTTTCCCAACGTTTCGTTAGTTTTTTTCTAACTTCTTCAGGGGTCTCGTTCTAAATAATCTAGTGACAAAATTTATTGGTTTATTACATAGCTTTAATTTATAGACTAAGTTTTACTTACAGCTTTAATGTTTATTATTATTGTATATTAATTTTTATTATTAATTAGTTACTTATAACTAAAAAACGGGACATCACGAACAGAATTTTGGTATAAATAATCAAATAATTAATAAAAATATAATTTACAATACACGAACACAAAACTTAAGTCAAGTTTAACTTAAAGCTAATCAGGTCTATTCGGGAATACGCGCTTCACTTCTTCGTCGTCGAACGTTCACTTTCGACATTTCGTCTTCGACATATTCTAAAATACGAGTGAAGAATTATCGTTTGCAGTAATCGATTTTTTGTAATCTCTTATGAAAAACATAAACATTGAAAACAGCTGTCTAATTAATACACAGAAAATATAAAAACAAAAATATAATTTAAAAATAAAAATTGAGATTGATTCGATTGAATTTTTAATTAATGCACAACCTGAAAATCTTATAGGAGTAATTAAAATTTTAAGAAATATGTATGTTTATTGCAAATTTAAAATCACCTCTTCTAATACCAAAAGAAGTTTTAAGAAAAATTTTAGAATCAACGGAGGCATTTAAATATATTTTATATGAATTGGAAGACAAAATCACGGTTTGGATGCTTAAGGCCGTTGACAAGCTGGCTGCAGCCCTTCGTTTCTTCGCTGATGAAAAGTACCAACATGGAGTTGGCAAGGATTGGCATCATAATATTTCGTAGTCAACTTTTTCAAAACTTCTATCTGAAGTATTAGTTGCAATCGAAGAGAAATTAAGCCATAAATGGATAAGTATCAAAATGGATGAGCAGACAAAAGAAGAAGCCCGAATGTACTTCTTTCGAAAATCTTCGATACCAGGCGTAACCATGGCTATTGATGACACTGTTGCAATGATGTTTATTTTTTAGACCTGGACAAAGAAACAGAATTAACTTTCATTGTATGTTTTTATACATGTACATATATTTACTTACATTTGAAGCATACGCTTGTTGTTGATTTTTCAATTTTGTAGGTATTTTATTTTTACGCGCTAAATCAAGCGTCGAACGAAAATTATGTATATGTGTGGTGAACAAGTATTATAGAATGCATACAAAGTGAACAAAAACATATGCTTTCTGTTTGTACATCTTTTGTTTTCTGGTACTCACATCGCTAACGTATTTTAGAATAGCAAAAAGTGAATGAAACGCGTATTTGTGGTGAAAGTGACTTCCCGAATAGACCTGAATATTACAGAACTGATTTAATTATTAATTGCAGAGGAGTATTGAAGTTTCGTGTTGTCTTTGTCTTCTTTCGTATTCATTGTTGTTCTTATTTTTTGTTGTATGCGTAAACTCTCCAGTGTATACCTTTTGTTTTCCTTCCTTTCTATATCAATATTTTAACATTCTCAAAATCTGCCACATGATTACACTCTTTTACGTGCTGTGAAAGTGCCGTCGATATTTTTCCATTTCTTATATCTGTTTTATGTTCGTTGATTCTCGTACCCAGCATTCTTTTTGTTGTACCAATATACACCAAATTGCACATCTCCCCCTCGTTTCCTTCACATTTTATTTCGTAAACAACATTGAATACGAAAGAAGACAAAGACAACACGAAACTTCAATACTCCTCTGCAATTAATAATTAAATCAGTTCTGTGATATTAGCTTTAAGTTAAACTTGACTTAAGTTTTGTGTTCGTGTATTGTAAATTATATTTTTATTAATTATTTGATTATTTATACCAAAATTCTGTTCGTGATGTCCCGTTTTTTAGTTATAAGTAACTAATTAATAATAAAAATTAATATACAATAATAATAAACATTAAAGCTGTAAGTAAAACTTAGTCTATAAATTAAAGCTATGTAATAAACCAATAAATTTTGTCACTAGATTATTTAGAACGAGCCCCCTGAAGAAGTTAGAATAAAACTAACGAAACGTTGGGAAAATAAAATAAAATAAAAATAAGAATCGAACAAGTTTTTTATTTACGTTTGGAAACAAACATTTGACCAAATTAGCCTGAAGGAAACTCCTTAACAATTATAAAAAAATTTATGTTTGCATGGTTTTTCAGTCTGAGGGCGCAGGGGCGTGGCAAAATCCATTTTTCATATTGCATCACCAATGACATACGAGCATACATACATATATTTTGCTTTTTTTTGTTATTTCATTTTTTTCAAAGCCGTTGTCATGTTTTTCAAAACGAGATATCAAACTCTTAAATCGGTTATGTAGTTCCGGAAATATTTGCAAAAAACTTATGTTATTAACGATCCATTCAGTGTCGTCTCATCGAACTGTTCGGACGTGTTTTTTTAATGCGGCTGAATTTTCGGTGAAAAAATCGTAATAGGTGAAAAAGTGTAAAAAGTTGAAATTAAACAAAAAGTAAAAAAAATCGTAATAGTTTAGTCTTTACTGGTTCTCTATCGACTGCCTCTTTATTTCAATGCTTATGGTTTACATGTTTTCTTATGTTCTATTTAGGTCTCTTTTACATACATTTACTTATCCCTATGATATATATCTATCCTTCTCATGTTCCTTATAATATATGAATAATACAATTAATCTATGTTTTACACTTAGCAAAATAAATAGTAATTACATTTTATGAAAAGACTTACAACTAATATGTATATGATTTATAAATAATATAAATAGATGACTAACTTAACAACTAAAAGCCTACAACTCGGCCGTCCTGATCTCTAGGATCACCTGATACTAGGCGATTTATCTAACTCGACCTCTCATTGTCATTGCCATGATTTCCCTTTCGAGTCAGCATATTTCTAGTCGTCACCCCTGTTCTTTGTCCCGTATCTTCATTCGTACCCAAATGATCATCATATCCGTCACTGTCCGAGCCCTGCTCATCCAAACCATCAACATTAAGGGTCCGCCCGTTTGTTCCTTTAAGCCACGGCCTCATGTTCTGAACTGCCCAAATTCCTTCATACGGTCTCTGTGTCCGCTGAAATCCCTCAATATCCTTAACACAATATCTGTCATTTCCCAGCACCTTAGATATTCTAAAAGGACCCTTAAATTTCGGTAATAATTTACTCGACATACCCACCGTAGAGTCAAAGTTTCTAATCATGACATAATCCCCTTCCCTATATAGTCTTGCACTTTGTCGTTTCCTGTCTACATAAGATTTGTTATAATCTTGAACCCTTTTCTGCACTTGCTCTGCCTCTCTCCTTATTTCATCTAATTTCCTGTCACTGCACCCCAGCTGGCCGTCCACTGTATTCTCCCTTAGACCATCCACTATTTTCCCTTTCTGACCTATTCCAAACAACATCACGCTAGGACATTGGTTGATACTCCTGTGAACAGTATTATTCATAGCATGCTCTACGTCCGGTAGCACCCTATACCATGGTTTACCCTCTCCTTGATTCATTAACTTACTAATCATCGGTCCCAAATCCCTGTTAATCCTCTCCACCTGTCCATTTGCCTGTGGAGATCCTGTTGCAATTTTAACGTGAATAATATTATTGTCTCGTAAAAACTCCTCGAATTCCCCTGACGTAAAACAAGATCCCCTGTCCGAAACTATGTGACTCGGCCTACTATATGCTCTAAAATAATCATTCAGTGCATCAATTGCCTCTCTAGATTTAGTTGTCTTAGTCGGGTATAGTCTTACGAATTTTGTACATGCATCTACTATCACTAGAATATGCCGCTTCATAGAATCCTTACATATAATCGGCCCATAATGGTCCACGTGTACTACCTGAAAAGGAATATTCCCCTTTGGTACAATGTTCAGAAAACCCTCTCGCTTCCCGGTCTTAGTTGCTAATGCTATACACTTCAGACAATTCGCTATATGCTCCTGAACTTTCCTTCTAGCATTAGGGAACCAATAACTCCTTCCGATTACCTCCATAACCTTATCCACCCCCACATGACCCATTTTATTATGATATTTAAAAAGAACGTGATTTTCCATTGCCTCCGGAACGCAAAACAATAAATTTCTGCATTTGTCCAACCTTAGCTCCAACTTATTATTTACTAACCTTCTAAAAACCTCTCTTAATATCTCCAAGTGTTCCTGTACATCCTGCGTCGCCACCATTATATCGTCAAGATAAATAACCACCCTTCCGTCTTGTACCATATCACTGAATATTCTATTTATAAACCGCTGAAACGTAAACGGTGCATTGGTCAGTCCAAAGGGCATCCTAAGAAACTCAAATTGACCTAACGGTGTTGTAAATGACGTATATTTTACCGATTCCTCGTGCATATAAACATGATAATAACCGTTTCTCAGATCCATTTTCGAAAATATACTCTTGTTAACTAATTTGCCCAACAAATCATCTATTAAAGGAATCGGAAACTTCGTCTTTGTCGTGACCTTATTAAGTTGCCTAAAGTCAACACACATCCTTAGATCACCCGTTTTCTTCCTTACCAACACTATAGGTGAGGCATATTCAGACTCACTTGGACGTATAAAACCCTTTGCCAGGTACTCATCCAATATTATCTGTAACCTCTCCCTTTCCGCATATGAAAGTCTCCTGGGCGAATAATTAAATACCTTCTGGTCCTCTATTATCAATCGCATTTCACATTTTATCAAAGGTTCATCTGGTCGTTCCGGATCTATATACGATTCCTTAAATAATTTGTCAAAATACTTCTTTTGTTCAAATGTCAGCTGTGCCCCAACCTTATACTCTACCTTTTCCTCTTCACACTCAATCAGTAACATCTGAACTTCAAAATTGTCATTGTCACCCTTCTCGCCCATATTGTCAGTATTCGGTATGTTCATTAACGTATGTTGTGCCCGTTCAATTTTCCTACTCGTCTGCGACAAATCAGGCCCATCATACGCGCCGTCTACTCTCGAATCACATATACAGTTTCCCCCACTTGTCAAATTAGTAATACTTTTAATACACATATTATCAACAACAAGTTTTGTACCACTTTGCCGTAAAAAATCTCTACCTAAAACAATAGGATATCCCATAGATTCATCATCAACAACCATTAATTTCGTTACAATATTTTTATTCGCAAACAAAACTAAACATTCTATAATTCCATTAACTCTCAATTCACTTTTATTTATGCCAAAGTAAGTTTTATTTCCGCTTTCAAAAATTTCTACACCGCTTGGAACATTTGACCGCCTTATGAAACTGATGGGGCTGCCAGAATCTATGAGACATTCTACAAACATTGATACATTTTTATTATAATTTGTTAAAAATCTAACATCTAAATAGCTTACATAATCATTTTGCTCATTCTTCTTCTCAGTTTTCCTATATAACTCGCAATTCTTGGCTTGATGTCCGAATCCAGCACACGCAAAACAAGCACCGTCTTCACGTTTAGGTTTACGGCAATCGCTTGCTATATGCCCCTTGCTGTTGCAGTTGTAACATTTGATGTCTCGTTTCGGTGGCTGTTCTGTCACCTTACCAGTCTTAACCGCAAAATTATTTGTTGCACTTGAACGCCCACTTGATTGTTGTAATGTTGTATTTGGTATCAGCTCAACATTTCGAAAAGCTTGTAATATTTCACTTTTAGTAGTAAAGCAACGTAGTTTTGCCGTATTTCGTAGATTAACATCAGGAATGCCTTCGACTATATATTCAATGAATTCATCTTCATCGATTTTTAAGCTATTAGCTAAAAGCAGTTTCTCATTATAATACGTATCGAAACGTTCACCTTTTTGCCAAATACGATTTTGCATCTTGTACCGAACATTTAATTTTGACTCCTTCATGCCAAACATATTTTTCATTTCTTGTAAAAAATCATCTACAGTTTCGCTCATATGCACTGGGTTCGTATAAAGCCATTCTTGTGCCCTGCCTTTTAATTTGTTACATATCAAAGCACGCAACATGTCATCACCCACTACGTAATTGTTTCGTACATTTTCTAGTAAAGACAACCAGATTTGAAAATTCTTATCTCCGTCAAATACTGGCAGGAATTCTCTTAGTGTGTCAAATGACACGTCACAAGTCACCACCCTGTTATTTGTGCATTTGTTTTCATTTATTTCGCACTTTGCCAATTCATTTTGAAGTTCTAGTAGTTGTTTTCTTTTCCTTAGAACTTCTATTTGCCGTGTTAGTGTCTCTATTTCTTCACATTGTTTTTCCGTTACATTTTTCGATGCATTCTCTGTATTCTCCACATTTTTATATTTATTTAGCTTATCCATTGTGTCCTCTACATTTTTAACTTTGTCTGGCTCTACTTTGTTGTCGTTTCTACCGTCTTCTTTACGTTGTTGTTGTAGCATTTCGTTTGTATCATCTTTACCGTTTTCCTCATTCTTATGAATAATTTCTTTACATTGTTGTTGTTGTTTTGTAACCTCACCAGCCGCGCCGTCTCTGCTGCTTGTATCGTTGTCGTTGCTGTTCATTTTTTCATAAAATAAAACTTCGCTGTTCTGTTGGGAAATATTCTGTGAAACTGTGTTTTGTTGTAATTCTTCAGCCACACACAGTTCCCTTATGCATTTATTAAAAATTTCCGTGTTATTTTGAATTCTAGCTATAATTACGTTTTTTGTTCCACTAGATTCTATCCCGTTCTCTTGACACCACGCTTTCAAATTTTTCAGCAATAATTTTTTTATGTCGATAGTTGACATATGTGTATGTACATATGCATGTGTGTCCGTGTATGAAAATGTAAAAATCAAAACTTTTATTTTTTTGTAGCGTGAAATCAACCACTTCTGATCTTTAGTCTTTAATGGTTCTCTATCGACTGCCTCTTTATTTCAATGCTTATGGTTTACATGTTTTCTTATGTTCTATTTAGGTCTCTTTTACATACATTTACTTATCCCTATGATATATATCTATCCTTCTCATGTTCCTTATAATATATGAATAATACAATTAATCTATGTTTTACACTTAGCAAAATAAATAGTAATTACATTTTATGAAAAGACTTACAACTAATATGTATATGATTTATAAATAATATAAATAGATGACTCACTTAACAACTAAAAGCCTACAATAGGTAAAAATATAAAAAAAAAATAAACATTAAACATCACATAAAAACTGTATGAGTGTTCCTCTCAGATGTAATTCTGAGAAAGAGATTAGCTCTACTAGAAAAACTAGATGGGTCTCTGAGGAAGAATCCTTAAAAAAATCTTTGGAGAATTTTCTCACTACAAGAGCCGTAGAACGGCGTCGTTCCTGTTCCCCCAATATAGTGATTTCATGAATGAGAAAACATCATCTTCATCAAATAGTGCAGTGAAACTTAAAAAAACAAGTAGGTATGGATAAGTACATCACCGTTCTCAAGCGACAGAGGAGCCCGAAGTCTGCTCAAGTGTCATCAAATGCAAAAGCTAAGACCGTGAGTAATGATCAAAATAGGTTTGCTCTCCTCCAGACCGATGAGCCAGAACTTCCTAAGAAGACGTTTAAGCCCCCACCAATTTATCTGAGAGAGCCCACTTCCAGCAAATTGGTACAAAGAATTGTTTCGGTAATAGGTGAAAATATGTTTAGCGTAACATCAATTAAACATGGAAATATCAGCGAAACCAAAATTCAAGTGAATAGGGAAGATGATTTTCGAAAATTGTCCAACCAGTTGGAGAGGGAGACTAGGGATTTCTATACCTACTAGCTGAAAAGCGCAAAAGGACTCCAAGTCGTTCTAAAGGGTATAGACCCATGTGTTGATCCTGCGGAGATAAAGACCGGTTTAATGGACAAAGGGTTCAAAATCAAGAGCGTAGTGAATATTAGAAACCGTGAAAAGATCCCTCAGCCCATGCTCAGGGTAGAATTGGAACCTGGAGATGTTATCTTAAAGAAAAACGAGTCCCATCCCATCTACAATCTGATGTACCTTCTGCATCGTAGAATCACCGTGGAAGAACCACATAAGCGTCAGGGACCCGTCCAGTGTCTCAACTGTCAAGAATTTGGTCACACCAAGGCGTACTGTAAATTGCCGTCAGTTTGTGGTGCGTGTGGGGAGCTACATGCAACTGCTCAATGTGATAAGTCGAAAACTGATTCAAAAATCAAAAAATGCAGTAACTGCGGAGGTAATCATACCGCAAATTATAGAGGTTATCCAATTTACACTCATTTGAAAGGCATAAGTACCAACAAGACGTCAGTATTACCTGATCATCGTCAACAGCCTATTTTGGCATCGAGTGACAATTTCCCGCAATTGTTACGGTCCACTAGTCATGTAAACGCGCCTAGTTCTAGACAAGTTTCTTACGCTAACGTGGTTAAATCTAATATGCCAGGTTTGGAGCAGGCACCTAAATCACAATATTACGAGCCTAATATTAACACTCTAGAGACTGCATTGCAGACACTTGTCCAAACCATGAACACTTTTACGACCACTATGACATCCATGATGCAGGAAATGCTGAAAATGCAATCCACTATCTTACAAGCCATTTTAAAGAAATAATTTGTTTAAAAATTTGTTTTTGGAATGCGAACGGCCTCCGCCAACATAAAAACGAACTGGAACACTTCCTGATGGATAAGCAGATTGATGTCATGATGATTGCTGAAACTCACTTGACGGCGACAGCGTACTTCAAAATTAATGGCTACGTGTTGTATGATACTAAAGATCCCCGCGGAAGAGCATGTGGAGGATCGGCAATTCTTATAAAGAACAGAATAAAACATTATTTAATGAACAACATATGTGAGGATTACCTACAAGCAACAAACATTTGTATTGAATTCTGCAATACAATTTTGTTTTATCATCAATTTATTCGCCGCCTCGATTTTCAATAAAAGAACACCAATACTACAGCTTCTTCAATTCCCTTGAAGCTAGATTTTTAGTTGCTGTTGACTTTAACGCCAAACACACTTTTTCGGGTTCACGTCTGGTGACCCCGAAGGGTCGTGAACTCTTCAACACCATTGCCAAAATGGGATTAGATGTACTCGCAAGCGGGCATCCCACCTACTGGCCGACGGACCGACGGAAGATTCCCGATGTTATTGACTTCGGAGTAGTGAAAAATATCCCTGTAGAATCGATACAAGTGGAGCCTTCATTAGACTTGTCTTCAGATCACTATCCTTCCATTATTTCAATGCGTTTCCTTCAAGGGAATGGCTCTCCATTTCGGGACATATCTAAAACCAGAGTAAGTTGGATAAAGTATAAAAAGTATTTAAGTTCCCACTGCACGGAAAATGTAGTGTTGAGAACTACCGAGGATATTGATGGGTCGATTGGCAAGTTTACTGAGGACATACGAAGAGCTGTACATCACGCCTCCACATCTGAAGTTGAGTGCAGAAGTGGGACAAATAGAACTTATTTCGCTGAACTCGATCATCTCCTGTCAGAAAAAAGAAGAGTTAGAAGAGAGTGGCAAATTCACAGGTCTCCTGAACTGAAAGCTAGGCTACGGGTATGCAGAGATATACTAAGAAATTTCTTAGAAACCCAAAGAATGGCTTCACTTAAATCTTACTTGGAGGGTCTTGATAGTACACCACAATCTGACTATTCGTTATGGAAGGCGGCACGAGGTTTAAAAAGACCAGTTAGAGGAAAGCCTCCTCTGCTAAATCCGACTGGTGACTGGGCTAGAAATGATTCCGAGAAGGGGATTTTATTTGTTAACCATTTGAGAAATGTGTTTACTATAAACAACTCAAATAATGCATCTGATTTGCCTCCACTCGTTATTAGACCTCCTGTACCTCTAAGACTTAGCTTTAATGATGTTAAAAGCGCTATTGGTATTCTGAATCTTAAAAAAGCTCCAGGTATGGATCAAATTAGCAACAAAATGCTTGTGGAGTTACCTCGTGTAGCTAGAAAAATTATCCTATTTATTTTCAATGCTATTTTACGCCTAGAATACTATCCTGCAGCAGATTGGTAAATGTGATAAGACGGTCGTTTGAAGAGAAAAAATACTGTTCCGCGCTTTTCATTGATATTTCCCAAGCATTCGACAAAGTCTGGCATGAAGGTTTAATGCATAAAATAAAATTAGTTCTGCCTGCTAACACCCACAAACTTATGAAAAGTTATTTATATGGTCGCAAATTTACAATCAAAGAAGGCGGATTTTTAAGCCCCGCTCAGCCAATTGAAGCAGGAGTACCCCAGGGTAGCATACTGGGTCCAACTTTATATTTGATTTATGCATCCGAAATGCCGTTAGACCCCATAATACATACTTCAACTTTTGTAGACGATATGTGCACAAGATTTCCCCTATTCCACTCACTCCTGGAGGGAATTAAGACCTTGAATATCCTATCAAAATCCGTGTATGGAGTAATGTAGTCAGATGGTTGGAGAACGTTTGAAGGCAACTGGCCAAGAATCCCCGCGTGGCCATATATTCTCGATTTCCAACTACCGGACGCTTGAAGCCTCGCTGTGCTGCAGGCAGAAGTGGCCATTATGTGAAGGTCAATTGGCATAAGGTGCAATATAGTGTTCAGTGCCTCTGAAGGACTAGTCCTTAGTGCACCCGTTATGCCTATGCAGGCTGATCTCTGAACTTTGTATAGTTTGTCTACGACATACTTCCTTCTAGTTGCAGTCCACCATACAAGAGATCCGTAAGTAAGAACTGGACGTACTATAGCCGTATACATCCATTTAACTATGCTGGGACTAAGTCCCCATTTCCTACCAAACATCCTACGACAGGTGTAATAGGCCACCGTTGCCTTTTTTACCCTGTGTTGAGTATTTAGCTTCCATGACAATTTAGAGTCCAGTATAATGCCTAGATATTTTGCATTGTTTGAAAGGGGGATTTCGCAGTTTCTCAACAATGGAAGTTTGAAGCTTGGAATCTTGGTCTTCGTCGTGAAAAGTACAAGTTCCGTTTTGCTCGGGTTTACCCCAAGGCCGTTAACTGTGGCCCAGTTGTCGAGCAACCTCAAAGCAGTGGACATAATCTCACTGATCACGTCCGGAAACAGACCTGGTACGAGTATCAGCACATCGTCCGCATAAGCAACAACTTTTATACCCCTACTGTCTAAATCAATAAGAATCGAGTTAATAACGATAAGCCACAGTAGTGGAGAGATTACTCCTCCCTGTGGAGTGCCTCTCTCAACTTGCTTAGACTTAACGGTATTACCAAGATTTGCTGTGACTATTCTTGAATTCAACATGGTAACTATCCAGTTATCGATATATTCTTCAACATCTAGGTTAGTAAGAGCTTGCTGAATTGCAAAAGTAGTCACATTATTGAAAGCACCCTCTATGTCTAGAAAGGCTGCCATTGTATATTTTTTAAATTCGAGAGATCTCTCTATAACCCTTACAACCTCATGCAGAGCTGTATCTGTAGAGCGACCCTTAAGGTAGGCATGCTGACTGTTTGAGAGCCATGTCGAACCCTCCAAGCGCTGCCTAATATGAGCGTCAATGAGTCTTTCCAACGTCTTAAGTTGAAAAGATGAAAGACTAATTGGACGGAAATCCTTCGCCTTCTCATGACTTCTTTTGCCAATTTTGGGAATAAAAACGACCCTGACTCTCCTCCAATTAACCGGAACATGGTTGAGGGAGAGACAGAGCGTAAAAATTCTATGAAGACAGGGAATGATATGCCTTTTTGCACTTTGTAGCATCTTTGGCAAGATACCATCCGGCCCAGGTGACTTGAATGGTGCAAAACTGTCAATCGCCCATGATATCATGTCATAGGAGATGATGTTACTATCAATATTGGATAGAGTCATGCCTACATTCTCAATAACCGTATCCATAGTAACATCCTTACAGCCTGGAAAATGCGTATTCAGTAGAATGTCAAGTGACTCTGCTGAGGATTCGGACCAGGAGTCATCATTCCCCTTGATATACGTGGGATTGGATTGCCCCTTGGCCAGAATTCTGCTAAGTCTTGCAGAGTCTCTTGTGTTATCTATAGATTCGCAGAAGCGTCTCCCCGAGTTTCTTTTTGCGATTACTATAGCTTTCTTGTAAGCTTTCAATAAATCACGATATGGTTGCCATGATTTACTATGTTATTGACTTTGGGGTAGTGAAAAATATCCCTGTAGAATGGATGCAAGTGGATCCTTCACTGGACTTGTCCTCAGATCACTCTCCTACTATCATTTCAATGCATTTCCCTCAAGTGTGTGGTTCTCCATTTATGAACATGACTAAGACCCGTGTAAGTTGGATAAAATACAAAAAGTATTTAAGTTCTCATTGCACGGAAAATGTTGTGTTGAGAACAAGCGACGATATTGATGAGTCGATTGCTAACTTTACCGAGGACCTTCGACGAGCTGTGCATCACGCTTCCACTTATCACGTTGAATGTAGAAATAGGGCAAACAGAACTTATTTCTCTGAACTCGAACATCTCCTATCAGAAAAAAGAAGAATGAGAAGAGAGTGGCAAATTCACAGGTCTCCTGAACTGAAAGCTAGGCTACGGGAATGCAGAGATATACTAAGACATTTCTTAGAAACCCAAAGAACGGCCTCACTTAGATCTTACTTGGAAGGTCTTGATAGTACCCCACAATCTGACTACTCGTTATGGAGGGCGGCAAGAGGTTTAAAAAGACCAGTAAGAGGAAAACCTCCTTTGCGAAATCCGACTGGTGACTGGGCTAGAAATGATTCCGAGAAAGGGACATTATTTGTTAACCATTTGAGAAATGTGTTTACTATAAACAACTCAAATAATAACGAATCTGATTTGCCACCACTTGTTATAAGGCCTCCTGTACCTCTAAGACTAAACTTTCGTGATGTCCAAAACGCTATTGGTACTCTGAACCTTAGAAAGGCTCCAGGTATGGATAAAATCAGCAATAAAATGCTTGTGGAGTTACCTCGTGTAGCAAGAAGAATTGTCCTCTTTATCTTCAACGCTATTTTACGCCTAGAATACTATCCTGCAGATTGGAAGGTGTCTATGATCACTATGATTCCTAAGTCAGGGAAGGACCACACCAAAGTGGAGTCATATAGGCCAATTAGCCTACTGCCGACAATTTCTAAACTGTTCGAAAAATTGTTAATGACTAAGTTGACTCCAATTCTGAATGACACTGAATGTATTCCAAATCATCAATTCGGATTCAGAGCTAAACACAGTACCATCGAACAAACTCACAGATTGGTAAATGTGATAAGAGGGTCGTTTGAAGATAAAAAATACTGCTCCGCCCTTTTCATTGATGTGTCCCAAGCGTTCGACAAAGTTTGGCATGACGGTTTAATGCACAAAATTAAATTAACTCTGCCTGCTAACACCCATAAACTCATGGAAAGTTATTTATACGGTCGCAAATTTAAAATCAAAGAAGGCAATGTTTAAGGTACCGCTCAGCCAATTGAATCAGGTGTGCCACAGGGTAGCATACTGGGCCCTACTTTATATTTGATTTATGCCTCCGACATGCCGTCAGACCCCAAAATCCATACGTCAACAAGCCTTTATCAGCGTCCATTTTTTTTTTTTTTTTTTTTTTTTTATACAGAAATGAAATGACAATAAGTTTTCGAATCTTAATACTAAAAGAAAATAATAAGTTCAGCCAGTGCTAGACAAAATATTATGATACTACAAAAAATTTATATCCACTGATCCAGTCATCTGTTTTGCGCTTGAGTTAAAGCAAGGGTATCCCTCCTTCTCAACCGAACATGGCCAGTAAAGATAAGGATTCCGAGGTATTTGACTTCATTGTGTTGCGGGATAATTTGATTATTTATTGTGATGAACGAATGTATCTGTATGTATCTTTTCGCAATGTGAAAGTTATATGAATACATTTCTGTTCGTTAACCCTGATTTTCCAAAGCTCAAGCCAATTCTCTAGTTTATAAACATATTTCTGCAAGTTTGCGTGTACCGCAAATTCTGAACAGGCAAAGTTTTGTTTCTCTTCCTCGCACCCCTCTCGCCTACAAACTCAGAATTTGCCAAATAAAAATTTGCCTGTGGAAAAGGGGACTTAGTATTATGTATTTGTTAGTATTTGACTATGTCCTTTTTTTTCTTATATATTGGTGTATATACATATGTATGTTGATTATGAGATATGTTAAATATATGTGTATACATACTGGTAAATAACTAGTTCTTATTATATCAGGATATTTCTGTATATATAGATGCCCATAAATTTGTAAATATCAGTTTTTTCCAAAATAAAGCTCTCTTCAATATTTTTTTGCTTCGCATACAAATTAGACTCTCAGTCTGAAAGTTCTTTATAAATTCCGGCAAATCGGTATTTCCTTCAAATTTTATTTCGTCTTCACTGACAGAAAATTTAGTTTTTTTCCAAACAACATGTCTGCAAGCCTCTTGTGTTAAGAAATTTGTGACACCAAGTAGAATTTCTGGAGCTATATTTTCAGTTACATTTTCACTATTCAATTCGCTTATGAGATCCACAATATTTTCATCACCCAGAAGGTGCACTAGGTTTTTATTATTTAGAAGTTTACCTTCCATACTTTCATCTTCATTGGAATCGTCTAATTCATCTTCAATTGCAGCAGGATCAAACAAAATACGAAGAATATCAAGGTGAATTTAAATACTAGGTGATAGCGTAGCGCCAGCTGATTATTCATGGTGAATTTGAAAATGCCAAAAAGTTATATAAAAAAAAAACTTTTTGACAGTGACGAAAGTTTTTCATATAGAAAAATGCCTGTTGTTCTTGCCTTGTTGTAATTGTTGTAGCAATGCGGTCACCTGGTATTTAATTTCACCATGGAAGAATATCCTCTTCAAAAAGTTGTTTTCTTGACATATCCTAAAAATTCGTTACATACGAAAATTTTGTTTTTACTATCACTTAAATGCGCAGTGATGCAAATTTGCATCAAAGCTTTTTTATACACAGCAGAGTACTTACCACAAAAAAACAACAAACACTATTATATTTTAATAAAAATGAGTGTAACTTATGTAAAAATCAAAACTGTTTAAAAACTTGTTGAAGTTAATTAAATTTAGGGTCCAAAAAATAAACACTGTTTCGCCACACACAACAAACTAATGAGCAGACACTTCAAAATTGCACAATAATTCAATGCTCCTATAGCGGTACTTTAAAAGCAGATAAAACGACGCCTACTTAATTGGAGACAACATATAACGAACATTTACACAAAACTGTTTTTAAATTTTGAAACTGATTTTTGTGCTTGATACATCGAACTGTTCGGACGTGTTACTTTTAGTGCGGCTGAATTTTCGGTGAAAAAATCGTAATAGGTGAAAAAGTATAAAAAGTTAATTTAAATAAAAAAGTGAAAAAAAACTCGTAATAGGTGAAAAACTTTACAAAGTCAAATAATTGCACTAGGTGCAATAAAAATTAATAAATTGTAATAATTGATTTTTAATTATTGAAAACTAGAAAATTAAATACAGTGAGACAGTGAATGAGTAACAATTCTAACAGTGCGAGTGGGCCTCAGAGCCGAAATGCTTATTTCGTGTTGAGCTCGGCAAGTGTTAGTAATGAGAACATTAAAGATCCCGAATTTAATAAAAACTACTTAACTGTGAAACCAAAAATAAGCACAAATCTGAATTTAAGTGCAAGTGCACCAAACTTGAATAAATGTGTTGAACAGGGCACAAACTTAGCCCAAAGCATATTTAATTTAAATAGAAAAATCACTGAAGGACCGTCTTCTTCACGGTCCTCGTTATCAAATATTGGAGAGACGTCAACAGCTGCAAAAGGCACATTAATTCCTACAAATAAGGCCGCTCCTATTGTTGCTGTTGAAGAAAAACAAAAAACACAGGTAGGAATGGACCGTTATATAACAGTATCGAAGAGAGGCAGAAGCCCAAAATCTGCCGAAATTACACCAGCCGCAAAATTATCAAAGAATGCTGAAGAGCCACGCTCGCAAAATCGTTTTGCCATCCTCCAAGAGAAAAATGATGTCCCTAGCGCTATGAATAAGCCAGTAAAACCACCTCCAATATATTTAAGAGAAAAAAACTCAAACGAACTTATAAAAATATTAGTTTCATTAATTGGTGAAAATTCTTTTTATGTGACTCCAATTAAGCGTGGCAATATTAATGAAACAAAGATTCAGGTTAATAATGAAAACGACTATCGGAGAATAGTTTCGGAATTTGAAAAACGCAAAAAGAATTTTTACACGTATCAACTTAAAAGCGCAAAAGGTCTACAAGTCGTAATTAAGGGAATTGATTCTTTTGTTGATCCTGAGGAGATCAAGAGCAGTTTGGCCGACAAAGGCTTTAAAATCAAGGCCGTATCAAATATAAGAAACAGAGATAGGATCCCTCAACCATTATTTAGAGTGGAGTTAGAACCTGGTGATGTTAAGCTGAAGAAAAATGAAACACATCCGATATATGACTTGAAATTCATAATGCACCGAAGAGTTACAGTGGAAGAACCTCATAAGCGATCTGGCCCAGTACAGTGTTCGAACTGCCAAGAATATAGTCACACTAAATCTTATTGTAAGTTGCCTACTGTTTGTGTAGTTTGTGGGGATCTTCATGACACCTCAAAGTGCGATAAACCTAAGGATGATTCCAGGGTAAAAAGATGCAGCAATTGCGGTGGAAACCACACTGCCAACTACAGGGGTTGCCCTGTTTTCGAGGTCGTTAAACGCTCCTTGATCAACAAACCCGCTACTACCCCTACTCAGACGACAAAAGTACCTATTACAATTATTCCCCCCGTAGCACAAGCATCCACTAGCCAATTTTCATATGCCAACGTACTAAGATCTAACCAACCAACAGTGCAAAATGAATCACCAATAAATGATACAAACAGCCACAATTTTAGCCGTCTTGAAGGTATAATGGAGAATCTGGTGCAATCCATGAACCATTTCATGACAAGCATGACAAGTATGATGCAGGAGATGCAAAAAATGCAGTCCACGCTACTGCAGGCCATACTTAATAGACCATGAACTGTCTAAAAATATGTTTCTGGAACGCAAACGGCATACGCCAACACAAAAATGAACTTGAATATTTTCTTTTTAATAAGAAAATTGATGTAATGCTGATTTCCGAGACTCATATGACGTCGAGAAGTATTTTTAAAATAAGTGGTTATACATTCTACGACACCAAGGACCCCAGAGATAGATCATGTGGTGGCTCGGCAATATTGGTCAAATCGCGAATCAAACACCATTCATTGGGTGGTCTTTCAGAGTGTTATCTTCAAGCAACAAACATCTGTATTGAGAACTTTTGTCAAAACCTCGTGATTTCGTCAGTTTACTGTCCGCCCAGATTTTCAATAACAAAAGATCAGTATAGAGATTTTTACAAATCACTAGGTAGCCGTTTCATAGCGGCTGGCGACTACAATGCTAAGCATACATTCTGGGGCTCACGACTCGTTAGCCCTAAAGGTCGTATCTTGTACGACTCCCTGTCTGAAATGGGACTGAATGTGATTTCAACTGGTCAACCAACTTATTGGCCAACTGACCAGCAAAAAATTCCTGACGTTATCGATTTCGGCGTGGCGAAAGGGGTATCCCCGGAACTCATTGAAGTCGAGGCTTCACTGGATCTTTCTTCAGATCACTCACCCACTGTAATCACCATCAGAAGTCCTCAGCAAAGCGTAACTGATGCCTTACTTCTTGTCAAACGTCTGAATTGGTTAAAATACAAAAAATACATCAGCACTCACTGCACAGAGAAACTCCCGTTAAAAACTGCTGAAGACATCGATGCCTGTATAAAAAGTCTTAATGAACATGTCGAGAAAGCCGCAGAACATGCTTCTTCCACTTACCGCCCGAATAGGTACAACAGAGTTTTTTCTGCAGATGTTGAGCAACTATTGTCTGAAAAAAGGAGAGTCCGAAGAGAGTGGCAACAACACAGATCGCCCCAACTTAAAACTAGGTTGAGAGAATGTACCAAAAATCTTAGGATCTTGCTAGAAGCGCAAAAAGCAGAGTCTCTCAAACAACATCTGGAAGGTCTAGACGCAACTTCCCAGTCAAATTAGTCATTATGGCGTGCAGTCCGAATTCTAAGAAAACCCGTAATCGCAAAACCTCCGCTGCGTACTTTGAACGGATCTTGGGCACGAAATAACGAAGAAAAAGGCAACCTTTTCGTAAGTCATTTAAAAAATGTATTCACTCCCAATACGGATACTGACATTAGCGAACTACCGCCTGTTGTTGCCAGACCACCTGTACAAATAAGATTTCAATATCTGGAGGTTGTCGAGGCTATTGATAATTTAAATGTTAAAAAAGCACCTGGGTTTGATAAAATCATCAATAAAATGATTTTTGAGCTGCCTCGCATTGCAAAAAGATTAATCCTTTTTCTTTTTAATGCCATCTTACGGCTTGAGTACTACCCTCCGGTTTGGAAAATTGCACTAGTAAAGATGATTCCTAAGCCGGGAAAAGATCCTTGCAAAGTTGAGTCGTATAGGCCAATAAGTCTATTACCAACTATGTCCAAATTATTCGAGAAATTGCTTATAACCAAGCTGACTCCGATTTTGAATGAAAACAACTGCATTCCCAATCACCAGTTTGGCTTCAGACGTCAACACAGTACAATAGAACAAACACATAGATTGGTACAAGTCATAAGAAAAACCTTTGAGGAAAAGAGATACTGTTCGGCACTCTTTATTGATGTCTCTCAAGCTTTCGACAAAGTATGGCATGAAGGCCTGATATCTAAATTAAAGCAGAACTTGCCGGTGAATCTTCAACACCTACTATGGAAATACTTAATCGACCGTCAGTTTATGATTAATGAAGGTGATTATTTAAGCCGTCCTCAACCTATAGGTGCTGGCGTCCCTCAAGGTAGTATCTTAGGACCAATTCTATACTTGCTGTACACAGCAGACATGCCAACAAACAATGAAATTCACACGTCAACATTTGCTGATGATACGGCATTTCTCAGTACTCACAAAGATCCAAAAGATGCCTCGATTCAATTACAGCACCACGTAACGCAAGTGGAGAAATGGGCAAGACAATGGGGAATAAAAATAAATGAACAGAAATGCACCCACGTAACATTTACTCTACGTAGGGAATCATGTCCCCCTATTCGTATTAATGACCATATAGTGCCTCAAAACTCACACGTGAAATATCTTGGTATTCATCTGGACCGTCGCCTCACATGGAAACCACATATAGATGCTAAGCTGACTCAAATGAAACTGAAAGCAGCCCAAATTCATTGGCTCATCGGCAGAAACTCCGTCCTTCGGCTCGATTGTAAGCTTCTACTCTACAACTCAATCTTAAAGCCAATTTGGTGCTATGGTATCCAGTTATGGGGCACTGCCTCCAACTCCAATATTGAGAAAATTCAACGCCGTCAAAACAAAATTCTACGAATGATAACTACCGCTCCTTGGTATATTAAAAACAACAACATACACAACGATCTTGATGTTCCACTTGTCAAATGGGAAATAACTAAACACGTGGCCCTTTATTTGGGTAAGCTGGAAACTCATCCAAATCCCCTCGCTCGAGACATCTTACAACATCCCGGTCATAGCCGTTTGAGAAGGAGGGACACCACCGCTCTCAGATGAATAAATACAAGTTGCTCATTATATCCTATCGAATTTGAAAACTAGATTTTGTCTAGCATTGGCTGGACTTATCTTAATTAACTTTAGTTTTAGGATTTGAATACCTATTGTTAGTTCATTTAAAATGAAGATACAATAAAAAGAATATGCAAAAAAAAAAAAAAAAAAAAAAAAATTTTGAAACTACTGAGAGATTTTCGGTATGATTCAAATTTGCATCACGGCGCACTAGAGGGTTAAATCATACATGTAAGATTTAACATTTAGTATTTATTAGCCGAATTTCAGCTAATTAACGTTTAGCGGTTTCTGACGTTTTTTTTAATCCATTCTGGCTATTTTTTGCTGGCATGTTCTGGCAACACTGGTTCCAGCCATGGTGAAATCACTCAATTAAGTGGTGTTGAAACGCCAGCTGTATATAACAAGGTGACAGCATAGCGCCAGCTGATTATTCATGGTGAAATTGAAAATGTCAAAAAGTTGTTTACAAATAGTCAAAGTTTATATAAAAAAAAACTTTTTGACAATGACGAAAGTTTTTACACAAACAAAAATGCCTGTTGTTCTTGCCTTGTTGTAATTGTTGTAGCAATGCTGTCACCTAGTATTTAATTTCACCATGGTATATAATATCAAATATCGGTGCTTATCAGAGATCAGTTATGCGTACTGAAAAAGTGAGTATACTTGAATCATGACTTATAATTTGTTATACTTATACGTACTCATATTTCTCTCAATATCATCAAACCAATATTCATCTTTAAAGTTTGAAGTACGCATTATATTCAGACTTATGGCATCGTTCCACAACACGAGTAACTCAAAAAAATCGTTCAAATGAGTATTTTATTATGTTTTTGGGTTCTATAAAACAGTTGTTAAATTTTATTGAGTGAAAAACGTAATGGTTGTATTTTTGTGTTCTTTTGTGTGTTCTGTATTACAAATCCAAATGTCGTTAATGTCAAATTCAAACAAATGGAAAAAAGTAATCGGCAAAACAAAATAAAAAATTTTAAACGAAAAAATAAATTGAAAAAATGGAATCAAACGTTAAAAAATTGTAAGTACTTATGTATGTATGTATGTATGAATTCAATATATTTAAAAATTTCTAATCACAGCATAAAGAAAACTACGGTAACTCAATTTCAAAAGCTGGTGGAGTTAATGGAAGAAAATCCCCAACTCGCAACATGCAGCCCAACGTTTGGGAGCAGCAAGATGGTGGTAGAGGAAAAGTGGTGTAATGTGGCCAAACAAATAAATGCCTTGGGGCCTCCAACAAGAGCAGCCTCAGACTGGAAAAAGGTATTGTATAAGGTTTTCAATTTAAAAATTTTGCATAATGGTAAACAAATTTCCATGAACATTAGATATGGCAGGATCAAAAGTGCAGAGTCAAAAAAAAAAAAATTTGTGAAAACAACAAAAGTATTCACGGAACTGGTGGCGGTCCATGCACAGTAAGTAATTTGACGCAATTAGAATTGCATATTGACAGAATATGTCATCTGTCGTCAGCTGCAGCACCAAGTGGTAATGTTTTGGGCTTACAATCTGCCTACAAAATGGTTACAATAACGCCACCCAGGGGTTCGTCGAAAGTTGCAGTTGTGACACCCACCAGTTCCAAGCAAATACAGCACATACACACACCAGAAAAAATAATAATTATAGAAAATGAAGACCTGCAACTTTCATCTGAAATTTTAAGCGAAACACTACCGCCATTCAAAAAAAACACATCGACTCCAAAAGAAGCTACAAAACAATTTTACCCGAATAGGAAGAGAAAGGCTATTGATAATGATATAGGTAAAGACAGGATGAAATTATTACGCCAGCAAACAGATGCACAAACCAAAACGCTAGATGCTATGAACAAGCACGCCGAAGCTGCCCAAATTCAAGCTGAGGCAGCAAAGGTTCAAGCTGAGGCAGCCAGGGCTTAAGCTGAAGCAGCAAAAATTCAAGCGCAATCATCTTTACAGCAAACTAAAGCCCTCCAAGAAATTGCGGAATCGTGTAGGGTCATGTCCAACACATTAGTGCATTTATTAAACCACCTTAAAGATGATGACTAGGTTGCTTAATATTATCAGGTACGAGTAAGTTTTTTAATTCTAAAAATAATACAAATCACTCACTTCAGTACAGTTCTGTACTAGTTTAAGTTCAGATCTAGTTTATATTGTTTTAACATAATTGTATTTATGTATTTTATTTTTCAGATTTCTTCTTCAAAATACATGCATATGTACGTATATTATCAACATTGATAAACACACCAAAATATTGCCTTTTATGAAATTTTTTTCTGTCGAAAAAAACACTGCTTTATATATGTATTTATAGTTTTATTAAAATAAATTTTTTATTTAACTTTTCTGAATATTATTTATATTATTTATTTATTGTTTTATTATATGTGAATTATATTTTCTTTTTATGTTTTCTTAAATTAAATTAGTATATATGTATATAATAAATTATTTTCTTTAAAATATAAATTAATATCTAAAATTACTAAAAATCTGTATTTAATATTGAATATATACAGTAAGTAAACATTAATAGGATATACCATTTATTTATGCCAAACTTCTTATAAATTCAGCTCTTGTATGATGTTGTTTACTTTGACTCTCCTTAACTCAATGTACGTAAACGATAAAAAAATAAGTATGACTCGCATACACTCATGCGAGAGTCGTTCATTTTTACAGTCCGCTTATAAAAATTATTGCCCCTATTGCCGTTCTCAACTCAACTAAGTTTGGTCGTCTGTCAGTCAACCCGACTTTAACTCAACCAAATTATTTTTTGGTATTGTGTAACACAACGATTTTTAGTTGTAATTGTTATGGCGTTGCCGACATGAAATATCGATTTCATGTTGGCAACATCATGCATTTTATTTGTAAAGTGAAGAAAAAAACGCAAAAAAATCAAGTTTTTATAAAATAAAAAGAATGGATTTAAGTGTGGATTTATTTTTTGAAGACGAAAATCATGACGCTAATACAAATGTTCTACGTATACGTAGAAAAATACGCGATGATTCCAATCCTCTTGAACTACCCAGTGCGAAGTAAGAAATTTCCAAAATAAGTAAAAAATATGTTAGTATAATAAGTATTATTTTTCATAGAGGCAATTTTCTTTTGCTTAATTTGTTTATTTCATAATTTTTATAACTGTTTTTCTCCAAATCCTTAATACTTTTTTAAAGTTTAGCTTGTGTCTCGCATTGTTTTCTCAGAAGTTCCAGACGCTCTTGTTCTGGTGATTTTTTTTTTTTCTTGGCTGGTGTGTTTATTATCGCAGGTTCACTTGTAACGATTTGTTCCATGTCGAGATTTTGAGGAGTTTCTAAAGCCGGATTTGTTGACGGACCAACGTTTTCAACGCCGAAAGTGTGTCCAGATGGTGCTTCTTGGTCATTTAGTGATAACAGCTGGGACACGCAATCCTCAAGTACATTAAGCGGAATTTCTTGTGAAGGAACACCACCAGCTGCTTGTTGGTTTTATTTATTATTAGCAAGTTTTTTTTAATAATTGCTTTGTAATGAATCCAAACCTATATGAAGTAAAAATTCTAATAAAATGTCTGTTTACAATAATTAAGATGGCATATACTTACACGTTGCCATTCGAAGGATGTTCTTGTAGGTGGGCCCAAGCTATTCAATTCTATTGTAAATCCTTCCCACGCTTCCTTACTCTGAGTTTTAGTTATCTCAAATTTTTGCTTTCCTTTAGCAATTTCTGGATTTTTTTCCATCAGCTGCACAAGTCGCTCAAATTGGGCTTTGGTTGTTATTTTGACTGTCCTGCGTATGTGTATTAATCATTTAATTAATTATATTAAGATCAAAAAACACCTATACTTACGATTTTTCCATTTTTTTTATCTTTTTGTATTATTTTTTTAAAGGAAATGTATTAAAAATTTTATTTAAATCTATAACCGACAAAGACTCAACTGCTAATAAGCAGTTGTGTATATTTATCGTTTTTGTCAACCAAACTCATCCAAAATGGTGAACCGCAATACTATTAAACACAACCAAAAAATCAGCAGCACAACCAAAAAGTCAACTACATTTAAGTTGTGAATGGCAATACCGATTTATGAAAGACGACCAAATTATTAAAAAAGTTGTGAACCGCAATAGGGGCATATATAAAACAATAAATTTTATATTTTCCCGAATATGTTTTCCTATAAACTTACTTGTATGTTTTTATATTTCTTTTTTACTTATTTTGTATAAATACTTAACGGAATATGCTGAAATTTTTTTCAATGACTTAACTAAGTTGAATACTTTATGAGTATGTGAGTATTTTTCTTAAGATGTAAATCTAAATACCGTTGTTTATGAATCAAACATCTTGGGAATCGTATGAGCTCGATGTCGGCGTTGTAGTCATACTTATATCCACCCGCATTTATAAGTCAACGTTGTTGTGAGTTTGAGTAACTCAGAGTAGTTAAATTGCAATGATTTAAAACTACTTATACTTAAAATGTTATCAGTAGTTGTGAATCGTAAAAAAACGATTCATTGCCGATCTCTGGTGCTTATGTACATAAATTCGCTGCTTCTGTCCATTTATTCTTGCTGCCAGATTAAACGAACTTTAACGTCCAAAAGTGTATACATTGCATTTCAAATAAATTTACCCTAAACTTAACATTCGCTTTAATAATTAATGAATTTCAATTTATTTTCATGTTTGTTTTATTTATTTAACATTTTAAATAAAAACCATTATTGTTTTAAAAATTTGAGAGTTTATTCGGTTTTTAAGTCATAGTTATAAAAAAACATCTGCCATGTGTGCTCGCCACGGTACAAAAAAACACATGTGTCATCTTGAAATTAAAATTGTATGTTTTCATTTTTTTTCTGTAGGAATGTTTGTAAACAATAGTCAGTTGTTTTTGGCATTAGAAAACATGAAAGCAAAAACAAAAATATCATGTTGTTTCTGTTGTTTTTGTATTGTTGTAATCTTGATGTCACCTTGTAGTGATTTCACCTTTATGGTTTGATTTGTTAAATATACATTTATGAGTACTCATTACCCAACTACTCAATATCTTTGCAACCCTAATTAGTAGTGTAATATTAATGTTTACTACATTTGGATTTAATAGAATTTGTTTTTATTTTATATATTAATATTTGTTAAAAATGTGCACAGACTATATTCAAAGTTATAATGATCTTCAACAAGAATTGGAAAATGCAAAGGACACACTGGTGGTTTTAAATGATAGCATCAAGCGGATTATTGGACGCGGCCCGAAATTGGCCAGAGATTCTAGGTAATGTATTTATAAATGATGTACATATGTATGCTTATAAGGTTAATTCACATTGAAAATTTAATTAGTATCTCTTTTAAATGCAAATCTTGAATATAATTCATATATAGGCTAGTTTTTTTTAAATATAAATGCTTGTCTTTTTGGTTTTCGGTTATTTTTGATCACAACAATAAATTAAGAATTTTTTTTTACATTTTTTTTTTGTTTTTATTCTGCTGCGACCTTGCGAAGTTGTTGGGACATGGCGAAACTAAATATTCCATGTTTTAAAGTATTAATTTCTAAATGTTATTGCAAATAAAAAACATACTTTTACAAAGTAATTTTATTGTATTTTTATATTAAAGTGTATATATGTATGCTTAATAATGAATTGATTAAATGAATTAGATCGTATGGTCTTAATATTAAACCAACAAATTGCTTTTATCAACAATATTTATACCTACACACTTTTGGTTAATGGTACAAGGTATGCTATTATCGAATATAAAAGGTACTCCCATTATAGCATAGAGTGAACAAATTTTGTTTCAAATAAAAATTCACAACATTAAATTTTAATACATATGTACAGTGGCTCCATCGCATAATCGGACAAGTGTTTGTATGATATTTACGTTCTCTGAACTAAAACAAATCGTAATAATTTTTATTTATTTTTTGTTTTTATTTGCACTCTACACTCTAATCTTTCCAAATATAAAAAAAATATCAATATTCTCGATGATAACTGTAAATTTACATAGAAAAACAAAATTAACTCAATTTTTCGCACTCAACGCATAATCGGACAAAGTAAAACATCAATTATAAAAATGACAAAAGAGAACAATTAATACTTTGTGGCATATCCTTTGTTCTCATGAACGGCATGTAATTTTGGAATGGATTTTACCAAATTGGAGCATACCTCAGGTTCTATGGAGTTCCACGCTTCCATTAACGCCGCCTTAAGCTGACTCAAAGTGTTAAATTGTTGTTGGTATACTCTTTTAGCTAATTCTTCCCAAAGATGTTCAATTACGTAGAGATCTGGGCTCTGTGCAGGAGTTTCTATAAGTTTGGGGCAGTTATGGATCAACCAAAGCTTTGCCACACCCGAAGTGTGCTTGGGATCATTGTCCTGGTAAAAAGCAAAATCATTCGCAATGCCTAATTTCTCGGCACTTTGCTTTACATTTTCCTTCAAAATGTTGAGGTAGCCAAATTTGTCCATTTTACTATCAATAAAATACAAATTGCCCACCCCAGCACTCGACATGCAGCCCCAAACCATAACAGAGCCTCCTCCATGCTTAACAGTAGCTTTTGTATTTTGAGCATTAAATTCAGCATTTGGTTTACGCCACACAAACATCTTGCCATCTGAACCATGCAAATTGAATTTGCTCTCGTCAGTGAACAGAACCTTGTAACGAATAAAAACTATCAGCAAAAATGCATTTTAAGATATCTTTACACCAAATTACCTTATTCCAAAAATCTTCTGTTTTAAGCAAATACTCTTTAGCAAATTTTATTCTCTTGTTTTTATTCTTAGGGCTAATAAATGGCTTTTTTCTGGCAACTCTACCATGGTAGTTATATTTGTGCAATGTATTACGAATAGTATTTAAGCAAACATCTTTTCCACTACTGTTTTTTAAAGATATTTTTAGTTCTTTTGCAGTTGTAAACGGATCTTGTTTGATTTCCTTCAACAAAGAACGCTCTTCACGATCAGTTAATATTTTGCCCTGACCTTCTCTACTTTTATTAGCTATCCTAAACTCATCACGGAATCTCTTAATAACGTCGTGGACAGTAGACTTGCTTCTTCCAACTAATTCAGCAATTTCTCTCACTGTTTTACCTTCAAGATTCAATTTCACTATTGTCTTATTTCGACAGTAGATTGCTTTCCCTTAGGGGCCATTTCTAATAGATTTTTACCTATTGTTAGAACTAGAAATGTCTGCCAATAAATGCAAGTTATGACTAAATGTTACAAAAAAAGTTTTGAAGTGCATATTTGTAAAATAACGGTATTTTTATTATTGATGTTTTACTTTGTCCGATTATGCGTTGAGCGCAAAAAATTGAGTTAATTTTGTTTTTCTATGTAAATTTACAGTTATCATCGAGAATAATGATATTTTTTTATATTTGGAAAGATTAGAGTGTAGAGTGCAAATAAAAACAAAAAATAAATAAAAATTATTACGATTTGTTTTAGTTCAGAGAACGTAAATATTATACAAACACTTGTCCGATTATGCGATGGAGCCACTGTATATACTAGCATTTAAACCGCTACTTTGTCAGCGGAGAATTTTCAATATGCATACATGTGTGAATATTTAGGTCTTAAGCTAGATTTACACGATTGAAATTTTCTTCAAAATTGCTTTTCAAAATGCTTCAAACTCGTGTAACAGCATAAATTCTTCAAAATTTATTTATTTAATAACTATTAAAGTAGCACTTTGTAAATTTTGTAGAAGTTAAAAAAATATAATTAATTGTATGTGTTGACGTGAATAGCCAAAAAATTCACGTATGTTGTGCAAAAAAGTGGCTCCAAATGAGCCCGATAAATTATTTGAACTTTTAATTTAAAAATGATGTAATTGATTGTAATGTTCTTTCCTCTATTCTGTCTTACTAAGTAAAAAGACAAACCATGCTTTTCTTAAGAGAGACAAAAGAATAATTAAAAAATTCATTTATTTAAAAATATGATATACAGTCACTAAGTAAGACTAAAGTTTAAATACACCTCAAAAATTGATTGTTTAAAGAAAAGTAAACGCTTCAAGAAAACTTAAAGTATACAGTTTTATTTAGTTTTATAAATAACTAAATACAATAACAAAAAATATAGACTTCATTACGAACATAACGGAAATTCTTACAAATACGATAAAATTCACTAGACAAAAGTTTAAATACATCTTGCAAAACAAAGAACTCTCTTTCATTTCTCAAAAACAAAGTACAATTATACTTTATGTTTCGGTGAAATTATGTTCTTACAAGCCAGAACTTGTATTAGTAGTCTTTTTTTTTTGTCAGCATTACAAGTTTTGTCGAAAATTATGGGCAAAGGTAAAGAAATTGAGTCCATCATTAAACATTTAATAATAAAACGTTTCAACGAAAGAAAATCTTATCGGGAAATAAGAAAATTATTAAATGTGCCATTTCCAAGTATCCAAAATATAATTAGAAAATATAAGGAAAGTGACTCCGTAGCAAATATTCCAAGAAGCGGTCGTTCAAAAAAACTTACCAATCGTGATGTTAACCACATCGTAAAAGAAGTGAAAAAGAATCCAAGAATAAGTGCACCAAAACTTGCAGATGATATCGCTAATAACTATAACAAAAATGTTCATCCAAGAACTGTTCGAAGAGCATTGCGAGAAAATGGATATAAAAGCCGAGTTCCCCGAAATAGGCCACTAATAAGTGAAAAAACAGAAAACTTAGACTGGAGTTTGGACATAAGTACAAAACAAAG
This sequence comes from Bellardia pandia, assembly GCA_916048285.2. Lineage (NCBI taxonomy): Eukaryota > Metazoa > Arthropoda > Insecta > Diptera > Calliphoridae > Bellardia > Bellardia pandia. The sequence continues at coordinate 88,448,647 of OU696529.1, forward strand.
ACGCTGAGTTTGGGAAAAGAGTTCTTTTTACAGACGAGAGCAAATTTTATTTATTTGGAAGCGATGGCCATGCAAAGGTCTGGCGCAAGCCAAACACTGCCCTTCAAACCCAAAATTTGGTTCCTACGGTAAAACACGGTGGTGGCAATGTAATAGTTTGGCGAGCGATTGGAGCAGCGTGGGTTGAAAATTTGGAGTTTATTGATGGGATCATGAATCAACATACTTAAAAGAGTATATTGGAATGCAATTTGCAAGCATCCGTCGACATCTTTGGCCTTGGATCCCGTTTGATGTTTCAACAGGATAACGATCCCAAGCACACCGCACTTTCTGTGAAAGAGTGGTTGCTTTATTCTGATCCCAGACAGCTCCATAGCCAACGTCAATCGCCAGACTTAAACTCAATTGGACACGTTTGGGATATAATGAAGCGCAAATTAGTAGCAACTTCAATAACGAGCAAAAAGTCGCTTAAAGAAGCTCTTAAAAAAATCTGGTCAGAAATATCGCCTTCTGAAACAGAAAACTTGGTACTTTCTATGCCACGCCGCTTGCAGACAGTCATTGATAGCCATGGCGGTCCAAAAAGTATTGAAATGTTTTCTTTTTTAATTTATCTAAAAAGAATTTATTAACATTCCAAGATGTATTTAAACTTTTGTCGAGTGAATTTTATCGTATTTTTAAGAATTACCGTTATGTTCGTAATGAGGTCTATATTTTTTGTTATTTTATTTTCTTATTTATAAAACCAAATAAGACTGTATACTTTAAGTTTTCCTGAAACTTTTACTTTTCTTTAAACAATCAATTTTTGAGGTGTATTTAAACTTTAGTCTTTGACTGTATTGTATGTATGTATGTAATTAACTTTACAAGGCAAAAATCAAAAAAAAAAAAACTAAATACCGCTACGCAAAAGAATTAAAGAAAAAACAAAAGATACAATTCTTTACCAAAATTCTTTTGGGCAACAACAAATAATGAATATATATGTTTGTATGTTCATGAACTATAAAGCTACAAAATTATTGAATTCAATTATAATTAGGGCGATATAAAAAATTAATGTAAGGATTTTCAATTGCTGAGGAGTTTTAGTATAACAAAATAATAGATAGCGGACTAAATGATATACTGAGTAATAAAAAATATTGTATTTAATAAATAAAAATTAGCTCTGATCTGAACATCCTGCCCCCGTTGAATTCCTTGGGAATTCAACCTCATCATTGAATAAGTAGCCAATTTTTGAAACTGCTCGTCGAACCAAGCCATTTGCCGTTTTTATAACAGCAACTCCCACAAAGCCATCGTCACCTTTTATAACCTCCGTTATGCGTCCCAATTGCCATTTAAGTGGTGGTTGATTTTCCTCCTTTAGGACCACCATGGTACCTATTTTAATGTTATCTGAAGCAAATTGCCATTTAGTTCTCTGTTGAAGAATTGTCAAATACTCAGTACTCCATTGTTTCCAAAAAAGTTGTTGCATATAGCACACACGCTGCCACCGACCTAGACGATGCATGTTAAGCATTGTTACATCTGGCTCAACAACTGAAGTAAATGGGGCGCCAATTAAAAAATGAGCAGGTGTCAGAATATTCAAAGCATCAGGATCTTCAGAAATTGGGCACAGAGGACGAGAGTTCATGATTGCCGAAATTTGATATACGAGAGTTCGAAGCTCATCAAAGTCTAGAATTGATTGCCCAAGCGTACGTAGAAGATGAAGCTTTGCGATCTTGATTGAAGCCTCCCAGAGGCCTCCGAAGTGGGGTGATCTTGGTGGTATAAATTTCCAGTCAATATTATCTTCCAAACATTCTTCATGAACGATCCTTAAGTGCTGCTGACTCAAAAATAATCTTTTAAGTTCGGCCATTTCATTTTTTGAGCCTACAAAATTTGTGGCATTATCAGACCAAATGGTTTTGGGTCTGCCTCGAATGCTAATAAAACGTTTAAGCGCTGCTAAGAAACCTTGAGTAGACAAATCCTTGACCAGCTCTAAATGAACAGCCTTGGTGCTGAAACAAATAAAAAGGCAAATATAACATTTAATTGGAGCTCTTGTGCGAATTTCTGAACGGTATAATATTGGGCCACAAAAATCAACTCCTGTTACCAAAAATGCTCGAGAACCTTCAAATCTGTCTTTGGGAAGATTGCCCATTATGTGCTCTACTATGCAAGGACGTAAGCGCAGACAACGAATACATTTATTAATTATACGACTGACCTCTTTTCTGCCCCCAATGGGCCAAAACTGCAATCTTATTGTTGCCAACAATGACTGTGGGCCAGCATGAAGATTCTTTTGATGAAAATATGCTATCATCGAGTCTGTTAAGGGATGTTGTTTAGAAAAAATTATCGGGTGTCGAGCATCAAAATTAAATTGTGCGTTTTTGAGGCGGCCACCCACTCTTAGGAGGCCAATATTATTAACGAAAGGGTTTAAGGATATGAGCGAACTTGATGATGAGATTGATTTACCTTGACTGACGGCCTTATACTCGTTTAAAAATCGACTTTTTTGAATCATACGAAATAATAACATGGTACCTCTCTGGACGTCTGTTGTTGACAATGGACCCTTTCGACATAGTACACATGCACCACCAAACTTGTATATGTATGCAAAAACTCTGCAGATTTTTCCAAACGATGTTATATATTTGCAATTAATTGACAGGTCGATTAATGATGTTGTGCTAACCAAAACCGATTTACGCTTTTCTGGTAAATTTTTTGTTACTGGAGGTTGTGTCGGCCAAGAATTTGTATCCTTCTTTAAAAAATCTGGGCCAGATATCCAAAAATCAGATGATGCTAATTCTGCTGCACTGGCACCTCTTGATAAAACATCAGCCGGGTTCTTAGCTGTCGGAACATAAAGCCATTTCATATTTGCAGTTAAAGATTGTATACGACTAATACGATTTGATACGAAAACTTGATAATTTGATGACTCTTCTTGAATCCACGATAGGACAATTGTTGAGTCTGACCAACAATAAATATCACCAGCAAAAATGTTCAAATTAGATATTGAGTGTACGAGTTCTGCAAGCAGGAGTGCAGCTGATAATTCCAATTTGGGAACTGTTAAAACCTTTGTGGGTGCAACCCGAGATTTAGAGCAGAGCAAATTAGAATGCGCAACGCCATTGCCTTCATTTCGAATGTAAACACAAACACCATAGGCACGGAGACTTGCATCGCAAAATGCATGTATTTGGTGTTTACCTCCAGGTCTTAAAACCTTTCTAGGAAATTCGCACCTCTCAACTTCTAAAAATTCGGAGCATAGATTGAGCCAAGCAGTATTAAGGGCCTGGGGTAATTTATCATCCCATTCAATTTTTTCCTTCCACAAATGCTGAAGAAAAATTTTTGCCTTTACAATGGCTGGTCCTATAAGACCAAGAGGGTCATAGCATCTTGCAATGGCTGACAGAGCCATTCTCTTCGTAACTTCTTTTGATAATTTGGATGGCACAAACGAAAATAAAAATTTGTCGCCATTTGGCTCCCATGCCAATCCCAACGTTTTGGTTACATCACTTCCATCTCGAAATTTTAAAAACTTTTCCTTATCTTCATCTTTTATTTTGTTAAGAATACGAGAGTCATTCGAACACCACTTACGAATTTTAAAATTTCCCCTGCTAAGTAACTGTGTTGTTTGCTCTAGGATTTCATTGACTTCGCTTAAAGAGTCACCACCAGATATCATATCATCGACGTAAAAATCACGCAACACTATTTTTGAGCCTAAAGGGTACAGCTGACATTCGTCTTTTGCTAATTGATGCATTGTCCGAACGGCCAGAAACGAAGTAGACCTTGTGCCATAGGTAACGGTTTCCAATTTGTAAATTTGTAAAGGCCCATCAACCTCATTTCGCCACAAAATACACTGAAGATAATTATCTGGATAGGCAACTCCTATGCATCTATACATTTTACATATATCGCCTGTTAGAGCAATATTGAAGGAACGAAAACGAAGTAATATATCAAAAATATTAGGCTGAATTGTCGGGCCACACATAAGTATATCATTGAGCGAAAGTCCTGTAGTAGTTTTTGCTGATCCGTCGAAAACAACACGCAATTTCGTGGTTGAGCTTTCCAGCTTAGTTACACAATGATGAGGGAGAAAATTGATCTTAATATTTTCTGGTATTTTATCCAATAAGCTCATATGCTTAAGATCAATATATTCGTTAATGAATGCGCTATACTGAATTTTTAAGTCTTGAGAATGATTTAAACGTTTTTCCAAGTTGCTAAAACGACGAAAGGCATGCTGGTATGATTCACCAAGAGCCTTTGGGCTTGTTTTAAATGGCAAGCGAACTGTATACTGGCCTGAACTCAAACGCTTGAATGTTTGGACAAAATGGTTTTCGCATTCTAATTCTTCTTTTGTTATTTTTGAGACGACATCAAGATGGTTTTCTATTTCCCAGAATCGGCTTATCAGTTTATCTAAATTATTTTCAAAACTGACCTTTTCGCTTGGTCGAATATTTAATAAACAGTTTTTATTCTTTTGTAATTGAATACCCCCACCAGCAACAACCCAACCAAATTCAGTATTTTGCAGAAACGGCAACATTGGCCCAATTTGAATTTTTCCATTGCACAAGGATTCAAAAAATAAGTCTCCACCTAATAATAAATCAACTTCTTGCGGTTTGTAAAAAAGCGGGTCAGCGAGCTGTATGTTGGTTGGTATGCTCCAGTTCGAAATGTTTATTGTAAATTGAGGCTGATTCTCTACGATTGCCGAAACAACAACAGATGTTATACATGCTGACTTGCCTGAAGTTCGAGATTGAATGAAGATATTAATAACTTTACAAGATGCAAAATTTGATTGTCCAATTCCGGATATTTGTGTAGTTGCACGAATGGGCTTTAACTGTAGTTTGTTAACGAAACTGGATGTAATAAAATGGGCCTGAGAGGCTGAGTCGAGAATGGCCCTGCATGGAATAAAAAAACCTGCACTATTTTTAGCTAGCACTATTGCCGTAGCTAGTATTGTTGTTTTTGTATCAACTTGCTTATCAAATTGACTGCTTGAGGCTACCAAAGACGATTGTGGCAATGAGTTTTGTGAGCTTGAATCTTGTGACGATGTTGAAGCTTCACGGTCTAATTCATAAAAATTTGAAATTTTAACTTATAAACTGTTAATAGTTATAAGTTTCTTTTTGTTTTATAAGCTACTGATAAAAATTTGAATTCATAACTACACAATAAGAGTAAATTAACAATTTGTCGGTTTTAATAGTTTTGTAGTTTTATGTTGGCAATAACATGTTATTTTCGCTCTCATTTTATACTTAGTGATGAATATAATTACAATTGATTATTTAAATACCCTAATAGAATACTGAAAATAATATGAATTATTGCACATAATTTAATCGAAATGTTAAAAAACATATGTTTTATTACTTCTTATTACATAAGAAGTTAGTTCAATAGTAAAAAATTTACTTTTAAATACAATTATTCACCGCTGGCACACAGTTTAAAGAGCACTCTCTGCGGCCTTCAACAACAATTAGTCGACTACTCACTTTAATGTAATTGTTTATGCATCTCTATAATTATGTTTATTTTTATGTAAGTTATATTTATATAAATAAAAGAATGGACACAATTTATGATGCTTCTCCTTCCGTATCGAATAGGAAAAGTGCTAGCAAATGTTTTTGATCATCTTGTAGAAGATGTCGACATTTATTCTATGTAATAGTTGTTATGAAGATACCATTTGTACTGTATACATACATATACATATATGTATGTATGTACATACATGTGTATATACTTACGAATTAGGGTAATTAAATTTATGACACAAGTTGGTTTTACTCACTGCTCAAAAAAATCATCAAATTGGGCTTTTAGAGGAGTTAAAGGGAATAAAAAAATTTTTTGGCGGCCACGTTTATTTTCGAGGGGGCGGGCCCTCAAAATTGAAAATATATTAGCCTATATCTCGGGAACTTTTGGGTCTATGATAATTTGTAATACATCAAATTAAAGGTATTAAAAATACCTTTCCAACCATATATATTATATTAGAAAATATGGACCAATTATAGGATCTGAAAAATTAAAAAAAAAACATATTTCTTCAAAATTTTGTATACAGGAAAGGTCATTAAAATGCCTATCATGCGATATATATCGTCTAATAAAGAAATGTAGTTTTCAAGATATATATAAATATATTATAAACTTTGGAGCCCCGCCCACTCGAAAATAGGCGCCGCCGCCAAAAAAAAAATTTTATTTTAATCACAATTTAAAACTCTATGAGTAATAAAATTTTGGAAGTGATTTGAAAAAAGTCACATATACCGACTTAGCCAAATTTATTGTAAACATTTTTACTTCTTTAATCACTTTTTTTATCTTTTATACAAAAAAACACAAATTTTCTCGTATCTGTTCAAATATTTTGCAAACAAGCATTTAAGTGTCACTTTATTAAATGGTTAAAGTTGGGTAGAGAACACAATAAAAATATCAAAACATACAAGTGACTTATAACCAGCTAACAAGCTATTATGCATTTATGAATTCAATTTTTTCGTATTTTGCCTCTCATTGCCTTATTACCCTGTTATAATGTGTTTATGAATTAGACCGTCAGAATTTACATTTTGGTTGCGTTTTGAATCTTTGTTAGAATCTTCATTAACTAAATTGGGTTTTGAATTGTGCGTAGCTTCCAAGTGAAGCAGACTGTTATGCTTTAATGAGCAATGCCGACAACCATTTAAAACACATGCCTTAACAATATGCCCTTTTCTAAGACAATTTAAGCACAAATTTAGCTTCTTTATATCTTGCTGATGGTGTTTGCGACAAAAATTGAGGGCAACTATAAATTGCATGGGACATTGAATTGCAAATAGGGCAAACCTTTGGTGAGTTAGTTGAGACTACTAAAGAATTTTTTCCTTTGTTAGTATGATAAAATTGCTTAGAGCCCACCTGTTTGTTGGCGACTTCCATTACCACACCATTCTCCACATTTTCCAGAGTTTGACATCTATTTTGCAAAAACTTAGCCATTTGATCCCATGTTGGTATTTCACTTACTGGTGTAGACTCTTCCCATTTTGTTTGTGATGCTACGTCGAGTTTTCGGCCAATCAGGTGAATCAGTAAGCAATCAGCTATTTGCTCCTTAGTTCCCATAGTAAGTAGAGCTCTTAAATGAGAATTAACGCTGTCACTTAATTTTCGCAACTGTCCGACCGACCCAGCTTCAACCTTGTTGATTGCCACAATGTCTCTTATGTGTGCCTGAAAATTCAAACGTTTGTTATCAAATCTATTTCTTAAAATTTCAATAGCTTTGTCGAAATTTGTTTCACTCATTTCCAACGAACGAATGGCCTCTAATGCCGAGCCAGCTAAACATGTCTTGAGATGCTGAAATTTTTCTATTTTTGACAAATCCTCATCACCACCAATAACTGTCTCGAACATTGAAAAGAAGTCTGGCCATTCCGTGTAAAAGGAACACAAAAATAAGTAATAAATTGCTTTTCAAAATACATATAGTTTTTAAATAAATTTTTTAAGAAATTTTTATCAATGTTTCTTAAAAAATTTATATATTTTTTAATATAAAATGAACAAAACAATTTCTTCATAGTAACAATGTAAAACATAAAAAATTCTACTTCTAAATACAAAATATCACCTTTTTACAACACTATGCGTTTTAGAATTTTTCAATTATATTTCAGAATTTTCTATTTAATTTAACATTTAAAAAAATTAAATTTCAATTGCATTTCTGTAGTTTCTAGTTGTATTTCAGAATATTCTTATCATATTTCAAAGTTAAGAAAAATATCTTGGATTCTGAAATAAAATTAAAAATTTCTCAAATGCATTTGAAAATTTCTGAAATACAATTTGAAAATTCTTTAATATTTTTAGAAATTTTTAAAATATAATTGGAAATTGTGATTTAGTATATTTAATTTTGTAGGTACATTTCCCCATTAAACTTTTTAATCATTTATTTAGTTTTAAAAAATCTTTAGTGAATAAATACCCTCCAAAGAAGGCGTTCCTAACCTATTCCTAATTTTTGTTTTGTTTAAATTTACCTGGGGTCAAATTACCGCATTCGTGAAGGAATGAGCTATCGTATCGAAAAATTATTTCGATATCGAAATTATGATAAAATGTACTAAATTTCTTGCTCGATATCGAATACCATAATCTCAAATAAGAAAATGACGATCAATTTTACTCGATATCGAATGCGGTAATTTGGCCCCTGCCTAATACTCGTTCGACATTTGCCGAAGAATGAGGTAAAACTAAAATTTTTTCTATAAATTTAGTTAGGATGGGAAACAAGAGATATTTGAATATTTCCTTTGAATTTTCGAAATGTGTTTCCAAAATTGCAATACACTCTTTTCTTTTTCCGAAACCAAATTTGAATTATATAAGAAAAAAGTGCCGCAAATCATTTATTCTGAAAAATCGTCAAAATGGGGCAAAGATCGTCAAATCGTCAAAGGGTCATTTTTGACTCCAAAAATCGTCAAAATGACGATAAATCGTCAAATATGGCAACAGTGACCATACATGAAGAAAACTCGCTGTCGAATGTAGTATATATTTGTACTCTTACTCAGAGAACAAGTAGGGAAGTGAAGAGAATGTTTGCTTATTAAATACGAATAAAGGCCCAACTATAATATGCATAAGCAAGATTAAGCAAATTGCAAAAGTTAACAAAAAGGCTGTCAAATGCATAACCAGTTCAGAGTTAACTTTCAGGTGGCTACAATGACTTTGAAACTTTTTGTCCACAGTTGCTCATTTATGTTTAAAAAAATGTTTTTATTTTAACAAAAAGCCATTAAATGACTATATTTTATAAATATTACTAGCTGACCCGGTCCGCGTTGCTGGCCCTAAGCAAACATTAGTGTTGTATTACCACACGATTTAAATTAAGCTTTTAAAGAAATGTACGGCCTTTAAGAAATTAAATTTAATTAAATTTATGGAATATCTGTTATAAAGATTTGTTACAGAATAACTTACATATGGTCTAGATATGGGCTCAATCAAAAAAGAAACGCATTTATTTAAGGCAAATTGGAAATTATATTTATTTATTACTTCATCTTGGGGCCAACGGATATACAATGTTTTTTGTTTTTTGGCGTGCCGTGTGGAAAACAAATTTTTCAAAATTAAGCCATTAATAGTTAATGATGTGACTCTTGCTTTATTGATGGCAATAGTACAGGTAAGACGCAAAGGGAATTGGAGGCGCTTTAATTGGAATGGTAAATCGTTGGAAATCATCCGAATTCGTGGAATAAGTACTTCTTCGCCTTTGAATCTGCCACCGATGATTGTTGCCTCGATTAAATTTGGTGAGCAGTTTTTGATGGTCAATGTGGTTCCGTTGCATAACTTTGGTGCGTTTAAGTTGCGAATAAGAATTACCGGTGATCCAACGTTTAATGTTAGCACATGCGGTGGCATTCCGGGTGGTTCCAATGAATTTAAAAGTTCAGTGGGATAATTGACGGCTTGTTCTTCATCCATTATTGTATCGATCGATTTGTATTTGATTAATTTGCCGGGCAGTTTCAATTGAATTTGCTCATTGAGCTTGTTGGCATAATAATTTGTTGGTGCCAAAATTGCTCGTTCCAACAGCCAATCCGATTTTTTGTAGAAGATTGTTAGACTTGGGAAAACCTTGTCGACAACGGCTTGAATATTTATTTGCATTCGACAGAAGTTAGGCGGGAACGAAATCTCGTTCGTGGCGCGATTAATTGGAATTTTTCCATTTCCAATGTCAAAAAGTTGTTCTGAGAATGTTTGGGCAGACCGGTCTTGCAACAAATGCACACGCATGTTCGTCGATAGCGTGATTTTCTCGACTCGGTTCCAAAGATATGAAGCTTTCAAGCATGCGTTCAGCTCATCTGCGGTCATTGATAACGGGCAAAGTTTGACGAAAATCACCCACAAAAAGAATAAGAGCGCCTCCAATCGGTTTGTAGTATCCTCGAAAATCACGTAGAGTCCGATCAAGCGCTTCGAGCAATTTGTTTGAATGTACCGTTATTTTTTATCAGCGTTTGAAAAAAACTCACAAATGTGCACAAAATGTAGGTATCATAAATGCAAGGGTACATAAAGTTTTTTATCATCGATTGATGATATAATATTATTTTTACCTTTTTGTATAATGTTGCACCTTAGTAAGCGCGGAATATCTTCTGTTACCGAATGATGTAAATATTTTGTAAATAAACCGAAAACTCGGATTTTTGAATGCAACATTTCGAAAGTTTTAAAATTTTGATATTGGATCGTTAATAACATAAGTTTTTTGCAAATATCTTCGGAACTACATAACCGATTTAAGAGTTTGATATCTCGTTTTGAAAAACATGACAACGGCTTTGAAAAAAATGAAATAAAATAAAAAAAGCAAAATATATGTATGTATGCTCGTATGTCATTGGTGATGCAATATGAAAATTGGATTTTGCCACGCCCCTGCGCCCGCAGACTGAAAAACCATGCAAACATAAATTTTTTTATTTTTACCTCGCCTGCAGTAAGATGTGGATACAATCTGTATGAAATAAATCTGTAAAAACCCATCCAGAAGCAATTAATCAATTAAAAAAAGTGGGCGTTAGAGTAGGTTTGGTCGTACCAATGGTGAAGGCAATGGTGGTAATTTGACCTTACCACTGAGACAGCAAAACCCAGGCGATTCTCCGGTGAACTTTAATGCACCGCAATGGTTGCACACAATCTCCATTGTGCCAATTTGAACGGTAGGATGCGAGCTGTAGTCAAAAGTGCAATCGTAATGAAACGCTACTCGATTCAAATCAACACTTGAAGCTCTTCTTCTTACGCGTTGATTTAGATTTTCACGTTGTTGAATTGCTTGATTTAATCCATGATTTCTTATTGCTAATCGAGCCGTTTCATTTGTCGCCTGTCTTTCTTCTTGTGTTTGCGTTACGCGAAGTCGGGCCATACTAACACGGCGGTGATCTCGTGCGATTTCTTGTTCATCCGTATTCAATCGATTGGTAATATTCCGATTTGTAATTGCATTACGTGTTCGATGCGAAAGATCAGATCTTCTGGGTCGCAGCATTATGAATAACACTGAGAAATTAATGCCACAAAAACATTGAGGGAACTTACCTTTTTTTTTTTTTTTTTTTTTTAATTATTTATTGAATCTTCATACATATATGAAATGACAATAAGTATTCAAATCTTAATACTAAAAAGAAAATAATAAGCCCAGCCAGTGCTAGACAAAAATGTTTATGATACTAAAAAATTTCACATCAACTGATCCAGTCATCTGTTTTGCGCTTGAGTTAAAGCAAGGGTATACCTCCTTCTCAACCGATTGTGGCCACTAAAGTTAAGGATGTCTCTTGCAAGTGGGTTTGGATGGTGTTCAAGTTTGCTGACATACTTTGACGCATATTTTGTAAATTCGACTTTTACTAATGGCACGCCTAGATCTTTGTGGATTCGAGAATTTTTAACATACCATGGAGCTGCAGTAATTATCCGTAGAATTTTATTTTGATTCGTTTGAATTTGTTCAATGTTTGATGCTGAGGCCGTACCCCATAATTGAATTCCATAGCACCAGATTGGCTTTAGTATTGCATTGTACAACAAAAGTTTGCAATCCAATTTCAATGTAGAGTTTCTGCCGATTAGCCAATTAAGTTGCACTGCTTTTAATCTCATTTGTGTAAGTTTCGCTTCAATATGAGACTTCCAAGTTAAACGGCGGTCGAGGTGAATGCCGAGGTATTTGACTTCATTGTGTTGCGGGATAATTTGATTATTTATTCTGATGAACGAGCAGGTATCTTTTCGCAATGTGAAAGTTATATGAATACATTTTTGTTCGTTAACCCTGATTTTCCAAAGCTCTAGCCAATTCTCTAGCTTATAAACATAATTCTGCAAATTCTGTGATGCAACTTGGTGGTCCTTATGGACGCTGATAAAGGCTGTATCGTCTGCAAAAGTTGACGTATGGATTTTGGGGTCTGACGGCATGTCGGAGGCATATATCAAATATAAAGTAGGACCCAGTATGCTACCCTGTGGCACACCTGATTCAATTGGCTGAGCGGTACTTAAAAAATCACCTTCCTTGATTTTAAATTTGCGACCGTATAAATAACTTTCCATGAGTTTATGGGTGTTAGCAGGCAGAGTTAATTTTATTTTGTGCATTAAACCGTCATGCCAAACTTTGTCGAACGCTTGCGACACATCAATGAAAAGGGCGGAGCAGTATTTTTTGTCTTCAAACGACCCTCTTATCACATTTACCAATCTGTGTGTTTGTTCGATGGTGCTGTGTTTAGCTCTGAAGCCGAATTGATGATTAGGAATACATTCAGTGTCATTCAGAATTGGAGTCAACTTAGTCATTAACAATTTTTCAAACAGTTTTGAAATTGTCGGCAGTAGACTAGTTGGCCTATATGACTCCACTTTGGTGTGGTCCTTCCATGGCTTAGGAATCATAGTGATCATAGACACCTTCCAATCTGCAGGATAGTATTCTAGGCGTAAAATAGCGTTAAAGATATAGAGGATAATTCTTCTTGCTATACGAGGTAACTCCACAAGCATTTTATTGCTGATTTTATCCATACCTGGAGCTTTTTTAAGATTCAGAGTACCAATAGCGTTTTGGACATCACGAAAGTTTAGTCTTAGAGGTACAGGAGGCCTTATAACAAGTGGTGGCAAATCAGATTCGTTATTATTTGAGTTGTTTATAGTAAACACATTTCTCAAATGGTTAACAAATAATGTCCCTTTCTCGGAATCATTTCTAGCCCAGTCACCAGTCGGATTTCGCAAAGGAGGTTTTCCTCTCACTGGTCTTTTTAAACCTCTTGCCGCCCTCCATAACGAGTAGTCAGATTGTGGGGTACTATCAAGACCTTCCAAGTAAGATCTAAGTGAGGCCGATATTTGGGTTTCTAAGAAATGTCTTAGTATATCTCTGCATTCCCGTAGCCTAGCTTTCAGTTCAGGAGACTGAATTTGCCACTCTCTTCTCATTCTTCTTTTTTCTGATAGGAGATGTTCGAGTTCAGAGAAATAAGTTCTGTTTGTCCTATTTCTACATTCAACGTGATAAGTGGAAGCGTGATGCACAGCTCGTCGAAGGTCCTCGGTAAAGTTGCCAATCGACTCATCAATATCGTCGGTAGTTCTCAACACAACAATTTCCGTGCAATGAGAACTTAAATACTTTTTGTATTTTATCCAACTTACTCGGGTCTTAGTCATGTTCATAAATGGAGAACCACACACTTGAGGGAAATGCATTGAAATGATAGTAGGAGAGTGATCTGAGGACAAGTCCAGTGAAGGATCCACTTGCATCCATTCTACAGGGATATTTTTCACTACCCCAAAGTCAATAACATCGGGAATCTTCCGTCGGTCCGTCGGCCAATAGGTGGGATGTCCACTTGAGAGTACATCTAAGCCCATTTTAGCAATGGTGTTGAAGAGTACGCGACCCTTTGGGGTTACCAGACGTGAACCCCAAAATGTGTGTTTGGCGTTAAAGTCACCAGCAACTAAAAATCTAGCTCCAAGGGATTTAAAGAAGTTATGGTATTGGTGTTCTTTTATTGAAAATCGAGGCGGAGAATAAATCGATGATAAAACAAATTTGTATTGACAGAATTCAATGCAAATGTTTGTTGCTTGGAGGTAATCCTCACTTATGTTATTCATTAGATAATGCTTTATTCTGTTCTTTATAAGAATTGCCGAACCTCCACAAGCTCTTCCGCGGGGGTCTTTAGTATCGTAGAACTCGTAGCCATTAATTTTGAAGTACCCTGTCGACGTCAAGTGAGTTTCAGCAATCATCATAACATCAATCTGCTTATCCATCAGGAAGTATTCCAGTTCATTTTTATGTTGGCGGAGGCCGTTCGCGTTCCAGAAACAAATTTTTAAATAAATAATTTCTTTAAAATGGCTTGCAAGATAGTGGATTGCATTTTCAGCATTTCCTGCATCATGGATGTCATGGTGCTCGTAAAAGTGTTCATAGTTTGGACAAGTGTCTGCAATGTTGTCTCTAGATTGTTGATATGCGGCTCAGAATATGGGGGTTTAGGTTCCTGCTCCAGACCTGGCATATTAGATTTAACGACGTTTGCGTAAGAAACTTGTCTAGAACTAGGCGCGTTTACATGACTAGTGGATCGTAATAATTGAGGGAAATTGTAACTCGATGCTAAATTTGGCTGTTGAGGATGATTAGGCAATACTGACGTCTTGTTGGTTCTTATGCCTTTCAAATGAGTGTAAATTGGACAACCTCTATAATTTGCGGTATGATTACCTCCGCAGTTACTGCATTTTTTGATTTTTGAGTCAGTTCTCGACTTATCGCATTGAGCAGTTGCATGTAGCTCCCCACACGCAACACAAATTGTCGGCAATTTACAATATGCCTTTGTGTGACCAAATTCTTGACAGTTGAGACACTGGACGGGTCCCTGACGCTTATGTGGTTCTTCCACGGTCATTCTACGATGCAGAAGGTACATCAGATTGTAGATGGGATGGGACTCGTTTTTCTTTAAGATAACATCTCCAGGTTCCAATTCTACCCTGAGCATGGGCTGAGGGATCTTTTCACGGTTTCTAATATTCACTACGCTCTTGATTTTGAACCCTTTGTCCATTAAACCGGTCTTTATCTCCGCAGGATCAACACATGGGTCTATACCCTTTAGAACGACTTGGAGTCCTTTTGCGCTTTTGAGCTGGTAGGTATAGAAATCCCTAGTCTCCCTTTCCAGCTGGTTGGACAATTTTCGGAAATCATCTTCCCTATTCACTTGTATCTTTGTCTCGCAGATATTTCCATGTTTCATTGAGGTTACGCTAAACATGTTTTCACCTATTACAGCAACAATTCCTTGTACCAATTTACTGGAAGTCGGCTCTCTCAGATAAATTGGTGGGGGCTTAAACGTCTTCTTCGGAAGTTCTGGCTCATCCGTCTGGAGGAGAGCAAACCTATTTTGATCATTACTCACGGTCTTAGGAGCTTTTGCATTTGATGACACTTGAGCAGACTTCGGGCTCCTCTGTCGCTTGAGAACGGTTATGTACTTATCCATACCTACTTGTTTTTTGGGTTTGACTGCACTATTTGATGAAGATGATGTTCCTTCATCTATTGAAATTACTATATTGGGCGAACAGGAACGACGCCGTTCCACGGCTCTTGCAGTGAGAAGATTCTCCACAGATTTTTTTATGGATTCTTCCTCAGATACCCATTTAGTTTTTCTAGTTGAGCTAAGCTCTTTCTCAGAATTACATCTGAGAGGAACACTCATACAGTTTTTATGTGATGTTAAATTTTTTTTTTTTATATTTTTACCTATTACGATTTTTTTCACTTTTTTGTTTAATTTCAACTTTTTACACTTTTTCACCTATTACGATTTTTTCACCGAAAATTCAGCCGCACTAAAAGTAACACGTCCGAACAGTTCGATGAGACGAGACTAAATTGAAATCATTTTTAAAAAAGGTTGAAAATTTTTAAATACTACAAAAATAAATCAGGTGTCAAAAGTTTATGCACACAACGCCATCTACTGGCAATAGCAGAACCAGAATTTGTTTTTGTAAAAAAAATGAACAAAAAAAGTTTTCAATCAAATCAGGTGGAAAAACAATTGTCGTAAAAATTGTGATATACAAAAGAACGACATTTGATTTTTGGATTTTAGAAGATAATAATTAAAAGTAATGGGTGATACAATTTGAAGTAAGTCTTTTAAAACCCTTGTAGAATCGATTACACAATTTTAAAGCAGGCGTGGTCGAATTCGGCTGTACACTGCGGGCGTTGCTACGGCATCAATTTAAAAAAAAGTAGGCGGTCAAAAAAGACCGCTAGAGATGGGAGTATGAATCTTAATTTTTGATCTCGCCTAGAGTAAAGTGAATATGTTAAAATTAGAGTAAAATCAATTACACAATTTAAAAAAGAAGGCGTTAAAGTAGGCGTGGTCGCAAAAAAGAAGTATTCTATAAATACTTAGTGGTGTGATGTGAAAATTTCAGGCAGATCACTCCAGCGGTCTGGCTTACCTGGCAAGCGTCTTGCATGTGATGGGGCGTGAAAGTGGGCGTGGCACATACAATTTTTATTTCTACCTCGCCTACAGTAAGATGTATATACAATTTGAAGTAAATCTGTAAAAACCCATTTAGAATTAAATAAAAAAAAGTAGGCGTTAGAGTGGGCGTGCTCGTACCAACTTACAAACCTTCCCGGGCTCATGCACAACAACTTTGCCGAAGATCATCACATGATCATTTACGATTCTATAAAGTACATACACACACTCACACATAAAAACATTAATTTAAAAAAAAGTAGGCGTGGTCAATTTCTGAACTTTTTCCGGGTATTCTTCTTCTCTGGCGTGAGACCAGCCTGAATTTGTGCGAATCGGTGCAATCGGTCCTGGCGTTCTTCAGTTATAAAGCTAGTAACTAACGTCACTCTCTTTTATATATATAGATTACTAGCTGACCCGGTCCGCGTTGCTGGCCCTAAGCAAACATTAGTATTGTATTACCACACGATTTAAATTAAGCTTTTAAAGAAATGTACGGCCTTTAAATAAATTTATGGAATATCTGTCATAAAGATTTGTTACAAAATAACTTACATATGGTCTAGGTATGGGCTCAATAAAAACAGAAACGCATTTATTTAAGGCAAATTGGAAATTATATTTATTTATTACTTCATCTTGGGGCCAGCGGATATACAATGTTGTTTGTTTTTTGGCGTGCCGTGTTCAAAATGTAAAGGTTAAGCATGTAAACAAAAAAAAAATAACGAATAAAAATGGTTATGACGAGAAAACTTTTCTCCCGGTGTAAAAAGATTTTGGCTACGCGAAATATTAGTGCATCTTAACGAATGCAACTATGCAAAAATCAATGCAAGTTACAACTGTGCAATTTTTGACAGATAAGATGTTGGCGGCACTGTGAAGTTTTTATAACTTGAAAAATGGAGGATATCCGGCCTTTTCAAAATAAAAACGTGGTGGTGTGCAGACGTGGCAGCTAATAAGAAAATTAAGAAAAAATCAAAGTACAGCTGGAGGAGTTTGTTGACGTTATAATAGGCGACAACTAAGAAGGAGCTGTACCACACAACCACCAGCGTCCACAACCACGTCTGCTTGTTGTTTGCTTGGCTAAACAAGAGCAAAAACGCACTCGTGGCAGCATTGCCCGCAACGATACGTTACGCTGCGTGGACAAAAACGCACTCGTGGCAGCTGCAACCACCACGTTATGTCGTGCTGAGTTAACGATAACACTCGTGGCAACAACAGTTACCAATTGTGGGGGCGCGGCAGCCTAGCGAAGGTCTTCAAACAACAATAATTTACCTGCCAGAACGATTTACCAGCCAGAACACCCTACCGGACTCAACAAGTTTACCGGACTCAACAAGTTTACCGGCCTCAACAAGTTTACCGGCCTTAACAAGTTTACCGGACTCAACAAGTTTACCGGCCTCAACAAGCTTACCGGACTCAACAATCTACCGGCCAGATCGCTCTACCAGCCAGAAAACATTATCGGCCTCAACAAGTTTACCGGCCTCAACTAAACTACCGGACTCAACACTCTACCGGCCAGAACAATCTATCGGCCAGATCGCTCTACCAGCCAGAACACCCTACCGGACTCAACAAACTACCAGCCAGAACACATTATCAGCAACCACAACATTCAACAGCCACATTCTTGTGTGCTATCAACCAATTTCACGGTTTCATCAGTAGTTCTCCAACGGCGCATCAGGGTCACATCTGTCGGCAGCGGCATTCTTGTCATCAGTAGCAGCGAGTCAAAGCAACCATCAAGAAAAAATAGATAAGTATCATGAAATATAAAAGTAGTGCTTAGTTTTACATTTTTGTACCCACTTAAGTTAATAGGTTATAAGCAAATTTTTTTTAAATTCCCGAATTGAATAATCGTATTCGCAAACAATAATAAAGTTTGAACATTTATTATTCATTGGCGATGTTGAGAACTTTGAAATAGATATTAATCAGTTCAATTTTTGGTAAATTGTGCTAGGGAATATCCCAGAACGATATTTAATATTTAGGCAGCCTGACATATCATTTAATTTCTTTAAAATAAGAGTACATTGTTTTTTTTTAGTTTGATTTGACCTAAGAGACATAATTGTTGTCTAATGCCTTAAGTCTTTTTTAGTTGATTAATTAGCCACACTATGAACAACAAAAAAAAAAAAAATAGCGCTATTTTAGAGTTGAATTAAGTGTAGTGGACCCAAAAGTAGGGATATAATCAACTGGAAGGTCGGCAGGTTCAGATCAGGAAATAAAAGAAAAGAATTTATCTTGAGTTAGTTTTATATAAGATTATGTAAGCATTAGTTAAGAATAATTTTAAGAATGAATTTGAATATATATATGGAATTGTAAAAAAAAAATATTGTTTGTAATGAAGAAATAGAGAGTGAGAAGACAAAGGTAGGTATTTGGGAGTGAAATGTCGGATTAGGGGTGATACCGGTAAAAGGCAAACGCGTATACCAAATGGACGAACGTTGCTTGATAGTAATGCGTGGGAGGGACGCCAAGTAGATAACTAATACCTAATATCTACAGTGAGTGCGCTAAGAAGCAAAATCGAGAGAATTCGAGCCCTGTCTTTTATATTTTTGTATTGTCGGTAGCACTGGCACAACTTAACAGTGCCCATAACCCATGTGTACATGTGCAACGAACACCCGCCCAGGCCCACTGAGTCATAGCCGCACAAAACGACAAGTTGCCAGTGTAGCATATAGCCCCTATTGTGGTTCACAACTTTTTTAATAATTTGGTCGTCTTTCATAAATCGGTATTGCCATTCACAACTTAAATGTAGTTGACTTTTTGGTTGTGCTGCTGATCTTTTCGTTGTGTTTAATAGTATTGCGGTTCACCATTTTGGATGAGTTTGGTTGACAAAAACGATGAATATACACAACTGCTTATTAGCAGTTGAGTCTTTGTCGGTTATAGATTTAAATAAAATTTTTAATACATTTCCTTTAAAAAAATAATACAAAAAAGATAAAAAATGGAAAAATCGTAAGTATAGGTGTTTTTTGATCTTAATATAATTAATTAAATGATTAATACACATACGCAGGACAGTCAAAATAACAACCAAAGCCCAATTTGAGCGACTTGTGCAGCTGATGGAAAAAAATCCAGAAATTGCTAAAGGAAAGCAAAAATTTGAGATAACTAAAACTCAGAGTAAGGAAGCGTGGGAAGGATTTACAATAGAATTGAATAGCTTGGGCCCACTTACATGAACATAGGTTTGGATTCATTACAAAGCAAGTATTAAAACAAACTTGCTAATAATAAACAAATCCAACAAGCAGCAGGTGGTGGTCCTTCACAAGAAATTCCGCTTAATGTACTTGAGGATTGCGTGTCCCAGCTGTTATCACTAAATGACCAAGTAGCACCATCTGGACACACTTTCGGCGTTGAAAACGTTGGTCCGTCAACAAGTCAGGCTTTAGAAACTCCTCAAAATCTCGACATGGAACAAATCGTTACAAATTAACCTGAGATAATAAACACACCAGCCAAGAAAAGAAAAAAATCACCAGAACAAGAGCGTCTGGAACTTCTGAGAAAACAATGCGAGACACAAGCTAAACTTTAAAAAAGTATTAAGGATTTGGAGAAAAAGAGTTATAAAAATTATGAAATAAACAAGCAGCTTTTACAAATTAAGCAAAAGAAATTTGCCTCTATGAAAAATAATACTTATTATACTAACATATTTGTTACTTATTTTGGAAATTTCTTACTTCGCACTGGGTAGTTCAAGAGGATTGGAATCATCGCGTATTTTTCTACGTATACGTAGAACATTTGTATTAGCGTCATGATTTTCGTCTTCAAAAAATAAATCTATACTTAAATCCATTCTTTTTATTTTATAAAAATTTGATTTTTTTGCGTTTTTTTCTTCATTTTACAAATAAAATGCATGGTGTTGCCAACATGAAATCGATATTTCATGTCGGCAACGCCATAACAATTACAACTGAAAATCGTTGTGTTACACAATACCAAAAAATAGTTTGGTTGAGTTAAAGTCGGGTTGACTGACAGACGACCAAACTTAGTTGAGTTGAGAACGGCAATAGGGGCATATGACATATGGTGACAACCTTAAGGTTGGATCGGGACAGTTAATGGCGCCCAACGTGGGGCCCGAATTTAGAATCTCTAGATAATTATCTTTGAATAATATGTAAATTTTTAGAACTTTAATAAGATTTTGATCGATAAAATCGAGTTTAATCAACTTGTAAGTCACTGTTGATATCATTTATTGACACGTTAGCGACTAGTCACGATTAAATCGCCTAGTTATATCTTTCTGTAAGTCTGGTGTGTTTTTTTTGGAATTGAAAACATTATCGCGACAGAAGAGATTGACTTGTTTATAATGGGAATCTTATGTAGGTCTATGAATGTGATTCACGTCATATGCGACATAAGAATTATCATACCGAGGGTTCTAAAGAAAAAAAACATAGTTCGAGACATATAGAATATACCAATGATTGATTTTGTAAACTTAGCACTTTTTTTTTCACATTTCACTACCAAATACCACCTTTTATAACGAATCATAATTACAATCGTTCATATTGTGTGAGAAGCACATAATACCACGATAAATATTCTTACATTTGTTTTTTTTTCAATTTCATATTGATTTCATTCAGTATTATAAATTTTCATTTTGTTTTATAACTACAACTAACATTTATTAGATTAGCCAATTTGATTCACAGCCACATATGTGGATTATTTTAAAGTTGAGTTGCAATAACATTTTTCATTTTTGATAAATTTATATTTTATCTTATTGTTGATTTGGTTTAGTAGATTTTTCATATATTTTTACTTTTAATATTTTTGAGGTAAATTGCTAGGACACTAGATCAAAATTTTCTACTGTTTGAAATTTTACAAACATCTGAGAGTGTTGATTTTGTATTCAGGCTACTTGTATTTGATTGATTTTGGTAAACATTTGCTGTTGTCATTTTTATATTATATTTTTTAAAAAAAAGTTCACACGTAAGACTAATTTGATATTTCAATTTATATTTTTTATAAACTTTCGGGTAGGCGATACGATTTGATTTTCTTGGAATTGAGGAAAGAAAATATTGAACCCAATATTCTAGTAGAGATCTAACATATCGAGCCATACCGCCAAAATAATGTATCCCACACCATAATCGATTGTTGTTTTTTTATCGAAATCGATAGTTCAACATCATTTAAAATTATTAATATTAAATGTATTACACAAAACAATATTTACATTATAAATTTTAAAATAATGGCTTTATTCAAACTGATTTTATTTAAAAAACCCCTTCCTCTGTAAAATTTTGAGTTTGTGGGATACATTTTTTCGGCGGTTATGGCTCGATATACTATTAGTTAGCTACTTTAGCTTATTGGAGTATCAACGGGTAACGCGTCGAATAAAAAAAAAGGGGAACTGGTTATATTTTGATAAAATTTTTGAGAGGTTACGCGAGTCAGATAGTCATTGCCACGGGTAGATTTTCAAACATTAGGTAGTAGGTATTATACATCTGAATAGTCATGTCACCACCAATTAATCCTGCAACAAGTTCAGATACAACGACAGTTGATACTGTTTCTACGACTACAGCGAACACTTCAGCTCAAACATTATTGCCAGCTACTCCGGGAATAAGAACGTCAGCTTTAGGACAAACTCGAACTACAACTGTTTCACTAGAGTCGTCGACAGCTTCAGATTTTATTGGTTTTGAGGACACATTGCGAAGTAGCGGGGAGTCTTCGGGAAACACTACGATAAACTCACCGGAATATATTAGTCAGACCGCAAGAAAAGTTAGGGAGGAGTTTCAACAGCAACATAGAGGTGTCATGCAACGTGAACAAGTAACGGCCCTAGAAGGACTTAAACATGTGGAGTTAATGCGAACTTTGGAAGAGAAGTTAAAAGCAATAGTTCCGGGTATCATTTGGGAAACGGTTAATACCATTTCACAACAAGGACAGAACTCTGCAACACAACATCCAACTAATGTCGCTATACACCAAGCAACAGAATCCCAGCGATACCGAAATTATACAGTACCACCACCTCCGTTGAATCAACAAGTTTTATCATCTGCTGACCCAAGAACTCGATCAAATTTACAAAACAACACGTCGTGTACAATTCCAGATCGACAGATGCCCTCGTACCGTAATACTCCATCTACGGAGCGAGGCATTCAGCCTAATGCTTGGTTTTCACTATGTCAGTTTTGTTGTCAAATTGTCCATATTGTTGGTAATTTCATAACAATTTAGACAATTTGACAACAAAACTGACATAGTGAAAACCAAGCATTACAATTTTAATATTCTGCCACCGCATACACATCCACACACGCATCCTCAAGCTACTCATTCTTTTGGTCCACAACAAGCACCAGTGTTCAATAACCAAACGTCACAATGGAATCCACAGCTTTACCAGCCTAACAATTTTCTGAGTCGATATCAGAATCATTCAAGTGACTCTTCAAGGGGAATAGAAAAATGGGGACTAGAATTCGATGGTACTTCGAGAACACCTAGTGTCGAAGATTTTGTGTTTAGAGTAGAGACCCTACAGGCATATTTTAGAGTTCCGTGGACAGATGTTATTAGAAACATGCATCATTTTTTAAAGAAAACTGCGCATGACTGGCTATGGAATTTCAGAAGGATGAATCCAAGTGTAAATGATTGGTCTATATTTAAAAAATCTTTAGTCGCTTATTTTCATCGCTTCGAGAGTGATTTCGACATACAGCGGAAGATTTTAGATCGACGTCAGCTAGACAATGAAACATTTGATGAATTTTGTAATGTGGTTCTACATTTGAGGAATCAACAGACCAACCCTATCAAGGAACAGGACCTAGTGGAGATTTTGAAAGGAAATTTAAAACAATCGATGGTACAATTATTATTCGCAGTAAGACCGATTGGGTTAGATCACTTCAGAACGGAAGCGAGAAGGGCTGAAAACATACTTAACCACCACAAATTATTCCAAGCTCGGTATACGAAAAGACAAGTTAATGGATTAGCATTTGAACCGGAAGACGAGACTGAAGAGATTAATGCAATTACAAGAGAACGAAAGCTAGTATGTTGGAATTGCAAAGAAGATGGTCACATGTTCATGGATTGTCCGTCCGAAAGGAGAAGGTTATTTTGTTACAAATGTGGTCACGACAACACGGTTACACCTAAATGTCCGACATGCCAGGGAAACCGGAACGCGAACTAACTCCGGGTTGGGTTAGAAGCTCGTTCGAAGAACACGATGACTCAACACCAGACAATGAACCAATAAATTTCGAAAATCAAAGATGCACGACACCTACAAATTTAGTAACAATAACACATAATGACATTTCGCCCAAGATAAAGTTACCTTGTGAAGACAACCTAGTTTCAGGAAAGGTTACCATGTTGGAGAGGCCTGTACCAAAAACATTGGAAAAAGAAACGCATGAGATTGTGATTAGGAAGCCCTGGCATGTTAGAATGAGAGAATACCAAGAAGTGAGAAGAAGAATTTTCGGGCAACCATCTAAAAGTATATTGAAAACGAGAGAACGGTATATGAGAAGAAAACGTACTCGGTTGGAGATAGCGGCAGCGAAAATTTGGGAAGACTCTGATGCAAGAATTTATACCACTATCAAAATCAATGAACTACCTGTGCAGGGAATGCTAGATAGCGGAGCAACCGTATCATGCTTAGGAAAGAATTGCCTAGATCTAGTCGAAAAAGGAAAACTGATAGTTCACCCAATGTTGTCTGAAACTAGTACTGCTGACGGCCGTCGTAATGCTATAATTGGACGCGTACGAGTTTTAATTACCTTTAATGGAATTTCGAAATATGTTGATTTTTATTTAGTGCCAACACTGAAGGATAGCCTTTATCTCGGGGTACAGTTCATGAAGGATTTTAACCTGCTGTGGTTTAACAACAAACAATATAGTTCTAGAGGAAGAAGAAGAAAGTGTTTATCCACGTATGCATGACTTAAATGAAGTTCAAAAGGCTAAATTGGATCAAGTCATAGCTTTATTTCCGTGTTTTACAGAAAAAGGTTTAGGTAAAACATCTTTAGAAATTCATGTGATAGATACAGGAGAGGCAGTGCCATTCAAGGAACGTCACTATCCAGTTTCGCCAGCGGTGCAGAGGCTCATGTATGCGGAATTGGATAGAATGATATCACTAGGCGTCATTGAGCCGAGTGAAAGTCCGTGGAATAGTAGAGTAACCTTTGTGCAGAAAGGGGACAAAGTTAGGATCTGTTTGGACGCACGTCGGCTTAATGACGTCACAGTGAAAGATGCCTATCCACTTCCGCATATAGAGGGACTTCTCAGCCGTCTGGGGAACACCCACTACATTTCTAGTATCGACCTTAAGGACGCGTTTTGGCAGATACCGTTAGCAGTTACCAGTAGGGAAAAGACAGCTTTTACGGTACCTGGAAGGCCTTTGTACCATTTTACTGTCATGCCTTTTGGGTTGTGCAACGCGGCCCAAAGGTTATGTAGATTAATGGACAAAGTCGTTCCAGCGCGCCTGCGGGAGCGTGTTTTTATCTACTTGGATGACTTGCTAGTGGTGTCTCCAAACTTGGCCGAACACATGGATATTCTAAAGGAAGTTGCCGAATGCTTGAATAAGGCAGGTTTAACAATAAATGTTGCCAAATCCAAATTCTGTTGTCGAGAGCTTAAATATTTAGGATATATCGTAGGTGAGGGCGTAGTAAGACCAGATCCGGAAAAAGTGAAAGCAATTTCAAGGTTCAAATATCCAACAACTAAAAAGGAAAATACAGCACCAATTTGTGATACCTTAAAAAAGGGGAATAAATTTGAATTTACAGAAGAGGCGAAGGTAGCATTTGATACGTTAAAGTCTTGCTTGAGCTCTAGCCCTGTGTTAACTCACCCTCAGTTTTCAAAAACTTTTTATGTGCAGTGTGACGCATCCGACGTAGGGATTGGCGCAGTGTTATTTCAAGAGGATGACGATAGCGGAGAGCATCCTATTGCTTATTTCTCTAAAAAACTCTCGTCTGCTCGGAAAAATTATTCAGTCACGGAAAGGGAATGCCTAGCGGTGGTGTCTGCAATAAAACGTTTTCGACCTTATATTGAGATGATGAAGTTTATTGTTATTACTGATCACTCCAGCCTCAAGTGGCTGATGACGCAAAAAGACCTAAGCGGTAGATTAGCAAGATGGAGTCTCCTACTACAAGCGTACACATTTGAGATTCGGCACCGTAAGGGAGCACAAAACATAGTACCCGACGCATTATCAAGATATGCTATTGAAGTGTTGGACATGGATATTAGGGCATTAGTAGATATGTCGTCGAAAGAATTTGAAGCACCTGATTATTTAGAACTGATTAAAACAGTAGAAGCAGAGAAGTCTAGACTACCAGATATACGTGTTCTAGAGGGTTTTGTGTACAAACGTACGAACTTTTATCAAGACGTATAAGGGAATACTTTTATTGGCCTCATTTAAATATACAAGTTCGGGAATACATTCAAAGATGTGACACTTGCAAGGAGGCTAAGCCATCCAACCAAATTTTAAAACCACCGATGGGAAAGGAAACCGATGCGACTAGACCTTTTCAACGTGTTTATATTGATTTTCTTGGACCGTATCCCAGATCAAAAAGGGGGAATACATTCATCTTTATAGTGCTTGATTACTACACAAAATTCGTTTTACTTAAAGCAATGACAAAAGCTACTTCTCAGAAGGTCATTGAATTTCTCAGGCAGGAAGTATTTTGTAAGTTTGGTTGTCCAGAAACACTTATTTCAGACAATGGAAGGCAATTCATTGGGAGAGATTTCGCCACACTAATGAATAACTTCGGAATCAATCATCTAAGAACAGGAGTATATGCACCACAAGCAAATGCTTCAGAGCGAGTTAATCAATCCATCTTGAATGCAATTCGGTCATATTTGGAAAACAATCACCAAGAATGGGACGCGCACTTGTGTGAGATAGAGTGTGCGCTACGATCATCTGTTCATTCGACGATAGGCATGACCCCGTATTTTGCATTATTTGGCACTAACATGATTACCCATGCTTCAACTTATAAATTGGCACGACAACTAAATTTAGTGGAAGATCCTGAGAATAGGTTCGAAAACAAACACGAGTTTTTGGAATTAATACGAGCGAACATCAGAAACAACCTACACAGCAGTTATGAAAGTAACGCGAAACGATACAATCAGAGAGTGAGGTTTACCAAGTTTGTAGTAGGACAAGAGGTGTTCAGACGGAATTTTCAACAATCAGATTTCGCAAAACAGATTGCTTCCAAATTATGTCGGAAATAGCCTATACGAATTAGAAACCCTACAAGGAAAATCACTAGGAGTTTTTCACGCAAAGGACCTAAAGGCGTAAAAGAGCCATACTCAAAATTCCTTTTATCATATTCGCAAAATCGTTTGCGAATATGATAAAATCAAAACCACCGACGAAAGGGTGTGTGTAAAGGTTAACCATGTAAACAAAAAAAAAAAAAAATAACGAATAAAAATGGTTATGACGAGAAAACTTTTCTCCCGGTGTAAAAAGATTTTGGCTACGCGAAATATTAGTGCATCTTAACGAATGCAACTATGCAAAAATCAATGCAAGTTACAACTGTGCAATTTTTGACAGATAAGATGTTGGCGGCACTGTGAAGTTTTTATAACTTGAAAAATGGAGGATATCCGGCCTTTTCAAAATAAAAACGTGGTGGTGTGCAGACGTGGCAGCTAATAAGAAAATTAAGAAAAAATCAAAGTACAGCTGGAGGAGTTTGTTGACGTTATAATAGGCGACAACTAAGAAGGAGCTGTACCACACAACCACCAGCGTCCACAACCACGTCTGCTTGTTGTTTGCTTGGCTAAACAAGAGCAAAAACGCACTCGTGGCAGCATTGCCCGCAACGATCCGTTACGCTGCGTGGACAAAAACGCACTCGTGGCAGCTGCAACCACCACGTTATGTCGTGCTGAGTTAACGATAACACTCGTGGCAACAACAGTTACCAATTGTGGGGGCGCGGCAGCCTAGCGAAGGTCTTCAAACAACAATAATTTACCTGCCAGAACGATTTACCAGCCAGAACACCCTACCGGACTCAACAAGTTTACCGGCCTCAACAAGTTTACCGGCCTCAACAAGTTTACCGGCCTCAACAAGTTTACCGGACTCAACAAGCTTACCGGACTCAACAATCTACCGGCCAGATCGCTCTACCAGCCAGAAAACATTATCGGCCTCAACAAGTTTACCGGCCTCAACTAAACTACCGGACTCAACACTCTACCGGCCAGAACAATCTATCGGCCAGATCGCTCTACCAGCCAGAACACCCTACCGGACTCAACAAACTACCAGCCAGAACACATTATCAGCAACCACAACATTCAACAGCCACATTCTTGTGTGCTATCAACCAATTTCACGGTTTCATCTGTAGTTCTCCAACGGCGCATCAGGGTCACATCTGTCGGCAGCGGCATTCTTGTCATCAGTAGCAGCGAGTCAAAGCAACCATCAAGAAAAAATAGATAAGTATCATGAAATATAAAAGTAGTGCTTAGTTTTACATTTTTGTACCCACTTAAGTTAATAGGTTATAAGCAAATTTTTTTTAAATTCCCGAATTGAATAATCGTATTCGCAAACAATAATAAAGTTTGAACATTTATTATTCATTGGCGATGTTGAGAACTTTGAAATAGATATTAATCAGTTCAATTTTTGGTAAATTGTGCTAGGGAATATCCCAGAACGATATTTAATATTTAGACAGCCTGACATATCATTTAATTTCTTTAAAATAAGAGTACATTGTTTTTTTTTATTTTGATTTGACCTAAGAGACATAATTGTTGTCTAATGCCTTAAGTCTTTTTTAGTTGATTAATTAGCCACACTATGAACAACAAAAAAAAAATAGCGCTATTTTAGAGTTGAATTAAGTGTAGTGGACCCAAAAGTAGGGATATAATCAACTGGAAGGTCGGCAGGTTCAGATCAGGAAATAAAAGAAAAGAATTTATCTTGAGTTAGTTTTATATAAGATTATGTAAGCATTAGTTAAGAATAATTTTAAGAATGAATTTGAATATATATATGGAATTGTAAAAAAAAAATATTGTTTGTAATGAAGAAATAGAGAGTGAGAAGACAAAGGTAGGTATTTGGGAGTGAAATGTCGGATTAGGGGTGATACCGGTAAAAGGCAAACGCGTATACCAAATGGACGAACGTTGCTTGATAGTAATGCGTGGGAGGGACGCCAAGTAGATAACTAATACCTAATATCTACAGTGAGTGCGCTAAGAAGCAAAATCGAGAGAATTCGAGCCCTGTCTTTTATATTTTTGTATTGTCGGTAGCACTGGCACAACTTAACAGTGCCCATAACCCATGTGTACATGTGCAACGAACACCCGCCCAGGCCCACTGAGTCATAGCCGCACAAAACGACAAGCTGCCAGTGTAGCATATGACATATGGTGACAACCTTAAGGTTGGATCGGGACAAAAACATAAATTTTCCAAAATTAAGCCAGCAATAGTTAATGATGTGACTCATGCTTTATTGATGGCAATAGTACAGGTAAGACGCAAATGGAATTGGAGCCGCTTTAATTGGAATGGTAAATCGTTGGAAATCATCCGAATTCGTGGAATAAGTACATCTTCGCCTTTGAATCTGCCACCGATGATTGTTGCCTCGATTAAATTTGGTGAGCAGTTTTTGATGGTCAATGTGGTTCCGTTGCATAACTTTGGTGCGTTTAAGTTGCGAATAAGAATTACCGGTGATCCAACGTTTAATGTTAGCACATGCGGTGGCATTCCGGGTGGTTCCAATGAATTTAAAAATTCAGTGGGATAATGGATAATAATCATACATTATTGTATCGATCGATTTGTATTTGATTAATTTGCCGGGCAGTTTCAATTGAATTTGCTCATTGAGCTTGTCGGTATAATAATCCGATTTTTTGTAGAAGATTGTTAGACTTGGGAAAACCTTGAGACCAGCCTGAATTCGTGCGATTCGTTGCAATCGGTCCTGGCGTTCTTTAGTTATAAAGCTAGTAACTAACGTCACTCTCTTTTATATATATAGATATTATTTTATAATTAAAAGAAAACTTCGTACTCTAAACGCATAATTTTTCCTTTTTTTTAATTTATCGGCAAAAGTACTAAAATGTACAGCTGTGGCAGCACTAAATTGTAAATAATAATAAACGTTTACATATGTTTTGTTAATTTTCGTATTGTGTTTGCAAAAATGGAGAAAAAACATAAAATTTTAAATAATATAAAAATATTAAAATTAGCGCTTGAAGGCCTGTGCACATTAAAATAAATAAGTGAACTACACTGTAAAAGAAGAAGACGCTCTTGTTCTGTCAGAGAAATAAACCGTGACAGGAGGACATTTTTGTTAAAATAAAAAGGGTCCCTTTTATTGTAAAGGCAGTTATTTTTTTTCGCATTTTCTATTAAATTTAAAATTAATATATTTTCTTATTTCTCCATTTTGTTCAAAACACAAGCAAACAATAAACAGCTGATTCCGTACAGAATGTGCGATCAGTTTCGCTTTTTGCTTAAGCAAATGACAGTTGAAAAACTTAACGAAAAGTTTCGTTTGCCACATACAATTTATATGTGCTAGCATATGCATATTATAGTTGGTCCTTAAGTAAATAGCCGAAGTTAATAGAGTACCAAAAAAAGAACTTATTTTGGTAAAATCACTCTACAAGGTGGGGTTAAAACGGCAGCTGTTTTTTTTAGTCATGTTCGTTATGTCAATTTTTGTTTTGTTTGTATATATACAGTGGCGAGCACACATGAAGATGTTTTGTAATATGACTTAAAACCGAATAAACTCTAAAATTTTTCAAAATAATAATGGTTTTTACTGAATGAGAATTTTTCCTCTTGCGAGGTATACAAAAATAAATTTCAAAAAAATTTGTATGTTTAACTAGAAGTAAACCTTCGAATAAAAAATTGTATAATGGTTTTTATTTAAAATGTTAAATAAATAGAACAAAAATGAAAATAAATTGAAATTCATTAATTATTAAAGCGAATGTGGAGTTTAGGGTAAATTTATGTGAAATGGAAATGTATCCAGTTTTGCACGTTAAAGTTCGTTTAATCTGGCAGCAGGAATAAATGGAAAGTTGCAGCGAATTTATGTACATAAGCACCGTTATTTGATATTTTTAAAATATCAAAGCAACAGTAAATGTAATTTTTCAAATTGTTCATAATTTTTTTTTTTTTTTTTTTTTTTTGCAAATTTTTAGCTTATGGCGTGCTTTTAATAAAAATGAGAAATATTTCAGACTTTTTAGAAAACCAAGTGGTGGGTATTGCAAATAATAATTACTCAGCCCGCGAAATTGCTAAGATGTTGGGAATTAGTAGCCATTTTTAATTCTAACTTTTTATTTTTTTTAACTTTATTTTAGCTTTATTTTAGCTAGACCACTTCCGACACCATGCTATGTTAACCCTTATGACACTACATTTTTTGTTCATTGAATTGATATAGAATTGATAGAAAGAAACAGAAAATGTTAGAAAAAGCAAACTATAAAAATGTAAACAAAAAAGCCTTTTTGTTTTTTTTATTAAATGTTGTCAACTTTTTGTTTATGAGAAACATAAAAACAAAACGAACACAAAAACGGTTAATCGCCAAATTTGCCCATAAACCGCTGATTCAGTAACACTTTTATTATTTCAAGCTTGAAATGTCAATTTTAAGTTGAACAATTTTACATTTTTTTGACATAACTTCATTTTTTATCGATAACTTTAGTAAAATGTTTGACAGTTTGCCATTTATGTTAATACTGCTGAACTCTTTGCACTTAGTAAATTTTTCTATTACATTATATTTGTACTCTTCACCAAAACTTGAACAATGCATTAAAAATGTAGTGTCATAAGGCCTTAAGTTTAGAATGAATCTTCTTTATTAAAATAAAATACAAAGATGCCATGTTATACAATACATTACATTAGTTGCCAACTATAAATAAAAGTGTATTACACTATGGGACTGATGCTAGCACATATTGTAACAATAATCACCCCTATTCTGAGTTTCGATTCGAATCGAAATTTTCTCCGCTTGGCAAATTTGGTATTCAGAGTTTCGATTCCGCTACGTTTCTTTCGATTATAGGTATTCTTGGCAAATTTGGTATTCAGAGTTTCGATTCCGCTACGTTTCTTTCGATTATAGGTATTCTGAATTACGATCGTAGTTACGTTTTTCTACGATTATATTTTAGCAATGGAATTTTTTCGATTACTCTTTTTATAAACTTAAAAAGTGTTTAATTTAATTAAAATTTCAGGTAGTTTTTTATTACTATGTAATATATTTTTATTTTGGCCGAGAAGGCTTAATATTACAAATAAATGAATAAATAAATAAATAAAAATGTAAGTATAAAATGTTTAAAAAGTGATTTATGTATATAAATTTTTGTTGTACGGCCAATCAAGAGGTGATATGCAGCACCAAAGAACATGGTTAAACAAATGTGTAATGGTGGAACGAAGGAGTTTTGAATTACTGTCACTACAAACAGGAAAGCAGCCTATTTATTTATTTTTCCAGATCAAAAACAACGACATCAGAGCAATACGAAAAGCTGGCAAGTTTAATGTCAACAAAACAGGATATTGCTTGCGGCTACCATAAACGATCCAAGGAAGAAGTTCAGGTATTCTCTTTTCAAGCTTCACCTCTGTGTTCGGAGTCACGTTGTTCTCCTTTTCCACCAATAAAGCTCCTTCAAATACAAAAATTAAAACTACCACCTCCGGCTTGACAGGATTCTTAGCACTTAAATATTTCGCAAACAAAAATTATTATCTTTTTCTTATTATTAATTCACAAGTCTTTTGTATATTGTATTTTTATTATTTCTCCTTATTAATCGCACAAATTTTTTTATTTTCCTGTTTTTATTGTTTGTTGTGACTTTTGTTTATTAAAATAGTAACAAACTTGCTCATTTCTTTGTTTCTATTCCACATTTCATAGTAACAAATTGGTTTTGTAAACATTGTTGTCTTCTTCTTGTTCTTTCGATTCAGTTTTTGTTTGGAACACCAATTTTCGATCGTAGCGTAACTGAATGCGGAGACGTAATCGAAACTCAGAATAGGGGTGAATAAGTGTAGTTTTTGTGTTTCTTTTTATATTTAGGTAGAGGGTATTTAAGATTCGGCACAGCAGAATATTGCACTCTAACTTGTCATATGTTATTTTTACATTTATTTAACAATTAAAAACATATTTTTTTATATAGCATATATTTTTTTAATTTCATTTTGAACCTAAATATTTTTCCAATTTTTATTTTATAATATAAAAAAGCTTTTCTAAAGCTAAAGATATTATAGAAATAAAAGTGGAAAATAGTTTATTTAACCTTATTTAATTTAATAAACCGTCAATGTACTTACAACATAATCTTTTTTTTTAGATCAAATGAAATAAAGCGTTGTGATAATGATAAGGCGATTAAAAATTTTCAGCAGGACTCGTCTGGTTCAAAGAAAAGAGCAAATAATTCCAAATCAGTTTTTAAACGATTATCATCCCCAACCACAAGATATAATGATGCAGAATTAAGGCCAAGACTAACGTCGCGGGTTATTAGAGAATTACCATCACGCCAAGAAATAGTTGCAGCACAGTGTGCGGATTCTGAATCTAGAGCAAGAAACCGTCGTATGTTTGGTTCCCTTTTGGGCACTTTACATAAATTCTGCCAAGAAGAGTCTCGTTTGAAGCAAAAAGAAGAAAAAAAAGCACAAATTGAAAAGAAATTAGAAGAGCAAGAAATACTCGAAAAAGAATCTATAAAAAGAGAACGTGAAACATTATTTGTTGACAGAAAACGCAAACAAATGGAAATAAAAAGATTAGAGTCGAAAATGAGTCGTATAAAAGACTACGAAATTTGGGAAAATTCTATGAAAGGATTAAAAACTGTTATTAAAACTAAAACTACCCCAAGTATATACTATCGGCCAAAAGTATTGACAACAAAAACCGAAAAATTGTTAGCTGAAAGTTTAAATGATATTAATGCAATTATTAATAAAAAGAAAGAGGATCTGAAGTTGAATTTAATAAAATTAGAAGAAAATTTACAAATTCCAGAATATGATACCAGTGAGGAAGCGAACATAACATCTGATAAGATATATGATGATTTTGATAACTCCTCGATCACTGCTAATACATTAGCATCCTCAATTTGCGTTATTAAGGACAGAAAATGTAAATTTTTAAGATTTTCTTATTAATACAATTATATTGACAATATTTTTAAATATATTTTAGGTGACCCCGACTCGAAGGAAAATAAAAATAGAAACACAGATGAACCAATGTTAAGTAGCAGTGTTGCCGTTATAAATCATTGACTTTTATTTAACATTTAAAATCATTCAATACAATAACAAATTTGTTTTTTAATTTATATAAGTATGTAAAAAGTTATTGATAAATAACTTCCCTATCTTATTGTATAGCTAGAGTCGCAACTGAGAATAAAAAAGTCTGCTGTTAAATACCTAACCATTGCAACAACAAAATAAATGCAGACTGAGTCTTTACTTTCTGTTTCGTTCCGAATCAGCTGACTTGATTTTGTTAAATAGAAAATGTGTAGAAGTCGTTAGTTGTTTTGTTACTCTTCGTGCCGTTGCAGACGAACCTGTTAAAAACAAAAAAAATGCTAAGGCCCGGTTTAGATGATGATTTTTACGACGTCGTTTTTTATTAATTCTCTTTTGAAGATGCTACGAAAATTTGTTTGCATTTATACGACGTTGTTTTTTCGACGTCGGTTTTTTACAAATCTTCTTCTTCTTTAGTTTATTGTTCGTATTATTCTTTAGTTTATTGTTCGTATTAAAAAATTTTCTATGTCTTTTGACAAATAATTTTAAATTATGGACACAATGTACGCACTAAAAACATCACACATATAAATAAATAATTACAGAAATCCAAACAAAATAATTATTTTTCTTGTTTACAAAAATATTCACCTTATTTATTTTATTTTTTCATGTTGAATTCCTAAATGAACCTTTCAATTCAAAATAAGAACAAGAATAAAACGGAACAACAAAAACAGAAATGAGTGTAAAGAGAAATATGAAAAAACAACATGAAAACAGAAATCGTGTCTTTTTCTACCCCGCTTGCTTCACTACACCGCTCGCCGACAAACCAAAAGCAACGTGTAAAAAACGACGTCGTTAAAATCATCATGTAAACCGGGGCTAAGTACATAATTGTAAGTGACAGCACAAAACAGCTGACATCCGCACAACAAAAAAATTTTTGCTTTATTACAAAAATTTTCAATTTCTTTGAATTTAATTAAGTTTTTGTATAAAAGTTATAAAAATATAAAAAATAAACGATTCGACTTTAGTCGAAAGTAATAACATATTGTACAATAAAAAAAACTTTGATTTGTATTTTTTGATTTATTTTCGCGGTATGTGCTGTGTTTACTTAAAACATATACGTTTATACGGAAATACTAACTACAAAAATTTAACAACAGAACGACACGGAACAGAATAGCAACAGAAAGTAAAGACTAATGAAGCTTTAATATAAATCAATGTAATTTGTTATTGTGTCAGCTATACAAATATTTTGTGAAATAGTTATCATGTTTTTCTCTGAGTTGCGCCTTTAGTCATACCCTATCAAAACATGTATTTCGAAAAATTTTCAATATCGTATTGCTTTATAATTTTTTGGATATACATACATAAAATCCATTACTAAGTTGTTTTAATATGATCTAAGATTAATTTTTATTTAAACAATCCAAAGGGTAACAATCCAAAAGTTTACACGGATTATTTACATACATGCCTAAAGCATGGTATTTTGTTCGTCATTTCGTGCGAAATACTATCAAAAGCCCATATAAAAAAAATTTATGCGAAATAATGCTGCTGAAGTTGTACATTGTTTTTGTTGTAAAAAGTTACGAAATGTTTCTGGCAGCATGTTTTTTCAACCAAAAAATGTGTATGGCAACAATTTTTTCAACTGCGAAATAATGTAAGCGGCACTTATTTCGCACGAAATTAAAAACAACAGCTGTTTAGATTTTATTTGTTGTGTTTTTAATTTAATAATTTCGCACAAAAATTATTCAAATTGAAAATAGTACTAATAAAACAAAATAATAAAGACAAAAATAAATTTAGTAGAACTGAGAAGCAGTATCGGCAGAACGAAAAAGAAAAAGTATAAGGAATAAAATTACATTGCAACCACAACGCCATAAAAGCAGCATGGATAATAATATAATTTTTGTTTCTTTAACACAAAATAAAAACATATGGTTTTTGTTTATATAAAAGAAACAATGTTGCATACCTAAGGGCAATAAAAACGACAATTTTCTTCTAAATCGCGGTATTGTCACCACTTGCTAATTGTCAAAATTTTTAAACGAAATAATTGATGTTGCTCAACAAATTTCGCAAATTTGAACAGAGTACCATGCTTAAATCAAACTACTGGATTTTGAGAATATCGGTCCATATTTGACTATATCCCCCACATAAGGTCCGCTCCCGGAATCCACGTTAATACTAATAGATAGATAGATTCGTATTTTCTTCCACATCATGAGGTTATACGACCGGAAAGTAAATCAACGAAAGTTAGGGTGGTGTTCAATGCATCTAATGGCGTTTTCTTTTCTGGCAAAAATGTTACACGTTTTTCCCATTTCGCATCTTTTTTAATTTTTTTGTGTTCTTTTCTGAAAAAATATCAACACTGCTAAAGTGTAGTGTGTTCTTTTCTATAAATGTCACACTATAAATTAAAAAAATGGTGCACCTTTCACACTCTGAATTTTTAGAGGGGGAGAATCGCACGATAAAACAGCTGACCAGTGATGCCAACTTTTGAGACTCAAAACGCGTAAACATTTTTGAAAAAAAGGCTAAATGGAAAATAATCCATATAAAACCACATCCAATTTTCTTTTTTTTTGCGTTTTGAGTGACTAAAATCCGGCTAAATCTAGCCCGAAAAGGGCTAAGTTGGCTTCCCTACAACTGACATTTGTTTTGTTTATAAATGTGTATTTGTGTTAAGAAACAAAAAAAATATACAAAATGGAAAATATTACTACTTTTTTATATGCTGAAAAAAAATTTTGGATGACTTGTTGAATTCATCTTCATTATCTGATGATGATAAAATATTTTATATGATTATGGAAAAGTGAAAGGCTTTGTAGAGAACGTAATTATGAATACTTTGAAGTTGATGTATGTCAAATTTCCTACTTCTTATGTATATATGTAATGTATGTCTATATATATAATTTTTATACTTTAAGAATTTGCGTATTAGTCGGGAAGGTGCCACTGGTGTTTTTGATAAATATTCATTGTCTTACTTTAAGCGATCTTACCAGGGAGCTATCTGCTTCTTCTTTTTTAACAAAAAAAAAAACAAAAACAGCTGTACATGAAAAAAAGGTGTTACACTGTTGTCATTTTATGTTCTATTCTGACCATTAAAAATGCGACATCTTTAAAATGTGGGGTAAACATTATAAAAATGTACATAATAACTGTGTAACATTTTATTTCAGAAAAGAAAACACCATAAGAAAACAAATAGTGGATTTTCATTGAACGATGTTCTTCACCAAGGCCCAGCTCTTCAAGGTGATTTGATGCAGATAGTGCTTAGATGGCGCTATTACAAATACGTGTTCACTGGCGACATAGAGGAGATGTTCCGCCAAATACGCGTTCATGAAGCTAATCGACCGTATCAGCGAATTTTATTCCGTAATGACCCGAATAGTTTTATCAAATCATTCCAAATGAAAACAGTTACCTTTGTAGTCAACTGTGCACCATTTTTGGCTATAAGAACTCTTCAGCAGTTAAGCTAGGACTGCAAAAGTCTTTTTCCAAAAGCATCTACAATTTTAAAGAACGAAATCTATGTAGACGCTATCTTGTCAGGAGGACACAGTCTTGAGGATGCAAAATCGAAGCAAAGTCAACTAATACAGGCTTTAAATACAGCAGGCTTCCCCATGAAGAAGATCACAGCCAATGACAGCTTTCTACTGAATAACTTGGCCCGGGATGATCTTCTAGATGAAGATATATTGAATGCCCCTATTGCGGTTCACAACTTTTTTAATAATTTGGTCGTCTTTCATAAATCGGTATTGCCATTCACAACTTAAATGTAGTTGACTTTTTGGTTGTGCTGCTGATTTTTTGGTTGTGTTTAATAGTATTGCGGTTCACCATTTTGGATGAGTTTGGTTGACAAAAACGATAAATATACACAACTGCTTATTAGCAGTTGAGTCTTTGTCGGTTATAGATTTAAATAAAATTTTTAATACATTTCCTTTAAAAAAATAATACAAAAAAGATAAAAAAAATGGAAAAATCGTAAGTATAGGTGTTTTTTGATCTTAATATAATTAATTAAATGATTAATACACATACGCAGGACAGTCAAAATAACCAAAGCCCAATTTTAGCGACTTGTGCAGCTGATGGAAAAAAAATCCAAACTTGCTAAAGGAAAGCAAAAATTTGAGATGACTAAAACTCAGTGTAAGGAAGCGTGGGAAGGATTTCAATAGAATTGAATAGCTTGGGCCCACCTACAAGAACATCCTTCGAATGGCAACGTGTAAGTATATGACATCTTAATTA
Source organism: Bellardia pandia (assembly GCA_916048285.2). Lineage (NCBI taxonomy): Eukaryota > Metazoa > Arthropoda > Insecta > Diptera > Calliphoridae > Bellardia > Bellardia pandia. The sequence continues at coordinate 88,486,858 of OU696529.1, forward strand.
TTGTAAACAGACATTTTATTAGAATTTTTACTTCATATAGGTTTGGATTCATTACAAAGCAAGTATTAAAAAAAAACTTGCTAATAATAAATAAAACCAACAAGCAGCAGGTGGTGTTCCTTCACAAGAAATTCCGCTTAATGTACTTGAGGATTGCGTGTCCCAGCTGTTATCACTAAATGACCAAGAAGCACCATCTGGACACACTTTCGGCGTTGAAAACGTTGGTCCGTCAACAAATCCGGCTTTAGAAACTCCTCAAAATCTGGACATGGAACAAATCTTTACAAATGAAACTGAGATAATAAACACATCAGCCAAGAAAAGAAAAAAATCACCAGAACAAGAGCGTCTGGAACTTCTGAGAAAACAATGCGAGACACAAGCTAAACTTTAAAAACGTATTAAGGATTTGGTGAAAAACAGTTATAAAAATTATGAAATAAACAAGCAGCTTTTACAAATTAAGCAAAAAAAAAATTGCCTCTATGAAAAATAATACTTATTATACAAACATATTTGTTACTTATTTTGGAAATTTCTTACTTCGCACTGGGTAGCTCAAGAGGATTGGAATCATCGCGTATTTTTCTACGTATACGTAGAACATTTGTATTAGCGTCATGATTTTCGTCTTCAAAAAATAAATCCACACTTAAATCCATTCTTTTTATTTTATAAAAACTTGATTTTTTTGCGTTTTTTTCTTCACTTTACAAATAAAATGCATGATGTTGCCAACATGAAATCGATATTTCATGTCGGCAACGCCATAACAATTACAACTAAAAATCGTTGTGCTACACAATACCAAAAAATAATTTGGTTGAGTTAAAGTCGGGTTGACTGACAGACGACCAAACTTAGTTGAGTTGAGAACGGCAATAGGGGCAGAAATTTGGCGATTCTAGTACAACCAAAACCTTAGGAATACACTGGAACGCGATGTCCGATTGTTTCTACTATGACATAGAACCAAACCCAATTGTACCTCATCCTACAACAAGGCAAATATTGTCAGTTATAGCAAAGTTATTTGATCCTCTGGGTTGGCTGGGTCCAATTGTGGTAGTAGCGAAAATATTAATGCAAGAATTATGGGAAGCAAAAACAGAATGGGACGAAAGAGTTTCACCGCCCATAACTGCAAAATGGAATGCATTTTTGAAATCTTTACCACAAATTGCATCACTAAGAATTCCTAGATGGGTACAATTTGCACCAATATACAAGATAAAGATTCATGGATTCTGTGACTCGTCGGAAAAGGCTTACTGCGGTTCAATTTATATGCGAACTACAGCTTCTAATGGAGACATTTTTTTGTAACCTGCTTGCAGCAAAAACTAAGGTAGCACCAATAAAGAGAACCACAGTGCCAAAACTCGAACTGTGTGAAGCAGTTTTGCTATCAAAATTAGTTAAAAGTCTAACGGAAAATGCAAAGTTCCCCTATGAACTCTATTTGTGGACGGACTCCTCGATAGTCCTCGGGTGGCTACAAAAACCGCCGAACAGTCTCAAAACCTTTGTCGCAAATCGCGTTGCAAAGATAATTAGCATATGTAATAAAAGCAACTGGAGGCATGTAAAAACGGAGGAAAACCCTGCAGATCTAGGTACTCGTGGTTGTTCCCCGCAAGAACTCATTGAGAGTAGACTATGGTGGCACGGACCCACCTGGCTATCACAGCCATCTGAACTTTGGCCAAAACCCAGAGCTTTTGAGCCTACAGATTTGGAAACAAAAAAGGTTCCAGTTCTCCACGTAAAGGTCACACAAAGTGACAGAACTAAAACATTTCTACAAGAAGAAATTGACTCTAACGACATATTGAAACGTTTCTCCTCCTTTGCTCGAGCCTTAAGAGTTATTAGTTATTGTTTTCGTTTTTTCAATCGCATTCGGAAACATCATTTTAACAGTGAACCATTTGTAACCGCGGAGAAAATGCAATTCACAAAAAACCGTTTGATCGTCATCGCACAACAAAATTACTTTCCCCATGAATATGAATGTCTTCAAATTAAGCGGCCACTTAAACAGAAGAGCAGACTTTTAACCTTGTGTCCATTTCTCGATAAATGTGGTCTATTACGCGTTGGAGGTAGGCTTAGTAACTCGGAGTTAAGCTACCTGGAACGCCATCCTGTAATTATTCCAAAAAAATCTCACTTTGCAACTCTTTTGGTTGCATACAGCCACAATATTTTGCTTCACGCAGAACACCGCATCATGCTAAGAGCTATTAGACGAAATTGTATTCGAAACTGCAAGTCCTGTACCATCTACAAACATAAAGTGCAGAGACAAAAAATGGCAGAACTTCCTGCAGAAAGAGTAAACTTCTCGTTACCATTCACTTATACGGGAGTTGATTTTGCAGGCCCATTTAATTTGAAATCATCTAACTTGCGAAATGCAAAAATTGTTAAGGGTTACGCAACTGTATTTGTATGCTTCTCTACAAGAGCAGTACATTTGGAAGCATGCTCAGATCTTTCCACAGACGCATTTTTGGCTTGTTTTGACAGCTTCGTTGGACGTAGAGGTTTTCCAAAAACCATGTTTTCTGACAACGGTCGAAACTTTCTTGGAGCGAGTCTTGCCTTACGTAAGGCCCACAACGAGTTTCTTAAAACCACAGAAAGAGCCTTGACAGAAAAGTACAATTCGCATGGTTTTAAGTGGTCATTTATACCCCCTTATGCACCTCACATGGGAGGTCTCTGGGAGGCCGCCGTAAAAAGTATGAAGTCACATTTGAAAAAGGTAGCAGGTACTCTCATATTTACGTTTGAAGAATTTGCCACCATGTTAATCAGAATTGAAGCGGTATTAAATTCACGTCCAATGTCTCCGTTAACTGAAAACCCAACAGAATTGATACCCTTAACTCCAGGTCATTTCCTGAGAGGAGCACCCTTAATTGCTCCCCCTGAAGCTAAAGAAGAAACCCAGTTGGATAACTTAAATTACCTCAAACGATGGCACCGTCTTAAGGCTGTACAACATATCTTTGCACGTCGTTGGAAAAACGAATATGTCACTGAACTTCAAAGAAGAGTGAAATTGAAAACGGAACAAAATAACATTAAACCTAATGACTTTGTTATAGTTAAAGATGATTTGCTACCCCCCACTGAGTGGCGTCTGGGACGCATAATAAAGGTTATCTATGGCAAAGATAGTAAAGTACGTGTAGCGGAAGTTAAAACTCAAAATGGAAATGTAATACGTTCAATATCAAAACTATGCATTTTACCTACTTTCCCTACTCAGAATAAAACTTCCGAAATCCCACCTGAAACAAAGTAAAATACACCATATATTATAACAAGAGAAAGTCGCTATACAAATTTTCTAATAACACAATATATAACTTCTTTTCTTCCCCTCTAGCCATCTAAATGCCACGGTACATTTTATGCCTAAAAAACCACGCTCTTAGACACTGCCAATGCTTTGTAGCAAAGTCTATAGAAGATAGAAGACTCTACATCAACAAGTGGAATTATTGCCTGAACTGTCTTGCTCACACCCATGCTCGTTTTGCTTGTCAATCTGCCAACCGTTGTGCTATTTGCAATGCTAAACATCATTCTATGCTGCATCGGGACCGTCCCCATGACGTCACCTCATCAAGCTTCGAAGAAGATGATGCTGTTAAACTTCCCTCTACGATTATAACTTCAACACAACTAATTCCCCAAGAAGAGTCTTTTCCAGCAGCGGAATTACCCGCTTTTTCAGCACTCCAGAATAATTTTATTCCCCCTCTCATCAGAGTCAATTTAATTCACCAGGAAAATCCTATGTGGGTTACGTTCCTGTTAGATCCAAAAACTGAAACCTCCTTTTTGAACAGAACTGTGGCAAATATCTTCCCCAGATTTTCACCTGATATTGAGGCAGATGGTAAATCTTTTGGTATATTCCGGGTCTCGCCAACATTTGAACGACGTAATCGCCACGGTCCTATCGCTGGCTGGAAACTAGAACTAAAGGATGTGGATGTAGTCGTGCCACCCCCCATTGAAGACCCACAACTGTGGGAACACTTTAAAAGTATTGTGCCCCAAGCGCATCCACACTTTCACAAGTGTCGTGAAGTAGATGGAGTCATCGGAAGACAAACATTGTCCAAAATTATGTCTGATCGAGAAATTCAGCCTAATGAAAACCTTCTCAGAGGGCAGCTCTCAAGATTCGGTTGGGTCATTTCTGGACTATGGCGTGGTTGAACCTGTCACTAAGTTGCCCGGGAATATGTTGAACCGTGTTCAACAAGTTTTTGTATAAAATTGTATTTTCTCTTTATTTTCTAGTTTATGAAAAATCATTTATTTAATATACATAATTCGCCTTGAAATAGCGGATTTTGTATAAACGTATATATATATATATATATGTACTTAGATTTAGTATACAGACCTGAATTCCTTTGTTAGTTATAAGTTAGTTATAAGTAAGAGCTCAATAAAGCAAGAAGTGCTTTTTTTAGTCAGACAAAACCTGTTTGTGTTTTAATTAAAAAAACACCCCCTTTAAATTTAGGCAAGGGAAATATTCAAAGGAACATATCTTCCCCAGGCCCTAACATATATATTAAATATACCGTTATTATGTAGAAATTCGACGTGAAATATCCTTATATGCATGAAAATAAGTGTTCAAAATTTAAGAAGATCGGCTCATAATATGTCATAGCTGCCATATAAGAACAATTTACAAAAAAACAAATAAACCCACAAAAATGTATAATAAATATCGATATCGAACCAACTTTTATATGGATCAGAAATTTTAAACCAGAAATCATATTAGTATCGGTTATACGGCAATTAAGCTACTGGATTTTGTAGCTGTCAGTCAATAATAACTCCTGAATTAAGTCCACTTCCGAGCATAACAACCAACCATACAACTCTTGTAAATAACGCTATTGAGATGAAATTCAAGAAATATAATCCTAAAATACATAGAAATTACATTAGTGAATACTGGATTTAGAAGCCATCGGTCCATAATTGGTCCACTTCTTCTATGCCACCCATAAATCCTTTGTAAATAATGTTATTGAGATCAAATTCAAACAAAATCGCCTCACCTTATATCTTATCCTTTTGTATACTCTGTTTCTTAACTTGTGAATATGGAAAAATGTTCTTTTAATTTTATAAATTGTTTAATTACAATCAAGATTATTATGAAAATCAGACAAACTCTGTAAATTACAGTAAGAATCGGTAATTACATCAATTATAAATGGTCGAAATTAGATAAAATTTCAAAATATTTAACATAAATTATGTTGGTCGTAAAATTGTCTTTCAAACAATATATAAAATACTAATAAGATTTGCACTAAGACTGAATAGAAAACACAGAATAAGAATATTCTAGTCCTATAACCAGTGTAGTTTTTCTATTTCTTAGTACGTTTAGGTGGAGGGTATTTAAGATTCGGCACAGCCGAATATAGCACTCGAACTTGTTTTTATTTGATTTGAAATTCTCAGGATATGGTTTGTAAAGAAAAAATTTAAAAAATTCCGGGTTGTTTAGCTGAAAAGCTCTTGAAAGTGGATGAACAATTGGAAGAGATTATGAAACTCTCTGAGCCGAAACCAAATCGCTTAGAATTTGATACTCAGAACAATTTAACAAACAATATGGAAAGAAATGAAAGAAAACAAGGAAATTAGGAATTTTTTCTTATTATTTATTAAATTATTTGAACAAAGGATTTCTTACCAGTAAAGGAGAATGAAGTGAACAGTTGAATGGTTAGTTTGTATCTAGCCGAAAATAAGTATTTACGATCTTTTTAGAACATTGGCCTATAATCATAGTCATAGAAAAAGCATACTTTAAGTAAAAGTAGACTTTTAAACAACAAAAACATATATGCCCCTATTGCGGTTCACAACTTTTTTAATAATTTGGTCGTCTTTCATAAATCGGTATTGCCATTCACAACTTAAGTGTAGTAGAGTTAATGTAGAGTTAAAGTCGGGTTGACTGACAGACGACCAAACTTAGTTGAGTTGAGAACGGCAATAGGGGCAATAAATTTTGTTCTGAATTTAAAACAAAGCATGCTTTTGCTTAAAGTATGCTTTTCCTATGACTATGAGTATGGGCCATTGTCATTTTATTTAGCACTTTGTGACAAGTGGAAGTATACTGCAACACATAGCTTTCTGTATTTATATATATTAAGGAAAATTGGAATTGTAAGGAAACTAAGGAGAATCGCTGTGTTGTTTTGGTGTAAACATTACTTGTTTTTTTACTAGGAAAAATAGAAATATAAATTAACTTAGGATTTACTTACCCCCTGGTCCACGATGTCGAACGATAACGTTCGCTTAGATAAGACTTAAGACACGAGCTTGATTGTGGAATAAACAAACTTTATTGAGTAAAAAATAGATACGATAAAAAGTTTGTGTCTTAAATCTTATCTAAGCGAACGTTATCGTTCGACATCTTGGACCAGGGGGTTAATATTACTATTGTTAATTCAGAATATTATCTGGCAACTCTGTCCTAAACTGAAAACAACGTGAAATTTTTGCTCGCAGAAAATAATACAAATTTTATTTAAATAAAATCTTTGTTAGCGTTTATGAATTCTCAAAAGCGTAAGAAATTTTGGGGTAATGACCCTAAGCATAAGGTACCCAAGTTAAACGACGGGATAAACTCGGACAACAGATTTCATCTACTGTCCAATGATGAAGATGTTGACACACTAAAAACGGAAAGAATTCCACCAATTATTGTGGACTCCAACGTAAGTTTCAGCACTAGGTTTATTAGGTGATAACTATATGTATAAAAGAATGTCAATAGGCACAAAAATAATGTCTAGCACGATCGAACTGTATAATGAGGCGATACAGGTATAGGGTGTGTTTTTGAGAGGTATAGAACTTCGAATTGAAATAAAACACAAGAAAATCGTTTTAATGACCATCAATTTGGCTTTATTGGAAGGATAATTTTATGCCATTAATGTTTAAATATGATTTCAGGCATGTGGCCGCCGCGGCTGGCTCGAATAAAGCCAATTCTACAGGTCTAATTTTCAACCACTTTTTCGAGCATATGGGGACGTATGTCGGCAATAACGCCACGAATGTTGGCTTCCAATTCCCCTAACGTTTCTGGTTTGTTGGCGTAGACGAGCGACTTCACATATCCCCAAAGAAAATAATCCAATGGTGTCAAATCACACGATCTTGGTGGCCAATTGACAGGTCCATTCCGCGAAATTATGCGCTCATCGAATGTTTCCTTCAATAAATCGATTGTGGCGTGCGCTGTGTGGCATGTAGCGCCGTCTTGTTGGAACCACAACTCATCCACATTCATGCCGTCCAATTCGGAAACAAAATAGTCGGTTATCATAGCTCTATACCGGTCTCCATTAATTCGGGTCCTCTTCAACACTTTGCTCTACAGCGGCAATTGTTTCTTCGGTGCGCACTGTTCGACGTCTCTGCGGATGCGTATTATCACATAGAGTAAACGTAGTGCGAAAACGATCCATGGTTAACCGAATTAATTGCTCTGATGGACGATTATGTCGACCATAAAATGGACGGAGCTTGCGGTAAACTTCGCGAACTGAACCGTTATTTTCGAAATAAATTTGCACGATTTGCAAGCGTTGTTCTTTTGACAACCTGTTCATGATGAAATGGCAAACCAAACTGAACATAAATGACATTAGAGTTGCCAGATTTGACCACAAAATGCCAGTTTTATCTCTTTTCGAAAAACAAACCAGTAAAAAAAACTCCCTATACTTAAAGAAAGACAAATGCATTTTTACACTCACGAGTTAAAATACAGTAAAATCTTTAAGATGGTTTTATTTGGTCTTCCAAGACAATCAAGTGATATAATGGACGAATTTAAAAAAGCCCATAACATTACGCCCGTAAGCGTAAAAGAAATTGTGACAAAATGATCGAACGAGGACGATACTCTTTATCTGGAAGAATTTGACAGACAACACATCTCAAAGAGTGAGGTCTTGAAAATAAAATATTTTTGCCAAATTGCTATTTATTGGAGAAAGCCATATAAAGGCAATAAAGGTCCTACACAGTGTACCAAGTGTTCAATGTATGGGCATGGTGTCAAAAACTGCAATAGATTGCAAATATGCGCCGCCTGTGCTGGTAATCATGAATTCGGCAATTGTTCTTTAAACAAAAGTTGCCCCGGTAAAAATGTGGTTTACAAATGCCACAACTGTTTTAGGAAAAATTATAAATTCGTAAACCACAGGGCAGATGACCCCAGATGCCCGTGCCGTCAAGAATATCATGAAATTCGGCAACGTTTAACCTCCAAATCCAACTCAGCCATAAGGAATCGTAGTTCTAACTATGTATTAGAAGATGAAGATTTCCCACAACTAGCCAGACAAGAGCAGACTGTTAATGCTGAAAACACACTAGCCCAACAAAAAAAGCTATTCTCTTTTGTGTCTAGAGGTAAAGCTAATGACAACACCGATGACTTAACCAATGAGAAACTATCGGAAATATTTTTTAATGCAGTTGATGCATTGGAAAAATGTCAAACCAAGTTTGACAAACTGAGAGTTTTAGGTATGATACTCCAACATGTCATATAAAACCTTTGTTGTACAAAATTTTCAGGTTATGCACTGGAACGCTCAAGGCATAACAACCGAGTCAGCAGCTTCCCAGCTCGAAAAAGTTATTCTCGACAAAAAGATCGACATCCTTCTGCTAAACGAAACGTTTTTAGACGCACACCACAAACTTCAATTAGGAGGCTACAAAATTTACCGTGAAGACCGGCTAACCCACGGCGGAGGAGTTCTCATAGCAATAAAAAGTAACATAGTTCATAAGAAGTATAGAAAATATTTCCGTTCAGGTCATAATTAATAGAAGTCCATTAGTTTTTACTGCTGCTTACAGCCCAAATTACTCCCCGGACTTCAAGAAAGACTTGGATCTTCTTACAAACCAGTCTTGTGAGTATTTAATTTTTGGTGATTTCAATGCACGACACACTCATTGGAATTGTGTTTCGAATAACTCAGCCGGTAATGAGATTTACAGACATTGTCTGCTTTCCAATTATTATATATATTTCCCATTCCCATTTACTCGTTTCGGACTAAATTCAACATACGTACAACCCTCTACAATAGATATTTTGTTATCCAACTCCAGTATCCCCTTTTCAAATTTAGAGTCGCATCCAAATATTCTACAATCAGACCATGTTTCAATAACCTGTACTATTTACGGTCAGGTTGAAAATAAACTAATTTCAGTTCCTTTGTATAACCGCGCAGACTGGCCAGTAATTAAACTCTGGATAGAGAGCGAAATTATACGTCAAAATCTTCACCAATCTGATTTTGCGCCTAACAACATAGATTCACTATTAGATAGACTAATTATAATTGTTAAGGATGCGTTCAGAATGGTTCCAACAGAAAGCAAAAACCCATGGCAAAGAGAAATTTCGGATACATCTAAGATGCTTATTGCTCAACGTGACAAATTCAATCGTAAACTTCAGATATGTAGGGATTCAAATTATAGGGCCCATTTAAATAGTATATTAAGGCAGTTGAATAGTCTAATTAATTTCCACCTCAATAAGGACAGAAATGATTCATGGTCAAGATTTATCTTAAAGCTTCCTACAGGATCCAAAAAATTCTCAAGTGCTTTAAAGGAAAGGAACTCATCTTTTTCCGACCTGAATATAAGTGGCGTAATTCTAAAATCCGGAACAGAAAAAGCTAATGCAATAGCCGAGATTTTCTGCAAGTCTCATACTCTAACCTGTAATAACCCATCTCCTTTAGACACACCTGTATCTAATTATGTTAATTATCTTGATAACATTTCTTGTAGTAATAGTTTATTTTTTTTTTTTTTTTTTTTTTTTATGTTATCTTGATAACATTTCTTGTAGTAATAGTAACATTGTTCTCACAGATTACTCTGAAGTTAAAACATTTATTATGTTATTAAAAAATAATAAAGCTCCAGGTCTAGATGGTATAAGTAGCATTATTTTAAAAAATATGCCAGATAGTTTTTATGAAATACTTAGTAAATTATTTAACTGTTGTCTAAAATACGGCTATTTTCCCGAGACTTTTAAAAAATCGAAAGTAATCCCTATCCCAAAAAAGGCCAAGAATCTGAAATTACCTTTCAGTTACAGGCCAATAAGCATTTTGAGTTTACTGAACAAAGTCTTCGAAAAAATAATTCTAAAAAGATTAATAGATTTTACTGACCAATATAGTTTGATTAACCACCAACAATTCGAATTCCGTAAGGAACACTCCACCGTACACCAATTAAAACGAGTATTGAATATTATAGACAAAAACAAAAGGAATCGCAAGAGCACTGGCATTATTTTCCTTGATATCGAAAAAGCTTTTGATACTATCTGGCACGACGGAATGATATTCAAGCTCAATTCTTTAAATTTCCCAATTTATTTGCAGTTAACAATTAAAAGTTTTCTAAGAAATCGCTTTTTTGTTGCCTTTGTTGACGGCGAATTTTCTAATGAAAAAACTATTCCAGCAGGATTGCCTCAGGGATCAGTGTTATCTCCCATACTGTACTGTTTATATACGTCCGATATTCCTCTCCGTAGGAATCAATTAGCAGCATTTTATGCTGACGACAGTGCTTTCATATGCTCTGGTGAAGTCTCAAATGCAATTGTCAAGAGGATGCAGGAGAACCTTACCTCAAGGCAAAAATATTTTCACAAATGGAAAATTAAAGTTAATGATAATAAAACGCAAGCTATCCTATTTCCATACAATAAATCGCCCAAACGTATTCCTACTCTCGTCGAAATGTCATTTCTATTAAGGATGATATTAAATACCTAGGTTTAGTCTTAGATAAATAACTTTTGTTTAAACAACACGTTAATTACATCTGTGATAAAGCTATAAAGTGTAGTCGCGCTCTGTTCCCCATACTAAACAGGAGGTCTAAACTCAACAAGAAAAATAAATTATTGCTTTATAATATGTGCATTCGGCCGATACTAACCTATTGTTGTTAAGTCTGGTTTCACAAAGCTGCCAAATCCCATACGAAGAAGCGTCAAATTATTCAGAACAAAAATTTAAAAATAATAGATTCAATTATAAAAAGATACTCAAGTTTGTCAATGACCTGACGCTGTCATATAAAATGCAGATTGTCTAATTATGAAACAATAAAAAATTTAGTAAACCATCACAAGAATCTTTTGCCGAAAGAATCTTATTAGTGGTAGTTTTTATCAAATTTCATTATAACGTTCTCAAAGTTTGTAAGAGGTTTTTGAACAAATTTTTCCTCAAGACTGTTTTATTAATAGCATATTTTTTCAATTAATAGATTTAAATTGTTGTAATACTTATGTAAGTAAATTCTCATAACTCTGTACCTTATTAGCCTATAAGACTTGTAAATAAAAATAATAATAAAAAAATCAGAATATTGATTAAAACTAGAATTAAAATTACAATAGCGGTATTCACACCGAGCTTGTTAGTTTGTTAGTCGGTGACGACCCCATTTTTAAAACTTTGTTAGTCTGGTAACTTTCGTAGTAAAACAGCTGATTTATTGTTTTGACACAATTTATTATTCTGGAAAAAATAAAACATGCCACGAGAAAGTGTAAAAAAAAACAATTGTAAACCATTTAATTACTCATTTTTTCTTTTGGTTATCCACTACGAGAACAGTTTATGATTTATTAAAATAAAATAAAAAATCATTTATTTAACATACTTACTCTCAATGTACACAAATATTTTTTTAGAAATGTATCACAAATGATTTTGTAAATATATTTATTTAGAAACTGCAACAGCTGATTGTGAGTTACCAACTAACAACTATTTTATCAGGGGTGCCGTGTCGTTAATTTGTTAAATGTTTATCCGTTAGCGCGTTAAATATACAACAACAAAATGCGTGTAAAAAAGTAACGATTAACGACTAACAAACTAACAAGCTCGGTGTGAATACCGCTAATATAAGTTTGGAAACTATGAAGAAAATACGTTAGTAGTATGGAATTCAATAATATCAAAGTAGCTTTGTATAACTTAAGGATTGAAATGAAAAAAGGAATTCAGAGTGGTTTGTGTCGCGATTTTCGGAAAAGAGAATGTTTCATTAAATAGAAAATTAAACTGCAATTTTGGATGAATGGAGAAAATTAATGGAAAAGCATAAAATATATATTTATTTTCGAATTTTTGAAAATATGCAAAATGGCTTCACATGTGTAATAGGAAAATACTTCCACGGAATGGTTTTCGTTTTGGATGCCATTAAGTGACTGGATATCTAAATACCATTAGCTATTCGGAGTTTAGAGTTCGGAAAAATATCTGACAAGTTTGGTGATAGAATCTTGTTCCAAATCGTCTGCCCTGGGATTTTTGGTAGAAACACGAACTTCGGTAAAACTTCTTTCCAAACAATACGTAGTGCCTTTGCAATGCAGTTGTCATCAATTTTAAGGAACAGGCGTCTTGGTTGTATATCCGAAATAATTTGGTTGACGTTTCCAATGCATTTTTTTTTTATCGAAATTCCAGCTATAATGAACCTTTTTGCGTTTGGAATACGAAGAATTTGACTAACTTTTGGATAAGTAGCCACGATGCCATCGGCCAGTTGGAATAAAGTCCGAATAGTTTGGTAAGGCGCAGGATTACCGCCGATTGTCACTGATTTTATTTCGTAATCTTGGAGAATTACGTTGGGACTATTATGGAATTGGAATAATTGTAATATATGGAATTGCTTCGGATCGACCAGGATTTGTCGATCCATTTTTTGGACATCTGCATACTTGACACGTGGATAATTTAGGCTTTGTAAGTATCAAAAATTTTGTAAAATTCGACTAGGATGCAGGACTTCAGTGGAACTTAAAGGTAGAATGGACTTAGTACGTCGCGCAATGAATCGTGTTTTTACGATTCACAACTACTCATAACATTTTAAGTATAAGTGGTTTTACATCACTGAAATTTAACTACTCTGAGTTACTCAAACTCACAACAACGTTGACTTATAAATGCGGGTGGATATAACAAGGTGAATTTAAATACAAGGTGACAGCGTAGCGCCAGCTGATAATTCACGGTGAAATTGAAAATGTCAAAAAGTTATATAAAAAAAAAACTTTTTGACAGTGACGAAAGTTTTTCATATAGAAAAATGCCTGTTGTTCTTGCCTTGTTGTAATTGTTGTAGCAATGCTGTCACCTAGTATTTAATTTCACCATGGGATATAAGTATGAGTACTACGCCGGCTTCGAGCTCATACCATTCCCAATATGTTTGACTCATAAACAACGGTATTTAGATTTACATTTTAAGAAAAATACTCACATACTCATAAAATATTCAACTCAGTTAAGTCATTAAAAAAAATGTCAGCTTATTCCGTTATGTATTTACACAAAATAAGTAAAAAAGAAATATAAAAACATACAAATAAGTTTATAGGAAAACATATTGGGGAAAATATAACATTTATTATTTTATATAATTTTTATAAGCGGACTGTAAGAATGAACGACACTCGCATGAGTGTATGCGAGTCATACTTATTTTTTCATCGTCTACATCATACATGAGATTAAATCTGAATATAATGAGTACTTCAAACTTTAAATATGAATATTGGTTTGATGATATTGAGACAAGTATGAGTACGTATAAGTCATGATTCAAGTATACTCACTTTTTCAGTACTCATAACTGATCTCTGGTACGTATAACGCATAGTTGGGGAATATAGATTTTAAGTTTCGTGTGAGTAATATGTTGGAAAGAGGAATTTTCAAATTCCAGAATACATATAAGGCGGAAAATCTTTGAACATATGAATTAAATCGCTATATTTCTCAACTAGGGTATTGTTATTGGATTTGAAGTCAGGAATATGAAGTAACCAAATTTTATTTTGTAAAAATATTGACAAGACAATATTTGGAAATGGTTTATCGGGGTGCACACCCAAAATGTGATGATGAAGTAAAATTTGGCTATTGATATTATTTGGAGCAATCTTTAAATATTGACCGTCACTAAATTTATTATTTGGAAAATTCGCTACTTCCCAGTTACCAGAAAAATGTTCGCAAAAATTAGAAATTAACGAGGGAGTACCGATATTGAACATCGACCCAGTTAAGATCCACCCAAATATAATTTGCTGAGCCAGTAATGAGCCACAAACATTAGGTCATACACCCGAAATCATAATTGACGGGAGGAAGTCACCACCAACTGGATAGGAGGAAATTTAGAAAATAGTGAACCACCAAGTGTTTTGGAAGGAAGAGTACCGAATAATCAGCTAGGTCCGTAGTTGCCAACTGTGCATCAGAATAGATAAAAGGACTTGCTACGAAAGTACACTGATTGTGGACACTAGTGGATATAGTACGATTTGTGCATTGACATTTTTTATTCAAGTGGTGGATATCCATTATTGCTGTTCCCAGTAGAACCTCTTTCGAAACAGAAAAGGAAGATTTAACCATATCAGCTTCGGAACTACAAGTGGACTATATAATATTTGAATTAGACTTAGTTATAAACGAAGCTGAATCAGAAATAAAACCTGAAATGGATCCTGAACTGGGGGTAGATTGTTGTACGGATGAATCACAGCAAGGATAATAGCATTTTTAAATTCTTTTCACGATTTATGTCTTTTTCAAATTAATGATGTCTACAACTCGTTCGGAAAATTATTAGATTTGATATTTATAAATGAACCAACTGATTGCTTACTACAACGTTCTGATCCAATCGTATTGCCTGAAGACCGCTACCATCCTACTCTCGATATTAGCTTAAATGTTCCTTTTAAAACCAAATCCAGTTATTCAAATTCACAAGATAAAGTTTTCTGCTTTAAAAAATGTAATTATGACGATTTAAACTATTATACTTATATACAACACCAATTGGAATTATCTTCTCTCAATACCAAATAATACTCCTGAATCTATTGACTCAATGATATCAACTTTTTATGAAACTCTACTAATATTTTTTAATCAATGTATTCCAAAAACAATCATATATAATAAATCTGGTCCTCCTTGGTGCACAAATGACTTAATTATATTAAAAATAAACGCTTTAAAAAATATAAGACAACTGGCCTGCAGTCTGATTATGCTAGATTTGCTGTTTCCCGCGCTGAGTATAATTTATTAAATACTAATCTCTACAAAAACTACATATCTAATATAAAGCAACATTTTAAATCTGATCCGAAAACTTTTTATAAATTTGTCAGCACTAAAAAGAAGTCCAATGGTTTTCCCAACGTTATGAAGTATGATGATCAAGAATCTGTTGACAACTTGTTAATAAGTAATTTGTTTACTACTTTTTACCACCACATATTCGGATGCTCAATATACCCAGGATACATACCCTCATCCAATTGAGCAACACCACTCAATTTATTTTTCTCCAATTCATTCATCCCAAATAATAGAAGTCTTAAAAACAGTTAAATCCTCAATTCATTGTGGTCCTGATGGAGTCTCAAGTTGTGTTTTAAATTTTAATATTTCTTTAAAAAATGGTTACTATCCACAGTTTTGAAAAGACTCTTTTATTATACCGTTATTCAGGAATGGCAGCAAAGCAAATATTGCGAATTATAGAGGTATATCAAAACTGAGTGCAATTCCCAAACTTTTCGAAAAATGTGTTACCGATAATCTCCTGCATCAAATCTCCTCTTTGATGTCCCCTTATCAACATGGTTTCAGGTCGTTCTTCAGTAACTAATATTTTGGAGCTGACTACGAGAGTTAATTGTGGTTTTACTCAAAAGAAGTATACTGACTGCATCTACACTGATTTTAGTAAAGCTTTCGATAAAGTTAATAATAATCTGCTACTGATCAAACTTAGTTCCATGGGCTTTACACAAATGTGTCATCACATATGACCACAACATCTCCAACATCGATTGGCTTCACCGGTTGGTACCATTTGGTACGACGTGTCAAATCTGGGAGGTACTCAAGCACCCACCTCTTCCAAAATGCTTGCTTTATCTGTTGCAGTATATGCCATTGTTTTCTAAGAACGACCCTTTCACCAACCGCCGGAGTCTGCACAATATTTGGGCAACCAAGTAAAAAGTGATTGGGTGTTAGAGGTTCACTTTCCGCACTTTCAATGGGAAGATGAGTCAGTGGACGTGAATTCACTAAATTCTCCGCCTCTATCAACAGGCTGTTCAAAGTCTCAACTTGCGGCGATTTTTCCTTCAGGGTGAACGATAGCACACTCTTTACACTACGTACCATGCGTTCCCATGCACCACCAGCTGAGGGATTGGCAGGCGTATTAAATATCCATTCTATTCCACGCCGTGTACATTCATTTGCCAAACTTGCCTCGTCTAACACAAACTCTTCCTTACTGGCCCCGATAAAATTTGTACCTCTATCACTTCTTATACGAATAGGCACGCCTCTGCGATTAATAAAATTCCGAATACACAATACTGCATCGGTCGATAAATCCTTTGCCATCTCAACGTGAATAGCCCTTACCGTCAGGCAATTAAAAACGCCACCCATCTTTTTTCACAACGACGACCAATTAGCACCGTAAAGGGGCCAATATAATCGACGCCTGTGTACGTAAACGGTCTCACATAAGGTGTGAGCCGATCAATAGGGTGTTGTCCCATTAATGGCGGCTTAGGAGCGGCATTCCTATTCTTACATTCTTGACAGTTATTTTTTGCAGATCTTACCAATTGTCGCAAAGAGGGGATCCAAAATTTTGTACGAACTGCCGCGCATATAGATTCCTGATTCTGATGTCTAAAATCTTCGTGATATTGTTTCACGATCAACTTTTTTATAAGGTGCTTCTTTGGCATAATTATAGGCTCTTTTGTCATTTGAGTGACACATTCAGCATTGTTAATACGACCAGAAATCCGTATTAAACCATCTTCTGCCAGAGCATAGCATTTGAAAATTTCAACCGCACGAACGACCCAACACCTTACCCTTAACAACTTGTAGTATCTTGATTTTTCATCGTATGGAATCAGAGGAGCGATGTTCATTATAGTCAATAAATACTTAGATCTCATTTCAGACTCAACCACCTGATCACCAACATCACCAGGCAATCTTGACCAATTCGTTTCGCTGGATCTTAAAAACTGGGGACCACTCAACCAACGGGAGCTTGATGCATTTTTTGAAAAATATTGGGGTGTTGTTGCATCATCCGCAGGGTTCTGGGAACCTGGAACCCATTTCCATTGTTTCACCTTTGATGAGTCTAATATTTCGGCAATACGATGAGAAACAAATTGCTTATAAATTCTACAGTCCGATTGAAACCAATTTATCACGGTCTTAGAGTCGGACCAAAACACCACTTTTAGCGGTTTTATTTCATGACTAGAAATAATTGCATCTTTCAACCTTATTCCGAGTACAGCGGCCTGCAGTTCAAGCCTGGGTATTGAAAGCGGCTTTATCGGGGCACACTTTGATTTACCAGCAACAAATTTTATAGTGATATCGCCTTCACAACAAACTCTCCAGTAAGCAACAGCCGCAAATGCGACCTCACTTGCATCCACAAAAATGTGTAACTCGATTACTGCTGTAGAATTACTAAATTCTAATCCGTAACACCTTGGAACCTTTACGTATCGAACATTTTCAAGTTCCTTATACCACTCATACCACTTTATATATATTGCCTCTGGAATAGGCGAATTCCACTCAATATCATACCTCCATAACTCTTGGAGCAAAATCTTCGATCGTATCACCATATTTGCCAGGAAACCAAATGGATCGAATATTGTAATCGTCAGGCTGAGTACTTCACTTTTTGTTGGTTTTCGACTTCCATTTAACACCGCATCAGGAACTCTTGCAAATTTTAACGCAAAACAAAATGTGTCTTCAGTGGAACACCAAAACAGTCCTAGAACCTTTTCGGCTAATTTCACTTTTACATAAATCTACTTCAGCATCAGCGAATTCATCACCGGCAACATTACGACAAAATTCTTTTGAATTCGATACAAAACCTCTTAATTCAAATCCGGCTTCCTTATGAATATTTACCACATTCTTCGTTACAGATATAGCCTCATCAACACTATCAAAACTATCCACGTAGTCGTCCACATAGTGGCAGTCAATAGTTGCTTTATATGCCCTAGTCTGAGATTCTTTATAAATTCTAGCGTTCAAATTTTTGACATACTGTGCAGAACATGGTGAACTGGCCGAGCCGAAAATCATGGCCTGCATAACGTAAATATCTGGTGGTTTTGTATTATCACCGTCTCTCCATAGAAATCGTTGTGTCATTTGATCTTGTTCCCTGATAGTGATGCGGTGAAACATTTCGCGGATGTCTGCACACACTCCAATTCGACCCTGACGAAATTTGAATAGTATTGATAAAAGTGGTTTTAGCAGATATTTAACTGGACCCTTCATTAATCTAGAGTTAAACGATTCACAACCAACGTTTGCGGCTGCATCAAAAACCAGTCGGCGTTTGTTACCCTTATTTACATTAGTAACAACAAAATGAGGTAAATACCAAGTACCATCATTTTCAATTAAAGCCTCTTCTGGGGACAATTTTCTCGCATAGCATTTTGAAACGTACTCATCAATCTTCATTTTGTACCAGCTAGCTAAATCTTCATCTTTTTTCATCTTTGCCTCTACCCCTTGTAGGCGTTTTAGTGCAACGGAAAAGGTTTCCTTGTAAGCAAATTTATTCTGCTTCCATAAAAGGCCAGTTTCATATTGGAGATGCTTTTTGACCGTTGTCCTTTCGAGTATTTCTTCGGCTTTTATGTCATCATCTGGTATGACAGGTTTAACAGATTTCATACCAAAACTTTCCAATGTAAAATATTCTGAAACTTGTTGTTGTATATCATCAAGAATATTAACATCAACCACGCATACAGTGGCTTCGGCAGCCTCTTCATTAGAACCGAACAAAATGTTTCCCAAACTCGTCTGATGTACGGAAAAATTGTCATCTATATTTATAACGTTGAACGGGCGTACAAGTCTCGTATGAGGCAGACCAATTAACAACATAGGAGTGGCATGAGAATAATCATCTATTACAATATCGTTCAACACAGGAAACCTTTTCTTAAATTTACCAAAATTTAGACTTTGTGGAGGCAGTTGTAGATTTTTAGTTGTTCTTACATTTTTCATATGAAAGCTGCATTCATCTTTATTAATATTGCTTATTTCCAGATTTATCTTCGCTGACATTTCATTTGATGTTTTTCCTCCAATCCAACCAAGTGACAAATTACTTGTTGGTCCTGTAGTCCAATTTGTTTTGCAACCTTTTAATTGTACTGGCATAAACTTACAAAGCGTTTTCTTGTCTAAAGAATCACTAACAATCGTTGTTAAATGTGCGTTATCGTTTAAATTATTCGTACCAACTATCGTACATTTTGTACCTACAGTATCATCACTATTCGTAGTACTACCAGTTTGACGTCTCACAATGTCATCATTTCCATCTGAATGATTATCTTCATGCAGCAATCGATTATGATATTTTGTACATTTCGATAAGCCACATTGTCGGCGATTTCAACGAGTTGTGTCCGATATGTAAACAACCAAAACATAGACGATTGTCTTTCACAAATTTCCATCGTTCAGCTGTGGAAATATTCTTAAATTTGGTGCATTGATTTAAATAGTGATGCTGCTTACACATGGAACAATTTGGTTGGCGACTTTCCCCTGTTGTGATGGCAAACGTTAGCTGCTTCGTTTCTATTGAGATCGTTTTCTGTTGCCAAAGAAATATAAGTAGTAACATCTTGCAGCCACACACTGAATTCCCGTACACTTGGATATTGTCCCAAATGATTTATGGTATATTTCATCCACTCTTCACGTTTTGCAAGGGGAAGTTTATTTACCAACTCAACAAGTAAAGTTGGATTACATAAATGTGGCGTTGCACCGGCATTTTCCAAGAAAACAGTCAGATTAGATACCATCGAGCTAAAGTTGACCATCTCGTATATTCTGCTGCTAGATATTGCCGGAAATGCACGTACCTTTGAAATTTGACTGCGTATCATAATCTGAGGGCGACCGAAATGAAATTCCAGCGTACTCATTACCTGACTTACGCTTTCAGGATGAATCAGATAGGCTTCAACTTTAGCCCTAGCATCTCCCTTCAACGCTTTCTGTAAGCGAGTCAGGTTCTCCAAATTTGTATAATTGTAATTTTGTGTAGTTTCTCTGTAGGAAACGGAAAACATTGGCCATTGCTGTGGCTGTCCATTAAATTCCGGCAAATCGTGTAGCTTACGTATAGATCGGTGATCATTAAAATTTTGTGGGGTGGGCATAGGTGTGGCGGCAGCATTTGCAACACTAAAATATGTTGGAATTGGAGCTGTTGTTTGGCTTGTCGGTGCGGGCGTAAACGGTTGCGTTGACTGAGGCGGCATAAAATTATAAATAGACGATGCAGGTGTATACGCCTGTGCAGATTGAGGCGGCAAATTGTTGTAACTAGATGATGCAGGTGTATACGTTTGTGCAGATTAAGGCGGCAAATTGTTGTAACTAGATGATGTAGGTGTATACGTTTGGGCAGATTGTGAGGGCAAATAGTTCGGCTGTACAGACGTTGGCAAATATGTATGTACATATTGTGTCATAAAGGTGCCTGTTTGTACAGACGGTGAGGGCTTACAGGCCTGCACATAGTAGGGTGGCATATAGGTGTTCGCATAATATGGCGCACTTAAATTTGGATCAAATGAATAAGGATTATTAATACTTATCTTTTGTTGCAACGGCTGATGTGATGATGGCGTTGTACTTGTGTTCTGTGACGAAAAGACGTTGTAGGCTGCTCCAGTCGATATTGATGTAGCTGATTGTGGCATTGGATTTGCTGTTGTTCCACCGGGCATATGTGGTGGAATGACTTCAGTTGGTCGCTGTTTGATCCCTTCTAATAGCTTTTTCATCGATTCTTTTAGGCCGCCAATCTCCTCCTTCAAATCATCTATATATTCCTGCTCGACTATAGTTTTCTCCTGTTCACTTTCGCTTCCGGAGTCAACCTTTTCATCATCGTTGTGGGACATATTCTTATTTTTCCACCGCTGGCTGCGGTGTGGTTCCATAAAATTAATTAAATAATAAAAAAAGTTGCGACAACAACTCGAAATCAATTTTTGTTACGGCGGTAACTTTTCCCAGTAAGAATTATAATAAAAACACGAATCGAAATAACGTTCTTTCAGTATACAAGTATGTTTTTATTCGGTTTTATTATTTAAAATTATTAGAAGTTAAAAAATATAGCAAATACAATTTTCACAAACTTACTTAATTCTATTCTTCTAAGCGTCCCTTCTGGAATTGTCGGTAACTTTGAATTTTACAAGCGACTACTCAAAAAAATGGTTTCAAATCTACCGAGTAACAGAAAACAAACCAGAGTGGACCGCTTAACAAAATAAAGTGGGTTGCCTCAAATTAATTCAAGGGTGGCAATCCCAATAAACTATATAAACAAAATTCAATTTAACGGTTATGAAAATAATACATTTCAATTTACAACGAGAATCAATAGAACTTTTTGTAAATTTTTATTAGGTGAACATCAACTTGAATCAGTTACAGAATTTTTGGACCTTGGTATTCTTTTGGATCCTAAACTAAATTTTAAAAATCATATAAACATGATTGTTAATAAAGCTCGTGGTGTGCTAGATTTTATAAAACGATGGGCGAAAGAATTTACGGAGCTAACGATCACTAAACGGTTATACACTTCTTTGGTAAGACCAATTTTGGAATATGGATCTGTCATTTGGGTTCCTGATGCATATTGTGATATAAATATTGTATTATTTCGTAAAATAATAATAAATCCCCGGGAGATTGGATACTAGAATTGAAGGGGGCCAATCTTTAAAGAGATAGAATTATAAATATGTGCATACTCGGGATGTAGATATTTATAATTCGGGGTTAAGGGAATAAAAAGAAAATGGTTAATTTCTTTTATTTAATGTAGAGAGAGAAATTGGGATGCTCACCTTTTTAGCTCATTTCTTTATAAGGAAAGGAAATAGTTTGGAAATTCGTTGCTTTCTTCAATTTTATTTAACAATAAATTCAAGTTTGTTGTTGTGTATTATTAAATCTATGTATAATTTACTTTAATTAATACGCAAATGTAAATACATCAATTTCAATAATTATGTGTATGTTTCAATTTTATATATGTTTCAATTTTATATATGTTTTTTGTTTAAAGGCAAAAGGATAAGTGTAGGTACGTTCTGTTTAAAGGCAAAAAGCTAAGTAAGTATAAAAAAAGGAGAAGTTAATTTTAACACTTCGGTTGTGACAACAAAAAAACGGCTGAATTTAAATACAAAGTATGTACTAAAATGAGTGTTGTCAACTTCTCTTTTTTTACATATTTAATTGCTAATAATTTTTCTTTAAATAATAAATTTCTATAAATTAAATTTTTTGTTTGTTTATTATTTAAGTGTCCAAAGTTCGTTTGGACATGGCGCCGGCCTTGCCTTCAGGCAACGTCTAGAGTATTTGTGGTACACAACACATTTGCCAATGATCGAATTGCCTCAAGCAGAGCTTTGTTGTTGGAAGATGTTGTGGGTTGATTGGCTGATTGCTGACTTGTAGATGGTTGAGTTGATGGCAATCGTTTTTGTTGTTGTTGTGACCATGTGGCTCGTCGGCTCTTGTAATTTCTAATACGTTGTTCCTTGGGGTGCAGCAAAGTGTGATGAAATCTGTCACATTTTCTGCACGTGGCTAACGATGTACAGCTTCTTAAATCGTGGCTTCTTGCTAGGCAATTTATGCACATACGGTGATTATCCACCACCTCTTCTCTGCTTTGGACATCCATCCTTAGAAATTGTCTGCAGAAGCGTAATGCATGTAAGCGTTTGCACAAAACGCACTTATAAGTGCCGCGATCCTGTCGTCTAGGTCGCACTGCACGTTGAGTCTGGGTTGGACGAGTTCGAGTCAACCGTCGGTTTGGCCTGGATTAGGGGAAACAGAAAAATGTTAGTAAATTTTTACTACAAATATAAATTTAAATGTGTAAAGTATTGGGTAATGGGAATGTTTGGGATTATTGTAGTATGATGTGTAGTAGAGAGTTAAGTTTAAGTGATATAGAGTAAATTTTTGAGCGAAATAATTATACATCTTTTGTGATTTCAAAGTTTTACAATCGGACGAGTTATTGTTTCTTATATCGTTTCCACTTCCACTTATATCGTGTGTGTAGAGCTTTGAGATTGTGTATCTTGCTTGAGAAGTCCCTACCGTTATCGGTAATTACCCTTTGGGGGAGCCCCCGCCTCCCAATGAAGCGAGAGTGAAGCAAGTGGGAAAGGTACATTTGACAAAGTTTAGAGTTCCCAGAGAGTATAATTGGGTAGTGTTCGTTATATGGAAGATATTGGGATAATCTTCCTTTAGCTTTTCGGATTTTGTTCGAATCGAGATATGGATTAAAAGTTTTTGCTATTCTGGAATATTGGGGTAAAGCTACAATTCGAGAAGAACCAGTGAATATTTTATCGGGATATTCACTTTTAAATGGAATTTTTACGACGTCTCTGCTATTTTGCGGAATAGAAGTTTTCACATACAGTATTGTTTTTCAAAGTTAAGCGTATTGGAGATATTTCTTCTTCTTCCCAGAATTTTTTCAGTAGTGTTTGCGGATTATTATTCTCCTACTCAGAGACTGAGTCTCGCAGAGTTTGATCTTCATTACATAATGAACCTATGGAGTTTAGGGTTTCTTGAGATCTATACATTTGTACATTTGAGTGTGTATTTGAAAAACTGAGGCTATCTTTAGAAGTTTTAATACTTGCGAGTTTTTCTACTGCCTCGTACCTATCTACCAGGAATTGAGACATTTGGGACCATTTCGGAAGCTCACTAGGAGACGTGAGTGACTGTTCCCAGAGAGAAAGAGTAGAATCGGGTAATTTCGTCGAGATTAAGCGAATTAAAATAGGGTCCCAACTTTCAACTTCTACCCCGAGTGTTTTTAAAGTTGCGAGTGAATCGTTGACTAAAGATCGTATTCTTCTTATTGATTCGCTATCTTCGTTCGCTGCCGCTGATATATTAGAGAGAATTTTGATTTGATTTTCCACAAGAACACGTTTGTTCTCGTAGTGGGTTGTTAATGCGTTCCATGCTAGGTCAAAATTTTCATGAGAAAACTGATAACGTTTAACTATGTCACCTGCTTCACCTCTCGTTTTGTTTCGAAGGTGAAACAATTTAGTGACTGGAGATAGTTTGGAGTTATTTATATACATGGCTGTGAACATGTCTCGAAACGAAGGCCATTGTTCGTAGCTGCCTTTAAATATTTCTGTGGCACTTGGAGGGAGTTTTGAGCAGTTACTGGAGTTATCAGTGACAAGGGTGGGGTTTGGACCAGGATAACGAGATGTGGACTGAGGCACTGAAATTGGAGACGTATCTATTTTACTAGCTTTTAGCATGTCTTTGATTTGAGAATAACAGTGGTAATATGCCTTTGAACAAGTGTTATAATTCTCATTGGCTTTTGTCTTGAATTCCGTTTCAACTGATCCGTGTGAAACCATTACCTTACGATACGAATCCTTTAAGTTACCCATTCTGAGTCTAGTTCTTTTAACTTCACCTCAAGAAGTGATTCATTGTGCTCTTCCAACGTATTACGTTTGAATGTGTCACAGATCTCAAGCAAATGACCACATTCAAACAGAAACTGTTCTTTATACAGCGAATTAAAGGTTGTGGCAGATGCTTCGGTTACGGAAGGCATATTTGAAAGATGAATTTAAGGGATTTGGGTATTAAAGAGAGTAATGAGTTTTCTGGATTAAATTGCCAATTAGTTTTAAATTTTCAAGATTGTTCTGGTAGTTTACTAGATATGGGTATCTAGTCAAGTATTTAACCAATAGAACCTTAGCAATAGGTATGAGACACTAGCTTAAGTTTGGTTAAAAAAAAGGGGTTTATTTAGAGATTTTACTAGATTTGGATATCTAGTTACGTATTTAACCAATAGTAACTTAGCAATAGGTATGATACACTAGCTTAAGTTTGGTTAAAAAGGGTGAGTTATTTAGGGATTTTACTAGATATGGGTATCTAGTTATGATGTATATACGTACATATTTTTAAAGCTTAGTCTTATAGGAAAATATCACTAAATCTTGTTTTATAGCTTAAGTTAGCATTATATTGAGTTTAGGGGCTATAGGGATATAGCACTAGATATGGGTCATCTAGTATAAATGAAAATAAGTGTACATTTTGATTGTCACTCCATAACTCGAGAACGGCTCGACCGATTGCCATAAAATTTTTAGGGAAGGTACAGGGAGGAGTGATGATGGTTAGTTGATTTTAAAATCCAAAATCGGTCTAGCCATTCTCCAGTTATGATTTTTTTCCTGAAAAAATTCAACATTTGAAAAAAAAGTCCCCTAAAGTATGCTGTACAAATTTGCAAATAAATAAGAGCAGGCAGCTTGTGAATACATCTTATTCTATGAAATACAAATCAATAGTAAATACCGAGCGACGCCGGGGCGGTCAGCTAGTCTAGTATAAATGATAATAAACTGCTTACTTAAATTTATGTTCATAGGGCTAGGGGTTTTATGACGTTAGCACTAAATACTTATGTAGTGTAAGTTATTTAAACTGAGAATATAGACTTGCCTTTGCCAAAGTTGTTAGTAAATAACATAAATTTCCATCGGAGAATGGATAAATTGCATTAGATAAGTATTAGTTTAATTTGAAAGTTAATACATATAGTTAGTTATACATTCTTTCATAAATGACTAACTAATTACAAAATTTGTAGTATGATTGTAGGGACAAACGAAATTTGAATTTGTTAATTTTACGCGTATTTAATTTAAATTAAACTTTTATTTAATTTAATTTTAATTCTGTATGTTTTTTTTTTGTTTTCGCGCCCACTGTCCTATGTGTTTCAAAGAGATGAGACAATAAGTATTATAATGTAATACTCAGAATATTTAAATTTGATAACATTTTTTACTTTTGTTCCACTGTGTTTGTGTTTTGATGAGATATACATGTTTGTATAAGTAAATGTTATTGTATGTAAGAGTATTGTTAAAATGCGAAGAGTTTTATTTTAATCTTTGACCAAGTGTAAATGATTGTGTTTATATGTATGCGAAAAAATTTCGTTTTGAAATTTTAAGTAGATGTAAGTAAATGTGGTTTATAAAGAAGTGTTCTCTGCAAATTTTAAAATAAATGGGGTTTTTTTTTTGAATTTTTATGTATATTGTACAGCCTAATGTTCAATGTAAACTTTACATTGTAAAGTGATTTATTTTGTTTTGTAAGGAAGTGTCAATATAAAGAGATATTTTCTTTATTTTAACCGAATGTAGAAATGTGTTTGTGTTAGGAAATGTTCTCTTTATTTTTAAATAAATGTGTTTTAATTGTAATGCAGGGGCTTCCATTTCATAGCTCAATTGAGCCTACCACTACCAAGACATATTTTTATGCTCTTCAATTCAGTCGTCGATGTGACTTCGACAAGTGCACATGTCTAGCGGATGCTATGTTATTTTTTTCAGGTTAACAGATGATGACACTCAAAAAATATTGTGCGATCAAAAATGCTTTTGGTAACATACATAGCAAATTATAAAATACTAGCTAAACCCGGTGTGCTTTGCTACCCCCCCTCGTCATAAAATAAAACGTATTTATATATTTACAAACATTTATTTATTTAATTTTAATGTATTTATTGCAATGCTTTAGGCGAGACCATGCCCCTTTGTCCACTTACATAATCAAGAATTTAATATTTCGTAAGAATATCCTGTTGTGAAAATTTAATGACGATCGGTAAAGTAGTTAAGACTATATTACGATGTTTAATTTTCCTAAAAAGGGGCGTGGTCCCACTCACTTTTCTCCTGGTATGTATTCCTAATTATGCCAATACCATATGTACCAAATATCACCGACGTACGTCAAAAAATGCCCAAAATATGGCGGGTTAAATTTGTGGGTTATATGGGCGGTGCCACCCCCGTTTGTACAATCAAAACTTCATATAGCCTATTATTCCTTCCAGAGTCACAGTAACATGCTGTAAAAATTTCAGATTGGTCCAAGGGTTTGGCCTCCTATTAAGCACAAACATACAGACACATATTCATTTATATATATATATAGATTAAAAGCAATATAATTTAAGGTGAAATGGGGCGAAAAATGGGGATTTGGTAATAAAAAAATGTATGTAGTTAAAATGTATATAAAACTTTAGGTAAATACATATTACAAAAAAAGTATTTTGTATAGCAAACATTGTTAGTGGTATACGAAAGTATCTGAATTAAAAAAGGGGGCGATGAAGTAGGCGTGGTTCATAGTTATATGGCGACGTTAACAGTATTAAGAGCAATATACTACCAAATAAAAAAAATACGTTGGAATGAACAAATTTGTATAGAGAACAAAAAGTATAAAACTTTCAAAAATTTGGTGTGAAAAGGGGCGTGGCTTAAGAAATCTTTATTTTTACCTCGCCTGGAGTATATAATGTGTATACAATTTGAAGTAAATCTGTTAAAAACTATATGGGAGCAATTACATAATTAAAAAGTGGGCGTAAAAATGGGCGTGGCCAAAAAAAAGTACCCTATTAATCATACCAGAGTCCCAGTTAAATGCTGTGAAAATTTCAAAAATATCGGCCCAAAGGTTTGGTCTTCAATTACAATATTTAAAAAAAGTGGGCGTAAAAGTGGGCGTGGTAAAAAAAAGTACCTTATTATTTCTTCCAGAGTCACAGTAACATGCTGTGAAAATTTCATCAAAATCGGCTCAGCCGTTTTGGAGTCTATACGTTACATACATACATGCATACATACATTGAATTTTATATATATAGATGTATATTACTAACATTTTTTTGCGGCTTTAAATAAATACATTCTCTCAATTTTATTACTCTCTCGTACTCACTAATACAGTACCAAAAAATTTTTGGAAGCCCCTGTTGTAATTTTTTTTTTTTTTTTTAAATAGACAAAAATCACAACAACCACCAGTAAACAAGATGTTCGGATGTCAGTTTTTTATAATTAACAAACACAAACTGCGAAGCTTTTTGGCTTATCTGCAGAAAACACCCAGAGTCTTTGGCAAGAATCGAACCTGCAACCCTCTGACTGATAGTTCGGCAAACTTTCGCCTAGTCTATCGGGGTACCCAATAGAGCCAGTGTTAGAGCCAGTGTTAATTATAAAGAGAATGGTTTTGAAATAAAGCTTTGATAATTTGCCTTTATTTATTTTACTCTTAAGAGACTGAATTTTGTGTTTTGTTATTGTAATTAGGTTTTACTTTGTGAACAAAAGGCCCAACTATAATATGCATATGCAAGCTTAAGCAAATTGCAAAAGTTAACGAAAAGGCTGTCAAATGCATAACCAGTTCAGAGTTAACTTTTAGGTGGCTACAATGACTTTGAAACTTTTTGTCCACAGTTGCTCATTTATGTTTAAAAAAAATGTTTTTATTTTAACAAAAAGCCATTAAATGACTATATTTTATAAATATTATTATATTATTTTATAATTAAAAGAAAACTTCGTACCCGAAACGCATAATTTTTCCTTTTTTTTAATTTTTCGGCAAAAGTACTAAAATGTACAGCTGTGGCAGCACTAAATTGTAAATAATAATAAACGTTTACAAATGTTTTGTTAATTTTCGTATTGTGTTTGTAAAAATGGAGAAAAAACTTAAAAATTTAAATAATATAAAAATATTAAAGTTAGCGCTTGAAGGCCTGTGCACATTAAAAGAAATAAGTGAACTACACTGTAGAAGAAGAAGACACTCTTGTTCTGTCAGAGAAATAAACCACGACAGCGACATTTTTGTTAAAATAAAAAAGGCCCTTTTATTATAAAGGCACTTATTTTTTCCACATTTTCTATTAAATTTAAAATAAATGTATTTTCTTCTTTCTCCATTTTGTTAAAAACACAAACAAACAACAAACAGCTGATTCCGTACGGAATATGCGATCAGTTTCGCTTTTTGCTTAAGCAAATGACAGTTGAAAAACTTAACGAAAAGTTTCGTTAAGTACATTATAGTTTGCCACATACAATTTATATGTGTTCGCAAGTTTGCTTAAGCTTGCTTATGCATATTATAGTTGGGCCTAAAACCTTTCTTGTTAAATTTTTGGTTTGTGGCGCTTTTTCTTAAGACTTTTATTCAAGTGTACTGTAATTGTTAATTCTTTTAATTGTGTGTTGGCTTATTTATTTTGACTCGATGGCAAAAATTTTCAAAAATTTCTGAAGAAATTTAAAATAATTGCGTATAAATTTTTGTTTTATTTATTTACAAGCCTTTTAACATTTCTTTTAATACTTTTGTGTTTAATTTTCTGTTAATTAGCAACACACAGTAGATTTTTGTTTTTTTTTTTTAACATTATTTGTAAAGGCACAATTTTAACATATGTAAGAGAGAGACACTTACTTGTAAATGATGAAGAGATCTTATTCCAAGTTTTTGTTTTTTAGGGGGTTGAAATTTGAATTTCAATGCACACACAAGCTGAGCGCAAAAGTAGTTGACTTTTCTTCTTTAAGGCCCAACTATACTATGCATAAGCAAGCTTAAGCAAATTGCAAAAGTTAACGAAAAGGCTGTCAAATGCATAACCAGTTCAGAGTTAAATTTCAGGTGGCTACAATGACTTTGAAACTTTTTGTCCACAGTTGCTCATTAATGTTTAAAAAAATGTTTTTATTTTAACAAAAAGCCATTAAATGACTATATTTTATAAATATTATTATATTATTTTATAATTAAAAGAAAACTTCGTACCAGAAACGCATAATTTTTCCTTTTTTTTAATTTATCGGCAAAAGTACTAAAATGTACAGCTGTGGCAGCACTACATTGTAAATAATAATAAACGTTTACATATGTTTTGTTAATTTTCGTATTGTGTTTGTAAAAATGGAGAAAAGACTTAAAAATTTAAATAATATAAAAATATTAAAGTTAGCGCTTGAAGGCCTGTGCACATTAAAAGAAATAAGTGAACTACACTGTAAAAGAAGAAGACGCTCTTGTTCTGTCAGAGAAATAAACCACGACAGAGACATTTTTGTTAAAATAAAAAGGGCCCTTTTATTATAAAGGCACTTATTTTTTCCACATTTTCTATTAAATTTAAAATAAATGTATTTTCTTCTTTCTCCATTTTGTTAAAAACACAAACAAACAACAAACAGATGATTCCGTACGGAATATGCGATCAGTTTCGCTTTTTGCTTAAGCAAATGACAGTTGAAAAACTTAACGAAAAGTTTCGTTAAGTACATTATAGTTTACCACATACAATTTGTATGTATTCGCAGGGTTGCTTAAGCTAGCATATGCACATTATAGTTGGGCCTTTAAGTTACACAGCAAATACAGATTGAGTGATAATGTTCCTCTCTTAAATTTGGTTTCTTAAGCTTAACAGCTTACTGAGTAAGAGACTAATGGTGTTTTCTTTTCTGAAATAAAATGTTACACCTTTATTATGTACATTTTTATAATGTTTACCCCACATTTTAAAGATGTGGCATTTTTAATGGTCAGAATAGAACATAAAATTACAACAGTGTAACATTTTTTTTCATGTACAGCTGTTTTTGTTTTTTTGCTAAAATAGAAGAAGCAGATAGCTCCCTGGTAAGATCGCTTGAAATAACACAATGAATATTTATCAAAATGACCTATGGCACTTTCCCGACTAATACGAAAATTCTTCTCAAATATAAAAATTATATATGTATATAAACATACATTACATATATAAGAAGTAGGAGATATTGTCCTATGAAATTTGACATACATCAACTTCAGAGTATTCATTAATTACGTTCTTTACCAAGCCTTTCACTCACGGTTGTGGATTTCTTTCCATAATCATATAAAATATTTTAACATCATCTGATGATGAAGATGAATCCAACAAGTCATCCAAAATTTTTTAGCACATAAAAAATATTTTCCATTTTGTATATTTTTTTTTTGTTTCTTAACACAAATACACATTCATAAACAAAAGAAATGTCAGCTGCATCAATGCCAACTTAGCACTTTTCGGGCTAGATTTAGCCGGATTTTAGTAACTCAAAACGCGAAAAAAAAAGAAAATTGGATGTGGTTTTATATGGATTTTTTTCCATTTAGCCCTTTTTTCAAAAATGTTTACGCGTTTTGAGTCTCAAAAGTTGGCATCACTGGTCAGTTGTTTTATCGTGCGATTCTTCCCCTCTAAAAATTCAGAGTGTGAAAGGTGCACCATTTTTTAAATTTATAGTGTGACATTTATAGAAAAGAACACACTACACTTTAGCAGTGTTGACATTTTTTCAGAAAAGAACACAAAAAAATTAAAAAAGATGCGAAATGGGAAAAACGTGTAACATTTTTGCCAGAAAAGAAAACGCCATAAGAGGGCACTCACTTGTCACTTTTATATTTTTTTTGTTGTGCATGTACATAGGTATATAGGTATATAGAACTTTTATATAAATTTTTGTTTTTTATCTGTTCTTTAAACGGGTTTTTTATGTGACAATTTGAACGGGATTTTGTTTTCTAAATTTTGTTTGCTTGACACTTTTTTTTCAAAATTTTATTGTTTTTGTATTTTCCCTTTTTTGAGCTAAATTTTGATATTTATGTAATACGCTTAGCACTTAAAACCAATTGTTGTTTTTGTAATTTCCTTTTATATAAAAATTTTAATATGTTGTATGTACCTATGTATGTATGCTTGGCACTTAAAACACTTGTTGTTTTTGTATGTTTATGACTCCTTTTTTACACTTTTTTATTTTGTTTGAATTTTTCTTGGGGTTTTTTTTTGGTATTTAAATAACAAATTTAAAAAAAAATTTTTATATTTCGTACTTACACTCTCGATGCTCTTGTTATACTGATTTTTTCGGTTTGCGTATGTTACAATTTACCTCATGTTTGTTGAGTGTGAATTCGCAATTTGCCTTTTAAGAGTTGATTATTTACGAGCTTCTCAATTTATTATGTTCTTTTCCACATGGTGATTTGAAAGTTAGTGTTTTCCTTACGGGTTAAATGTGAGTAGGTAATTACCACTACCTTAGAGATGGGTAGGTAATTTTTATCCACAGATCACTGGTAGATATGGGTAGGTATATTTGTCCACAGGTTACTGAATCCGGCTCGAAGGACCATGTATTATTTCGTAAAATAATAATAAATCTCCGGGAGATTGGATACTAGAATTGAAGGGGGCCAATCTTTAAAGAGATAGAATTATAAATATGTGCATACTCGGGATGTAGATATTTATAATTCGGGGTTGAGGGAATAAAAAGAAAATGGTTAATTTCTATTATTTAATGTAGAGAGAGAAATTGGGATGCTCACCTTTTTAGCTTATTTCTTTATAAGGAAAGGAAATAGTTTGGAAATTCGTTGCTTTCTTCAATTTTATTTAACAATAAATTCAAGTTTGTTGTTGTGTATTTTTAAATCTATGTATAATTTACTTTAATTAATACGCAAATGTAAATACATCAATTTCAATAATTATGTGTATGTTTCAATTTTATATATGTTTCAATTTTATATATGTTTTTTGTTTAAAGGCAAAAGGATAAGTATAGGTACGTTCTGTTAAAAGGCAAAAAGCTAAGTAAGTATAAACAAGTAAGAGTGCTATATTCGGCTGTGCCGAATCTTAAATACCCTTCACCTAAGCGTAATAAGAAATACAGAAACGACACTAGACTAGAATATCCTAATTCTGTGTTTTCTATTCAGTCTTAGTGCAAATTTTATTAGTATTTGATATATTGTTTAAAAGACAATTTTACGACCAACATAATTTATGTAAAATATTTTCAAATGGTGTCTAATTTTTACCATTTTTAATTGATTTAATTACCAATTCTTACCATAATTTATAGAGTCTGTCTGATGTTCATAATAATCATCAGTGTAATTTAACAAACAGAGTATAAAAAAGGGGTACAATTCGGTTTTAGTGATTTTGTTAAAAAAAAAAAAAACAAATAGGGATTTTACAAGAGATACCAGCAAAAAAAATTTTTTTTGGCGGCCACGCCTATTTTCGAGGGGGCGGGCCCTTAAAGTTGAAAATATATAGGCCTATATTTTGGGAACTACTGGGTGTCTGATAATTTGTAATACATTAAATAAAAGGTATTAAAAATAGCTTTCCAACGATATATATCATGATTATAAAATATGGACCGAATATGGGTTAAATCCGAAAAGAATATTTTTTGACCCGAATTTATTTGTTTTTGGAAATGCTTCTATATGGCAAGTATGACAAATTATGGGCCGATCTTCTTAAATTTTGGAACAGTTATTTTCATGCATATGGGGATATTTCACGTAGAATTTCAACGTAATAACGGTATATTTAAGATATATATTAGTATTAACGTGGATTTCGGTAGTGGACCTTATGTGGGGGATATAGTCAAATATGGACCGATATTCTCAAAATCCAGCAGTTAGATTTAGGCATGTATGTAAATGATCCGTGCAAAATTTTGGATTGGTACCCTTATTTATAAGCGATTTATGAGTATTAAAGGGATTTTCCGAAGAGGGCTTTATATGGGGCATACGGTTAAAAATAAACCGAAATTAACAAAATTGTGTGGAATGATTTTTGTATATATGTACATGATCTGTACAAAGTTTTGAGTCGGTAACGATATTTATACAATATATATAGGGAAAAATGTATTTTTCAGATGTGGTCCTTGTATGGGAGCTATGACCAGTTGTGGGCCGACCACCATAAAATTTAGTACAACAATTTATTTGCCTATAAAGAGTATTTATGTCAAATTTTAGCCGTTTAACATTATTTATATCTGTTTTATGCGTATTTAAGTGAATTTCGGAAGTGGACTTTATATGGGGTCTATGGTCAAATATGGACCGAACTAAAAAAAATTTCGTTTTGCGATTTCTTTTTGCACAAAACTTAGTTTTGCTGAATTTTGTCTTGATATTCCAATTTTATAGGCATTTATGTATAATTGAGCAATATTTCGGGAAGATTTTTGTATGGGGGCTATGACCATTTCTGGGCCGATCACCATAAAATTTGGTACAATAATTTATTTGCCTATAAAGAGTATTTATGTCAAATTTTAGCCGTTTAACATTATTTATATCTGTTTTATGCGTATTTAAGTGAATTTTGTAAGTGGACTTTATATGGGGTCTATGGTCAAATATGAACCGAACTAAAAAAAATTTCGGTTTGTGATTTCTTTTTGTATAAAACTTATTTTTGCTGAATTTTGTCTTGATATTCCAATTTTATAGGCATTTATTTATCATTAAGCCATATTTCGGGAATATATATATTTGTATGGGGGCTATAAGAAATCATGGACCGATTTTTACTATTTTCCGCACACTTTCCTCTTTTAAAGTACAAACAACGTATACAAAATTTCATGGTATTATCTGCAATATATTTCAAAATATTGCAATAAAATGGACGAAAAATATCAAATTTTTATGGAGGTGGTCTCACATATTGGTTCATAACTCTGGTTAACCTAAACCGATTTTGCTGATTTTAAATAGCAAACTTCTCGAAAGCACTTCTGACAGAATTATTGAAGGTTTGAATCCCGAACATATCTTGGGACTTCACAAAACTGATTTCAACATCCAGACAGACAGACAGACAGACAGACGGACATGGCTTAATCGACTTCGCTATCTATAAGGATCCAGAATATATATACTTTATAGGGTCGGAAAATTATATTGTGGAAATTTCACACAGAATGACAAACTTATATATACCCTTCTCACGATGGTGAAGGGTATAAAAAGGGGTACAATTCGGTTTTAGTGATTTTGTTAAAAAAAAAAAAACAAATAGGGATTTTACAAGAGATACCAGCAAAAAAAATTTTTTTTGGCGGCCACGTCTATTTTCGAGGGGGCGGGCCCTTAAAGTTGAAATTATATAGACCTATATCTCGGGAACTACTGGGTGTCTGATAATTTGTAATACATTAAATAAAAGGTATTAAAAATAGCTTTCCAACGATATATATCATGATTATAAAATATGGACCGAATATGGGTTAAATCCGAAAAGAATATTTTTTGACCCGAATTTATTTGTTTTTGGAAATGCTTCTATATGGCAAGTATGACAAATTATGGGCCGATCTTCTTAAATTTTGGAACAGTTATTTTCATGCATATGGGGATATTTCACGTAGAATTTCAACGTAATAACGGTATATTTAAGATATATATTAGTATTAACGTGGATTTCGCTAGTGGACCTTATGTGGGGGATATAGTCAAATATGGACCGATATTCTCAAAATCCAGCAGTTAGATTTAGGCATGTATGTAAATGATCCGTGCAAAATTTTGGATTGGTACCCTTATTTATAAGCGATTTATGAGTATTAAAGGGATTTTCCGAAGAGGGCTTTATATGGGGCATACGGTTAAAAATAGACCGAAATTAACAAAATTGTGTGGAATGATTTTTGTATATATGTACATGATCTGTACAAAGTTTTGAGTCGGTAACGATATTTATACAATATATATAGGGAAAAATGTCTTTTTCAGATGTGGTCCTTGTATGGGAGCTATGACCAGTTGTGGGCCGACCACCATAAAATTTAGTACAACAATTTATTTGCCTATAAAGAGTATTTATGTCAAATTTTAGCCGTTTAACATTATTTATATCTGTTTTATGCGTATTTAAGTGAATTTCGGAAGTGGACTTTATATGGGGTCTATGGTCAAATATGGACCGAACTAAAAAAAATTTCGTTTTGCGATTTCTTTTTGCACAAAACTTAGTTTTGCTGAATTTTGTCTTGATATTCCAATTTTATAGGCATTTATGTATAATTGAGCAATATTTCGGGAAGATTTTTGTATGGGGGCTATGACCATTTCTGGGCCGATCACCATAAAATTTGGTACAATAATTTATTTGCCTATAAAGAGTATTTATGTCAAATTTTAGCCGTTTAACATTATTTATATCTGTTTTATGCGTATTTAAGTGAATTTTGTAAGTGGACTTTATATGGGGTCTATGGTCAAATATGGACCGAACTAAAAAAAATTTCGGTTTGTGATTTCTTTTTGTATAAAACTTATTTTTGCTGAATTTTGTCTTGATATTCCAATTTTATAGGCATTTATTTATCATTAAGCCATATTTCGGGAATATATATATTTGTATGGGGGCTATGAGAAATCATGGACCGATTTTTACTATTTTCCGCACACTTTCTTCTTTTATAGTACAAACAACGTATACAAAATTTCATGGTATTATCTGCAATATATTTCAAAATATTGCAATAAAATGGACGAAAAATATCAAATTTTTATGGAGGTGGTCTCACATATTGGTTCATAACTCTGGTTAACCTAAACCGATTTTGCTGATTTTAAATAGCAAACTTCTCGAAAGCACTTCTGACAGAATTATTGAAGGTTTGAATCCCGAACATATCTTGGGACTTCACAAAACTGATTTCAACATCCAGACAGACAGACAGACAGACAGACGGACATGGCTTAATCGACTTCGCTATCTATAAGGATCCAGAATATATATACTTTATAGGGTCGGAAAATTATATTGTGGAAATTTCACACGGAATGACAAACTTATATATACCCTTCTCACGATGGTGAAGGGTATAAAAAGGAGAGGTTAATTTTAACACTTCGGTTGTGACAACAAAAAAACGGTTGAATTTAAATACAAAGTATGTACTAAAATGAGTGTTGTCAACTTCTCTTTTTTTACATATTTAATTGCTAATAATTTTTCTTTAAATAATAAATTTCTATAAATTAAATTTTTTGTTTGTTTATTATTTAAGTGTCCAAAGTTCGTTTGGACAAATATGATTGAATCGGTCCAAAAGCACTCTTTTGTCAGGGCAACTCAACTTGAAATCCTGATGTTATTCTTCCACCTTATTCTTCAAGACTGCCAATAGTAAAATTACCAACCTTGGAGAGCAGAAGAGTCATGCTTAATGTATCTTTTTTATTTAATTTAATTAATTGTGATATCTACTCTGATTTTTTGCTAAACAATATAAATTTTAATGTTCCACAACGATTAACTCGCTATTTTATACCATTATATCTGCAAGTTTTTCAATCCAATTATGCCAATGCTGATTCATTAAGAAGATTATGTAGAGTTTATAATGAATTTTATTTTCTTATTGATTTTTCTGTTGATGCCAGTATTATAAAACGTAATATTATATTGTACCTTAATACTAATTAATAATTATATTATATTGTAAATTAAGGTCTGTTGCGGCAGCAACTTTAGTCCAAATGTTACGACGGTAAAGCCCTTATGACACTACATTTTTTGTTCATTGAATTGATATAGAATTGATAGAAAGAAACAGAAAATGTTAGAAAAAGCAAACTATAAAAAATGTAAACAAAAAAGCCTTTTAGTTTTTTTATTAAATGTTGTCAACTTTTTGTTTATGAGAAACATAAAAACAAAACGAACAAAAAAACGGTTAATCGCCAAATTTGCCCATAAACCGCTGAATCAGCAACACTTTTAATATTTCAAGCTTAAAATGTCAATTTTAAGTTGAACAATTTTACATTTTTTTTTTTTACATAATTTAATTTTTTATCGATAACTTTAGTAAAATGTTTTACAGTTTGCCATTTATGTTAATACTGCTGAACTCTTTGCACTTGGTAAAATTTTCTCTTACATTATATTTGTACTGTTCACCAAAACTTGAACAATGCATTAAAAATGTAGTGTCATAAGGCCTTAACACGAGTCTGGACAGAAATAATAAGAACCTAAAATGCTATAACGATATTTAGTGAAGTCAATGACAACATTTATTTTCGGGTTGGTGTGTGTTGGGGGTGGGGTTCGATTTATTATCTATGAAATAAATTAACAATTCAATTTGAATTAAAACTAAGTTCACATCGAGTTCTTATAAATAAAGACTTACTTAATTCTATCCTTTACCACAGAGTATAACAGAGGGGACAACTTTGACAGTTCAAAATCGCTACAATCAGCTGACACAGTAGGTATATTAAAAAGAGAAAGAAAATATTTTCTGTTAGTAAATTTGTAATGTGAAAAAGCAAAGCACTATATAAAAGACGAAATTTGTGAACTAAGCAAAATAAACAAAACAATTTTGTGTCAAAGCAAAATCTGTGGCAAAATAAATCAAACAATTAATTTGTGTTGTGTTAAATTATTTAATTTTCAGTGATTCCTTTAAATAAATTAATTATAATCTGTGCTTTGTATATTTTACGGTTAAGTACGTTGTGTTTTGTATAATCTGCAAAAATAATAATAATATAAATACATGCACTTACCTTTTCCACCAAAATTGAATTTTATTTGAGTCAGAAATAAAGAAAAATAGTAACATAAAGAAACCGACAAGGCAGTTCTCAAAGAAAGAGACAAGAAAAACCCTACACTATCTTTGCTCTTCTGTCACCTCTGTTATACTCTGTGCCTTTACTCGAAATATATGTATAATATTAGTTGACTAGTTACGTTTCCACACGAATCCAAGATGTCTTCTGACTGAATATTAGCCATTTCATATATCGTAACTTAATACGAACATTAAAACGAGATCAACACAGGGTGGACATAACTTTACATTAAACAAAACGATAACAACATAAATTTACACTTCAGACGTCAATTAGTATGGCAATATTAAAATAGATTAAAATTTACGAAACGGTTTAAACAATTCAAATTATTATGATTTAATCTGCAACAAGGTCTGTAAGGATTTTTATCCGTAGACTTATAAAAAGAAAAATTTTTGCATTGACCTTTTTATTTTCTAGGGGAAAACATAAAAACAATACACAAAATAAAATAATCATGGAATTCATGGAAAAATATCCTGATTTAGCTAAAGGCTAAACGAAGCGCGACAAACCAACAGTAAATGCCCTGTGGGAAGAACTGGCTGATTCACTAAATAGTTCCGGGCCACCACAATTTGACGTGAATGGGTGGAAAAAGGTAAACAAAATTTTTTCCACAGAACAAATTGTATTGTTATATGAAATGTCTTTTTATTCGTACAGAAATGAACTGAGTGGAAGAGCAAGGTAACAAAAACTAGCTCAAAATACGACAAAGTCTAGGGCAACTGACGGTGGACCGTTTGCAAAGCATCACCTGACAACAACATAAGAGACCATAGTACGGCTATGTGGCATTTCGCAGTTGGTGGAAGGTGTTTGCGGCGTAGCAGTTGGTCTCAACGAAGATGTAGATGCTGCATGTGAGAAAGAAGTGCCCTGTACATCTTCAAAACAGCCATTGTCTCCAATAACATTTATTGATATTTTAATGAAAAAATATAATATTTTGTCAATTTTCTGCAAAAAAGTAAAATAAAAAATAATTAAAATGTAAACAACAGCTGTTTCCATATTGGTTTTATTATATTCAAAATTAACAAAACCAGCTTGGTTTCGTGACACCAAATGAAACCAATATTGGTTTTAAAACCGACAATTAGCAAAACCAATATTGGTTTCTATGACACCCCTGACTATGTCTTGTATTACAATGGAAGAAATTTTTCTGGCTATAGCAATTTCGAACAGAATGTGTCTTAGAAAAACAATTGAGGCATAAACATTGTCATTTACTTTCATTGAAGCGTTCAGAATAACACATTTGCAAAAACTTCGGACGTTTGCCGATTGGATTACACAAATTACATATAGCGCCAGAAATATTATTTTGAAAATAAGTTACAACTTGGGAAGAGCATTGCCGGCTATGTCTGAGTGACCCGGTACCCAGCACAGCCTAACCGTATCACCCTAAGGCTCCCTCTAGAACCCTTCTACAACTGTCAACTAGCTTAGAGTTCACATAACAGCCCCTTATGGCCAAAAGGGCCGCCTGGCTGTCCACATATATCGTGACCTCCGAGCCCCTGTCAATGTTGTCTCTTATCAGTTCCACGGCCCTCAAGATTCCCAGAACTTCCGCCTGAAAAACACTACAGTCGTCAAAAAGCCTATATGACATTCTGATGTCCAGATCCTCAATGTAGACCCCCGCGCCCGTACCATTCATCTTCGAGCCATCAGTGAAAATAGCAAATCCATCATATAATATGCCCCTTCCCAACCAGCTCTCCCTAGACGGTACTATCACCTCCGGCAACCGCCTAAAATCTACCATAGTGCTCACATAGTCCGTAGAGCCAGGCGATCCAAGGCAATTTCCACCTGCCTCAATCTCACACAGGATCCGAGAATGACCCTGCGTGTGACCCTTTAACATTCCCAGCTCCCTAAGTCTAAGAATGCTTCTGGCTGCCATTCCCATCACATACTGCTCTATGGGCAAAAGATGAAGAATGACATCCAGAGCCGCTTGTGGAGTGCTTCTCATGGTCCCTGTTATGCCGATTGAAGCACATCTCTGAGCTTTAGACAGAAGGTTTCTTCCATATGTAAGAATGGGCTTAACCACCGAAGTGTATAGCCATCCCACCACTGACGGCCGAAGTCCCCAGCTCTTACCTATCGATGATCTGCAAGCATAGTAGGCATTGAGACCCTTTTTAAGACTCTCCTGAGTGTTCCTTCCCCATGACAGATTTCTGTCCAGGAAAACTCCCAGATACTTAGCACTATCTGATAGTCTAAGCTCTACTCCTCCCAGTACCGTCAGCCT
The DNA here is from genome assembly GCA_916048285.2 of Bellardia pandia. Taxonomy (NCBI): domain Eukaryota; kingdom Metazoa; phylum Arthropoda; class Insecta; order Diptera; family Calliphoridae; genus Bellardia; species Bellardia pandia. The sequence goes on from OU696529.1 coordinate 88,527,940, forward strand.
GCAATTTCCACCCTGTACTTCCTAGTAAACAGAACGAACTCTGTCTTCTCCGGATTGACTCCCAAGCTCTTCTCACTAGCCCAAGCTGACAGTTCGCCCAGTGCCCATTGACAGCCAAGAGCCATAGTAAAGGGGAGAGAACACCCCCCTTGGGGTCCCTTTGGTCACCAGTTTCCTTAGGCGTTCGTTTCCCCAGTCCGAGTGAATGACTCTGCTGCTAAGCATCAGAGTTATCCATTCGACTAGGAACGACGGAACCATTAGGTCACCTAGTGCCTGCCTAACAGCCTCTATCTTTAAATTGTTAAAGGCGGCCTCTATATCAAGGAATGCCGCCAAGGTGTATTCCTTGTTTCGCAGTCCTTTTTTTATATAACCCACCACATCATTAAGCGCACTCTCAACAGATCTACCCTTAAGGTAGGCATGCTGAGCGCCACTGATGATGCCGGCGTCGATTTTAGTTCTCAGATATAGATCGATCAGTATTAACAAGTGTTGCTTGAACTGGTCGGACGTGTTATTTTTAATGCGACTGAATTTTCGTAATAGGTGAACAAAAAAAAAAAATATGTACAGATATCGTAATAGGTGGAAAAAATATCTATAGTGGTTTATCGGTAATTTAAAAATCGCACAACAACTGCATGAGTGTTCCTCTCAGATGTAATTCTGAAAAAGAGCTAAGCTTCAGTAGAAACAATCTATGGATCTCTGAGGAAGAATCCTTAAGAAAATCCGTGGAGTCTCTTCTTACTACAAGAGTCGAAACACGGCGCCGTTTATTATTATTGTCCACACTGCATAAATGTGGGACAGCGTGTGTTATGCTGTCTCAGCATATTCCCACGTTAGGTTAAGTATGTATAAGTGAATATTGTATAATTGTAAGTTCGTTTTAAGTAGCTTACTAAGAATTAAATTAATCATTAATAAAGACTAGAAATGAACAGTAGCAAAAGCGGCTGTTCCAAACAAAAGTATAATTGTTTCTAATACATGGCGATCCTGCCAGTGCTGGTTCAAATCGAGCTAATCACAATTAAATTTCAAAAATACTGGTAAATTTAACTAAAACACACAAACAAACAAAAAACAAGCAAAATAAAGAAAAACAAGTAAGAGTGCTATATTCGGCTGTGCCGAATCTTAAATACCCTTCACCTAAGCGTAATAAGAAATACAGAAACTACACTAGACTAGAATATCCTAATTCTGTGTTTTCTATTCAGTCTTAGTGCAAATTTTATTAGTATGTATTTGATATATTGTTTGAAAGACAATTTTACGACCAGCATAATTTATGTTAAATATTGTAAAATTTTATTTAATTTTCACCACTTTTAATTGATTTAATTACCAATTCTTACCATAATTTACAGAGTTTGTCTGATGTTCATAATAATCTTGAGTGTAACTTAACAAACAGAGTATAAAAAAGGGGTACAATTCGGTTTTAGTGATTTTGCTCAAAAAAAAAAAAAAAAAACAAAATCAAATAGGGCTTTTAGAGGAGATACCAGCAAAAAAAAAATTGTTGGCAGTCACGCCTATTTTCGAGGGGGCGGGCCCTTAAAGTTGAAAATATATAGACCTATATCTCGGGAACTCCTAGGTGTCTGATAATTTGTAATACATTAAATAAAAGGTATTAAAAATACCTTTCCAACGATATATATCATGATTATAAAATATGGACCGAATATGGGTTAAATCCGAAAAGAATATTTTTTGACCCGAATTTATTTGTTTTTTGGAAATGCTTCTATATGGCAGGTATGACAAATTATGGGCCGATTTTCTTAAATTTTGGAACAGTTATTTTCATGCATATGGGGATATTTCACGTAGAATTTCAACGTAATAACGGTATATTTAAGATATATATTAGTATTAACGTGGATTTCGGTAGTGGACCTTATGTGGGGGATATAGTCAAATATGGACCGATATTCTCAAAATCCAGCAGTTAGATTTAGGCATGTATGTAAATGATCCGTGCAAAATTTTGGATTGGTACCCTTATTTATAAGCGATTTATGAGTATTAAAGGGATTTTCCGAAGAGGGCTTTATATGGGGCATACGGTTAAAAATAGACCGAAATTAACAAAATTGTGTGGAATGATTTTTGTATATATGTACATGATCTGTACAAAGTTTTGAGTCGGTAACGATATTTATACAATATATATAGGGAAAAATGTCTTTTTCAGATGTGGTCCTTGTATGGGAGCTATGACCAGTTGTGGGCCGACCACCATAAAATTTAGTACAACAATTTATTTGCCTATAAAGAGTATTTATGTCAAATTTTAGCCGTTTAACATTATTTATATCTGTTTTATGCGTATTTAAGTGAATTTCGGAAGTGTACTTTATATGGGGTCTATCGTCAAACATGGACCGAACTAAAAAAAATTTTCGTTTTGCGATTTCTTTTTTCACAAAACTTAGTTTTGCTGAATTTTGTCTTGATATTCCAATTTTATAGGCATTTATGTATAATTGAGCAATATTTCGGGAAGATTTTTGTATGGGGGCTATGACCATTTCTGGGCCGACCACCATAAAATTTGGTACAATAATTTATTTGCCTATAAAGAGTATTTATGTCAAATTTTAGCCGTTTAACATTATTTATATCTGTTTTATATGTATTTAAGTGAATTTTGTAAGTGGACTTTATATGGGGTCTATGGTCAAATATGGACCGAACTAAAAAAAAATTTCGGTTTGTGATTTCTTTTTGTATAAAACTTATTTTTGCTGAATTTTGTCTTGATATTCCAATTTTATAGGCATTTATTTATCATTAAGCCATATTTCGGGAATATATATATTTGTATGGGGGCTATGAGAAATCATGGACCGATTTTTACTATTTTCCGCACACTTTCCTCTTTTAAAGTACAAACAACGTATACAAAATTTCATGGTATTATCTGCAATATATTTCAAAATATTGCAATAAAATGGACGAAAAATATCAAATTTTTATGGAGGTGGTCTCACATATTGGTTCATAACTCTGGTTAACCTAAACCGATTTTGCTGATTTTAAATAGCAAACTTCTCGAAAGCACTTCTGACAGAATTATTGAAGGTTTGAGTCCCGAACATATCTTGGGACTTCACAAAACTGATTTCAACATCCAGACAGACGGACATGGCTTAATCGACTTCGCTATCTATAAGGATCCAGAATATATATACTTTATAGGGTCAGAAAATTATATTGTGGAAATTTCACACGGAATGACAAACTTATATATACCCTTCTCACGATGGTGAAGGGTATAATAAAACAGTGAAAAAAAAACTAAACAAATAAAATTATTGAAGAGTTTTAAAACAATAAAACCGAGATGAACACAAAAAAAACATTAAACAATTTATTATATATATGTGAATATAAAACAACATTTAAGTAAAATTAAAACAAGCAAGTATATAATTGAAAAATTATATTAATTAAATTAAAATTAAAACACAAGGGTAACACGCCGAGTTACCCGGAAGAAGATGATGGTGCGGCCAAAGCACCATCCACAATAACAACATAAACTTTAGCCTATCAAACACTATAAATGCCAATGGCATAGAGACAAAAAGCCGCAAAAGAATAATGCAACTAAACACAATGTGATCGAATGCCAAATGCATCAAGGTCGTTTGAATTGTACCAAGGTCAGAGAGAGCCTACAGCATGAAGCATGTATATTTGTGCCTTATACTATGTTTCCACGACGACTTGAATCACCTGCTTCGCCCTCTGAATCGTGTTTATGAATCATGCTGTTTACATGACTAATAAACTTGATTCGATTTGACAGTTGTCTTTAATAAACAAACAGAATAAAAAAAAAACAGAATTTACAATTTGTGGAAAATAATTTTTTTTAATGAACAAAAAAAGTGAATGGAAATTAGTTAGCTTTTTTAAAAAAAAAACATACATTCGTACGTATTTACTTTCTTTACTTCCAGCAACAAGAAAATAATTTGCTTTGTTTATAATAATATTAAATTTTTACAGCTAGTGCAGATAAACTTGCGATAAAAATTAGAGAAGAGTGCAATTTTTCGGGCTTCGCAAGTAGATTCAATATGAATCTACATGATTCGCTCTTAAAATTTTGTATGGTGAAGCAAGTTGTTTCGCACATGATTGGGGTGTGAAGCATGAATAGAGAGCGAAGCATGTACCGTGGAAACATAGTATTACGATCCCGACTTCAATCACTCACCTCACAATAACCATCAATATTTCTAATGGCCTACTGAACAGCGACATAAAAGATAAGTCAATAAAATTATGTATATTTTTATTTTTAACATTTTATGTTTAAGTTTTGATATTAAAATGGTTCCAATATTAAAATGGTGAAATATAAAAATATTATCTAAATATTCAAAAAAAAATAGACCTTATGATTTAATAATCATCAATATCTTAATTAATTAATTAAATTTTTTTTTTTCAAATAAAAATAACAAGAAAATATTTTTTACTTACATTATTAATACACTTCTATATAGTGAATAAATATGTCATATAAATCACTAAATTAGTAACACTATTACATTCCGCGCATTTTGGTATATCTCGTATGAAGAGTTTAGCAAGAGCTTACGTTTGGTGGAACCAACTGGATAATGAGATCGAGAAGTTAGTATCACAATGTGCAATGTGCCAGTCACACCGATCTGACCCCAAAAAGGTAACCCCTACTCATTGCTGGACCAGACCCAACAAACCGTTCGAGCGTGTACATTTTTTTTTTTTTTTTTTTTTTTTTTTTTTTTTTTGTGCAGTTAATTATTTATTGAATCTTCATATTTGAAATGACAATAAGTATTCAAATCTTAATACTAAAAAGAAAATAATAAGCCCAGCCAGTGCTAGACAAAAATTTTTATGATACTAAAAAAATTTCACATCAGCTGATCCAGTCATCTATTTTGCGCTTGAGTTAAAGCAAGAGTATCCCTCCTTCTCAACCGATTGTGGCCACTAAAGTTAAGATGTCAGCGTGTACATGCTGATTTCGCCGGACCATTCATGGGAAAATATTTATTTATACTTGTGGATGCATATAGTAAATGGCCGGAAGTACATATTATACCCAACATGACAACAGAAACGAAAATACAAAAATGCCGAGAGATATTTTCACAGTTTGGAATACCAAATATATTTGTCAGCGACCACGGAACGCAGTTTAATTCCTTTGAATTTCAAAATTTTCTTAAGGTAAATGGAATTATGCACAAACAAGGAGCCCCGTATCACCCCGCAACGAATGGGCAGGCGGAAAGGTACGTGCAGACAATTAAGTATAAATTATTAGCATCTGGATGTACTCCAAACACTATGAATGCAGAATTAGCAAAAATCTTACTGGCATATAGGCGTGCGATTCATCCCGCAACTGGTAAATCACCCGCAATGTTAATGCTGGGTCGTCAAATTCAATCACGCCTGGATCTTGTTTTACCGAAAAGTGATGGCAACAAGCAGTTACAGATAATCGCGAAAAAAGAATTCCAAGTAGGTGACAGAGTATCAATAAGAGATTACATGTCAAAGAACAAATGGAAATTTGGAGTGGTGGAGGAGAAGATGGGGGAGTTACACTATAAAATTCTGCTCGATGATGGACGTAAATGGAAAAGGCACGTAGATCAGATGCGGAAAATAGATGTGGACCCTAGTAGACCATCGACACAACAATTAGACCCAGACCCAACTCCCGAGGCAGAGGAACCAAATGAACGAGTGAATAATGGCATACCTAATTTGGTTTTACAACAACGACAACCAGAAGTCATTCCACAACAGAACGCAACACAAACACCAATCGGAGACGACACAGGATTAAGGCGCTCTCAGAGACAACGGAAAGTTCCTCAACGATTATTGGACTGATTGGAATATAGGTATAATTTTACAAAATGGGGAACTTTGAAATGTATTATTTGTATCGAGTAAAATTGAAATAATTAAGGGGGGGAGAAGTGTCATATAAATCACTAAATTAGTAACACTATTGTATTGATCGTATGGCAACTTTATAAAGTGTAAATGTAGAGATAGAAGAAAAGAATAAAACACAACATTCTTATTAAAACCATCAAAAGCAACGGGTCTTATTTACAACAAAATAAAATAACTTAACTTAAATATCATAATTATAATTTATATTTAAACCAATGATTTATTATATATAAATATTAATAACTAACACTAATAAATATGAAAAATTAATTAATAAACCACCATCAAGGAAAATGGTATAATCACATAAAAAATTATAAATAAATAAATATTTACTAAAAACTAAATAACCAGTGCATACATACGTGTCCCTGCATTTGGTATAAAACAAAAGTATACAACCGTTTCGTTCATCAATTGGTGATGACCGGCGCATGCCATTGCCATTATCCACCCTGCAAAACATGGTGGCGATTGCAATGACATGAGTTCCATTACATAACTAATACGCCCTAATACAATAAGACCATTACTAACAAGTGGCTTCCCGTCTTAAACTTAGTCTAAGTAATATGTTGTAAACTTGCCATTTGTTAATGTAAACGGTTAAGTCACTGACGAACAAAAGACAGTTCTAAAAAGCTTAGCTTCTTATAACACTTTTCAATAAAATTATTAGTTATTCCCTATAAAAGATTATGAATTTCATATTTTTGATCGGTGTAAGATTTAACTTCACCATAATTTAATTGATGTATTAATCATCTATCTTATTGCTCGTTTCATATATTTTTTTGTTATTACAATTTACATTATTTCCCACCATGGGCGGAAAGGAATCAAAAATAGAGAATCCTAACGCTAACGTGGTTAATGACATTATAGTAAAGGTAGAAAGCCCTAACAACTACTTGATTATCCTTATTGCTTTAATGGCACTGCAGATACTAATCAGTCTACATCAATTGCATAAACGCTCTATAAAGAAGAGCTATGCCAGAAGGTTAGCGTCTGTAGACAATATAGATAAGGTATAACTATCAAAAATATTCATTTTAAAGCCCCAGACATCCTACAAATTTCTTCATGGAATGGGAGTATATTTTGCAAAAGGCCCGAAACTATAAGGAATCATTTTTGAAAATCCATAAATATTTAAATATCGATCGGGACACGAAGCCCGAGACGATCAGGAAACATACATCTAACTTACTAAAAACACTCGAAAGTGTAAGAGTTCTCTTTAATGCGAACTATTCTAGACTATTAAAGACGCACCAGGTGGCTGCGGATGCTTTTTTTCTTGGATTTAAGAGAAAAAGCTATTCTGGGGTGTAGTAAAAAGGGAATCGACGTTTCAATTCCGATTTCAATACATGAACAAATAACTTTTGAATAGAAACCTAGTACCGAGATCGATATTTCAGTACCTCAAGCTTCTACAAGTCATTCTAAAACAATATCCACAATCATGCCGCAAACACTTGTTGAGTTTTTAAATACTGCCTCCAGGCTACTCCCAGAATTTGATGGAACCTCTGAGAATTTACAAAGCTTTATTGACGCTATAAACCTAGTTGATTCAATAAAAGAAAATCATGAATCAGTAGCGGTAAACCTAATAAAAACAAAATTAAAAGGTACCGCTAGGAATTTAATTTCCTCAGAATCAAGCTTGGAAGAAATAGCATCAAAACTAAAAAGCTCAGTAAAAGGAGAGTCCGTAGACGTTCTGACCGCCAAATTAATGAGCGTCAGGCAAAGTTGCAAAAATGTTAATTCTTATGCCAAGGAAATGGAGGAGTTAACTAAAAAACTCGAGACTGCCTACATCAGAGATGGATTACCTCATGAGGTAGCCAACAAGTATGCGACACGTTCGGCTGTTACAGCCATTACCAAAAATAGTTCAAACGAAAGAGTCAAACTGATCATTGTAACGAACCTTTTTTCTTTTCTGGGGTATATATCGCCGGATACCCAGGGTCCACTCACAATAAATTTTATTTATTTGAGATACTCGTTAAGAAAAAGAAAACTTTCTGTCTTTTAAATTATGCTTTTAAATTATACTTTATTTATTATTCTCTCTTAAACTTAGTGTTTATTTGGTTCTGTCGCAACACGATTACTAAGGCGTTTTTTATGAGACACGATCTCCATGCACGAATGCGGGCTATACGGATGACCCGCTTGACACAGTCAACAGTGGTACGTCGATAGGGTATATCCTCACAAATGCCCAGTGAAGCCACCAAACAACAACGAATCTGCGGTCCAACCACGGAAACGATGTGTCGAGTGACTCGTAGTAGTAAACCTGCGGTCCAACCACGGGCACACTACTACGCTCGGCTTTGGCTGTAGGTGTAGTACCCAACTGTAAACCTGCGGTCCAACCACGGAATTTACAACTGGCCCTACACACACACCACCTGGTCTGATACCAAGTGAAGCCACCAAACGACAACGAATCTGCGGTCCAACCACGGAAACGATGTGTCGAGTGACTCGTAGTAATAAACCTGCTGTCCAACCACGAGCACACTACTACGCTCGGCTTGGGATGTTGGTGTAGTATCAAATTGTAAACCTGCGGTCCAACCACGGAATTCACAACTGAGGCTACACTAGCACCACTACAGACCAAACAAAACAAACTACTAAAATATACCAGAACAACTTACCTACCACTGTGTTCACCGACTGGTGAGAACTGACTGATCAACTGGCCGGCCAAAACTGACTGACCACGATTTTCATTTTTGTTCTGCTTTTATATCTTTTTTTCTGTTGACATACAACCAAGGTAGTTGCATCTATCCATTCGCTCAGCTGTTTATCACATTTGCTGTGTATGCGATGTTTGCCTATATGCCGCTAGAGGGTGTGTCTCAAGTGCTAATTCGTGTCACTGCCACTAGATGTCGCCGTTAGTCAATTTAAATTTAGTTCATACAAGAATTATATAAAATTACAAATTATATAATATAAAAGGAAATTCATTCGTTATTATATAAAGTTACCAATTAGAAAAATTAATTCAATTTATATTTAATTCATACAAGAATTATCCAAAATTACAAATTATCAAATATAAAAGCAAATTTCTTCGTTATTATAAAAAGTTACCGATTAGAAAAATAAATTTAATTTACATTTAATTCATACAAGAATTATCCAAAATTACAATATTACAAAAAAAAAAAACAATATGTGTGGGTGGAAACGAGGGTTACGACTTCCATCGTCACATCATGGAATCAGCGACCTTTACAAATATGAATGAAGTTTTGACTAAATTCATAACTAGTTGTACCGAAGCATATGGTCAAGAAAATTCAATTCTTACCTATGGTAACAGAAGCCAAGGTTACAACAGTAGTAACCAGAATAGAAACCAAAATAGAAACTTTAATCAAAATAGAAACTTTAACCAAAGTTCAAACCAAAACAGAAATTTAAATCAAAATAGGAACCAAAATAGGAATAATAATCATAACAATAACTACAACAACAACAGTAACAATAAAAATGGTTCATACCGAAATAATAACGGTAACAGAAACCGCAATAATTACCAAAATAGAAACGTTAATAGCATTACAGAAAATGACTCGGGAAACGGGCAAGAACCCCTAAGTACTCAATAAAAACCTACAATATCAATTTGAATTTATGTAGCTACCTACGCTGTAGAACTACTGTCAATGACACGACTTCAGTCTTCTTAATATACACTGGCGCTGATATTTCAATTATCAAGCACAACCAAGTTTTAGATCAGTCTATAAATGTACATAACAGAAAAAATCTTAATGGAATAGGCCATGGTATAATTTCAACACTAGGTAGTGTTCAATGTGAATTAAAAATAGATAGATACCTTATAAAACATACATTTATAAATTCTATAGCAATACCTGCAAGATCTGTAGTAATAAGATCAGTACCAATAAATTCATCTGAACAAAATGTTTTGGTACCATATCAAACAATCCAAAACGCCGTTTACGTCGCCAACACCATAACTTCCACATCAAACCCTTTAGTCAAGATAGTCAATACCACTGAAAATAATTTGATAATTCACGATGCCCAACTCGTTACAGAAACACTAGCAAACTACAAAATAGTAACTGAGAACTTTATACCGACCAAATCCAAGAAGAAATTGGAAAGGCTTTCAAAAAACTTTCCATCATTTGTAGAAAAAGATCTGAAACTGTTATGTAAGGAATTTATAGATATCTTTGCGTTAGAATCTGAACACATATCGGTCAACAATTTTTGTAAACAAAAGCTTAGAATCAATAACACTCAACCAGTTTACATAAAAAAACTATAGAATTCCTCATTCTCAAAAGGAAGAAGTAAACAAACAGGTTGATAAGCTAATTAAAGACGATATTGTTGAACCGTCTATTTCAGATCACAATAGCCCAATTCTCTTAGTACCAAAGAAACCGCTACCCGGTACCACTCAGAAGAGATGGAGATTAGTAGTAGACTACAGAGCGGTTAACAAAAATTTAGTGGCTGATAAATTCCCATTACCTCGTATAGACGATATTCTTGATCAATTAGGTAGAGCTAAATTCTTCTCTTGTCTTGACCTGATGTCAGGCTTTCACCAAATAGAACTTGAAGAACAATCTAGAGATATAACATCCTTTTCAACGGATAAAGGATCTTTCACATTTAAAAGATTGCCGTATGGTATTAAAATAGCCCCTAACTCTTTCCAACGTATGATGTCATTAGCATTTTCGGGTCTGTCTCCAGCACAAGCATTCGTGTATATGGACGACCTAGTAGTGATTGGTTGTTCTAAGGAACATATGTTACGTAATTTAAAAAACGTATTTGAATTATGCAGAAAATACAATCTGAAATTACACCCAGATAAATGTTCATTCTTCTGCACTCAAGTTACATTTTTAGGCCACAAATGTACCGATCAAGGTATATTGCCTGATGATAGCAAATTTTCTATAGTACGAAACTATCCAACGCCAAAGAATGATGATGAAGCTAAACGCTTTGTGGCCTTTTGTAATTATTATCGAAGGTTCATACCAAATTTTGCTGAATCATCAAGACACATAACAAGATTGTCTAGAAAAAATGTACCTTTGAATGGAACCAGGATTGTGAAAATTCTTTCCAGTATTTAAAAACCCAATTACTAAGCCCTAAAATTTTACAATACCCTGATTTTTCTAAATTTTTTTATATAACAACAGACGCAAGCAAACACGCTTGTGGAGCTGTGCTTAGCCAAGAAAAACAAGGTATACTAATGCCAATTTCATACGCCTCTAGATCTTTCAATAAAGGTGAAAGTAATAAAACTACTATAGAGCAGGAATTAACTGCAATTCACTGGGCATTCAAAGTGATCACAGACCACTTACCTACCTATTTTCTTTAAAGAATCCGTCCTCAAAGCTCATGCGTATGAGACTTGACCTCGAGGAATATGACTTTGTAGTCGAATACATTGAAGTCAGGAAAATTCAGTGGCAGACGCGCTGTCACGAATAGAGTTTCAGGATATAAAAAATATTGAAGTCAATAACGTACTGAAGGTAACAACCAGACTTCAGTCTAAAACAAGCGGAATAAGTAAGAATAATATCTCTAAACCGCATACAGAATCTAATAAATTTAATGTATATGAGGCTATAAATGCCCATGAGCACCGGAAAATACCTCGATTGTATTTTACGAAGGATAAAGTAATTATCCATAAAGGAAAGCAAGTACTTTCCGATTTTGAGTTGAAGGACTTTGTTATTAATAAAAATGTCGACCTAGGTCACCTGTTTCTAAAGCTTGAAAAAATAGCTAATAATATTGGTCTCGATACATTGCTACTCTCACTAGATGACAGTATGCTTATTTACCTAGGAACTAATTTTGAAACCTTCAAAAGTAAAGGTAATGAAATCTTGCAAGATTCAAATTTAACAATTGTGCTCGTACCGAAACTAACGAAAGTTTCGAGTGATTCTGAAAAACTGCGAATTATGCAAAAATATCACGATGATCCTATTACAGGAGGACATCCAGGCATAACTCGCATGATAAAGAAAATTAGACTTCAATACCATTGGAAAGGCATGACTAGAGACATAGCAAAATACGTCAAAAAATGTCAAGCATGCAAAATGAATAAAACTGTTGTCAAATGGAAAGAACCTCTTGTTCTTACACCTACACCTGCGAAAGCGTTTGATATTGTCATTATTGACACTATCGGTCCGCTACCAAGATCTGAGTCACAAAACGAATACGCAGTGACAATTATGTGCAATTTAACTAAATATTTAGTTACTATACCTGTACCTAACAATTCTGCTAAAATCGTAGCTAGAGCCATCTTAGAAAACTTCATCCTAATCTATGGATCAATGGCGAAAATAGTTACTGATATGGGTACAGAGTATATGAATCAGACTTTAAAAGAATTATGCTCACTCATGAAGATAGAAAAACTCAAGTCTACACCATGTCATCATGAAACTGTGGGAACAGTAGAAAGATCCCACAGAACGTTCAACGAATATCTAAGAGCATACGATTCCTCAGACAAATCCGATTGGGACCTGTGGATAAAATATTTTACATATTGCTACAATACCACACCGTCAACCGCCCATGGATACTGTCCTTTTGAACTAGTCTATGGGAAAATACCACCATCACTAGACTTCTTGAGGGAAAACAAAGTTGAACCTTTATGAAGTGATAAGTCTCGATGGCCAAAACAATGTCGAGCTCCTTGATAAAGGCAATAGTACCTTCAAGGTACATAAAAATAGAATAAAAAAGGTGAGTGCGTCATAACTTTCCTGATTTCAATGAACTTGCCACAAAAATATATTTTTTTTCCCAAAATAATATTTGATTTTGTTTTTTGAAAACTTTTTTTTTTCTCTCTAATTCTTTTTAACCTATTTTAATGTAAATTTACTACTACATTTATATATATAATTACATATATATTTAGTTTTTACATATATATATATATATTACATATATATTTAGTCTTTGTTGTTTTTTGTTAAGCAAAATTTCATAATAAATGAAATTAATTTTCTATTAGAAATAGAAAATTTTTACTTTTAATAATTCAAAGGACTACCAAAAGGGATCATTCCCAAAATCCTTCTATATCCTTCTGAATATTTATTTTTGTTCCTAAATATCTTTCGTCCTTTGATGGACTGTTAATGTAAATACCACTAACTTTATTTTAGGTAGTTAACTATACATTCTATAAATCCTAAGATATAAGAAATATATATAAAATTCAATGTATGTATGTATGTAACGTATAGACTCCAAAACGGCTGAGCCGATTTTGATGAAATTTTCACAGCATGTTACTGTGACTCTGGAAGGAATAATAGGGTACTTTTTTTACCACACCCACTTTTACGCCCACTTTTTTAAAATATTGTAATTGAAGACCAAACCTTTGGACCGATATTTTTGAAATTTTCACAGCATTTAACTGGGACTCTGGTATGATTAATAGGGTACTTTTTTTTGACCACGCCCATTTTTACGCCCACTTTTTAAAAATTATGTAATTGCTCCCATATAGTTTTTAACAGATTTACTTCAAATTGTATACACACTATATACTCCAGGCGAGGTAAAAATAAAGATTTCTTAAGCCACGCCCCTTTCACGCCCATTTTCACACCAAATTTTTTAAAGTTTTATACTTTTTGTTCTCTATACAAATTTGTTCATTCCAACGTATTTTTTTTATTTGGTAGTATATTGCTCTTAATACTGTTAACGTCGCCATATAACTATGAACCACGCCTACTTCATCGCCCCCTTTTTTAATTCAGATACTTACGTATACCACTAACAATGTTTGCTATACAAAATACTTTTTTTGTAATATGTATTTACCTAAAGTTTTATATACTTTTTAACTACATACATTTTTTTATTACCAAATCCCCATTTTTCGCCCCATTTCACCTTAAATTATATTGCTTTTAATCTATATATATATATATATATATAAATGAATGTGTGTCTGTATGTTTGTGCTTAATAGGAGGCCAAACCCTTGGCCCAATCTGCCTGAAATTTTTACAGCATGTTACTGTGACTCTGAAAGGAATAATAGGCTATATGAAGTTTTGATTGAGTGGCACCGCCCATATAACCCACAAATTTAACCCGCCATATTTTGGGCATTTTTTGACGTACGTCGGTGATATTTGGTACATATGGTATTGGCATAATTAGGAATACGTACCAGGAGAAAAGTGAGTGGGACCACGCGCTTTTTAGGAAAATTAAACATCGTAATATAGTCTTAACTACTGGACCGATCGTCATTAAATTTTCACAACAGGATATTCTTACGAAATAATAAATTCTTGACTATGTAAGTGGACAAAGGGGCATGGCCTCGCCTATAGCATTGCAATAAATACATTAAAATTAAATAAATAAATGTTTGTAAATATATAAATACGTTTTATTTTATTTATGACGAGGGGGGGGGGGGGGTAGCAAAGCACACCGGGTTTAGCTAGTAAGAAATAATTGTAAAATTAACCTTCGTTGTAATATATTCTAAAGAACAATCAAAACTTTCTATTGATTGTTCTTTTTGGTAAAAAGGGAGGTGTAGTGTGTTTGACTAGTCGAAGTTACCATACTTTTTGTATGTAACTTAAACTCTCTAGAGACTACATTGCAGACTCTTGTCCAAACTATGAACACTTTTACGACCACTATGACATCCATGATGCAGGAAATGCTGAAAATGCAATCCACTATCTTACAAGCTATTTTAAAGAAATGGTTTGTTTAAAAATTTGTTTTTGGAACGCGAACGGCCTCCGCCAACATAAAAACGAACTGGAACACTTCCTGATGGATAAGCAGATTGATGTCATGATGATTTCTGAAACTCACTTGACGGCGACAGCGTACTTCAAAATTAATGGCTACGTGTTATATGATACTAAAGATCCACGCGGGAGAGCATGCCAAGGTTCGGCAATTCTTATAAAGAACAGAATAAAACACTATTTAATGAACAACATATGTGAGGATTACCTACAAGCAACAAACATTTGCATTGAATTCAGTCAATACAATCTTGTTTTATCATCAATTTATTCGCCACCTCGATTTTCGATAAAAGAACACCAATACTACAGCTTCTTCAATTCCCTTGGAGCTAGATTTTTAGTTGCTGGTGACTTTAACGCCAAACACACTTTTTGGGGTTCACGTCTGGTGACCCCGAAGGGTCGTGAACTCTTCAGCACCATTGCAAAAATGGGATTAGATGTACTCTCAAGCGGTCATCCCACCTACTGGCCGACGGACCGACGGAAGATTCCCGATGTTATTGACTTCGCAGTAGTGAAAAATATCCCTGTAGAATCGATACAAGTGGAGCCTTCATTAGACTTGTCTTCAGATCACTCTCCTTCTATTATTTCAATGCGTTTCCTTCAAGGGAATGGCTCTCCATTTCGGGATATATCTAAAACCAGAATAAGTTGGATAAAGTATAAAAAGTATTTAAGTTCCCACTGCACGGAAAATGTAGTGTTGAGAACTACCGAGGATATTGATGGGTCGATTGGCAAGTTTACTGAGGACATACGAAGAGCTGTACATCATACGACGTTGAGTGCAGAAGTGGGACAAATAGAACTTATTTCGCTGAACTCGATCATCTCCTGTCAGAAAAAAGAAGAGTTAGAAGAGAGTGGCAAATTCACAGGTCTCCTGAACTGAAAGCTAGGCTACGGGTATGCAGAGATATACTAAGAAATTTCTTAGAAACCCAAAGAATGGCTTCACTTAAATCTTACTTGGAGGGTCTTGATAGTACCCCACAATCTGACTATTCGTTATGGAAGGCGGCACGAGGTTTAAAAAGACCAGTTAGAGGAAAGCCTCCTCTGCGAAATCCGACTGGTGACTGGGCTAGAAATGATTCCGAGAAGGGGATTTTATTTGTTAACCATTTGAGAAATGTGTTTACTATAAACAACTCAAATAATGCATCTGATTTGCCTCCACTCGTTATTAGACCTCCTGTACCTCTAAGACTTAGCTTTAATGATGTTCAAAGCGCTATTGGTACTCTGAATCTTAAAAAAGCTACAGGTATGGATAAAATCAGCAACAAAATGCTTGTGGAGTTACCTCGTGTAGCTAAAAGAATTATCCTATTTATTTTCAATGCTATTTTACGCCTAGAATACTATCCTGCAGATTGGAAGGTATCTATGGTTACCATGATTCCTAAGCCAAGGAAGGACCCCACTAAAGTAGAGTCATATAGGCCAATTAGTCTACTGCCGACAATTTCAAAACTGTTTGAAAAATTGTTATTGGCTAAGTTGATTCCAATTCTGAACGACACTCAATGTATCCCAAATCACCAATTCGGGTTCAGAGCTAAACACATTCCATCGAACAAACACACAGATTGGTAAATGTGATAAGACGGTCGTTTGAAGAGAAAAAATATTAAATTAAATTAAATTAACTCTGCCTGCTAACACCCACAAACTTATGAAAAGTTATTTATATGGTCGCAAATTTACAATCAAAAAAGGCGATTTTTTAAGCCCCGCTCAGCCAATTGAAGCAGGAGTACCCCAGGGTAGCATACTGGGTCCAACTTTATATTTGATTTATGCATTCGATATGCCGTTAGACCCCATAATACATACTTCAACTTTTGCAGACGATACAGCCTTTATCAGCGTTCATAAGGACCATCAAATAGCATCACAGAACTTGCAGAAATATGTTTATAAGCTAGAGAATTGGCTTGAGCTTTGGAAAATCAGGGTTAACGAACAGAAATGTATTCATATAACTTTCACATTGCGAAAAGATACCTGCTCGTGCATCAGAATAAATAATCAAATTATCCCGCAATACAATGAAGTCAAATACCTCGGAATTCACCTCGATCGTCGTTTAACTTGGAAGTCTCATATCGACACAAAACTTACTCAGATGAAATTAAAAGCAGTGCAACTTAATTCGCTAATCGGCAGAAATTCTACATTAAAGTTGGATTGCAAACTTTTGTTGTACAATGCAATTCTAAAGCCAATCTGGTGTTATGGAATTCAATTATGGGGTACTGCCTCAGCATCAAACATTGAAAAAATTCATAGGGGTCAAACTAAAATTCTACGTATAATTACTGCAGCTCCATGGTATGTTAAAAATTCTCGAATCCACAAAGATCTAGGCGTGCCGTTAGTAAAAGTCGAATTTACAAAATATGCGTCAAAGTACGTCAGCAAACTTGAACACCATCCAAACCCACTTGCACGAGACATCCTTAACTTTAGTGGCCTCAGTCGGTTGAGAAGGAGGGATACCCTTGCTTTAACTCAAGCGCAGAACAGATGACTGGATCAGTTGATGTGAAATTTTTTTTAGTATCATAAAAATTTTTGTCTTGCACTGGCTGGGCTTATTATTTTTTTTAGTATTAAGATTTGAAAACTTATTGTCATTTCAAGATATGAAGATTCAATAAATAAAGGCTAAAAAAATAATATAGATCGATCAGTCTATCCAGTGTCTTCAAAAGAAAAGACGACAAGCTGATCGGTCTAAAATCCTTGGGTTAAGAGTGACCGGTTTTCCCCGCTTTGGGTATAAACACGACTCTAACTTCCCTCCATCCTTTAGGAATGTACCCGTTCAGCATACATACCCTAAAAAGTTCCACCAACAGTAGGAGCGATAATCTCCCGATATTTTGTAGCATCGCCGGAAAGATACCATCTGGACCTGCCGATTTGTAAGACCCAAATGTATTGACCGCCCATGTTACATTATCGAAGGTAATCATGTCTCCCACTGCCCCCCCCTTACCTCATCACCTGAACGCGGCTCCGGGAAGGGGTCGTCATTCTCAACCTGCTCCCCCGCCACAGGATCCTGAATGTTGGCGTATTCCCCATATTACAGATATAGAGATTGTTAGCAATAATAAAATCAAGCATAGACTCACCTCTTTTGTTGATGTCGGTACTTCCCCATTGGGTATGGTGTGCGTTTTAGAGGTGGAGAAACATCGATGTTTGCTAACACCGATGTTTTCGATGTTTTTAAGCGAAACATCGATGTAACATCGATGTTTCTGAAGAAAATATACACATTATGTAAAGTATGCAAAATGAACGTGCAAATGAAATACACCAAACTGGTAAAAATAATAGTAATTAAAATAAATAAAATATTAAATATAAAATTTTATTTATTAAATAAAATAAAAAAAAAACATAACATTGTAGTTCATAGGTTAAAATAATAAAACGTTTCACAAACGTATTTAAAAATGAGAGATCGTGTATAAAAAATAGAGATCGAAAATTTCTTTACAAATTTTCAAAAATTGACTGGTTTTTGTTAATAAATATAAGTATACCGACCACGAGCGGCTTGAGGCGCGTTCGCCGATCGGAAATAATTTGCCCAGCCTTGCTGAACATTCGTTCCGACTCGCAGGAAGTTGCCGGCATGCATAAATATTTTTTTGCTAGCTCTTTGATAGCCACCATACTTTCAGCATTCGTCTAAAAAAAAGGTTCATTAATTTAGAATATTAAGTATAATTACATTTATTAAATTAACCTTCCAAAACAAAAGAGGATCACAGTCTTCTGGTTCATTTATATTTTCCAGGTGCAGTCTCAAAATTACAATGACATCTGCTCGCGATGACTTTATTTTTGACTTAATTTTGTTTTGCAAAAAAGAAAAATGGGGTTTTTGCGAAGATTCGGGTGGTAGTGGCTGCTCCCGTGGAGTTCTTGACAAAACGGTGTACATCTCCTGCTCTAAAGCCTTAACTGCCTGATCTGCATTTGAAACCGACTTAAAACCATCCTTTTTTAATCGAGGATCTATTAGGGTTGCTATGCGGAGAACAGTCCTTGATTCGTAGTGTGCAAATCTATCACTTAAACGGGTACTTACCATTTCGAAGGCACAGACAACTTCTGCAGTTTTAAGATTAGGTCTTAAGTTTTGCAATTTTTGATGCAGCTCGCATCTTAGAGGAATGACCAGAGAAATTGTTGCATTTTTGCTGCCAGAAATAGACAGAGTTGCATCTTGAAATGGAGCGAGAAGTTCCTTCAAAGTATCGATTTCCTCTGCCGAAAATGGAACCGGAGCCTTAGATGTACATAATAAAACAGATGATAGTGCTTCCTTCGTTTCTAAAAGTCGTTTTATCATTTGGAACGCACTGTTCTATCGTGTTGGCACTTCCTGAATCAGGCCAAGTGGGTTTTCAATAGTCTGGGCCTGCTTAAATTTGGCCATTGTAATTGTGCTGCATTTCATAAAGGACACAATGGACTTACATTTAGTCAAAATGGGCACAAGTACTTCAAGTTTAAGAACATCTTGGACTAGAAAGTTTATCGTGTGGGCGAAACATGGAAAATGCTTAATCTCTAGAAGCTCGCATGCTTTCTTCATAGTGCTGTCGTTGTCGGTAACTATAGAAACAACTTTTTGCATCAGATCCCACTCCGTCAAAACCTCGCGAATTGAGGCTGCAATATTCGCAGCAGTGTGGTTGGTGGGGGTAAAAAGGGTAATTGTTGACAAAACAGCTGAGTTTAGTTTGAATTCAGAATTAATAAAATGGCAAGTTGTAGTCAAATATCCTTCATTTGCTTTTGAAGTCCAACCGTCTGTTGTGAGTGCGACACACCCGACACATTCCAATGCAGACCGAAGTTGGTCTTTTAAAGTCTCGTAAACTTTGTGAAGCGATACATCTTGTAGGTAGGTTTTACTAGGTAATTTATACTGGGGATCCATTGTCATTGACAATACTAAATGGTTGCACCTCTAGTGCAATCATACGCATTACATACTCATCTAGTTCTACCTTACGCTTTGAATCAGCTGGATACTGCACATCTCTGACTAAAAATGCATCCAATTTCGTTGGTACAAGAGGATTTTTTGAATTTAGATAATTAGGATGCATGCGTTTCAGATGATCCATAAGGTTCGTCGTGTTGCCAGCCGTTTTTAACACTTTTCCGCAATGAGCGCATGTAGCCTTTGTACTTTCCTTCGTTCGTTAAAAATGCTGCCAAACATACGAACCTTTCCGCCTGCGTTTTGAGGATTCAGCCTCACTGACTTCCTCTAACGTTCCTGTAAAAAAGAAAAAAATAAAATTATAGCCATATAATGTCGGACGTAAATGTGCGCTGGAATTTGCCGCCCTAAAAAGTAAATTCCCGCGCACCACTCTGCATCACACACGTTTGCTTTAACTTTTACTTACTTTTAAAATGTTTCTCCATTTTTGATAGATAACCCCACGGTTGCCACCAACACCTTATGTTATAAACCACGAAACAAACTTCCTATATAAATACATATTAAAAAACTTGTCGATTTCGTCAAACATCGATGTTTACTAAAAATGCAAAAACATCGATACATCGAAAGTAAAATCAATGTTTTCTCCACCTCTAGTGCGTTTGCGTCACACCCCAATACCAGCTTCGAGCCTGTTCTGCCCGAATTCTTCACCAATTCCCTTAATTTTTCACCAGGAAGATCGGTAACCTCGTATGGCAAGTAGGCCGATGCTAGAGTCAGAACCGTTCTGTCCTTGGCTTCTCCTGTCACGACCGTGAGATCTCCACTACTGAAAGAATGAGACAATTTAAATTTAAGTTCACTTCTTGCCAGAATACATGTTCGTACCTTCTCATCGGTATGAGGTACAAACAATGTATACCCCGTGGCCTTCAATTCAACTACCCGGTTTTTAATTATCCAGGGCTCTTGGATTAAAGCCACATCCACGTTGTTATCAATGAGTTGGGTTACTTGTTCGGTTGAGGCTGCTTCACAGTGATGCAAGTTTATTTGCACCACTTTCAGGCTCTTAGGGTTTATCATTTTTAGGAAACCTAAACTTGATAGACCCCAACCCGAAAACTGCAACCCATCCCATTGATTTCAACATCTTTAGAGACTCATGGTCTATTGCGAACCTGAAGTCCATCCCTTGGTTCTCATTACAGCGCAATGAAGCTATCAACTTCCATTGGCTGTAATGAGTCCCTTGTTTTGATTGGACAGCAGCCCTAGTATGACTTCCATCGGTTTTATAGGTGGGAGTATCCACACTGTCACTACTGGTCTTAGTGGCAACTCAGATGCAAGTATAACATCCAAAATAGCCTCCGGACAAGTGCTGCCACACCTGTCAATTGCAGCTTTTAAAAACTCAAAGGTTTTTTGATTGCCGCAACTGACAGTTAGCCCCTCTGAACGATACTTCGTCCTGCCTTCCTTTGACGCTAAAGATTTCGTCGAGTAGTTTGTTCTCTAGCACCTGTCATTTCTCGACACTGATCCTACCATCGGGATCCATTCGATTAATGACAGCTGCCAGAATACCGTCCTTACCCGACGACTCCCTTAGCTTCCTTAACGTTGAGGGCTGGCTTTGGAACTAGTCCTCTTGCTGATTTCCTTGCGGGAATCTACAAGAGGGCCAACACCAGTCTGACCAGTCCTCTCAGCCTTTGCGTATTCCTGGTCATCATAAGACCTAACTCTCTTAACTGCCCCTCTGTTGGGGGGCTTAGCAGAGTTTGGTCGATGATCATCCGATTTCCCTGCATATTTTGACTGGTTTGTCCCGGTAATTCCTTTAGTGACTCCCCATTGGGAGTGACTGTCGGAGATTATCAAGACATTTCCAGTCCCAATCGCGCGACTAGTGGTTGGTAATTCGTTTATAGGCTTAGCTCACCCAGCCGAGACCAGGCCTTAAGCCTTTACCCTTCTCCTCTTTGTCCGTTGCCTTCTTTAAGGATTCATCAGCAAAGGCTGCTGAGGATTCATTGTCTTTTCTGACAACATTTGAGTCCACAGCAGTCTTTGTTGTGTATCCCGCAGGATAGGGAATACCAAGGACAGCAACGACATATCCATGGATTCGTTCGAATCTTGACACGTTCTTTCGGTGCTTCCGCAGTAAATGTCTATCCCGCCCATTCCAGAAAGGCTAAGGAGACTCTCACACCACGTTTGGCTTTTTCAAGGCTTGTTCGACAATCTGATGTGACCTGTTCTGTCGTATGCTGCCGGACGACGGGCTTTAATGCACCCGCCAGTCCACTCTCCGTTCAGAAACCGAAGTTCTAGCTCCCTGGTCCTGATCATGAGCTTGAATCACTGTGATTTCATCCAGAATTAAGAAAAAAGGAATATTGAAATAGAGTTCCCTTGACGTTGAATAAAAACTACTGATTTTTTTTTTAAATTCTAATAATAAACTTACTTGTTGATAGCAAGTTAAATAAACAATATATTAGGAAAATATATTTTTAAAAGAATTAATTGTTTTAATGAACTGAATTTTAGAGATTTAATTGCTATATAAACACCTGTTGAAAGTAAATGGAAAAAGAATATAGAATTCTAATATATTTTTAAAAGAATAAATGGTTTTAAAGAACTGGACAGCAGAAAAAGTAACTGGAATGTTACTGGAATTTGTTTATAATTATAAGTCAATTAACCCTTTGGAGAACAGGAAAAAATAATTACATTTAAAATTTCTATATGCTATGTTCAGGAATATTCTTTTTATATAGGGCTATAGAAAAAGAAGTTAAAAAATTTTAAATAAATAAATTGAAATTTATTTGTTGTTAAAAAATTTGTTTTGGAAAAAATAGTATTTATACAAATTACAAAATAAACTCAATATATTGGACCAAATATAATAATTGTTGTAAATAATTATATTAATAAACGCAAATTAATTTTTTTTATACATTTTATTTATTTATTGAATCTTCAGATGTTGAAATGACAATAAGTTTTCGAATCTTAATCCTAAAAGAAAATAAAAAGTCGAGCCAGTGCTAGACAAAATATTATGATACTACAAAAAATTTACATCCACTGATCCAGTCATCTGTTTTGCGCTTGAGTTAAAGCAAGGGTATCAATCCTTCTCAACCGAACATGGTCATTAAAGTTAAGGATGTCTCGTGCAAGTGGGTTTGGATGGTGTTCAAGTTTGCTGATATATTTTGAGGCATATTTTGTAAATTCGATTTTCACCAAAAGAATGCCTAGATCTTTCTGAATTCTAGAATTTTTAACGTACCATGGAGCTGCAGTAATTATACGTAGAATTTTATTTTGACCCCTTTGAATTTTTTAAATGTTTGATGCTGAGGCAGTACCCCATAATTGAATTCCATAACACCAGTTTGGCTTTAGAATTGCATTGTACAACAAAAGTTTGCAATCCAACTTTAATGTAGAGTTTCTGCCGATTAGCCAATTAAGTTGCACTGCTTTTAATCTCATCTGTGTAAGTTTTGCGTCGATATGAGACTTCCAAGTTAAACGACGATCGAGGTGGATTCCGAGGTATTTAACTTCATTGTGTTGCGGGATAATTTGGTTATTTATTCTGATGAACAAGCAGGTATCTTTTCGCATTGTGAAAGTTATATGAATACATTTCTGTTCGTTAACCCTGATTTTCCAAAGCTCAAGCCAATTCTCTAGTTTATAAACATATTTCTGCAAATTTTGTGATGCTACTTGATGGTCCTTATGAAGGCTGTATCGTCTGCAAAAGTTGAAGTATGTAGGACCCAGTTGCTACCCTGGGGTACTCCTGCTTCAATTGGCTGAGCGGGGCTTAAAAAATCGCCTTTGGTTGTAAATTTGCGACCATATAAATAACTTTTCATAAGTTTGTGGGTGTTAGCAGACAGAGCTAATTTTATTTTATGCATTAAACCTTCATGCCAGACTTTGTCGAACGCTTGGGAAACATCAATGAACAGTATTTTTTCTCTTCAAACGACCGCCTTATCACATTTACTAATCTGTGTGTTTGTTCGATGGTACTGTGTTTAGCTCTGAACCCGAATTGGTGATTTGGAATACATTGAGTGTCGTTCAAAATTGGAATCAACTTAGCCATTAACAATTTTCAAACAGTTTTGAAATTGTCGGCAGTAGACTAATTGGCCTATATGACTCTACTTTGGTGGGGTCCTTCCCTGGCTTACGATTCATGGTAATCATAGATACCTTCCAATCTGCAGGATAGTATTCTAGGCGTAAAATAGCAATGAAGATAAAGAGGATAATTCTTCTAGCTACACGAGGTAACTCCACAAGCATTTTGTTGCTGATTTTATCCATACCTGGAGCTTTTTTAAGATTCAGAGTACCAATAGCGTTTTGAACATCATTAAAGCTAAGTCTTAGAGATACAGGAGGTCTAACAGCTCATTATTTGAGTTGTTTATAGTAAACACATTTCTCAAATGGTTAACAAATAAAGTCCCCTTCTCGGAATCATTTCTAGCCCAGTCACCAGTCGGATTTCGCAGAGGAGGCTTACCTTTAAACCTCGTACCGCCTTCCATAACGAATAGTCAGATTGTGGGGAACTATCAATACCCTCCAAGTATGATTTAAGGGAATCCATTCTTTGGATTTCTAAGAAATTTCTTAGCATATCTCTGCATTCCCGTAGCCTAGCTTTCAGTTGAGAGTACCTGTGAATTTGCCCCTCTCTTCTAACTCTTCTTTTTCTGACAGGAGATGATCGAGTTCAGCGAAATAAGTTCTGTTTGTCCCACTTCTGCACTCAAAGTCATATGTGGAGGCATGATATACAGCTCTTCGTATGTCCTCAGTAAACTTGCCAATCGACCCATCAATATCTTCGGTAGTTCTCAACACTACATTTTCCGTGCAGTGGGAACTTAAATAAAAATTCCCTTGAAGGAAACGCATTGAAATAATAGAAGGAGAGTGATCTAAAAACAAGTCTAATGAAGGCTCCACTTGTATCGATTCTACAGGGATATTTTTCACTACACCGAAGTCAATAACATCGGGGATCTTCCGTCGGTCCGTCGGCCAGCAGGCGGGATGCCCGATTGAGAGTATATCTAAGCCCATTTTGGCAATGGTGTTGAAGAGTTCACGACCCTTCGGGGTCACCAGACGTGAACCCCAAAATGTGTGTTTGGCATTAAAGTCACCAGCAACTAAAAATCTAGCTGCAAGGGAATTGAAGAAGCTGTAGTATTGGTGTTCTTTTATTGAAAATCGAGGCGGCGAATAAATTGATGATAAAACAAAATTGTATTGTAGGTAATCCTCACATATCGTCGTTCGTAAATTATTGTGTTCTATGTGCCAAAAATCTGTTTTGAGAAAATCGATGTTAAAGTTTAGATTTCAATTACAAAAAACTGTAAATATATTACGCTTTTGATACTGCAATGATTTAATTTGTGCAAAAGGTACGTTTTTGAAGTCAAGTAATTTTGATTTTTTTGAATACATGTAAAAATCTATACGTGTCATTTCCAGCACTATAACAATCACTTTTGGTGATTTATAAGTTTTAAGCAATTCAACTAAATCTAAAGGCCCGTGAATTTCCCGTAATTTCAAATGACGGTAAATGCCACTATGCACTGCATCCACTTCTTGGATTTGGGAATGACCTGGTTCAGAAAATTGTTGTGTGATTGAAATAATTTTTGTTTGGTTATTCATAAACTGTAGAAGAGCTGTTGAAAAAATTTGATTTTTATTTTGGGAACACAAGAATCGCTCCACAGGATAAATTTAAAATTTTTAAAATCGTTAGCTATTTGGTATAAAATTTTTGCAATGGCACTGGCTATGTCATTACCTGAACGACCCCTATGTGTCTCGTTCCAAATAGCACAGTAAGTAATGTTTGGCTTTTTATTTTGAGAACACACTGTTGCCGTCATATTGAAAAGAGAAAGTTTTCTCTTATAGTAATAAATAGAGGAAAGCCCTTTTGGTAGTTTGAAAACGCTTTGTAAGTCAAAACAGATTACTAAAGTGTCATTAGATTTAATGGCTCTATCTTTTTCACGCTCGACTTTGCAGTAAAGTTTTTCTTGGCAATGTTTTTCAAATTCTTGCTTCATCTTTTCATCTAAGGTATTACATTGTTTTTGCTTTTGAAATAGTACACAACGATCACACTGGTCTTTTTTTGGCACAAAAAATCCGAGATTGAATTCCTTTTTAAAAATACCGGTAAACGTCGATAATGATACGGATTGTTCAAGAAACTTCCGTTGAAAAAACCGAAACATTTTACTTATCTTCAATCCTTCCTCCAAATACTGGCGTGATGTACTGGCTCTGCAGTAATGTGAATCAACTACAGGAAAGCTTTTTATATGTTCCATTATTTTTTCCTTTGTCTCGTTTGATAGGCATGCTTAATGTGCTTGCCTTTTCGTAATTCTTTGACAACGCCTGTGGTTGTATCGCAAAGGTGATTGAAATGATAATATATTCTATTTTTAGAAATATTCAAAGTATTTAAAAAGAAATTTTGACAAACCGGTTGCAATGATTTTGTTATAATGTTGTTTAGATAGTAAATAAAGTTTTTCTGTTTTCTTGTAGAATGCTTTACGACTCTTCTTTCAACGTTTTTAACTGAAACAAATTTACTATAAAAAGCAGGGACCGTAACTCTTATGACTTTTATCAAAAAAATCAAGAAATAAGAGTTATTTTTGATTTTTATATTTTTAGATAGAAAATAAGAGTTATTTTTTATATTTATTATTTTAAATGAAAAATAAAAGTTATTTTTGATTTTTATATTTTTAAATGAAAAATAAAAGTTATTTTTGATTTTTATATTTTTAAATGAAAAATTAAAGTTATTTTTGATTTTTATATTTTTAAATGAAAAATAAAAGTTATTTTTGAAAAATAAAAGTTATTTTTATAGTAAACGCAAACATCGAAAACATTAATAGACTACATAATAACGAACAATAAAATAATCTCGACAAAAAATAATATAAACAATAAAATAGCAGACCATGAATGCATAGACATTTTTATGGATTATGAAAGAAACTATCATGAACAACAAAATAAAGAAATAGAAATTTTTACAGTCTTCGACTAACCCTTGCGCAGTGCAGTTGTGTTTCTTAAATATAAATACAATAAATTTTGTGCTATTTTTCAATTGTGCTTACATTTTTAAAATACAGTGAACTCTAAAAGTCTTCGCCCCGATAGAAATTTGAATACTACCAATATAGTATAGTGACCATGTCCGGTCCTCCCAATTTGGGGGACAACCGCTTTACATTATTAGCGGATACCCCCCGCGCGAAAAAGAGACGCCCAAATCAGAATGTACTAGATGTTTTTCCGGAACTCCCACCCGTTCAAAAGCCCGATCCAAAGTATGTTGTGATTTCAGCCACATCTGGCGATAAGACTTTACAACAATACTCCTGTTTTGCGGTCCACAGATCCTTAAAGCTTATCTGCTCGGATATTCTCTCAGTATCCGGATTAAGAGACGGTAACCTCCTACTTTTAATAGGGAATAAATTAAACGCCGAAAAACTCATTTCTACCAAAAATCTTCCTGGAATCTGCAGCATTAAAGCTCAATACCATACCAATCTAAATTTTTCCAAAGGAACAATATCTTATCAACATACCCGAAGCAGAAATTATCGATGAATTAAAACCTCAAGGAGTTGTTGATATATACAAATACCAAAGAAAAAACCAAGAAGGCAAAATGGTACCATGCGGAGTTATCCTTGTAACTTTTGACAGGTATTCAATCCCTGAAAAAATTGATATTTCTTGGCACAAAGTCAAAATTCGACCATTTTTCCCTAATCCAATGCGTTGCAAAAACTGCCAACTGCTTGGACACACTCAAAAATGGTGCAAAAATACCCCAAAATGTGAAAATTGTGCTTTACCACCTCATATACCAGCTGAATGTACGCGTACTTTATGCATTAACTGTTCCGATGAACACCCATCCTCTGCAAAAGAATGTAAAATATATCAACAACAAAAAGAAATATTAATAATAAAAACAAAAGAAAAATGCTCTATGAAGATCGCCAAAGAAAAATACCATGCTCAAACTTTAACAAAGCCACTAGAACAATCGTTCTCAGAAGTAACAAACAACAAAAATACAAAAAATACAATTATAAACAAACCTACAAATAATACTTCAAATGAAGTAAAAAACAACTTAAACAAAACAACAACTATTCACCCAACCTACAACTCAGAAAACTTAAAAAATATAACCGAATCAAAAATCTCTACAAAAACAATTCCCGCTGTTTCTAAAACACAAAAACCTACAACATCAAACTTAAAAACAACAACAACAATAATTACCCGTTCAAAGAATAAAGCCCTTACAAACAACACTACAACAACTAACTTAAATAAATCAGAAGAAACACTCAACTTAACACAAAATAAGAAGTTAACATTACCTAAACAAACAACAACTTACGATAATACCTCCTATAATGAACAAGAAGAAATTATGTTTCTTGACGAAGAATAATACATTCATTACTTTTTCAATATGGATTTAAAAATCATTCAATGGAATATCAATGGATATATTAATAATTATCACGAGTTACAACTAATTTTGAAAGACTATAATCCCGATGTAATTTCTATTCAAGAAACCCACTTACCATTAGATGCTAAAAACATTATTTACCCAAAATCCTACATTGGATTTTTGCACAACATTAATACAACTTCCAAATAAGGCGTTGGAATTCTTATTAAGAAAACCATTCCACACAAATTTTCCTACACTGACCCAATCACAAATTCAATAGCCATAGAAATCGACTACGGCCTGCAATTTACTTTGGTGAATACATATATACCTCCACAGGAAAGTATCACAGAACTCAAACTAAAAAACATACTTAACAACATTATTCCTCCACTCATTTTTACTGGCGATTTAAATTCTTGGAGCACATTATGGGGCTCAGCTACAACTAATCCCCGTTGAAAAATTATAGAAAACTACATTTTAAATGAAGATTTAATTATATTAAATTCCGGCTCTCCAACCCACTTCTCCACCCACAAAACCTTCACACATGTAGACATTGCTTTCTGTTCCCCCTTAATTTTTCCCTATTGCTCATGGAAAATCCTAACTGACCTTCATGGAAGCGATCACTTTCCCATACTAATAGAAATTGAGAAAAACATTCATCCCCCACCTACCAAGTTCAACCCAAAATACAAAACCGAACTCGCCAATTGGCACTTATACCAAAAACTCTGTGATTCTAATATAACTAATATTAGAAACCCCAACAATATTAACCAGCAATCTGCATCTCTAATTAAATCTATTAGATCTGCAGCTAATTTCAGTATACCTCAAACAAAATGCAGAAAATACAAACCTCGCGTCGCCTGGTGGAATTCTAATCTGGAATATTTGAGAAACAAAAAACAAAAACTGTGGCACAATTTCAAAAGCTTTAGAACCGATGCTAACCTAATCATGTACAAAAAATATAATGCGCTATTCAGAAGATCAGTTAAAGAAAGTAAAGCTGCGTGCCTTCAAAAATTTACTTCCAACATTAACCCCAGCTCCACCCCCCGACAAATATGGAATGATATAAACCGTATTACAGGAGGAAAGAACACAAATACCATCAAATATATCAGAAATGGTTCAAATTTCTTATCTTCTTCTTTTGATATCGCCAACTACTTCGCGAAACATTGGTCTGATGAGTCTGCTGACACACACTTTTCCCCAGAATTCCAAAACTCTAAAACTAGTGCTCTAAACACCATCTATAACCCAACCACATTAAACAAACATTCACACAAAATTCAAGCACCTATTAATATCATTGAACTCGAAGACGCCCTACAATCCTCCAAAGGCAAGACCCCTGGAGAAGATCGCATATCATATCCAATGTTATCAAACTTAAATCTAAAATCAAAACAGCATATTCTCAAAATATTTAACAATATCTTCTATACTGGTACTTGCCCTCAAGCCTGGAAAATCGCAACCATCTTACCAATCCAAAAACCCAACAAAAGTCCCTTTGATATTAATGGATACAGGCCTATATCTCTTCTCCCATGCATAAGCAAAATATTAGAAAAAAATATTGCGAGACGTCTTATGTGGTTTCTAAAGTCCAACAACTTTATCGCTCCTAATCAAGTAGCCTTTATGAAAAAGCAGGGTACAGATGACATTCATCTATACTTTCAAAACTTTATTTATAACGCATTATCTTGCAAAAATCATGTTACTATACTTTCTACTGATTTTGAAAGAGCCTTCGACCGCATTGGTATTCACGTCATATTACTACAACTAAAAAAATGGAAAATTTGTAAGGAAATTTATTACATTATTAAAAGCTTTCTAACTTATCGTAAATTTAAAGTTAGAGTTAACAACTACCTTTCCTCCACTTATCCACTACATAACGGTATTCCCCAGGGATCACCTCTTTCAGTAGTGCTCTTTATAATCGCATTCAATCAACTTAGCATTATTATCTCCAAACAAAAATATGTTGAACATGCTAAATATGCGGTATTATTTTCCAAACACAATAACAATAATATAGTAAAAGAAGCTTTTATAAATATTTTAAAAGAAATTGATAATTGGGGTTTGTCATCAGGTGCCAAACTATCAGTCGATAAATGCAAAATTATTCACATTTGCAGAAAACACAATTGCAGCTTCGCTGATATATCATTCAAAAATCTACTTATTAAACAAGTAGATCAACTTAGAATTCTAGGCGTATTATTTGACAAAAGATTCACCTTCAAAGAGCATTGTCTTCAATTAAGGAAAAGTTTGAATTCAAGACTTAATATTATAAAATTTCTTACCTCTAAGCACTTTATGATACACATAACAACTATGTTAAACATCACGCGTTCAATCATTCTCTCCAAAATCGACTATTCACTCCCTATTTATGGACGCTGCGCCCAAACCCATATAAAAAGTATTCAATCTCCATATCACGCAGCAATCAGATGCAGTAATGGAGCTTTCCGTACTAGTCCAATAAAAAATATATTAACCGAAGCTGGAATGCCATCCATTGAAGACCGTATTTTATTACTTACTTTGTTAGGGATTTAGAAAAAAATTTCACCCTCAACACATTGAATAAATTCAACGGTTTTATTAATCATCAGCATCATTATATACATAACATGTATGTATGTATGTAAATTGTTTTCGAACGGCATATTTGAAATTCCATTCTGTTTTTTTTTTGGTAATAATTCTTTCTCGTTGTCAGGAATTTTATTTTACAAAATAATGTTCTAGAAAACAAAAAAATGTAACGTTGTTGTTGTGAGCATTCATATATTTTCCGTTAATGTTCTCTTCTCACTCAAAATACATACATATATACATACTTACAAGCTGCGTAGAACATTTAACATGTAGGAAATAACTAGCATCAGCAGTGTAGAGTTTTTGTTTATTATATGTATGTAGTATGTATCTCTCACAACAACAACAACATAAATGGAATGACAAGTATGCAAAGAATGTGTAAACCGTTACATTTTTTTTGTTATGTTAAATGGAATGCGCATTCTTTAATATAACAAGTGGCGAAAACAGAAAGAAGTCAGTTGGGCATAGTCAGTCGAAGAAACTGGTCAATTAAAAATTGTGGTAAAAAAGTTTATTTGTGTTAAAAATAATTTGCAAAGTTAAATTTATTTAAAAGGATTAAATGGAAACAAAAAAATTATTACTGTGAAAAAAAAATGTAAATTTCTATTTTAAATATCTAAACCAGTGGTGCCCAGGCTCTATACTCTTGTGTTTTCTTTTTATTATTGTGATGTTATATCAATTTTCCTATAACCACGAAAACTTTCGAAGAAAGACAAAACTAAATACATATCAACTAAAATAGTGTAATATAAACAAGTAAGAGTGCTATATTCGGCTGTGCCGAATCTTAAATACCCTTCACCTAAGTGTAAGAAATACAGAAACTGCACTAGACTAGAATATCCTAATTCTGTGTTTTCTATTCAGTCTTAGTGCAAATTTTATTAGTATTTGATATATTGTTTGAAAGACAATTTTACGACCAACATAATTTATGTTAAATATTTGGAAATGTTGTCTAATTTTTACCATTTTAATTGATTTAATTACCAATTCTTACCATAATTTACAGAGTCTGTCTGATGTTCATAATAATCTTCAGTGTAATTTAACAAACAGAGTATAAAAAAGTAAGAGTGTTATATTCGGCTGTGCCGAATCTTAAATACCCTTCACCTAAGCGTAATAAGAAATACAGAAATAATAAGAAATACAGAAACTACACTAGACTAGAATATCCTAATTCTGTGTTTTCTATTCAGTCTTAGTGCAAATTTTATCTATTAGTATTTGATATATTGTTTGAAAGACAATTTTACGACCAACATAATTTATGTTAAATATTTTGAAATGTTGTCTAATTTTTACCATTTTAATTGATTTAATTATCAATTCTTACCATAATTTACAGAGTCTGTCTGATGTTCCTAATAATCTTCAGTGTAATTTAACAAACAGAGTATAAAAAAAGGGGTACAATTCGGTTTTAGTGATTTTGCTCAAAAAAAAAAAAAAAACAAAATGAAATAGGGCTTTTGGAGGAGATACCAGCAAAAAAAAAATTTGTTGGCGGTCACGCCTATTTTCGAGGGGGCGGGCCCGTAAAGTTGAAAATATATAGACCTATATCTCGGGAACTACTAAGTGCTTGATAATTTGTAATACACTAAATAAAAGGTATTAAAAATACCTTTCCAACGATATATATTATGATTATAAAATGTGGACCGAATATGGGTTAAATCCGAAAAGAATATTTTTTGACCCGAATTTATTTGTTTTTTGGAAATGGTTCTATATGGCAGCTATGGAAAATTATGGGCCGATCTTCTTAAATTTTGGAACAGTTATTTTCATGCATATGAGGATATTTCACCTCGAATTTCAACATAATAACGGTATATTTAAGATATATATTAGTATTAACGTGGATTTCGAGAATGGACCTTATGTGGGGGATATAGTCAAATATGGACCGATTTTCTCAAAATCCAGCAGTTTGATTTAGGCATGTATGTAAATGATCCGTGTAAAATTTTGGATTGGTACCCTTATTTATAAGAGATTTATGAGTATTAAAGTGATTTTCGGAAGAGGGCTTTATATGGGGCATACGGTTAAAAATAGACCAAAATTCACAAAATTTTGTGGGATGATTTTTGTATATATTTAAATGATCTGTGCAAAGTTTTGAGTCGGTACCGATATTTATACAATATATATAGGGAAAAATGTCTTTTTCAAATGTGGTCCTTGTATGGGAGCTATGACCAATTTTGGGCCGACCACCATAAAATTTAGTACAACAATTTATTTGCCCATAAGGAGTATTTATGTCAAATTTTAGCTGTTTAACATTATTTATATCTGTTTTATACGTATTTAAGTGAATTTTGGAAGTGGACTTTATATGGGGTCTATGGTCAAACATGGACCGAACTAAAAAAAATTTCGTTTTGCGATTTCTTTTTGCATAAAACTTATTTTTGCTGAATTTTGTCTTGATATTCCAATTTTATAGGCATTTATGTATAATTGAGCAATATTTCGGGAAGATTTTTGTATGGGGGCTATGACCAATTCTGGGCCGACCACCATAAACTTTAGTACAGCAATTTATTTGCCTATAAAGAGTATTTATGTCAAATTTTAGCCGTTTAACATTATTTATATCTCTTTTATACGTATTTAAGTGAATTTTGGAAGTGGACTTTATATGAGGTCTATGGTCAAACATGGACCGAATTAAAAAAAATTTCGTTTTGCGATTTCTTTTTGTATAAAACTTATTTTTGCTGAATTTTGTCTTGATATTCCAATTTTATAGGCATTAATTTATCATTAAGCCATATTTCGGGAATATATATATTTGTATGGGGGCTATAAGAAATCATGGACCGATTCTTACTATTTTCCGCACACTTTCTTCTTTTATAGTACAAACAACGTATACAAAATTTCATGGTATTATCTGCAATAGTTTTCAAAATATTGCAATAAAATGGATGAAAAATATCAAATTTTTATGGAGGTGGTCTCACATATAGGTTCATAACTCTGGTTAACCTAAACCGATTTGGCTGATTTTAAATAGCAAACTTCTCGAAAGCACTTCTGACAGAATTATTGAAGGTTTGGATCCCCAGTATATCTGGGGACTTCAAAAAACTGATTTCAACAGACAGACAGACAGACAGACGGACATGGCTTAATCGACTTCGCTATTTATAAGGATCCAGAATATATATACTTTATAGGGTCGGAAAATTTTTTTGTGGAAATTACACACGGAATGACAAACTTATATATACCCTTCTCACGATGGTGAAGGGTATAAAAAGAAAAAAGGATTTTAAACATCAACAATTTCAAAAACGAAAAGAAATATAAAAATAACAAAATGAAAATATAAAAGGAAGATTAAATAAAACAAAAGTGGATGAACAAAACAAAAAGAATGTAAAAGAACATCACACAAAAGAGATAAATAGAACAAAAGGTGGATGAACAAAATCAAAGTGATAATAAAATAAAATGTATTTAAAATAAACAACACCAACAAATACTATTTAAATAGTTACAAACATACATAAAATAAAAATGTTTTAAAATAAACAACACCAACAACTATTATTTAAACTAGTTGTTTATAGTAAACATACATAAAATAAATAAAATGTATTTAAAATAAACAACACCAAAAACTACTATTTAAACAACTATAAACATACATAAAATAAAAATGTATTTAAAATAAACAACACCAACAAATAATATTTAAATAGTTATAAACATACATAAAATAAATAAAATGTATTTAAAATAAACAACAACAACAAATACTATTTAAAAAAAAAATTATAAACATACATAAAATTAAAATGCGTTAAAATACTCAACAACAACAACTACTTAAACGACAACACCATCAACTTTAATCAACACCAACACCAACTACTTAAGCAACAACACCCACAACAACGATGTAACATCCTGAAGACATTTAAGTACAATATTATTAAGTATTATTATTATTATAAGATATTATTATTATTATTAGTAATATTATTATTATTAGTATCACTATTATTATTATTATTATATTTTATTATATTTAATTTTTTTTTAATAAAACATAAAAAATGAATGTTATAAAGAAATTTGAAATGAAATAATTTTTCTATTATTTAAAAAAGAACGAAGGTTATACAGGTTGGTAGGTATGTGTGAACAGTGATAGGAAAACATAAGGGGTAACAGAAAAAAAATATGAGTGTTAAGTTACCACAGGCGTAGTCATGATTGATTAGTTGGGTGGGAAAAGTGCACTCCAAGTGACCAACACCATGTCACTTTAATGGTATTGTCCTCGTTTGAACCCTCTTGTCTTTTGCAATTTTAAAAATTTTACGTTTTTTTTTTTTTGAATGAACAGCAATTTTAAGCATTTTTCTTTTAAATATATTTGTTTGTGTGGCAATTAATAATGGCATGAATTTTGCTATGCTTACGCGTCAAAACATTCGGGTCAAGAACCACGCCACTGATGGCAGAGCTAGCCAAAACATTCTTTTACATGCCATTGACTTCATTTGTTTTTTTTTTAGACCTACTATTTTAAAGTAATAATCGATTTGACAAAGCGCGCGTAACATAGATGGCGCCCAACGAAAGCTTAAAGAAAAGGCAGACGTAATAGTCCAACGAAAGCTTAACGTAAAACGTAAAATTTTAAAAGGCAAAGTAAAGTAATTTCATATAACGAATTTTGTCATTATTTTTATTAGACAACGAATTTTAAATATATTTGGATATAAAAGTAAACGTGGTTGAGCTTAAATGCTATTTTTGAAAACCCAACTGTATGAAAAATCCAAAAATATTTGAAGTAAGTTAGGAAAAAATTATATGAAGTTGCTTGTTCAAAGAGGAAATATATACCATTAAAAAAATTAAATAGTTAACGTCAATTTTTTCAGCAATCTCTTTTGAAGAGTTTCAATAGCATAAAAGTCAAATGTTAAGGGATTGAATTGAACTCTCTGACATTTTTTGCGTTATGTTTTTTGGAATTTTTCATGGAGTGGAGGCTTTCTGAAAATTTAAGAGACTTTAAATTTCATTTTTTAAATTGAAATTTATTAATTGCATTAAATTTAAAGAAAACCTTGAATATATGTATGCTGATGCATTCATGGTTTTTTTTTCAACTTTTTTTATATCAGTTTGATAAACAAATTTCAATATGAAATAAACTTTATTACGATTAAAAAATTAATTGATAAATACTATGGATGCAGAAGTTTCTACATATACATATACTCAAACTTAACTATTTTTTTTAAATTCTTTTATATATTTTTTTTTTAACATTAGACTTTGTTTTATATTTTATGAAACATATGATCAATGTTGTGTTAAATAAAATCATTAGCGGTAAAATTCTGATATAAAGAATCGAATATTACAAGACATGTTTTTGACACAAATGAAAAATATCACTGTTCATTCATCCACCAATTTGTTAACTGGAGTTTCTTTGTAATCAATAATATTTTTTTGTAAACAATATTATTTTTTTTTTGAAAAGCAATTGTTTTCTCAATTGGCACATAATAACTGACTTTTTTTTTGTAAGCTCAACTGATTTTTTTTTTATTTTTGTCCGGTTTTTTTTATTGCTATGAACACTCGTAGTTCTGGCAAGGTTTCAAAAAGTAACTTGAATTTAAGTAGAGGTAGAGGAAAAAACATTTTAGATACTACCCAATCATTAGAAGACTTACCAAGTACATCTACGTCAAGACCCCGTGTTGTTCATTCTCCACCACTTGAAAAAAACGTTCAGAGTAATCTTAATCTGATAGACCCAAAGATTTCTTTAGACACTTGTAAGTCCGGTCAAGATTCCCTAGAGGATATTTCACGTCACGTAGATTTTCCGAATACTTTTGACTTAACTATGACTTCGAAAGAAATAGATAATACTAGTGAGTTCAATGTTCCGCAGTCTGCAGTTAATAACAATAATGATTTGTTATCAGCTGTACAACAGGCCATTAGTTTATCTCATGAAGAATTTAGAAGAGAAGTCAATTCTTTAAAAGCCACTATAACCAACATGACTAACTTGACTCGTGACCCTAGTTCTGCTACCAATAACCCAACCGTATTTCAAGAGGCTAGCTTTAGTCCCGGATTATTTGATAAAGTCAAACTGGAGAAATGGAACATTTCTTTTGATGGCACAGGTGATGTATCAAATTTCCTTTTTAAAATTGAAACCCTTGTTAAGAGAACTCGTTGCTCAGAAGAAAATTTACTTTCTAACTTTCATATATTTTTACGCGGTCGTGCAGATGAATGGTATTGGGATTTCATGAAACGGAATGAAGATCCTTCTTACGCTAATTTAAAATACGCAATTTCTCGTGAATTCAGTACTCTGGAAACAGATGACGAAATTTTGATAAATATTCACAAACGTAAACAGCAACCAAAAGAATCCTATGACAGCTTTCACGCAGTCATAGTTAGTATGAATTCTCGTATGGAAGACCCTTTACCAGACTCAAAATTAATCAAAATCATAATGAAAAATGTCCAGTCTAATTTAAGAATCAT
The DNA here is from genome assembly GCA_916048285.2 of Bellardia pandia. NCBI lineage: Eukaryota > Metazoa > Arthropoda > Insecta > Diptera > Calliphoridae > Bellardia > Bellardia pandia. The sequence continues at coordinate 88,565,660 of OU696529.1, forward strand.
GTTATTTAACACCAGTCCAACTAGTCTGTTTAGTCTTAGAGACCTAGCTCGCAATGCCGAAAAGGTAATATATGAAAACAAAACATCTTTTCTTGATAACAAACCTCATCGTCACATTAGCGAAATTGAAGCTGATGCAGTGGAAGAGAAAGAAATTGATGATGATTTTGATCCCCAAATAGAAGCACTTCATTTCTCTCGACGTACCTCAAAACCGGATTATTCAAAAATAAAGTGTTGGAATTGTTTAGCTCTCGGTCATTCATATATTTATTGTCCAGAGGAAACTAGAAGCCTTTTTTGTTTTAAATGTGGTGAGCGTGGAGTAGCTACTCCAAAATGCAAAAATACACACCTGGGAAACAGGAAGCGGAGCGAGATGGCCACCGGGGACTCTCGTTCCAAAGCTTTCTCCCCGAGTCACAATTAGGTCCATCGATTAGGAATCTTCCACAGGAAGATAAATCGAGATCTACAGTCTCGGGAGAGATTTCTCCACATTTTTCTGACAAACATCAATATAAATTTTATAATGACAAACCAACATTTTTCAAACCCACAGCTAAAACCTTAAAGTGTGGACTTCGTTTTAAGAAAAGAAAATCGTTTCGTAAAATAATAGAATCTTCAATATTATGTCATGAGAAAGACGAGAGACCTTTTGCAAAAATTCAAGTTTTTAATGATCACATTTACGGACTACTAGATTCCGGCGCTAGTGTTTCAGTATTGGGCAAGAATAGCTTAAATTTCATTGAAAGAAATAATCTCACCTTAAGACCTTTTCGATCTTGCATATCAACGGCAGATGGATCTAAAAATTCAGTTTTGGGTCACTGCAAAATACCTGTTGTTTATAAAGGCATTACACGAGTTATTGATTTTTACGTTGTACCCACTTTAACCCAAGAAGCCTACCTCGGTTTAGACTTTTGGCGTATTTTTGCCATCGCACCTGATATCATTCCAATTGTTGAGTCCTGTGATCTTGAGCCAGTAGACAAAATTAACCCATGTTTTCACAATTTAGATTCAGAACATGGTTCCTCATACGTTTTATTGGAAAAATTAAATATGATGAAAGATGACACAATTATAACACCTATAGATAAGCAGACCCAAATTAGACAGAAAATTTCCCAAAACATTGAGAGGGCACATGAAAAAGCCACACAAATTTATAACACACGCACCAAACATGTTAATTATCGTGTTGGACAGGAAGGTTTTCGGAAAAATCACAGTCTTAGTAATTTTCAGAATGGTATTAATGCCAAGTTTTTACCAAAATACATTAAATGCCGTATTCGAGACAAAATTGGTAATGTATTATATGACGTGGAAGATCTTCAGGGAAATCTGATTGGGGGATATCATGCTTCTGATCTAAGACCTTAGAATGTAATTGTTGTTTTAGCCCGGCTTATCGTGGGTCGTGCCACACGTTTCTTTAATTATGCGCGCTCTAAATCCTTTTCCTGTTCTATATTCAATTTACAATTTCATAACGAAGCAGTTTTGTTAGGGATTTAGAAAAAAATTTCACCCTCAACACATTGAATAAATTCAACGGTTTTATTAATCATCAGCATCATTATATACATAACATGTATGTATGTATGTAAATTGTTTTCGAACGGCATATTTGAAATTCCATTCTGTTTTTTTTTGGTAATAATTCTTTCTCGTTGTCAGGAATTTTATTTTACAAAATAATGTTCTAGAAAACAAAAAAATGTAACGTTGTTGTTGTGAGCATTCATATATTTTCCGTTAATGTTCTCTTCTCACTCAAAATACATACATATATACTTACAAGCTGCGTAGAACATTTAACATGTAGGAAATAACTAGCATCAGCAGTGTAGAGTTTTTGTTTATTATATGTATGTAGTATGTATCTCTCACAACAACAACAACATAAATGGAATGACAAGTATGCAAAGAATGTGTAAACCGTTACATTTTTTTTGTTATGTTAAATGGAATGCGCATTCTTTAATATAACAAGTGGCGAAAACAGAAAGAAGTCAGTTGGGCATAGTCAGTCGAAGAAACTGGTCAATTAAAAATTGTGGTAAAAAAGTTTATTTGTGTTAAAAATAATTTGCAAAGTTAAATTTATTTAAAAGGATTAAATGGAAACAAAAAAATTATTACTGTGAAAAAAAAATGTAAATTTCTATTTTAAATATCTAAACCAGTGGTGCCCAGGCTCTATACTCTTGTGTTTTCTTTTTATTATTGTGATGTTATATCAATTTTCCTATAACCACGAAAACTTTCGAAGAAAGACAAAACTAAATACATATCAACTAAAATAGTGTAATATAAAAAAGAAAAAAGGATTTTAAACATCAACAATTTCAAAAACGAAAAGAAATATAAAAATAACAAAATGAAAATATAAAAGGAAGATTAAATAAAACAAAAGTGGATGAACAAAACAAAAAGAATGTAAAAGAACATCACACAAAAGAGATAAATAGAACAAAAGGTGGATGAACAAAATCAAAGTGATAATAAAATAAAATGTATTTAAAATAAACAACACCAACAAATACTATTTAAATAGTTACAAACATACATAAAATAAAAATGTTTTAAAATAAACAACACCAACAACTATTATTTAAACAACTATAAACATACATAAAATAAATAAAATGTATTTAAAATAAACAACACCAAAAACTACTATTTAAACAACTATAAACATACATAAAATAAAAATGTATTTAAAATAAACAACACCAACAAATAATATTTAAATAGTTATAAACATACATAAAATAAATAAAATGTATTTAAAATAAACAACAACAACAAATACTATTTAAAAAAAAAATTATAAACATACATAAAATTAAAATGCGTTAAAATACTCAACAACAACAACTACTTAAACGACAACACCATCAACTTTAATCAACACCAACACCAACTACTTAAGCAACAACACCCACAACAACGATGTAACATCCTGAAGACATTTAAGTACAATATTATTAAGTATTATTATTATTATAAGATATTATTATTATTATTAGTAATATTATTATTATTAGTATCACTATTATTATTATTATTATATTTTATTATATTTAATTTTTTTTTAATAAAACATAAAAAATGAATGTTATAAAGAAATTTGAAATGAAATAATTTTTCTATTATTTAAAAAAGAACGAAGGTTATACAGGTTGGTAGGTATGTGTGAACAGTGATAGGAAAACATAAGGGGTAACAGAAAAAAAAATATGGGTGGGAAAAGTGCACTCCAAGTGACCAACACCATGTCACTTTAATGGTATTGTCCTCGTTTGAACCCTCTTGTCTTTTGCAATTTTAAAAATTTTACGTTTTTTTTTTTGAATGAACAGCAATTTTAAGCATTTCTCTTTTAAATATATTTGTTTGTGTGGCAATTAATAATGGCATGAATTTTGCTATGCTTACGCGTCAAAACATTCGGGTCAAAAACCACGCCACTGATGGCAGAGCTAGCCAAAACATTCTTTTACATGCCATTGACTTCATTTGTTTTTTTTTTTAGACCTACTATTTTAAAGTAATAATCGATTTGACAAAGCGCGCGTAACAACTTATAAGTTAATTCCAAAAGTAATGATCTGCCGCAACAAAATTCTGTTTAAAGAAGTCACAAAATTACTTAACCGAACCAAAACACCCAAATACAAATCCACCCTAGTTAAATGTATTGAGTTTGCAGAAAAAATAGGCTTAACATATCAGCCAGTATATGTTGGAAACCCCTCTGAACCTCCCTGGCTACAGGAAAATTCTACTTTTATCGAATCCCTTAACTCATTTCCAAAACCTTCAACTTCTCCAATGGTTTACAAACAAATCTTCTACAACCTCAGCAATTATATGCAACAACTTGGATGGACATTAATTTTCACAGACGGTTCAAAATCAACCAACTTTACCACCTTCTCTGTGGTACACAATGATGGAAAAGATATCAGTAGTGGCCTACTTGAAAAACATTGTTCCAACTTTACAGCCGAAGCCTTAGCAATATATATGGCAATCGTAAGTGCCTTACAACTCCGATCAAAATCTGTAATATGCACAGACAGTCTTTCGACGGTAATGGCAATAAAAAATACCTTATATGACTCTCCCTTAATTACCAAAATAAGAAACATCTTAATCAAAAACTCCAACAAACTTAAATTGTTATGGATTCCATCCCATGTTGGTATTCCAGGCAACGAATATGCAGATATGGCTGCCACTGAAGCAAAAAAAAGACCATTACTTACCTTCTCTACATATGAACCTCGCGATATTTTAAACCTCATCCACAATTTTTATGCAAACCTTAAAAATATCAAATGGTCAGAATATCAACATGCCTACAAAAACTTTAATCCCAATGGAACGAAACCAAACTACCCCAAATCATGCCAGAAAATTGTTTCAAACATGTTGGTACGAATGAGAATTGGCCACACAAAAGCAACACATAAATACTTACTGGACAAAGATACGCCCCCCCATATGCTCAACATGTAATACCCATCTCAACGTAACACACATACTCGATGATTGCCCATCCTTCCACAACACCAGAATAAAAATATTTGGTCCTTAAAAACCGACTGTATGTCTGAAAAACTTGTCCGATTGATCATATCCACAAATTCATATTAGAAATTGGCCTTCTTCATAAACTGTAATTGTATTTTTTTCATTATAAACATAATTTTATAAATTCAGAGTCGAAAGCCTTAGCAGCTAGTGCTCTTTTCTAAGTATTAATCAATTAATTGTATTAATTGTAATTAATATTAAATAAATAAATAAAATAAAATAAGAAATTTTTAAATACAATAAAAATAGTTTTAAAAACGAAATAAATTCAATATTACAATGTAATGAAATTTATAATCTTAATGAATATGTCCATGAAACTGATAGATGTTTTGAAAATACTATACAAAAATTTACAATAAAAAAGACTATAAATGAGAAAATTAACAATAAATGGTTCAATAGCGAACTCAGACTTCTCAAACAAGAAAAAATAAACAAGTACCAAAAAGCCATCGTAGAAAACACTAATGCAGCATGGAATAATTATAAATCAATTAGAAACAAATATAAAGTTAAAATTGAAAATGAAAAACATAAATACATAAATAAAAAAATAAATAACACAAGCAATCAAAAAGAAATGTGGAATAAAATAAAAGAATTAGTTATAAAGAAAAACAGAAATGTGATAAAACTGTGATATTTAACCAAATAGGATATAAGGACAACTTAGATAAAGCCAATAATTTTAATAATTATTTCATAAATAGTATATCTGATATAAGAAACTCCATTGAAAACGTGAAATATGAAAATAAAATACCTGTGATAAATTTTAAATTTGAATTTCGTGCAATATCGTTATTAGAATTAGAAATTATATGTAAAAATATAAAAAAAAACCTGACTATAAGAAAATATCAAGCAATATAATATTAGATAACTGGGACAGAACTGGCAATATTTTACTCCGCATTATAAATAAATCCCTAGAAACAGGAGTTTTCCCAGAAAATTGGAAGGAATCTTTAATTACCCCAATTGAAAAAGTAAAGAATACTAATATTTGCGAAGAATATCGCCCAATAAACATTCTAAAAACATTTGAAAAAGTTATGGAAAAAGTAGTAAAAAATCAACTTGATAACTACCTAGAACAAAATAAACTTTTATCGAAATACCAATCTGGTTTCAGAAAAAATTATTCATGTGAAACAGCATTAAACTACACAATAAACAGGTGGAAAAATAAAAGGAGGAGCAGCAAAATATTGGCGATTTTTCTTGATTTCAAAAGGGCTTTCGAAACAATAGATAGAGAAATTTTAATAAAAAAATTATTCAGGTATGGAATTAAGGATAAAGAATTGAAATGGTTTCAATCATACTTAACCAATAGAATGCAAATTACTAGAGTTAATAATGTGGAATCAAGTGCAATAGAAAATGACTATGGAGTACCACAAGGCTCAATATTAGGAGCACTCTTATTTATTATATACATAAATGATATGGAAAAGGTATTGGAGAATTGTGAAATTATTTTGTATGCAGATGATACATTAATTTTTACGGAAGGAGAAACAGAAAATATTTGCTACGAAAATCTTTCACGTGATATGAATAATATTAATAAATGGCTAAAAATGAACAAGTTAAAATTAAATGAAAGTAAAACCAAATTAATGGAAATAAATATGAATTCAAATATAACATTAAAAATAAATAATATAACAATAGAAAAAGTTAACAGGATTAAATATCTGGGCTTTATTATTGACAAAGACTTAAAATTTAAAGAACACATTGAATACATATGTAAAAAATTAGGGGAAAAAATCGGATTTCTTAAACGAATAAGAAACAGCTTATCTAAAATTACGGCAATAAACATATATAATACAATTATTAAACCACATTTCGAGTATGGATCAACAGTTTAATACACATGCTGTACATATACACAAATAACAAGACTACAGAATTTGCAAAACAAATCAATGCAATATTAAAACTAAACAGATTTGCTTCTGTAACATGTATGCTGAGTGATTTAAAATGGCTTAAAATACACAAAAGATTAGCACTAAATACAATAAACTTTATTCAAAAAATAAAAAGTGGAGATGCTCCTGAATATCTGATAGAACAAATAAATATGTTGGGGAGGTTCAACCATATAACCTGAGGAATGCTTGCGATTTCAGAATACAACATGCAGACACCAGCGCGATGCAAAGATCGCTATTTTATAAAGGACTAAGCATTTACAACAAGATACCAAATGATGTGAAAAATGAATCTAATAAGTATACATTTAGAAAAAAATTATCATCCTTTATTAAAAATTTTAATATATAGCAGAGCTAAATTTATGTAAAGATAATAAATGATATGTAATTTTCAAAAGTATTAATAAAATACTACTAAAAATAAAAAAAAAAAAAAAAAAAAAATCTTTCGCACCGAACCCGTAATGCAATTACAAATCGGAATATTACCAATCGATTGAATACGGATGAACAAGAAATCGCACAAGATCAGCGCCGTGTTAGTATGGCCCGACTTAGCATAACGCAAACACAAGAAGAAAGACAGGCGACAAATGAAACGGCTCGATTAGCAATGAGAAATCATGGATTAAATCAAGCAATTCAACAACGTGAAAATCTAAATCAACGCGTAAGAAGAAGAGCTTCAAGTGTTGATTTGAATCGAGTAGCGTTTCATTAAGATTGCACTTTTGACTACAGCTCGCATCCTTCCGTTCAAATTGGCCCAATGGAGATTGTGTGCAACCATTGCGGTGCATTAAAGTTCACCGGAGAATCGCCTGGGTTGTGCTGTCTCAGTGGTAAGGTCAAATTACCACCATTGGTACAACCACACCTACTCTAACGCCCACTTTTTTTAATTGATTAATTGCTTCTGCATGGGTTTTTACTTCATACAGATTGTATCCACATCTTACTGAAGGCGAGGTAAAAATTAAAAAATTAATGTTTGTATGGTTTTTCAATCTGCGGGCGCAGGGGCGTAGCAAAATCTAATTTTCATATTGCATCACCAATGACATACGAGCATACATACATATATTTTGCTTTTTTTATTTTATTTAATTTTTTTCAAAGCCGTTGTCATGTTTTTCAAAACGAGATATCAAACTCTTAAATCGGTTATGTAGTTCCGAAGATATTTGTAAAAGACTTATGTTATTAACGATCCAATATCAATATTTTAAAACTTTCGAAATGTTGCATTCAAAAATCGAAGTTTTCGGTTTATTTACAAAATATTTACATGATTCGATAACAGAAGATATTCCGCGCTTACTAAGGTGCAACATTATGCGATAAGTTAAAAATAATATTATATCATCAATCGATGATAAAAAACTTTATGTATCCTTGCATTTAAGATACCTACATTTTGTGCACATTTGTGAGTTTTTTTCAAACGCTGATAAAAATAACGGTACATTCAAACAAATTGCTCGAAGCGCTTGATCGGACTCTACGTGATTTTCGAGGATACTACAAACCGATGTTGGTGATTTTCGTCAAACTTTGCCCGTTATCAATGACCGCAGATGACCTGAACGCATGCTTGAAAGCTTCATATCTTTGGAACCGAGTCGAGAAAATCACGCTATCGACGAACATGCGTGTGCATTTGTTGCAAGCCCCGTCTGCCCAAACATTCTCAGAACAACTTTTTGACATCGGAAATGGAAAAATTCCAATTAATCGCGCCACGAACGAGATTTCGTTCCCGCCTATCTTCTGTCGAATGCAAATGAATATTCAAGCCGTTGTCGACAAGGTTTTCCAAAGTCTAACAATCTTCTACAAAAAATCGGATTGGCTGTGGGAACGTGCAATTTTGGCACCAACAAATTATTATGCCAACAAGCTCAATGAGCAAATTCAATTGAAACTGCCCGGCAAATTAATCAAATACAAATCGATCGATACAGTAATGGATGAAGAACAAGCCGTCAATTATCCCACTGAATTTTTAAATTCATTGGAACCACCCGGAATGTCACCGCATGTGCTAACATTAAACGTTGGATCACCGGTAAAACTTATTCGAAACTTAAACGCACCAAAGTTATGCAACGGAACCACATTGACCATCAAAAACTGCTCACCAAATTTAATCGAGTCAACAATCATCGGTGGCAGATTCAAAGGCGAAGATGTACTTATTCCACGAATTCGGATGATTTCCAACGATTTACCATTCCAATTCAAGCGGCTCCAATGCCCTTTGCGTCTTACCTGTACTATTGCCATCAATAAAGCAAGAGTCACATCATTAACTATTGATGGCTTAATTTTGGAGAATTTATAATTTATCCGCTGGCCATAAGATGAAGTAATAAATAAATATAATTTCCAATTTGCCTTAAATAAATGCGTTTCTTTTTTGATTGAGCCCATACCTAGACCATATGTAAGTTATTCTGTAACAAATCTTTATGATAGATATTCTATAAATTCTCAAATTAATAAATACTCAAGCTCGAGGTCATATGACCTCGAATTTGAGATTCTATAAACAAAAGGTCGAATATAATCAAACTTTTATTATTCCATAAATTTATTTAAAGGCCGTACATTTCTTTAAAAGCTTAATTTAAATCGTGTGGTAATACAACACTAATGTTTGCTTAGGGCCAGCAACGCGGACCGGGTCAGCTAGTAATATATAAATATAAAAAAATACAAAAAAACCTGGATGTTGAAGAAATGATGATGATAATGAAGGATGACGTGATGCCGATGATGACGATACTAATGATGATGATGCGATGCTGATGAAGTGAGGATGACGATGATGTAAGGATGACAATGATGATGAATTTGCCAATGGATGTTTTATCCGGGAGTTAGTGTTGTTGGTGATGGAGCTTTTGGCGGTTGTAGTTGTTGTAGGTGGTTAGGTCTTTCTTTAAGATAACTTTGTGTCCACACAAAACGATTGCCAAAATATAGGCAACGTTAGGAAGAGATCTTACACAATTTAAATTTTATTAATGTTTCTTTTGGTGGTTGTTATTTATTTAAATGCACTTTATTACTTTTTCTTTACAGGAAAATTGTATGATGAGTGTCTGTGTGTGTGAGCTTTACAACTATAAGTTTTACTAATGCAGTTTTTGATTAACTAATAGGAATTTATTTTAAACATATTTTTCTTTCTTTTGTTTTAGTTTTTATATGTTTGTTTCCTTTTAAAATTTTAGAACCACTTTGTTTTCTTTTAATGTTAATTTTGCAGAATTTTTGTGTTTAAACTTTAATTAATTTTTTTTTTTATACATATATGTAAATTATTGTACACTTTTCTAATGTTTGTATTAATACGCCACTTGTTTAGCAGTGATTGTCATCAACCGTCCTACTTAACAACTTTTTCACTACTTAATGTTAAACGTAATTTTCTGTCGCCCTCTTTAGTTAATAACTAAGTACGTGACGAAATACTTCTAGAATAATTCATCATTCAACTGGAATGTAGCGTTAACTTTCCAATCGTATGATCCATAAAAATGTTTTTCTCCTTTTTTGAGGATGAGTTAACAAAAGGAAAGCAAAATAATAAAAGGAGGGAAAAGTTATGGTGTAGAAACGTCAAACAAAATATTTTAGGGTTACCGACCGTGTGTAAAATCCGATATACAAGGGAATTGGGTAGTACGAGAAATAAGCGCAATTGTTTTAATGAAAAGTTTACTTATTTCTATTAACGGTAAATTAGTTGAAAAACAAAAAGATCAAAAGCAATAAATGCAAAAAGCACTAACAATAAATGATCAAATATTTTTTCCTTTTCATTTTATTACATTTTTATAAAGGTACGGTCACACTTGTAAAACATTTGACAAAAAACACCAAATATTTCTCTTCCATAATGTGACCATAAAACATTTTGGGGTGCAAACATGATTTTGAGAAAACAAAATTTGTTTTGTAGCAAACAAAAATGTCTCTAATGTGAACAGAGTGTGACCACCCTATGTCAAATATTTTGCGCTTTTTTTGGGCAAATAATTATTTTTTCTTGCAAAGCTATTGTAAGAACAAATAGAGGCAAATAACAGCTGGTGAAAACAGTGTCGTCATTTTTAAAAATAAATTAGGAACATTTTCATAAAAATCACCAAAACAGAAGTGTACTAATATTTGCAAAACTCCATTTTTTTTCTTCAAAAATACTTTTTATTAGCATATTTCAAAATTACAATTTTGGCCTCAGCGCCATTATGGCATTGTTTTTTTTTATTGGAACTTGGCATTTTTTTTTATTTATTTTATTTATTTTATTTATTTATTTCCAAAAAGATTTACAATTCATTTGCCTATTTACCTTGCAAAGCCAGAGTGGCTTGTCTGCAGGTTAAAAGTTAAACAAGGTTGTAGTGATCTATTTTATATAGTTAGTATTCATTGCAAGTTCAAAAATGTTTTCTTAATTATTTTCTTTATTTTATTTGTGTTAGTATTATTTATGATGTGTGGTGGCATCATATTAAAAATAGTAGGTAACATAAAATTTAGAGTGCTTTTGCCATAATTGTTTTTAAACTTCTGGACGTTGTATCTTCCATCAGCTTTTCTTCTGGTGTTGTATTTGTGGTCTATCTTGTGTATAAATCTGGCATCGTTGTAGAATTCGATGGCTAATGTCGTATAATAGATACTTTTAACCACAGAGTATAACAGAGGTGACAGAAGAGCAAAGATAGTGTAGGTTTTTTCTTGTCTCTTTCTTTGAGAACTGCCTTGTCGGTTTCTTTATGTTACTATTTTTCTTTATTTCTGACTCAAATAAAATTCAATTTTGGTGGAAAAGGTAAGTGCATGTATTTCTATTATTATTATTATTTTTGCAGATTATACAAAACACAACGTACTTAACCGTAAAATATACAAAGCACAGATTATAATTAATTATATTTAAAGGAATCACTGAAAATTAAATAATTTAACACAACACAAATTAATTGTTTGATTTATTTTGCCACAGATTTTGCTTTGACAAAAAATTGTTTTGTTTATTTTGCTTTGTTCACAAATTTCGTCTTTTATATAGTGCTTTGCTTTTTCACATTACAAATTTACTAACAGAAAATATTTTCTTTCTCTTTTTAATATACCTACTGTGTCAGCTGATTGTAGCGATTTTGAACTGTCAAAGTTGTCCCCTCTGTTATACTCTGTGCTTTTAACATTCAATATATTTTCTTCAGTAGCAATTTTTTTATTGTTGACATTTGCTGTTGTTGCTGTTGTTGAGTTGTTTCTTGAGATGTTGTTGTTATTATTTAGTGCATTTTCAGTGTCGAAATTGTTGTTAGTGTTGTTATCGGTGATTTCATCGTTTATGATATTTGTTTGATGAATGTTGTTGATTGAGTTGTTTTCTGATATGTTGTTGTTAGCATTGCTTCCAATATTTGTTATGATGTTGCTGGCATTTGTTTCAATATTTTGTATAGTTGTATTATTGTTTTGTATCGTGTTTGTGTTTCTTTTTTTGAGTATTTTAAGGAGTTTGTTTTGGGTCTCTTGTAGGATTCCACAGTGTTTTGAGTTTCCCCAAGCCGTTATTCCATGGCGTATATGTGATTCCACAAGCGAGTAATATGCTTGTCGTAGCACAGCATTACTAGAACAGTTTTTTAGTTGGTGTAGCATATACGCAGCTTTCCTCATTTTCTTTCTTACTTCATCTATATGTATATTCCAAGTAAAATTATGATCGACATGTACTCCCAGATACTTGTATGTATTCACAAGTTCGATTATAGTAGTACATTGACCACTGTCGCATACAAGGTCGTGTAATTTGTTATTATGTAGACATTTCGTTTCATGATATGTTAAGCCTATGTCTGTATATAGAATATGGGGTGGTTTAATATGCATGACTTTAGTCTTTGAAGCATTTATTACAAGACCGTGATCATGACACCATCTAGTTGCTATATTCAGTTGGTGCTGCATTATCTGTATAGCGTTTTCAACATTTTTGTGAGCTACAACAATCGCAGTATCATCTGCATATGCAAAGGTTTTGCTCATATCAAGAATTTTCATTAAATCATTTGCATATATAATGTAAAGTACTGGTCCCAATTTTGAACCTTGTGGAACGCCATAGTTAAGATTCGTTTCATTGCTTAATTTTGTTGAGATTTTTACATAATATTTTCTTAGATTTAGATAGTTTTTGAACCACTCTAAACAATTCCCTCTTATTCCAATTTTTTCGAGCATGTGTAAAAGTTTAGTATGGCAAAGAGTGTCAAATGCTTTACTAAAATCTATGTATAGCGTAAGACAGTGATGGTTTTTACTAAGTTGTTCATTGATAAAGTTTGAGAAATTGCCGAGAAGTTTATTAATATTTTTTCCCTTTTGGAAACCAAATTGATTGTTGCTAATAATGTTATTTTTGATAATAAATTCTGTAAGTCTTTTACACACAATTTCTTCCATGATTTTTTCAATGACTGGTAAAATTGCTATTGGTCTGTAGTTGTTAATTTCATCTCTTTTGCCACTTTTGTAAATTGGTCTTATTATTGATATTTTAAACATATCTGGGATTATCGCAGTATCAATTATAAGGTTTATAAGTTTCGTTATAATAGGGGTCATTTCAACTGCGTTGTTTTTTAAATCTATTGCTCTTATTTCATCAAATCCGGCGCTTTTATTTACATTAAGTGTGTTTAGGATGTTAAAAATTTCTTCCTCGCTAGTATTTGTTAAATATATGGAATTTTGGAGAACATTTGAAATGTTGTTTATTGTTTTGATTTGACAATTATGTAAGATTTGGTTGACGTTTTCTTTGAAGTTTATGGCAAAATTGTTACATATGTCCGTTACATTTTGGTTTTTAAAATTTTTAATTATAGTTTCATCGACATTATTTGATTTCTTACCGATAATTTCGTTTATAAGTTTCCACGTTAATCGTATGTTACTTCTATTTTCAAAGAACTTATTTTTATAATAATTATTTTTTGCATAATTCAATTTTTTATTCACTATATTTCTATATTTTTTATATTCTTTTTCATAATTTTTATTGTTTCTACATAAATACCATTTTTTATAAAGTTTATCCCTATTTTGACAGCATTTTATCAAGTATTCACTCATCCACGGGTTTGTGATTCGATTCTTTCTTAGTGTATTGTTTATTTCTGAGTTTTTATAGATGTTTTTAAATTTATTGCATATGGAGGCTATATGTCATTACTATCTGCTTATTACTTTAAAATAGTAGGTAAAAAAAACAGCTAAAGTCAATAGCATGTAAATGGATGTTTTGGCTAGCTCTGCCATCAGTGACGTGGTTCTTGACCCGAATGTTTTGACGCGTAATCATAGCAAAATTCATGCCATTATTAATTGCCACACAAAGAAATATATTTAAAAGAGAAATGCTTAAAATTGTAAAAAAAAACAAGAGGGTTCAAAGAGGACAATACCATTAAAGTGACATGGTGTTGGTCACTTGGAGTGCACTTTTTCCCACTCAAATAGTCCATTATGACTACGCCTGTGGTAACCTAAACACTCATAATTTTTTTGTTACCCCTTATGTTTCCTACCACTGTTCATTCATACCTACCAATTTGTATAACCTTCGCCCTTTTAACTAAAAGAAAATTATTTCATTTCAAAATTCAAGTTTCCTATTTATTAATTATAAATTAAAATTTTATCCTAGTACCTATAATACGATATAATATAATAATATAATAAAATTTATCTATATATATAGAAGAGAGTGACGTTAGTTACTAGCTTTATAACTAAAGAACGCCAGGACCGATTGCACCGATTCACACAAATTCAGGCTGGTCTCACGCCAGAGAAGAAGGGCACCCGGAAAAAGTTCAGAAATTGACCACGCCTACTTTTTTTTTAAATTAATGTTTTTATGTGTGAGTGTGTGTATGTACTTTATAGAATCGTAAATGATCATGTGATGATCTTCGGCAAAGTTGTTGTGCATGAGCCCGGGAAGGTTTGTAAGTTGGTACGACCACGCCCACTCTAACGCCTACTTTTTTTAATTTAATTCTAAACGGGTTTTTACAGATTTACTTCAAATTGTATATACATCTTACTGTAGACGAGGTAGAAATAAAAATTGTATGTGCCACGCCCACTTTCACGCCCCATCACATGCAAGACGCTTGCCAGGTAAGCCAGACCGCTGGAGTGATCTGCCTGAAATGTTCACATCACACCACTAAGTATTTATAGAATACTTCTTTTTTGCGACCACGCCTATTTTAACGCCTTCTTTTTTAAATTGTGTAATTGATTCTACTCTAATTTTAACATATTCACTTTACTCTAGGCGAGATCAAAAATTAAGATTCATACTCCACGCCTCCTTTCACGTCCCATCTCTAGCGATTTTTTTTGACCGCCTACTTTTTTTTAAATTGGTGCCGTAGCAACGCCCGCAGTGTACAGCCGAATTCGACCACGCTTGGTTTAAAATTGTGTAATCGATTCTACAAGGGTTTTACAAAAATTACTTCAAATTGTATCACCCATTACTTTTAATTATTATCTTCTAAAATCCAAAAATCAAATGTCGTTCTTTTGTATATCACAATTTTTACGACAATTGTTTTTCCACCTAATTTGATTGAAAACTTTTTTTGTTAATTTTTTTTACAAAAACAAATTCTGGTTCTGCTATTGCCAGTAGATGGCGTTGTGTGCATAAACTTTTGACACCTGATTTATTTTTGTAGTATTTAAAAATTTTCAACCTTTTTTAAAAGTAATTTCAAAAGGTAAGTTCCCTAAATGATTTTGTGACATTGTTTTTGTGACATTAATTTCTCAGTGTTATTCATAATGCCGCGACCCAGAAGATCTGATCTTTCGCACCGAACCCGTAATGCAATTACAAATCGGAATATTACCAATCGATTGAATACGGATGAACAAGAAATCGCACAAGATCAGCGCCGTGTTAGTATGGCCCGACTTCGCGTAACGCAAACACAAGAAGAAAGACAGGCGACAAATGAAACGGCTCGATTAGCAATGAGAAATCATGGATTAAATCAAGCAATTCAACAACGTGAAAATCTAAATCAACGCGTAAGAAGAAGAGCTTCAAGTGGTGATTTGAATCGAGTAGCGTTTCATTAAGATTGCACTTTTGACTACAGCTCGCATCCTTCCGTTCAAATTGGCTCAATGGAGATTGTGTGCAACCATTGCGGTGCATTAAAGTTCACCGGAGAATCGCCTGGGTTGTGCTGTCTCAGTGGTAAGGTCAAATTACCACCATTGGTACAACCACACCTACTCTAACGCCCACTTTTTTTAATTGATTAATTGCTTCTGCATGGGTTTTTACTTCATACAGATTGTATCCACATCTTACTGAAGGCGAGGTAAAAATTAAAAAATTAATGTTTGTATGGTTTTTCAATCTGCGGGCGCAGGGGCGTAGCAAAATCTAATTTTCATATTGCATCACCAATGACATACGAGCATACATACATATATTTTGCTTTTTTTATTTTATTTAATTTTTTTCAAAGCCGTTGTCATGTTTTTCAAAACGAGATATCAAACTCTTAAATCGGTTATGTAGTTCCGAAGATATTTGTAAAAGACTTATGTTATTAACGATCCAATCAGTCTCGTCTCATCGAACTGTTCGGACGTGTTTTTTTAGTGCGGCTGAATTTTCGGTGAAAAAATCGTAATAGGTGAAAAAGTGTAAAAAGTTGAAATTAAACAAAAAGTAAAAAAAATCGTAATAGGTAAAAATATAAAAAAAATAAACATTAAACATCACATAAAAACTGTACGAGTGTTCCTCTCAGATGTAATTCTGAGAAAGAGTTTAGCTCGACTAGAAAAACTAGATGGGTCTCTGAGGAAGAATCCTTAAAAAAATCTTTGGAGAATTTTCTCACTACAAGAGCCGTAGAACAGCGTCGCTCCTGTTCGCCCAATATAGTGATTTCAGCAGATGAGAAAACATCATCTTCATCAAATAGTGCAGTGAAACCCAAAAAACAAGTAGGTATGGATAAGTACATCACCGTTCTCAAGCGACAGAGGAGCCCGACGTCTGCTCAAGTGTCATCAAATTCAAAAGCTCCTAAGACCGTGAGTAATGATCAAAATAGGTTTGCTCTCCTCCAGACGGATGAGCCAGAACTTCCTAAGAAGACGTTTAAGCCCCCACCAATTTGTCTGAGAGAGCCCACTTCCAGTAAATTGGTACAAAGAATTGTTTCGGTAATAGGTGAAAATATGTTTAGCGTAACATCAATTAAACATGGAAATATCAGCGAAACCAAAATTCAAGTGAATAGGGAAGATGATTTTCGAAAATTGTCCAACCAGTTGGAGAGGGAGACTAGGGATTTCTATACCTACCAGCTGAAAAGCGCAAAAGGACTCCAAGTCGTTCTAAAGGGTATAGACCCATGTGTTGATCCTACGGAGATAAAGACCGGTTTAATGGACAAAGGGTTCAAAATCAAGAGCGTAGTGAATATTAGAAACCGTGAAAAGATCCCTCAGCCCATGTTCAGGGTAGAATTGGAACCTGGAGATGTTGTCTTAAAGAAAAACGAGTCCCATCCCATCTACAATCTGATGTACCTTCTGCATCGTAGAATCACCGTGGAAGAACCACATAAGCGTCAGGGACCCGTCCAGTGTCTCAACTGTCAAGAATTTGGTCACACCAAGGCGAACTGTAAATTGCCGTCAGTTTGTGTTGCGTGTGGGGAGCTACATGCAACTGCTCAATGTGATAAGTCGAAAACTTTTTTTTTTTTGCATTTAATTATTTATTGAATCTTCATATTTGAAATGACAATAAGTATTCAAATCTTAATACTAAAAAGAAAATAATAAGCCCAGCCAGTGCTAGACAAAAATTTTTATTATACTAAAAAAATTTCACATCAACTGATCCAGTCATCTATTTTGCGCTTGAGTTAAAGCAAGGGTATCCCTCCTTCTCAACCGATTGTGGCCACTAAAGTTAAGGATGTCTCGTGCAAGTGGGTTTGGATGGTGTTCAAGTTTGCTGACATACTTTGACGCATATATTGTAAATTCGACTTTTACTAATGGCACGCCTAGATCTTTGTGGATTCGAGAATTTTTAACATACCATGGAGCTGCAGTAATTATACGTAGAATTTTATTTTGACCCCTTTGAATTTTTTCAATGTTTGATGCTGAGGCAGTACCCCATAATTGAATTCCATAACACCAGATTGGCTTTAGAATTGCATTGTACAACAAAAGTTTGCAATCCAATTTCAATGTCGAGTTTCTGCCGATTAACCAATTAAGTTGCACTGCTTTTAATCTCATTTGTGTAAGTTTCGCTTCAATATGAGACTTCCAAGTTAAACGGCGGTCGAGGTGAATGCCGAGGTATTTGACTTCATTGTGTTGAGGAATAATTTGATTATTTATTCTGATGGACGAGCAGGTATCTTTTCGCAATGTGAAAGTGATATGAATACATTTTTGTTCATTTACCCTGATTTTCCAAAGCTCTAGCCAATTCTCTAGTTTATAAACATAATTCTGCAAATTCTGTGATGCAACTTGGTGGTCCTTATGGACGCTGACAAAGGCTGTATCGTCTGCAAAAGTTGACGTGTGGATTTTGGGGTCTGACGGCATGTCGGAGGCATAAATCAAATATAAAGTAGGGCCCAGTATGCTACCCTGTGGCACACCTAATTCAATTGGCTGAGCGGTACTTAAAAAATTGCCTTCTTTGATTTTAAATTTGCGACCGTATAAATAACTTTCCATGAGTTTATGGGTGTTAGCAGGCAGAGTTAATTTAATTTTGTGCATTAAACCGTCATGCCAAACTTTGTCGAACGCTTGGGACACATCAATGAAAAGGGCGGAGCAGTATTTTTTATCTTCAAACGACCCTCTTATCACATTTACCAATCTGTGTGTTTGTTCGATGGTACTGTGTTTAGCTCTGAACCCGAATTGGTGATTTGGGATACATTGAGTGTCGTTCAGAATTGGAATCAACTTAGCCAATAACAATTTTTCAAACAGTTTTGAAATTGTCGGCAGTAGACTAATTGGCCTATATGACTCTACTTTAGTGGGGCCTTCCCTGGCTTAGGAATCATGGTAATCACAGATACCTTCCAATCTGCAGGATAGTATTCTAGGCGTAAAATAGCATTGAAAATAAATAGGATAATTTTTCTAGCTACACGAGGTAACTCCACAAGCATTTTGTTGCTGATTTTATCCATACCTGGAGCTTTTTTAAGATTCAGAGTACCAATAGCGCTTTGAACATCATTAAAGCTAAGTCTTAGAGGTACAGGAGGTCTAATAACGAGTGGAGGCAAATGCATTATTTGAGTTGTTTATAGTAAACACTTTTCTCAAATGATTAAGAAATAAAGTCCCCTTCTCGGAATCATTTCTAGCCCAGTCTTCAGTCGGATTTCGCAGAGGAGGCTTTCCTCTAACTGGTCTTTTTAAACCTCGTGCCGCCTTCCATAACGAATAGTCAGATTGTGGGGTACTATCAAGATCCTCCAAGTAAGATCTAAGTGAGGCCGTGCTTTGGGTTTCTAAGAATTGTCTTAGTATATCTCTGCATACCCGTAGCCTAGCTTTCAGTTCAGGAGACCTGTGAATTTGCCACTCTCTTCTAACTCTTCTTTTTTCTGGCAGGAGATGATCGAGTTCAGCGAAATAAGTTCTATTTGTCCCACTTCTGCACTCAACGTCGTATGTGGAGGCGTGATGTACAGCTCTTCGTATGTCCTCAGTAAACTTGCCAATCGACCTATCAATATCCTCGGTAGTTCTCAACACTACATTTTCCGTGCAGTGGGAACTTAAATACTTTTTATACTTTATCCAACTTACTCTGGTTTTAGATATGTCCCGAAATGGAGAGCCATTCCCTTGAAGGAAACGCATTGAAATAATAGAAGGAGAGTGATCTGAAGACAAGTCTAATACTGTGTTCAGATATGAAACTTAATTGAGTCAATATTCGGTTAATTGACAATATTATTTTAAGTGTTCAGGCATACGCAATTTTCAGCGTACTCAATAATCATTTGACAGTTGGAAAACAATACATAAGTACTCTATATGGTTGTTGTGTTTCTATGTAAAATCATTTGACAGTTGGAAAACAATACAAAAATACTCTATATGGTTGTTGTGTTTCTACGTAAACAAACTTACCTTCACATTGATTTTTTAATGATTTCTTTTGTTGACATTTGCATTTTATACAATTATGTTCACTAAACACAGTTGTGAACAGTGTTGCATTCGAAATCTTACTCAATAATATAACAATTTCGTACTTATTGCGCAATAATTAATTGAGATTTTATATGGAATATTGAGCTCAATAATGGCGTTAATTGCGATTAACGCAATTAAGGATCATATCTGAACACGCTATAATGAAGGCTCCACTTGTATCGATTCTACAGGGATATTTTCACTACTCCGAAGTCAATAACATCGGGAATCTTCCGTCGGTCCGTCGGCCAGTAGGTGGGATCCCGCTTGAGAGTACATCTAATCCCACTTTGGCAATGGTGTTGAAGAGTTCACGACCCTTCGGGGTCACCAGACGTGAACCCCAAAAAGTATGTTTGGCGTTAAAGTCACCAGCAACTAAAAATCTAGCTCCAAGGGAATTGAAGAAGCTGTAGTATTGGTGTTCTTTTATTGAAAATCGAGGCGGCGAATAAATTGATGATAAAACAAATTTGTATTGACAGAATTCAATGCAAATGTTTGTTGCTTGGAGGTAATTCTCACTTATGTTATTCAGTAGATAATGCTTTATATTGTTCTTTATAAGAATTGCCGAACCTCCACAAGCTCTTCCGCGGCGGTCTTTAGTATCGTAGAACACGTAGCCATTAATTTTGAAGTACGTTGTCGCCGTCAAGTGAGTTTCAGCAATCATCATGACATCAATCTGCTTATCCATCAGGAAGTGTTCCAGTTCGTTTTTATGTTGGCGGAGGCCGTTCGCGTTCCAAAAACAAATCATTTCTTTAAAATGGCTTGTAAGATAGTGGATTGCATTTTCAGCATTTCCTGCATCATGGATGTCATAGTGGTCGTAAAAGTGTTCATAGTTTGGACAAGTGTCTGCAATGTAGTCTCTAGAGTGTTAATATTACGCTCGTAATATTGTGATTTAGGTTCCTGCTCCAAACCTGGCATATTAGATTTAACCACGTTTGCGTAAGAAACTTGTCTAGAACTAGGCGCGTTTACATGACTAGTGGACCGTAACAATTGAGGGAAATTGTCACTCGATGCAAAATTTGGCTGTTGAGGATGATTAGGCAATACTGACGTCTTGTTGGTTCTTATGCCTTTCAAATGAGTGTAAATTGGACAACCTCTATAATTTGCGGTATGATTACCTCCGCAGTAACTGCATTTTTTGATTTTTGAATCAGTTCTCGACTTATCGCATTGAGCAGTTGCATGTAGCTCCCCACACGCAACACAAACTGATGGCAATTTACAATACGCCTTGGTGTGACCAAATTCTTGACAGTTGAGACACTGGACGGGTCCCTGACGCTTATGTGGTTCTTCCACAGTGATTCTACGATTCAGAAGGTACATCAGATTGTAGATGGGATGGGACTCGTTTTTCTTTAAGACAACAACTCCAGGTTCCAATTCCACCCTGAACATGGGCTGAGGGATCTTTTCACGGTTTCTAATATTCACTACGCTCTTGATTTTGAACCCTTTGTCCATTAAACCGGTCTTTATCTCCGCAGGAGGATCAACACATGGGTCTATACCCTTTAGAACGACTTGGAGTCCTTTTATGCTTTTGAGCTGATAGGTATAGAAATCCCTAGTCTTCCTCTCCAACTGGTTGGACAATTTTCGAAAATCATCTTTCCTATTCACTTGGATCTTTGTCTCGCAGATATTTCCATGTTTAATTGAAGTTACGCTAAACATGTTTTCACCTATTACCGAAACAATTCCTTGTACCAATTTACTGGAAGTCGGCTCTCTCAGATAAATTGGTGGGGGGCTTAAACGTCTTCTTAGGAAGTTCTGGCTCATCCGTCTGGAGGAGAGCAAACCTATTTTGATCATTACTCACGGTCTTAGGAGCTTTTGAATTTGATGACACTTGAGCAGATGTCGGGCTTCTCTGTCGCTTAAGAACTGTGACGTATTTATCCATACGTACTTGTTTTCTAGGTTTGACTGCGCTATTTGATGTAGAAGCTGTTGATGTTCCTTCATCTGTTGAAATCACTATATTGGGCGAACAGGAACGACGTCGTTCTACGGCTCTTGTAGTGAGAAAATTCTCCACAGATTTTTTAAGGCCATCTTTTTTCAGAGACCCATCTAGTTTTTCTAGTCGAGCTAAGCTCTTTCTCAGAATTACATCTAAGAGGAACACTCATACAGTTTTTATGCGATTTTTAATGTTTTTTTTTATTTTTTTTTTAATTACCGAGATATTACCGTAGATTTTTTTACCTATTACGAGTTATTTTTTCACTTTTTTGTTTTATTTCAACCTATTACACATTTTCTCGCCGAAAATTCAGCCGCACTAAAAATAACACGTCCGAATAGTTCGATGAGACGAGACTGTTAAAAAGAAGTAAAGGAAATTGTATGCACCCACCGGTCACACTAGGGTTAATGACGATCATTTGCGTATTGTAAGAATAAAGGAGAAAGAAAAAGAGAATATGAACAAACTGTGTTGTGTTAATGTACCTTGTACACACGCACAAACAAGTGGAAATTTTTGTCAATGAAATATACAAAGAGACAAACGCATGTAAATTAAAAGAGAATTTGTGTTGTTTGGATTGAAACAAAACAAATTGTTAAGAGCAAATTGTGTGGAATACTATTTTATTAAAAAACCAGTAAGAGTGCTATAGTCGGCTGTGCCGAATCTTAAATACCCTCCACCTAAACGTCAAAAGAAATACAAAACTACACTGGTTATAGGACTAGCATATCCTAATTCTGTGTTTTCTATTCAGTCTTAGTGCAAATTTTATTAGTATTTGATACATTGTTTAAAAGACAAATTTACGACCAACATAATTTATGTTAAATATTTTGAAATGTTGTCTAATTTTCACACTTTTTAATTGATTTAATTACCAATTCTTACCATAATTTACAGAGTCTGTCTGATGTTCATAATAATCTTGGGTGTAATTTAACAAACAGTGTATAAACAAGGGGTACAATTCGGTTTTAGTGATTTTGCTCAAAAAAAAAACTTCATCAAATAGGGCTTTTAGAGGGGGCAGGTCCGTAAAGTTGAAAATATATAGGCCTATATCTAGGGAACTACTTGGTGCTTGATAATTTGTAATACATTAAATAAAAGGTATTAAAAATACCTTTCCAACGAATATGGGTTAAATCCGAAAAGAATATTTTTTGACCCGAATTTTTGTTTTTTGGAAATGGTTCTATATGGCAGCTATGACAAATTATGGGCCGATCTTCTTAAATGTTGGAACAGTTATTTTCATGCATATGAGGATATTTCACGTCGAATTTCCACATAATAACGGTATATTTAAGATATATATTTATTAACGTGGATTTCGGTAGTGGACCTTATGTGGGGGATATAGTCAAATATGGACCGATATTCTCAAAATACAGCAGTTTGATTTAGGCATGTATGTAAATGATCCGTGTAAAATTTTGGATTGGTACCCTTATTTCTAAGAGATTTATCGGTATTTAAGTGATTTTCGGAAGAGGGCTTTATATGGGGCATACGGTTAAAAATAGACGGAAATTCACAAAATTTTGTGGGATGATTTTTGTATATATTTAAATGATCTGTGCAAAGTTTTGAGTCAATACCGATATTTATACAATATATATGGGGATAAATGTCTTTTTCAGATGTGGTCCTTGTATGGGAGCTATGACCAGTTCTGGCCGACCACCATAAAATTTAGTACAACAATTTAGTTGCCTATAAAGATTATTTATGTCAAATTTGGCCGTTTAACATTATTTATACCAGTTTTATACGTATTTAAGTGAATTTTAGAAGTGGACTTTATATGGGGTCTATGGTCAAACATGGACCGAACTAAAAAAATTTCGTTCTGCGATTTCTTTTTGCATAAAATTTATTTTTGCTGAATTTTGTCGTGATATTCCAATTTTATAGGCATTTATGTATAATTGAGCAATATTTCGGGAAGATTTTTGTATGGGGGCTATGACCAATTTTGGGCCGACCACCATAAAATTTAGTACAACAATTTATTTGCCTATAAAGAGTATTTATGTCAAATTTTAGCCGCTTAACATTATTTATATCTATTTTATACGTATTTAAGTGAATTTTGAAAGTGGACTTTATATGGGGTCATACATAGACCGAACTAAAAAAAATTCCGTTTTGCAATTTCTTTTTGTATAAAACTTATTTTTGCCGAATTTTGTCTTGATATTCCAATTTTATAGGCATTTATTTATCATTAATCCATATTTCGGGAATATATATATTTGTATGGGGGCTATGAGAAATCATGGACCGATTCTTACTATTTTCCGCACACTTTCTTCTTTTAGAGTACAAATAACGTATACAAAATTTCATGGTATTATCTCCAATATATTTCAAAATATTGCAATAAAATGGACAAAAAATATCAAATTTTTATGGAGGTTGTCTCACATATTGGTCCATAACTCTGGTTGACCTAAGCCGATTTTTCTGATTTTAAATAGCAAACTTCTTGAAAGCACTTCTGACAGAATTATTGAAGGTTTGGATCCCGAATATATCTGGGGACTTCAAAAAACTGATTTCAACACTCAGACAGACAGACAGACGGACATGGCTTAATCGACTCCGCTATATATAAGGATCCAGAATATATATACTTTAATGCGTCGGAAAATTATATTGTGGAAATTACACACGGAATGACCTTCTCATGAAGGTGTAGGGTATAAAAAAGAGGAACAATTCGGTTTTAGTGACTTTGCTCAAAAAAAAAAAAACTTCATCAAATAGGGCTTTTAGAGGAGATGCCAGCAAAAAAAATTTGTTGGCGGCCACGCCTATTTTCGAGGGGGCGGGCCCGTAAAGTTGAAAATATATAGGCCTATATCTCGGGAACTACTGGGTGTCTGATAATTTGTAACACATTAGATAAAAGGTATTAAAAATACCTTTCCAAAGATATATATCATGATTATAAAATATGGACCGAATATGGTTTAAATCCGAAAAGAATATTTTTTGACCCGAATTTATTTGTTTTTTGGAAATGGTTCTTATATGGCAGCTATGACAAATTATGGGCCGATCTTCTTAAATTTTGGAACAGTTATTTTCATGCATATGAGGACAGTTCCCGTCGAATTTCAACATAATAACGGTATAGTATATAAGATATAAGTATATTAGTATTAACGTGGATTTCGAGAGTGGACCTTATGTGGGGGATATTGTCAAATATAGACCGATATTCTCAAAATCCAGCAGTTTGATTTAGGCATGTATGTAAATTATCCGTGTAAAATTTTGGATTGGTACCTTTATTTAAAAGAGATTTATGAGTATTAAAGTGATTATCGGGCTTTATATGGGGCATACGTTTAAAAATAGACCGAAATTCACAAAAGTTTGTGGGATGATTTTTGTATATATGTAAATGACCTGTGTAAAGTTTTGAATCGGTACCGATATTTAGACAGTATATATAGGGAGAAATGTCTTTTTCAGATGTGGTCCTTGACCAATTCTGTGCCGACCACCATAATATTAAGTACAGTAGTTTCTTGATTTAACGAATCTATATATTGTCAGCCCAGGTCGTTAAACGCAGTTCTTAAAACATCCCCGCGATAAAGTTTTATTACAAAATGCAAAAGGTATAATGTTTTTTAATTATTTATTTCATTAATAAATATAAAAATATAAAAAAAATAAAAAGAAACAATTCGTATCACTTTGCAAGTAAAATAAGAAAAAACGTATTAAATTCTCCAGCATGAAGCTGCTTATGAAGTTCTTTTGCTTTAAACTGCAAAGTTTCACTAGAGACTGGCGTAAACGACTTGCGTTGCCTTTGGAACCAAGACAAAAGTTAATTTTCCATACTCGCAACCTCTCCGATAATCATCGACGATTTTTATTTTTTTTTTTATTTTCTCTTTCAAAAACAATATTTTACTTCTTCCCATTTTAATGTTTACGCAACAAAATAACATACGAGTACAAGACTAAAGGCCCAACTATAATATGCATATGCTAGCTTAAGCAAATTGCAAAAGTTAACGAAAAGGCTGTCAAATGCATAACTAGTTCAGACTTAACTTTTAGGTTGCTACAATGACTTTGAAACTTTTTGTCCACAGTTGCTCATTTATGTTTAAAAAAATTTTTTTATTTTAACAAAAAACCATTAAATGACTATATTTTATAAATATTATTATATTATTTTATAATTAAAAGAAAACTTCGTACCCGAAACGCATAATTTTTCCTTTTTTTAATTTATCGGCAAAAGTACAAAAATGTACAGCTGTGGCAGCACTAAATTGTAAATATTAATAAACGTTTACATATCGATGGTCTCATGTAGAAAGGCCCTAACTCGCATATTTGAAACTTTATAGGAGAAGGTAAAAACATAATAGAAACTGTAATATTCAACATGCAACTTTTTTTGTACAATTGCTTATAAAAGCTTTATTTTTTACACTATTGCAATAAATTTTTGTGAGGAGGTGTATTTGCGATAAATGCATTGGAATCTCAAAAAAAAAAAAAAATTTCGAAAAAATAGCGAGTTAGAGCCTTTCTACATGTGACCAACGATATGTTTTGTTAATTTTCGTCTTGTTTGCAAAAATGGAGAAAAAACTTAAAAATTTAAATAATATAAAAATATTAAAGTTAGCGCTTGAAGGCCTGTGCACATTAAAAGAAATAAGTGAACTACACTGTAAAAAAAAAAGACGCTCTTGTTCTGTCAGAGAAATAAACCACGACAGAAAGACATTTTTGTTAAAATAAAAGGGTTCCTTTTATTGTAAAGTCACTTATTTTTTCCGCATTTTCTATTAAATTTAAAATAAATATATTTTCTTCTTTCTCCATTTTGTTCAAAACACAAACAAACAACAAAAAACAGCTGATTCCGTACAGAATGTGCGATAAGTTTCGCTTTTTGGTTAAGCAAATGACAGTTGAAAAGTTTCGTTAAGTATATTATAGTTTGCCACATGCAATTTATATGTGTTCGCACGTTTGCTTAAGCTAGCATATGCATATTATAGTTGGGCCTTTAGTTATTTTTTTTATGTGTAGACACCTTGTTGTTAGACCAGGAAATTGTGGCAACACTTTCTGATGTAATTGTATTATTTCCTTACATTTTGTTTGACAGTTGGTATAATGAAATGGAACATTATCCTTATAAAAAGCATAATAAATAAGTCAGACCGATTGTACATCTTTCTCAAAAATTTTTCAATTATATATTATATGTGTTTTTTTATGAACTAAATAAGCGCTATTTAAATTGTGGTAAAAAAATACTTGTGTTAATAAATCGCCTTATAAGGATACAAATGTGTGAATACATACAATTTGTTTCAACGTAAATTAATTGATGTTTCTATCATTAAGATATCGCAAACCATAAACAAATTCATGTAAATTGGACTTACACACCCATTTTTCTTAAGGACTTTGAATATTTATATACACAATGAAAAACATATTCATTCTTCAATGTTTAGATTACACGGCGCATGTTTGACCTACTATTATTAAGTTTTTTTTGTGATAGACTACTTTAAGAAAATAATCTTAAAATATTTATTAATTTCTGTCTGGATTGTTCGAGGAAATGATTAATCTGATGACTAATATTGCCTAAACCCCCTTAAAGAAAGCGAATATAATTGGATATTATTTTGCGGTTTATTCTGATCACGTCTGCATAATTTGTACTAAACAAACGGATAAATTAAATCGGTAAGTTGCATGAAGTTGTACCACACCCTGAACTAAATACGGAACTTCTTCAAATAAGCAAAATATTTTTCTTACCGGTAGCAAGGTTCCGATAATTCTTGAACATAAAATAAATTAAACAAAGTAAACTCAATTATTCTCTTTTCACTTATATGAATATAATACAATAACAAGATACAAGGTAATTTATTATTTTTAACACAAGCAGCAGAAGTATATTAAAAATATACTTACTAGAAGTCATTCGAGTGAGCGAAAGTTTTTTAACAATAATGTATTTGGCGAATAGCATTCGATTAAAAAATAATTTAAAAGTTTATTACTGCTATATATGTATATATACTGGGTTCTCAGTAATTCTATATTTTCGAAATTTGTTGATATTTCATAAAATTATGAATAGTGGTAGTTTTTCCTTACTTTGTTCGCCCTAACGTATGCAGATTAAATTTTGGTAGTCACAGGTTATTGAAATAGTCTAATTTAGAATTGTGTGTTTTTGTTTTCGTGTTTTCACATACACTAACAATGTTTTTAAATTAAAATTATGAAATATTTTTTATCGTATTATTTTGGTTCCACTATCTCTAACTAGATTCAATTTTTTTTTAAATTTTTTTCACTTACGATCTTATACTATTTTTTGAAGTGCCTATAAGATACTAATGTTATGCTTATATATTAAATCTTCCTTTACTTCTTAGGCTACTAGAAGTATTCGAATCCTATAACTAAAATTATTTGCTGTCGGTTAGAAAGCCATAATAGACAAATCGGTCTAAGATTAGTGGATAGATCAGCTCTAAATTGTATTCGACGAATTTTTCTAAATTCGTCTTTAACCAATGACACAATTGTTTTCCATTGATGTTTTAATTTATTACATACTAGCTAAACCCGGTGTGCTTCGCTACCCCCCCTCGTTATAAAATAAAATAAAACGTATTTATATATTTACAAACATTTATTTATTTAATTGTAATGTATTTATTGCAATGCTTTAGGTTTAGTTTACCCATCAGGAGCATACACATATACACGGGATATTAACTTTGAGCTTTGTTAACAGTCATCGTAAACGCTAACCGAACAGGAAAAAATTGTTTAAAATCGAATGTTAGCATTGGAATGCGTAGCAAAAGCACATCTGTACCTTTATATTCTCCTGTTATAATAGTCGCTTCTACTAAATTATTTCTCAGTTTTTTTACTGCAAGTCGAGTGCCATTGCAAAGCCATGGTGATCGATATTACGCAGTAAAATAATTGGCACTCCAATTTTAAGTTGTCGCACATGTGGTGCAAAGCCTAGCACATAGAGTGAATTTAAGAACTCAACAGGATAATTAACGTCCTTACGTCCATATGGGCGAGGCCATACCCCTTTGCCAACTTACATAGTCAAGAATTTATTATTTTGTAAGAATATCCTATTGTAAAAATTTAATGACGATCGGTCCAGTAGTTAAGACTATATTATGATTTTTAAATTTCCTAAAAAGGGGCGTGGTCCCACCCACTTTTCTTCTGGTACATATTCCTAATTATGCCAATACCATATGTACCAAATGTCATCGACGTACGTCAAAAAGTGCCCAAAACATGGCGATTTAAAGTTTTGGGTTATATGGGCGGTGCCACCCCCGTTTGTACAATCAAAACTTCATATAGCCTATTATTCCTTCCAGAGTCACAGTAACATGCTTTGAAAATTTCATCAAAATCGGCTCAGCCGTTTTGGAGTACATACGTTACATACATACATACATTTATTTTTATATATATAGACTAGCTAAACCCGCTGTGCTTTGCTACCCCCCCCCCCACCCTCGTCATAAAATAAAATGAAACGTATTTATATATTTACAAACATTTATTTATTTAATTTTAATGTATTTATTGCAATGCTTTAGGCGAGACCATGCCGCTTTGTCCACTTACATAGTCAAGAATTTATTATGTCGTAAGAATATCCTGTTGTGAAAATCAATGACGATCGGTCCAGTAGTTAAGACTATATAACGATGTTTAATTTTCCTAAAAAGGGGCGTGGTCCCACTCACTTTTCTCCTGGTACATATTCCTAATTATGCCAATACCATATGTACCAAATATCACCGACGTACGTCAAAAAATGCCCAAAATATGGTGGGTTAAATTTGTGGGTTATATGGGCGGTGCCACCCCCGTTTGTACAATCAAAACTTCATATAGCCTATTATTCCTTCCAGAGTCACAGTAACATGCTGTAAAAATTTCAGGCAGATTGGTCCAAGGGTTTGGCCTCCTATTAAGCACAAACATACAGACACACATTCATTTATCTATCTATACCCTGTAGGAAACGTCAATATTTAAAATGTACTGAATCGTTATCGACTTTGTCAACAGTACTAGTGACGAATTATACCCCATACAATGCTTAGTTCTATAGACATTTAACATGTGCGTGTCATTGAAAATCCTCTAGTAACATTTTGACTATTGACTTAGTATTGACTAGGTACTTCTCATGGATCCATATGGTGACATTAGAACCAGGAATTTGCTAGCACATTTCTACAACTTATGGAACTTTTCTGTAGGCAATATCAATAGTAAATAGGTGGTGTCATACTAGAATTTTGTCAATAGTATTTTTTGTATTTTTATACCCTTCACCATCGTGAGAAGGGTATATATAAGTTTGTCATTCCGTGTGAAATTTCCACAATATAATTTTCCGACCCTATAAAGTATATATATTCTGGATCCTTATAGATAGCGAAGTCGATTAAGCCATGTCCGTCTGTCTGTCTGTCTGTCTGTCTGTCTGTCTGGATGTTGAAATCAGTTTTGTGAAGTCCCAAGATATGTTCGGGATTCAAACCTTCAATAATTCTGTCAGAAGTGCTTTCGAGAAGTTTGCTATTTAAAATCAGCAAAATCGGTTTAGGTTAACCAGAGTTATGAACCAATATGTGAGACCACCTCCATAAAAATTTGATATTTTTCGTCCATTTTATTGCAATATTTTGAAATATATTGCAGATAATACCATGAAATTTTGTATACGTTGTTTGTACTCTAAAAGAAGAAAGTGTGCGGAAAATAGTAGAAATCGGTCCATGATTTCTCATACCCCCCATACAAATATATATATTCCCGAAATATGGCTTAATGATAAATAAATGCCTATAAAATTGGAATATCAAGACAAAATTCAGCAAAAATAAGTTTTATACAAAAAGAAATCACAAACCGAAATTTTTTTTAGTTCGGTCCATATTTGACCATAGACCCCATATAAAGTCCACTTACAAAATTCACTTAAATACGCATAAAACAGATATAAATAATGTTAAACGGCTAAAATTTGACATAAATACTCTTTATAGGCAAATAAATTATTGTACCAAATTTTATGGTGATCGGCCCAGAAATGGTCATAGCCCCCATACAAAAATCTTCCCGAAATATTGCTCAATTATACATAAATGCCTATAAAATTGGAATATCAAGACAAAATTCAGCAAAACTAAGTTTTGTGCAAAAAGAAATCGCAAAACGAAATTTTTTTTAGTTCGGTCCATATTTGACCACAGACCCCATATAAAGTCCACTTCCGAAATTCACTTAAATACGCATAAAACAGATATAAATAATGTTAAATGGCTAAAATTTGACATAAATACTCTTTATAGGCAAATAAATTGTTGTACTAAATTTTATGGTGGTCGGCCCACAACTGGTCATAGCTCCCATACAAGGACCACATCTGAAAAAGACATTTTTCCCTATATATATTGTATAAATATCGTTACCGACTCAAAACTTTGTACAGATCATGTACATATATACAAAAATCATTCCACACAATTTTGTTAATTTCGGTTTATTTTTAACCGTATGCCCCATATAAAGCCCTCTTCGGAAAATCCCTTTAATACTCATAAATCGCTTATAAATAAGGGTACCAATCCAAAATTTTGCACGGATCATTTACATACATGCCTAAATCTAACTGCTGGATTTTGAGAATATCGGTCCATATTTGACTATATCCCCCACATAAGGTCCACTACCGAAATCCACGTTAATACTAATATATATCTTAAATATACCGTTATTACGTTGAAATTCTACGTGAAATATCCCCATATGCATGAAAATAACTGTTCCAAAATTTAAGAAGATCGGCCCATAATTTGTCATACTTGCCATATAGAAGCATTTCCAAAAACAAATAAATTCGGGTCAAAAAATATTCTTTTCGGATTTAACCCATATTCGGTCCATATTTTATAATCATGATTTATATCGTTGGAAAGCTATTTTTAATACCTTTTATTTAATGTATTACAAATTATCAGACACCCAGTAGTTCCCAAAATATAGGCCTATATATTTTCAACTTTAAGGGCCCGCCCCCTCGAAAATAGGCGTGGCCGCCAAAAAAAATTTTTTTTGCTGGTATCTCTTGTAAAATCCCTATTTGTTTTTTTTTTTTTTTAACAAAATCACTAAAACCGAATTGTACCCCTTTTTTATACTCTGTTTGTTAAATTACACTGATGATTATTATGAACATCAGACAGACTCTATAAATTATGGTAAGAATTGGTAATTAAATCAATTAAAAATGGTAAAAATTAGACACCATTTGAAAATATTTTACATAAATTATGTTGGTCGTAAAATTGTCTTTTAAACAATATATCAAATACTAATAAAATTTGCACTAAGACTGAATAGAAAACACAGAATTAGGATATTCTAGTCTAGTGTCGTTTCTGTATTTCTTATTACGCTTAGGTGAAGGGTATTTAAGATTCGGCACAGCCGAATATAGCACTCTTACTTGTTTTTTTTAAAAATAGGGCTTTTAAGCCGCTAACGAAGCAAATAAATTAAGTCGTACACTATGTTTAAATGTGAAATTTATTTAACAAAAATAGAGATAAAAACAAAAATTTTGCACATTTTTCAGGGCAGGCTAAGCCCTAATTCTAAATTACTTGCAATTAAAAAATGTTTCTTCAACAAAAGCCAGACTTTTTTCTTCATTTTTATTTTCTTTTGTAGTATTCCATTGATTTTTTCCCGACTGCTTTACTTGAAAAACTTTTTCTTCTGTTTTTGGAATATTTTGATTTATTTTTAAATTTGTTTACTGGAAAGCTAAATTCATGCTTACATATGGATCTGAATGTGAGCCTAAAAGAGAATCAAGTTCTTTTAATTTTTCCACGGTCTTTACAGGAAATATTTTAATAATATTGTGGATTAATTGCAATTAAAAAATGTTTCTTCAACAAAAGCCAGACTTTTTTCTTCATTTTTATTTTCTTTTGTAGTATTCCATTGATTTTTTCCCGACAGCTTTACTTGAAAAACTTTTTCTTCTGTTTTTGGAATATTTTGATTTATTTTTAAATTTGTTTACTGGAAAGCTAAATTCATACTTACATATGGATCTGAATGTGAGCCTAGAAGAGAATCAAGTTCTTTTAATTTTTCCACGGTCTTTACAGGAAATATTTTAATAATATTGTGGACGATTGCATTTTGGGAAACCAATCTATCCAACAAAACTTTGTGTTCGGCTAAAATTTCAATTAAGCTATTTTGTTTCTTTCTATTGCATCAAGCTGTTTTGAGACTTCTTCCGCATTTTGAATTAGCTAAAAAAAACAGAAATACAAATCAGTAGAAATTATAGTATGTACAAAAAAGCTTTGTAAAACTTACCTTGAGGTGGAAAATATTTTAATTTTTCTTTGGATAAATGGTCATAATCGGTAATTTTTCTGCAATGCAGGTGTGCAAAATTGAGATTATTAAAAAATTGGTATTTAATGCTAGGCAAACAAATTTAATTTCAAAGTATTTTATAGATAACTTTTCTATTTCATCAGCAACAAAGTTTGTTTTAAATATTCCTAACTCGCAGGAATTGACGGGTCCTTCAAAAAAACTTTCCAAATCTAATAATCTGCGAGCTCATCAATATTATTATTTTCTCCTTCCTCTGTAGCTTCACTAAACACGGTTTCACTTTTTTCATTTAAAACTATTTTATTATTTATAATTCTATTTTTATATTAAATAATTTGTTCTTTAATTTTTTATATTTTTTAATCACGGTTTAACGTTTATATTTTTATATTTGTTATTATTATATTTAATATATAAATATATTATTTTTATATTTCCAAACAAAATAATATAATTTGTCAAATGTTAAACAAAATTTTTCAAATGTTAACTAATAAAACTATAATAGAAAACATAAATGTCAACAGCAGAGACATTGTATGGTGTACAATTAGTCGTCAATACAGTTGACCAAGTCAAGCGCGAGTCAACACAGTTTAACTATAGACATTTTCTTAAGGAATATTGACATGTTTGTTGACAATGTCGGTAGATATACACCACATCTTTTGTCTCTGTATTTTTTATATTGACACAGATATGAAAGATTGGAGACATATGAACTAGTACTGTTGACAAAAAGACATATGGAGCCAGTCTGACTGCAGGGTATATATAAAATTCAATGTATGTATGTATGTAACGTATAGACTCCAAAACGGCTGAGCCGATTTTGATGAAATTTTCACAGCATGTTACTGTGACTCTGGAAGGACTAATAGGGTACTTTTTTTTACCACGCCCACTTTTACGCCCACTTTTTTAAAATATTGTAATTGAAGACCAAACCTTTGGACCGATATTTTTGAAATTTTCACAGCATTTAACTGGGACTCTGGTATGATTAATAGGGTACTTTTTTTTGACCACGCCCATTTTTACGCCCACTTTTTAAAAATTATGTAATTGCTCCCATATAGTTTTGAACAGATTTACTTCAAATTGTATACACATTATATACTCCAGGCGAGGTAAAAATAAAGATTTCTTAAGCCACGCCCCTTTCACGCCCCTTTTCACGCCAAATTTTTGAAAGTTGTATACTTTTTGTTCTCTATACAAATTTGTTCATTCCAACGTATTTTTTTTATTTGGTAGTATATTGATCTTAATACTGTTAACGTCGCCATATAACTATGAACCACGCCTACTTCATCGCCCCCTTTTTTTAATTCAGATACTTACTTATACCACTAACAATGTTTGCTATACAAAATACTTTTTTTGTAATATGTATTTACCTAAAGTTTTATATACTTTTTAACTACATACATTTTTTTATTACCAAATCCCCATTTTTAGACCCATTTCACCTTAAATTATATTGCTTTTAATCTATATATATATAAATGAATGTGTGTCTGTATGTTTGTGCTTAATAGTAGGCCAAACCCTTGGACCAATCTGCCTGAAATTTTTACAGCATGTTACTGTGACACTGGAAGGAATAATAGGCTATATGAAGTTTTGATTGTACAAACGGGGGTGGCACCGCCCATATAACCCACAAATTTAACCCGCCATATTTTGGGTATTTTTTGACGTTCGTCGGTGATATTTGGTACATATGGTATTGGCATAATTAGGAATACGTACCAGGAGAAAAGTGAGTGGTACCACGCCCCTTTTTAGGAAAATTAAACATCGTAATATAGTCTTAACTACTGGACCGATCGTCATTAAATTTTCACAACTGGAGATATAGATATATTAAAATCAATATAATTTAAGGTGAAATGGGGCGAAAAATGGGGATTTGGTAATAAAAAAATGTATGTAGTTAAAAAGTATATAAAACTTTAGGTAAATACATATTTTTTATAAAATTTTTTATTCGAAGGTTTACTTCTAGTTAAATATAAAATGAATTTGAAATTTATTTTTGTATACCTCTGTTATATGTTCTACATTAGCTTTCCGTTGGAAAACGTAAATGCAAAAACATACAGAAATATAAAAAGAGACACTAGCAAAATGTAATGCATTTTCTGGCCTGCTAAAGCCTTTTTGGA
This sequence comes from Bellardia pandia, assembly GCA_916048285.2. Lineage (NCBI taxonomy): Eukaryota > Metazoa > Arthropoda > Insecta > Diptera > Calliphoridae > Bellardia > Bellardia pandia. The sequence goes on from OU696529.1 coordinate 88,601,263, forward strand.
GTCTATACGTTACATACATACATACATACCTTCAATTTTATATATATAGATATACTATTTTGGATTGGGCCCTATTATAAGATCAATACTGATAGTACATGACGTTCACCATAATTGAATTATATATGTCCAAATAGGTTTTAAAACCATCTTATTATAGGATAACTTTACAATTAAAGCTTAACATATGTAGATTGGCCGTTGATTAGCCAAGAAGATGTACATACATATATGCCTAGGTATAAGACATGATCAGACTGGAATATTGACATTTTTTTAATGATACAGTTGAGCAATTTGCTCTCCTAAGTGTAATCGCAACGTATTTTCTTTTGGTACATTTACACGAATTCTTCAGTTTGCTAAAGTACGTCTCCAAACGTCCCAACAAAAATTATCCAGTTTTCTATATGTAAAACAAATGAAAACAATACTCAAGTACTCAATTTTGCACCATACAAAAACTTTATTGAATGATAGTATTTTAAATATATACAGCCTTATGCAAAAAATCTGTAAACAGGCTGATAAACCTTTGTTTAGAAAAATTCCTTAAAGTATCATGCAAAAACAACTTTTAGCTTAACATACGTCTGGTAAAGTAATGATAGCATCAAATAATTGAAAGCAGCTACATACCTACTATAAAGTGTAGTTAAAATATTTTATTGTTTTAACAAATAAAGTTTTGTGAATTTTTGTGTAGATTTTTACATACAAATTGGATACATGGATATATTTTTTAAATGAATATATTTCTCTGGTTTACAGCCAAAAAATACCAAGAACGCCACATGCCTAGATAAGTTAATTGGGACCTCCTGAACACGAAAAACGCTGTAATTTTTTTTTCTAAGTACCGTTTTTTAGATAACGGTACTTTTGTGTTTTTCGGTATATGGTCCCATTCAAACCCTTGTGGAGCTCAACCGAAGAGCCCGATCGAGATTATATTTTCATCTTCATTGCTTACACACTATATTCGGCGTATATTCAAAAACTTTAAATTAAAATGACGAGCGACTTGAACTCTTTCTAGTGTGAAAGCAATGAAGATGAAAATATTGTCGTTCCACAAAATCCTTAATAAAAACTTTATTTTTTATCCGATTTTTTTCAAATTACGCTTAAAATGTTGGTAATTAAATAAACTATTTGGATAAAAAATAAAACATTCCAGATATTAACTGTAACGTAGAAAAAAAAACGAAATAAAAAAGAAAAATTTTGAAAAAAACGTAAAAAATAGACAAGTTTCGAACTTTGAGGTGCCATAACTCAGCTATTTCTTATCAGATAGAAATTTGCAGCATATCGGCGGAAAAGGCATTCGATTACCTTTCCAACGATATGCCATTCATCTCGATCGGGCTCTTCGGTAAGGCTCCACAAGGGTTTGAATGGGACCATATACCGAAAAACACAAAAGTACCGTTATCTAAAAAACGGTACTTAGAAAAAAAAATTACAGCGTTTTTCGTGTTCAGGAGGTCCCAATTAACTTATCTAGGCAAGTGGCGTTCTTGGTATTTTTCCAAATTAAAAATTTGTAAAGCAGTGTTTTTAATGTAAAAATAAAATTTTTTGAAAGCATTCAATGAAAATAATTGAAATTGTATGAATTTTTTACATAAAAACGCTTAAGTCGGTTTTAGTGACGGGGAGTGGACGGGGCTCCAAAGATTGACACATACGAACGCCAAACCCTTTAATGGTTTTACTATACTGACCTAGTACCATCACCCTGACTTGGAATTTCTCACCCCCCAAATTGGCTGTTGTACTGTGTAATCAAAGACTATAAATATATAAAGATGTTGCACTGCCATATATTGTACTGTCAGTGCCAAATTTGTCGATGGCAAAACTACTACTGCCACTTATTGTACTCAGAAAACATATTATACTCAGAGAACGTATTATTTTCCATTCAGTCGTCGTTGAACAAGCGATGTGAACACATGCGGATGATTATTGTCATTTTTTTTCAGAAATTTATTAAGCATTGTTGTTGCTTCTTGTTGGACGAAGCATAGCAAACACACGCGATTCAATTACAATTGAACACGAAAAATAAAAAACTGCTTTAAATGAACTTATTTTTGTTTTTTTCTCAAAATAACTGTTCTAAAAATATATTATAATATTGATAATTGTTATTTATGGTCCCTGATATTTTTTCTTAAGGTGTTTATATCTGGCAAAACTCTTTCTTTTTTTTCTTATTTAGCGTTTGACAATATGTTTGCTGGGAAAATTCTCTCACCAATACATCTTCATTTTTGAGTACCACTGATATTCCCAGCCAGCATTTGGATGATTGAATTTTCAGCAGTCATCTAACTGGCTCATTTTTGACTACTTTCGGTGATTGAAAACTAAGTTTTCATGTATTTAAACAAAAGAAACAGTCAAATATGACTATTCTTTATGATTGAAAACTGAAGATATTTTTTTAATCATTTTCTGAGTCATTATAGATTACACTAGATGACCAAAAAATGATAATAACAAAAATGTATTCTTGGTTAAAAAAAATAAATAAATATAAATCATTTTTTACTCATTATATGTTTAAAATATGATCTACGTGCAGGTGCTATCATTTTTTGGTAATTATATGATTGAAAACTGATGTTTGTGTTTTATTAAAACAGTTATACCGGGACTTTTATATCAAGTTGAAAATTTGAGAAGTTGAAATAAAATTTATATTTATTTAGTTTTGTGATTTATAGTGAGAAGTTGGGGTCTAAAATTTGAGACATTTCTAAAAAAGGTATTAATAAAAACAAAAAAAAAAACAATTTAAATATATTGAAGAAATGTCAGCCAAAAAAATAAGGCGCGTAGCTGTAAAAGAAGCTAAAAAAATTATGCCAAGCAATCCTGAAGTTCAACAAGATATGGAAGAGCAGATTGAAACGTTTCCAGGAAATACTAATAGTTTTGAGGCATTATTTAACAGTGATAGATGAAGAATTCTTGGATGATTTTGTAAGTATATTGAAACGATGTATTCCTTCCCATATTTTTATGTTACTTTTTCTTTTGATTGTTTTTTGTCATAGAAAAATTTTATTGGAAATATTGGTGGCGATGGACAGACGCAGTTCCTTAGAAGTTCCATAAGGAAAGTATTTTCTGATGAATTGGCTTCTCAATTCAGTTGGAAGGGAACCAACGAAAAACCAAGCGCTGAGAAGTTGCTTATTACAACCATAGTCATAAGTAAGATTTATATGAATTTAAATAACAATATGATTTTGTATTTAATATGTTTTGTTACAGATATTTGCCACCAGAAGTATAAAGCTGAAGCGAAAGAAATTAATGGAATTCTCCAACAACACTTTGTGCATGCTAAAGAGCGCCTGCAAAAACGTAAACGCCAATGTAAAAATTAGTTATAGTTTGTATACATTAAGTTTTTATTTTCTGTTTTGCTTTTTTAACTTAAATTCTATTTAACTTTTTTTTTTTACTTAAATTTAATTAACTTTAAGCATGAGTAACATATGACTCTTCTAGATGATTAAAACAATCGAATATGCGCTCATTATTTAGTCGTAAGTTACTCTCCAGTCGTGAGGAAACGGTACCCTGCAATGACTATTCCTACAGAATAGTTTATGATTTATGCTTTAAATCAGTTTTTACGAGTATTTGATATAACTTTTTACTTAATTTGGCAATCGTTTTGTGGTAATATTTGAAATCATTTTATGATCATATTTGAAATCATATACAATAATTTTTTGATTATATTTAAAATCATTTTCGCCCCAATTTTATAGTCAGATATTACTATAATTATAATTCATTTTATGATTGAATGTGAAATAATTTTAAAATCAATTTTTTTTGTAATATTAATTTATTTCTATTCCATTTTAATTACATTTATTAAAGTTAATTAAATTTAAGTAAAAAAAAAGTTAAATAGAATTTAAGTTAAAAAAGCAAAACAGAAAATAAAAACTTAATGTATACAAACTATAACTAATTTTTACATTGGCGTTTACGTTTTTGCAGGCGCTCTTTAGCATGCACAAAGTGTTGTTGGAGAATTCCATTAATTTCTGGTGGCAAATATCTGTAACAAAACATATTAAATACAAAATCATATTGTTATTTAAATTCATATAAATCTTACTTATGACTATGGTTGTAATAAGCAACTTCTCAGCGCTTGGTTTTTCGTTGGTTCCCTTCCAACTGAATTGAGAAGCCAATTATTTCAGAAAATACTTTCCTTATGGAACTTCTAAGGAACTGCGTCTGTCCATCGCCACCAATATTTCCAATAAAATTTTTCTATGACAAAAAACAATCAAAAGAAAAAGTAACATAAAAATATGGGAAGGAATACATCGTTTCAATATACTTACAAAATCATCCAAGAATTCTTCATCTATCACTGTTAAATAATGCCTCAAAACTATTAGTATTTCCTGGAAACGTTTCAATCTGCTCTTCCATATCTTGTTGAACTTCAGGATTGCTTGGCATAATTTTTTTAGCTTCTTTTACAGCTACGCGCCTTATTTTTTTGGCTGACATTTCTTCAATATATTTAAATTGTTTTTTTTTTTGTTTTTATTAATACCTTTTTTAGAAATGTCTCAAATTTTAGACCCCAACTTCTCACTATAAATCACAAAACTAAATAAATATAAATTTTATTTCAACTTCTCAAATTTTCAACTTGATATAAAAGTCCCGGTATAACTGTTTTAATAAAACACAAACATCAGTTTTCAATCATATAATTACCAAAAAATGATAGCACCTGCACGTAGATCATATTTTAAACATATAATGAGTAAAAAATGATTTATATTTATTTATTTTTTTTAACCAAGAATACATTTTTGTTATTACCATTTTTTGGTCATCTAGTGTAATCTATAATGACTCAGAAAATGATTAAAAAAATATCTTCAGTTTTCAATCATAAAGAATAGTCATATTTGACTGTTTCTTTTGTTTAAATACATGAAAACTTAGTTTTCAATCACCGAAAGTAGTCAAAAATGAGCCAGTTAGATGACTGCTGAAAATTCAATCATCCAAATGCTGGCTGGGTTGCCGAATCAAAACACATACAAACTAAAAGAAGTCTTGTTTTCACAAAATGTATGTGCAAATAACATGTAGAAAATTAAATGTTACCGTTTGTGTTATTGTAGGGTAAGAATACGTGTTTTATTGTTGTAGAAATGAAACTGTATATCGATTCGCACCGAAATAAAAAACCTTTATTATATAAATATTTAGAATTACATATTTAGAGAGAAATAAAACTAGCAAATTATGAAAATAATCACTTAATTATTACATACATTAATTAAATACCATAATTAAATTTTAAAATTTAGTAGTAATTTTGAAGCATTATTTTAAAACAAATTTTGCTGCAAATTATATTTACATTTGGTTACTATGGTAAAAATATAAAAAAAATACATACAGTTTTTGATTTACCGTTATTTTTACTCATCACATTTTGTGTTTATAATGCAAACAACTGAGAACAAGCGTCGGTGTGAGTTTGTTTTATTGTTTTTGCAGAACAATTGTGCATTGAAAATGAAGATTTGGTTAGTTATGTAAACTTTACATTTAAAAGTGTTCATAAAATTATAGTGCATCGCTCTAATAACACGTTTAATAAATATAATAAATAATTAAAAGCATTATGTACGAAGAAGGACAAAAACAAGTTGAATTCAATAGCGAAAACAAAAAAAAATATCGTCTTTATCAGGCACCAAGTGTTGTTTACCGCATTGTGGCAAATCCAAAAGAAGTGTTCCAAACTTAAAAATTTTTCGTTTCCCATATCTTAACGCCATATTGCTTAAAGCATGGTTAGAAAATTGCAATTTTGACGAATGTTTTCTAGAAAGATCACGGACTTTATACATATGTGAAGACATTTTTCGCCAGACTGTATTGGAAAGAAATATTTGAAGCGAGGTGCCGTGCCAACCTTGAACTTAACCGGCAAAAACGAGGAAACAGGTATAGAAACAGGAAACAATTTCGAAAGTGAGGATGTTGACTTTTATTTATATAAATCTTCACCACGTAAACGTAAGAGATCGGAATCACCATCATTATGCACAAATTGTCAAAAAAGTTGTAAAAATGAAGAATTTTATCGAAAGAAATATTTTAATATGTTTAAAAAACTTAAAGCTGAGACGCAAAAAAATAAAAATTTAATGAAAAAAAACGAAAGTTTAAAAAGAACTGTCAAAACATTAGAAAAAAAAGTAATGAACACAAAATCTATTGAAGCCGAAGTTGACAAATTAAACATCAATTCAAACGAAAAAACTTTATGTAAAATGCTTATAAAACAAAATAGGAAAACAACTGCGCGTTGGGATGATCATGAGATAAGTTTTGCACAAAGTATTTATTATCGATCTACTTCCACATACTTATTTTTACGAAACATATTAAAATTAAACTTTCCAAGTCCTTCGTCTCTAAGTAGATGGAGCATTATAAAAAATTTGCAGCCAGGCAACAATTTATGCATATATAATGCACTCAAAGCGACAGTTCAAAAGCTGCAACCTTTTGAGAGAGAATGCATTTTAATTTTTGATGAAGTATCCATCAGAAAAAATTTCACATATAATAATTGTGCAGATGTTATAGATGGAGTTGTAGATCTTGGATATGAGCGAATGAATGAAATTGGTTCCCAAGTTTGCGTGTTTATGATAAGAGGACTTATAAAAAATTGGAAGTTTGTTTTAAATTATGTTGTTACTGCTACTTCGATAAAAGCTGATATATTAAAAAAAACTTGTGCTATTAAATTTGGATATTTTAAAGGAAATGGGGTTAAATGTGCGTGGACTAACGTGTGACCAAGGTCCTAACAAAAGAAAATGTTACAAGATGTTGGGCGGATCCACTGATAAACCTTATTTTCTTTACAAAAATGATAAAATATACTTAATGTACGATATTCCCCATATTTTTAAGTCGATCAGAAATGCTTTGATCAAGGGCGATTTTAAAACACCAGATGGAGTAGCGCGGTTCGATGTTGTTAGAGAAATTTTCGAGTTAGAGCATGGAAAAGCAACAAAAATGACAAAATTAACAACAGTGCACATAAATCCAAATAGTTTTCAAAAGATGCGTGTTGGCATAGCTGTCCAAACTCTTAGCAATTCAGTTGCAGCTGCAATCCAATCTGTTAATGAAAATCGACAGTTTACACGAAGTTCATCAGCGGTAGCCACTTCAACATGTGCATTTATAAAAAAGCTCGACAGTTACTTTGACTGTTTAAACAGCAGGCACTTCAAAGACTCCAACCCCCTAAAACGTGGCTTAAAGTTTAATAGTAAAACTTGGCAAGTACTTCAAGAGCTGATTACCTACATGAAACAGGTTGAATATGATGGTAATAAAATATTTTCAATCACCGGGCTAGTTCAAACAACGAGTGCTATTTTATCTTTGTCGAAAGAACTGTTTGAAGAAAATTCAAATTTACTTTGCATTTTAACGAGCCATTTTAACCAAGATCCTATAGAAAACTTGTTTTCATATATACGTGCCAAAGGTGGACACTGCAAAAATCCGTCGGTTCATGAATTTAATTTGGCAGTAGCATCGTCGTTTGCACAATTTGATGAGGTGCTAAACTGAGTCATTTTTAAAGATAATAAAGTTATCGATGCAATGTTTTTACCTATGGAGTTTCAAACAATTTTAGAAGATACTATAAGGACTGGAAGTTTATCAGAAAGTACCCATACCCCTGAAATATATGTCGCAGATGTATACGATGAAAATAAAGAATATTTTAATGAAGACTCCGATTGTTTTACCTCCAACAATGTGCTAATAGAATTAACGTCAAGTCGATATTTTGTTGGTTACATAGCTCAACGAATACCTTGCGTTAAATGTCGTGTGGATATAATTAAACCAGCCCAAATTCTGTCATATCCTTCAGAAATGTTTGTTCATGCAAAAAATTATATAAAAGATTCCGACTTTGGAAGTTTGTGCGCTCAATCTGACTTATTTTTTGAAGTTTGTAAAATTCATATAAAAGTCTTCGAAAAAATATTTTTAAAAAATAAAGCAATAAAAAACATAAAAACATTTGTTGTTGACCAATGCGTAAGTTGCACCACAGATACAATTTATTCCTTTTGGTTTGATGAGAATAACGAATGTTATAAACACAAAATGGAGATGCTTAATTTACTAGTTCTTATTTTACTACGGAAGCATGCCACATGGGAAACATACAAATACAAATTATCCAGTACAGAAAAAGTTAAAATTTTGAAACACTGATAAATAAATTTAATAAATACTAAACAAAAAAAACATTCCTGTTATTACAACTTCATTCTATACAGAAGTTCATAACACTGGTTTACAAATTTTTAATTTGGAAAAATACCAAGAACGCCACTTGCCTAGATAAGTTAATTGGGACCTCCTGAACACGAAAAACGCTGTAATTTTTTTTTTCTAAGTACCGTTTTTTAGATAACGGTACTTTTGTGTTTTTCGGTGTATGGTCCCATTCAAACCCTTGTGGAGCCCAACCGAAGAGCCCGATCGAGATGAATGGAATATCGTTGGAAAGGTAATCGAATGCCTTTTTCGCCGATATACTGCAAATTTCTATTTGATAAGAAATAGCTGAGTTATGGCACCTCAAAGTTCGAAATTTGCCTATTTTTTACGTTTTTTCAAAATTTTTCTTTTTTATTTAATTTTTTTTCTACGTTACAGTTAATATCTGGAATGTTTTATTTTTTATCCAAATAGTTTATTTAATTACCAACATTTTAAGCGTAATTTGAAAAAAATCGGATGAAAAATATAGTTTTTATTAAGGATTTTGTGGAACGACAATATTTTCATCTTCATTGCTTACACACTATATTCGGCGTAAATTCAAAAAATTTTAATTAAAATGGCGAGCGACTTGAACTCTTAAGTTTTTTTCGGATGGATCTTCGCGAATGAGGAACCAACAATAGTCCGCCATCATTTGTTCGTCCCACCAGCCTTTGTAACGTCTCTCGATTTCTTCCATTTCTTGGTGAAATCTTTCACCTTGTTCATCACTTTCGGAGCCCAAGTTGGTGGGGAAAATATCCAAATGACTGAATAAGAAGTGTAATTTAGGTGTCATATTTGAACCTAAAGGTTAAAAAGAATAAATTTTAAATCATAACGGCCTTTTTGATATACATGTTTTCACTCAACGCTTACCAATGGCATTGAATTTTTGCAGTAATGTATCGATCTTCTCTGCGTAATCAGGACTTCTGTAGTTTCCCAAAAAGTTGTGAACGATATCCTGGAATGCTTCCCATGCTTCCAAATGAGCTGGACCTTAACACTCATTAAATGCTTGGTCACCGTACAGAGCCCGAATTTGAGGGCCATCAAATATACCAGCTTCAATTTTGCTCGCTGTGGCTCTCGGAAATTTTTGTTTAAGGTAATTCATGGCAAGACTGTCATTTGGCAACGTTTTCACAATCTTTGTAAATAACCCAAGCTTAATATGTAATGGAGGAAGTATTATCTTCTCCAGAGGAATGAGTGGGTCATTTTTGATATTGTACACTCCCTTCGTACGTTCACTTCGCTCGGGCCAAACTTTTCGGGTGTAGTGATTCTGACGGTCACGGCTGTCCCATAGACATAGAAAACAGGGAAACTTCGTATTGCTCCCTTGCAATCCAGATAGTATGGCAACTAATTTAAAATCAGAGCAAACTTTCCATTGATGTTGGTCATAATGTATGAGATCGAGAAGTTCTTTCATTGTTTCATATCTTTCCTTTATGTATTTTCCATATCCGATTGGAATTGATGGTTTCGTATTCCAAATTCGGGCTCTGTACGGTGACCAAGCATTTAATGAGTGTTAAGGTCCAGCTCATTTGGAAGCATGGGAAGCATTCCAGGATATCGTTCACAACTTTTTGGGAAACTACAGAAGTCCTGATTACGCAGAGAAGATCGATACATTACTGCAAAAATTCAATGCCATTGGTAAGCGTTGAGTGAAAACATGTATATCAAAAAGGCCGTTATGATTTAAAATTTATTCTTTTTAACCTTTAGGTTCAAATATGACACCTAAATTACACTTCTTATTCAGTCATTTGGATATTTTCCCCACCAACTTGGGCTCCGAAAGTGATGAACAAGGTGAAAGATTTCACCAAGAAATGGAAGAAATCGAGAGACGTTACAAAGGCTGGTGGGACGAACAAATGATGGCGGACTATTGTTGGTTCCTCATTCGCGAAGATCCATCCGAAAAAAACTTAAGAGTTCAAGTCGCTCGCCATTTTAATTTAAATTTTTTGAATTTACGCCGAATATAGTGTGTAAGCAATGAAGATGAAAATATTGTCGTTCCACAAAATCCTTAATAAAAACTATATTTTTCATCCGATTTTTTTCAAATTACGCTTAAAATGTTGGTAATTAAATAAACTATTTGGATAAAAAATAAAACATATCAGATATTAACTGTAACGTAGAAAAAAAATTAAATAAAAAAGAAAAATTTTGAAAAAAACGTAAAAAATAGGCAAATTTCGAACTTTGAGGTGCCATAAATCAGCTATTTCTTATCAGATAGAAATTTGCAGCATATCGGCGGAAAAGGCATTCGATTACCTTTCCAACGATATGCCACTCATCTCGATCGGGCTCTTCGGTTGGGCTCCACAAGGGTTTGAATGGGACCATACACCGAAAAACACAAAAGTACCGTTATCTAAAAAACGGTACTTAGAAAAAGAAAATTACAGCGTTTTTCGTGTTCAGGAGGTCCCAATTAACTTATCTAGATAAGTGGCGTTCTTGGTATTTTTTGGCTGTAAACCAGTGTAATTGAACTGTCTATAAAATTATATATGGTAAGTAGATACAAACATACATAATTGAATAGTCTAAAAAATAGCATTATACCTAATTCGGTGCGAATCGATATAGTTTTGTCTGCACAACAATAAAACACATACTCTTACCCTACAATTACACAATCGGTCACATTATTGACGAAAGTTATTTGCACAAAAATTGTAAGAAACAAAAATTCTTTTGTTAGGTTTTTATTTTATTTTTACATTTTTAATGCAATGTACAACACACACATGCATACACATGCACACAAACAATGATAAGTGAGAATTAAAAGATCTTATACTCAACAAGAGAACGACAGATTGTTACGCTCTTTCTTTGTGCTTCTTTCCCTTTTGTCTTCCCTCCCGCATCATGAGGAAGCACAAAATTTTATCAATTTTAAATACACTGCGTGCAACATCTTTATATATTTATAGTCTTTGGTGTAATTATTAAAAAAAAAACATTTGAATTATTCTTCACTTACATTTTTATGAATTTACGTAAGGTGAACTACATATTAGGAATACAATTTATATACATATAAACAGTGCTGATATTCAGCCGGTTTGGACCGGTTCCCTCGAACCGGTTGTTAAAATTTTAAAAATTTCCCATGAAATTTGTTCCCTTTTATTTTTTAACATTGAATTTTAATAGGAAAAATGTGAAAAGGGAACAAATTTCATGTGAAATTTTTATTCCCGATAGGGGTGATTATGTTTTTTGCTTTAACGGTTTTATATAATGTGTATTTATCAAGGTGATATAGTCTCGGCAACAAATACAATATTGTTCAGTTGTTCATTGTCCAAAGGTACAAACAAATGATTTTATTTTGGTCATATATTGGATTCTTGGATGATGATGTTTTCGATAGCGTTTTCTTCAATCTTTTGAGAATAAAATAAAACAATTTTTTTTTTGACTTTTATTTTGTAAAATCAAAACTATTTTTTTTTTAAACGTAACTTTTTTTTGATTAAACGAAAGTTTATATCTATTATAATTATTAAGGAATTTCCTTCGGGCTAATTTGGTCAAATGTTTGTTTCCAAACGTAAATAAAAAACTTGTTCGATTCTTATATCATTTCCTTCAAGAGGCTTGTGGTCTGTTACTGGGATGCGACTTTATAATGTTCGCTATTTTTATCAAAATTTGGCAAAAATATTTTTTTAAGAGAACCGGTTGTTAATTGTTTCGAATATCACCACTGCATATAAACATCTAGATGGTTAGTTTTATTAAAATCAGGTTTCTCTAAAAATTTCAAGAGTTGCAAATTCTTCTGCAATAGAATTGAAAAGTTTGAGCATTTCAAGTGTTGAAATAAAATCTTGACATTTATTGTTTAACGAGTACTTGACTCTTAAAATACTTTCAACTATTGAAATATTCCCTACAAGAACAATGACAGTCATTTGATGCATCATCTGATGGGTATTGCTGATGGGTTTATACATCAGTAGTTTCTATCATTTTATTAAGGGCAATGTGAAAAACCTGATGTAAACATTCGTGTACGTGTGATTCTTTTTCTCTTTCCAACTTGCCATTGCGTAACATTTTTTATTAACAAGGTCTTGTTTCAAAAATCCCCACAATTCCATAATATATAAAATCAAAATATTAGCATGAAATTTATTAAAAAAAGTACAAAAAAACTAAAACTTTTGAAAAGAGTATCTCTATGATCAAATACGTATATAAAAATGATGCCGACGCAAAATTAGGTATAAGAGAAAATTTAACAAATATTTATTAAAATTTGGTAAGAAAACCAAAGACCAACGTAAATTACGACGCAAAGCGCTGTCTGGCTGTCAAAATTTCTCATGCCCATACAAAATGTATGAGACCAACCCAAATAGCGCGACGCTAACGCTTTGCAATTGGAAAATCCAATTTTGATAGAGCGTAAAAAGTGAAGTTGGCTGCAAAACAAGTGTTATTGTTTTTTTGTGGTATATACAAAAGTAAGTAATGACATTACAGCTACTTTCAGGCCAATTTCGCGATTTTATCTCTCTTCATTGTTTTTATTTTGTGCTTTTTAACAAATAAGATAAGTAAACATTACTGTTCTTTTCACAACGTTGGCGCTCTTATACTATGTTTCCACGATACATGCTTCGCTCTCTATTCATGCTTCACACCCTAATCATGTGCGAAACAACTTGCTTCACCATACAAAATTTTAAGAGCGAATCAAGTAGATTCATATTGAATCTACTTGCGAAGCACGAAAAATTGCACTCTTCTCTAATTTTTATCGCAGGTTTATCTGCACTAGCTGTAAAAATTTAATATTATTGTAAACAAAGCAAATTATTTTCTTGTTGCTGGAAGTAAAGAAAGTAAATACGTACGAATGTTTGTTTTTTTTTTCAAATAAGCTAACTATTTTCCACTCACTTTTGTTTGTCCATTAAAAAAAATCATTTTCCACAAAGTGTAAATTCTGTTTTTTTTTATTCTGTTTGTTTATTAAAGACAACTGTCAAATCGAATCGAGTTTATTAGTCATGTAAACAGCATGATTCATAAACATGATTCAGAAGGCGAAGCATGTGATTCAAGTCGTCGTGAAAACATAGTATGTATTATTTAAGTTGCTCATTACAGCGTAAAAACAAGGAGTTAAATTACGTCGCGCTTCACGCTCGTATTTAGGGTGAACTGTTAGTTTATAAGTTTTGTATGTGTTATATTATGTTTCCACGGTACATGCTTCGCTCTCTATTCATGCTTCACACCCCAATCATGAGCGAAACAACTTGCTTCACCATACAAAATTTCAAGAGCGAATCAAGTAGATTCATATTGAATCTACTTGTGAAGCACGAATAATTGCTCTCTTTAATTCTTATCGCAAGTTTATCTGCACTAGCTGTACAAATTTAATATTATTGTAAACAAAGCAAATTATTTTCTTTTTGCTGGAAGTAAAGACGTACGAATGTATGTTTTTTTCAAATAAGCTAACTAATTTCCACTCACTTTTTTTGTCCATTAAAAAAAAATATTTTTCACAAATTGTAAATTCTGTTTTTTTTTATTCTGTTTGCTTATTAAAAACAACTGTCAAATCGAATCAAGTTTATTACTCATGTAAACAGCATGATTCATAAACATGATTCAGAGAGCGAAGCAGGTGATTCAAGTAGTCGTGGAAACATAGTATAATACTCAATACTTTTCATATGGGTACTCAATACTACTCGATACTTTTAACGGATTTTTTGAAAATGTAACGCATAGTTTTTATCTGCAAATTGAAGTAGTTTCTTCAAAAAATAAAAATAGATCTTCAACTATTATTGGTTTTGTATGTCTTTTATTATTAAATCAAAAATAAATGTAAAGCTAACTTTTAATTCAACGTTAACAACAACTTAGGAAATAATTAAAATAAATTCTTTGAAAAATTAACGAATTTTGTAGCTTAACATTGTTGTCTTTTTATACAGTGATGTATTTTTATGCACTATTTTAACCACTCGACTTGCTTTATACTATGTTTCCACGACGACTTGAATCACCTGCTTCGCTGTCTGAATCATGTTTTTGAATCATGCTGTTTACATGACTAATAAACTTGATTCGATTTGACAGTTGTATTTAATAAACAAACAGAATAAAAAAAAAAACAGAATTTACAATTTGTGGATAATAATTTTTCTTAATGGACAAAAAAAGTGAGTGGAAATTAGTACATTCGTACGTATTTACTTTCTTTACTTCCAGCAACAAGAAAATAATTTGCTTTGTTTACAATAATATTAAATTTTTACAGTCAGTGCAGATAAACTTGCGATAAAAATTAGAGAAGAGTGCAATTTTTCGTGCTTCGCAAGTAGATTCAATATGAATCTACTTGATTCGCTCTTAAAATTTTGTATGGTGAAACAAGTTGTTTCGCTCATGATTGGGGTGTGAAGCATGAATAGAGAGCGAAGCATGTACCGTGGAAACATAGTATTAAAATACAATTCAGAAAGTATCGAGTAACTACTTTTGAGTATTGAGTATCCAAAAAAAAAGGGCAAATACTCGGTACCCATTACTCGATACTTTCCCAGCACTAATCTGGAAGTCGCTTTTTTATTTGGGAACATATTTCCAAAGTAAAAGTTTTGCAATTTTCTTTAATGAGCATAATACAGAGACCTGCGCCGATCGGCTGACAGCCGGCTGAGCCGAGCCGCCGACAAAATATAGTAGCCGCCGCCACCGAAAAATTTTTCGGCTTAAAGGCCCAACTATAATATGCATAAGCAAGCTTAAGCAAATTGCAAAAGTTAACGAAAAGGCTGTCAAATGCATAACCAGTTCAGAGTTAACTTTCAGGTGGCTACAATGACTTTGAAACTTTTTGTCCACAGTTGCTCATTTATGTTAAAAAAAATGTTTTTATTTTAACAAAAAGCCATTAAATGACTATATTTTATAAATATTATTATATTATTTTATAATTAAAAGAAAACTTCGTACCCGAAACGCATAATTTTTCCTTTTTTTTAATTTATCGGCAAAAGTACTAAAATGTACAGCTGTGGCAGCACTACATTCTAAATAATAATAAACGTTTACATGTTTTGTTAATTTTCGTATTGTTTTGTAAAAATGGAGAAAAGACTTAAAAATTTAAATAATATAAAAATATTAAAGTTAGCGCTTGAAGGCCTGTGCACATTAAAAGAAATATGTGAACTACACTGTAAAAGAAGAAGACGCTCTTGTTCTGTCAGAGAAATAAACCACGACAGAAAGACATTTTTGTTAAAATAAAAAAGGCCCTTTTATTATAAAGGCACTTTTTTCCACATTTTCTATTAAATTTAAAATAAATTTATTTTCTTCTTTCTCCATTTTGGTAAAAACACAAACAAACAACAAACAGCTGATTCCGTACGGAATATGCGAAAAGTTTCGTTAAGTACATTATAGTTTGCCACATACAATTTATATGTATTCGCACGTTTGCTTAAGCTAGCATATGCACATTATAGTTGGGCCTTAAGTCGGCTTAAAACAAGCCGCCGTTTTAAACATTTGAGTACAATTTTTATTTTACAATATGGTAATAATACCAATATCTTCACTTGTTTTTCTGAATGTGGTAACTATTTCAATTGTACATACATTATTTTTCATAGAGGCATACAAAATAATAAAATAAAAAGAATGGAAAATCACCGATCGTTATCATTTTTTACCATTTATACGGCTTTGAAATCTAAGATTTGTGATATATGCATTTTTCCAAATTCACAACAAGTTAAGAAACAGAATATAAAAAGGGGTAAGATATAAGGTGAGGCTTCTTTTGGATGAATTTGATCCCAATAATTTTATTTACAAGGGATTTATGAGTGGCATGTGGAAGTGGACCAATTATGGGCTGACAGCTTCTAAATTCAGTATCCACTAATGATTTCTATTTGTTTTAAGGTTGTTTTAATTGAATTTCATATCAATAACATTATTTACAAAAGTTGGGGAGCTATTGCCAATTAATGACTGACACCTACAAAATCCAGTAGCATAATTGCCGTGTAACTAATACTAATATGATTTCTGGATTAACATTTCTGATCCATATAAAAGTTGGTTCGATATCCATATTTCTTAACAATTTTTGTGGGTTAAATTGTTTTTCGGAAATGGTCCTTATTTGGTAGCTATGACAAATCGTGGACCGAAGTACTTATATATTGGAACTGTGAATTTTATGCATATGAGGATATCTCACGTCGAATTTCAACATAATAATGACATATTTAAGATACATATTCGTATTAAAGTGATTTTCGGAAGAGGACTTTATATGGGGATACGGTCAAATAAAAACCGAAATTCACAAAATTCTGCAGAATGATTTGTGTTTATATGTAAATGATCTATACAAAGTTTTAAGTCGGTACCGATATTTATACGAAATATATAAAGATAAAAATGGCTTTTTCGGATATGGTCCTTGTATGGGAGCTATGACCAATTATGGGCCGACCACCGTAAAATTTACAGCAACAATTTATGAGAAATCATGGACCTATTCTTACTATTTTCCTCATGCTTTCTTCCTTTATCATATAAACAGCGTATACAAAATTTCATGGGAATATATGCAATATATTTAAACATATTCCAATAAAATGAATAAAAAATATCAAATTTTTATGGAGGTTGCCTAACATTTTGGTCCATAACTCTGGCTTTACTATACCGATTTTGCTGATTTTCAATGTCAAAGTTACCTGCAGAATAAGAAATATTTTTCTGGAAATTTCGTTTAGTTAAGTTGTGTCGTTTTAAGGACCAAGAAAATATATACTTTGTTGGGTCTCAGATGAATATTAAAAAAGTTACACACGGAATGACAAACGTAATATACCCTCATTCACTTCTGTGGTGGTGGAGGGTATAAAAAGTGAAAAAATGTTAGATTTATTTGCGAAATGCTCATGGCATTGACGTACTTAAGCGTGGAAATTATGGAATCAGTTCGTTCCAAGACAAAATCAATTCTGTAAGTTTGATTGCCCAGATGTGCTGCAGAAATTTGCGGCTATTTGATATTATTGAACAACCGGAATTTATAGATTATATGAAAGCAATTAAACCAATTTTGTCATTACCATCGGCAACAACTTTAAGTCGTTCTGCATTGTAAGATGTATGTATATAATACATACAAAACAACGATATTAAAATTTAACCTTTTGCCAAACAAATATTGCCCTGGTCGTATTAAAATATAAAATTGGTCGATACTGTTTTAGCAATGTGGATGTAAATGGGAATTTATAACAATTTAGTACAATTTAGAAATTTAATGGTACATGCAAATTTTCAGCCGGCTGGCAGCCGAAATTGAGTCGCCGCCGGCTTGATTTAGTGACAGCCGCCGCCGCCGTCAAATTTGGTCGGCGCAGGTCTCTGGCATAATGTCTTCTATTTGCATCGAAAAATGTTTAGTGTTTGTAGTTGCCAGATTACTTTCTAAATCGTCATTTCGTTACAATATCTTCGACATGCTCAGTTGTTAAATTATGTACTATACCAAACTGTAAATTCGAAAATCCCCTAAATAAAATTTTCTTACCCCCAAATTTCCCCATGAATAATATTAACCCCTAAATCTGCCCCTAAATAGAAAAAAAACCTCTAAATCTAGGGGGAAACCCCCTAATCTGACAACACTGATTGATAGTATGTCCCATTCGTAATCTTGAATAAATTTTGATGTTGTTTTTACCAATGTTTGTTGGATAAGTTGGTGGTTTATGGTTTGGGTTTATTTGGGAGTAGTGAGTGTGCTGATAGTCTATCAGTTTGTTGTTTTTTTTGAGTTTTTAGCTCTTTTATAATTAAATTTTTTAGGTCTGATTTTTCTGCTAGAGGATTTTTTATGATTGGTGCTAAGCAACCTTCTTTTGCAGCTGAGTCAGCAAAGTTATTACCACTTATGTCTTTGTGACCTGGGATCCATGCTACACCATTTATTGTTGGATTGATTTTTTATTGAAGTTATGACAGACTATCGGAAAATATTAAAGTTTTTTTTTGGATTTACGTGCTATATAAATTGCTTGAAGAATTCCAGCTGATTCAGCTGTAAATATAGAGGAAAAACTGTTTGATGTTTAACTGTTTAATACTAAGCGTATTACCATTTTGATCAACAACAGCATATGCCACATTGTGGTTGTCCTTTGATGCATCTGTAAAAAGGTATTGGCAGTTAGTTGGTTTCACCAAGAAATGTTTTAAGTTCGTGGTAAAGTTGTAAATACATTTCATTTGATGTATTTTGTTTTTTGAAAGATGAGAGTGAAATATCACACGAATTGTCATCAAATGGCCATACAGAATGTTTTATCAAAGACTATAGATATATAAAGATGTTGCACTGCCATACATTGTTCTGCCACTGCTAAAATATTGATGGGATTTTGCGAAAATCCCCTTGTGTATGAAAAATGAGAGAATTTTACACACCCCAGCATACCATTCTAGGAGCGCTCCGAAAAAGGAGTCAGAAAAGATTCCAACAAAAGAGCATTTTCGGAGCGCTCCGAAAAAAGGAGTCAGAAAAGAGTCCAACTAAAGAGCATTTTCGGAGCGAAAGAAAAATTTGCTTGTTACTGTCCTGAGTCGGCACGCAGTATGACTCAGAAATTCCACTTAATTATGTGTGTACCAAAGCGTTGTTGCCTTGTTATTTGTGCTTTGAACAAAAAAAAACAGCTATAGGTACCACACAAGAATGATAAAAACAAGATTACACAGAGCCCAGCATACCATTTTAGGAGCGCTCCTAAAAAGGAGTCAGAAAAGAGTCCAACAAAAGAGCTTTTTCGGAGCGCTCCGAAAAAAGGAGTCAGAAAAGAGTCCAACTAAAGAGCATTTTCGGAGCGAAAGAAAAATTTGCTTGTTCCTGTCCTGAGTCGGCACGCAGTATTTTTTTTTTTTAATACATTTAATTTATTTATTGGATCTTCAGAAATGAAATGACAATAAGTTTTCGAATCTTAATACTAAAAGAAAATAATAAGTCCAGCCAGTGCTAGACAAAATATTATGATACTACAAAAAATTTATATCCACTGATTCAGTAGTTTCTATCATTTTATTAAGGGCAATGTGAAAAACCTGATGTAAACATTCGTGTACGTGTGATTCTTTTTCTCTTTCCAACTTGCCATTGCGTAACATTTTTTATTAACAAGGTCTTGTTTCAAAAATCCCCACAATTCCATAATATATAAAATCAAAATATTAGCATGAAATTTATTAAAAAAAGTACAAAAAAACTAAAACTTTTGAAAAGAGTATCTCTATGATCAAATACGTATATAAAAATGATGCCGACGCAAAATTAGGTATAAGAGAAAATTTAACAAATATTTATTAAAATTTGGTAAGAAAACCAAAGACCAACGTAAATTACGACGCAAAGCGCTGTCTGGCTGTCAAAATTTCTCATGCCCATACAAAATGTATGAGACCAACCCAAATAGCGCGACGCTAACGCTTTGCAATTGGAAAATCCAATTTTGATAGAGCGTAAAAAGTGAAGTTGGCTGCAAAACAAGTGTTATTGTTTTTTTGTGGTATATACAAAAGTAAGTAATGACATTACAGCTACTTTCAGGCCAATTTCGCGATTTTATCTCTCTTCATCGTTTTTATTTTGTGCTTTTTAACAAATAAGATAAGTAAACATTACTGTTCTTTTCACAACGTTGGCGCTCTTATACTATGTTTCCACGATACATGCTTCGCTCTCTATTCATGCTTCACACCCTAATCATGTGCGAAACAACTTGCTTCACCATACAAAATTTTAAGAGCGAATCAAGTAGATTCATATTGAATCTACTTGCGAAGCACGAAAAATTGCACTCTTCTCTAATTTTTATCGCAGGTTTATCTGCACTAGCTGTAAAAATTTAATATTATTGTAAACAAAGCAAATTATTTTCTTGTTGCTGGAAGTAAAGAAAGTAAATACGTACGAATGTTTGTTTTTTTTTTTCAAATAAGCTAACTATTTTCCACTCACTTTTGTTTGTCCATTAAAAAAAATCATTTTCCACAAAGTGTAAATTCTGTTTTTTTTGATTCTGTTTGTTTATTAAAGACAACTGTCAAATCGAATCGAGTTTATTAGTCATGTAAACAGCATGATTCATAAACATGATTCAGAAGGCGAAGCATGTGATTCAAGTCGTCGTGAAAACATAGTATGTATTATTTAAGTTGCTCATTACAGCGTAAAAACAAGGAGTTAAATTACGTCGCGCTTCACGCTCGTATTTAGGGTGAACTGTTAGTTTATAAGTTTTGTATGTGTTATATTATGTTTCCACGGTACATGCTTCGCTCTCTATTCATGCTTCACACCCCAATCATGAGCGAAACAACTTGCTTCACCATACAAAATTTCAAGAGCGAATCAAGTAGATTCATATTGAATCTACTTGTGAAGCACGAATAATTGCTCTCTTTAATTCTTATCGCAAGTTTATCTGCACTAGCTGTACAAATTTAATATTATTGTAAACAAAGCAAATTATTTTCTTTTTGCTGGAAGTAAAGACGTACGAATGTATGTTTTTTTCAAATAAGCTAACTAATTTCCACTCACTTTTTTTGTCTAATTTATATAATGCTTAAAACTTAAATAAAGGCACCACACTCTTTAAACTAGAATATTAACTATCTTTGAGTTTCTGTTTCTATTTCTGTCATTGTGCTTGATACATCGAACAGTTCGGACGTGTTACTTTTAGTGCGGCTGAATTTTCGGTGAAAAAATCGTAATAGGTGAAAAAGTATAAAAAGTTAAATTAAATAAAAAAGTGGAAAAAAAACTCGTAATAGGTGAAAAACTTTACAAAGTCAAATAATTGCACTAGGTGCAATACAAAATTAATAATTTGTAATAATTTATTTTTAATTATTTGAAAACTACAAAATTAAATACAGTGAGACAGTGAATGAGTAGCAATTCTAACAGTGCGAGTGGGCCCCAGAGCCGAAATGCTTATTTCGTGTTGAGCTCGGCAAGTGTTAGTAATGAGAACATTAAAAATCCCGAATTTAATAAAAACTACTTAACTGTGAAACCAAAAATAAGCACAAATCTGAATTTAAGTGCAAGTGCACCAAACTTGAATAAATGTGTTGAACAGGGCACAAACTTAGCCCAAAGCATATTTAATTTAAATAGAAAAATCACTGAAGGACCGTCTTCTTCACGGTCCTCGTTATCAAATATTGGAGAGACGTCAACAGCTGCAAAAGGCACATTAAGTCCTACAAATAAGACCGCTCCTATAGTTGCTGTTGAAGAAAAACAAAAAACACAGGTAGGAATGGACCGTTATATAACAGTATCGAAGAGAGGCAGAAGCCCAAAATCTGCCGAAATTACACCAGCCGCAAAATTATCAAAGAATGCTGAAGAGCCACGCTCGCAAAATCGTTTTGCCATCCTCCAAGAGAAAAATGATGTCCCTAACGCTGTGAATAAGCCAGTAAAACCACCTCCAATATATTTAAGAGAAAAAAATTCAAACGAACTTATAAAATTATTAGTTTCATTAATTGGTGAAAATTCTTTTTATGTGACTCCAATTAAGCGTGGAAATATTAATGAAACAAAGATTCAGGTTAATAATGAAAACGACTATCGGAGAATAGTTTCGGAATTTGAAAAACGCAAAAAGAATTTTTACACGTATCAACTTAAAAGCGCAAAAGGTCTACAAGTCGTAATTAAGGGAATTGATTCTTTTGTTGATCCTGAGGAGATTAAGAGCAGTTTGGCCGACAAAGGCTTTAAAATCAAGGCCGTATCAAATATAAGAAACAGAGATAGGATCCCTCAACCATTATTTAGAGTGGAGTTAGAACCTGGTGATGTTAAGCTGAAGAAAAATGAAACACATCCTATATATGACTTGAAATTCATAATGCACCGAAGAGTTACAGTGGAAGAACCTCATAAGCGATCTGGCCCAGTACAGTGTTCGAACTGCCAAGAATATAGTCACACTAAATCTTATTGTAAGTTGCCTACTGTTTGTGTTGTTTGTGGGGATCTTCATGACGCCTCAAAGTGCGATAAACCTAAGGATGATTCCAGGGTAAAAAGATGCAGCAATTGCGGTGCAAACCACACTGCCAACTACAGGGGTTGCCCTGTTTTCGGGGTCGTTAAACGCTCCTTGATCAACAAACCCGCTTCTACCCCTACTCAGACGACAAAAGTACCTATTACAATTATTCCCCCCGTAGCACAAGCATCCACTAGCCAATTTTCATATGCCAACGTGCTAAGATCTAACCAACCAACAGTGCAAAATGAATCACCAATAAATGATACAAACAGCCATAATTTTAGCCGTCTTGAAGGTATAATGGAGAATTTGGCGCAATCCATGAATCATTTCATGACAAGCATGACAAGTATGATGCAGGAGATGCAAAAAATGCAGTCCACGCTACTGCAGGCCATACTTAATAGACCATGAACTGTCTCAAAATATGTTTCTGGAACGCAAACGGCATACGCCAACACAAAAATGAACTTGAATATTTTCTTTTTAATAAGAAAATTGATGTAATGCTGATTTCCGAGACTCATATGACGTCGAGAAGCATTTTTAAAATAAGTGGTTATACATTCTACGACACCAAGGACCCCAGAGATAGATCATGTGGTGGCTCGGCAATATTGGTCAAATCGCGAATCAAACACCATTCATTGGGTGGTCTTTCAGAGTGCTACCTTCAAGCAACAAACATCTGTATTGAGAACTTTTGTCAAAACCTCGTGATTTCGTCAGTTTACTGTCCGCCCAGATTTTCAATAACAAAAGATCAGTATAGAGATTTTTACAAATCACTAGGTAGCCGTTTCATAGCGGCTGGCGACTACAATGCTAAGCATACATTCTGGGGCTCACGACTCGTTAGCCCTAAAGGTCGTATCTTGTACGACTCCCTGTCTGAAATGGGACTGAATGTGATTTCAACTGGTCAACCAACTTATTGGCCAACTGACCAGCAAAAAATTCCTGACGTTATCGATTTCGGCGTGGCGAAAGGGGTATCCCCGGAACTCATTGAAGTCGAGGCTTCACTGGATCTTTCTTCAGATCACTCACCCACTGTAATCACCATCAGAAGTCCTCAGCAAAGCGTAACTGATGCCTTACTTCTTGTCAAACGTCTGAATTGGTTAAAATACAAAAAATACATCAGCACTCACTGCACAGAGAAACTCCCGTTAAAAACTGCTGAAGACATCGATGCCTGTATAAAAAGTCTTAATGAACATGTCGAGAAAGCCGCAGAACATGCTTCTTCCACTTACCGCCCGAATAGGTACAACAGAGTTTTTTCTGCAGATGTTGAGCAACTATTGTCTGAAAAAAGGAGAGTCCGAAGAGAGTGGCAACAACACAGATCGCCCCAACTTAAAACTAGGTTGAGAGAATGTACCAAAAACCTTAGGATCTTGCTAGAAGCGCAAAAAGCAGCGTCTCTCAAACAACATCTGGAAGGTCTAGACGCAACTTCCCAGTCAAATTATTCATTATGGCGTGCAGTCCGAAATCTGAGAAAACCCGTAATCGCAAAACCTCCACTGCGTACTTTGAACGGATCTTGGGCACGAAATAACGAAGAAAAAGGCAACCTTTTCGTAAGTCATTTAAAAAATGTATTCACTCCCAATACGGATACTGACATTAGCGAACTACCGCCTGTTGTTGCCAGACCACCTGTTCAAATAAGATTTCAATATCTGGAGGTTGTTGAGGCTATTGATAATTTAAATGTTAAAAAAGCACCTGGGTTTGATAAAATCAGCAATAAAATGATTTTTGAGCTGCCTCGCATTGCAAAAAGATTAATCCTCTTTCTTTTTAATGCCATCTTACGGCTTGAGTACTACCCTCCGGTTTGGAAAATTGCACTAGTAAAGATGATTCCTAAGCCGGGAAAAGATCCTTGCAAAGTTGAGTCGTATAGGCCAATAAGTCTATTACCAACTATGTCCAAATTATTCGAGAAATTGCTTATAACCAAGCTGACTCCGATTTTGAATGAAAACAACTGCATTCCCAATCACCAGTTTGGCTTCAGACGTCAACACAGTACAATAGAACAAACACATAGATTGGTACAAGTCATAAGAAAAACCTTTGAGGAAAAGAGATACTGTTCGGCACTCTTTATTGACGTCTCTCAAGCTTTCGACAAAGTATGGCATGAAGGCCTGATATCTAAATTAAAGCAGAACTTGCCGGTGAATCTTCAACACCTACTATGGAAATACTTAATCGACCGTCAGTTTATGATTAAAGAAGGTGATTATTTAAGCCGTCCTCAACCTATAGGTGCTGGCGTCCCTCAAGGTAGTATCTTAGGACCAATTCTATACTTGCTGTACACAGCAGACATGCCAACAAACAATGAAATTCACACGTCAACATTTGCTGATGATACGGCATTTCTCAGTACTCACAAAGATCCAAAAGATTCCTCGATTCAATTACAGCACCACGTAACGCAAGTGGAGAAATGGGCAAGACAATGGGGAATAAAAATAAATGAACAGAAATGCACCCACGTAACATTTACTCTACGTAGGGAATCATGTCCCCCTATTCGTATTAATGACCATATAGTGCCTCAAAACTCACACGTGAAATATCTTGGTATTCATCTGGACCGTCGCCTCACATGGAAACCACATATAGATGCTAAGCTGACTCAATTGAAACTGAAAGCAGCCCAAATTCATTGGCTCATCGGCAGAAACTCCGTCCTTCGGCTCGATTGTAAGCTTCTACTCTACAACTCAATCTTAAAGCCAATTTGGTGCTATGGTATCCAGTTATGGGGCACTGCCTCCAACTCCAATATTGAGAAAATTCAACGCCGTCAAAACAAAATTCTACGAATGATAACTACCGCTCCTTGGTATATTAAAAACAACAACATACACAACGATCTTGATGTTCCACTTGTCAAATGGGAAATAACTAAACACGTGGCCCTTTATTTGGGTAAGCTGGAAACTCATCCAAATCCCCTCGCTCGAGACATCTTACAACATCCCGGTCATAGCCGTTTGAGAAGGAGGGACACCACCGCTCTCAGATGAATAAATACAAGTTGCTCATTATATCCTATCGAATTTGAAAACTAGATTTTGCCTAGCATTGGCTGGACTTATCTTAATTAACTTTAGTTTTAAGATTTGAATACCTATTGTTAGTTCATTTAAAATGAAGATACAATAAAAAAAAAAAAAAAAAAAAAAAAAAAAAAAAAAAAAAAAAAAAAAAAAAACTATTTTTGTCCATTAAAAAAAAATATTTTTCACAAATTGTAAATTCTGTTTTTTTTTATTCTGTTTGCTTATTAAAAACAACTGTCAAATCGAATCAAGTTTATTACTCATGTAAACAGCATGATTCATAAACATGATTCAGAGAGCGAAGCAGGTGATTCAAGTAGTCGTGGAAACATAGTATAATACTCAATACTTTTCATATGGGTACTCAATACTACTCGATACTTTTAACGGATTTTTTGAAAATGTAACGCATAGTTTTTATCTGCAAATTGAAGTAGTTTCTTCAAAAAATAAAAATAGATCTTCAACTATTATTGGTTTTGTATGTCTTTTATTATTAAATCAAAAATAAATGTAAAGCTAACTTTTAATTCAACGTTAACAACAACTTAGGAAATAATTAAAATAAATTCTTTGAAAAATTAACGAATTTTGTAGCTTAACATTGTTGTCTTTTTATACAGTGATGTATTTTTATGCACTATTTTAACCACTCGACTTGCTTTATACTATGTTTCCACGACGACTTGAATCACCTGCTTCGCTGTCTGAATCATGTTTTTGAATCATGCTGTTTACATGACTAATAAACTTGATTCGATTTGACAGTTGTATTTAATAAACAAACAGAATAAAAAAAAAAACAGAATTTACAATTTGTGGATAATAATTTTTCTTAATGGACAAAAAAAGTGAGTGGAAATTAGTACATTCGTACGTATTTACTTTCTTTACTTCCAGCAACAAGAAAATAATTTGCTTTGTTTACAATAATATTAAATTTTTACAGTCAGTGCAGATAAACTTGCGATAAAAATTAGAGAAGAGTGCAATTTTTCGTGCTTCGCAAGTAGATTCAATATGAATCTACTTGATTCGCTCTTAAAATTTTGTATGGTGAAACAAGTTGTTTCGCTCATGATTGGGGTGTGAAGCATGAATAGAGAGCGAAGCATGTACCGTGGAAACATAGTATTAAAATACAATTCAGAAAGTATCGAGTAACTACTTTTGAGTATTGAGTATCCAAAAAAAAAGGGCAAATACTCGGTACCCATTACTCGATACTTTCCCAGCACTAATCTGGAAGGCGCTTTTTTATTTGGGAACATATTTCCAAAGTAAAAGTTTTGCAATTTTCTTTAATGAGCATAATACAGAGACCTGCGCCGATCGGCTGACAGCCGGCTGAGCCGAGCCGCCGACAAAATATAGTAGCCGCCGCCACCGAAAAATTTTTCGGCTTAAAGGCCCAACTATAATATGCATAAGCAAGCTTAAGCAAATTGCAAAAGTTAACGAAAAGGCTGTCAAATGCATAACCAGTTCAGAGTTAACTTTCAGGTGGCTACAATGACTTTGAAACTTTTTGTCCACAGTTGCTCATTTATGTTAAAAAAAATGTTTTTATTTTAACAAAAAGCCATTAAATGACTATATTTTATAAATATTATTATATTATTTTATAATTAAAAGAAAACTTCGTACCCGAAACGCATAATTTTTCCTTTTTTTTAATTTATCGGCAAAAGTACTAAAATGTACAGCTGTGGCAGCACTACATTCTAAATAATAATAAACGTTTACATGTTTTGTTAATTTTCGTATTGTTTTGTAAAAATGGAGAAAAGACTTAAAAATTTAAATAATATAAAAATATTAAAGTTAGCGCTTGAAGGCCTGTGCACATTAAAAGAAATATGTGAACTACACTGTAAAAGAAGAAGACGCTCTTGTTCTGTCAGAGAAATAAACCACGACAGAAAGACATTTTTGTTAAAATAAAAAAGGCCCTTTTATTATAAAGGCACTTTTTTCCACATTTTCTATTAAATTTAAAATAAATTTATTTTCTTCTTTCTCCATTTTGGTAAAAACACAAACAAACAGCTGATTCCGTACGGAATATGCGATCAGTTTCGCTTTTTGCTTAAGCAAATGACAGTTGAAAAACTTAACGAAAAGTTTCGTTAAGTACATTATAGTTTGCCACATACAATTTATATGTATTCGCACGTTTGCTTAAGCTAGCATATGCACATTATAGTTGGGCCTTAAGTCGGCTTAAAACAAGCCGCCGTTTTAAACATTTGAGTACAATTTTTATTTTACAATATGGTAATAATACCAATATCTTCACTTGTTTTTCTGAATGTGGTAACTATTTCAATTGTACATACATTATTTTTCATAGAGGCATACAAAATAATAAAATAAAAAGAATGGAAAATCACCGATCGTTATCATTTTTTACCATTTATACGGCTTTGAAATCTAAGATTTGTGATATATGCATTTTTCCAAATTCACAACAAGTTAAGAAACAGAATATAAAAAGGGGTAAGATATAAGGTGAGGCTTCTTTTGGATGAATTTGATCCCAATAATTTTATTTACAAGGGATTTATGAGTGGCATGTGGAAGTGGACCAATTATGGGCTGACAGCTTCTAAATTCAGTATCCACTAATGATTTCTATTTGTTTTAAGGTTGTTTTAATTGAATTTCATATCAATAACATTATTTACAAAAGTTGGGGAGCTATTGCCAATTAATGACTGACACCTACAAAATCCAGTAGCATAATTGCCGTGTAACTAATACTAATATGATTTCTGGATTAACATTTCTGATCCATATAAAAGTTGGTTCGATATCCATATTTCTTAACAATTTTTGTGGGTTAAATTGTTTTTCGGAAATGGTCCTTATTTGGTAGCTATGACAAATCGTGGACCGAACTACTTATATATTGGAACTGTGAATTTTATGCATATGAGGATATCTCACGTCGAATTTCAACATAATAATGACATATTTAAGATACATATTCGTATTAAAGTGATTTTCGGAAGAGGACTTTATATGGGGATACGGTCAAATAAAAACCGAAATTCACAAAATTCTGCAGAATGATTTGTGTTTATATGTAAATGATCTATACAAAGTTTTAAGTCGGTACCGATATTTATACGAAATATATAAAGATAAAAATGGCTTTTTCGGATATGGTCCTTGTATGGGAGCTATGACCAATTATGGGCCGACCACCGTAAAATTTACAGCAACAATTTATGAGAAATCATGGACCTATTCTTACTATTTTCCTCATGCTTTCTTCCTTTATCATATAAACAGCGTATACAAAATTTCATGGGAATATATGCAATATATTTAAACATATTCCAATAAAATGAATAAAAAATATCAAATTTTTATGGAGGTTGCCTAACATTTTGGTCCATAACTCTGGCTTTACTATACCGATTTTGCTGATTTTCAATGTCAAAGTTACCTGCAGAATAAGAAATATTTTTCTGGAAATTTCGTTTAGTTAAGTTGTGTCGTTTTAAGGACCAAGAAAATATATACTTTGTTGGGTCTCAGATGAATATTAAAAAAGTTACACACGGAATGACAAACGTAATATACCCTCATTCACTTCTGTGGTGGTGGAGGGTATAAAAAGTGAAAAAATGTTAGATTTATTTGCGAAATGCTCATGGCATTGACGTACTTAAGCGTGGAAATTATGGAATCAGTTCGTTCCAAGACAAAATCAATTCTGTAAGTTTGATTGCCCAGATGTGCTGCAGAAATTTGCGGCTATTTGATATTATTGAACAACCGGAATTTATAGATTATATGAAAGCAATTAAACCAATTTTGTCATTACCATCGGCAACAACTTTAAGTCGTTCTGCATTGTAAGATGTATGTATATAATACATACAAAACAACGATATTAAAATTTAACCTTTTGCCAAACAAATATTGCCCTGGTCGTATTAAAATATAAAATTGGTCGATACTGTTTTAGCAATGTGGATGTAAATGGGAATTTATAACAATTTAGTACAATTTAGAAATTTAATGGTACATGCAAATTTTCAGCCGGCTGGCAGCCGAAATTGAGTCGCCGCCGGCTTGATTTAGTGACAGCCGCCGCCGCCGTCAAATTTGGTCGGCGCAGGTCTCTGGCATAATGTCTTCTATTTGCATCGAAAAATGTTTAGTGTTTGTAGTTGCCAGATTACTTTCTAAATCGTCATTTCGTTACAATATCTTCGACATGCTCAGTTGTTAAATTATGTACTATACCAAACTGTAAATTCGAAAATCCCCTAAATAAAATTTTCTTACCCCCAAATTTCCCCATGAATAATATTAACCCCTAAATCTGCCCCTAAATAGAAAAAAACCCTCTAAATCTAGGGGGAAACCCCCTAATCTGACAACACTGATTGATAGTATGTCCCATTCGTAATCTTGAATAAATTTTGATGTTGTTTTTACCAATGTTTGTTGGATAAGTTGGTGGTTTATGGTTTGGGTTTATTTGGGAGTAGTGAGTGTGCTGATAGTCTATCAGTTTGTTGTTTTTTTTGAGTTTTTAGCTCTTTTATAATTAAATTTTTTAGGTCTGATTTTTCTGCTAGAGGATTTTTTATGATTGGTGCTAAGCAACCTTCTTTTGCAGCTGAGTCAGCAAAGTTATTACCACTTATGTCTTCGTGACCTGGGATCCATGCTACACCATTTATTGTTGGATTGATTTTTTATTGAAGTTATGACAGACTATCGGAAAATATTAAAGTTTTTTTTTGGATTTACGTGCTATATAAATTGCTTGAAGAATTCCAGCTGATTCAGCTGTAAATATAGAGGAAAAACTGTTTGATGTTTAACTGTTTAATACTAAGCGTATTACCATTTTGATCAACAACAGCATATGCCACATTGTGGTTGTCCTTTGATGCATCTGTAAAAAGGTATTGGCAGTTAGTTGGTTTCACCAAGAAATGTTTTAAGTTCGTGGTAAAGTTGTAAATACATTTCATTTGATGTATTTTGTTTTTTGAAAGATGAGAGTGAAATATCACACGAATTGTCATCAAATGGCCATACAGAATGTTTTATCAAAGACTATAGATATATAAAGATGTTGCACTGCCATACATTGTTCTGCCACTGCTAAAATATTGATGGGATTTTGCGAAAATCCCCTTGTGTATGAAAAATGAGAGAATTTTACACACCCCAGCATACCATTCTAGGAGCGCTCCGAAAAAGGAGTCAGAAAAGATTCCAACAAAAGAGCATTTTCGGAGCGCTCCGAAAAAAGGAGTCAGAAAAGAGTCCAACTAAAGAGCATTTTCGGAGCGAAAGAAAAATTTGCTTGTTACTGTCCTGAGTCGGCACGCAGTATGACTCAGAAATTCCACTTAATTATGTGTGTACCAAAGCGTTGTTGCCTTGTTATTTGTGCTTTGAACAAAAAAAAACAGCTATAGGTACCACACAAGAATGATAAAAACAAGATTACACAGAGCCCAGCATACCATTTTAGGAGCGCTCCTAAAAAGGAGTCAGAAAAGAGTCCAACAAAAGAGCTTTTTCGGAGCGCTCCGAAAAAAGGAGTCAGAAAAGAGTCCAACTAAAGAGCATTTTCGGAGCGAAAGAAAAATTTGCTTGTTCCTGTCCTGAGTCGGCACGCAGTATTTTTTTTTTTTTAATACATTTAATTTATTTATTGGATCTTCAGAAATGAAATGACAATAAGTTTTCGAATCTTAATACTAAAAGAAAATAATAAGTCCAGCCAGTGCTAGACAAAATATTATGATACTACAAAAAATTTATATCCACTGATTCAGTCATCTGTTTTGCGCTTGAGTTAAAGCAAGGGTATCCCTCCTTCTCAACCGAACATGGCCAGTAAAGTTAAGGATGTCTCGTGCAAGTGGGTTTGGATGGTGTTCAAGTTTGCTGGCATATTTTGAGGCGTGTTTTGTAAATTCGACTTTCACCAAAGGAATGCCTAGATCTTTGTGGATTCGAGAATTTTTAACATACCATGGAGCTGCAGTAATTGTACGTAGAATCTTATTTTGACCCCTTTGAATTTTTTCAATGTTGGATGCTGAGGCAGTACCCCATAATTGAATTCCATAACACCAGATTGGCTTTAGAATTGCATTGTACAACAAAAGTTTGCAATCCAACTTTAATGTAGAATTTCTGCCGATTAGCCAATTAATTTGCACTGCTTTTAATCTCATCTGGGTAATTTTTGCGTCGATATGAGACTTCCAAGTTAAACGACGATCGAGGTGGATTCCGAGGTATTTGACTTCATTGTGTTGCGGGATAATTTGATTATTTATTCTGATGAACGAGCATGTATCTTTTCGCAATGTGAAAGTTATATGAATACATTTCTGTTCGTTAACCCTGATTTTCCAAAGCTCAAGCCAATTCTCTAGTTTATAAACATATTTCTGCAAGTTCTGTGATGCTATTTGATGGTCCTTATGAACGCTAATAAAGGCTGTATCGTCTGCAAAAGTTGAAGTATGTATTATGGGGTCTAACGGCATATCGGATGCATAAATCAAATATAAAGTTGGACCCAGTATGCTGCCCTGGGGTACTCCTGCTTCAATTGGCTGAGCGGGGCTTAAAAAATCGCCTTCTTTGATTGTAAATTTGCGACCATATAAATAACTTTTCATAAGTTTGTGGGTGTTAGCAGGCAGAGTTAATTTAATTTTATGCATTAAACCTTCATGCCAGACTTTGTCGAACGCTTGCGACACATTAATGAAAAGGGCGGAGCAGTATTTTTTCTCTTCAAACGACTGCCTTATCACATTTACCAATCTGTGTGTTTGTTCGATGGTACTGTGTTTAGCTCTGAACCCGAATTGGTGATTTGGGATACATTGAGTGTCGTTCAGAGTTGGAATCAACTTAGCCAATAACAATTTTTCAAACAGTTTTGAAATTGTCGGCAGTAGACTAATTGGCCTATATGACTCTACTTTAGTGGGGTCCTTCCCTGGCTTAGGAATCATGGTAATCATAGATACCTTCCAATCTGCAGGATAGTATTCTAGGCGTAAAATAGCATTGAAAATAAATAGGATAATTCTTTTAGCTACACGAGGTAACTCCACAAGCATTTTGTTGCTGATTTTATCCATACCTGGAGCTTTTTTAAGATTCAGAGTACCAATAGCGCTTTGAACATCATTAAAGCTAAGTCTTAGAGGTACAGGAGGTCTAATAACGAGTGGAGGCAAATCAGATGCATTATTTGAGTTGTTTATAGTAAACACATTTCTCAAATGGTTAACAAATAAAATCCCCTTCTCGGAATCATTTCTAGCCCAGTCACCAGTCGGATTTCGCAGAGGAGGCTTTCCTCTAACTGGTCTTTTTAAACCTCGTGCCGCCTTCCATAACGAATAGTCAGATTGTGGGGTACTATCAAGACCCTCCAAGTAAGATTTAAGTGAAGCCATTCTTTGGGTTTCTAAGAAATTTCTTAGTATATCTCTGCATACCCGTAGCCTAGCTTTCAGTTCAGGAGACCTGTGAATTTGCCACTCTCTTCTAACTCTTCTTTTTTCTGACAGGAGATGATCGAGTTCAGCGAAATAAGTTCTATTTGTCCCACTTCTGCACTCAACGTCGTATGATGTACAGCTCTTCGTATGTCCTCAGTAAACTTGCCAATCGACCCATCAATATCCTCGGTAGTTCTCAACACTACATTTTCCGTGCAGTGGGAACTTAAATACTTTTTATACTTTATCCAACTTACTCTGGTTTTAGATATGTCCCGAAATGGAGAGCCATTCCCTTGAAGGAAACGCATTGAAATAATAGAAGGAGAGTGATCTGAAGACAAGTCTAATGAAGGCTCCACTTGTATCGATTCTACAGGGATATTTTTCACTACTCCGAAGTCAATAACATCGGGAGTCTTCCGTCGGTCCGTCGGCCAGTAGGTGGGATGCCCGCTTGAGAGTACATCTAATCCCATTTTGGCAATGGTGTTGAAGAGTTCACGACCCTTCGGGGTCACCAGACGTGAACCCCAAAAAGTGTGTTTGGCGTTAAAGTCACCAGCAACTAAAAATCTAGCTCCAAGGGAATTGAAGAAGCTGTAGTATTGGTGTTCTTTTATTGAAAATCGAGGCGGCGAATAAATTGATGATAAAACAAAATTGTATTGACAGAATTCAATACAAATGTTTGTTGCTTGTAGGTAATCCTCACATATGTTGTTCATTAAATAATGTTTTATTCTGTTCTTTATAAGAATTGCCGATCCTCCACATGCTCTTCCGCGGGGATCTTTAGTTTCATACAACACGTAGCCATTAATTTTGAAGTACGCTGTCGCCGTCAAGTGAGTTTCAGCAATCATCATGACATCAATCTGCTTATCCATCAGGAAGTGTTCCAGTTCGTTTTTATGTTGGCGGAGGCCGTTCGCATTCCAAAAACAAATTTTTAAACAAATCATTTCTTTAAAATGGCTTGTAAGATAGTGGATTGCATTTTCAGCATTTCCTGCATCATGGATGTCATAGTGGTCGTAAAAGTGTTCATGGTTTGGACAAGTGTCTGCAATGTAGTCTCTAGAGTGTTAATATTAGGCTCGTAATATTGTGATTTAGGTGCCTGCTCCAAACCTGGCATATTAGATTTAACCACGTTAGCGTAAGAAACTTGTCTAGAACTAGGCGCGTTTACATGACTAGTGGACCGTAACAATTGCGGGAAATTGTCACTCGATGCCAAAATAGGCTGTTGACGATGATCAGGTAATACTGACGTCTTGTTGGTACTTATGGCTTTCAAATGAGTGTAAATTGGACAACCTCTATAATTTGCGGTATGATTACCTCCGCAGTTACTGCATTTTTTTATTTTTACGTCAGTTTTGGACTTATTACATTGAGCAGTTGGATGTAGCTCCCCACACGCAACACAAACTGTCGGCAATTTACAATACGCCTTGGTGTGACCAAATTCTTGACAGTTGAGACACTGGACGGGTCCCTGACGCTTGTGTGGTTCTTCCACGGTGATTCTACGATGCAGAAGGTACATCAGATTGTAGATGGGATGGGACTCGTTTTTCTTTAAGACAACATCTCCAGGTTCCAATTCCACCCTGAACATAGGCAGTGGAGTCTTTTCACGGTTTCTAATATTCGTTATGCTCTTAATTTTGAAGCCTTTTTCCATTAAGCTAGTCTTTATCTCGGCAGGATCAACATCTGGGTCTATACCCTTTAGAACGACTTGGAGTCCTTTTGCGCTTTTCAGCTGGTAGGTATAGAAATCCCTACTTTCCCTCTCCAACTGGTTGGACAATTTACGAAAATCATCCTCCTTTTTCACTTGTATTTTGGTTTCGCTGATATTTCCATGTTTAATTGATGTTACGCTAAACATATTTGCACCTATTACCGAAACAATTCCTTGTACCAATTTACTGGAAGTGGGCTCTCTCAGATAAATTGGTGGGGGCTTAAACGTCTTCTTAGGAAGTTCTGGCTCATCCGTCTGGAGGAGAGCAAACCTATTTTGATCATTACTCACAGTCTTAGAAGCTTTTGCATTTGATGACACTTGAGCAGACTTCGGGCTCCTCTGTCGCTTGAGAACGGTGATGTACTTATCCATACCTACTTGTTTTTTGGGTTTGACTGCACTATTTGGTGAAGATGATGTTTTCTCATCTGTTGAAATCACTATATTGGGCGAACAGGAACGACGCCGTTCTACGGCTCTTGTAGTGAGAAAATTCTCCAGAGATTTTTTTATGGATTCTTCCTCAGAGAGCCATTTAGTTTTTCTCGACGAGCTAAGCTCTTTCTCAGAATTACATCTGAGAGGAACACTCATACAGTTTTTATACGATTTTTAATGTTTTTTTTTTTTATATATTTTAACCTATTACGAGTTATTTTTTTCACTTTTTTGTTTAATTTCAACCTATTACAATTTTTCACCTATTACGATTTTTTCACCGAAAATTCAGCCGCACTAAAATTAACACGTCCGAACAGTTCGATGAGATGAGACCGAATGATATGATATGAAAAGTATATGGCAAACTCTTCTTCTGTATGTTTGATTTACCGTTATTTTACTTTAGCACTTGTTATACAGCATTTTTATAAAATATTTTTGCATCAAAGCTACAGCAAAGACTATAAATATCAGGGACCGTAACTGTTATAACTTTTATCAAAAAAATCAAGAAATAAGAGTTATTTTTGATTTTTATATTTTTAGATAGAAAATAAGAGTTATTTTTTATATTTATTAGTTTAAATGAAAAATAAAAGTTATTTTTGATTTTTATATTTTTAAATGAAAAATAAAAGTTATTTTTGATTTTTATATTTTTAAATGAAAAATAACTTTTATTTTTGATTTTTATATTTTTATATCAATAATAGAAATCAATTCTAAATTCGTGACATAGGTACGCGGTACGCCACCTGTTGAAGAAAACTTATTTGTAATAGATGAAAGCTCCGTTGCAAGCTGTCGATCTGTTTTAGCATACGGTTTAAGGTCAATGGAGATGAATTATTCGTCTTCGGACGACGATGATACTCCTACGACAATAAATGACAGCGTCCGCAAAGCTTATTTTGAAATAGACAATTACAATGAAAAGCGTTTCGATACTTCTGCTAATTTATTGGAATATTGGGAGAACAAAAAATTTGTGTTTCCATGGCTTCGAAAATTAATTGTTCATTCTGTACCTGCCACTCAAGTCAGTGTAGGAAGGTCATTTTCAGCATTCAGATTAATATTGGGAGATTTGAGATATAATTTATCTGAGGAACATTTAAAATCAATTATGATGGTAAAATTGAACACTTGAAAACGACCTCTTAACACTGACTTGAATGGCAGCCAAAACTTATAAGCTATTTCCATGCATTCATGTTTTTATAGCTGATAATGGATAAGTCACATAATAAATTATATTCATATAGAAATTTGAATGAAGCAGCATATTATAATACATACGGCATCAACAAATAAATAAGAGATTTGAATTGATTTTTATTTGATATAAAAATATAAAATCAAAAATAACTTTTATTTTTCATTTAAAAATATAAAAATCAAAAATAACTTTTATTTTTCATTTAAAAATATAAAAATCAAAAATAACTCTTATTTTTGATTGTTAAAATAAAAATCAAAAATTTAAAAATCATGCAATATGTTGGATGCATTTCGCCTAAGAATCATGATGGTGTAATTGAAAGTTTTCTACGATGTTCATTTATGTATGATTTATTTCTTCAAAAATTTAAAAATAACTCTTATTTCCGGTCCCTGAAATAAACATTATAAAAATATACATAATAAAGGTGTAACATTTTATTTTAGAAAAGAAAACACCATTAGTGACATCACCTTTAAAATAAATTTGCTTTTCATTTGTCGATATCAGCTGACGTTTGCGACGCTTTCAAAAGTAGATAGTAAACGAACCTTTCGTTTTTCAAGACTCAACGCTTCCTACGCTTTTAAATGTGTAACTTAAAACATACGACTACATTGATTCTACTTTTTTGACGGTTGTTTAGAACGCGAGAAACGCTTG
The DNA here is from genome assembly GCA_916048285.2 of Bellardia pandia. Taxonomy (NCBI): domain Eukaryota; kingdom Metazoa; phylum Arthropoda; class Insecta; order Diptera; family Calliphoridae; genus Bellardia; species Bellardia pandia. The sequence goes on from OU696529.1 coordinate 88,638,525, forward strand.
GTGTAGACTTTCAGTTTAATAAGAAAAATTTTGTTTCGATAATGTGTCAAGCTTATCTTGCTTCTAATATTTTGATTTATTATTATATAAAATGTTTTGTTTACATTTTCAGGAAATGGATACCCCATCTGTAATAGGTGAAAGTGATATGACGGATATTCCAGAGATTGACGAGCTTGGAATAAATAATAATTTAAAGCTGCGTTACGAAAACGAAATTATATACGTATCCTTTTCTACTCTATAATATTCTTTTTCAAATCATTATATTAGGTGTTCGGTTCAAAGCGGTTGGATGATGCAAAACAAAAAAAAAAAAAATAATAATTTTAATGTTTTACTTATTTGATTAATCTGTGTAAAAATAAGCATTAAAATCTTAAAACTAGACAGAATGTAGATGGATTATTTACATGTTTTACAAACATTTAGTTTACTATAAACGTATATTTACTTTTTTTACATAAAAATTATGTAATTTGTAAAAAAAATAATAGATGAATATTTAATATAAGAAAAATAAGTTTTGGTTATAGAGCAATTCCATATGAAAGTGATCACCTTTTGGACGACCCTTCTCCGATTTTAAAATAAATAGTCTCAATCGATTGCCCAGCAAAAAATAATGTACCTACATTTTTTTTTATAGTGACTGGTTTAGTGGTGGTGTACACCACTGTCATGTGACAAAATTTAAGAATTCTTCATAAGGGCCCTCATTGAAAGTTGTTTAAAAAAAACTACTAAAGCGATCGCAACGAGTGATAGCTCGTTGGAAAGGTATTGAATCAGGCTTTAATTGAAAAATGAAATTTTCCTAATTTTTCTTAGAAATTTACCTTTAAATTTTCCCATGAAAATTAAATTTCCCGATTTTCCACAGAAGCTCCTAAATTTTCCGGCTAATTTTTTTTTTGGATTCCTCATAATTTTTGCTTTAAGAATCAGCAATAAAAAATGGGCCCCGACTCCTTGTTTGGACAGGAGAAGAGCATGTAAGAGACCACCTTGTTAAAAATACATTTTAAAAATTATTTTACAGTTAAAAATACATTTATGAGGAAAAAATCTTTCTTATTTTGCTGCTTATACTTAATTACAATATTTATTAAAAATTTCAATTGTCTTGGCATCATTATAAAATTAAAGTAACTTTAAATTTAGCACGTCGGCAGACGAAGAGTACCGCTTTACATTAATTGACATATCAGAAATATTTGGTATGAAGCAATGAAACTTTTGCGTTCCAGTTATAGTTTTGACATTATTATATCTGTTTTGAATTCGTCGCTCCATGGCATCGTGTTCTTTTTGAGTGCATAATACTGTGTTAATGGCATTTTCCTTGCTTTGAATCCACGAAAACAAATGTACATTTAAGATCTGGTCAGTATATGGCCTTTGCAAACTTGTCTTAGTCGCCATGCGTTTTAGGGTTCCCCCTAACGCATCGCATGGGCCCTTACCGTGGGACGTCGCGAAAAAGTGCCACTCGACCTTGCAGTTTTGTTCTTCTTCAATTATGCAAAGATTGTAAAAATTTTTTTTATTCTTGTACTGAGAAGCCGCGCCGTCTGAGAAAAACGTTACTTTGTCGATTGCATCGAATTTTGATCTTAAGAATTCAAACAGTTTCATTTGAAATAAATAAACGGACACATAATTATGAGCTAAACTCTCCGCGAGAACAACAAGGCTTACGGTCTGTAGTTCGTTATGTTCGTTTTTGAAATAAATGCAAAAAGGATGCACCGTGCACTGGTCGTTTGCCCAGTGATAAGCCAGAATTTCATCCTGAACGAGAAAAGTGTAATTCTCGGCAAAGTCGCTTATCACAATGAATTCATTTTGGGCTAGTTTCTTCTTACTTTCCTTTAGAAATTTCGATTGCATCTCGGATATGAAATGGTGCGCCTTCAGTTCATTCAACTTGAATCCGAATTCCTCGATGAATTCCGGAATCTGCTTTACCACGGTCTCAAGGGAACATCTGCCGCTGCTAATTATCCACTGTTTGAAATGCACCTCCTGAATTAACAGCTGTTCAAACTTGCTCTAGCTCGTCAATCTTCGGACAATTGTCGCATTTGGACAGATGACAATTTTCCGTGGGGTATGCGCACAACGACTTCGACAGGAGGTCCCTATATGTTTCAATTTCACCGTGAAATACTTTCAATTTCTTGCATGGAAAGAAAATTAATTTGATGTTTTGATGAAACATGCAAACGCAGACTGAATGCGTTCCGTGCCTGTCTAATGCCAGCACGCATTCTTTTGGTCGTAGGATGGCAAACTTTTCCCACTTTTTCTGCTGGGTATTTCTCATTGAACTGATGGTATGCTTCGGATAAATTACATAATAATAATCTGCGATGCTTGTGTACTTTTTCTCCATCTTCACGTGTGTTAACATAGTCACGTGTACCTGGGCAGGCGCGGCTGTTGTCATCATTCTCAAACTTGAATCAATTTCACCGTTGCTTCGCTGAGGGTCCTTGAGCCAAATTTCTTGGTGGGAGTCGCCAATATGCCCTTCTGTCGAACTAATTCTTTGTTTCTTCTCGCGATGTAAAAAGATATTTGAAACTGTTCAGAAATCTTGCTTATAGACCATGATTGAGGCAGCACAGATAAAATGAGATATTTCTCCAGAAAAGTGGTCGCTAAATTGAATTTTCTTTTCAACTGCTCAATCATTTGTTTGCCGTCATCAACGTCATCTGCTTGACTGCATTCGTTATCAGAGCCTTCATCAAATATTGTCGCGATTGCACTCATAACCTTGCCTTTTTTCTCTTTCCTGTATGTTTCACTTCGCAACTTTCTTTTTCTAATAGGCGTTTCACCTAAAGTGGTAATAGCCTCATTCAAAGGACTCAAAGACATATTGACCATCGGAATGTCTGCCTCACTATGTAATAACGTTTTTTGTAATCTCTATTTATTCACCTATAAATACCAGTTTTCATGCGCAAATAAAATTTCATTTATGCTGCTGATTTTAACATTATTGTCTTATGTTAAATTCGACATATTGAATGATCTATCGAATTGTAAAAAGTTAAATATGTATAACAAAATAATTAGTGGGTTTATGTCTTGACTATGCCCAGTGGTGTGTTTTTGCGTAAAAGACAATATCAAAAGAAATTTAAGGCAAATATGAGGAATAAAGGAAAATTTTCAATATATGTGATTTTTCTAAAAGTTTGTATATAATTGATTGAAAATGACTTAATTTTTTTACTTAATTTTGCTAATCCTCAGAACAAATACTTTTGCTACACATTCCTAATTTAATCATTTGTGTAATGTCGGTAAAGCTGTACATGATTACTTTTCGTATTTCTTTTTACTTATTTTACTTGATGTATAAAACTAACGAGTAAAAGTCTCGTGGCAAGACGGAAATTGTTAAAGAATTCTTTTTCGTTCTTGACTTCGACGGCTTAACATCACTCCAGGAAATCATCCGGAGTAAAGTCATTGAAAAATAAAGATTTAACCACGTTAACCACAAAAAAGTTAGGTTATTCCTAGAGTTCAAATAGAACCAATTTAAATAAATAAAGTTTTCAACAAAATTCTTAAGCACGCATAAACAATATAAAATTATATCCCTTGGCACCAAACTTGGTAAACCACACTACTCGAACGAAGCTCACGAAGACCCGACTCCACGTGCTTCCTATACCGTCAATCCGAATTGAGGATTGGTCCAATTAGTGATCATACTATTCGTCGGACATAACCTCACAAAAACGTAGTCGCATGATTGGACAATTTGGTCAATCCAGTTTTGGTTAAGAGAAGAACATTCTCCAAATACATCTTCTATCTCATACATATACATCTCTGCTAAAACTAAGATACCACCAACGGTCCCTTTCAACAAGATACCTGTGGGTCCTGGTCGTCTAAGTTCGACACAACATAAAGAATCTTCTTGGAAATATCGGACCATCATCATTCCAACTCACAACCTTTTTGTTAATATAAAAACTAACGTAATTGTATAATTTATCAAGTTGCATAATTGGTTAAATAATACTCTAATAATTTTGTTTAAAAAAAAAATATTCTAATCTAATTTAGCAATTCCCTCACCGACCATTAATTTGCAAGAAAAAAGTAATAATCATAAAACCCTAATTATTAGCTTCACCTACGTTAATCAACATTAACATCGCCAGACATCCCTATGCTGAAGGCCTTCATCGTACGAGGAATAATTTTGGTGAGTGTAATCGTAGTAAAATTAGTTTATTGATAAAAATATAAGTTGGTTTCATTGATCATTATTTTTTTTCCAATTGCAAACAAAGAAAAAACAAAAAAAAACAAAAAAAAAAAAAAAACAAATACTATTTACACATACTCTTTTTGCGCTAAATGAAATAAAAGAAAAGAAACAACAACAAATAATATTTTGTGAATGAGTACAGAATAATAATATTTTGTGCCTTCGTATATTTTTTCTTAAATTCTTTGTCTTCTTTATTCATTCCTAAAGTTATTGTTTCTCTTCTTTTAATGATTTTATTTAGACAAAGTTGATTTGAAACAAATGGAATTGAATACATAATCAGCTCGTTTTCAAATTGTATTCCCCTAAATTGTTGATATTAACCGAATAATTATGCACCTTCGTAAATGCTAAAACTTACATTACCACATTCTTTTATAAAATGTTTAAAAAATGATAAATTCAGTAATTTGGTAAAGTTATTTCTAATTGTATTACATTCTATTTAATTTGAATCTTTTGGTACATCGATAAAATTTTATATTTCCAAAATCTACTATTTTCTTGATAAAAAAAAAAAAAAAAAAAAAAAATTTTTTAATTTACGATTTTTTTAAATACCGTTAAATTTATCTGTTAATTATAATATAAGTTTTCAATTAAAATCCAATTTCTTTTATTATTTAAAATGATTTAATGAATAAATCTAGATGGATTTGATTATGTATTTCTAAAATAATTGTTTTCTTGACGAGATGTGGTGAAATTCTAAAAGGATTGTATTATGTTAGGGGTTTTGGTATAATATAAGGCAACAACCAAAACGTAGGTTAGGGTGGGCAAAATCATTGCCAAGACTTGCGCCAATCTTTGAGTCCATATAAAAATACAAGACGGAAATCAATTTTTATTATATTTTCCACCATGTATAAGGGTTTGTTCGACATTAGTGAATTTTATTGGGAGTCTATAATAATTTTTTTTCTGTAATAGTTTAGTTTTGACTGCAAGGTATAACGAACCCCCCAGCCGACTGAAGCTAGCAGTTGCATAAATGGCTCCCTCAGTGCCTTTGCAGTAGAAACCAATTTAAGCAAGTTTTCATTTAATATTTGTTTTTTTTTTTTTTTTTTTTTTTTTTTTCAACCAGTATGTACATTACAGAAAATGGCGCCCAACGTGGGGCCCGAAGAAGTGCAGTTTGTGCTTTTAACGGTTCTATTTTGTTTAGATAAATTATTTTTTTTCATACAAGCATGAATATAATATTTAGATCATATTATTGTACATAAAATACATTTTACATCTTTTAGGATTATCGAATTTCTGAGGTGCAAAAGTTTGGAAATATTGACCAAAAGTTTTCTAGAATGTCTTTTTGTGTACAAATCATTAGTCTGATTATTTATTCTTTATAGCGTGTATTTGTTCTTATAAAAATATTTGATTTGTATAGTTTTTCAACTGAGTTATCAGAATTTTAATTCTATTAGGAAAATATTTAATTTGCTGATTGTAATTAAATATCCAATATAGTTAAAATAGTACATTCTACAAAAAGGTAATTTATACTGTTTCTGGTTTGTTGATTATTTTATAAATCTTTTATATTTGTCGAAACTTTAAAAAAATAAGAAATTTATCGTAAACAGTTCGTCTTGTATTTTAATTAATTGCATTTATATCCTTATGAATATAGCCCTCTCTGAAAGAAAACACGATTTTATATAAGTTAAATATTTATAATTGTAATTTACATTTCAACATTAATCTCAATCGTTGAAAATACAAGTATATGTATATATTGATTATTGTTGGTAAAATAGGATTTGTATAATATTTAAACATGTCTTTGATAAGATCTCCTCATCCTTCGACTTCTGAAGTCAAGAATGTTACAAATAATAATTGCAGTATATGTGAAGGGACAATGTCTATTGACCAAGAATGCCTAGTAATTGCAAAATGTGAACATTCTTTTCATAGGAATTGTATTGAAGGGTCTTTAGCACAATCTTCTGAATGTCCCTTATGCAAACGTCCTTGTCAGTTATCTGATCTACGAACAGCAAAGGTTCAACCTCTTTCAACTAATGCTCCACCATGTAGTGAACAATATTCTAGTATTACAACTCAAAATATGAATGTAGTTCAACATGATGCAAAGTCTCAACCAAATGCTGCTCGCGGTAAAAGTCGAGGTGCGCTTGCCAAACGATATCCTACTAGGAGTTACGTTAAAAATTTATTTCAAGATATGAATCAGGATCAATTAGTAAGTCTTAATTGTAGTAATCAGCGTGGACAAGAGTGTGAACAAGTTCTTACCCCAAATGACCAAGCCTTAGGAAATTCACGTCCTTTACAAAATTCTCCAAATTTTCAGAACTTAAATACTCCTGCAAGAGCTGAATATATTAGTAATAGTATTGACTATGCGCAAATCAACCAAATGATAGAAGCAAGTGTTTCTAGATTGTTGCAAAATTTAAATATCAATACGAATTCTGTACCAGATAATCGTTCGACAGGTTTCAGACAACAAACACCTCGGATGAATCCAAATCCACCCATTTCCAATAATATGTCACACCACAATTTTGCTTTTCGAGCAGATAAAATAACCTCAATTGTACAAAATTGGAACTTAAAATTCGACGGCTCTGCTAATGGTTTAAATGTTGATGAATTCCTTTATAGAGTACGCTCTTTAACTGCTGACAACTTCAATAACGATTTCAGTCTTATATGCAAAAATTTACATATCCTTCTTTCCGGAAAAGCCCGTGACTGGTTTTGGAGGTATCACAAACAAGTCCAAAATATTGTCTGGGAGGATTTTTGTGCTGCTATCCGCTATCAGTACAAAGATTTTAAATCAGATTTCGATGTCAGAGAAGAAATCCGCAGCAGAAAACAAAAACCAGGGGAGAATTTTGAAACATTCTATGAGTCCGTTTGCATTAACTTAGACAGATTAAGCACACCCATATCAGAACAAGAGTTAATTGAGATATTAACTAGAAATCTTCGCCCTGACATCAGACATGAGCTTTTGTATGTACCTATGTATTCGTTAGCTCACCTTCGTAAACTTGTTCAAATGAGGGAAAATTTGTTAGGGGAGGACAATTTCAAGAAATCATTTGCCCCAAGACCTCATTTTGCTACTAGAAGAAATGTGGCACAACTTGATATGGAAGAAAATTGTCATGATTTTACAAATCCCGAGTTAAATGTTGATGCACTACAGCAAACAATGGTTAGAGTTTGTTGGAATTGTGATGAACCCGGCCATCACTGGGAAGATTGTCTGAAAGACAGATCTATTTTCTGCTATGGCTGTGGAGCTAAAAATACCTACAAGCCAAACTGTCAGAATTGTATTTTAAAACGTAATAATCCAAAAAACTATCAACCTTCGAATCCGACAAAGGATCGATTGTAGAAATTAATAACACTACAAAACACTTTTCCAATATCTTTTCACCAAACGTTCAATCTAATCCAATACTAAATACAGAACCAAATAAACCCAAAATTAAAATTTTAAAATATGAACCTTCTGATTTTTTTTATAATGATTTTTCTCATAAAACTATTTCCCCAATTCGTCCGTATCACCAAAGATGGTCCGACTATATCTCTGCTCGTAATAGAATTTTTCATACTTCTGCTCTAAATATTCAGAATAAATGTCCTAAAAGATCCACTGTTAGACTTCGAAACTATTTTAAACGTCGAAATTTTGTTTCTAAATTTATAATCTCATCTATTGTTACTAATTCGCAGGATAACCGTTATTACGCCAAGGTTAGATTTCTGAATTTTAATGAACTAGGTCTTTTGGATACGGGAGCGAATGTTTGTTGTATAGGCTCGGATTTGGCTCTGTACGATTTTACAAAATTTCCTGAATTTCACAGTTTAAAAACTAGCGTCAGAACAGCTGATGGGAGACATCAAAAGGTATTAGGGTATTTGGATGTGGAAATGTCCTTTAAAAATCAAATTCAGCAAATAAAAATATTAATCGTCCCAACGTTATCTCAGAGATTGATTTTAGGCTTGGATTTCTGGAAGACATTCAAACTTGCGCCTGACATTTTTGAGTCAGTAATTGTGTCTAAATCTTTCGTTTGTGAAATTGCGTCAAATGTCCAGCCAATATTGTCTGATTTAAATAAGTCCGAAGTCCAACCAATCTGTCCCGAAAAGTCTGAATCTGATGATTCAGATAACACAAAATATCCACTTTCACAATGTCAACAACAACAACTAGAGGCAATTATTGCTCTCTTTCCCAATTTTGAGAAACAAGGTCTAGGGAAAACCAGCATGATTCTTCATGAAATCGACATTGGTGATGCCAAGCCGATTAAACAAAGGTTTTATCCAGTTTCTCCGGCAGTGGAGAACCTGATGTTTAGAGAGATAGATCGTATGTTGACGCTAGGTGTAATCGAACCCTCCAATTCTTCATGGAGCTCTCCCATGCGTTTGGTCATAAAACCAAACAAAGTCCGCCTGTGCTTAGATGCCAGAAAACTTAATTTTTTAACAAAAAAAGATGCCTATCCGTTACCTAATATCGAGGGAATATTTTCCCGTCTTCCTCAGGCCAACCTAATTTCAAAACTCGATTTAAAGGATGCATATTGGCAAATCGGCCTAGCCGATGAGGCGAAGCCTCTGACAGCGTTCACAGTCCCTGGCCGACCGCTGTACCAATTCAAGGTCATGCCATTTGGACTGTGCAACGCTCCTCAAACTATGTGTCGCTTAATGGATGAGTTAATACCTCCTGATTTGAAACATTCGGTTTTCGGATACCTTGATGATCTCATCATTGTGTCATCGGATTTTTCATCACACATATCTACACTCGTAAGAATTGCCGAACAATTTAAAAATGCCAACCTAACGCTTAATATCTCCAAAAGTAAATTCTGTGTCAGGGAAGTTAAATATTTAGGATATGTGATAGGAGACGGTGGAATTAGGACTGACCCTGAAAAGATTGAGTCCATATTGTCCTGGCCAACCCCTAGAAATTTAAAACAAGTAAGGGGATTCTTAGGTTTAGCGGGGTGGTACCGGCGTTTTATTGATAATTTCTCTACGGTTGTGTTTCCTATCACAGAAGTTGTGACAACCAAAAAAAAGTTTGTGTGGACGGATTCGGCTCAAAAAGCATTTGAAAACGTGAAAAAACTCCTAACTTCAGCACCAGTACTCGCAAATCCCGATTTCTCAAAAAAATTCTATCTCCACTGCGATGCCAGCGATTATGGAATTGGGGCTGTGTTAATTCAACTGGCCGAAAATGGAGCAGAAAAACCCATAGCATTTATGTCGCGAAAGCTTAATTCCGCACAGCGGAATTATAGCGTGACGGAACGGGAATGTTTGTCGGCCTTAGAGGCAATCAAAAAATTTCGATGTTACTTGGAACTCCAAGAGTTCGAAGTAATTACGGACCACGCCAGTTTAGTTTGGCTAATGAAACAACCCGATTTGAGTGGAAGGTTGGCTCGCTGGGTTTTCAAACTCCAGGCTTATAAATTTACTATAAGCCACCGTAAAGGAAAAGATAACATCGTGCCTGATGCCTTATCCCGAATACCCTGCGAAGAAGTTTCATCCTTAGAAATATGCCAACCAGAAATAGATTTAAATTCACAACATTTCTTTGATGAGGATTATCAAACCTTAAAAAATAGGATTGCCACAAATTCTTCGAGTTACCCGGATATTAAATTAGTTGACAATTACGTGTACATCAGAACGGAACATTATACCGGTAACCCTGATCAAGAGGAGGGAGCTTGGAAGCTATGGATTCCGACACAACTGAGAAAAGGATTAATTTCACATTTTCATGATTCTAAAGTAGGTTGTCACGGTGGAATGGCAAAAACGGTAGATTTAGTTCGACGCAACTTCTTTTGGCCTGGCTTATTAAGAGATGTTAGGGACTATGTTAGGTTATGCGAGATTTGTAGAACAACGAAATCACCTAACTTCATAATGAAACCTGAAATGGGAAAACACGTAACTTCTATTCGTCCCTTTCAGCGATTATTTGTAGACATACTCGGCCCCTACCCTCGAAGTAAAACTGGAAATATAGGTATTTTAATTGTATTAGACCATTTAACTAAGTTTCATTGGCTATGCCCTTTAAAGAAATTCACATCTTCTGTTATTCAGGATTTTCTTCTTAAAAACATTTTTCACATGTACGGTGTGCCTGAAACATTAGTAAGTGATAACGGTTCACAATTTCGAGCAAATGAGTTTAATGCTTTTTTAACATCTCTTGGTATTAGTCATATATATACGGCAATCTATTCCCCACAATCGAACGCCTCCGAGCGTGTAAATCGCTCTATCATTAGTGGAATTAGAACTTTTCTTAAAAGCGATCAAAAAGCTTGGGATGAAAATTTAAGTTTCATAAGTTGTGCCCTTCGAAATTCGAAACACCAGACAATTAGTTGTTCCCCATATCACGCTCTCTTTGGATTTAATATGATTACTCATGGAGAATCTTACAAATTGCTTTCGAAGCTAACACTGTTAGAAGAACCAGCTTTCTGCCTATCAAGAGACGATAACCTGAACCTTTTACGCCACGAACTTAAAAAACGAATTTCTGCAGCCTACACTCGAAATCAAAACCAATACAATTTACGTACTCGACCGATTTCTTTTAATGTAGGACAGGAAGTCCTTAGAAGAAATTTCTCTCAAAGTTCAGCAGCGAAAGATTACAATGCTAAACTCGCACCATTGTTTCTAAAAGCAGTAGTAAAAGAGAAAGTAGGTAATAACTATTATGTCCTAGAGGATATGAAGGGTAAAATAGTCGGCACTTATCATGGCAAAGACATTCGTCTATAAGACTTTTTTGGTGTTGTTGTAGTGTTACTGTTTCTTAAAATTTCTTTTCTGACTTCTTCAGTCACTGTTTCATATTTGATTTTTTTTAACTATCTATAAACCTATTTAAATAAAAATACTACAACACAATTAACACTTTTTTATTCAGATTTTAAAATACTTTCTAAATTGTGTTTTCGACATACCCAAACACCATACTAAATTTTTTCCGATAAATATTGTCACCTATGAGGTCAATATCTCTCGGTTTTGTAATAACGTTTTTTGTAATCTCTATTTATTCACCTATAAATACCAGTTTTCATGCGCAAATAAAATTTCATTTATGCTGCTGATTTTAACATTATTGTCTTATGTTAAATTCGACATATTGAATGATCTATCGAATTGTAAAAAGTTAAATATGTATAACAAAATAATTAGTGGGTTTATGTCTTGACTATGCCCAGTGGTGTGTTTTTGCGTAAAAGACAATATCAAAAGAAATTTAAGGCAAATATGAGGAATAAAGGAAAATTTTCAATATATGTGATTTTTCTAAAAGTTTGTATATAATTGATTGAAAATGACTTAATTTTTTTACTTAATTTTGCTAATCCTCAGAACAAATACTTTTGCTACACATTCCTAATTTAATCATTTGTGTAATGTCGGTAAAGCTGTACATGATTACTTTTCGTATTTCTTTTTACTTATTTTACTTGATGTATAAAACTAACGAGTAAAAGTCTCGTGGCAAGACGGAAATTGTTAAAGAATTCTTTTTCGTTCTTGACTTCGACGGCTTAACATCACTCCAGGAAATCATCCGGAGTAAAGTCATTGAAAAATAAAGATTTAACCACGTTAACCACAAAAAAGTTAGGTTATTCCTAGAGTTCAAATAGAACCAATTTAAATAAATAAAGTTTTCAACAAAATTCTTAAGCACGCATAAACAATATAAAATTATATCCCTTGGCACCAAACTTGGTAAACCACACTACTCGAACGAAGCTCACGAAGACCCGACTCCACGTGCTTCCTATACCGTCAATCCGAATTGAGGATTGGTCCAATTAGTGATCATACTATTCGTCGGACATAACCTCACAAAAACGTAGTCGCATGATTGGACAATTTGGTCAATCCAGTTTTGGTTAAGAGAAGAACATTCTCCAAATACATCTTCTATCTCATACATATACATCTCTGCTAAAACTAAGATACCACCAACGGTCCCTTTCAACAAGATACCTGTGGGTCCTGGTCGTCTAAGTTCGACACAACATAAAGAATCTTCTTGGAAATATCGGACCATCATCATTCCAACTCACAACCTTTTTGTTAATATAAAAACTAACGTAATTGTATAATTTATCAAGTTGCATAATTGGTTAAATAATACTCTAATAATTTTGTTTAAAAAAAAAATATTCTAATCTAATTTAGCAATTCCCTCACCGACCATTAATTTGCAAGAAAAAAGTAATAATCATAAAACCCTAATTATTAGCTTCACCTACGTTAATCAACATTAACATCGCCAGACATCCCTATGCTGAAGGCCTTCATCGTACGAGGAATAATTTTGGTGAGTGTAATCGTAGTAAAATTAGTTTATTGATAAAAATATAAGTTGGTTTCATTGATCATTATTTTTTTTCCAATTGCAAACAAAGAAAAAACAAAAAAAACAAAAAAAAAAAAAAAACAAATACTATTTACACATACTCTTTTTGCGCTAAATGAAATAAAAGAAAAGAAACAACAACAAATAATATTTTGTGAATGAGTACAGAATAATAATATTTTGTGCCTTCGTAGATTTTTTCTTAAATTCTTTGTCTTCTTTATTCATTCCTAAAGTTATTGTTTCTCTTCTTTTAATGATTTTATTTAGACAAAGTTGATTTGAAACAAATGGAATTGAATACATAATCAGCTCGTTTTCAAATTGTATTCCCCTAAATTGTTGATATTAACCGAATAATTATGCACCTTCGTAAATGCTAAAACTTACATTACCACATTCTTTTATAAAATGTTTAAAAAATGATAAATTCAGTAATTTGGTAAAGTTATTTCTAATTGTATTACATTCTATTTAATTTGAATCTTTTGGTACATCGATAAAATTTTATATTTCCAAAATCTACTATTTTCTTGATAACAAAAAAAAAAAAAAAAAAAAATTTTTTAATTTACGATTTTTTTAAATACCGTTAAATTTATCTGTTAATTATAATATAAGTTTTCAATTAAAATCCAATTTCTTTTATTATTTAAAATGATTTAATGAATAAATCTAGATGGATTTGATTATGTATTTCTAAAATAATTGTTTTCTTGACGAGATGTGGTGAAATTCTAAAAGGATTGTATTATGTTAGGGGTTTTGGTATAATATAAGGCAACAACCAAAACGTAGGTTAGGGTGGGCAAAATCATTGCCAAGACTTGCGCCAATCTTTGAGTCCATATAAAAATACAAGACGGAAATCAATTTTTATTATATTTTCCACCATGTATAAGGGTTTGTTCGACATTAGTGAATTTTATTGGGAGTCTATAATAATTTTTTTTCTGTAATAGTTTAGTTTTGACTGCAAGGTATAACGAACCCCCCAGCCGACTGAAGCTAGCAGTTGCATAAATGGCTCCCTCAGTGCCTTTGCAGTAGAAACCAATTTAAGCAAGTTTTCATTTAATATTTGCTTTTTTTTTTTTTTTTTTTTTTTTTTTCAACCAGTATGTACATTACAACTATCAGATGAAACATTTTGTTCACTTGCCATTTCACTCTCGGATTGTGGCTGCATTTGTTTCAATGCATTTGCTTGTTGAGACAAATCGATTTTACACTTGGGTCAAATGAATTCTGCTTCTTCACCGTATTGTATATTTAATTCATTCATGTATCGCTTCGAAACACCAGTTAATTTTAATACTTTTATCTTTTTCGAACGATGTCTTGTTAAACGGATTGCAGCAAAATTTATTCATTTTACTTTAAATTGTCTTTACAGCTTCACTCTTTACTTTACAAAAAAAAAAAAAAAACACTTTAACACTTTCACGTTTAGTATTCAACTAAAAATTTGACTCAGAGTGTGTGAAGTATTTATATTTATTTTTTGTTAAAAAATAGGTAAAAAAAAATAAGCGATATTTGCTTTTCTTTAATAGGAAAATTTGCGTGAACTACTGGTCATAAAATGTTTTTTAAAGAGGGACTTAATTGGTTACTGCCAATAAACCGACCACAGGTCATAAAATGTTTTGCAAATTTTTTAAATTACCAGGTAATAAATATTTCCCCATATTATGGAAATGGTTTGGTGTGCCATTACATGCCACTGCTGCTATTATCCATGGATTTATGACCGATCTTGTGAAGGCAGGCAGACCATATTCACACTCAACTTGGGGTTCTTAAAAAAAAATTGATTTTTTCTTCATAAATGTATTTTTAACTGTAAAATAATTTTTAAAATGTATTTTTAACAAGGTGGTCTCTTAAATGCTCTTCTCCTGTCCAAACAAGGAGTCGGGGCCCATTTTTTTTATTGCTGATTCTTAAAGCAAAAATTATGAGGAATCAAAAAAAAAAAATTAGCCGGAAAATTTAGGAGCTTCTGTGGAAAATCGGAAAATTTAATTTTCATGGGAAAATTTAAAGGTAAATTTCTAAGAAAAATTAGGAAAATTTTATTTTTCAATTAAAGCCTGATTCAATACCTATCACTCGTTGCGATCGCTTTAGTAGTTTTTTTTTAAACAACTTTCAATGAGGTCCCTTATGAAGAATTCTTCAATTTTGTCACATGACAGTGGTGTACACCACCACTAAACCAGTCACTATAAAAAAAAATGTAGGTACATTATTTTTTGCTGGGCAATCGATTGAGACTATTTATTTTAAAATCGGAGAGGGGTCGTCCAAAAATTTGCCAATTTTGATCGTTTTCATATGGAATTGCTCTATAGATTTTTTTAAAAATTATATTCATATATTAAAATCTTTCAATTTCACAAGTGATCAATACTTTTTGATCCTACGATGAGAGTTCCCACCTTTTTTTGTTGCAATTAAAGTACAGTGACTCAAAGTTATAATGGGACACGCACATAAGTCAATATTACACTAAATATTTTTATAAATTTATTAAGCCAAAGAAAAAAGTTAAATTAAATTTAAATTGCTAGTATGATATTTTATTAAAAACATAAAAAAAATTCATTTACTGTTATTAAAACAAAATTATAAGAAAAAAAACTAAAAAAACATGTTAATTTGAGTTCAAAGTAATAATGGGACAAATGAAAATATGCTTACAAAAATAAATAATTTTTATTCTATTTACAAAGTTTAGTATTTTGTTGGAAGTCCTTACTGCTGTATCACTGCTTTTAACCGATTTGGCATCGATTCAACAAGTTTTCGACAATACTCAGGTGTTATTTTTCCCCATTCCTCCTTCAGAGCTATAATAAGGTAATTTTTTGTATTAATTTGACAATTCTTTAATTTTTCATCTAAATTACTCCACACGTGCTCTATTGGATTAATATCCGGCGACTGTGGAGGACTTTCAAGAACATGCGGGCAATTATAAAGTAGCCAGGTTCTAACATTATACGCCTTGTGTTTAGGGTCATTATCTTGGTAAAAGTAATAATCATTTGTTAGGCCAAATTTATGTGCTGTTTCAGCAAGATTATTACGTAAATCATTAATATAATATTTGTGGCCCATAATTCCTCCAACAATGTGAAGGTTACCCGGTCCAGCGGCTGAAATTGCTCCCCATACCATAACTGACCCCAAATCGTGTTTTATTGTGGGTCTCAAATTTTGCTATAGAGCACAAACACAAGGATTTTTCTTTCTGGAGTAGAGTAATATTTACTGACGAAAGTAAATTTAATGTTTTCCGGTCAGACGGGCGTTTTTACGTATGGAGAAAGCCGAATACAGCGCTCTTTGAACAAAATTTGAGACCCACAATAAAACACGATTTGGAGTCAGTTATGGTATGGGGAGCAATTTCAGCCGCTGGACCGGGTAACCTTCACATTGTTGGGGGAATTATGGGCCACAAATATTATATTAATGATTTACGTAATAATCTTGCTGAAACAGCACATAAATTTGGCCTAACAAATGATTATTACTTTTACCAAGATAATGACCCTAAACACAAGGCGTATAATGTTAGAACCTGGCTACTCTATAATTGCCCGCATGTTCTTGAAAGTCCTCCACAGTCGCCGGATATTAATACAATAGAGCACGTGTGGAGTAATTTAGATGAAAAATTAAAGAATTGTCAAATTAATACAAAAAATTACCTTATTATAGCTCTGAAGGAGGAATGGGGAAAAATAACACCTGAGTATTGTCGAAAACTTGTTGAATCGATGCCAAATCGGTTAAAAGCAGTGATACAGCAGTAAGGACTTCCAACAAAATACTAAACTTTGTAAATAGAATAAAAATTATTTATTTTTGTAAGCATATTTTCATTTGTCCCATTATTACTTTGAACTCAAATTAACATGTTTTTTTAGTTTTTTTCTTATAATTTTGTTTTAATAACAGTAAATGAATTTTTTTTTTATGTTTTTAATAAAATATCATACTAGCAATTTAAATTTAGTTTAACTTGTTTCTTTGGCTTAATAAATTTGTAAAAATATTTAGTGTAATATTGACTTATGTGCGTGTCCCATTATAACTTTGAGTCACTGTACATTTGTTATTAAAGGTTAAGAAAAAAAGTACACAGTATAAATAAAAAGTTATAATGTTTTTTTTATTATTTATTTTCAAAAATTATGTTTTTATAAAAATTCATTAACTTAAATTCTATGGTTGTTTTCAAACTGCAAATTAAGAATGAGAATCAAGAGATTAAATTAATGCGGCCTTTTTTCAAGTCCAACAACAATTCAATCTCGGCAAATAAACACCCTCAGCAACAAGCAACGACGACTATCGTCATCACGAAGCTTGTATACTAAGTGTGTCTAGTTGTGACCACTCAATCCAACCTGCAAATTAAAGGCCCAACTATAATGTGCATATGCTAGCTTAAGCAACCCTGCGAATACATATAAATTGTATGTGGCAAACTATAATGTACTTAACGAAACTTTTCGTTAAGTTTTTCAACTGTCATTTGCTTAAGCAAAAAGCGAAACTGATCGCACATTCTGTACGGAATCAGCTGTTTGTTGTTGTTTGTTTGTGTTTTGAACAAAATGGAAGAAAATATATTTATTTTAAATTTAATAGAAAATGCGGAAAAAAATAAGTGCCTTTACAATAAAAGGGACCCTTTTTATTTTAACAAAAATGTCTTTCTGTCGCGGTTTATTTCTCTGACAGAACAAGAGCGTCTTCTTCTTTTACAGTGTAGTTCACTTATTTCTTTTAATGTGCACAACCCTTCGAGCGCTAACTTTAATATTTTTATATTATTAAAATGTTTAAGTTTTTTCTCCATTTTTGCAAACACAATACGAAAATTAACAAAACATATGTAAACGTTTATTATTATTTACAATGTAGTGCTGCCACAGCTGTACATTTTAGTACTTTTGCCGATAAATTAAAAAAAGGAAAAATTATGCGTTTCGGGTACGAAGTTTTCTTTTAATTATAAAATAATATAATAATATTTATAAAATATAGTCATTTAATGGCTTTTTGTTAAAATAAAAACATTTTTTTTAACATAAATGAGCAACTGTGGACAAAAAGTTTCAAAGTCATTGTAGCCACCTGAAAGTTAACTCTGAACTGGTTATGCATTTGACAGCCTTTTCGTTAACTTTTGCAATTTGCTTAAGCTTGCTTATGCATATTATAGTTGGGCCTTAAGAATGAGCTGCTTTCGTTGGTTGTGTGCAGTGATGCCAACTTTTGAGACTCAAAACGCGTAAACATTTTTGAAAAAAGGGCTAAATGGAAAAAAATCCACATAAAATTTTCTTTTTTTCGGGCTTTTTCGCATTTTGAGTGACTAAAATCGGGCTAAATCTAGCCCGAAAAGGGCTAAGTTGGCATCGCTGGTTGTGTGGCTTTTATACAAAACAAGCAAGAGCTTTTTTTTAACAAAACGATCGTTAACTTTTTATATAGCTTTATACTATGTTTCCACGACGACTTGAATCACCTGCTTCGCTCTCTGAATCCTGTTTATGAATCATGCTATTTACATGACCAAAAAACTTGATTCGATTTGACAGTTGTTTTTAATAAACAAAAACAGAATAAAAAAACAGAATTTACAATTTGTGGAAAATATTTTTTTTAATGGACAAAAAAACTGAGTGAAAATTAGTTATCTTATTTGAAAAAAAAAACATACATTCGTACGTATTTACTTTCTTTACTTCCAGCAACAAGAAAATAATTTGCTTTGTTTACAATAATATTAAATTTTTACAGCTAGTGCAGATAAACTTGCGATAAAAATTAGAGAAGAGTGCAATTTTTCGTACTTCGCAAGTAGATTCAATATGAATCTACTTGATTCGCTCTTAAAATTTTGTATGGTGAAGCAAGTTGTTTCGCACATGATTGGGGTGTGAAGCATGAATAGAGAGCGAAGCATGTACCGTGGAAACATATTTTTCGTGCTTCGCAAGTAATTTTTCGTGCTTCGCAAGTAGATTCAATATGAATCTACTTGATTCGCTCTTGAAATTTTGTATGGTGAAGCAAGTTGTTTCGCTCATGATTGGGGTGTGAAGCATGAATAGAGAGCGAAGCATGTACCGTGGAAACATAGTATAACACATACAAAACTTATAAACTAACAGTTCACCCTAAATACGAGCGTTAAGCGCGACGTAATTTAACTCCTTGTTTTTACGCTGTAATGAGCAACTTAAATAATACTATGTTTCCACGACGACTTGAATCACATGCTTCGCCTTCTGAATCATGTTTATGAATCATGCTGTTTACATGACTAATAAACTTGATTCGATTTGACAGTTGTCTTTAATAAACAAACAGAATAAAAAAAAAAACAGAATTTACACTTTGTGGAAAATGATTTTTTTTAATGGACAAACAAAAGTGAGTGGAAATTAGTTAGCTTATTTGAAGAAAAAAACAAACATTCGTACATATTTACTTTCTTTACTTCCAGCAACAAGAAAATAATTTGCTTTGTTTACAATAATATTAAATTTTTACAGCTAGTGCAGATAAACCTGCGATAAAAATTAGAGAAGAGTGCAATTTTTCGTGCTTCGCAAGTAGATTCAATATGAATCTACTTGATTCGCTCTTAAAATTTTGTATGGTGAAGCAAGTTGTTTCGCACATGATTAGGGTGTGAAGCATGAATAGAGAGCGAAGCATGTATCGTGGAAACATAGTATAAGAGCGCCATTCTACAGGGATATTTTTCACTACTCCAAAGTCAATAACATCGGGAATCTTCCGTCGGTCCGTCGTCCAATAGGTGGGATGTCCACTTGAGAGTACATCTAAGCCCATTTTAGCAATGGTGTTGAATAGTACGCGACCCTTTGGGGTTACCAGACGTGAACCCCAAAATGTGTGTTTGGCGTTAAAGTCGCCAGCAGCTAAAAATCTAGCTCCAAGGGATTTAAAGAAGTCATGGTATTGGTGTTCTTTTATTGAAAATCGAGGCGGCGAATAAATTGATGATAAAACAAAATTGTATTGACAGAATTCAATACAAATGTTTGTTGCTTGTAGGTAATCCTCACATATGTTGTTCATTAAATAATGTTTTATTCTGTTCTTTATAAGAATTGCCGAACCTCCGCATGCGATCTCCGCGGAGATCTTTAGTATCATACAACACGTAGCCATTAATTTTGAAGTACCCTGTCGATGTCAAGTGAGTTTCAGCAATCATCGTGACATCAATCTGCTTATCCATCAGGAAGTGTTCCAGTTCGTTTTTATGTTGGCGGAGGCCGTTCGCGTTCCAAAAACAAATTTTTAAACAAATCATTTCTTTAAAATGGCTTGTAAGATAGTGGATTGCATTTTCAGCATTTCCTGCATCATGGATGTCATGGTGGTCGTAAAAGTGTTCATAGTTTGGACAAGTGTCTGCAATGTTGTCTCTAGATTGTTGATATGCGGCTCAGAATATTGGGGTTTAGGTTCCTGCTCCAGACCTGGCATATTAGATTAACCCACGTTTGTGTAAGAAACTTGTCTAGAATTAGGAGCGTTTTCGTGAGTAGTTGGTCGTACAATTTGAGGAAAATTCATACTCGACATGAAATTAGGTAGTTGATGATGATCAGGTAATACTGCCGACTTATTGGTCCGTATGCCCTTCAAGTAAGTATAAACTGGACAACCTCTATAATTTGCGGTATGATTTCCTCCGCAGTTACTACATTTTTTTATTTTTACGTCAGTTTTGGACTTATTACATTGAGCAGTTGCATGTAGTTCCCCACACGCAACACAAACAGACGGCAATTTACAGTAGTACAGTTTATAGCAGTGGTGTGGCCAAATTCTTGACAATTAAGACACTGGACGGGTCCAATACGCTTATGCGGTTCCTCCACAGTAATTCTACGATGCAGAAGATAAATGAGATTGTAGATTGGATAGGACTCGTTTTTCTTTAAGACAACATCTCCAGGTTCCAATTCTACCCTGAACATGGGCTGAGGGATCTTTTCACGGTTTCTAAGATTCACTACGCTCTTGATTTTGAACCCTTTGTCCATTAAACCTGTCTTTATCTCCGCAGGATCAACACATGGGTCTATACCCTTTAGAACGACTTGGAGTCCTTTTGCGCTTTTGAGCTGGTAGGTATAGAAATCCCTAGTCTCCCTCTCCAACTGGTTGGACAATTTTCGAAAATCATCTTCCCTATTCACTTGGATCTTTGTCTCGCAGATATTTCCATGTTTAATTGAGGTTACGCTAAACATGTTTTCACCTATTACAGCAACAATTCCTTGTATCAGTTTATTGGAAGTGGGCTCTCTCAGATAAATTGGTGGAGGCTTAAACGTCTTCTTAAGAAGTTCTGGCTCATCCGTCTGGAGGATAGCAAACCTATTTTGATCATTACTCACGGTCTTAGGAGCTTTTGAATTTGATGACACTTGAGCAGACGTCGGGCTCCTCTGTCGCTTGAGAACGGTGATGTACTTATCCATACCTACTTGTTTTTTGGGTTTGACTGCACTATTTGATGAAGATGATGTTTTTTCATCTGTTGAAATCACTATATTGGGCGAACAGGAACGACGCCGTTCTACGGCTCTTGTAGAGAGAAAATTCTCCAGAGATTTTTTTATGGATTCTTCCTCAGAGACCCATTTAGTTTTTCTAGACGAGCTAAGCTCTTTCTCAGAATTACATCTGAGAGGAACACTCATACAGTTTTTATACGATTTTTAATTTTTTTTTTTTTTTTTTTTTTTTTTTTTATATATTTTAACCTATTACGAGTTATTTTTTTCACTTTTTTGTTTAATTTCAACTTTTTACACTTTTTCACCTATTACGATTTTTGCCACCGAAAATTCAGCCGCACTAAAAATAACACGTCCGAACAGTTCGATGAGACGAGACTGAAATATTGCGTGAAATTCCAAAGACAGAATCATATTTTGATGATATTGTGGTGCATGGTAAGTCATTAGCCGAGTGCAAAGCTAATTTGAAATCCTGCTTGTTTCAATTACAAAAGTACGACCTTCACTTGAATCTGTTAAAGTGTTTGTTCTATCAAAAACAAATTGAATTTTTGGGTCACACTGTGGAGTAAAACAAAATTCGAAAGTCCGCTTCTAAGATAAAGGCCATTGTTGAGATGCCTCAACCAAAATGTGTGGAAGATGTCCGCCGATTTCTGGGTATGGTCACATACTACTCCAGGTTTATACCCAATGCTTCCACACTAACTACCCCGTTACGTTTAATGTTACAAAAAAAGCCATTTTTAAATGGAGTTCTAGGTGTCAAAAAGCATTCAATGATTTAAAAAATGAATTGCCAGCGATCGAGTTCTAATACCGTTTAATCCAGAGTTGAAGGTTCAACTTGCGTGTGATGCTAGTCCCACAGGGATAGCGGGTGTTTTGTCTCACATAATTGAGGGCGAAGAGAGGCCTATTGGGTTTGCGTCGAGGTCGTTAACCCCGGCGGAGCAAAATTATTCGCAGCTTGACCGAGAGGCTTTGGCAATTGTGTATTCTGTGCAACACTTTCACGAATATGTCTATGGTAGACTTTTCAGACTCGTTACGGACAACCAACCATTGGCCCGGATTTTTCACCAAAATTCAAAATTACCACAAATGACATCGTCCAGACTACAAAGGTATGCAGCTTTTCTGACCGGATACAATTATGAGGTTATTACAAAAAAACGCGAGGAAAATGTTAATGCTGATTGCTTGTCAAGAGCACCTTCAACCACAGGTATGAGTTATATAAATGTTATGGACGAAGAAGTGCACATGCTTTGTGATTCGAGTTTGCTACAAATAAATTCAATAACCTTAAATTACAATTCAATTCGAAATGCCACAAAAAGAGATGAAAAACTTTCAAAAATTATAGCGGAATTACGTAGTTCCAATGTGGCCGATACGAAATATACCATTGATTCAGATATTTTGTTCCGAGGAAAAAGGATTATGGTTCCTAGTTCACTTCAACAAGCTGTACTCAACGAACTTCATTACACCCATATTGGCATAACAAAAATGAAACAGCTGGCAAGAAGGTATGTTTTCTGGTCTTCGATAGACAAAGACATTGAAAATTACGTTCGTTCGTGTGGTGCTTGTGCATCTGTCCAAAATAATCCACCAAAAGTTATTTTACATCCCTGGGATGAACCACAACAGAATTGGCAACGTATTCATATTGACTACGCAGGACCATAACAAGGACATCAATTTCTGGTAGTTATCGATTCTAAGTCCAAGTGGGCAGAAGTGGGTGTATGCTCTTCTGCACCAACATCATCTTCAACCATAGAAATGTTATCTAATATATTCGCCAGAAATGGATATCCAGATGTTATGGTGTCTGATAACGCAACCATTTTCAAAAGTGACGAGTTTATACAATTTTGCCGCAACTCTGGCATATTTCAAAAATTTATTGCTCCTGGTCATCCGGCTACAAACGGATTGGCTGAAAGGAATGTACAGACATTAAAGAAACGCTTAAGAGCTATGGCAGAGGACATGACACCTATACCTAAAAAGGTTCGCGAAATACTTTTCCGATACAGGGCAACCCCGCTACGTAATGGAAAATCGCCATCTGAACAGTACCTTGGTAGACAAATTAGAATTCAACTAGATGCTTTGAAACCAACAAAAAGTTTTAAAAATACTGTTCCCGATATAATAGTCAGACAGCTAAGTGAGGGAGATCGCGTTCAAGCTAAATATTACACCGCAAATAAGCCTACATGGAAACTTGGTATCATCACTAAAAAACTTGGTCGTCTCCATTACCTTGTTCGTCTTGTTAACGGGTTCGTATTCAAACGCCATATAAACCAATTACGGGCTACTAATGTGCAATTACCTGGAACATCAACAAATCTACACCCTGATATTGATACCGAGAATCAACCAGATGCGGGCCAACAAAGTCTTCAACAGCAAGATTTACTGCCCCTACTTCCGGCTCAGGTATTTGGCCATGGTTCTTCAGTGCCTAATACTAATACAACAACAGAACCCATCTCAGCCAGCCACTTCAGAAGATACCGAAGTAATACCAAGCCAACGTACATCTGGTCGACAAAGGAAACCTCCCGGTTATCATAGCGATTATGTGCTATGTCGAGTGGACTTCTTCCCCAAGTGTCGATATGGCATCACCGCTGTTACATAATTACCATTCTCTTTTCTTCTTCCCATTCTTGATATACCTAAATAATTGTTCACTTCTTAATTTACCATTAACTAGATCGGACATCTTTTCTTAACACCTGTCATCCTTTCCATTATTGAAATTAGAATAAAATATTAAAGTCATATTAATATATATAATTCATATAAAGAAAAACGCGTGCATTATTTATTTCCTGAAACACAACAATAATATATATATATATATATATAAGTTGTATTTTAATGTGCTGTTTGAATATTTTACCAGTGTACCTATTTCATAAAATTTAATCATAATTTATCAAACAAAGCGACGACAACCTGCCTTTGTTGATGCTGGTATACAACTGAGTGAATTTTTTTGTTTTTTCCTCTCTATTTTTTGTTTCGTAAACGTTTGTGCTGTGTGTGTGTGAAACCCGACCAAACTTCGTCGTTTCAACAAGAGTTGGCCGTCACTGCTTTAAACTCAACGAAAGAGCTTTATCTGCATTGCAGTGTTGTATCAAAACAGTCACACATGCTTGTGACGTACAAAATTAAAAAGGTATTCGTTACTTTAAATAATTATTTTAAATGTATAAAAGAAATGTAAAGAAAATTAAATAAGTGTAGAAAACAAAGAATAAATAATTGTGGATCGCTACAGTCTCCCCCTTTGACGAACGGAGCCTCGCCTCGAGCAGTACGTCAACATCTTAAGGCTTCATCTTCCAGGATTTTCTAGGGCGTCCTCGTATATATATAGTGCTAATGTTGAAGCATTATAGGTGCCAAGAGGAATTTCCAAATTGTATGGCGATACTATTTCATACGTAGATGAACCAATCTTCTTTGTGATGAGGTAAGGGCTATCGCGCTTGGGCTGATATACCCTTACCAGCGTTACTCAATATGTGTGTTATCACTAGTACTCCTGTACCAATTTCAAAGTTTCTCATAGCCCCCATACAAAAAAAATCTTCCCGAAATATTCCTCATTTATACATAAATGCCTAAAAAATTGGAAGAATTGGAAAAAGAAATAGCAAAACGAAATTTTTTTTAGTTCGTTTGACCATATACCCCTTATAAAGTCCACTTCCAAAATTCACTTAAATACGTATAAAACAGATATAAATAATGTTAAACAGCTTAAATTTTACATGAATAAACTTTAAAGGCAAATAAATTGTTGTGCTAAATTTTATGGTGGTCGGCCCAGAATTGGTCATAGCTCCCATACAAGGACCACATCCGAAAATACATTTTCCCCTATATATATTGTATAAATATCGGTACCGACTCAAAACTTTGCACAGATCATTTACATATATACAAAAATCATCCCACAAAATTTTGTGAATTTCGGTCTATTTTTAAACGTATGTCCCATATAAAGCCCGAAAATCACTTTAATACTCATAAATCTCTTATAAATAAGGGTACGAATTAGAGTTGTGCCCGGTCGTTCATTTCAGTGACCGGTCATTTTCGTTCATTTATCGAAGACTGATTCGTGCATTCAATTCGTTCAATCCTTCACTTTGAACGAATGAATATAACCCTTATTGAATGTGATTTCTTCTTGTCTTTTGACAAACAGCAGCTGAACGAAATTTATCCGTACACTATTGAACGACATTTTAACCCGTTCGTTGATGAACGATACAGCTCTAGTACGAATCCAAAATTTTACACGGATCATTTACATGCATGGTTAAATAAAACTGCTGGATTTTGAGAATATCGGTCCATATTTGACTGACATAAGGTCCACTACCGAAATCCACGTTAATACTAATATATATCTTAAATATACCGTTATTATGTTGAAATTCGACGTGAAATATCCTCATATGCATGAAAATAACTGTTCCAAAATTTAAGAAGATCGGCCCATAATTTGTCATAGCTGCCATATAATAACCACTTCCAAAAAACAAATAAACCCACAAAAATGTGTAATAAATATCGATATCAAACCAACTTTTATATGGATCAGAAATTTTAATCCAGAAATCATATTAGTATCGGTTATACGGCAATTAAGCTACTGGATTTTGTAGCTGTCAATCAATAATATTTCCTGAATTAAGTCCACTTCCGAACATAACAACCAACCATACAACTCTTGTAAATAACGCTATTGATGAAATTCAAGAAATATAATCCTAAAATACAAAAAATCACATTAGTGGATACTGGATTTAGAAGCCATCGGTCCATAATTGGTCCACTTCTTCTATGCCACCCATAAATCTTATGTAAATAATGTTATACTCTGTTTTGTTATACTCTGTTTCTTAACTTGTTGAGAATATGGAAAAATGTTTTTTTAATTTTATAAATTGTTAAATTACAATCAAGATTATTATGAAAATCAAACAAACTCTGTAAATTAAAATCAATTAAAAATGGTGAAAATTAGACAAAATTTCAAAATATTTAACATACATTTTGTTGTTCGTAAAATTGTCTTTCAAACAATAGAATATCAAATACTAATAAAATTTGCACTAAGACTGAATAGAAAACACAGAATAAGGATATTCTAGTCCTATAATCAGTGAAGGTTTTGTATTTCTTATTACGTTTAGGTGGAGGGTATTTAAGATTCGGCACAGCCGAATATATCACTCTTGTTCTATTCTGTGAATTGCTTGAAAACACTTTGTTTTGAAACAATTCATCAGTATAGCAATTCAAGTCATAATTTCCTTATTTTCCAAGGAATAAGTATAAGAATATGTATCTACTTAAAATTTAAAACTTAAACTTTATATAACAAACTGTTAAGTGATTTTTTTGATTTAAAGAACATTGGAAATTTGCCAACAGTGATAAGTTCATCATTCATTGAAAGTGAAGAAGCCGTTCTTATTATTTTTTCTAACATTATATACAGCCATAGTCAAATGTTATTACCAGGGCAAGGGACTTCATGTAAATACATGTTTGTTGTCGTTAGCCTGAGACAAACATAAAGTAAATATCATTACGAATCAATAAATTTGCTGTAAAATGGCATCGATTTGTTAGTGCATATTTTTGCATATTTTGCTTGAAATGCATGTTTTTCTACATATTTTTTAAAATAAAATGATTTTTTCTTTGTTTTATTTATTCTTATCGTATTTTTTTTTCCATAAAAAACCATTTTCATTTTTAATATTTCTTTGAATGGATGTGGTACAGTTGGATAAGGTGAAACATGCCTTAATCGCTCGAGCTTTTAATGACTCGATTTCGCTTTTAGGAGAAGATTTTAATAAAAATGAAATTCTACTTTACTTGATCGATGCCGCGCCATACATGGTAAAGTCTGGACATTTTTTTAAAGTGTTTTACCCGATAATGATGCACGTCACATGTTTAGCTCATGCAATGCATCGTGTGGCTGAAGAAATAAGAAATCAATTTGAAAACATAGATTCGTTAATATCCTGCGGGAAAAAAATATTTCTAAAATCACCTTTGCGTGTTTTAGTCTTCAAAGAAAAATATCCTCAATTGAATCTCCCACCACAACCAACTATAACAAGATAGAGTACCTGGTTGGAGGCAGTTGAGTATTATGCTAAGAACTTTGAAGAATTTATTAAAGATGTGGTGCAGAATTTTAATGAAAATTATGCAGTAGCAATTAAAAAAGTTAAAACTATTTTAAATATACCTAATATAAAGGCTCAGTTAGTATTTATAAATTCAAACTATGGATTTTTAGTTAAAACACTTAGCAAACTGCAGGTGTTTAAATCATTGACAATCCAGATTAAATTAATTGATTAAAATAAGATAAGCGGAAGGTCAAATTGGTGAAACAATTAGAGCCAAACTGGATGCAGTTTTAAACAAAAATAGTGGATTTAAAAAAAATTAAAGAAATTGCTAGTATTTTCGATTTACATAATAGTGAAGAAAATATAAATAAAATACAAATGAATACTCTACAAAGAAGTTGGCAACTTTTAAATATGCACCAATTACATCCGTTGATGTCGAACGGTCATTTTCAATGTTTAAAACATTTTTAAGACCAAATAGGATGAGTTTTACTTTTGATAACTTAAAAAAACTTATTCTATATATAAATAAATCTTTATCTTAAGTTATACTACTTTTTTATGCTGTTTTTACACGTTTTGTAAAATATTAAAACCAATACGACTGAATTTAATGTTTGTTATGTTTTTTTGTACTTCTAAGTTAAATAAATGGTGAAATAAATCAATTTTAAATGCATATTTTTTAATATTTTATTGCATATTTTTGGATTTATAGTGCATGTTTTATGTACATAAAACGCGATTTTTAGTGCATGAACTTCCTTGCCCTGGTTATTACACATTATTAATTTTTTTTTTTTTGCCTATAACGGGTTTTCGTCCACTTTTCTTTTTATCTTCTAAATTCCCACAAGTGTTCTTCTTTTTTACTAAATTGTACACAGTTTTCCGCGAAATTCCATACGTTTTCACAAGATCCGATGCCGTAGTTCCCATTTTAAATTTGGTCACAATCTCGGATCGTATTTCAATATTTAAATGCTTCCTTTTGATAATTTTCGTGGATTAAATTAGCAATATTAATATTTTGCGCAATCCTCTTCTACAATCATGTAAAATGCGCCTACTTAACACACAAGATAGCTAAAAAATAATGATATTTACACGAATAAAATGTGTGTAATAACTTCTGACGTAAATATGCATCAAACAAATGTGTTGTTTTTGTGTGAAATATTCTGTTACTTTTTTTGAATTTTTGTTCGTTTCTTCTACACACTCCATTTCATCCAACAGCAACAAATTTGCCTTATATTGAAAACAACAACAATGGAAGCATTCTTACCAAAACACAAAAAATTTTAGTAATCACCCCTATTCTGACTTTCGATTACGCCTCCGTATTCAGTTACGCTACGATGGAAAATTGGTATTCCAAACCAAGAATGATAAAATAAAGATTACGCCATGCGCATGATTTCCCGTTATGTGACGTAGAAGTTCCATTCTAAGGGTTACCAAGAATGTTTAATGTGTTAGAATTAAAATTTGTTGCGAAAAATTTATGTTTTATGTGATAGTTGGCAACCTTGCAATTGAAATTTCTGAGAGTTCTAAAATAAAATCTGTTTAAAAAAGAAAAACAAACAAAATTAAAATAACAAACAATATAAACATAAAGGGTGCAGTGAGCAAATGCAAGCAAAACATTTTTTTTGTAGCTTTAATTTATTGAATCTTCATATCATGAAATCACAATAAGTTTTCAAATCTTAATACTAAAAAGCAAATAATAAGCCCAGCCAGTGCTAGACAAAAATTTTTATGATACTAAAAAAATTTCACATCAACTGATCCAGTCATCTGTTTTGCGCTTGAGTTAAAGCAAGGGTATCCCTCCTTCTCAACCGATTGTGGCCACTAAAGTTAAGGATGTCTCGTGCAAGTGGGTTTGGATGGTGTTCAAGTTTGCTGACGTACTTTGACGCATATTTTGTAAATTCGACTTTTACTAATGGCACGCCTAGATCTTTGTGGATTCGAGAATTTTTAACATACCATGGAGCTGCAGTAATTATACGTAGAATTTTATTTTGACCCCTTTGAATTTTTTCAATGTTTGATGCTGAGGCCGTACCCCATAATTGAATTCCATAACACCAGATTGGCTTTAGAATTGCATTGTACAACAAAAGTTTGCAATCCAACTTTAGTGAAGAATTTCTGCCAATTAAGTTGCACTGCTTTTAATCTCATCTGAGAAAGTTTCGCTTCAATATGAGACTTCCAAGTTAAACGGCGGTCGAGGTGGATTCCGAGGTATTTGAACGAGCAAGTTTCTTTTCGCAATGTGAAAGTGATATGAATACATTTCTGTCCATTTACCCTGATTTTCCAAAGCTCTAGCCAATTCTCTAGTTTTTAAACATAATTCTGCAAATTCTGTTGTTGTTGTTGTTGTAACAGCAGTAATTGCTGAGTTGACAGCCCTTGGCTTAGTGATATCGGGTCATTCCGGTGCGTAGAACCGGCTGTCGTGGGAATGTGCAAATTCTGTGATGCAACTTGGTGGTCCTTATGGACGCTGATAAAGGCTGTATCGTCTGCAAAATTTGACGTATGGATTTTGGGGTCTGACGGCATGTCGGAGGCATAAATCAAATATAAAGTAGGACCCAGTATGCTACACTGTGGCACACCTGATTCAATTGGCTGAGCGGTACTTAAAAAATCACCTTCTTTGATTTTAAATTTGCGACCGTATAAATAACTTTCCATGAGTTTATGGGTGTTAGCAGGCAGAGTTAATTTTATTTTGTGCATTAAACCGTCATGCCAAACTTTGTCGAACGCTTGCGACACATCAATGAAAAGGGCGGAGCAGTATTTTTTGTTTTCAAACGACCCTCTTATCACATTTACCAATCTGTGTGTTTGTTCGATGGTGCTGTGATTCGCTCTGAAGCCGAATTGATGATTAGGAACACATTCTGTGTCATTCAGAATTGGAGTCAACTTAGTCATTAACAATTTTTCGAACAGTTTAGAAATTGTCGGCAGTAGACTAATTGGCCTATATGACTCCACTTTGGTGTGGTCCTTTCCTGACTTAGGAATCATAGTGATCATAGACACCTTCCAATCTGCAGGATAGTATTCTAGGCGTAAAATAGCGTTGAAGATAAAGAGGATAACTCTTCTAGCTACACGAGGTAACTCCACAAGCATTTTGTTGCTGATTTTATCCATACCTGGAGCTTTTTTAAGATTCAGATTTCCAATAGCGCTTTGAACATCATTAAAGCTAAGTCTTAGAGGTACAGGAGGTCTAATAACGAGTAAAGGCAAATCAGATGCATTATTTGAGTTGTTTATAGTAAACACATTTCTCAAATGGTTAACAAATAATGTCCCTTTCTCGGAATCATTTCTAGCCCGGTCATCAGTCGGATTTCGCAAAGCAGGTTTTCCTCTCACTGGTCTTTTTAAACCCCTTGCCGTCCATAACGAGTAGTCAGATTGTGGCGTACTATCAAGACCCTCCAAGTAAGATCTAAGTGAGGCAGTTCTTTGGGTTTCTAAGAAATGTCTTAGTATATCTTTGCATACCCGTAGCCTAGCTTTCAGTTCAGGAGACCTGTGAATTTGCCACTCTCTTCTCATTCTTCTTTTTTCTGATAGGAGATGTTCGAGTTCAGAGAAATAAGTACTGTTTGTCCTATTTCTACATTCAACGTGATAAGTGGAAGCATGATGCACAGCTCTTCGTACGTCCTCAGTAAACTTGCCAATCGACCCATCAATATCCTCGGTAGTTCTCAACACCACATTTTCCGTTCAGTGGGAACTGAAATACTTTTTATACTTTATCCAACTTACTCTGGTTTTAGATATGCCCCGAAATGGAGAGCCATTCCCTTGAAACGCATTGAAATAATAGAAGGAGAGTGACCTGAAGATAAGTCTAATGAAGGCTCCACTTGTATCGATTCCACAGGGATATTTTTCACTACTCCAAAGTCAATAACATCGGGAATCTTCCGTCGGTCCGTCGGCCAATAGGTGGGATGCCCACTTGAGAGTACATCTAAGCCCATTTTAGCAATGGTGTTGAATAGTACGCGACCCTTTGGGGTTACCAGACGTGAACCCCAAAATGTGTGTTTGGCATTAAAGTCGCCAGCAACTAAAAATCTAGCTCCAAGGGATTTAAAGAAGTTATGGTATTGGTGTTCTTTTATTGAAAATCGAGGCGGCAAATAAATTGATGATAAAACAAAATTGTATTGACAGAATTCAATACAAATGTTTGTTGCTTGTAGGTAATCCTCACATATGTTGTTCATTAAATAATGTTTTATTCTGTTCTTTATAAGAATTGTCGAAGCTCCGCATGCGATCTCCGCGGAGATCTTTAGTATCATACAACACGTATCCATTAATTTTGAAGTACGCTGTCGCCGTCAAGTGAGTTTCAGCAATCATCATGACATCAATCTGCTTATCCATCAGGAAGTGTTCCAGTTCGTTTTTATGTTGGCGGAGGCCGTTCGCATTCCAAAAACAAATTTTTAAACAAATCATTTCTTTAAAATGGCTTGTAAGATAGTGGATTGCATTTCCTGCATCATGGATGTCATAGTGGTCGTAAAAGTGTTCATAGTTTGGACAAGTGTCTGCAATGTTGTCTCTAGATTGTTGATATGCGGCTCAGAATAGTGGGGTTTAGGTTCCTGCTCCAGACCTGGCATATTAGATTTAACCACGTTTGCGTAAGAAACTTGTCTAGAATTAGGAGCGTTTTCGTGAGTAGTTGGTCGTACAATTTGAGGAAAATTCATAATCGACATGAAATTAGGTAGTTGATGATGATCAGGTAATACTGGCGACTTATTGGTCCGTTCAAGTAAGTATAAACTTGCCAACCTCTATAATTTGCGTTATGATTTCAATTTCAATTCAATTTATTCAATAGCTTTTAAGCCTATTGGCCAATAAGCCGGTACAGAAATTTCCTCTACAGTTACTACATTTTTTTATTTTGACGTCAGTTTTGGACTTATTACATTGAGCAGTTGCATGTAGTTCCCCACACGCAACACAAACAGACTGCAATTTACAATACGCTTTGGTGTGGCCAAATTCTTGACAATTAAGGCACTGGACGGGTCCATTACGCTTATGCGGTTCCTCCACGGTAATTCTACGATGCAGAAGATAAATGAGATTGTAGATTGGATGGGACTCGTTTTTCTTTAAGACAACATCTCCAGGTTCCAATTCTACCCTGAACATGGGCTGAGGGATCTTTTCACGGTTTCTAATATTCACTACGCTCTTGATTTGAACCCTTTGTCCATTAAACCGGTCTTTATCTCCGCAAGATCAACACATGGGTCTATACCCTTTACAACGACTTGGAGTCCTTTTGCGCTTTTCAGCTGGTAGGTATAGAAATCCCTACTCTCCCTCTCCAGCTGGTTGGACAATTTTCGAAAATCATCTTCCCTATTTACTTGTCTATCTTTGTCTCGCAGATATTTCCATGTTTAATTGAGGTTACGCTAAGCATGTTTTCACCTATTACAGCAACAATTCCTTGTATCAGTTTATTGGAAGTGGACTCTCTCACTTGAGAGTACATCTAAGCCCATTTTAGCAATGGTGTTGAATAGTACGCGACCCTTTGGGGTTACCAGACGTGAACCCCAAAATGTGTGTTTGGCATTAAAGTCGCCAGCAACTAAAAATCTAGCTCCAAGGGATTTAAAGAAGTTATGGTATTGGTGTTCTTTTATTGAAAATCGAGGCGGCAAATAAATTGATGATAAAACAAAATTGTATTGACAGAATTCAATACAAATGTTTGTTGCTTGTAGGTAATCCTCACATATGTTGTTCATTAAATAATGTTTTATTCTGTTCTTTATAAGAATTGTCGAAGCTCCGCATGCGATCTCCGCGGAGATCTTTAGTATCATACAACACGTATCCATTAATTTTGAAGTACGCTGTCGCCGTCAAGTGAGTTTCAGCAATCATCATGACATCAATCTGCTTATCCATCAGGAAGTGTTCCAGTTCGTTTTTATGTTGGCGGAGGCCGTTCGCATTCCAAAAACAAATTTTTAAACAAATCATTTCTTTAAAATGGCTTGTAAGATAGTGGATTGCATTTCCTGCATCATGGATGTCATAGTGGTCGTAAAAGTGTTCATAGTTTGGACAAGTGTCTGCAATGTTGTCTCTAGATTGTTGATATGCGGCTCAGAATAGTGGGGTTTAGGTTCCTGCTCCAGACCTGGCATATTAGATTTAACCACGTTTGCGTAAGAAACTTGTCTAGAATTAGGAGCGTTTTCGTGAGTAGTTGGTCGTACAATTTGAGGAAAATTCATAATCGACATGAAATTAGGTAGTTGATGATGATCAGGTAATACTGGCGACTTATTGGTCCGTTCAAGTAAGTATAAACTTGCCAACCTCTATAATTTGCGTTATGATTTCAATTTCAATTCAATTTATTCAATAGCTTTTAAGCCTATTGGCCAATAAGCCGGTACAGAAATTTCCTCTACAGTTACTACATTTTTTTATTTTGACGTCAGTTTTGGACTTATTACATTGAGCAGTTGCATGTAGTTCCCCACACGCAACACAAACAGACTGCAATTTACAATACGCTTTGGTGTGGCCAAATTCTTGACAATTAAGGCACTGGACGGATCCATTACGCTTATGCGGTTCCTCCACGGTAATTCTACGATGCAGAAGATAAATGAGATTGTAGATTGGATGGGACTCGTTTTTCTTTATGACAACATCTCCAGGTTCCAATTCTACCCTGAACATGGGCTGAGGGATCTTTTCACGGTTTCTAATATTCACTACGCTCTTGATTTGAACCCTTTGTCCATTAAACCGGTCTTTATCTCCGCAAGATCAACACATGGGTCTATACCCTTTACAACGACTTGGAGTCCTTTTGCGCTTTTCAGCTGGTAGGTATAGAAATCCCTACTCTCCCTCTCCAGCTGGTTGGACAATTTTCGAAAATCATCTTCCCTATTTACTTGTCTATCTTTGTCTCGCAGATATTTCCATGTTTAATTGAGGTTACGCTAAGCATGTTTTCACCTATTACAGCAACAATTCCTTGTATCAGTTTATTGGAAGTGGGCTCTCTCAGGTAAATTGGTGGGGGCTTAAATGTATTTTTCGGTATTTCTGGCTCATCCGTCTGAAGTAGAGAAAATCTGTTTTGGTCATTTGGTTTATCACTATTGACGGTCTTAGGAACTTTTGAGTTGGAAGACATTTGAGCAGATGTCGGGCTCCTCTGTCGCTTGAGAACGGTGATGTACTTATCCATACCTACTTGTTTTTTGGGTTTGACTGCACTATTTGATGAATATGATGTTTTTTCATCTGTTGAAATCACTATATTGGGCGAACAGGAACGTCGCCGTTCTACGGCTCTTGTAGTGAGAAAATTCTCCACAGATTTTTTTAAGGATTCTTCCTCAGAGACCCACTTAGTTTTTCTAGACGAGCTCTTTCTCAGAATTACATCTGAGAGGAACACTCATACAGTTTTTATGCTGTTTTTAATGTTTTTTTTTAATTACCGTAGATTTTTTTTACCTATTACGAGTTATTTTTCACTTTTTTGTTTTATTTCAACTTATTACACTTTTTCACCTATTACGATTTTTTCACCGAAAATTCAGCCGCACTAAAAATAACACGTCCGAACAGTTCGATGAGACGAGACTGAATGCAGTACTTTACAATAGTATTCTTGATTATTTGAACTATTAGCCTGAATAAAAACTTTTCTCTTAAAATATACTGTTTTGTTGACATTAAACTTGCCAGCTTTTCGTATTGCTCTGATGTCGTACATTGGGGGATCTGAAAAAAAGTGGAAATAAATCTGTAACTTTTAAACGGATAGCTCGATTTTAATAAAATTTCCCATGGCTATATAGGATGTGTTGATAAGTTTAAGTTTTGATTTTGGGCTTAAACAACCAGGGGGGGGCGAGCCACAATGCCCCAAAGTGGGGCACCTCGGGTATACCAATAATTAAAAATGATGCCAAATTTTTGTTTGCGATGTACTAGACGAGATCTACAAAAACATTGCTTTAGCCATATATTATCTCTTATAGTTTACGAGTTATTCGCATTTGAAAAGTAAAATTTTAGTTTTTTTTTGCCTACCTTGGTTTGCTATTTTGCCAATAACGGATCCAATTCTTTCCCGATTTTCTTGAAGTGTCTTTTTTTTGAATTAACAACAAATTTATTAATAATCTTAAGAAAATGTCAAAAGTTATGTGCATTCAAACTTAAAAAAATAAAAAAAGTCGTTTTTCCGCCATTTTTTTTTTTCGAAAAAAGTAACTACATTAAATTTAAATTATACAGAAAATGAGAAAAAGATAAATAATGTGTTTATATTTTTCTGAAAGGTAACATTTCGGGAAATATTATAAAAGCAAAATAATATCAAAATTTTTATTATTGCTTGGTCCAGAGCCTTCTGAAGTAGACCTATTTTTTATGAAAATTTCAACTTTAGACAACATATTCTAAAATCGCATAGCTGCTTTCAAAAAACTAAGACCTGTTTTCTATGTCCCAATCTGTTCTTCAATATTAAGCAAAAGGAGTTCATAGCCCCGAGCTTGGTGCCTTCAATAGATCCAAAAATCAAAAAATCCCAATTTTGGGATTTTTGAAAAATTTTTTGGGAATTGTGGGATTCTCAATAACAAATCTAAATCCAAATTTTCACTCTTGCATTTCGACAAAAAATGTCTATATAATTGTAAAATTTAATTAAAAAACATTCATAAACTAAAAATTGAAATTTTCAAAAAAAAAAAAAATCATCTTTTTTTTGCAAAAAGTCTTTTTTAATTTTTAATATAAACTATAATATCTTTTTGTTTGTTTAAATTTTGAAGAACCTAAACGTTCAGTCGGATACTACAAATTATTATTTATACAAATTCTAAAATATAAAATATAATTGTTTCTTACGTTTCAATAATTTTAATATCTTGATATTTTGACTTTTCCTGATGAAGCACTTCCTTAACTTTTAAAGAAAAGCATTGTCCTGGCCACAACTCGTTCTGTATTTCACTAAACCAACCGTTTTAAATGGCGTCCATGGTATTACTAACACAAAGTATACTTTGTGGTTACTAATAATATTACTCTTTAATATTCATATAATAATTTTTTTATATGTACATAAATATTTAAACATTTTTGAAAACAAGATACAATTTCCAAAATATTGATGTATAATGTGTCTACCTTATTTTGTCCACGTGCCACAGTAATGAACGAATGATTAACATCTCTAGTGAAATTTCTTCACGTTATTTTCTTCCATAACAAGTTCAATGTTAGGTACCTATATAATACATAAGTACAAACATAAACCGATTGCAACTCTTTTTTAACAATGAATCCCAGGTACAATATGAAATACCTGGGATATCCCTAAAACATATTTCATACCTAATACTATTTTTTATTTTTTTACTTCAGGGAATATAACAGGTAGATTTCATAACATACAGTTCATGTGAAATATTTGGTAAATAAACAAAAAACTAATGAAACAAGTAATGTTTTTTCGGGAAAATATTTTTTATTTTTAAATTTATAATTAGGTTAATTTAGTAAAATAATCAGAAACAGAGCAATCCATATCTAAAAGATTTTTTTTTTTTTTTTTTTTTTTTTTTTTTAATACATTTAATTTATTTATTTGATATTCAGAAATGAAATGACAATAAGTTTTCGAATCTTAATACTAAAAGAAAATAATAAGTCCAGCCAGTGCTAGACAAAATATTATGATACTACAAAAAATTTATATCCACTGATCCAGTCATCTGTTTTGCGCTTGAGTTAAAGCAAGGGTATCCCTCCTTCTCAACCGAACATGGCCAGTAAAGTTAAGGATGTCTCGTGCAAGTGGGTTTGGATGGTGTTCAAGTTTGCTGACATATTTTGAGGCGTGTTTTGTAAATTCGACTTTCACCAAAGGAATGCCTAGATCTTTGTGGATTCGAGAATTTTTAACATACCATGGAGCTGCAGTAATTGTACGTAGAATCTTATTTTGACCCCTTTGAATTTTTTCAATGTTGGATGCTGAGGCAGTACCCCATAATTGAATTCCATAACACCAGATTGGCTTTAGAATTGCATTGTACAACAAAAGTTTGCAATCCAACTTTAATGTAGAATTTCTGCCGATTAGCCAATTAATTTGCACTGCTTTTAATCTCATCTGGGTAAGTTTTGCGTCGATATGAGACTTCCAAGTTAAACGACGATCGAGGTGGATTCCGAGGTATTTGACTTCATTGTGTTGCGGGATAATTTGATTATTTATTCTGATGAACGAGCATGTATCTTTTCGCAATGTGAAAGTTATATGAATACATTTCTGTTCGTTAACCCTGATTTTCCAAAGCTCAAGCCAATTCTCTAGTTTATAAACATAATTCTGCAAATTCTGTGATGCAACTTGGTGGTCCTTATGGACGCTGATAAAGGCTGTATCGTCTGCAAAAGTTGACGTATGGATTTTGGGGTCTGACGGCATGTCGGAGGCATATATCAAATATAAAGTAGGGCCCAGTATGCTACCCTGTGGCACACCTGATTCAATTGGCTGAGCGGTACTTAAAAAATCACCTTCTTTGATTTTAAATTTGCGACCGTATAAATAACTTTCCATGAGTTTATGGGTGTTAGCAGGCAGAGTTAATTTTATTTTGTGCATTAAACCGTCATGCCAAACTTTGTCGAACGCTTGCGACACATCAATGAAAAGGGCGGAGCAGTATTTTTTGTCTTCAAACGACCCTCTTATCACATTTACCAATCTGTGTGTTTGTTCGATGGTGCTGTGTTTAGCCCTGAAGCCGAATTGATGATTAGGAATACATTCAGTGCCATTCAGAATTGGAGTCAACTTAGTCATTAACAATTTTTCAAACAGTTTTGAAATTGTCGGCAGTAGACTAATTGGCCTATATGACTCCACTTTGGTGTGGTCCTTCCCTGGCTTAGGAATCATAGTGATCATAGACACCTTCCAATCTGCAGGATAGTATTCTAGGCGTAAAATAGCGTTGAAGATAAAGAGGATAATTCTTCTTGC
Source organism: Bellardia pandia (assembly GCA_916048285.2). Lineage (NCBI taxonomy): Eukaryota > Metazoa > Arthropoda > Insecta > Diptera > Calliphoridae > Bellardia > Bellardia pandia. Next base: position 88,677,241 of record OU696529.1, read on the forward strand.
TACACGAGGTAACTCCACAAGCATTTTATTGCTGATTTTATCCATACCTGGAGCCTTTCTAAGGTTCAGAGTACCAATAGCGTTTTGGACATCACGAAAGTTTAGTCTTAGAGGTACAGGAGGCCTTATAACAAGTGGTGGCAAATCAGATTCGTTATTATTTGAGTTGTTTATAGTAAACACATTTCTCAAATGGTTAACAAATAATGTCCCTTTCTCGGAATCATTTCTAGCCCAGTCACCAGTCGGATTTCGCAAAGGAGGTTTTCCTCTTACTGGTCTTTTTAAACCTCTTGCCGCCTTCCATAACGAATAGTCAGATTGTGGGGTACTATCAAGACCCTCCAAGTAAGATCTAAGTGAGTCCGTTCTTTGGGTTTCTAAGAAATGTCTTAGTATATCTCTGCATTCCCGTAGCCTAGCTTTCAGTTCAGGAGACCTGTGAATTTGCCACTCTCTTCTCATTCTTCTTTTTTCTGATAGGAGATGTTCGAGTTCAGAGAAATAAGTTCTGTTTGCCCTATTTCTACATTCAACGTGATAAGTGGAAGCGTGATGCACAGCTCGTCGAAGGTCCTCGGTAAAGTTGCCAATCGACTCATCAATATCGTCGGTTGTTCTCAACACAACATTTTCCGTGCAATGAGAACTTAAATACTTTTTGTATTTTATCCAACTTACTCGGGTCTTAGTCATGTTCATAAATGGAGAACCACACACTTGAGGGAAATGCATTGAAATGATAGTAGGAGAGTGATCTGAGGACAAGTCCAGTGAAGGATCCACTTGCATCCATTCTACAGGGATATTTTTCACTACCCCAAAGTCAATAACATCGGGAATCTTCCGTCGGTCCGTCGGCCAGTAGGTGGGATGCCCGCTTGAGAGTACATCTAATCCCATTTTGGCAATGGTGTTGAAGAGTTCACGACCCTTCGGGGTCACCAGACGTGAACCCCAAAATGTGTGTTTGGCGTTAAAGTCGCCAGCAACTAAAAATCTAGCTCCAAGGGATTTAAAGAAGTTATGGTATTGGTGTTCTTTTATTGAAAATCGAGGCGGAGAATAAATCGATGATAAAACAAATTTGTATTGACAGAATTCAATGCAAATGTTTGTTGCTTGGAGGTAATCCTCACTTATGTTATTCATTAGATAATGCTTTATTCTGTTCTTTATAAGAACTGCCGAACCTCCACAAGCTCTTCCGCGGGGGTCTTTAGTATCGTAGAACTCGTAGCCATTAATTTTGAAGTACCCTGTCGACGTCAAGTGAGTTTCAGCAATCATCATAACATCAATCTGCTTATCCATCAGGAAGTATTCCAGTTCATTTTTATGTTGGCGGAGGCCGTTCGCGTTCCAGAAACAAATTTTTAAATAAATCATTTCTTTAAAATGGCTTGCAAGATAGTGGATTGCATTTTCAGCATTTCCTGCATCATGGATGTAATGGTGGTCGTGAAAGTGTTCATAGTTTGGACAAGTGTCTGCAATGTTGTCTCTAGATTGTTGATATGCGGCTCAGAATATTGGGTTTTAGGTTCCTGCTCCAGACCTGGCATATTAGATTTAACGACGTTTGCGTAAGAAACTTGTCTAGAACTAGGCGCCTTTACATGACTAGTGGACCGTAATCATTGAGGGAAATTGTCACTCGATGCTAAATTTGGCTGTTGAGGATGTTTAGGCAATACTGACGTCTTGTTGGTTCTTATGCATTTCAAATGAGTGTAAATTGGACAACCTCTATAATTTGCGGTATGATTACCTCCGCAGTTACTGCATTTTTTGATTTTTGAGTCAGTTCTCGACTTATCGCATTGAGCAGTTGTATGTAGCTCCCCACACGCAACACAAACTGTCGGCAATTTACAATACGCCTTGGTGTGACCAAATTCTTGACAGTTGAGACACTGGACGGGTCCCTGACGCTTATGTGGTTCTTCCACGGTGATTCTACGATGCAGAAGGTACATCAGATTGTAGATGGGATGGGACTCGTTTTTCTTTAAGACAACATCTCCAGGTTCCAATTCTACCCTGAACATGGGCTGAGGGATCTTTTCACGGTTTCTAATATTCACTACGCTCTTGATTTTGAACCCTTTGTCCATTAAACCAGTTTTTATCTCCGCGGGATCAACACATGGGTCTATACCCTTTAGAAAGACTTGGAGTCCTTTTGCGCTTTTGAGCTGGTAGGTATAGAAATCTCTAGTCTCCCTTTCCAGCTGGTTGGACAATTTTCGAAAATCATCTTCCCTATTCACTTGTATCTTTGTCTCGCAGATATTTCCATGTTTCATTGAGGTTACGCTAAACAGGTTTTCACCTATTACAGCAACAATTCCTTGTACCAATTTACTGGAAGTCGGCTCTCTCAGATTAATTGGTGGGGGCTTAAACGTCTTCTTCGGAAGTTCTGGCTCATCCGTCTGGAGGAGAGCAAACCTATTTTGATCATTACTCACGGTCTTAGGAGCTTTTGAATTTGATGATACTTGAGCAGATGTTGGGCTCCTCTGTCGCTTAAGAACTGTGACGTATTTATCCATACCTACTTGTTTTCTAGGTTTGATTGCACTATTTGATGTAGAAGGTGTTGATGTTCCCTCATCTATTGAAATTACTATATTGGGCGAACAGGAACGACGCCGTTCCACGGCTCTTGCAGTGAGAAGATTCTCCACAGATTTTTTTATGGATTCTTCCTCAGAGACCCATTTAGTTTTTCTAGTTGAGCTAAGCTCTTTCTCAGAATTACATCTGAGAGGAACACTCATACAGTTTTTATACGATTTTTAATGTTTTTATTTTTTTTTATATTTTAACCTATTACGATTTTTTTTTCACTTTTTTGTTTAATTTCAACTTTTTACACTTTTTCACCTATTACGATTTTTCACCGAAAATTCAGCCGCACTAAAAGTAACACGTCCGAACAGTTCGATGAGACGAGACTGAATGATAAAAGATAAAGCAAATCTTTAAAGTCATGACTATTTTCAAACGTCAAACTTCTGTAGCAAATCCAACGTTTCCTCATAGATAATAAGACTGGATCTGATGATAAAATTAGATTATTCAAAATGTCCTCATTTTGAGATTGTCGAGAACACTTTCTGGAGCTGAACTGCTTAACATACTTGAAGTCCCTATTTCTCGATTCTTGGGGTTCTTCTGTAAGTTCTCCTAAGGGCAAAATATTATGTACAATTATGATTTTTCCATGACATAATACTTTATGTACTGTTGGTGTCATTTCTTTCCAAGTGTACAACGATAATAGAAGTTTTGAAATTTCTGTGGAATACTCGCCAAATTTTGTTGCATTCACTTTGTGCTTACTATTTATTGCCATTAAAATAATATTGACTTTTTTCAGTAATTCCATATTAATTCCCGTTATATCTGAGGTTGTTTCAAAATCTTTAAAAAATCGTCTAGCTGTGTTTCCATCATTTGTGCTTCCATATCCTACGAGTGGTTTATCAATGTTTAATCCAATCTGCTTTTTGAATTCTTCCTGAATTCTTCTTTTCTCAGTGGCTCTCATTTCCATTAGTTCTTCATTTTTATTTACTTTTATTTATTGATATTTTCTGGTATGCTTCTATATTTTAAATCATATGTCAGATGTAGAAAATGTTTAAGAAATCTTATAAGGGCATGTAGAGGAGATATTCCGAATTTGAGCACTTCCTCGTTAATTGTTCTCTCCTTGGATATATTATTTACCGATTGTACAAGGTGTAGTGTGTCTAACTATCGACCCTTACCTATACTACATATGTATGTACTAGGCGTCAAATAGCAGACACACTCAGCCCAGCAAGCCATATGAGTCCGAAAAGAGTCTTTTCTGACACCTTTTTCGGATCGTTAACGCTCTTTATGAGCCCCAAAAACAATCATAATTGCTCCGAAAACCTTCAGAAAAGAGGGTCATTACATTCGAAATTGGTCCGTCAGAAAGAGCTTTTAGATAACGTCAGAAAAGAGTCTTTTATGAGGGTTTTTTTTGGGCTCTTAAAGAGCTCTTAGATAATGCCAGAAAAGAGTCTTTTATGAGGTTTTTCTTGGGCTCTGTGTAATTAGGGTAGCCAGATTTGAAATACGGAAAAACAGTACATCTTATACAAAAAAACAGTACAATTAAAAAAAAACAGTACATTTTATTTTTTAACAAAAACATAACTCTTTATTCATGTAATAACATTTTTGTAATATTAATTTAATAAGCAACAAAAAAATTGTTAAAAATACTTAAAAATATGAGATCATAACATATATTATGAACGTTTTTGAATAAGGTACATAGAAAATACAATTTATATGACATATTGTATCTTTTATATCATCAAAGTTCTTTTAGATTACAATATTTTTGCTTTGCTTGTAATACAAAGTTTTAAATTTATTAGTTTTTGTAAATCAATCTGTATATGTATTAATTTACATTACGAAAGTGAACTTTAAATTTAATGTCAACTCAATTTTACTCCGTTTTCAATCTTTTTTAGTAAGAATAATGCTGTTCCAATTTATATGGTGTAGAAATTTATTATTTAAAAATCAAGAAGTATCATTTATTGAAAAATATCCAAGTAACATTTTATCTTAACCCCCTATAACATGACTACTTTAAAATTAAATGTGCTATCAGTTTTTCGAAAAATGTATTTAAATACGTTGTATAAACAACGATATTTTTATGAAATCCAATTTGTTTTTTTATTAATCGTCATGTTAATCTACAATGTTTAATGGTTAGAAATGCCTTTAGAGCAATGATGTCTATTTCATGAAACAATTGCTGTTGTATTCATATCATATGGACAAACAAATTTTTTTGGACACCAATGCTTTAGAGCCATTAACACTGATCTCCTAATCAACTTTAAAGTGGATTAAACCCCGATAAATAAATCCTTTTTTTAATAAAGCAATACACGGAATAAAAATTTTTTCTTAACAATATTTTTTAAATTTTAATATAAATAAGCTTTTAACGAAAAAACAGTACAAAAAACAAGGTGTAAAAACAGTACATTTTCGTACTGTTTTGAGTCTTGTGCATAAAACAGTACATTTGAAAAAAAAACAGTACGCGTACTGCTAAAAACAGTACGTCTGGCACCCCTATATGTAATCTTGTTTTTATCATTCTTGTGTGGTACAGCTATGTTTTTTTTTTGTTCAAAGCACAAACAGCAGGAGAACAACGCTTTGGTACACACATAATTAAGTGGAATTTCTGAGTCATACTGCGTGCCGACTCAGGACAGTAACAAGCAAATTTTTCTTTCGCTCCGAAAATGCTCTTTAGTTGGACTCTTTTCTGACTCCTTTTTTCGGAGCGCTCCGAAAATGCTCTTTTGTTGGACTCTTTTCTGACTCCTTTTTCGGAGCGCTCCTATAATGGTATGCTGGGAGGCAACATAACCATGAGAAATGCTTATCTAAGCATTCTCCCATGTATGCATATGTTGCCACTGTATGTTTGAACAAAGAGGGCATCAAGTGACAAACACTTAACGACCCTCTGCTAGCTTAAGTAATTTTAAGTCTTTTTTAGTTTTTAAGAACAATTAATAAAGAATAATCAAACGGGACAGTCGCACAAGCGGCTGTCCCCAAAAACTAAATAAATTGTTTCTTTACAAAGGGTTTCTACCGTAGCTTCAAGTTGGCCAAAATTAAAAGAAGGGGTGTGATTGAAGAACTTGGTTGATTTTTAGAACATTAGCGTAGGATATATTTTTGATTTTCGGCTTCACATTTTGTGGGCGTTTCGAAGGTTCGGTGCTTATACCATGGGTTTTTTATTTCTAATGGCCGAATTCTCGGTCATTAGTTAACCATTGGTAAACTAAAATACTAACTACTGTTTAACTATTACTTGGTATTCTTATGGCAAACTAAGCATTGCGAATAAAGAATCATTAGTTAAGCCTTTGCCATTAGCTAACTAAAGACTGTGAATTTAGCCATAAGAGTTATATAGCGCTGTTACTACATTTTTTACGTTCGAATCATCTCTTGGTTTCTACCCAGGAGTCGATGCCCTTAATAACAATTCGAATACAAACACTAAATGTCCATGAAAAAGGAATTTTTTGGAATGTATAAAAATTTTGAAACAAAAACTGCTTAAATTTTTTAAAATACAGGGCCCTACCGAAGTGCGTCTAAATGTAACTAATTATATGCCGAAATTTCAAATTTAACAATTTTTTTTCAAATCCGAAAGTTGGCACGGAAAACTATTTGAGATTCCCATTTGAGGCTAAGCAGATTACCTTTTAGACACCGTGGTGAGGGGAAGGTAAGTCGAGTACACACATTTCATTTTATACATTTAGAAATTGTTTGATTGTTACATTGCCTACATCACAATCGTAATTTTGTGATCTATTCTATCAATTTGAATAACTGAAATAGCGTATGAGACACTAGTGCATTGAGCTCTTATTCTATAATAAATATCCTAAAATTCAGCTGAGATATTGTGGCTTGTTTTTCCTGTTTTCTTAGTAGACAATGTAATTTCCATAAAAACCACATCGAACCAAAATTTTACACAGATCAGTTCTATGTATGCAGAAATCAAATAGTATTTTGTTAATATCGGGCAATATTTGATCACACCTCCGATATTGGGACTATTTCCGAAAATCATTTAAATACTCATAAATCTCTTAAAAATAGTGTTATTAATTAATAATAAGGAGCACATTAAAAAAAAAACTTATTAAACTACTACATAGATATCGATATTGAACAGAGCTTTCTAAATGTTTCGTATTTTAATTACATATACTCGTATTGACATTATAAATTTTGTATATGGCATCCTTAAGAAATTTTATAGACATACACTGGTACAATACTTGTGGCTGTAAATCCTTACAAATCCTTGCAGATTTTTAATAAGGTAAGCAGTGTATGATATTAAAAGAGTGGATTTAATTATATTAAATATTTTCAGGATTACGTTTTCAAATATCACGGTCAAAAAATTGGTTCCCATGAACCTCATGTATTTGCTTTAGCAGAAGCTTCATACAGAAGTATTATTGATGATGATATAAGTCAGGTAAGTAAGATTGAGTTTTTCCATCTTATCATTTACACATCAATTTTAAAATAAAATAAAAAATAAATATTGCAGATTTGTAACATAATCTTTAAAAAGTTAGATTTTTTAAAAGTTTTAATTTCTATCTGAAACACTGTTAATTTAAATCATTACAAATATTGTTTTTCGCTAAAAGGGTAAAAGTTTTTTGTCTGCACCATTGTTTTTTTTTACAATCATAGCATTTATACAGGTCTCGTCTCATCGAACTGTTCGGACGTGTTACTTTTAGTGCGGCTGAATTTTCGGTGAAAAAATCGTAATAGGTGAAAAAGTGTAAAAAGTTGAAATTAAACAAAAAGTGAAAAAACATCGTAATAGGTTAAAATATATAAAAAAAAAACATCAAAAAAATCGTATAAAAACTGTATGAGTGTTCCTCTCAGATGTAATTCTGAGAAAGAGCTTAGCTCGTCTAGAAAAACTAAATGGCTCTCTGAGGAAGAATCCATAAAAAAATCTCTGGAAAATTTTCTCACTATAAGAGCCGTAGAACGGCGTCGTTCCTGTTCGCCCAATATAGTGATTTCAACAGATGAAAAAACATCATCTTCATCAAATAGTGCAGTCAAACCCAAAAAACAAGTAGGTATGGATAAGTACATAACCGTTCTCAAGCGACAGAGGAGCCCGAAGTCTGCTCAAGTGTCATCAAATGCAAAAGCTCCTAAGACCGTGAGTAATGATCAAAATAGGTTTGCTCTCCTCCAGACGGATGAGCCAGAACTTCCGAAGAAGACGTTTAAGCCCCCACCAATTTATCTGAGAGAGCCGACTTCCAGTAAATTGGTACAAGGAATTGTTGCTGTAATAGGTGAAAACATGTTTAGCGTAACCTCAATGAAACATGGAAATATCTGCGAGACAAAGATACAAGTGAATAGGGAAGATGATTTTCGAAAATTGTCCAACCAGCTGGAAAGGGAGACTAGGGATTTCTATACCTACCAGCTCAAAAGCGCAAAAGGACTCCAAGTCGTTCTAAAGGGTATAGACCCATGTGTTGATCCTGCGGAGATAAAGACCGGTTTAATGGACAAAGGGTTCAAAATCAAGAGCGTAGTGAATATTAGAAACCGTGAAAAGATCCCTCAGCCCATGTTCAGGGTAGAATTGGAACCTGGAGATGTTGTCTTAAAGAAAAACGAGTCCCATCCCATCTACAATCTGATGTACCTTCTGCATCGTAGAATCACCGTGGTAGAACCACATAAGCGTCAGGGACCCGTCCAGTGTCTCAACTGTCAAGAATTTGGTCACACCAAGGCGTATTGTAAATTGCCGACAGTTTGTGTTGCGTGTGGGGAGCTACATGCAACTGCTCAATGCGATAAGTCGAGAACTGACTCAAAAATCAAAAAATGCAGTAACTGCGGAGGTAATCATACCGCAAATTATAGAGGTTGTCCAATTTACACTCATTTTAAAGGCATAAGAACCAACAAGACGTCAGTATTGCCTAATCATCCTCAACAGCCAAATTTAGCATCGAGTGACAATTTCCCTCAATTATTCCGGTCCACTAGTCATGTAAACGCGCCTAGTTCTAGACAAGTTTCTTACGCAAACGTCGTTAAATCTAATATGCCAGGTCTGGAGCAGGAACCTAAACCCCAATATTCTGAGCCGCATATCAACAATCTAGAGGCAACATTGCAGACACTTGTCCAAACTATGAACACTTTCACGACCACCATGACATCCATGATGCAGGAAATGCTGAAAATGCAATCCACTATCTTGCAAGCCATTTTAAAGAAATGATTTATTTAAAAATTTGTTTCTGGAACGCGAACGGCCTCCGCCAACATAAAAATGAACTGGAATACTTCCTGATGGATAAGCAGATTGATGTTATGATGATTGCTGAAACTCACTTGACGTCGACAGGGTACTTCAAAATTAATGGCTACGAGTTCTACGATACTAAAGACCCCCGCGGAAGAGCTTGTGGAGGTTCGGCAGTTCTTATAAAGAACAGAATAAAGCATTATCTAATAAATAACATAAGTGAGGATTACCTCCAAGCAACAAACATTTGCATTGAATTCTGTCAATACAAATTTGTTTTATCATCGATTTATTCTCCGCCTCGATTTTCAATAAAAGAACACCAATACCATAACTTCTTTAAATCCCTTGGAGCTAGATTTTTAGTTGCTGGCGACTTTAACGCCAAACACACATTTTGGGGTTCACGTCTGGTGACCCCGAAGGGTCGTGAACTCTTCAACACCATTGCCAAAATGGGATTAGATGTACTCTCAAGCGGGCATCCCACCTACTGGCCGACGGACCGATGGAAGATTCCCGATGTTATTGACTTGCAAGTGGATCCTTCACTGGACTTGTCCTCAGATCACTCTCCTACTATCATTTCAATGCATTTCCCTCAAGTGTGTGGTTCTCCATTTATGAACATGACTAAGACCCGAGTAAGTTGGATAAAATACAAAAAGTATTTAAGTTCTCATTGCACGGAAAATGTTGTGTTGAGAACTACCGACGATATTGATGAGTCGATTGGCAACTTTACCGAGGACCTTCGACGAGCTGTGCATCACGCTTCCACTTATCACGTTGAATGTAGAAATAGGACAAACAGAACTTATTTCTCTGAACTCGAACATCTCCTATCAGAAAAAAGAAGAATGAGAAGAGAGTGGCAAATTCACAGGTCTCCTGAACTGAAAGCTAGGCTACGGGAATGCAGAGATATACTAAGACATTTCTTAGAAACCCAAAGAACGGCCTCACTTAGATCTTACTTGGAAGGTCTTGATAGTACCCCACAATCTGACTACTCGTTATGGAGGGCGGCAAGAGGTTTAAAAAGACCAGTAAGAGGAAAACCTCCTTTGCGAAATCCGACTGGCGACTGGGCTAGAAATGATTCCGAGAAAGGGACATTATTTGTTAACCATTTGAGAAATGTGTTTACTATAAACAACTCAAATAATAACGAATCTGATTTGCCACCACTTGTTATAAGGCCTCCTGTACCTCTAAGACTAAACTTTCGTGATGTCCAAAACGCTATTGGTACTCTGAACCTTAGAAAGGCTCCAGGTATGGATAAAATCAGCAATAAAATGCTTGTGGAGTTACCTCGTGTAGCAAGAAGAATTATCCTCTTTATCTTCAACGCTATTTTACGCCTAGAATACTATCCTGCAGATTGGAAGGTGTCTATGATCACTATGATTCCTAAGCCAGGGAAGGACTCCACTAAAGTAGAGTCATATAGGCCAATTAGTCTACTGCCGACAATTTCAAAACTGTTTGAAAAATTGTTATTGGCTAAGTTGATTCCAATTCTGAACGACACTCAATGTATCCCAAATCACCAATTCGGGTTCAGAGCTAAACACAGTACCATCGAACAAACACACAGATTGGTAAATGTGATAAGACAGTCGTTTGAAGAGAAAAAATACTGTTCCGCCCTTTTCATTGATGTGTCGCAAGCGTTCGACAAAGTCTGGCATGAAGGTTTAATGCATAAAATTAAATTAACTCTGCCTGCTAACACCCACAAAATTATGAAAAGTTATTTATATGGTCGCAAATTTACAATCAAAGAAGGCGATTTTTTTAGCCCCGCTCAGCCAATTGAAGCAGGAGTACCCCAGGGTAGCATACTGGGTCCAACTTTATATTTGATTTATGCATCCGATATGCCGTTAGACCCCATAATACATACTTCAACTTTTGCAGACGATACAGCCTTTATCAGCGTCCATAAGGACCACCAAGTTGCATCACAGAATTTGCAGAATTATGTTTATAAGCTAGAGAATTGGCTAGAGCTTTGAAAAATCAGGGTTAACGAACAGAAATGTATTCATATAACTTTCACATTGCGAAAAGATACCTGCTCGTTCATCAGAATAAATAATCAAATTATCCCGCAACACAATGAAGTCAAATACCTCGGCATTCACCTCGACCGCCGTTTAACTTGGAAGTCTCATATTGAAGCGAAACTTACACAAATAAGATTAAAAGCAGTGCAACTTAATTGGCTAATCGGCAGAAACTCTACATTGAAATTAGATTGCAAACTTTTGTTGTACAATGCAATACTAAAGCCAATCTGGTGCTATGGAATTCAATTATGGGGTACTGCCTCAGCATCCAACATTGAAAAAATTCAAAGGGGTCAAAATAAAATTCTACGTATAATTACTGCAGCTCCATGGTATGTTAAAAATTCTCGAATCCACAAGGATCTAGGCGTGCCATTAGTAAAAGTCGAATTTACAAAATATGCGTCAAAGTATGTCAGCAAACTTGAACACCATCCAAACCCACTTGCACGAGACATCCTTAACTTTAGTGGCCACAATCGGTTGAGAAGGAGGGATACCCTTGCTTTAACTCAAGCGCAAAACAGATGACTGGATCAGTTGATGTGAAATTTTTTAGTATCATAAAAATTTTTGTCTAGCACTGGCTGGGCATATTATTTTCTTTTTAGTATTAAGATTTGAATACTTATTGTTATTTCATATATGAAGATTCAATAAATAATTAAAAGCAAAAAAAAAAAAAAAAAAAAATATTTTTCGGATCCCTTAAATTAGAGCATGTTAAGGAATGATCGGCACAAAATTTTTTATATTAACTTTTGTGCAGTCTTATGGTTTTTTACTCTCAATAATCTATCCAGCTATTCTTGGAAATGGACCTTATATGGGATCTATGGACAATTATGGACCAAATCCAAATGTAAAATTTTTACATTCATATAACAGATCTTCGTAAAATTTTAGTTCGATATTTATATGTGGCAGCACAGCGTAATGACATTTGCACAAACAGAAACAATTAAAATAACCTTAATGGCAACGCTGGCAAAACTTTTCGCACTTGTCAATTTGGTTTGTTCCGATTATTCAGACTACCTTCTTCAATCACTCAACACGCGTTTTTAAAATAATTGTTAAATTAAAGCTATGAAATTTAAGTTCAATTAATAAATACCTAAGTAAAAAGTAATAGCGTTTATCAGTTCTTTGTTTGTATAATAAAAATAGAAATGTTATATTGGTGACCCCGACGTGATTGAAGGTAGTCACTGAAATTAGAGTTCACAAAAATGGCCGACGAAAAAGTACAAGACGACGCCAACAGCTCGGAAGTTAACACGCCACCCGCTACCAGCGGAGATATGGAAGCCATTTCGGCCGTGCGCCTATCTCCAGCGAGCATGACCTCATCAAACATCGACTCGTATTTTATGTCATTGGAGTTCTGGTTTGCGGCTTCAGGTATACACCGTGATCAACTTAAATACAATATTGCGATGGCACAAGTTCCACCACATAAGTTAAGCGAATTGCGCGCAATAATTGAAGCAAGACCAGCACAAAATAAGTACGAGTACATTAAGTACGAGTTATTGGAGCACTTTGCTGACAGCCAGCAACGTCGTCTACAACGTGTTTTGTCTGAGATGCCCTTAGGAGATATGAAACCGTCGCAGCTGTTACATGAAATGAGAAGAGTTGCGGGAACTGCTCTAAGCGAAAACATTTTGATCGATATGTGGGCTGCACGGCTACCACCACATGCACAAGCCGCCGTGATTGCAGCCAAGGTTGACATCAACGACAAAACAACTATTGCCGATGCAATTGTCGAGTCTCTTGGCTTGCGAAACATTAGCGAGGTAAACTTAACCTCAAAAAGTACAACGTCACCGCCGGCAGTTAGCGAGCTAAGTGTAATTAAACAGCAATTAGCGCAACTCACACAAATAATGAATAATTGTGAACCATTTGAAAGAAGCCACCTATCAAGACGCAGCCGATCGCGATCTCGTAGCAGAACCAACAACAACAAAAACAGCCAAACAATGTGCTGGTATCACCGAACGTACGGCGAAAAGGCTCGTTCTTGCCGCAAAATATGTGCTTTTACACGAAGTGGCGTAACTACCGACCAGCAACAATGACTAAATGCTGTAAGTAAAGCACCTGAAATTGGCGAGTTTACGGGTGCAACAAAATCGTATCGCCTTCAAATAACAGATGTAGACACTAACATTCGGTACCTTATTGATTCTGGTGCCGATGTTTCAGTGATCCCAAAATCAAAACATGTGGCCACCCTGCGGCCAACCGACATGCAACTTTTTGCCGTTAACGGCTCGCCAATCAAGGTATATGGCGAGGCATTGATTAAGATTAACCTTGGTCTTCGACGCGAATTTTTATGGACTTTCTTAATTGCGGACGTAAGTACTCACATCATAGGAGCAGATTTCTTATGCCACTTTGATTTGCTCATTGACCTGAAACGCAAAAGAGTGATCGACAACTTAACGCAATTAAAATCCGTAGGTATTCTCAGACGATGTAAAGATTTTTCAATAAAGACCCTCCAATCTTCGGTACCCTTTCCAGAAATTCTAAAAGAATTCCCAAAGGTTACAAGACTATGTCAACCGGGGTCGTTCGTGAAATCATCGGTGGTTCACCGCATTGAAACAACAGGGTTTCCGGTATTTGCGCGACCACGCCGCTTATCACCTGAGAAATTGGCGTCCGCTCGCTTAGAGTTTGAAAATCTCATCAAATTAGGCATTTGTAGAGCTTCAAACAGCTGCTGGTCAAGTCTATTACACATGGTGAAAAAACCTGATGGTTCTTGGCACCTATGTGGCGACTATAGGGCACTAAACACCAGTTACGTAGGTTAATTTTCGGAAATGGTCCTCAGGGAGCTATGACCAATTATGGGCTGATCAATATAGGTTGTGCGGAGCATAAGAAATCTTTTTTAAGCTTAAATGTTCGACCAGTTAAGTAGCTTTCCAATAGCTTATGTGTGTTTACGGTTAAATTTAGTTTCAACTTGTATATTAGACCATCATGCCATACTTTGTCGAACGCTTGTGAAATGTCAATAATAGAGCGGAACAATATTTTTTTTCAAATGTTTTTTGTTGACGATATTGACAAGTCTATGGGTTTGTTCGATAGCACTGTGTTTTCTTCAAAATACAAATGGATGATTCGCAATACAATTGTTTTCACTTAAAATCGGGTAGAACTTGTCACTTTCTGAGTCGATTTAACGATGTCCGTCCGTCTGTCTGACTGACTGTCCATGTAAAGCTTGTGCGCAGAGTACAGGTTGCCATTTTGAAGATATTTTGATAAAATTTGGTACATAATATTTTTTCGACCCAAGGATAGATGGCATTGAAACTGGTGGAAATCGGTCCATTATTTCACCTTGCCCCCACACAAATGTCCTCCCGAAATTAGGGTTTACCGATCATAAATGTTTGAATTATGTAAGTATCCACACAAATTTCATCAAAAATTAGCGGTAAATGAAGCCAAATCACATGTACAATTTTTGTGCAGATTGGTCATTACTCGTAGCTCCCATCTAAAGCCCACTTCCGAAAATCACTTTAAAGAGCATAACTCTCTCAAAAATGTTGGTATCCAAAAAATATTGAACGAAAATATATTTCATATGTCCAAAAATAATACGGTACAATTTTTTTTGATCGGTAGATAATTAGTTGAAACTTCCATATAAGACCCTATCCGTAATTCAATTTAAGCTCGTTTATCGTTTAAAAGTATTTATATCGTTTTAAAGTTTAACACATATAATACTTATATTCACAGACATCATGACACTAAATTTTTGGATGATCGGTCCACAACAGCTTATATCTCCCATATAACGCACATTTCTACAAAACTGTGTTATTGTATACTGGGTCTAGGATATTATATGCTCCGGCTTGACCGACTATACTTTCTTACATGTTTTTTTATTTCTTTTTTAAAAAGTCAAAATTTATGTATTTTGATATGTATTGTACAAGAGACTATATAAACTGGAATTTTAATGTTTTCGCTTAAATAAAAATTTCAAATTACTATTAGAAATAGTGACTTTTTATTTTCTGATTTTTTTGACGATTTTTAAAATTCGAAATGACGATTTTTTCTTTTTATCGATATTTTGACGTTTTTTCCGAAATTTTTATACTTAGAAATAAAGTACCCATGCAATGTACTAAAAAGCACCCAAAATGTTCAGAACCCGTTACATAAGAGTTATTCTCTTTTAAGTGATTTTCGGAAGTTGGCCTTATATGGTAGCTACGAGTAATTATGGATCGATCTGCACAAAATTCGTAGCTGTGTTTTGGCTTTATTTACCACTCATTTGTGATGAAATTTGTTTGGAGACTTGAATAATTCAAACATTTATGATCAGTTTTTATTTTTTTTTTTTTTGTAGCTTTTATTTATTTATTGAATCTTCATATCATGAAATGACAATAAGTTTTCAAAACTTAATACTAAAAAGAAAATAAGCGCAGCCAGTGCTAAGCAAAAATTTTTATGATACTAAAAAAATTTCACATCAACTGATCCAGTCATCTGTTTTGCGCTTGAGTTAAAGCAAGGGTATCCCTCCTTCTCAACCGATTGTGGCTACTAAAGTTAAGGAAGTCTCGTGCAAGTTGGTTTGGATGGTGTTCAAGTTTGCTGGCGTACTTTGACGCATATTTTGTAAATTCGACTTTTACTAATGGCACGCCTAGATCTTTGTGGATTCGAGCTGCAGTAATTATAGGTAGAATTTTATTTTGACCCCTTTGAATTTTTTCAATATTTGATGCTGAGGCCGTACCCCATAATTGTTTTCCATAACACCAGATTGACTTTAGAATTGCATTGTACAACAAAAGTTTGCAATCCAACTTTAGTGAAGAATTTCTGCCAATTAGCCAATTAAGTTGCACTGCTTTTAATTTCATCTGTGTCGATATGAGACTTCCAAGTTAAACGACGATCGAGGTGGATTCCGAGGTATTTGACTTCATTGTGTTGCGGGATAGTTTGATTATTTATTCTGATGGACGAGCAGGTATCTTTTCGCAATGTGAAAGTGATATGAATACATTTTTGTTCATTTACCCTGATTTTCCAAAGCTGTAGCCAATTCTCTAGTTTATAAACATAATTCTGCAAATTCTGTGATGCAACTTGGTGGTCCTTATGGACGCTGATAAAGGCTGTATCGTCTGCAAAAGTTGACATGTGGATTTTGGGGTCTAACGGCATGTCGGAGGCATAAATCAAATATAAAGTAGGGCCCAGTATGCTACCCTGTGGCACACCTGATTCAATTGGCTGAACGGTACTTAAAAAATCTCCTTCTTTGATTGTAAATTTGCGAACTTTTTTTTTGTGGGTGTTAGCAGGCAGAGCTAATTTTATTTTATGCATTAAACCTTCATGCCAGACTTTGTCGAACGCTTGGGAAACATCAATGAAAAGCGCGGGACAGTATTTTTTCTCTTCAAACGACCGTCTTATCAAATTTACCAATCTGTGTGTTCGATGGTACTGTGTTTAGCTCTGAACCTGAATTGGTGATTTGGGATACATTGAGTGTCGTTCAGAATTGGAATCAACTTAGCCATTAACAATTTTTCAAACAGTTTTGAAATTGTCGGCAGTAGACTAATTGGCCTATATGACTCTACTTTAGTGGGGTCCTTCCCTGGCTTAGGAATCATGGTAATCATAGATACCTTCCAATCTGCAGGATAGTATTCTAGGCGTAAAATAGCATTGAAAAAAAAGAGGATAACTCTTCTAGCTACACGAGGTAACTCCACAAGCATTTTGTTGCTGATTTTATCCATACCTGGAGCTTTTTCAAGATTCAGAGTACCAATAGCGCATTGAACATCATTAAAGCTAAGTCTTAGAGGTACAGGAGGTCTATTAACGAGTGGAGGCAAATCAGATGCATTATTTGAGTTGTTTATAGTAAACACATTTCTCAAATGGTTAACAAATAATGTCCCTTTCTCGGAATCATTTCTAGCCCAGTCGCCAGTCGGATTTCGCAGAGGAGGCTTTCCTCTAACTGGTCTTTTTAAACCTGGTGCAAGCTAACGTGTCCCCGCTGGAAACCAAATCCGGAAAACTAGAGGGGCTGTCAGTCAACCCAGTTGGCGGCAGCGATAATAATATTCTAACAGAAGAATATCAATTGCATATTTTTGACAAGTCAACAAACACACGTTATTTAATTGATTCAGGATCAGTGGCATCTGTAGTACCACCATCTTTAATCAAAGCAACTCTAACGCCAACTACTGTTAAGCTTCTCGCTGCTAACCGAATTGAAATTAAAACTTTTGTACATTGTGTTTTTAAGTTGGACTTGGGTCTTCGCCGTGAACTCAAATGGTTATTTATCATTGCTGACGTTGGATCGCCCATACTTGGGGCCGATTTTTTGAGTCATTATAATTTACTTATAGATTTGAAAAGATAATGTCTAATCGATAATACTACAAAATTAACAACCGGTGGTTAAATTCGTCAAACTAAACATTTTGGTATTTCAACATTGTCTACAACAACAAATAATAACTTTTCTGAACTTCTTGCAGAATAGAACAACACCAACTTTGGTTCGTAAACCAAACACTGGGGCATTAGTCATTCATCGTATTAAAACTACAGTCAATCCAGTCGCTGATCGTCCACAAAGACTATCTGGTGATAAACTAGCTGCAGCAAGAGCTGAAATCAATTTTTTTTTTGGATAATGGCATATGTTGACCCTCCAAGAGTCCATGTGCCAGTCCAATACACATGGTCGCTAAAAAAAACTGGAGGCTGGCGAGCGTGTGGCGATTACCGAAAACTTAATTCGCAAACTGTACCGGATCGGTACCCTATAGCCAACATTAACGACTTTTCTGGAAAATTCCACGATAAGTCAATTTTTACAAACATTGACCTTGTTAGAGCCTACTACCAGATACCAATGGCCGAAGAGGACATTCAAAAGACAGCCGTTTGTACTCTATTTGGTCTGGTAGAGTTTTTATTTATGCCTTTTGGCCTACGTAATGCCAAGCAGACATTCCAAAGATTTATGGATTCTTTGTTAAGACGCCTTGATTTTGTATATTGCTACATTGACGACATAATCATCATGTCCAAATCTGCCGATGAACATCAATGTCATTTACGACAAGTATTTGAGCGACTTCGGCAATATGGCCTAACCATCAACGTAAACAAATGCAATTTTGGTCAGCCTGAGGTACAGTTCCTTGGTTATACAATTAATGGTAGTGGTTGCCGACCTCCAACCGATCGTGTCACTGCCATCATGAATTACCCCAAACCCGAAACTATTTGCGAACTTCGTATATTCCTCGGTGTTATCAACTATTATCGGCGATGTATTCCTCATGCAGCACAATTACAAGCACCACTAAATAACTTTCTAACAAATTCTAAGAAAAATGACAAAAGAAAAGTTCCATGGACGTCTGAGTCTGAAGATGCATTTTCTTCTTGTAAACGTAGTCTCGGTGAATCCACAATGTTAGCGCATCCTACACCAAATTCCGACCTAACTCTTATCACAGATGCTTCTTCAGTCTCGTCTCATCGAACTGTTCGGACGTGTTTTTTTAGTGCGGCTGAATTTTCGGTGAAAAAATCGTAATAGGTGAAAAAGTGTAAAAAGTTGAAATTAAACAAAAAAGTGAAAAAATCGTAATAGGTAAAAATATAAAAAAAAAACATTAAACATCACATAAAAACTGTATTAGTGTTCCTCCCAGATGTAATTCTGAGAAAGAGCTTAGCTCGACTAGAAAAACTATATGGGCCTCTGAGGAAGAGTCCTTAAAAAAATCTGTGGAGAATCTTCTCACTTCAAGAGTTCTTAAGCGACAGAGGAGCCCGACATCTGCTCAAGTGTCATCAAATTCAAAAGCTCCTAAGACCGTGAGTAATGATCAAAATAGGTTTGCTCTCCTCCAGACGGATGAGCCAGAACTTCCTAAGAAGACGTTTAAGCCCCCACCAATTTATCTGAGAGCGCCCACTTCCAGTAAATTGGTACAAAGAATTGTTTCGGTAATAGGTGAAAATATGTTTAGCGTAACATCAATTAAACATGGAAATATCAGCGAAACCAAAATTCAACTGAAAAAGGAAGATGATTTTCGAAAATTGTCCAACCAGTTGGAGAGGGAGGCTAGGGATTTCTATACCTATCAGCTCAAAAGCGCAAAAGGTCTCCAAGTCGTTCTAAAGGGTATATACCCATGTGTTGATCCTGCAGAGATAAAGAGCGGCTTAGTGGACAAAGGGTTCAAAATTAAGAGTGTTGTGAATATTAGAAACCGTGAAAAGATTCCACAGCCTATGTTTAGGGTGGAATTGGAACCTGGAGATGTCTTATTAAAGAAAAACGAGTCCCATCCCATCTACAATCTGATTTACCTTCTGCATCGTAGAATCACCGTGGAAGAACCGCATAAGCGTCAGGGACCCGTCCAGTGTGTTAACTGTCAAGAATTTGCTCACACCAAGGCGTATTGTAAATTGTCGTCAGTTTGTGTTGCGTGTGGGGAGCTACATTCAACTGCTCAATGCGATAAGTCGAAAACTGATTCAAAAATCAAAAAATGCAGAGGTAATCATACCGCAAATTATAGAGGTTGCCCAATTTACACTCATTTGAAAGGCATAAGAACCAACAAGACGTCAGTATTACCTGATCATCCTCAACAGCCTAATTTTGCTTCGAGTAACAATTTCCCTCAATTGTTTCGGTCCACTAGTCATGTAAACGCGCCTAGTTCTAGACAAGTTTCTTACGCAAACGTGGTTAAATCTAATATGCCAGGTTTGGAGCAGGAACCTAAATCACAATATTTCGAGCCTAATATTAACACTCTAGAGACTACATTGCAGACACTTGTCCAAACTATGAACACTTTTACGACCACTATGACATCCATGATGCAGGAAATGCTGAAAATGCAATCCACTATCTTACAAGCCATTTTAAAGAAATGATTTGTTTAAAAATTTGTTTTAGGAACGCGAACGGCCTCCACCAACATAAAAACGAACTGGAACACTTCCTGATGGATAAGCAGATTGATGTCATGATGATTGCTGAAACTCACTTGACGGCGACAGCGCACTTCAAAATTAATGGCTACGTGTTATATGATACTAAAGATCCACGCGGAAGAGCATGTGGAGGTTCGGCAATTCTTATAAAGAACAGAATAAAACATTATTTAATGAAAAACATATATGAGGATTACCTACAAGCAACAAACATTTGTATTGAATTCTGTCAATACAATTTTGTTTTATCATCAATTTATTCGCCGCCTCGATTTTCAGTAAAAGAACACCAATACTACAGCTTCTTCAATTCCCTTGGAGCTAGATTTTTAGTTGCTGGTGACTTTAACGCCAAACACACTTTTTGGGGTTCACGTCTGGTGACCCCGAAGGGTCGTGAACTCTTCAACACCATTGCCAAAATGGGATTAGATGTACTCTCAAGCAGGCATCCCACCTACTGGCCGACGGAAGATTCCCGATGTTATTGACTTCGGAGTAGTGAAAAATATCCCTGTAGAATCGATACAAGTGGAGCCTTCATTAGACTTGTCTTCAGATCACTCTCCTTCTATTCTTTCAATGCGTTTCCTTATGTCTCCATTTCGGGACATATCTAAAACCAGAGTAAGTTGGATAAAGTATAAAAAGTATTTAAGTTCCCACTGCACGGAAAATGTAGTGTTGAGAACTACCGAGGATATTGATGGGTCGATTGGCAAGTTTACTGAGGACATACGAAGAGCTGTACATCACGCCTCCACATACGACGTTGAGTGCAGAAGTGGGACAAATAGAACTTATTTCGCTGAACTCGATCATCTCCTGTCAGAAAAAAGAAGAGTTAGAAGAGAGTGGCAAATTCACAGGTCTCCTGAACTGAAAGCTAGGCTACGGGTATGCAGAGATATACTAAGAAATTTCTTAGAAACCCAAAGAATGGCTTCACTTAAATCTTACTTGGAGGGTCTTGATAGTACCCCACAATCTGACTATTCGTTATGGAAGGCGGCACGAGGTTTAAAAAGACCAGGAAAGCCTCCTCTGCGAAATCCGACTGGTGACTGGGCTAGAAATGATTCCGAGAAGGGGACTTTATTTGTTAACCATTTGAGAAATGTGTTTACTATAAACAACTCAAATAATGCATCTGATTTGCCTCCACTCGTTATTAGACCTCCTGTACCTCTAAGACTTAGCTTTAATGATGTTCAAAGCGCTATTGGTACTCTGAATCTTAAAAAAGCTCCAGGTATGGATAAAATCAGCAACATAATGCTTGTGGAGTTACCTCGTGTAGCTAGAAGAATTATCCTATTTATTTTCAATGCTATTTTACGCCTAGAATACTATCCTGCAGATAGGAAGGTATCTATGATTACCATGATTTCTAAGCCAGGGAAGGACCCCACTAAAGTAGAGTCATATAGGCCAATTAGTCTACTGCCGACAATTTCAAAACTGTTTGAAAAATTGTTATTGGCTAAGTTGATTCCAATTCTGAACGACACTCAATGTATCCCAAATCACCAATTTGGGTTCAGAGGTAAACACAGTACCATCAAACAAACACACAGATTGGTAAATGTGATAAGACAGTCGTTTGAAGAGAAAAAATACTGTTCCGCGCTTTTCATTGATGTTTCGCAAGCGTTCGACAAAGTCTGGTATGAAGGTTTAATGCATAAAATTAAATTAACTCTGCCTGCTAACACCCACAAACTTATGAAAAGTTATTTATATGGTCGCAAATTTACAATCAAAGAAGGCGATTTTTTAAGCCCCGCTCAGCCAATTGAGCTACCCTGGGGAGCATACTGGGTCCAACTTTATATTTGATTTATGCATCCGATATGCCGTCAGACCCCATAATACATACTTCAACTTTTGCAGACGATGCAGCCTTTATTAGCGTTCATAAGGACCATCAAATAGCATCACAGAACTTGCAGAAATATGTTTATAAACTAGAGAATTGGCTTGAGCTTTGGAAAATCAGGGTAAATGAACAAAAATATATTCATATAACTTTCACATTGCGAAAAGATACCTCGTCCATCAGAATAAATAATCAAATTATCCCGCAACACAATGAAGTCAAATACCTCGGAATCCACCTCGATCGTCGTTTAACTTGGAAGTCTCATATCGACGCAAAACTTACCCAGATGAGATTAAAAGCAGTGCAAATTAATTGGCTAATCGACAGAAATTCTACATTAAAGTTGGATTGCAAACTTTTGTTGTACAATGCAATTCTAAAGCCAATCTGGTGTTATGGAATTCAATTATGGGGTACTGCCTCAGCATCCAACATTGAAAAAATTCAAAGGGGTCAAAATAAGATTCTACGTACAATTACTGCAGCTCCATGGTACGTTAAAAATTCTAGAATTTACAAAGATTTAGGCATTCCTTTGGTGAAAGTCGAACTTACAAAATACGCCTCAAAATATGTCAGCAAACTTGAACACCATCCAAACCCACTTGCACGAGACATCCTTAACTTTAGTGGCCATGTTCGGTTGAGAAGGAGGGATACCCTTGTTTTAACTCAAGCGCAAAACAGATGACTGGATCAGTGGATGTAAATTTGTTGTAGTATCATAATATTTTGTCTAGCACTGGCTGGACTTATTATTTTCTTTTAGTATTAAGATTCGAAAACTTGTTGTCATTTCATTTCTGAAGATTCAATAAATAAATTAAATGTATTAAAAAAAAAAAAAAAGATGCTTCTGACACAGCTATCGGCGCTACCCTTGAGCAGAAAATTGCTGGTGCCTGGAGACCTCTCGGTTTCTTTTTACGAAAATTATCATCAGCCGAAAAAAATTACAGTACATATGATAGGGAATTACTTGCGATTTATGATGCTGTTAAATACTTCCGTCACATGCTTGAAGCTCGACACTTCGTTATTAAGACCGATCATAAACCACTAGTTTATGCGTTTTCTCAAAAACCGGAGAAAGCTTCACCTCGACAATTAAGACATCTTGACTTCATTTCTCAGTTCACTACTGAAATAGTTTATTTGTCCGGTTCTGAAAATACAGTAACAAATGCATTATCGCACCTTAATGAAATTTCAATGCCATCAACAATCTCATTGGAAGTACTACAATCAGCTCAAGAAGTAGGCGAAGAACTAAAAATGTTAATGGAAGATAATAGTTCACTGAAACTCCAAATCGTTCATATTGATTCTTCATCAGTTTATTGCGATGTATCAACTGGATATGTTCGCCCTTATATCCCCCAAGAACTTCACCAATAAATTTTTAATGGGATACACAATTTGTCTCACCTAAGTGGTAAGGTTACTCTACAACAAATTCGAAAAAACTACGTGTGGCCGACAATGAAAAAACAAATCATAAACTGGGCTCGAAATTGTTTGTCTTGCCACAGAGCGAAGATCATAAGGCACAACCGATTACTGCCAAACAAAATCGATATTCCAGACAATCGTTCTGACCATGTGCATATCGTAGATATCGTAGTGATGCCACTTGTACAAGGTCACAGATATTGCCTTACAATGATCGACCGATTTTCTCGTTGGACTGAAGCTGTTCCGTTGAAGGACATGTCTGCCCAGACTGTCGCAGCAGCATTTTGGTCAAATTGGATATCTCGTTTCGGTTGTCCTAAAACTATTACCACTGATCAGGGTACTCAATTTGAATCTGAATTATTTAAATCACTTGGAAATTTTATTGGTTCAAAGCATTCATGAAAGGTGTCACAGATCGTTCAAGGCTGCTCTAATGTGTCACCCTAATGTATCATGGATTGATATTCTACCGACAGTTCTGCTTGGACTTAGAACCGCATTCAAAGAAGACCTTAAAGCATCATCTTCCGATTTACTTTATGGTGGCTCATTACGTCTTCCGAATGATTTTTTTGATGAAACCAATAATTCCGTCGACTCTTTTTTACAAAAACTTCGAAAGCATTTTAATCTTCTCCGTCCTACACCAACATCTCATCACAATAAAGGAAAGATGTTCATATTTAAAAATCTCCATGATTGTACTCACGTCTTTCTGCGTACTGATGCTGTTCGAGAACCCCTCCAGGTACCCTACACTGGTCCCTACGAAGTGGTAGAACGACTGTCAGACCGAGTATACAAAATTCGAATCAAAGAAAAGGATGTAAACGTATCTGCAGACAGATTGAAACCAGCTTTCATCATAAATGATACTCAGCAAAACTCAAATTTGGAAATTCCTAATATAGTACCTGATCAACAAAATACAAATTTTACTTCTCAAAGAATTTCATCTGCTCCTAAAGCAGTCACGAATGTTACGCAACGTAGCCAAACGCCTACAGAATTATCGTTCCAGTCAGATACTAACTTTGGCACTGGAGAGGGGGTGGATGTGGCAGCACCAAGCCTGCCTTGTTTACAAAACCAACCATCTGGTAACTCGTCAGAAAATAGAAGACAAAAAGACAGACGCAATCAGATTTTGATTCCTCGTGTCGTGTTTGCAACTACTTGTTGTTAAATTAGTTTTACGAACATAAAATCTTTTAATTTAAAATAAATAAGAAAAAATAAAATATATATTATTAAAATAGTTGTAAATAATAAACGTGTTTTATTCCACCCGCAACTATAAACGCTTTGCAAATTTTTATTTTGTTATGGAGGGAAAACAAACTTTAAATATCAAATTCAGGGATGATATAAACAAAAATAGTAATTTTAGTAGTGGCATCATTCATTTTCAGAGTTGATTTTTTTAAAGTTAGCAGACGTTTGCAAATTGTTTAAGGCCTTATGACACTACATTTTTAATGCATTGTTCCAGTTTTGGTGAAAAGTACAAATATAATGTAATAGAAAAATTTACCAAGTGCAAAGAGTTCAGCAGTATTAAGATAAATGGCAAACTGTTAAACATTTTAATAAAGTTAAGTTTATCAGTAACGAGTAAAATAAATGCTTGAAATTGTGTAAAGAGAAATATATATTGTTACAGTATTTATCGCTTATATGCACGTCGGTTATTTGCATTTAACGTTTATATGCATCCCAACATGAGTAATTTTCTATTCGTAATTAATATAACCGATTTTTATACATGCATTTCTCGCTTATAAGCACGAAAAGTCGTGCAAAATTTGAAATGCATATAAGCGATAAATACTGTATATATTAAAGTAATAAAACGTTTAATGCATTGTTCAACAAAGTTATTTAAAATAAATGTAATTATTAATAAAACAAAATAAGAATGTTAAGATATATTATATCATTAAGAGAAAATTTTAATTTTTGAATAAATCTGCGTGTGTATTAAAATATGCTCGCAATAGGCAAATGGTGTCAATTGTATTGTCATTAAGGATGGTTCTAATTTTTGTGCAAATTAACCCTGCTGCAGAAAAAGCTCTTTCTGATTCCACACTCGTCGGCTTTACTGTCAAGAGGTGGTTGAACGCTATCGTCAGATACTTTCCACGCTTTTGTTCTTTTTCAAGGAGTGCGATTTCTTTTTTTATTACTTTTGTTAAAATCGTGGTATTGGTTACGTTGGAAATTTTATTCAATTTTATTTTATTTTGATTTTTAATGGCCAATTGTAGCCTGTCTTTCATTGTTAACTGGGTTGATTCAGGGATTTCTTCTACATCATCAGAAGACTCGTTTGAATCATTTGTCGAGTTACATTCATTTCTCATGTTCAATATAGAACGAAGCGTCACAATAGTTTGTATCAATGAAGGTTTATGTAGTTTTAACCTAATAATAAAAAAAAATATTTCTTAAAATATAACATTTTATATTTAAATTTAACTTCAATTGGAATGAAATATTTATCAACAATTACCGAAATTGCCGGTATTTTTCTTTTAAATTTACCGGTAAATTCGGTAATCAATACGACCGGTAAAACCGGAAAACCGGTTAACCGGAGAGGGAAGTAATAAAAAAGATGCTCATAATTATAAAAATTGCATAAACCCTCCAATCTATTCTGTTGACATAGATAGAGAAATAATAGATATTATTTCACCTCCGGAGCTGCATTTGTTACTAGGCGCGGTAAATCATATAAGTATATAAACATATGTTAGTTGAATTTGAGGAAGAAAGTTTAAAATGGGCCACACAGTGAAATGTTTCTCGAGAAATATTTAATAAAAGTCATTATAATCATTTGCAGAAAATACGTGTAAAACTTTATTAGAAAAAGTGGATATCTTACGATCCTATCAAAATTTAGGCTGCCTAAAGTATGTTCAGTGCTTTCAAGACTTTCGCGAAGTTGTTCATTCTTGTTTCGGGAGTATTCTGGACCCAAAATTCACCGATCATATTAACAATTTTCGTAAAAGCTTTCTTGACTTAAATATCAGCATTACACCTAAAATTTATGCGGTCTGTTACCATATTGAATATTTTTGCAACAAATCAAAGAGAGCTTTGGGTATTACAGCGAACAGTCTGTAGAATCTGTGCATGCTGATTTAAAAAAAAATTGGCAAAATACAAAGTAAAAAAGGATAATGCTAATTTCTGTAATAATTTATTAAAAGCTGTGCGAGAATAAATGAATGAATTAATTTAATAATATTTAATAAATTAAATGATGTCAAAATCGATAAGGGCTTTTATTTTGTTGTTACACTCGTATTACATTATTTATTCGGTTTTTAAACAAGTATATTTACATTTTTCAGTTGTCTTCTCGTAAAATATGATTTTATTTTACAGTTACCTGCCTAATTATTGAGAAATATTATTATTATATACTTTTTTAAGTGCCAGTCAGATTTTTTTCTAAATTAGGAATTTGTCGAAAACAGTTATATTATAAGTACAAAAATAAATTTTTTACAAAAACGGCTAAGCGGATTTTTTTAATTTTTGCGGGATTTTGTTTCCTAAGCACAAATATGTGATCTCGAGCAAAAAAATTCGATGTGCCCTTACCCCCCCCCCCCAATTAAGTTAGGTTCAAGGCCACCGTGTCCCTTTTTTATAAATAAAATTCATGTTCATCAGTAAATGATGGTAAGAATTGGTAATTACATAAATGGTGAAAATTAGATAAAATTTCTATACAACAGATTAAAAAACACTGAATAAAGATTAGAGTTGTGACCGGTCATTTTCGTTCATTTATCCGAGACTGATTCGTTCATTCAATTCGTTCAATCGTTCACTTTGAACGAATGAATACAACACTTATTGAATGTGATTTTTTTCTTGTCTGTTGACAAACAACAGCTGAACGAAATTGATCCGTACACTATTGAACGAAAACCGTTCAGTTAAATGACCGGCTCATTCCGTTCAATGAAGTGATCCGTTCATTTTAACCCGTTCGTTCATAAACGAAACAGCTCTAATAAAGATATTCTAGGCGTAATACCAGTTTAGTTTTTGTATTTCTCATTATATTTAAGTGGAGCACTCTAACTTGTTAATATTCTAATTGCTTTTAATTTAATTATTTTTATCTGTTCTAGTCGGTAGTTATATCTGGAGAATCTGGTGCTGGAAAAACGGAAACTACAAAATTCATTCTTCAATATCTATGCGCTGTAACTTCTAACGTTTCAACATGGATTCAGCAACAAATTTTAGAAGCAAACACAATTTTAGAAGCCTTTGGTAAGTTCGCATGAAATCGAATAATCTAATTAAAAAATTAAAGATATATTGTCTTGGCTATAAAATATTTTAACGTAAATACATAGAAAATATTAGTAGAAATAAAGGCTGTTTTCATAAACGCAGTATGCAATGCAACATTTCATTGCATAGAGTTTGTTGAGGCCACACTGTACTTATTGCCAACATCACGTGCGGTTGATTTCAACTAGCATTGTTACTCACATTAGCAAGTATATATGTTGCGTGTGCTATTGTGATTGACAGACTCGTTGGTTTCATCTGTCACTTAGCTTGCGCCATTGCATTTTTAAATCATCTCGAAGCAACACATTGTTAACAAAAAAAGTTAAAGTTATTTAAAAGTAAAACAATAAAATTAAAAGAAACCAAAAAACCTCAAACAACAAAAAAGAAAACAAATAAATAAAGTTTACGAAGACACTAAATATATCGAAATAAAGTGTTTCATTTCGTTTACCAACAACCCAATTGGAATCAACAACATCTAAGGGTCGCCAGCGGACGGACAGACAACTTACATACATCAGTGAGCCCCAAACATTGGTCCTTCTCCGGTAAATAAAACACAAACATTAACAACAAATTTGGCAACTTCGAGGTATGTACACATTGAATTTACATTAAAAGTCAGCAAGTGTGTCCCAAAGAATTTAAAAGGAATTTGTTTTGTTGCTCGTTGTCGCCATTTTTGGTTGCCCGTTATAAATTTTTTTTGGCTCGTTTTTTTTATGGTCCTCTGCTACGCCGCTGCCGGCAAAAGCGCCTTTTTGTTGTACTTTTTATAACTGTGGACATTTTTTATTTTGAAGCCATCTTTTTTTAAATACGATTTGTTGTAAAAACTAACCTAACTTTTTTGGTAAATAATTTTGATTGTGGAAATAACTTTTGGTTCGAAATATTTACTATTTGTATATTATTGTGAAAAATCTTTTTGGCTCAAAAAATTTACAATTTCGTTTTATCATTAAAATAAAAGTTTGATTTGTTACAAAATGGCTCTTTTGGACAAATTCAATGAAATAGTAGAAGAAATTGTAAGATTTGAAGCAAGGCTCAAGGAAGAAGATTTTTCGGTATACACAAATGATGCTTTGGAATTTGAAAGGGCGGAGCTCAATGAATTGTGGACGAAATTTAAGAATTGTTATGAAACTTGCGTAGGGGAGTTAGGAGAGAAAAAGAAAGAGCTTATACCCATTCACGCAAAGCACAGCCAAACCCACAAGATTCATGTAAAATGTATTAACGTATTGGCTAGAGCAAAACGTAGGTTACTAAAAGAAGATACATCCTCATCTAAGTCAGTGGCTCCCAAACAGGGTACTTCTATACCAATCCAAGCATGCGATGTAGAAGTTTTTCGTGGTGATTATGCTTCATGGCCCACATTTAGAGATTTATTTACCACAATTTATATAAATAATGATCGTTTAGGCCCTGTTGAAAAATTGTGTTACCTTTATCAAAAAACAGAAGGGGACGCAAGGGAAGTAAATAGAAATATTACCGTGACTGCTGATAATTTTGAGGTTGCCTGGGAAAATTTAAAAGCAACCTATGAGAATAAAAGGGTATTATTTAATAGTCAGATGAATTTGTTATACAATTTGGCTCCGTGTCAAGGGGAATCATCTGCTGAAATTAAAAGGCTCCAGAGGGAAATAAATAATTGCATATCGACTTTAAAACTGTATAAAGTTGATGTGGAGGCTTGGGAACCACTTTTTGTTTTCCATTGCTCAATTAGATTACCTGAGCAAACACTGAATTTATGGGAACAATCTGTAAAAAATAAATCAGAAATTCCAAAGTGGAAAGAAATTAATGATTTTTTGACCGACAGATTTCGGGCGCTAGAAAGCGTTTCCAACATTCGTGCCAGTGGTTCTCAAACTATTTTCAATAATACCCAAAACCAAAATAAGCCTAAACAATTTAAAACACATCACACTAAAGCCAATATGGCCCAATGCAAATTATGCAAGCAACCACATGAAATAAGTCAATGTGGTAAATTTTTGAACATGGACTACAAGAGTCGTATTTCCACTTTGCGAAAATTTAAATATTGTTTTAACTGTTTGAAAGTAGGACATATGTTTGGCGATTGTCCTAATAACAATGGTTGCTCTAAATGTAAAAGAAAACATCACAATCTTTTACATAGGGATTTTGTTCCAAAACCAGTTACGGGTAATAGCACAATTGTTGAGGCCCAAAATAAGGAACAGACGACCACTCAGTCTGTACCAGTTGCTTCATCTTCTAATGTAGTTCAGAATCATCATCACTCGGCTTCGAAAAGGGTTTTATTAGCTACTGCATGGATAAATATAGAAAATAATGGCTCAAGTTATAAAGTAAGAGCGTTAATTGATCCGTGCTCAGATGAGAGCTTTATTTCTGAAAAAATTTGTAGATTATTAAATCTGGCTACATTACCGACATCGGCTGAAATAGCAGGTTTGGGCGGTGAAATAATAAGCCATGTTGATAAAATGGCTTCGTTTACTGTAACTTCGTTGATCAATCCGAACTTGTCACTAAAAGTTACAGCTTTAGTAGTATCCCAAGTAACTGGAGATGTTCCAACACATTCCTTTAGCCCTGATAAAAATATTATGCTGCCAGGGTTAGAGTTTGCAGATCCAACATTTTATAATAGTGGCTCTGTAGATATATTGTTAGGAGGTGATGTTTATCCCTCAATACTACGAGGTGGTGTGAAGCATGGTATTTTTGATTCCCTAGTGGCTCAAGAAACCATATTTGGTTGGGTGGTAACAGGTCCAACGAATCCACAGCGTACAGTAAGAAGGTCTTATTTAACCAAAGTTTCAATTGATGAGCAATTAGCAAAATTTTGGGAGCTTGAGGAAATTTCTCAGAAACCAGTAGTCTCAGAAGGAGACAAGTTATGTGAAGAAATATTTAGATCAACATTTAGGAGAAATTCAGAGGGAAGATACATAGTTAATTTGCCATTTAAATCAGATTTCTCAGCTCTTGGTCCAAATAGAAACATAGCTCTGAGTCAATTTTTGAGAAATGAAAATTCATTGATGCGTAGACCACAAAACAAGATTTTATATGATGAGGTCATTAAAGAATATTTGACATTGGGACATATGGAGAAAATTGAATATCCTGAAATTGGCCCAAGCTATTACTTACCTCATCATGGCGTTTTTAAGCCAGAAAGCACTACAACAAAATTGAGGGTAGTGTTTAATGCCTCCAGTGTTACAACTAGTGGCAAAAGTCTGAACGACATTTTGCACGTTGGGCCTGTACTTCAAAATGATTTAGTTTATTTGATTCTTAAATGGAGGTTTTATAAGCTGGTGTTTAACGCGGATATAACAAAAATGTACAGGCAGATTCTAGTTAACCCTGAGCATGCTCGTTTTCAACAGATAGTTCATCGTGGTTCTCCAGACGAAGAGATAACAGATTACAAATTAAAAACTGTCACCTTTGGGATCAATTGTGCTCCATATTTGGCACTTAGAACACTGTTACAACTGGCAAGTGACGAGGAACGTTATTACCCATTAGGGGCAGAAATATTGCGGAACTTTATGTATGTAGATGACGCTCTGGTAGGTGCACACAGTTTACCCGATATTTTAGAGGCCCGAAATCAGTTAATAGCAATATTGAAGTCTGGTGGTTTTGATTTAAGAAAGTGGACCTCGAACAATAAAGAAGTATTAGAAGGGCTGCCCTCTGAGTATTTAATAAATCAGGATTTTTTACGGTTTGACGATAAAAGTAATGCAAAGACTCTAGGTGTTCGATGGAATGCTTCAGCTGATTATTTTTATTTTACAACGGAAAAAATTCCACTTAAATCTACCTACACCAAGAGGGAAGTGTTATCCGTGATTGCTAGGCTCTTTGATCCAGCGGGTTGGCTCGCTCCTGTAATAATCATAGCGAAGATCTTAATGCAGCAGATGTGGCTCGATAAGATCGATTGGGACGACAATATTAAACCCATAGCTTTTCAAAGTTGGCAAGCTTTTATTAGTAGATATAACGATATCAATGAAATCACTGTTCCACGGTGGATTATGTACACGCCTGGCTCAATTATAGAATTTCATGGCTTCTGTGATTCTTCAGAGTTAGCTTATGCAGCGGCTTTGTATGTCAGAGTTAAAACGGGAGATAATATATATTCTAACTTATTGGTTGCAAAATCAAAAGTGGCTCCAGTTAAAAAACCTTCAATACCACGGTTAGAGTTATGTGGAGCAGTGTTATTAGCAAAGTTAGTAAATAGTGTTGCGCCCCAATTTTCAATAAAAAATTATGCGTTGTATTTATGGTCCGATTCAACCATAGTGCTGGCTTGGTTAAAAAAACCACCATGCAGCTGGAAAACTTTTGTGGCCAACAGGGTAGCAACCATTTTAGAAAAAGTGGGCAATAAAAACTGGAATCATGTAGTTTCCCAAGAAAATCCTGCAGATCTAGCAACCCGGGGGCTGACTCCTGTGGAGTTAAAGAACTGTA
Source organism: Bellardia pandia (assembly GCA_916048285.2). NCBI lineage: Eukaryota > Metazoa > Arthropoda > Insecta > Diptera > Calliphoridae > Bellardia > Bellardia pandia. The sequence goes on from OU696529.1 coordinate 88,709,528, forward strand.
GGCTGTGGTGGAATGGTCCACATTGGCTCACATTAGAGAAAAGTTCGTGGCCTTCATTACCAGCAGAATTTGAAACGACTGAAGAAATAAAGAGCGTTCAGGTACATGTTGCTAGATCTGCTGTTAAGGAGGATGTTTTAGAACGGTTTTCAAGTTTGCCCAGAGCTATACACGTTATTGCCTACATCTTTCGTTTCTTTTTCGCGGTTAAATCTGGCTCCACGAAAAAAGCACGACATATCTCGTTGATTGTAACGGCTGAAGAGTTAACCTTTGTAAGAAATCGCCTGTTTTTGCTCTCCCAAGAGATATATTTTGCCAATGACTACCAGAAACTGCTTACCAAGGGGCAACTTGAGAAAAGTAGCCCGTTGTTGACTCTCACGCCCTTTCTTGATGAACATAAAATTATTCGGGCTAACGGCCGCCTCAGTGCATCTATGAATTTGTCCTATAGTGAACGCCATCCAATAATATTAGCTTATAAAAGTAGATTGGCTCGTTTGTATGTTGAGTTTATACATAAAATGACACATCATGGAGGTTTAAAGTTAGTTCATAGCGTGGTTCGACATGAATGTTGGATACTTAAAGCTAAGAATTTAATAAAGGTCTGCATCAATAACTGCAAAAATTGTGTTTTACACCGAAAAGTGCGCCAAGGGCAGATTATGGCAGCGTTGCCCATAGAAAGAACGACCTTGAGTAGGCCCTTTACAAATACGGGAGTGGACTTTGCTGGCCCTTTTGAAATTAAAAGCTTTACCGGCCGATATTGTCGAATTACAAAGGGTTATGTTTGCCTCTTCGTCTGCTTCGCGACGAAAGCCATTCATCTTGAAGCTGTTAGCGACCTAACCACCTCTGGTTTCTTAGCTGCGTTGGCCCGTTTTATTGCGCGTCGAGGTTGCCCAGATTGCGTATATTCAGATAATGGCCGTAATTTCGTTGGCGCGGCCAAAGAAATAGCTGCTAATTTCGACAAACATTTGGCCACTATCCGAGATGCCGCGCTAGATAAATATGGACATCAACACTTAAAATGGCACTTTATTCCCGCCGCAGCGCCTCATATGGGAGGACTGTGGGAGGCAGGGGTTAAGAGTTTTAAGACGCACTTTAAAAAGGTAGCTGGTCAGGTAAAATATACATTTGAGGAGTTTTCTACGCTTCTGGCCACCATAGAAGCATGTCTCAACTCCAGACCTTTAGGACCTTTATCTGATAACATTGAGGATCTCACTGCGCTTACGCCTGGTCATTTTCTAATTGGCTCTGCGATGTTGACTCCAGCTGAACCTGAAGAACTTAGCTCTGCCTTGAGCGTGATAAATCGCTGGAGAAAAGTCAAAGCTATGCAACACGACATATGTCGCCGATGGAAGTCAGAATACCTGACGGAATTGTATAAGCGTTATAAATGGAAATCGCCGCAACCTAATCTTAAAGAAAATGATTTAGTAGTCCTTAGAAATGAACCCCTTTGCCCTACTGAATGGCGTTTAGGCCGTATTGTAAAAATTTACCCAGGTAGGGATGGAAAAGTGCGGGTAGTTGATATAAAAACGCAAAATGGTGTTATTAATAGGCCCATTCATAAATTGGTCCTTTTACCCAACTCCGCTGAGCAATAAAATTCATCGCTTGATACACGTATTCATTTAGTTTGGTCCAATTGATTAACATTCGCCTTTAATTCGATTTCTTCATACTTTCATTTCTTATAGTGCAACATGACAGACGCGTGGTTCAACACTGATTACGGCTGCCCGTTATGCAATCGCCTCCATGCTATTCGGCAGTGTTCAAAATTCCTGACTATGAGAGTGGAATTGAAGCGACGAACCGTCATTAGCTATGGGTTATGCAAAAGTTGCTTGGCCCAATCGCACGAGCTGCGCGACTGCAATAGTCTTGACCGTTGCAAAAGATGCCATCGGCAACACAACACTCTGCTGCATCCCGTAGACCCTGCCAACGTGTGGTTCCCGATGACGGTCGAGATGAAGCTATATCCGCATCAGGGGTCCTCACGATATATGGAAGTTCGAGCAAGAATAAACCCAAACTTCGCCCGCACTTCAATCCACAAAATGTTTGCCATTTCCGCAGGCTGCAATATTCTACAAAATCGAGCTTGGATAACCGTGGCACATCGCTTATACAGCCATAGGAAAATTGTGGTCCAATGCGCTGTTGAAGAACACTTTTTCCTCACTACGCCATCGGTCGATTTAAATCAGGAGTGGGTTAGTCGTAGAAAACGAGGTGTTGTCCTAGCCGACCCTGACTGGTTCCGCTCAGCACCAGCCTATATTGTTCTGGGGGCTGATGTAACCGCCAAGCTGTTAGAAGGGCCTGCAGATGGAAGACCAGGTAAAATTTATTGCCAAAAGACCCTGTTCGGAGAGGCTTTCTTCGGGGAAGGCATCAAGTGTGAGCAGTAAAGGGCCTGGAGCCAAACTAAAATGAAGTCTGCTGTATCACTCATCACTTGCGATCATCATCATATAAGTTTTTTATTTAATTATTAATTAATATTAATTTTAAACTTTAAACCCCTTTCCTTAAGAAAAATGAATTAAAATATGTACCTTTGTGAATTTCATTAATTAAATTTATATTTTATTTAATCTTTAATAACTTTATTTGTTTCATGGCTCATTGGTGTTGGCTCTATGATATGTTGCGCTACTGCCGCAAGGTGGGCGGTATGTTGAGGCCACACTGTACTTATTGCCAACATCACGTGCGGTTGATTTCAACTAGCATTGTTACTCACATTAGCAAGTATATATGTTGCGTGTGCTATTGTGATTGACAGACTCGTTGGTTTCATCTGTCACTTAGCTTGCGCCATTGCATTTTTAAATCATCTCGAAGCAACACATTGTTAACAAAAAAAGTTAAAGTTATTTAAAAGTAAAACAATAAAATTAAAAGAAACCAAAAAACCTCAAACAACAAAAAAGAAAACAAATAAATAAAGTTTACGAAGACACTAAATATATCGAAATAAAGTGTTTCATTTCGTTTACCAACAACCCAATTGGAATCAACAACATCTAAGGGTCGCCAGCGGACGGACAGACAACTTACATACATCAGTGAGCCCCAAACAGAGTTCATAACAGTGTTGTCAGATAATTTTTTTTCTTCCCCCCAAAAAAAAATTTAGAAACCCACTAGATTCTAGACTTTTTTTAAAAAAAACCCCCTAAAGTTTCATCATTCATAACCCTATTAAATTTGAATTGAGGTACTATTATTCTTATATAATATACTCTACTAATAGAAAACATTTGAATTATTCTTCGCTTACATTTTTATGGACTTTTTTTTTTTAAATATTTATTTTTATTAACATCTACTTATTTATATAATTAACAATATTTTGAGGGATTAATTAAATAGTATTACAACAATTAACGTCTTTGTCATTAAATTAAGAAAAGCTACGTATATCACAGGAAAAATTGTCTGAAAAAACCTGGTACATACTTTTAATGTTATAAGAGATTTTACAATAACCACTAATACTCACTCTTTTTGTGCAAAAGAGAATTTCAGTGGCAAATCTCTTATTAGTTCATAAGAAGACATTCTGCATTTTTCGTTAACAGCGTCAGTTCCCTTGCAAATTTATTTATCATAATGTGGCTAAAGTTGCTATGCAGTGCATCAGTGGAGTATCTATGGTGAAGGTTATGAATTATCTTTAGATTTTTGTTTTGTACTATTCGCAATTTCCGTTTGTAGGTTTTAGCAGCTTTATGATACCATACTTGGCAACTATAGGTCATAATTGGCCGAATACACATTTTGTAAATAAGGGTCTTGTTCTTCAAATTAAGTTTAGATCTTCTGTTAATTAAGGGGTAAAGAGCACGACCACATTTAATTGATTTTTCACAAATATAGTTAATGTGTTGTTTAAATGATAGTTTTAATTGATTTTTCACAAATATAGTTAATGTGTTGTTTAAATGATAGTTTTTTATCCAACATAATTCCTAGATATTTAATACTATCCTGCAAGGGAATAGAAACTCCTCTAGAAAATATCTGTTTTGTAGGAATACGTTTTGGAGATTTATTATATGGAAATATAATGGCTTGTGTCTTACCTGCATTGAATTTTATTTTCCATTTATCAAAATATTTGTTTGCAAATTTCAAAAATCCAAAATTCTTCTATTTATCGAATAGGCTCAGAATGCTGATTGGTCTGTAGCTGGAAGGTAATTTAGGATCCTTTCCTGGTTTAGGAATTGGTATTATTTTTGCCTTCTTAAAAATCGTATGTTGTTTTTAAGAACAATACTGTTAATGCCATCTAACCCAGGGGCTTTATTGTTCTTCAATAAACGTACAACAGATTTGATCTCAGTTAAATTGGTGAATTCCACGCTGGTTCTGTTAATAATTTTATTTTCAAGATCTAGAATGAATCTAGAGACAGATGAGTTCATAGGTAAGGGGTTATTTAGCGTGATGGTGTGTTAATTACCAAAAACGTCTGCAATTGAATTCGCTTTTTCAACGCCAGTCTTCAAAACTTCGCCATTAACATAAAGATCAGTGAATGGCATTTTCTTGTTTTTGAGGACTTTTGTTAGTTTCCAAAATTTTTTGGAGCCCTGAGGCAAATTTGAAATAAATTTAGACCATGATTCGTTTCGGTCTTTTTTAAGGTGGAAGTCAATGAGTTTATTCAGTTGCTTCAGAATACTTTTTAATTGATTTTTTGAATTTAAGGCCCCACACCTTTGAAACTTACGTTTGTATTTGTTCCTTTGACTAATTAGCATTTTACTAATACATAGTATAGATTTCTCGTTGCCATGAATTTTTGCGACCGACAGGTATTTTGGATAAAGATTGACGTGAACGAACTTAACAGAAATTTCTTAGATGTGCCAAGAGTTGACATCGACACTGATTTCTACGATTTCGAGAATATCTCAGCATTTGGTAGTGGTCGCAGTACTTTTGAATTCTGTTGTGTAACTGATTCTGATGTTTTAGCAGCTATTACTCATGTTAAGTCCAATTCAGTAGGAGTTGACAATATGGACCCTCGCTTCGTGAGAATACTTTTACCTTACATTTTACCTTATTTAACTTACCTTTTTAATTCAATAATAACTCGTAGTGTTTTTCCTCAGATCTGGAAGCAATCGAAAATAATACCAATACCCAAATCTAGAACTGAATATCGCCCCATTGCAATACTTTGCTTCTTATCTAAGGTTTTGGAAAAGCTATTGCACAGACAAATTACGGATAATGTACAAATTTGTTCCCTAATGACAGCAAAACAATCGGGCTTCCGACCTAATCACAGTTGCATTACTGCGTTAGCTGAAGTATCAGATAATATTTGACAAAACTTAGACGATGGTAATGTCTCGTTACTTGTTCTTCTGGACCATTCTAAGGCTTTTGACTCCGTCGAATATAATATTCTATGCTCTAAACTTACAAAACTATTTAATTTCTCCTCCTCCGCTATCTCGTTGCTTAACTCGTATCTTATTGGGCGTGCACAGGCGGTTTTCTCAAACAACTCCATTTCAGAGGTTCTCCCAGTATTAAGAGGTGTACCACAGGGTTCCATCCTGGGTCCTCTGTTATTTTCTTTATATATTAATGACCTCCCTTTGCAGTTATCGCATTGTAGTATACATATGTATGCTGATGACGTGCAATTGACACTCGGATTTCCTCTTAATGACTTAACTGAATATGTGGCCAAATTGAATAGCGATCTGTCAAGAATACATTGCTGGGCAACGGCAAATGGGCTTTGTCTCAACCCAAAAAAATCAAAATGTTTGCTAATACAAAAGAGACGTTCTGCACAGATTTGCGAACTCAACATACTTCTGAATAACGTACCTATAGAAATTGTGTCACACTCAAAAAACCTTGGGATAGTTCTCAATGATAGGTTGCCTTGGTCAAATCATGTTAATGCTATTGTAGGTCAAACGTATGCTAAACTACGATCACTCTGGCGAACCCAACATTTTACCCCGCAAAATATAAGAATGCTATTAGCAAAAACGTACATTATGCCCGGTTTACTCTATGGCTGTGAGCTTTTCGCCAGCTGTGATTCCGTAAGTAAGCAAAAGTTAAACGTAGTTTTCAATAATGTAGTTCGATACGTGTATAGTATTAAACGTTTTGATCATGTGTCGAATTTTTCCCGCTCAATTTATGGCGTTTCATTCGAAAACCTTATAAATGTCAGAACACTTGTGCTCCTTCATAAAATTATTTATACTGGTAAGCCTTTCTATCTTTATCAGAAAATTCACTTTAATAGAAGCAACAGGGGAAAGAAAATTGTACCATTAAGGCGCTGCAGTCTTGTTTCCGAGTGGCAATTCTTTATACATGCTGTTCGTCTTTGGAATTTGCTCCCTCATAACATTCAGCTCCTTAGTAATGCAAACGCATTTAAGAAAAATCTTTTTGAACACTTTAAGTGATTTTTAAATTATTTTGTTTAAAAAACTTCCTAACTTTGATTTTTATATGGGTACTTGTACATACAACTTCATAACATTTTTATTTAATTTAATTTTATTTCCATTTTACTACTGTTTTCATCTTTTTATTGATATTTTTTTTTTCTTCTTTCTTAATTTTTTTCACCTTTCACATTTTTTATTATGTTCTAATTGTTTCAATCGTAAATTATACTTATTGTACAATTATTGTTTACTTATTTTCGTACTTTGTCTTCTTTATTTGTATTCTAAACTTTAATTCAATTAACTTTAAATTTAACTTTAACTTTAAATCTAAAATTCCTGTACTTTAATTATAAGATTTAATCTTGTTGTACAGGATAAACACATTAAATAAATAAATAAATAAATAAAACTTCAATTTATCAAAATAAAAATCTAGATTATCCGAGTGAGTATCTCGGTGGTCAATGTTTAGACCCCTAATTTCATTTTCGACCCAGTTTTGGATCAAAGTCCAGTCTGCACGATAATACAAGGGAACTGAGTAAGTCATATTTTCAACGTATCCAGAAATGATAGAAGATATTGGTATGTGGTCCGATTGTAAGATGTCCGTGTGTGTCTCTAGGTCTGAGAAATTAAGACTCGAGTTTGATAAAAGAATATCCACTGTAGAAGGGTGGACAGGATTGATATTTTGACCGAAGCGAGTATAATTATTTGGGTAGTATATGAAGTAGTTTGACTGGAGGCAGTGATTGTAGAGCGCCTTACCAGCTGAGTTACTTGAAACACAGTTCCAATGTGTATGTTGAGCATTCAGATCACCGAAAATGAAGAAGTCGTTACAAGAGGAAGTTAATTTATCCAAGTCACCGCTGAAATTGGAAGTGTGGATTGGGTTGTTCGCTGATGTAAATGTAACTGGTCTGTTATTAACAATAACTTGAATTGAAATGTTTTCAGTAGTATTTGTTTTAATCCTTGGTAACAATAAATGATTAATATTATTTTTAATTGCGATTAGGACTCCTCCGCCATGTGTAGATCGGTCCTCGCTATAGATTTTGTAGCCACCAAGTTGAATCTTGTGGTGTGGTTTCAAAAAAGTCTCATTTAAGAGGATAATATCGATTTTACTTTTTTTAATAAAATATTCCAGCTGGGCTGCTGTTGACTCGGTAGTTTTACCTTGGGCATTCCAATGCATAACATGAACATTTTGTAAACTCATTGAATTATATAGCATGTCGTACTTGTTTTGGCATTTTTGCAAAGCATCGACAGCTTCAAAAAATATTTCCAAAAGTCTTTTATTGGATATGTCATCTTCATTTCTTTTGTTGTAGCTATTGTTTTTAGCTACTTCTGAATATAGGTTATTAAAAACGCTGAAATTACGAGTATTATTTTGTTTATCCTGCCTGGGAAATTGAGGATAGTCTTGATCGTTTAGATTAAAATAAGAGGTATTATTTCTGTTAATTGATGCTCTTGATTTGGATGTTACTCTTTGTCTGATCTCTATATATTCCTGACGACTTGGGCATCTAGGGTCATCAGCTCTGTGATTTACACTCTTTAAGTTCTTTTTTATGCAGGTATAACACTTATAGATTATGTTATCCCATATTTGACATTTTTTAAGAGTACAGTCTGAATAATCAAGATTTCCAGCACAGGCCGAGCACACTACGCCACGATTACAGTTTCTCGCACCATGCCCATACATGGCACATTTGGTGCATTGTGTGGGACCTTTGTTGCCCTTTAGAGGTTTTCTCCAGTAAACATAAATATTACAAAAATACCTTATTTTCATAACCTCTCTTTGACACATGTTGGCGGTCAAATTAGATCATATAAAGCGCATCATCTACACTGGATCGTTTCGTTTCCAACTCCTTAACGCTAACAGGTTTAATATTATGCGATCCAACAAACTCGTCACATATTATTTTGGGATCTATCTTAGGTAGACCAAATAAAACAAGTTTAAATGTTTTAGCGTCTTTCAACTCATGAGTATAAAACAGAAGTTGTTTTTCCTTGAGAACTCCCAATGCTTCATTGTACAGCGATAGTGAGTTGGCTAAAATTTTAGTTCCAATATGTTATGGTAATGACTACTTCATTGTAATTGTAACAACACTAATGGTATTTATTAAGTCCTCTATGGTAACCCTTAAATGTTAAGTACTATTTTATACAATTATGTGTTATATTTATTTTATAAGGATTATTAAATAAAGAGATCTTGAATATAACACAACATGGTGTCAGGTGTGAACCAAAAATAAAAAATTCTGAAAAACGAAAAAAAAGTGTACAAAATGGAAGACAAGCTTCAAGTGGTGGAAAATACATCGTCATATATGTCATCGACGCCATTTTTTAATGTTAAAGCTCGTAATGTCGCTACGGAATGGGCTAACTGGAGTGAGCAATTTAAGCTTTTTTCTTGGCTTCGAATTTGGAAAAGGAAGCTGAACAAAGAAAAGTTGCGCTATTGTTGCATGGGGCCGGCTTGCCTGCATATTTTCAATTCGTTTAATGTCGATATGGATACAATAAAATACAATGACTTGCTTAAGTTATTTGAGGCGCATTTTATTCCTAAAATTAACATTGCCATGGAACGGCATGCGTTTTTTACGCGACAGTAGAAAATTGAAGAATCCATTGGGCAATATGCGACCACTTTAGAAAATTTGAGTAATTCTTGTGAGTTTGGTTCGTTGCGTGAAAGCTTGGTAAAGGATATTTTTATTTGTGGTCTCTCACATAATAATAAAAATATTAAGGAACGTTTGCTGAGTGAAGGAAATATCGATTGGAAGAGAGCTTTGGAGATTGCCAAAGGTATAGAGATGGCGAAGGAAAATTTAGCCAGTATACAAAATGTGCAAGAAGAAGAAGCACCAGTGGTAGCGGCAATACAACGTTTTAAAAAGAAGCAGCCGTATCAACAACAACAACGCTATCAAATGCAACCGTTTCAACAGCAGCAAAAGCAACAACAATCGGCGGTCATTTGTAAAAAATGTGGTCAAAAACACAACAACAAGTGCCCGGCTGAGGGTGTTACATGCAATGCATGCGGAAAATTAAATCACTATGCGAGGATGTGTTTTTCAAGAAATTCTAGTAATTTGAACAAAAACAAATATGTAAAAAATATTTTTGATAACATGGAAGAAGAAGAAGAAGATGAAGAAAGTCTATTTGTTGGAACCATCGGTGAAAAGCTTAGCAAAAATATATGGAACGTCAATGTAGAAATGAATGTGAAAGCAGTAGTTTGCCAGGTGGATACGGGAGCCCAAACGAATCTGATGTCCATCAACACTTTCAACGCCTTAGGTATCAGTAAGGTAGATAATAAGGTATATAATAATATATTTACATTTAGTGGGGAAAAGTTACCTATAGTTGGGAAAACTTTTGTAGATTTTTTATATAATAATGTAATTTATTCTGCATCCTTCTATATTGTGAACATGAAATGTAACAACATTATTGGTCTTGAAATGGCTACCACAATGAATTTAATTAAGAAAATTAACACAATAAATTGCGAGGCGATTTTGGAAAAGTACACGGGGATTTTTCATGGCTTAGGACAGCTTAGGGAAGAGTGTCATTTACAAATTAAAGCAAATTGTCAACCTGTAATAGATCCGCCGCGTCGTGTACCGTTTAGTCTACATGAGCCATTAAGGAATGAAATTGATAGAATGGTTAAATTGGGTGTAATTACGGAGGTAAAGGAACCTACAGATTGGGTAAATTCAATTGTATAGGTAAGGAAATCGAATGGTAATTTGAGATTGTGTTTGGATCCACGGAATTTGAATAGGGTAATTATGAGACCTAGATTTGATTTGCCTACGATAGATGAATGTAAATCTCGTATGAGTAGTTCAAAATTTTTTAGTTTACTAGATGCTAATTCTGGTTTTTGGATGATTAGACTTGATGATGAATCGTCTAGGTTGTGTACCTTTAACACCCCATTTGGGAGATATCGTTTTCTACGTTTCCCATTTGGCATAAGTTCAGCACCCGAGATATTTCATGCCGAAATGATAAGACTTTTTGGTTTTATATCAGGTTTGGTAATATATATGGATGATTTTTTGATACATGCGCCAAGTGTGAAAAGGCATAACGAAATTTTGAATCAAGTCCTAGAAAGGGGAAAGAAAGTGGGTCTAAAATTTAATAGGACCAAGTCACTGATTCTCAGAACTGAGGTAAAGTTTATTGGTCATATTTTTAGTGAAATGGGTGTAAGACCCGATGACAAGCGAATAGAATCGATTGTAGCAATGCCCGTAACAAAGAATAAACAGGAATTACAACGTTTTTTGGGGATGATTACCTATTTAGGATATTTTATTGACAATTTGTCACATAAGAACAAGCATTTAAGGGATCTTTAGAAGAATGATTCTGTATGGATTTGGAACAGTGAACAACAGATTGAATTTGATAATTTAAAGAAGGAAATTACGAAAGCCCCGGTTTTAGCGTACTACGATACGAACAAAACTATTACATTGTCAGTGGATGCTTCGAAGTTTGCTGTGGGAGCTGTTATAATGCATGGTGAAAACCCTATAGCATATGCATCTGCATCTCTGACTGCCAGTCAGATGAATTACGCACAAATTGAAAAGGAATTATTTGCTATATTATTTGGGTGCACACGTTTCCATCAATATATTTATGGTAGAAATGTAACTGTTGAAACAGATCACAAACCTCTTGTCCCACTGTTTAATAAACCCTTATATGGGATTCCAACACGTCTTCAGAGATTCATGTTAAGACTTTTATCGTATAATTTAACGGTGGTGTGATGAATGAAAGTCAGTTTTTATTATTATAGCAACTAGTTGTCGCTTTGACTTTATTATCAGAATTCATTCTTATTTCTAAATACATTCTACTTATATACTACTTATGAGAATATACTAGACGACTAATTCTTAACTAATGTATGGGAATATTTTGGGTAATTTGATTTGACTTAAAGTATTCCCATACATATGGTCGTAGCTGAATGCGTGTGTTCATTTCAAGGGCATTGCAACCCAGACGTTTACTACAGTGTCTATTTACACCAAGCCGCTAATGGGCATGCACCTTATGTATATCTGTTTGTTTTGTTTACTGTAAGAAGACACTTGTTTTGTTCAGTTACTTAAAACAATGCATTCATGTAATAATGCTACACCTCCTTTCTTAATAAGAATGTTCATATAACATTTTTTTTTTTTGTTGTATGGACATTCTTTTACAAACTATTATTGTGAGTTTATAATGGTATATGAATTTGTAATGGGGTATTTGAATTAGTAATGGGGTATTTGAATTAGTAATGGGGTATTTGAATTAGTAATGGGGTATTTGAATTAGTAATGGGGTATTTGAATTAGTAATGGGGTATTTGAATTAGTAATGGCGCCTTTACAATTCTTTTACTTATCGTGATAAATTTTAAGTCTATTCTTATGTACTATTTGCTCTTTATTTGTTTTCTTATCTACTATGGTTATATTATTTCTTAGATCTATATTTACAATTTGAAAAGGACCTTTGTAGTTTGGTTCTATTTTATGTCCTGATTCATTTCTTAATAAAACTAAATCACCTATTTTTAAATTACAATTTATAGTGTTCTTATCATAAATCTCTTTTGAGTTAATTTTATTTTTATTTAATAATAATTGGGCTCTCTTATGAGCTACTTCTATTCTAAATTTTGCTTCTTTGGCATAATCTTCTATATTATACAATGGAGAGATTCTATCTATAGTATCAAATTGTGTAAATGAATTTGGAAGTTTGGAGAAAACTAGTTCATATGGACAGTAATTATGCACTGTTGAAGGGGTGGTATTGAAACAGTAAGTAAAATATTTTATCCATATGTCCCAGTCCGTCTTGTCTACTGAAATATAAGAACGTACGTATTCGTTAAAAGTTCTATGGCTTCTTTCGATCGTTCCTAATGTTTGATGGTGGTGGGCGGTTGAGATTAGTTTTTCAATTTTTAATAATTTACATATTTCTGATAAGATAGAATTTTTATACTCTGTTCCCATGTCTGATATGAACGTCTTCATTGGACCATAGGTAAGTATAAAGTTCTCAAATATAGCTTTTGCTATTGTTTTAGCGCTCTTGTCTTGTATTGGTATTGTTACTAAGTACTTAGTTAAGTCGCATATTAGCGTTATTGCATACTCATTTCCTTGAATTGATCTCGGAAATGGTCCTACTGTATCAACATATACTATGTCAAATGGTTTATCCGGTGTTTCTGTTATGGTCATAGGACATTTTATATGCTTCGTCGTTTTTGCTATCTGGCATTTGTGACATGCTTTTACATAATTAGATATATCTTTTGACATATTTTTCCAATAATAATATCTTCGTATCTTTTGTGTAGTTCTATATATTCCACAATGTCCTCCTTCTATTGGATCATCGTGATATTTCTGCAGTATATCAAGAATTGCCTTGGCATTCTTATTATTGATTTGGGTCACCTGTTTTAGTAGCGCTACTTTAATTTTCTTTAATACCTTATTGCCCGTTATTTTAAAATCATTAAAAGAGATAAATTCAAAAATTTTCTCACTAGGTGCCACTTGTAAATTATAAATATTATGTTCACCGGCCACTTTTTCGAGCCTAGGGAAAAATTGTCCTAAGTCAAGATTCCCGTTAGTAAACAAATCATTTATTTGTATATATGTTACTATAGATTTTCCTCGTTTGATGTAGCATCTTCCAGGGGAAATCTTTAGTTTATAGTATTTCCTGACGTCAGTGTTATTTAAAGGTTCATATATACTGGGCTTATTATTTTTATTTTCATCAATTTTCTGCTGTTGAACTACTGTATTATTATCATTATTTGCATGTTTATTGGTCATAGATCTGGTTGTGACTTTTAGTATAGAATTATTCATTTCTTTTAAGTCGTTAATGGTTATCCTTGATAACGCGTCCGCAACGTAATTATCTTTTCCCCTAAGATATTCAATAGTAAAGTCATATTCCTCTAAGTCGAGTCTCATTCTTATTAGTTTGGAACTTGGATTCTTCATAGAAAATAAATAAGATAATGGTTTATGATCAGATCGTACTAAGAAATGTTTTCCATATATGTATGGTCTAAAATGTGTAATAGCCCAATGGATGGCAGTTAATTCTTGTTCAATAATAGCTTTATTGCTTTCACCCTTACTGAATGCTTTAGAGGCATATGCTATAGGTAGATGTTTTCCTTCATATTCTTGTGTTAATACTGCCCCACAAGCTTTTTTGCTTGCGTCTGTTGTTATGCAAAATTGTTTATTGAAATCGGGGTATTGAAGCAATGTTGGCTTCATTAAGGCCTTTTTAAGATATTCAAATGCGAAATTGCAATCATCTGTCCATTCGAATTTTGTATTCTTTTTAGTTAGTTGTGTTAAATGTCTTGAATATTCTGAAAAATTTTTAATGAATCTTCGATAGTAGTTGCAAAAGGCGACAAATCTTTTTGCACTATCTGCATCTGTTGGTTTAGGGTAGTTTTCAATTATTGCATATTTAGTGTCATCCGGCAGTATTCCTTTGTCAGTACATTTGTGACCAAGGTATGTAACTTCCTTCATGAAAAAAGAACATTTTTCTGGGTGTAGTTTTAGATTGTGTTTTCTACATAACTCGAAAACTTCTCTTAGATTTGAAAGCATATGTTTCTCTGAACATCCTAATACAACTAAATCATCCATATACAGGAAGGCTTGGTTGGGTTTTAATCCACTAAAAGCTAGTGTCATCATTCTTTGAAAAGAATTAGGGGCTATTTTTAGACCGTATGGTAATCTCGTAAATCTATATGAACCGTTGTTTGTCGAAAACGATGTTAAATCCCTAGATTTGTTTTCTAAACTAATTTGATGAAATCCAGACATTAAGTCTAAACAAGAAAAGTATTTTGCTCTACCTAGTTGGTCTAATATGTCATCTATCCTAGGTAGTGGGAACTTATCTGCAATTAGTTTTTTATTTATTTGTCTGTAATCTACGACAAGTCTCCATCTTTTATTTTCAGTATTTGGGAGTGATTTCTTGGGTACTAATAAGATTGGACTGTTGTATTCGGAGTAAGATGGTTCCACTATTTTGTCAGTTATTAATTTGTTAACTTGTCTGTCTATTTCTTCTTTATGTGAATGCGGTATTCTGTAATTCTTTATATATATCGGTGTTGGATCTTTTACTCTTAACTTTTGTTCATAAAAATTGTTAGTGCTAATTGGTTCTGTTTCTAATCCAAAAATATCGCTGTATTCAGAGCATATGTTAGTTAGTGTTGTGTTAAAAGGTATTGGAAAATTTTTCTGTAATATTTGTAATATTTTTGATTTTTTATTGGTGTTACTATTATTAGTTTTATTTGTGATTATATCATAGTTTGATATTTGTTCGTTTAATATATTGTTTGGATTTAGTGTTGTATTAGTGTTATTAGTATTTAAGAAACGAATATAAGCAAACTTAGTGTTTATTAGTGTATTTGCAATAAATACGCCTGGTATTGGTTCTTGATTTGGTATCAATAATTCAGTTTCTGTGGAGCATATATGTATTTTACGTATTACTTCTGACCTTGCTGGTAAGACAATGTTATTATTATTATTTGTAAGTGGTATTTTTATATCTTGTGCTATATTAAAAGGTCTAAGGATAAGATAATCAAAATCCTCATTAAAATCTAAAACGCAGTTGTATTTTTTCATAAAATCCATACCAATTATACCATCGCATGGTATCGGAAATTCATCATTTACTATATGAAAATTGTGTGGTATCTGGAAGTTTTGGGCTCTTAGCTCAAAAAATTTAGTTCCTAAGGAATTTATTTCACCTTTTCCTATCCCACTTAATGTTGTTATTTTGTTTTTATTGATTTTCTCTAATTTAAAATATTTTGATTTAACTATCGAAATATCTGCTCCAGTATCTACTAACAATGTTATTTGAATATTTGTGTTATTAATGTAAGCATTTATGAAAAAACAAAAGTTAAGATTAAGATTATATAATTTTGTTTTTATTGGTTTGATCCTAGGGGAAGATTCGAGTTTTCCGAATCTCTTTCATTGCCTGCCGTCGTATGTACGTAATTTCGGTTTCTATTGTAATTAGTTCGTCTTTGTTGGTAAGTATTATTTTTATTTCTGTTGTTATTGTGGTTTCTATTATTATTGTTCCGAGAGTAGTTGTTTCGTCCACGAAATCTATAGGAATTATTATTTGGTCGTTGTTGGAAATGTAATATTGTATTTTGTTGTCCAGTTGCTTCTGTACAACTGTTGACAAACTTGCTGATTGCTTCATTCATATTACTAAACTGTCCGGCTTCCATAATAAGTTTTACTTTATCATTGGTACAGTTCTTTGTCATTGCTTTTACTGCTATCTGTGTTGCATATTTATTTGCGATTTCGTTTGTTACTCCATCAGCTATGTACGCATTTTCTAATGACTTAGTAATAGCTTCTATTTCACTACAATATGTATTAGCAGTTTTATTATTTTGTCTAATATTCATTACTTTTGCTGTCAAGACCTCGACTGACTCGCCTTTAATTGTATTTTCTAATTTGTTTACTATATCTGCTATGGTATTTTCATTATTTATAATATTTCTGGTATTTCCTTTTAATTTTGTTTTTATCAAAGATACTGCTATGATTTCATGTGAACCTTTGATTGAGTCTACTAAGGCTATTGCATCTAAAAATGATCGTAAATTTTCTGCCTTTCCGTCAAACTCAGGAATTAATTTAGAGGCGGTGTTAAGAAATTCTACCACTGTTTGAGACATTGTTGCTTCTATTTTATTTATTATTGGAAAAATTTTTTCGATTTGTATCCTTTCATGGATATTATTTGATATATTTATATCGAAATTCCTTTTTGCTGTTATTCTTAATACTTTGTCTCTTGTGTCTTGGTAAAATGCTTCAGCAGCTATCTTATGATTTTTTGTAAGTCTTTCGTAATTTACATTTAAAAGGGTTCTAATTTCTTCTAAACTATTAATTAGTATTTTCAAATGTTTATGTAAAGTATCGTCTTTTATTGGTCTGTCCAAATTCAGACATTTATAGGATTTCTCTATTTCTACTTTAATGTTTCTGCATCTTTCAAGAATGCTTTTCCAATCCATATACAAATTTTCTTCTTTCTTCCTTTTATTTATATTGTATTTGATTCATTATTTCTATTTTGATATCTTTTCTTTAAATTTTTATGATGCATTTGATATATGCGACAAAAGAAATTTATAATTAATATTAAAGTTATTATAACTAAGAATATTTCTATTTTAAAAGTATTAATATTTTCTTCTCTTATCTCTACTTCATTTACTACGTTTGCTCGTGGATGATCAAAGGTAGTCTTCGAATTACACATTGTTAAAAAAAAATTTGTTGAAAGAAAGAAAAAAAAATTAGTATTTGTCAACGGCGGTTAACGCCTACCGACCTATACGTGCATCTAGTGCACTGTAGTTTTTTTTTTGAATTAGTTCATCGAGTTGGTTGATTCTCAACCAAATTATTGTTGACCGCTCCCAAGTAGGTGGTTCCTTGCTGTTGACTTCTCTTAGTAGCTGGGATCTCTCCCTCTTCCATCTGCAGAGTAATCCACCTCTGCGTTTTGGTCTTGTCACTTGTGGTATTGGAGTATCGTCCTTCTTTTTAGGCTGCTTCTGCCTTGCTCTATACTCCTCTAGAGTTAAGGGTTTTGGGCCTTCTTTGGAATCCATGCACCTTTTGGCTAGGTGTTTTCTTCCTTCTCTGTCAGACCGTTATTGGCTGGACTGACAGTATTTTCAAAAAAAATTTTTATTTATTCCATCCTTTTTTATGGGTGCTCTATTTGTTAAAGCACTCCAAGGAATTTTGAATTTCTTTGGGTGCTCTGTATTTTTAAAGCACTCCAAGGACTTTGGATTTCTTTGGGTGCTCTGTATTTTTTAAAGCACTCCAAGGACTTTGGATTTCTTTGGGTGCTCTGTATTTTTAAAGCACTCCAAAGAAGTTTGGCAGGATCGCCATGTGATGAATGAAAGTCAGTTTTTATTATTATAGCAACTAGTTGTCGCTTTGACTTTATTATCAGAATTCATTCTTATTTCTAAATACATTCTACTTATATACTACTTATGAGAATATACTAGACGACTAATTCTTAACTAATGTATGGGAATATTTTGGGTAATTTGATTTGACTTAAAGTATTCCCATACATATGGTCGTAGCTGAATGCGTGTGTTCATTTCAAGGGCATTGCAACCCAGACGTTTACTACAGTGTCTATTTACACCAAGCCGCTAATGGGCATGCACCTTATGTATATCTGTTTGTTTTGTTTACTGTAAGAAGACACTTGTTTTGTTCAGTTACTTAAAACAATGCATTCATGTAATAATGCTACAGTGGTGTATAAACCGGGCAAGGATTTGTTTATTGTCGATAACTTGTCTAGGGCACCACTTAAAGGAAACAATTTTTCTGATATGGACAGGGATATTGATTTACAATGCAACTCGTTATTGTGCCAATTGACACTACAGGGGAATCATATTAAGAGGATTAAACAGGAAACTGGGAATGATCAAGTTTTTAAGAAAATTATGGAATATGTGAGAGAGGGTTGGCCGGTTAATAAGAAACAGGTAGATGTGGAAGTACAACAGTTTTATCCTATTAGAGATGATATAAATGTGGTAAAGGATATTTTATTCAAAAATAAACGTATTTTAGTGCCGAAAAGTTTAAGATCGGAAATGTTACAGTATGTACATGAGGGTCATATGGGAATTCAAGGTTGCCAGACTTTGGCAAAAGCTTCAATATATTGGCCCAATATAAATAATGAAATTTATAACATGGTATCCAATTGTAGCATTTGTTTGAAATACAGGAATGCTAATCCTAAAGAGGATTTGAGAAGTCATGATATATTTAACATACCTTGGTACAAGGTCGGATGTGATTTATTTGAATTCGATAAGAGAATGTATTTAATAGTCGTGGACTATTACTCAAAGTTTTTTGAAGTTGAACTTTTGAGTTCCGGTTATTCTGCTGTACAGATGATAACTTAAATCAATTTTTGCGAGACATGGTATTCCTGCTATTTTAATTTCTGATAACGGACCGCCTTTTAATTCAAAGGATTTTGGACAATTTTGTTTTGACTGGGGTATTGATAGTGTTACATCTAGTCCGTATTTATCTCGTTCTAATGGTCTTGCGGAAAGGTCTATTCAAACAATTAAGAATATTTTATATAAATGCAGGGATTCAGGTAAGGATCCTTACATAGCTTTTTTACAGCATCGAACAACATCGAAAAATGGTATTCCAAGACCTTCTAAATTGGTGTGTTGTTGTATGATACTGTGCCGAGTTACAGGACCATCGGGGTCACCAAATGTTGAATCGACGATGTCGAAATAATTTCAACACCAAAGGTTTCCTTTGGAGTTCAGATTTTGTCTGGATTAGCCTAGGTAGAAACACCTTATGCTAAAAATGTATTAAATTGAGCCTTAGTAGAAACACTAAGACCGTGAAGCAGTGACAAAAGCTAATCTTTGTTTACCTTAATGTGTTTATTTTGGTTAGTTTTTTATACAATTTAATTGCTTACGTCTAACTTAAAATTAATAATAACAATATTAAAATATCCAATTTCAATAGGTATAAAAAATGCCTTTAATTGCATTATTGCATAAAATAGAATAAGGTGAATGAATTATTGTAACATTAAACGATTGTAGAGGCAATGACTGCAATAAACAAGTTTAAGGGAAAATTATTAAATATTGTCGTATATACATTTTTGTAATCTAGTAAATATGTAAAATCATTTATTTAGCTTTTATTATGGTTAAAAATTTCTTTTGCGGAAAAATAAAAAGACTTAATTTTGAAAAAATAAAAATAAAACAAGTAAGAGTGCTATATTCGGCTATGCCGAATCTTAAATACCCTCCACCTAACCGTACTAAGAAATACAAAAACTACACTGGTTATAGGACTAGCATATCCTAATTCTGTGTTTTCTATTCAGTCTTAGTGCAAATTTTATTAGTATTTGATATTCTATTGTTTGAAAGACAATTTTACGACCAACATAATTTATGTTAAATATTTTGAAATTTTGTCTAATTTTCACCATTTTTAATTGATTTAATTACCAATTCTTACCATAATTTACAGAGTTTGTCTGATGTTCATAATAATCTTGACTGTAACTTAACAAACAGAGCATAAAAAAAGGGGTACAATTCGGTTTTAGTGATTTTGCTAAAAAAAAAAAAAAAAAAAATCAAATATGGCTTTTAGAGGAGATACCAGTAAAAAAAATTTGTTGGCGGTCTCGCCTATTTTAGAGGGGGCGGGCCCTTAAAGTTGAAAATATATAGGCCTATATCTCGGGAACTACTTGGTGCTTGATAATTTTGTAATACACTAAATAAAAGGTATTAAAAATACCTTTGCAACGATATATATCATGATTATAAAATGTGGACCGAATATGGGTTAAATCCGAAAAGAATATATTTTGACCCGAATTTATTTGTTTTTTGGAAATGGTTCTATATGGCAGCTATGACAAATTATGGGCCGATCTTCTTAAATGTTGGAACAGTTATTTTCATGCATATGAGGATATTTCACGTCGAATTTCAACATAATAACGGTATATTTAAGATATATATTAGTATTAACGTGGATTTCGGTAGTGGACCTTATGTGGGGGATATAGTCAAATATGGACCGATATTCTCAAAATACAGCAGTTTGATTTAGGCATGTATATAAATGATCCGTGTAAAATTTTGGATTGGTACCCTTATTTATAAGAGATTTATGAGTATTAAAGTGATTTTCGGAAGAGGGTTTTATATGGGGCATACGGTTAAAAATAGACCGAAATTCACAAAATTTTGTGGGATGATTTTCGTATATATTAAATTGATCTGTGCAAAGTTTGGAGGCGGCACCGATATTTATACAATATATATGGGGAAAAATGTCTTTTTCAGATGTGGTCCTTGTATGGGAGCTATGACCATTTCTGGGCCGACCACCATAAAATTTGGTACAATAATTTATTTGCCTATAAAGAGTATTTATGTCAAATTTTAGCCGTTTAACATTATTTATATCTGTTTTATATGTATTTAAGTGAATTTTGTAAGTGGACTTTATATGGGGTCTATGGTCAAATATGGACCGAACTAAAAAAAAAATTTCGGTTTGTGATTTCTTTTTGTATAAAACTTATTTTTGCTGAATTTTGTCTTGATATTCCAATTTTATAGGCATTTATTTATCATTAAGCCATATTTCGGGAATATATATATTTGTATGGGGGCTATGAGAAATCATGGACCGATTCTTACTATTTTCCGCACACTTTCTTCTTTTATAGTACAAACAACGTATACAAAATTTCATGGTATTATCTGCAATATATTTCAAAATATTGCAATAAAATGGACGAAAAATATCAAATTTTTATGGAGGTGGTCTCACATATTGGTTCATAACTCTGGTTGACCTAAACCGATTTTGCTGATTTTAAATAGCAAAATTCTCGAAAGCACTTCTGACAGAATTATTGAAGGTTTGGATCCCGAATATATCTTGGGACTTCAAAAAACTGATTTCAACATCCAGACAGACAGACGGACATGGCTTAATCGACTTCGCTATCTATACGGATCCAGAATATATATACTTTATAGGGTCGGAAAATTATATTGTGGAAATTTCACACGGAATGACAAACTTATATATACCCTTCTCGTGAAGGTGAAGGGTATAAAAATGGGGGAAAATGAAAATGATACATGTGCCAAATATTGAAAAATCCTATTCGAAGTGTCATTGTTTGATATTGTTTGCTAGTAGAAGATACGAGGTTAGTAAAAATGGAGCGCGAATGAACAATGCATTCTCATTGTGAAATTGCGAATTTTGACGAAAGATTTGCATCTTTGCGCATACAAAGTTCAATTGACTCAGGAACTGAAGCCAGCTGACCATGGACAGCGAAGGGAGTTCATTAATTGGGCATTGGAGAGACAACATGAAAATAAATCATCTTCAGTGACTAGGCCCATTTCCATTTTGATGGCTTCGTCAATAGGCAGAATTGTCGCATTTGAGGTGAGGAAAATCCTCGAGTGATTCACGAGAAGCAAATGCATCCTCAACGTGTCACTGTGTGGTGTGGTTTTTGGGCTGGAGGAATCATTGGACCTTTTATATGAAAATGAGGCAGGTCAAGCGCAAACAGTCAACGGTGTTCGGTATCGTGAAATGATAACCAGTTTTTCTTGCCTAGAATTGAAGAAATGAATGTGGAAGGCATGTGGTTTTAACAAGACGGCGCCACATGTCATACAGCCAGAGAAACAATTCAATTGCTGCATCAGTCATTTCCCGGTCGTGTTATTTCGCGTTTTGGAGACCAGAATTGGCCGCCTAGATCGTGAGATTTAACACCTTTAGATTTTTTTCTTTGGGGTTTTTGAAGTCGATAGTTTACGCAGCATTTATTCAAAAAGGTCATTGAAAATTTCATTAAAAGATCGCGTGTGTGCCAGCAAAGCCGCGGCGGCCATCTGCACGATATCTTGTTCCATACATAAGCTCATTCTGTCTACTTTACGATGTAATAAAGTTTCACGATTTTTTTAAATATCTGTGTTTTATTTAAAATTTAAAAATTGCGTTCTAGATGGGACACCCTTTATAAAAAAAATTAAATATTTTTATATAAAATTCTAGTGACCTTATTGCTTGTAAAAAGAAACTATTAAATATTGAAAAAGGTCAAATTGTGTTAGTTTATTAAATCAGGTACGTTCATTGTAGAATATTTGGAGTATTCCACAACACGGTGGATTATCATCGAAGCGAACGAAATTTTCCAATTCATTTTGATGTTCAACATCAGTGTTAAGTTCATCGTCTTCTAAATCGACTTGCTAAGCAGAGGAAAAAAACTTAGCCTGAAATGTAACGACTGTGAAATTCTTTCATCTGCATTAAATATATCTGAATGCATCCGCTGCATCAGTGTCAGCATACGCACCTTCTCCTTGCACCGTTTTTAGAATTATGCCTTTCCTCTTCTGCCAACGATGTATTCAACCATTGCTCGGATTGAAATCGACACCCATTTCTACGGCGAACTTTTTAGCCTTTTCTAAAATTATGTTGCGGGAAATTAAGGCTCCCGAATCACGCATTTGTTAAAACCAAATTGTAAGGGCTTTCTAAACATTTGAACAGGCACCGCTTGTGTTTCTTTTTGTTGACAATTTCAACGTTTTTGATTTTTCAACAATCGAATCTTTACTTTTTAAAATTCTATTGATTGTCGCTTTAGAACAATTATATTTTTCGCAAAGATCACTTTTGTCATATATTTCAGCTTCACAAATTAAATTTAATTTTTGTTTAAGATTTAAAGCACTGTGTTTTCTCGAAGACATTTTTTGGGAACTTTCCACCTGTTGATTTTTTTGCTATTTTTTTGTAAAAACATAATCACCGCTATCGTAAATAAAAATTCCACATGAAATTTGTTTCCTTTTCACATTTTTCCTATTAAAATTCAATGTTATAGCGTAGACAGACGACACAGTTAATTTGCATTAACAGTCTTAATTCAAATTAACTCGTGAATTATCCTATCTTAATGCGCATTAAGTTAGACGTAAATACACAAAATCAAACTGAATTTATACTGCATTTAGCTATTTCAATATGGCAACATCGTCGAAAATCAATAATATGTTATCAAATTGTTTACTATTCTAAAATAAGAAGAAGACAATTGTAAAATTAAAATAATAAAAATAGATTTTCACAAATGCCTTTCTCTTATTTCAGAGTGTCCCATTGCGGTCCCCACATGTAGCAACGCGTTGATGGTTGCTAGTGCATGAACAATTGTT
The DNA here is from genome assembly GCA_916048285.2 of Bellardia pandia. Classification (NCBI taxonomy): domain Eukaryota; kingdom Metazoa; phylum Arthropoda; class Insecta; order Diptera; family Calliphoridae; genus Bellardia; species Bellardia pandia. The sequence continues at coordinate 88,733,084 of OU696529.1, forward strand.
GCATTATGAAACAGTTTCAGTAAAAGTAATTTCAGCTTTTTTTTTCAAATAAATACTGATTTTTCACCAAATGCCAAACAAATTTTTTCATAATTAAACAATTGTTTACAAACAAACAGCTGTTACCTAAATGCAGTTTAAATGCAGAAACTGTCGTCTGTCACGGTAAAATCTTAATTCAAATTAATGAGATTTTAATGCGCATTAACTCTGTCGTCTGTCTACGGTATTAAAAAAATAAAAGGAAACAAATTTCATGTGTATTTCAATTACAGGGAGGACTGATAGTTAATTAATAAAATATGTGTTTGCTTACATTTTCTAAATAGAGCAATACCAGTCCAAATGTATAATGTAACATTGTGTATTAGAAATTTTGAAAATAAATTAAATTATGTTAACAATTGTTTAGGGATTTTTTTCGACTTTAAACTACATACTATTAAGCTAAAACTTGGAAATAAATATTGCAACATCTTATCAATGCACTATGAACCGGGTTGATTGTCAAACAAATTTGTAACCCTCGAAATTTAAAATTTTCTTATACCAAAACATTTGGAAAACACGACGAAGATCACGAGACAGTTATTCACATCCACTAAGATATCACGGGAACTGGATAAGGTTGAATGTAAATTAGTAGTATTTTTGTTGAACTATTAATATTTCAATTTTGATATTTTCTTTTAGTTAGGCTTAAGTTCATTTGAATTTAATTTTCATTAAATTGTTTTTACTGAAGAAAGAATTATTTAACAACTTGAAAAAATTTTATTTTTGATAATTTTTCTGACTAGGATTCGAACCTGGGTTGTTGGTTGAATTGACATATGTTTCGAGAAACACCACTTTCTCTCATCAGAATTCTTTACGTTCTGACCATTGCACCACTACGGTGCCTGCTAGTCAACAGACAACATCAATCCTTTAACCAGTGACTGGTGGTTCGAAGTTTTCTGTAAATTATCATTTTTTATTAATTTCTATTTAAGTTGTTGTTTTTCCTTTTCTTCAGTTATTTCTTTCGTATTCATGTCGAGACTTCGTCTCGAAAACCTGAATACATTTGTTTTTTATTATGTTTGTTGTGCACTTTCGTACACATGTAAACATTACGGCTTGTGCCTTAGCTATAGGATAATTAGTAGTATTTTTGTTGAACTATTAATATTTCAATTTTGATATTTTCTTTTAGTTAGGCTTAAGTTCATTTGAATTTAATTTTCATTAAATTGTTTTTACTGAAGAAAGAATTATTTAACAACTTGAAAAAATTTTATTTTTGATAATTTTTCTGACTAGGATTCGAACCTGGGTTGTTGGTTGAATTGACATATGTTTCGAGAAACACCACTTTCTCTCATCAGAATTCTTTACGTTCTGACCATTGCACCACTACGGTGCCTGCTAGTCAACAGACAACATCAATCCTTTAACCAGTGACTGGTGGTTCGAAGTTTTCTGTTAATTATCATTTTTTATTCATTTCTATTTAAGTTGTTGTTTTTCCTTTTCTTCAGTTGGTGGAGCAATGGTCAGAACGTAAAGAATTCTGATGAGAGAAAGTGGTGTTTCTCGAAACATATGTCAATTCAACCAACAACCCAGGTTCGAATCCTAGTCAGAAAAATTATCAAAAATAAAATTTTTTCAAGTTGTTAAATAATTCTTTCTTCAGTAAAAACAATTTAATGAAAATTAAATTCAAATGAACTTAAGCCTAACTAAAAGAAAATATCAAAGTTGAATGTAAATTTCATATGAAAATACTTAATTTGGAAATAAAGGAGACAAATTATAATTTAAATGACCTGAAGAGCGAGATAGGAAAAATTAGACAGCTGATTGCACAGTCCGTAGGTAAGAGGGAATTTGAAGACTTTATGACAAGACAAAAATCTAGATATATGAAGATCACATTGGAGAACAAAAAATCACATTTATTAAAAATTGACAACTTAAAGAGAGAGAAATTGGCGAAATATAACCTAACATTCAATTCCGATTGGTTTGTCAACAATACAACAATAACTATTCCTGATGATAGCAAATGGCTTCTTTCTCTTGGTTCGAAGTTTGCTTTACCAATCAACAATAAAAACTTCTGTACGATCGGATTGATAGCAGATTTGGAACAGTGGGTACAAACTCTTACAAATGATAGAGAAAAAGATATCACAAGATCAAGGATAGCGAACAGAATTATGACCCACAAAAGGACAATGAAAAATGATGGTAAGGAAAAATTCATACTAGGCATTTATGAGGATACAAGAAGATTTCTAAGACAATATAAAGACGAGATAGTCATAACTAAGGCAGACAAGGGAAATAAAACAGTTTTAATGTACAAAAAGGATTATGACGATGGAATGAGCAAATTACTGGAAGATAAACACACATACAAACGTATATTGATTGATCCAACACAAAAATTACAAAGGACAAACAACAATATTATTATGGACTTATATAAAAAAGAATATATAAGTGGATATGACAGAAAAATATTGACATCAAATGCCGCAACAGCACCCCGACTTTATGGACTCCCGAAAATCCATAAACCTAATAACCCACTTCGACCAATATCATCATCGGTAGGAGTACCCTGCTATGGGTTATCAAAATATATTGGGAATATATTGAAAAACATTATACTTGACAAATTTAATATAAAAAACTCATTGGAATTAAAGACAAAACTGGATACACTTACTTTGGACGAAGATGAGATTCTTGTATCATTGGACGTGGTATCGTTATTTACAAACATACCTATACATCTAGCGATAAGTAATATTATGACAAAATGGAATGTGCTACAGAATCACACTAAAATACCAAGATCACAATTTCTGAAAATACTAAAATTTTGTCTTAATGATAATAATTATTTTATGCATGATAGCAAATTATACCAACAGACATACGGGATGCCAATGGGCAACCCATTGTCACCGACTGTAGCCGACATTATATTGGACCACCTAATGGAACAATGCATCGAGGAACTGGAAATGAACAACATACGAATAAGACTGATCACAAAATATGTAGATGATTTGTTTGCCATAATAAAATTTAAAGACGAAGACATAATATTGAAAACATTTAACGCATATCATAACAAATTGAAATTTACTCTAGAGAGGGAGAGGAACAATGCTATACCATATCTTGATATGAAGATATTCCGACAAAATAACAAAATAATAACAGATTGGTATATGAAACCAATTGCTTCTGGACGCTTGATGAATTTTCACTCAACACAACCCATGAAACAGAAGATAAATACGGCAATGAATCTAATTGACAAAGTTATAAAAATAAGCGACGTAAAATTTAAATATAAGAATATGACAAGAATAAAGGATATCTTAATGAAAAACAATTTTCCAAATGGGTTGATTAATTCATTAATGACCAAAGTTAAAAATAATATTTCTTCAGGGGAAGGAAACAAAAAGGACACATCTGGCAACACCAAATACTATAGCCTGCCGTTTATTCCAAGACTAACTGAGAACAAAAAACTAAGAGAGATAATAAACGACGAACAAATAATATTCGCACATAAATCAAACAATACAATACATAATTTATTTACACAAACAAAAACAAGGATTGAGTGTAGGGATCAAAGTGATGTTGTTTACCAAATTGAATGTGATGGCGATGATAATGAGGAGTGTGGAAAAATCTACATTGGTACAACGAAGAGAAATTTAGGCGTGAGATTAGACCATTGATGCCCAGTAGTGGCTGATATCAGCAAATTGAGCTCACACGTATACTTACGCTCTTTTGTTTAATCGTCAATCAACCAATAGGAAATCAGCATGTTGAGTGGGAGAGACAAAATACACTTGCAGAACTGCTGTGTCTTATCCATGATTCAAGATAAAAGAAAACGAATGCCTATTACTAAAATATTTACCTATTACTAAAATATTTTTGGAACAAACAATGGAAATCAGAAAGGAAAATATTGCGATATATTAATGATGTCACCCGAGAAGTATTTTATGTTACAAAATGCTTTTGATGACATGCAATGTCTTATTTGTCATGACATTTAAAAAAAACTAAGACATATAATTTAAAAAAACATTTTGAAGATGTTCACAAAGATATGAATAATTTGCAGGGGGAAGAAAAAGAAAAACAATTTAAAATTTATAAAAAAAATTTTATTAAAAAGTTGAAGGAATGGGTAATTAATTCATTAATTTTACTATTTCCCTTATGTTAAACAAAGAAACAGAAAAAAATGACAACACCCGCCACACATGTGCTTTCGTCGCAATCTCGCTGACGACTAAATAAAATGATTAGCAAATTGTTTTCTTCCAGTGTTATTTTGTCACTCTCACCAATACTACTACATTGGGCATCACTGGATTAGACGAACATAAAGCTGACATAAAAAGAGGAAAACAATCAACTGCACTTGCACAACACTGCATTGAAAACGGACACAAACCAAACTTTGAAAAAGTGAAAATTTTAGATAAAGAGAAAAGGGAAAATAAGAGATACACGTTGGAGAGCTTGAGAATACAACAAAAATCGACAATTGCAATAAACACAAAAGAAGACAAAGACAATACAAATGCAAACTACACCATTGCAATACTTTAGTACTAATAACAACTGTGACCAAGAAAAAACGACAAATTTTCTGTGATATATGTATATTTTAATTTACATTCATTTTTTAAATAATTTAAGTTTTGTGTTGTGTTGTCCACATATACAAAAAAAAAAAAAATACTGTGTATAAATCATAAATTGATGTAAACTGACAAAAAAGATTATTGTAAGTTAATTTGTCAAAAATTAAGCTTGTAATTATTGTTATTATTGACTAAATGTTTCTTTTGTATTTTTACAATGTTACCAGATTTTAATAAAAAAAAACTCAAATCCCTGAAGAAGTTGGAAAGAATACCAACGAAACGTCGGATTTAATAGAAAATGAAATAAATAATCTTTTATTTACATTAAATTAATGACCTTGAATGCCTGCATATAGGAAACTATATAAACTATTAATATTAAAATTTTTAAGTTTCGACTTTGAAACTATGTTCAGTATTAAGTTGTATTTTTAGTGAATAGTATTTAATTTTAAAATTATGTATTTTGGGTTTTAAAATCGCTAGTTTTTTTATGCAACTGAAATCGAGTATGCAAATAAAAAATATTAAAAAATCAAAAGACCATATCTGGGTGTTTTTTTTCCATCGGAGCTTACAATTAAGTCACGACATATTGGAAATCTTTAATGTAAAGTAGTCGAATGCAACATAAATTTATTGTATTAAAAAACACGTTTTTATTTGTAATAATATATGTATGTATATATAATTATATATAAGTCCCAACTGTGCAATATAATTTAAAATTAAATCAAAACATAAGTTTTAAATTATTTTCAATACATTATTTTTTATTAGGAAATGCTAAAACTATACGTAATGATAACAGCTCACGTTTTGGAAAATTTATGCAAGTGTGTTTCGACTCAAAACACTGTATTAAAGGGTGCGTTATACAAGATTACTTATTGGAGCAATCTCGCATAACATTTCAAAGTACTGGGGAAAGAAACTATCACGTATTATATCAGCTTGTGGCGCAAGGGAGGCGCAATCCAGAAATGATGAAAGAGTTTCATTTAAATTCACCAACATTTTACCGGTATTTGAATGCATCTGGTAATAACGAAGTAGACCTTGACTTAGAATCCAAAAAATTTGAAGCCCTTACGATGGCATTTACTGTATTACAAATTTCCGAACAATCAATTGATGGCGTATTCAAGGTGTTAAGTGCAATATTATGGTTAGGTAATCTGGATTTTTGTGATGTTGATGGCGAACGATGTAAACTACTTAATGAAGACAGAGACATAAGTCGAATCATTTCAAAACTTCTGGGTATAAATGACGATGATATGCTACAGGTCTTATTGCGGCGACAAATTAATGTAAGAGGGAATATTACTGAAATACCACATAGATTACAAGAGGTGAGAGAGTACTATAAATCTTTTATTGCAAATAAAAATTTTAAATTATTTTAGGCTCGAGAAAACCGTCATGCTATGGCTAAAGCACTCTATTCAAAGACTTTCACATGGCTTGTGTCCAAAATTAACAGTTGTACAAATCCAGGGCAAGATGGACAACGATTTCTAGGTGTTTTAGACATATTTGGATTTGAAAACTTTTCAAAAAATTCATTCGAGCAATTGTGTATAAACTACACAAATGAAAAACTGCATAAGTTTTTTAACCACTACGTTTTCGCCTTGGAACAGGAAATAGTAAGTATTTTAACAAAACAAAACTGTTTTTTAAATACAAATTGATACACACGTATCAATTTTGTCTATCCATTGCATTTTTTCATATATTTTGAACTTATATTGAAGCTTATAAATCTTCGTTATTACTCCTCAGGGGTGTATTAAAAACAGATTTCACTCAGAAATGATTTGTGCTGCACTTCGGCACGATGCTTCAAAACTCATTTTACTATCTATCTAAATAAAAAGAGAAAAAATTATTAAAATATATAAAACCGGTTGTTGAACAAGTTAGAGTACATGGTGCAACTATACAAGGTGAGTGCAGTAGCCCAGCTGACTGACTTTGTTTACAATTTACTTATGTCAAAAGTAATACTTTTTCAAGTATTTTTGACAGTAGTACATTATTTTACACAAACGAAATTCCTGTTGTATTTGTTGTAGATTTGCACTCACCTTGTATAGTTGCACCATGTTAGAGTATTAATTCAGCTTTTCTGAATGCGAAATATAATGAGAATTACAGAAACTAGAAAATTCATATTGCCTAATTTATTTAAAATTTTAACCAAGACTCAAATTCTAAAGTGGACCTTATATGGATAAATTGACCGGTGTTCAGAAAACCGAGCAGTATATTTGATGAATTTTTATTTTGAATACCAAACATTAACAAAGTATGTTTTAGAAAAATTTCATTCTTCTCTAGAGGCTTTCACAAACGAACAGGCATAAGATCGTCTTAGACATTTTTGTCATACAGGGTTTTTTTAAATGAGTGTAACTTTTCACCTATTGGTCCTAGCAAAAATTGTCCAAAGGACTTTAGATAGCTATTTCTTCCATCATTCCAAGAATATTTTTTTTAATTTTGGGCCCTTTTTCCCTTCAAAAGAAATCTTATACAATTTCCTTTAAGGCCTTTATAATCGCTTAATGGGATGAGAGTGGGATATCTATCAAAAAAATTATTTTTTAACTCACGAATAGGATTTTTCAATATTTGGCACATGTATCATTTTCATTTTCCCCCATTTTTTTCAAAATGGAGTTTTTTATTTTTCCTCAAAAGAAACTTTAGACCATTTTCTTTAAGAGCCTTGTGGTCACTTAGTAGTAAGAGGCATATCTCTAAAAAAATATTTTAACTCAAATGTACCTACTATATTTTTTTGCTCTTTTTTTTTAATGAATGTTTTTTGTTTGTTTGCTCAAAGAAAGCTTTGTTCTTTTCCTTTAAGAGCTTTGTGGTAACTTAATGGGATGCAAGTGGGGTATCTTTAAAAAAAATTTGCAACTCAAAGAAGACAGTGTTTCAATTTTTACCATATATGCACTATTTTCATTTTTTTCCTATTTGTGTGTAAGTTTTATTAAAATGATAAAAATAAAAACTTCAACAACAGCCTAGAAACGCCCGTGAAATGGTGCTGTGCGAGACCAACCGCTATTAATTTCTACCTGCGTTTTTCTAAGTCACACATCTTTTCATTGAGGCTTTTTTGTCAATTCTATAGGTAGTTTAGAGCGCACGTAATATTGAGACCCTTTTTGAGTCAAGTGGAAAGCCATTCTCTGAAATTTTATGACACTTGACTTTAAAATGTGGGTGGAGAGGTAGAAGTTAACAGGTACTTTATTATAATGCTACGTTTAACTTCTTTTTGTTGTAATCCCTTAAACAAAAAGAAGCACAGGTCATCAGATATGCGAAATATTTCCGACAGCTTATTGAAAAAATTTGCTAATTTGTTGATCATGCAAGAAAATGATGACAGTTCTGCAGGAGATGATGGTTGTTCTAACTTTTCAGTAAACCACAAAGACCTAATAATGAGTGCCAAAATCAACATCACAAGATGCAGCAGAAATTTTTGGAAAATAAAAAAGAAGTACAAATCGTCACAGAGTAGATCTGAAAAATTGAACTTTTTACTCTTGTCCCATCGTCATGGAGTTGTTCAAAAATAATGACCGAGTTCGGAACGTCTCAACGAAAAGCAAGAATTACTAAAAACTTGATTGCTGAGCATGGGATTCACACACTTCTAAACGAGAAGAAGAGAAAAACTTTAGAGTGCGAAACTGAAGCTGAAGAAGAGTATGGTTCTCTGTAACCTGAACGAGTTATATGCAACATTTCAATCTGAACACGAGGACGTCAAAATTTGATTTACAAAATTTATCCAACTGAGGCCAAAGCATTGCATTTTGGCAGGAAGCAGCGGAACACACACAGTATGCGTTTGTATTAACCATAAAAATGTTAAACTCATGTTGTAGGAAACCAACTTAAAGTATTTGACAGGTGATTCCTCAGAAGATTTGCACGATTACCATGATTGCCTTAAATTGACTATGTGTCCTTATGTAACAAATTCTTACCACTTAAGCGATTGTTCAAATTGCCCGGATACCACATTCATTAAGGAGAATTTAATGAACTCTTTTGATCATGAATGTATTGAGATAAAATTTAAATCTTGCCTTCAGACTGAAAGATGTACCTTAAAAGCAGTAATTTTAAATATGAATGATTTTGTGGAAGAAATATGCAAAGGTTTGCTAAACTTGAGAATGGTTATTTTTTAATGATTTGAAGATACATTTAAAGTCTGGTGAATTCGTGATTTCATATGATTTCGCAGAGAACTATAAATATGTTACTCAGGATGCCATACAAGGATTCCACTTCAATAATAAAGGGGACTATACACTACGTGTTTTTATACCCTTCACCATCGTGAGAAAGGTATATATAAGTTTGTCATTCCGTGTGAAATTTCCACAATATAATTTTCCGACCCTATAAAGTATATATATTCTGGATCCTTATAGATAGCGAAGTCGATTAAGTCATGTCCGTCTGTCTGTCTGTCTGGATGTTGCAATCAGTTTTGTGAAGTCCCAAGATATGTTCGGGATCCAAACCTTCAATAATTCTGTCAGAAGTGCTTTCGAGAAGTTTGCTATTTAAAATCAGCAAAATCGGTTTAGGTTAACCAGAGTTATGAACCAATATGTGAGACCACCTCCATAAAAATTTGATATTTTTCGTCCATTTTATTGCAATATTTTGAAATATATTGCAGATAATACCATGAAATTTTGTATACGTTGTTTGTACTATAAAAGAAGAAAGTGTGCGGAAAATAGTAAAAATCGGTCCATGATTTCTCATAGCCCCCATACAAATATATATATTCCCGAAATATGGCTTAATGATAAATAAATGCCTATAAAATTGGAATATCAAGACAAAATTCAGCAAAAATAAGTTTTATACAAAAAGAAATCACAAACCGAAATTTTTTTTAGTTCGGTCCATATTTGACCATAGACCCTATATAAAGTCCACTTACAAAATTCACTTAAATACGCATAAAACAGATATAAATAATGTTAAACGGCTAAAATTTGACATAAATACTCTTTATAGGCAAATAAATTATTGTACCAAATTTTATGGTGATCGGCCCAGAAATGGTCATAGCCGCCATACAAAAATCTTCCCGAAATATTGCTCAATTATACATAAATGCCTATAAAATTGGAATATCAAGACAAAATTCAGCAAAACTAAGTTTTGTGCAAAAAGAAATCGCAAAACGAAATTTTTTTTAGTTCGGTCCATATTTGACCATAGACCCCATATAAAGTCCACTTCCGAAATTCACTTAAATACGCATAAAACAGATATAAATAATGTTAAACGGCTAAAATTTGACATAAATACTCTTTATAGGCAAATAAATTGTTGTACTAAATTTTATGGTGGTCGGCCCACAACTGGTCATAGCTCCCATACAAGGACCACATCTGAAAAAGACATTTTTCCCTATATATATTGTATAAATATCGTTACCGACTCAAAACTTTGTACAGATCATGTACATATATACAAAAATCATTCCACACAATTTTGTTAATTTCGGTCTATTTTTAACCGTATGCCCCATATAAAGCCCTCTTCGGAAAATCCCTTTAATACTCATAAATCGCTTATAAACAAGGGTACCAATCCAAAATTTTACACGGATCATTTACATACATGCCTAAATCTAACTGCTGGATTTTGAGCATATCGGTCCATATTTGACTATATCCCCCACATAAGGTCCACTACCGAAATCCACGTTAATACTAATATATATCTTAAATATACCGTTATTACGTTGAAATTCTACGTGAAATATCCCCATATGCATGAAAATAACTGTTCCAAAATTTAAGAAGATCGGCCCATAATTTGTCATACCTGCCATATAGAAGCATTTCCAAAAACAAATAAATTCGGGTCAAAAAATATTCTTTTCGGATTTAACCCATATTCGGTCCATATTTTATAATCATGATATATATCGTTGGAAAGCTATTTTTAATACCTTTTATTTAATGTATTACAAATTATCAGACACCCAGTAGTTCCCAAAATATAGGCCTATATATTTTCAACTTTAAGGGCCCGCCCCCTCGAAAATAGGCGTGGCCGCGAAAAAATTTTTTTTTTGCTGGTATCTCTTCTAAAATCTCTATTTGTTTTTTTTTTTTTTTTTAACAAAATCACTAAAACCGAATTGTACCCCTTTTTTATACTCTGTTTGTTAAATTACACTGATGATTATTATGAACATCAGACAGACTCTATAAATTATGGTAAGAATTGGTAATTAAATCAATTATAAATGGTCGAAATTAGATAAAATTTCAAAATATTTAACATAAATTAGGTCGTAAAATTGTCTTTCAAACAATATATCAAATACTAATAAAATTTGCACTAAGACTGAATAGAAAACACAGAATTAGGATATTCTAGTCTAGTGTAGTTTCTGTATTTCTTATTACGCTTAGGTGAAGGGTATTTAATATAGCACTCTTACTTGTTTACATTGTATATGTCAAATTTTACATATGGAATAAAAACATATAGTTGGTGACCTCATAAACTTTGCTTGTGTAAAATACATGTGGAAATACATATGTAATTTTTTCGATTAGAACAGGCTCTATTTTCTTATGTTCAAACACATGTTTTCAAATGTATATGCCATGCGAAAAAATTTGTCGACGGTTAAATATCTGCGCTATCATTAGCCGGCCGTATGAAGAATTAAAGGTGGCTATACACTACGTGTATTTGCTTATGTATTTTTAAGTTTACAGCCCACATGTTTTTCTTTATGTCTGTCAAAATTGATTATTTTACATAAGGGTTTTAATTTTTGGTCACCAACTTGTATGTACAATTACACGTGACATCGCCATGATTATTTACATATAAATTACCATGTCGTTTCTTTAAAAAATGCGTTAAAGCCGCTGCAAAAATTGTTGGTGGCGTCACTAAAATGCCGGCGTCAAAAATATTGATTTACGTTTTTTCGTCTTTTAATATACAATATGTGGAGCTTGTATCAAAAATTTTTAAATAATTTATATCATTGTTATTAAATTAACAAAATGAGATAAAAAATTTATCACTTATGCAAATTCTTCATACGAGCGGCTAATGATACCGCAGATATTTAACCGTCGACAAATCTTTTCGCATGGCATATACATTTGAAAACATAAGAAAATAGAGCGTGTTCTAATCGAAAAAATTACATATGTATTTCCACATGTATTTTACACAAGCAAAGTTTATGAGGTCACCAACTATATGTTTTTATTCCATATGTAAAATTTGACATATACAATGTAAAAAACACGTAGTGTATAGTCCCCTTAAGCAAGCAACTATATTCACAGTTGTTATTTTCTACATATAAGATGAAAAACTGGAACACAAAAGCAATCATATCCGATGATTGGCAAAAGAAGCTAAAAATAAAGGCAATAAATAAGAAGGAAGAAAGATTGGCAATTTCAAAATTTATATACATATTAATTTTATTAAATTATTTATTATTATTATTCTTATTTAGTATTATAAGTAACCCAACAGACCAAAAAATAAGTAAAGTATAATAGTACTTTAGAAGAAGCTTTTTTTAAAAGAAATAGTAAAGTTTTTTTTTTTTAATCATGTTTGAGAAACTATTATCCTTCACAATATTTTTTTAAACATAGTATATAATAAATATATTTTAAACATGCTTTTCATATTTTGTCATTGTTAATTTTGCTTTAAAAGAGTGAGGTGCTTAATAAATAAATAAAAAAAAAATAAAAAATTGTGAAAAGTGTCAAATGTAAGTAAAAAAATAATAATAAAATAAAAAATGCCAAATTTAATAAAAAAAGGTATAAGAAACGAAGCAAAAGAAGTAGTTGAGCTTCTTTTAAATAGAAAAAAAAGAAAAAATAGAGCATTCTAGTCATAGTGTTTTACCCAGAGATTTTACTGAAGATGATGCAAGAGACGCATTTGAGTATGACATCGAAGCTGATTTAGATGATTCAGATTCAGAAGATTGTGGTTTATCAAAATAAGGCATGAAAGTGAGCTGTTAAACATACAATAACATACTCAAAAATACCAAAAATCTGCCTGAAACTGCTAAAATATCACGCCATAATGTTTTATGTGCAGACGTGCCAATATCTTCCGGTAAATAAATAGTTAAATTTTAATTATTAATAATTAATATTTATTTTTTTTAAGTAATTTAGAAATTGCAGATCAAGTGTTACCTGGTCTCCAACCTATGTTCCTAAGACTAACCGATGAAAAACAGAGCCTTAAAAATTAAATCAAGGAACTGAAGCAAGAAAAAGCAATGACCAAAAAAAAATCATTCCCATAAACCAATTCCAAAATATGGGGGAGTTCCATGATCTTGAAAATAAAATTCAAGAAGATGCTGATGCATATTCTACCTTTGTAAGTGTAACAATTCTTTTTACTTTTATTTTTAAAAATTGTTATGAACTGAAAAGCTGATAACTTAACTTAAATTTTTAACTTTTTTCTTTTCTTTTAACTATGAATGCCATTAAAGGTTTTTTCTTTATTTTTTTAAGGAGAAAGAACTGTCGTCAAAATTATGTTGGAAGGGTACTGAGCAGAAAACGAGTGTCCGTAGTCATAGTACTGCGAAATCTATTAGAAGTAAGAAGATAATAATACAACAATAATAATAAATAACCTAATAATAAATTTAATTTTATTGTTTTCCAGATGTAGCAAGAACAAAAACTTTTTTTCAGTTCACCAATTTCCGGCAACAATTGCGCTCAAAGTACAAAACTTTTACTAAAGGTGGCACTAGTAAGCCAAAAAAAAAAAAACAATGATTTAAAAAGTATTTTTTTAATTAGAATTAATTATAATTGGTTAAAATGAATTAATAAAAAAAATACAATAAACGGGCATGATCTGTAATTCGATGTGATTTGAAAACGAGTGAAAAATGTGAAAAAGATTTTTTTTTAATGTTAGCTAGTTTTAAATAAAATTATAAAAGCACTATGTTGTCAATTTCACTTGTTTTCAAATCAGATCGAATTCCCGAAAATGAGAATTTCTTATTTGCAAGCATAACCAATTGTTGAAATAAGCTTATTCTACAATTGTAAGCATAAGCTAATTCTACAATTTTTGTAATAAGCTTATTCTACAATTGTAGGTATAAGCTTATCTTTATTTAGTTTAATAAAGTATTATTTGGAGAAGCTTTTTCTAAAGTTGTGAATATAAGCTTATTAAATAATTATTTCAGTACTATTATCACGAGGGTTCCTTTTTGATTATTCTACAATAATTTAAAAGTGTTTTTCTATAGTTTATCAAGTCTTTTTAAAGCTTAAGGCTTATGCTCGCAAGCTTTATTATAATATTTTTCTAAAGGCTTTTGGTCTATTGGGAATAAATAGAAAAAAATGAAAATAGTGCATAACTTTGTTTTTTGAGTTAAACTATTTTTTTATAGATATGCCGCTTGCTACTAAGTGACCACAAAGCTCTTAAAGGAAATGGTCAAAAGTTTCTTTTGAGGAAAAATAAAAAAACTCCATTTTGAAAAAAAAAATAAAAAAATGGGGGAAAATGAAAATGATACATGTGCCAAATATTGAAAAATCGTATTCTTGAGTTAAAAAATATTTTTTTGATAGATATCCCACTCGCATCCCATTAAGCGATTATAAAGGCCGTAAAGGAAATTGTAGCTTTCTTTTGAGGCAAAAAAAGGGCCCAATAGAAAAAAAAATTTAAAAATTAAAAAACATATTTTTCGAATGAGTTGGGTCACTTGACGTGAAATTGCCCATGTACTAGCTACAACTCGGTGTTCTTCGGTACCCCTAAAAATTTTTTTTTTTGCATATACTTTTTTATTGTATCTTCATTTTTAAAATAAAATTGAAAAATTATAAAATATATTAGTTTGTAATTATTAACCGCGCTTTTGCTTACAGATTAGTTTGTATTCTATCTTGTGAGTGGCAATCCGATGATAAAACATTCTACTGCGATTTTGTTCACGACGCAAGTGGAATTGCTCTATCCTTTTGGCATTCTTGATAATCTTTGTAACCGCTTACCTTCTATGCGAAACAATTTTTTTGCATTAAACACAGTTCATATTTTTTACATTTTACAGATATGTTTTTTTCTATTTAGTTATTGTATCTTCATTAAAAACGAACTAACAATAAGTATTTTAAATCTCATATCTAATAATTTTATTTATTTAGTCCATCCAGAGCGAACGAAAATTGTTTATCTGCTATTGTTTACATGTATTAAGTTAGCATTCTCTCTCTTGTCTTTGACTGGGATCTGCTGTATCTTTTCTTCTTAGTCGAATATAACCATTTGGGTGAATTTTAAGTTTTTTATAACCTACACCACCATAGTGTGGAGGGTATATTGGATTTGTGCATATGTTTGTAACGCCCAGAAATATTGGTCTAACACCCACCTTAAAGTATACCGATCGACTCAGAATCACTTTTACGAAGTCCGTCCGTCCGTCTAGCTTGTGCGCAGATTACAGGTCGCAATTTTGAAGATATTTCGATAAAATTTGCAACGTGATATTTTTTCGGCCCAAGGATGGATGGGATTGAAACTGGTGAAAATCGGTCTATTATTTCACCTGGCCCCCATACAAATGTCCTTCCGACATGAGTAATAAATGAAGCTAAATCACATCTACAAATTTCATGAAGGTCGGTCCATAATTAGTCGTAGCTCCCATATAAGTCCCACTTCCGAAAATCACTTAAAAGAGCATAACTCTCTTAAAAATGTTGGTATCCAAATAATATTGAACACAAATATGTTTCGCGTATATACATATAATATGGTAGAAGTTTATGATGATCGGTCCATAATTATTTGTAGCTCCAATATAAGACCCACTTCCGAAAATCACTTAAAAGAGCATAACTCTCTTAAAAATGTTGGAATCCAAATAATATTGAACACCAATATGTTTCGTTCATATACATAGAATATGGTAGAATTTTATGACGATCGGTCTAATAATTAGTAGTAGCTCCCATATAAGGCCCACTACCGAAAATCACTTGAAAGAGCATAACGCTCTCAAAAATTTTGGTATCCAAATAATATTGAATGCAACTATATGCATACAAATAATACGGTACAATTTTATTATGATCGGCCCATAATTTGTCGTAGCTCCCATAAATGGCCCACTTCCGAAAATCACTTTAACGATCATAAATGTCTTAAGAATGTTGGCAATCAAATAAAATTCGACACAAATAATATACAGAAATGATGACACCTAATTTTATAATGGCCGGTCCGTAATTAGTCGAAACTCCCATATAAGACCCTCCCCGTAATCAACTTTAACCACCATAAATCTTTTAAAAGTATTTATATGCAGATAAAGTTTAACATACACAATATTTATATTCACAGAAATCATGATACTAAATTTTTGGATGATCGGTCCATAATAGGTCATATCTCCCATACAGCGCACATTTCTGTATACTGGGTGTAGGGTATTATATGGTCGGGCTTGACTATACTTTCTTACTTGTTTTAAATTTTTTTCTGCATACTTTATGATCTCAGTTATGAATATTCGAATTTTTTATATACCAGGGATCTTTCATAACATTTTGTTTTGGCGTCTTTGAATTCTGACTACATTTGGAGCTGTATTCCATAATACTATACACGTTTTATGATCAAGTTATAAAGTAGTAGTTTACAATCTATTTTGCATCTACATATATGCGGCGGTCGAGGTGTATACCGGGGTATTTAACTTGGGATTGTTGTGTTATTGCTTGATTACTGATATAAATAGGAGACCATTATTCTCTACGCAACGTAAAAGTTATGTGTGTGCATTTCTGCTCATTAACTTTTATCCAACATTTCTTTAACCATTTTTCTAATTTAAATACATACATATGTATATGATTTTGAAGGGAGCGAGATGCTTCTTCAGGGTTTTAATGAATGCTTAGAATAGCAATATCATCAGATGTGTGAGTACGATTATTTGTTGGCATATCAGATGTATACATATGTATATGAAGTATTAAAAGGGTCCCAGGATACTTCCTTGAGGTACTTCTGCTTCAATAGGTTTTGCGGAGCTTAAAAAATCTCCTGCTTTAAGATTAATAGTGGAGTCCAATGTAAGCGGCATGCGGCCGCGGGCGGCAATCAGCTGTTTTTTTTTAACAAAATTCTACTTTGCCGCTTCTCACAGCATTTCCAGATTAAGTAAATTTCGATACTTCAAAATTTTTATATGAATAATTTTGTAAAAAAAACAAAACTTTTATTCACTCGTAATACTGTTGCCGCCCGCGGCGCATGCCGCTTACATTGACCTTCCACTATAAATGTTCGACCAGCTAAGTAGCTTTCCAATAGTTTATGTGTGTTTACGCGTAAGTTTAGTTTCAACTTCTATATTTGACCATTATGCCACACTTTACCAAATGTCGTTAAAAAGAGAAAAATATTTTTTTCTTCAAATGTTTTTCTTACGATAATAACTAGTCCATGGGTTTGTTCGATTTATTCTGAATAAACATGCTCTGCCTCTTGGGTTTTTAGTACCATAAATGAGATACACATATCATAAATAAACTTATAGCCGAAATTAGCATTACATCTATATGGTGATTTTTTTGTTGAATATTATTCATCACATATGTATATATATTCCACATCTGTGATGAATAATATTTACATGTTATTTATCATTTGATAATGTTAAATATTTTGCAAAACCGACTATTTATGATTCCGAATTTATTCATAAAATATTTGTATTATTTAAGATATACAAATTTTTATACTAATTTGTAGTGGGACGCTAAGCGAATTTATACAATAAAGATGTAAGGTTTAGTTGTAAGGATACACATACAATGTTAAGATATAATTTATATGAAATATAAATTTTTATCATATCGTTACTCATACAAAATTTGTCCTATTGTATTCTTCAAGATATGCTAATGATAGTCCGCCCAATTTTCATCCACATATTTATATGGGCATCAAATTTACCCTTATGGGCAGTGCCACACCCACTATTGCTGATCTTAAAGACTCAAGATGTTATATTTTCGCACATTTACGAATTTTAACATATCGAGGCTACCACGTCCACTATTTTTAGTCCGCCCATTATTCCTTTAAATGTTTATATGGATTCAAAAATAAAAAAATGCAGTAACTGCGGAGGTAATCATACCGCAAATTATGGAGGTTGTCCAATTTACACTCATTTGAAAGGCATAAGTACCAACAAGACGTCAGTATTACCTGATCATCGTCAACAGTCTATTTTGGCATCGAGTGACAATTTCCCGCAATTGTTACGGTCCACTAGTCATGTAAACGCGCCTAGTTCTAGACAAGTTTCTTACACTAACGTGGTTAAATCTAATATGCCAGGTTTGGAGCAGGCACCTAAATCACAATATTTCGAGCCCAATATTAACACTAAAAACTACATTGCAGACACTTGTCCAAACTATGAACACTTTTACGACCACTATGACATCCATGATGCAGGAATCCACTATCTTACAAGCCATTTTAAAGAAATGATTTGTTTAAAAATTTGTTTTTGGAATGCGAACGGCCTCCGCCAACATAAAAACGAACTTGAACACTTCCTGATGGATAAGCAGATTGATGTCATGATGATTGCTGAAACTCACTTGACGGCGACAGGGTACTTCAAAATTAATGGCTACGTGTTGTATGATACTAAAGATCCCCGCGGAAGAGCATGTGGAGGTTCGGCAATTCTTATAAAGAACAGAATAAAACATTATTTAATGAACAACATATGTGAGGATTACCTACAAGCAACAAACATTTGTATTGAATTCTGTCAATACAATTTTGTTTTATCATCAATTTATTCGCCGCCTCGATTTTCAATAAAAGAACATCAATACTACAGCTTCTTCAATTCCCTTGGAGCTAGATTTTTAGTTGCTGGTGACTTTAACGCCAAATACACATTCTGGGGTTCACGTCTGGTGACCCCGAAGGGTCGTGAACTCTTCAACACCATTGCCAAAATGGGATTAGATGTACTCTCAAGCGGGCATCCCACCTACTGGCCGACGGACCGACGGAAGATTCCCGATGTTATTGACTTCGGAGTAGTGAAAAATATCCCTGTAGAATCGATACAAGTGGAGCCTTCATTAGACTTGTCTTCAGATCACTGCCCTTCTATTATTTCAATGCGTTTCCTTTAAGGGAATGGCTCTCCATTTCGGGACATATCTAAAACCAGAGTAAGTTGGATAAATTATTAAAAGTATTTTAATTCCCACTGCACGGAAAATGTAGTGTTAAGAACTACCGAGGATATTGATGGGTCGATTGGCAAGTTTACTGAGGACATACGAAAAGCTGTACATCACGGCTCCACATATGACGTTGAGTGCAGAAGTGGGACCAACAGAACTTATTTCGCTGAACTCGATCACCTCCTGTCAGAAAAAAGAAGAGTTAGAAGAGAGTGGCAATTTCACAGGTCTCCTCAACTGAAAGCTAGGTTACGAGAATGCAGAGATATACTAAGAAATCCAAAGAATGGCTTCACTTAGATCTTACTTGGAGGGTCTTGATAGTACCCCACAATCTGACTATTCGTTATGGAAGGCGGCACGAGGTTTAAAAAGACCAGTTAGAGGAAAGCCTCCTCTGCGAAATCCGACTGGCGACTGGGCTAGAAATGATTCCGAGAAAGGGACATTATTTGTTAACCATTTGAGAAATGTGTTTACTATAAACAACTCAAATAATGCATCTGATTTGCCTCCACTCGTTAATAGACCTGTACCTCTAAGACTTAGCTTTAATGATGTTCAATGCGCTATTGGTACTCTGAATCTTAAAAAAGCTCCAGGTATGGATAAAATCAGCAACAAAATGCTTGTGGAGTTACCTCGTGTAGCTAGAAGAGTTATCCTCTTTTTTTCAATGCTATTTTACGCCTAGAATACTATCCTGCAGATTGGAAGGTATCTATGAGGACCCCACTAAAGTAAAGTCATATAGGCCAATTAGTCTACTGCCGACAATTTCAAAACTGTTTGAAAAATTGTTAATGGCTAAGTTGATTCCAATTCTGAACGACACTCAATGTATCCCAAATCACCAATTCGGGTTCAGAGCTAAACACAGTACCATCGAACAAACACACAGATTGGTAAATGTGATAAGACGGTCGTTTGAAGAGAAAAAATACTGTTCCGCGCTTTTCATTGATGTTTCCCAAGCATTCGACAAAGTCTGGCATGAAGGTTTAATGCATAAAATAAAATTAGCTCTGCCTGCTAACACCCACAAACTTATGGAAAGTTATTTATATGGTCGCAAATTTACAATCAAAGAAGGCGATTTTTTAAGCCCCGCTCAGCCAATAGAAGCAGGAGTACCCCAGGGTAGCATACTGGGCCCAACTTTATATTTAATTTATGCATCCGATATGCCGTCAGACCCCATAATACATACTTCAACTTTTGCAGACGATACCATCAAATAGCATCACAGAATTTGCAGAAATATGTTTATAAACTAGAGAATTGGCTTGAGTTTTGGAAAATCAGGGTTAACGAACAGAAATGTATTCATATAACTTTCACATTGCGAAAAGATACCTGCTCGTTCATCAGAATAAATAATCAAATTATCCCGCAACACAATGAAGTCAAATACCTCGGAATCCACCTCGATCGTCGTTTAACTTGGAAGTCTCATATCGACGCAAAACTTACTCAGATGTGATTAAAAGCAGTGCAACTTAATTGGCTAATCGGCAGAAATTCTACATTAAAGTTGGATTGCAAACTTTTGTTGTACAATGCAATTCTAAAGCCAATCTGGTGTGAAAAAATTGAAAGGGGTCAAAATAAAATTCTACGTATAATTACTGCAGCTCCATGGTATGTTAAAAATTCTCGAATCCACAAAGATCTAGGCGTGCCATTAGTAAACGTCGAATTTACAAAATATGCGTCAAAGTACGTCAGCAAACTTGAACACCATCCAAACCCACTTGCACGAGTCATCCTTAACTTTAGTGGCCACAGTCGGTTGAGAAGGAGGGATACCCTTGCTTTAACTCAAGCGCAAAACAGATGACTTGATCAGTTGATGTGAAATTTTTGTAGTATCATAAAAATTTTTGTCTAGCACTGGCTGGGCTTATTATTTTCTTTTTAGTATTAAGATTTGAAAACTTATTGTTATTTCAAGATATGAAGATTCAATAAATAAATAAAAGCTAAAAAAAAGAAAAAAAAATATGGATATAAAAAAATTTTCTGTACAAAATTTGAGGACTCTAGCTGTAGTAGTTTCCGAGATATACGTGATATAGCACATCGCCCACTTGCAATTTCAAAACAAAATTTAGCCTATGTTTTCTCCCAGGCAACAGTGCCTGTTTTAAGAAAATCGACTCAGCCGTTTACCCATCTATAGACTTCAAACAAACGTACAAACATACAAAGAAAAACACATAAATTTAAAATACATATTATATACATACATACTCGTATGTATCTCTCCATCTCTGGTATTGTCGGACGAAGTTTTTTAAATCGCTCCCTGTTTCTTATTTAAATATTGGTTTTTAAACTGTTAAAAAGGTTATTAAACGCTATACACAGTTTTCTTATTAAATATACAAGTTGAGTTATAAAAATAAAGTGTTGGCCACACGGATTTATATATTTATAAACAAAATACATATACCCCCTGGCCCACGATGTCGAACGATAACGTTCGCTTAGATAAGACTTAAGACACAAGCTTTTTAGCGTATCTATTTTTTACTCAATCAATTTTTTTATTCCACAATCAAGTTTGTGTCTTAAGTCTTATCTAAGCGAACGTTTTTGGTTTATATTTTTATATATTTTATATTGTTTATGGTGATAAACTAGTTTGAGAAACTTGTTTATCCATACAAATCAAAAACAGGGTTTGTAACTAGCTTTAGAGATAAACTAGTTACAAACAACCAGTTTCTGCTAATGCAACTTTGTTTTTTCAACATAAAATAAAAAATAAAAAAAGTTTTCTTTAAAAAAGCAAACTGTAATTGAGTTTTATTCATCCTGGATGAAAAACACAAATTTAAAATTTTTCATAACAACGTCCATATTTGTATTAAATTTTTAATATTAAAGTCAGATGTTTTATGACTTGCCAAAGATAAACCACTTAACTGTCAAAAATGCTGATATAAACGGTATGGTTTATGAAAGTAGCTTATGATCATGAACTAGTTTGAAAATTACAAGTGTAAATGCACTATTACGTTTATAATACAATTGTGTTACACTTGTCCTGTCACCTATCGTTTAATTCTAAAACTATTAATAATAAACGGTTCGTGTCTCTAATAACAGATTAACCACGATCTGCTTCATCCTATATTTCCAACTTACTTAAACAGTCTAGTTCGTGTCCTCGTATTCAAATATCATCACTATCCTGCAATCAATTTATTTTGTTGTATTCTTAAATTATTTTTCACCATGAGTTGCTCGAAACCAAAATGCAGAACTAAAGGAGATGAACCAATAGTTGCCTGTTGGCTCTGTAATTATATACATATGTATATCATGCCAAGTGTGTTGATTTGGCCCCACGAGCTGACGATAATCTTCGCGAAGATAAAGAACTTCGTTGGTGTTGTAAGAAATGCATGGTCTATGACGTTGCGTTCTTATCATTTCTTAAAAACACGAATGCTGATTACATATTAACTGATTTAAATAATTTAACAAATAAATTTTTAAAATATAAAGAATTATTTGATAAAGCTCCGTGTTCCACCAAAAGGAAATGCAGTAAACACCGACCCTTCTTCTTTAAATAATTCCAAAAAATCGAACAACATTGCTGATATGGATAAAGTTAATTCACATCGTTCTACTCCATCTGCTTTTACTGTTTTAATCTCATCGCAACCGCCATCTCAAGTAGCTGAAAAGCAAATGTTTCTTCCTGCTGCTTCTAACTCTACTACATTAATTTCACCTCAACCACAACAGCAAGTAGCTTTAAAACAAACTTTACCTTCTTCATCGTGTTACTCGTCAGCCTTTCGATTACCAAGCCCACAAAACTCACAGACTAGTCAGTTTATGTTACCGATCACTACCCTATCACAAAATAATCCAATACGTTGTATTAAAGATCAATCTATTCCAATTAAGCCAAATTCTAACGCTTTTGCTCCTAAAGCTGTAAACAGTTCAACTGTCCTTAAAGTTGTATCACCAAAAAAGACGATTTTTGTTGCTCGCTTTACACCTGAAACTACGACTGATGCTGTTATTAATTATGTTAAACAAAATATTGGTCAAGATATTGATTGATATCTTAGTTTTCAAATTTAAATATTCAGAACAAAGAAGCAAATATTCTTTTAAAATGTGGCATCTCTCTCTGTGGGTCGGACGTGTTTTTTGAAGTGCTCCGTTTTATAACAAAATAATTGCGAAATAAACCCCTTATAAAATTGTTTAACTGCACATTATCTTAATAAATAGTATTGTGAACAGTGAGTGCAAAAGTGGGGACCTAAATACAATAGTGACAACAAGTAAACGAATTATTGAAAATCCTAACAAAAATAAATTACATACCAATCAATAAATATACATAAATGCAAACATTAAAGAGATACATATGTATATACAAAATTCTCCAGCTGTTTTGTTTATGTTGCTGGTTAACATAATCAAATGTCAAAATAAATTAATTATCAAAAGCTTAATTACATGTGTGCTAAAGTACTAAAGCTTTATGCTTGTTGTCTTCATTTAACCTTGACTTAATCTGAAACTAAAAATTTATAAACTGCAATTAAAACTGTTGCATACCTTAGGGAAGAAATAAAATCCAACTTAAAGAAACACGCAACAAAAATAATAAAACACTACACATTAAATAAATAAAACCTTTACGCATTTTCAATAATAGCTCAATAATGTAATCATCTCGTTAAAATAAAATGTATAACATCAACAAAGTCTCTCCTGCTCATCAAAAAACATCTCCAATAATTAACACTCCAGCACCTAAGCGTGGTCGAGCTGCTGTACATAAATCAATATATCGAGCCATAACCGCCGAAAAAATGTATCCCACAAACTCAAAATTTTACAGGGGAAGGTTTTTTTTAAATAAAATCAGTTTGAATAAAGCCATTATTTTAAAAATTATAATGTAAATATTGTTTTGTGTAATACATTTAATTTTAATAATTTTAAATGATGTTGAACTATCGATTTCGATAAAAAAAAAACAACAATCGATTATGGTGTGGGATACATTATTTTGGCGGTAATGGCTCGATATGATGATTGCTAATTGCTGAAAGCGAGAACCGCATTTTAAATAAAATAGAAGAAATAGAAAATAATAGGAATGACTTGAGGAAGGATTTAATTGAGGTTACAGCCAGAGTATCAAAATTGGAAACCGTATCAGATGAAATAGCAATGTTAAAATCTGGTATTAAGGAACTGAAACTGACAAATCTTCATCAAGAAAATTCTCAGGTAGCATGTGATTTACGAATTAATGGAATCCCGTTCTTTGATAACAAAAACCTAGTAAGGATCTTTGATGACATTTGTTCTGCGCTTAACATTAATACTTCGTCTGTGAAAGCTAACCGAAAACCGAAACAATAAAAATTATTCTCCTGATGCA
This sequence comes from Bellardia pandia, assembly GCA_916048285.2. Classification (NCBI taxonomy): domain Eukaryota; kingdom Metazoa; phylum Arthropoda; class Insecta; order Diptera; family Calliphoridae; genus Bellardia; species Bellardia pandia. The sequence goes on from OU696529.1 coordinate 88,757,569, forward strand.
GTTATTATTGTAAAATTAATGTCCCCTTATGATAAAAATTGTATACTTAAAAGAAAGTATTAAAAGTGATTGCACACAAAATTATGGAATAAAAAATGTCAAATATAGTAAGAAACTTTTGGAAACACATATTAATTCATTGAATGGAAATAACTAGAATATACCTACGAGAAAACGCAATAATAGAAAATAGCATCAAAGGGTATAAAAAATGATACCCTAATACATATGTATGTATGTATATAAATATAGATTTTATGTTATAAATAGCATTGGAATTGAATATTACTAATTATGTAGAAATCTACATTTTCTCTTTAAAAAGTACAACACATGGTATAATTTAAGTTCTTCAACATTAGAATTCCGAAAAACTTTTTTATTTTTACTAATTTTAAATTTTAATTCATCTTCATAAAATCTATACGATGAAAAATTACCTCATTAATTGTATTTAAAAACGAATGTATTATTAAATTCGTCACATGCAGGTTATTGCTAATGGTGAAAAATATTGTTTAAAATAAATATTTTAAGCTTAGAAATAAAAATTCTGGTGACCCATGGGTTTGGTCTACTAACTGTAGACGAACAACATGGGTTAAGTCAAAGTGGCGGCGCAACAAATTTGATTGAAAAAAGTAAAAAAGAAGTACTTATGATAGCCATTTTTTTTTTATCGGCTAATAGGGGAGAGGGGGGCACCTTAGAACACTTTTTACTTTCACGCCACATAAAAATTTATATTTTTGAATTATTGACTTTTTACATAATTTAACTAATATATATAAAAATAAACTTTAGCTTAAGTCTACAAGTAACTTATTTTTAGTTCGATTTATATATTTTTTTTTTTATTTTTTTAAGGGATGAAGTCATTATGTTCAAATATGCCCCCATATGGGGCAGCTTTGAACTAGACTGGGGCAGTTTTGAATGGCAATTTTTTTGTAGCGCTTATGTTCAAAAATAACATAAACAGTTATATTTTTTATATATATAATAAATTCGAATTACACAGGTCAACAAAAAAAAATTTTTTTTGAGTCTTATTTAGTGATTATTTTCTGATTATATAAATGGAAAAGTAAACAGGAACTGCATTAATAATAAATAAAGTTTGCTTTTGTACGTAATGGGAATAAATTTCCGTCACTTCCTCTGGCTCATTCTGTAATGCTCAAAGAAAATTACGAAAGCGTTAAAATGGTTCTTCAAGTTTTAAAATATGAACAGTATGCCTGGCCCGTGATAGGGGATTTCAAAATGGTTGGTTTTCTGGTGGGAATGCAACACTAAATATCCGTGTTACCTTTGCTGATGGGACAGTAGAGCCGATGCACTTCACTAAAAGCAGCATTCATGGCCTAAACGGATCGAGTTTCAAATCGGACAACATTTTTTTTTTCACCTTTATTTATTTATTGAATCTTCATATACTGATATTACAATAAGTATTCAAATCTTAATACTAAAAAGAAAATAATAAGCCCAGCCAGTGCTAGACAAAAAATTTTTATGATACTAAAAAAATTTCACTTCAACTGATCCAGTCATCTGTTTTGCGCTTGAGTTAAAGCAAGGGTATCCCTCCTTCTCAACCGATTGTGGCCACTAAAGTTAAGGATGTCTCGTGCAAGTGGGTTTGGATGGTGTTCAAGTTTGCTGACGTACTTTGACGCATATTTTGTAAATTCGACTTTTAGATCTTTTTTAGACGTTTAGATCTTTGTGGATTCGAGAATTTTTAACATATCATGGAGCTGCAGTAATTATACGTAGAATTTTATTTTGACCCCTTTGGATTTTTTCAATGTTTGATGCTGAGGCCGTACCCCATAATTCAATTCCATAGCACCAGATTGGCTTTAGTATTGCATTGCACAACAATAGTTTGCAATCCAACTTTAGTAAAGAATTTCTGCCAATTAGCCAATTAAGTTGCACTGCTTTTAATCTCATCTGAGTAAGTTTCGCTTCAATATGAGACTTCCAAGTTAAACGGCGGTCGAGGTGGATTCCGAGGTATTTGACTTCATTATGTTGAGGAATAATTTGATTATTTATTTTGATGAACGAGCAAGTTTCTTTTCGCAATGTGAAAGTGATATGAATACATTTCTGTTCATTTACCTTGATTTTCCAAAGCTCTAGCCAATTCTCTAGTTTATAAACATAATTCTGCAAATTCTGTGATGCAACTTGGTGGTCCTTATGGACGCTGATAAAGGCTGTATCGTCTGCAAAAGTTGACGTGTGGATTTTGGGATCTGACGGCATGTCGGAGGCATAAATCAAATATAAAGTAGGACCCAGTATGCTACACTGTGGCACACCTGATTCAATTGGCTGAGCGGTACTTAAAAAATTGCCTTCTTTGATTTTAAATTTGCGACCGTATAAATAACTTTCCATGAGTTTTTGGATGTTAGCAGGCAGAGTTAATTTTATTTTGTGCATTAAACCGTCATGCCAAACTTTGTCGAACGCTTGGGACACATCAATGAAAACGGCGGAGCAGTATTTTTGTCTTCAAACGACAAACACACATTTACCAATCTGTGTGTTTGTTCGATGGTGCTGTGTTTCGCTCTGAAGCCAAATTGATGATTAGGAATACATTCTGTGTCATTCAGAATTGGAGTCAACTTAGTCATTAACAATTTTTCGAACAGTTTAGAAATTGTCGGCAGTAGGCTAATTTGCCTATATGACTCCATTTTTCCCTGACTTAGGAATCATAGTGATCATATACACCTTCCAATCTGCAGGATAGTATTCTAGGCGTAAAATAGCATTGAAAATAAAGAGGATAATTCTTCTAGCTACACGAGGTAACTCCACAAGCATTTTGTTGCTGATTTTATCTATACCTGGAGCTTTTTTAAGATTCAGAGTACCAATAGCGTTTTGGACATCACGAAAGTTTAGTCTTAGAGGTACAGGAGGTCTAATAACGAGTGGAGGCAAATCAGATGCATTATTTGAGTTGTTTATAGTAAACACATTTCTCAAATGGTTAACAAATAAAGTCCCCTTCTCGGAGTCATTTCTAGCCCAGTCGCCAGTCGGACTTCGCAGAGGAGGCTTTCCACTAACTGGTCTTTTTAAACCTCGTGCCGCCTTCCATAACGAATAGTCAGATTGTGGGGTACTATCAAGACCCTCCAAGTAAGATCTAAGTGAGTCCGTTCTTTGGATTTCTAAGAAATTTCTTAGTATATCTCTGCATTCTCGTTGCCTAGCTTTCAGTTGTCCTGAAATGGACAGCCATTCCCTTGAAGGAACGCATTGAAATAATAGAAGTAGAGTGATCTGAAGACAAGTCTAATGAAGGCTCCACTTGTATCGATTATACAGGGATATTTTTCACTACCCCAAAGTCAATAACATCGGGAATCTTCCATCGGTCCGTCGGCCAGTAAGTGGGATGCCCGCTTGAGAGTACATCTAAGCCCATTTTGGCAATGGTGTTGAAGAGTTCACGACCCTTCGGGGTCACCAGACGTGAACCCCAGAATGTGTATTTGTCGTTAAAGTCACCAGCAACTAAAAATCTAGCTCCAAGGGAATTGAAGAAGCTGTAGTATTGATGTTCTTTTATTGAAAATCGAGGCGGCGAATAAATTGATGATAAAACAAAATTGTATTGACAGAATTCAATACAAATGTTTGTTGCTTGTAGGTAATCCTCACATATGTTGTTCATTAAATAATGTTTTATTCTGTTCTTTATAAGAATTGCCCAACCTCCACATGCTCTTCCGCGGGGATCTTTAGTATCATACAACACGTAGCCATTAATTTTGAAGTACGCTGTCGCCGTCAAATGAGTTTCAGCAATCATCATGACATCAATCAGCTTATCCATCAGGAAGTGTTCCAGTTCGTTTTTATGTTGGCGGAGGCAATTTTTAAACAAATCAAATCCTGCTCCAAACCTGGCATAATAGATTTAACCACGTTTGCGTAAGAAACTTGTCTAGAACTAGGCGCGTTTACATGACTAGTGGACCGTAACAATTGAGGGAAATTGTCACTCGATGCAAAATTTGGCTGTTGAGGATGATTAGGCAATACTGACGTCTTGTTGGTTCTTATGCCTTTCAAATGAGTGTAAATTGGACAACCTCTATAATTTGCGGTATGATTACCTCCGCAGTTACTGCATTTTTTTATTTTTGAGTCAGTTTTCGACTTATCGCATTGAGCAGTTGCATGTAGCTCCCCACACGCAACACAAACTGTCGGCAATTTACAGTACGCTTTGGTATGACCAAATTCTTGACAGTTGAGACACTGGACGGGTCCCTGACGCTTATGTGGTTCTTCCACGGTGATTCTACGATGCAGAAGGTACATCAGATTGTAGACGGGATGGGACTCGTTTTTCTTTAAGACAACATCTCCAGGTTCCAATTCTACCCTGAACATGGGCTGAGGGATCTTTTCACGGTTTCTGATATTCACTACGCTCTTGATTTTGAACCCTTTGTCCATTAAACCGGTCTTTATCTCCGCAGGATCAACACATGGGTCTATACCCTTTAGAACGACTTGGAGTCCTTTTGAGCTTTTGAGCTGGTAGGTATAGAAATCCTTAGTCTGCCTCTCCAACTGGTTGGACAATTTTCGAAAATCATCTTTCCTATTCACTTGTAATTTGGTTTCGCTGATATTTCCATGTTTAATTGATGTTACGCTAAACATATTTTCACCTATTACCGAAACAATTCCTTGTACCAATTTACTGGAAATGGGCTCTCTCAGATAAATTGGTGGGGGCTTAAACGTCTTCTTAGGAAGTTCTGGCTCATCCGTCTGGAGGAGAGCAAACCTATTTTGATCATTACTCGCGGTCTTAGGAGCTTTTGAATTTGATGACACTTGAGCAGATGTCGGGCTCCTCTGTCGCTTAAGAATTGTGACGTATTTATCCATACCTACTTGTTTTCTAGGTTTGGCTGCACTAATTGATGAAGAAGATGTTGTTGTTTTTTCATCGGATGAGATAACTATATTGGGCGAACAGGAACGACGCCGTTCTACGGCTCTTGTAGTGAGAAAATTCTCCACAGATTTTTTTAAGGATTCTTCCTCAGAGACCCATTTAGTTTTTCTAGACGAGCTAAGCTCTTTCTCAGAATTACATCTGAGAGGAACACTCATACAGTTTTTATGCGATTTTTAATATTTTGTTTTGTAGATATTTTTACCTATTACGAATTATTTTTTCACTTTTTTGTTTTATTTCAACCTATAACAATTTTTTACCTATTACGATTTTTTCACCGAATATTTAGCCGCTCTAAAATTAACACGTCCGAACAGTTCGATGAAACGAGACTGAATGAAATCGGACAACATAATGTAAAAAATAAACCAATTGTAGATCCTGATCGTATTTTAATGCCTGCACTGCACATAAAATTAGGACTCATGAAGCAATTCGGAAAGGCTCTTCGTCAAGACTCACTCAAAGTACACATGCTACATGCGCACTTGGATAAATTCAAAGATAACTTGGGTGAATATTTAGAAGAGCAAGGGAAACGCTTCCACCAGGATATAATGAACTTTGAACAAAGATATCAAGGACAATATAATGAGAACATGATGGGTGACTACATTTGAATGCTCATACGAGAAAGTTCTGACGAAATACTAAAAGTATTAATTTTTAAAGCTTCTTTTGTATCATTTTCAGAGTCAGAGGTACAGGACTCAGACTCAAAAATCGTGTTGACCTGTGTTATTTATTAAGAAAAACATTAACAATTAAAAAACAAGTAAGAGTGCTATATTCGGCTGTGCCGAATCTTAAATACCCTCCACCTAACCGTACTAAGAAATACAAAAACTACACTAGACTAGAATATCCTAATTCTGTGTTTTCTATTCAGTCTTAGTGCAAATTTTATTAGTGTTTGATATATTGTTTGAAAGACAATTTTACGACCAACATAATTTATGTTAAATATTTTGAAATGTTGTCTAATTTTCACCATTTTTAGTTGATTTAATTACCAATTCTTACCATAATTTACAGAGTTTGTCTGATGTTCATAATAATCTTGACTGTAACTTAACAAACAGAGTAAAAACAAAAGGGGTACAATTCGGTTGTAGTGATTTTGCTAAAAAAAAAAAAAAAAAACAAAATCAAATAGGGCTTTTAGAGGAGATACCAGCAAAAAAAAATTTGTTGGCGGTCACGCCTATTTTAGAGGGGGCGGGCCCTTAAATTTGAAAATATATAGGCCTATATCTCGGGAACTACTGGGTGTCTGATAATTTGTAATACATTAAATAAAAGGTATTAAAAATACCTTTCCAACGATATATATCATGATTATTATATATGGACCGAATGTGGGTTAAATCCGAAAATAATATTTTTTGACCCGAATTTATTTGTTTTTTGGAAATGGTTCTATATGGCAGGTATGACAAATTATGGGCCGATCTTCTTAAATTTTGGAACAGTTATTTTTATGCATATGAGGATATTTCACGTAGCATTTCAACATAATATCGGTATATTTAAGATATATATTAGTATTAACGTGGATTTCGGTAGTGGACCTTATGTGGGGGATATAGTCAAATATAGACCGATATTCTCAAAATCCAGCAGTTTGATTTAGGCATGTATGTAAATGATCCGTGTAAAATTTTGGATTGGTACCCTTATTTATAAGAGATTTATGAGTATTAAAGTAATTTTCGGAAGAGGGCTTTATATGGGGCATACGGTTAAAAATAGACCGAAATTCACAAAATTTTGTAGGATGATTTTCGTATATATTAAATTGATCTGTGCAAAGTTTGGAGGCGGCACCGATATTTATACAATATATATGGGGAAAAATGTCTTTTTCAGATGTGGTCCTTGTATGGGAGCTATGACCAGTTCTGGGCCGACTACCATAAAATTTACCCCCTGGCCCACGATGTCGAACGATAACGTTCGCTTAGATAAGTCTTAAGACACAAACTTGATTGTGGAATAAACAAACTTGATTGAGTAAAAAATAGATACGATAAAAAGTTTCTGTCTTAAGTATTATCTAAGCGAACGTTATCGTTCGACATTGTGGGCCAGGGGGTTAGTACAACAATTTATTTGCCTATAAAGAGTATTTATGTCAAATTTTAGCCGTTTAACATTATTTATATCTGTTTTATGCGTATTTAAGAGAATTTTGGAAGTGGACTTTATATGGGGTCTATGGTCAAACATGGACCGAACTAAAAAAAATTTCGTTTTGCGATTTCTTTTTGCACAAAACTTAGTTTAGCTGAATTTTGTCTTGATATTCCAATTTTATAGGCATTTATTTATCATGTTTAGCGTAACCTCAATGAAACATGGAAATATCTTCGAGACAAAGATACAAGTGAATAGGGAAGATGATTTTCGAAAATTGTCCAACCAGCTGGAAAGGGAGACTAGGGATTTCTATACCTACCAGCTCAAAAGCGCAAAAGGACTCCAAGTCGTTCTAAAGGGTATAGACCCATGTGTTGATCCCGCGGAGATAAAAACCGGTTTAATGGACAAAGGGTTGAAAATCAAGAACGTAGTGAATATTAGAAACCGTGAAAAGATCCCTCAGTCCATGTTCAGGGTAGAATTGGAACCTGGAGATGTTGTCTTAAAGAAAAATGAGTCCCATCCCATCTACAATCTGATGTACCTTCTGCATCGTAGAATCACCGTGGAAGAACCACATAAGCGTCAGGGACCCGTACAGTGTCTCAACTGTCAAGAATTTGGTCACACCAAGGCGTATTGTAAATTGCCGACAGTTTGTGTTGCGTGTGGGGAGCTACATGCAACTGCTCAACGCGATAAGTCGAGAAAAAATGCAGTAACTGTGGAGGTAATCATACCGCAAATTATAGAGGTTGTCCAATTTACACTCATTTGAAAGGCATAAGAACCAACAAGACGTCAGTATTGCCTAATCGCCCTCAACAGCCAAATTTAGCATCGAGTGACAATTTCCCTCAATTATTACGGTCCACTAGTCATGTAAACGCGCCTAGTTCTAGACAAGTTTCTTACGCAAACGTCGTTAAATCTAATATGCCAGGTCTGGAGCAGGAACCTAAACCCCAATATTCTGAGCCGCATATCAACAATCTAGAGGCAACATTGCAGACACTTGTCCAAACTATGAACACTTTCACGACCACCATGACATCCATGATGCAGGAAATGCTGAAAATGCAATCCACTATCTTGCAAGCCATTTTAAAGAAATGATTTATTTAAAAATTTGTTTCTGGAACGCGAACGGCCTCCGCCAACATAAAAATGAACTGGAATACTTCCTGATGGATAAGCAGATTGATGTTATGATGATTGCTGAAACTCACTTGACGTCGACAGGGTACTTCAAAATTAATGGCTACGAGTTCTACGATACTAAAGACCCCCGCGGAAGAGCTTGTGGAGGTTCGGCAGTTCTTATAAAGAACAGAATAAAGCATTATCTAATGAATAACATAAGTGAGGATTACCTCCAAGCAACAAACATTTGCATTGAATTCTGTCAATACAAATTTGTTTTATCATCGATTTATTCTCCGCCTCGATTTTCAATAAAAGAACACCAATACCATAACTTCTTTAAATCCCTTGGAGCTAGATTTTTAGTTGCTGGTGACTTTAACGCCAAACACACATTTTAGGGTTCACGTCTGGTAACCCCAAAGGGTCGCGTACTCTTCAACACCATTGCTAAAATGGGCTTAGATGTACTCTCAAGTGGACATCCCACCTATTGGCCGACGGACCGACGGAAGATTCCCGATGTTATTGACTTTGGGGTAATGAAAAATATCCCTGTAGAATGGATGCAAGTGGATCCTTCACTGGACTTGTCCTCAGATCACTCTCCTACTATCATTTCAATGCATTTCCCTCAAGTGTGTGGTTCTCCATTTATGAACATGACTAAGACCCGAGTAAGTTGGATAAAATACAAAAAGTATTTAAGTTCTCATTGCACGGAAAATGTTGTGTTGAGAACTACCGACGATATTGATGAGTCGATTGGCAACTTTACCGAGGACCTTCGACGAGCTGTGCATCACGCTTCCACTTATCACGTTGAATGTAGAAATAGGACAAACAGAACTTATTTCTCTGAACTCGAACATCTCCTATCAGAAAAAAGAAGAATGAGAAGAGAGTGGCAAATTCACAGGTCTCCTGAACTGAAAGCTAGGCTACGGGAATGCAGAGATATACTAAGACATTTCTTAGAAACCCAAAGAACGGCCTCACTTAGATCTTACTTGGAAGGTCTTGATAGTACCCCACAATCTGACTACTCGTTATGGAGGGCGGCAAGAGGTTTAAAAAGACCAGTAAGAGGAAAACCTCCTTTGCGAAATCCGACTGGTGACTGGGCTAGAAATGATTCCGAGAAGGGGACTTTATTTGTTAACCATTTGAGAAATGTGTTTACTATAAACAACTCAAATAATAACGAATCTGATTTGCCACCACTTGTTATAAGGCCTCCTGTACCTCTAAGACTAAACTTTCGTGATGTCCAAAACGCTATTGGTACTCTGAACCTTAGAAAGGCTCCAGGTATGGATAAAATCAACAATAAAATGCTTGTGGAGTTACCTCGTGTAGCAAGAAGAATTATCCTCTTTATCTTCAACGCTATTTTACGCCTAGAATACTATCCTGCAGATTGGAAGGTGTCTATGATCACTATGATTCCTAAGCCAGGGAAGGACCATACCAAAGTGGAGTCATATAGGCCAATTAGTCTACTGCCGACAATTTCAAAACTGTTTGAAAAATTGTTAATGACTAAATTGACTCCAATTCTGAATGACACTGAATGTATTCCTAATCATCAATTCGGCTTCAGGGCTAAACACAGCACCATCGAGCAAACACACAGATTGGTAAATGTGATAAGAGGGTCGTTTGAAGACAAAAAATACTGCTCCGCCCTTTTCATTGATGTATCGCAAGCGTTCGACAAAGTTTGGCATGACGGTTTAATGCACAAAATAAAATTAACTCTGCCTGCTAACACCCATAAACTCATGGAAAGTTACTTATACGGTCGCAAATTTAAAATCAAAGAAGGTGATTTTTTAAGTACCGCTCAGCCAATTGAATCAGGTGTGACACAGGGTAGCATACTGGGTCCTACTTTATATTTGATATATGCCTCCGACATGCCCTCAGACCCTAAAATCCATACGTCAACTTTTGCAGACGATACAGCCTTTATCAGCGTCCATCAGGACCACCAAGTTGCACCACAGAATTTGCAGAATTATGTTTATAAACTAGAGAATTGGCTAGAGCTTTGGAAAATCAGGGTTAACGAACAGAAATGTATTCATATAACTTTCACATTGCGAAAAGATACCTGCTCGTTCATCAGAATAAATAATCAAATTATCCCGCAACACAATGAAGTCAAATACCTCGGCATTTACCTCGACCGCCGTTTAACTTGGAAGTCTCATATTGAAGCGAAACTTACTCAAATGAGATTAAAAGCAGTGCAACTTAATTGGCTAATCGGCAGAAACTCTACATTGAAATTGGATTGCAAACTTTTGTTGTACAATGCAATACTAAAGCCAATCTGGTGCTATGGAATTCAATTATGGGGTACTGCCTCAGCATCCAACATTGAAAAAATTCAAAGGGGTCAAAATAAAATTCTACGTATAATTACTGCAGCACCATGGTATGTTAAAAATTCTCGAATCCACAAAGATCTAGGCGTGCCATTAGTAAAAGTCGAATTTACAAAATATGCGTCAAAGTATGTCAGCAAACTTGAACACCATCCAAACCCCCTTGCACGAGACATCCTTAACTTTAGTGGCCACAATCGGTTGAGAAGGAGGGATACCCTTGCTTTAACTCAAGCGCAAAATAGATGACTGGATCAGTTGATGTGAAATTTTTTTAGTATCATAAAAATTTTTGTCTAGCACTGGCTGGGCTTATTATTTTCTTTTTAGTATTAAGATTTGAATACTTATTGTCATTTCAAATATGAAGATTCAATAAATAATTAAATGCAAAAAAAAAAAAAAAAAAAATTATTTATCATTAAGTCATATTTCGGGAATATATATGTCTGTATGGGGGCTATGAGAAATCATGGACCGATTCTTACTATTTTCCGCACACTTTCTTCTTTTAGAGTACAAATAACGTATACAAATTTTCATGGTATTATCTCCAATATATTTCAAAATATTGCAATAAAATGGACGAAAAATGTCAAATTTTTATGGAGGTGGTCTCACATATTGGTTCATAACTCTGGTTGACCTAAACCGATTTTGCTGATTTTAAATAGCAAACTTCTAGCAAGCACTTCTGACAGAATTATTGAAGGTTTGGATCCCGAATATATCTTGGGACTTCAAAAACTTGATTTCAACAGACAGACAGACAGACGGACATGGCTTAATCGACTCCGCTATCTATAAGGATCCAGACAATATATATACTTTATAGGGTCGGAAAATTATATTGTGGAAATTTCACACGGAATGACAAACTTATATATACCCTTCTCATGACGGTGAAGGGTATAAAAAAGGGGTACAATTCGGTTTTAGTGATTTTGTATAAAAAAAAAAAAAAAATCAAATAGGGCTTTTAGAGGAGATACCAGCAAAAAAAAAATTTGTTGGTGGTCACGCATATTTTCGAGGGGGCGGGCCTGTAAAATTGAAAATATATAGGCCTATATCTCGGGAACTACTGGGTGCTTGATAATTTGTAATACATTAAATTAAAGGTATTAAAAATACCTTTCCAACGATATATATCATGATTGTAAAATGTGGACCGAATATTGGTTAAATCCGAAAAAAATATTTTTTGCCCCGAATTTACTTGTTTTTTTGAAATGGTTCTATGGCAGCTATGACAAATTATGGGCCGATCTTCTTAAATGTTGGAACAGTTATTTTCATGCATATGAGGATATTTCACGTCGAATTTCAACATAATAACGGTATATTTAAGATATATATTAGTATTAACGTGGATTTCGGTAGTGGACCCTATGTGGGGGATATAGTCAAATATGGACCGATATTCTCAAAATACAGCAGTTTGATTTAGGCATGTATGTAAATGATCCGTGTAAAATTTTGGATTGGTACCCTTATTTATAAGAGATTTATGAGTATTAAAGTTATTTTCGGAAGAGGGTGTAGCGTGTTTTTATTGTCACCATGATCATACCTTCTGTACGATCATGATAGCGTCCCAAATGTGTCTTTGTTACCTTACCATCCGTAAGCTATACGACACTTATCATAAACACACGCCCACTGCTTTAATTTACATTATTGCAGTGTAAACACTCTCTCACGATTTGAGTGGTAGGTACTTGTAAGCACTCATGTTTGGCTGTATATGCTCTACATGATTGTTTTCAAAATACCAAATAATTATGTCTGTGGTGTTAGGTGTCGTCTACAGCAATGCACCTTGCTGACTGGCATGAGTTCTGCTTGCTCAGCATTTTCCCACAGACAATAAGAACAATATTCAAGTTAGATTTAAAATAGATTTAAGAATTAAAATTAATTAATAAAGAACCACTCAAAGGGACAGTCGCACAAGCGGCTTCTTTCCTTCTTTCATTAGTAAATTTAGGGCAGTGATCCAGCAGGTGTGAGGGATTCTGAATAGGATATGTACAGTCACAAAGTTGGGGGGTAGGAAGGTTCATTAAATGTCCGTGTGTTAATTTAGAATGTCCGAGTCTTAGTCGCTCAAATTTAATTATATCTAGTCTGTTACAGTCAGTTATTAAGTTTCTTAAAAAAATGTGTATATCATTCATTTCATGATTTAAATTTGTATACCATGTTGAAGTGGTGGTAAATAAGTTTCTCTTGTGGTGACCAATGAGTTTTTGCACGATATAATTATTCTTATCTTTGATGTTGTAATTTGGTGTTGTTACTAGGGGAGAAGTGATAGCTTCTCTTGCCGTTTTGTCAGCAAATTCATTACCTTTTATACCACAATGTCCAGGCACCCAGATCAACTTTATGTTAGGCTGTTTGTTAATTAATAAGTTTCTGATTTCTGTAATATAATGGTTGTGGCTATTTATGTTAGTTATAGATTGCAATGAGGAGAGGGAATCAGAGCATATAGCGAACTTTCCTCTGTTATGGCACACATGTTTTATGGCTTCGTAAACCGCAATCAATTCCGCAGAATATATTGTACTAAATTCCGGGAGAATGGCGGATTTAATTATAGTATTATCTGTAGTTATACTATAGGTTACTGTGTTATTGTATTTGGATCCATCCGTAAACAGAAATACGCGGTCATGAAGAGTATTTCTAATTTCATTGAATAAGAGTTGGTATTGGTCTTGGCTACAAGTAGATTTTACGCAGTTGTGTAGGGAGGTATTAATAATTCCTTTATTCAAGTGCCATGGTGGATAAGGCTTAGAAGTAGTTTTAACTATGTCAATTCAGTCTCGTCTCATCGAACTGTTCGGACGTGTTTTTTTAGTGCGGCTGAATTTTCGGTGAAAAAATCGTAATAGGTGAAAAAGTGTAAAAAGTTAAATTAAACAAAAAGTAAAAAAAAAATCGTAATAGGTTAAAATATATATATAAAAAAAAAAAAAAAAACATTAAAAATCGTATAAAAACTGTATGAATGTTCCTCTCAGATGTAATTCTGAGAAAGAGCTTAGCTCAACTAGAAAAACTAAATGGGTTTCTGAGGAAGAATCCATAAAATCTGTGGAGAATCTTCTCACTGCAAGAGCCGTGGAACGGCGTCGTTCCTGTTCGCCCAATATAGTAATTTCAATAGATGAAGGAACAGCAACACCTTCTACATCAAATAGTGCAATCAAACCTAGAAAACAAGTAGGTATGGATAAATACGTCACAGTTCTTAAGCGACAGAGGAGCCCAACATCTGCTCAAGTATCATCAAATTCAAAAGCTCCTAAGACCGTGAGTAATGATCAAAATAGGTTTGCTCTCCTCCAGATGGATGAGCCAGAACTTCCTAAGAAGACGTTTAAGCCCCCACCAATTTATCTGAGAGAGCCCACTTCCAGTAAATTGGTACAAAGAATTGTTTCGGTAATAGGTGAAAATATGTTTAGCGTAACATCAATTAAACATGGAAATATCAGCGAAACCAAAATTCAAGTGAAAAAGGAAGATGACTTTCGAAAATTGTCCAACCAGTTGGAGAGGGAGGCTAGGGATTTTTACACCTATCAGCTCAAAAGCGCAAAAGGTCTCCAAGTCGCTCTAAAGGGTATAGACCCATGTGTTGACCCTGCGGAGATAAAGACCGGCTTAATGGACAAAGGGTTCAAAATTAAGAGTGTTGTGAATATTAGAAACCGTGAAAAGATTCCACAGCCTATGTTTAGGGTGGAATTGGAACCTGGAGATGTCGTATTAAAGAAAAACGAGTCCCATCCCATCTACAATCTGATTTACCTTCTGCATCGTAGAATCACCGTGGAAGAACCGCATAAGCGTCAGGGACCCGTCCAGTGTGTCAACTGTCAAGAATTTGGTCACACCAAGGCGTATTGTAAATTGCCGTCAGTTTGTGTTGCGTGTGGGGAGCTACATGCAACTGCTCAATGCGATAAGTCGAAAACTGACTCAAAAATCAAAAAATGCAGTAACTGCGGAGGTAATCATACCGCAAATTATAGAGGTTGTCCAATTTACACTCATTTGAAAGGCATAAGAACCAACAAGACGTCAGTATTACCTGATCGTCCTCAACAGCCTAATTTTGCTTCGAGTAACAATTTCCCTCAATTGTTACGGTCCACTAGTCATGTAAACGCGCCTAGTTCTAGACAAGTTTCTTACGCAAACGTGGTTAAATCTAATATGCCAGGTTTGGAGCAGGAACCTAAATCACAATATTTCGAGCCTAATATTAACACTCTAGAGACTACATTGCAGACACTTGTCCAAACTATGAACACCTTTACGACCACTATGACATCCATGATGCAGGAAATGCTGAAAATGCAATCCACTATCTTACAAGCCATTTTAAAGAAATGATTTGTTTAAAAATTTGTTTTTGGAATGCGAACGGCCTCCGCCAACATAAAAACGAACTGGAACACTTCCTGATGGATAAGCAGATTGATGTCATGATGATTTCTGAAACTCACTTGACGGCGACAGCGTACTTCAAAATTAATGGCTACGTGTTATATGATACTAAAGATCCACGCGGAAGAGCATGTGGAGGTTCGGCAATTCTTATAAAGAACAGAATAAAACATTATTTAATGAACAACATATGTGAGGATTACCTACAAGCAACAAACATTTGTATTGAATTCTGTCAATACAATTTTGTTTTATCATCAATTTATTCGCCGCCTCGATTTTCAATAAAAGAACACCAATACTACAGCTTCTTCAATTCCCTTGGAGCTAGATTTTTAGTTGCTGGTGACTTTAACGCCAAACACACTTTTTGGGGTTCACGTCTGGTGACCCCGAAGGGTCGTGAACTCTTCAGCACCATTGCAAAAATGGGATTAGATGTACTCTCAAGCGGTCATCCCACCTACTGGCCGACGGACCGACGCAAGATTCCCGATGTTATTGACTTCGCAGTAGTGAAAAATATCCCTGTAGAATCGATACAAGTGGAGCCTTCATTAGACTTGTCTTCAGATCACTCTCCTTCTATTATTTCAATGCGTTTCCTTCAAGGGAATGGCTCTCCATTTCGGGATATATCTAAAACCAGAATAAGTTGGATAAAGTATAAAAAGTATTTAAGTTCCCACTGCACGGAAAATGTAGTGTTGAGAACTACCGAGGATATTGATGGGTCGATTGGCAAGTTTACTGAGGACATACGAAGAGCTGTACATCATACGACGTTGAGTGCAGAAGTGGGACAAATAGAACTTATTTCGCTGAACTCGATCATCTCCTGTCAGAAAAAAGAAGAGTTAGAAGAGAGTGGCAAATTCACAGGTCTCCTGAACTGAAAGCTAGGCTACGGGTATGCAGAGATATACTAAGAAATTTCTTAGAAACCCAAAGAATGGCTTCACTTAAATCTTACTTGGAGGGTCTTGATAGTACCCCACAATCTGACTATTCGTTATGGAAGGCGGCACGAGGTTTAAAAAGACCAGTTAGAGGAAAGCCTCCTCTGCGAAATCCGACTGGTGACTGGGCTAGAAATGATTCCGAGAAGGGGATTTTATTTGTTAACCATTTGAGAAATGTGTTTACTATAAACAACTCAAATAATGCATCTGATTTGCCTCCACTCGTTATTAGACCTCCTGTACCTCTAAGACTTAGCTTTAATGATGTTCAAAGCGCTATTGGTACTCTGAATCTTAAAAAAGCTCCAGGTATGGATAAAATCAGCAACAAAATGCTTGTGGAGTTACCTCGTGTAGCTAAAAGAATTATCCTATTTATTTTCAATGCTATTTTACGCCTAGAATACTATCCTGCAGATTGGAAGGTATCTATGATTACCATGATTCCTAAGCCAGGGAAGGACCCCACTAAAGTAGAGTCATATAGGCCAATTAGTCTACTGCCGACAATTTCAAAACTGTTTGAAAAATTGTTATTGGCTAAGTTGATTCCAATTCTGAACGACACTCAATGTATCCCAAATCACCAATTCGGGTTCAGAGCTAAACACAGTACCACCGAACAAACACACAGATTGGTAAATGTGATAAGACAGTCGTTTGAAGAGAAAAAATACTGCTCCGCCCTTTTCATTGATGTGTCGCAAGCGTTCGACAAAGTCTGGCATGAAGGTTTAATGCATAAAATTAAATTAACTCTGCCTGCTAACACCCACAAACTTATGAAAAGTTATTTATATGGTCGCAAATTTACAATCAAAGAAGGCGATTTTTTAAGCCCCGCTCAGCCAATTGAAGCAGGAGTACCCCAGGGTAGCATACTGGGTCCAACTTTATATTTGATTTATGCATCCGATATGCCGTTAGACCCCATAATACATACTTCAACTTTTGCAGACGATACCATCAAATAGCATCACAGAACTTGCAGAAATATGTTTATAAACTAGAGAATTGGCTTGAGCTTTGGAAAATCAGGGTTAACGAACAGAAATGTATTCATATAACTTTCACATTGCGAAAAGAAACTTGCTCGTTCATCAAAATAAATAATCAAATTATTCCTCAACATAATGAAGTCAAATACCTCGGAATCCACCTCGATCGTCGTTTAACTTGGAAGTCTCATATCGACGCAAAACTTACTCAGATGTGATTAAAAGCAGTGCAACTTAATTGGCTAATCGGCAGAAATTCTACATTAAAGTTGGATTGCAAACTTTTGTTGTACAATGCAATTCTAAAGCCAATCTGGTGTTATGGAATTCAATTATGGGGTACTGCCTCAGCATCCAACATTGAAAAAATTCAAAGGGGTCAAAATAAGATTCTACGTACAATTACTGCAGCTCCATGGTATGTTAAAAATTCTCGAATCCACAAAGATCTAGGCATTCCTTTGGTGAAAGTCGAATTTACAAAACACGCCTCAAAATATGTCAGCAAACTTGAACACCATCCAAACCCACTTGCACGAGACATCCTTAACTTTACTGGCCATGTTCGGTTGAGAAGGAGGGATACCCATGCTTTAACTCAAGCGCAAAACAGATGACTGGATCAGATATAAATTGTTTGTAGTATCATAATATTTTGTCTAGCACTGGCTGGACTTATTATTTTCTTTTAGTATTAAGATTCGAAAACTTATTGTCATTTCATTTCTGAAGATCCAATAAATAAATTAAATGTATTAAAAAAAAAAAAAAAATAAAAAAAAAAAATTTTATTGCAATATTTTGAAATATATTGCAGATAATGCCATTAAATTTTGTATACATTGTTTGTATGATAAAAAAAGAAAGTGTGTGGAAAATAGTAAAAATCGGTCCATGATTTCTCATAGCCCCCATACAAATATATATATTCCCGAAATATGGCTTAATGATAAATAAAATTGGAATATCAAGACAAAATTCAGCAAAAATAAGTTTTGTACAAAAAGAAATCGCAAAACGAAATTTTTTTTTAGTTCGGTCCATGTTTGACCATAGACATCATATAAAGTCCACTTCCAAAATTCATTTAAATACGTATAAAACAGATATAAATAATGTTAAACGGCTAAAATTTGACATAAATACTCTTTATAGGCAAATAAATTGTTGTACTAAATTTTATGGTGGTCGGCCCAGAACTGGTCATAGCTGCCATACAAGGACCACATCTGAAAAAGACATTTTTCCCCATATATATTGTATAAATATCGGTACCGACTCAAAACTTTGCACAGATCATTTTAATATGTACAAAAATCATTTCACATAATTTTGTTAATTTCGGTCTATTTTTAACCGTATGCCCCATATAAAGCCCTCTTCCGAAAATCACTTTAATACTCATAAATCTCTTATAAATAAGGGAACCAATCCAAAATTTTACACGGATCATTTACATACATGCGTAAATCAAACTGCTGGATTTTGAGAATATCGGTCCATATTTGACTATATCCCCCACATAAGGTCCACTCTCAAAATCCACGTTAATACTAATATATATCTTAAATATACCGTTATTATGTTGAAATTCGACGTGAAATATCCTCATATGCATGAAAAAAACTGTTCCAACATTAAAGAAGATCGGCGGATCAAATAAATTCGGGTCAAAATATATTCTTTTCGGATTTAACCCATATTCGGTCCATATTTTATAATCATTAAATATATCGTTGGAGAGGTATTTTTAATACTTTTTATTCAATGTATTACAAATTATCAGACACCCAGTAGTTCCCGAGATATAGGCCTATATATTTTCAACTTTAAGGGTCCGCCCCCTCGAAAATAGGCGTGATCACCAACAATTTTTTTTTGCTGGTATCTCCTCTAAAAGCCCTACTTGATTTTGTTTTTTAGCAAAATCACTAAAACCGAATTGTTCCCCTTTTGTTTTTACTCTGTTTGTTAAGTTACACTGAAGATTATTATGAACATCAGACAGACTCTGTAAATTATGGTAAGAATTGGTAATTAAATCAATTAAAAATGGTGAAAATTAGACAACATTTCAAAATATTTAACATAAATTATGTTGGTCGTAAAATTGTCTTTCAAACAATATATCAAATACTAATAAAATTTGCACTAAGACTGAATAGAAAACGCAGAATTAGGATATACATATTTATTATACCTATAACCAGTGTAGTTTTTGTATTTCTTAGTACGTTTAGGTGGAGGGTATTTAAGATTCGGCACAGCCGAATATAGCATTCTTACTTGTTTGTTTTTAAATTTGTCCTGGGCCATAATATAATAATTTATTATTTAGCTTAAGAAAATGTAGTATATGTTACGTAGTTTACTTATGTATATCATTACACCCATAAATCTTGAATGCTTCTATTTTTAGTACAGACAAGAGGAAATAGTCTACTCACATGTTGAATTTACAGATAATTCCATGTGCTTGGAACTGATTGAACGGCCGCCAAGATGTATTTTTAAACTATTAACTGAACAGTGTCATATGCCGAAAGGTTCCGACACGGCATATCTCAATAATATGCATGTTGAATTTGAATACAATCCTTACTACATTAAAGGTGTGGATCGCAGACATTGGGAAACCGAATTTGGAATTAAGCATTACGCTGGCTGCGTTATATATACTGCTGAGGGTTTTGTTGATAAAAATCGAGACGTACAACAAGATGTTTTATTTGATTATATGAGCAGGAGCAGTAATACGTTTATAAAGGAATTATCGACTTATCAGGTAATTCTAATATTTATATTTAATCTAGTACAGAAGAAGAAATGATATAATATGAGAAAGAGGGAGAAGACTGAATTTATTTTATAAACTAGATAAATAATTTAATAGGTTAATAGTACCAGGAGATTACTTAAGCTATGTTCACATTGTGTGTATTTGTCATTTGGACATGTGTTATTTCTCTGTGTACAATACACATGACATTTTTTTTATTTAGAACGAGTTCTATTTTCAAGTGACAAACTATCTGGCATCAGCTGTTTTTTATAACCAAAATTTTGTGGCGGCAAAAATTAATTAAAATTTTAATAAATATAATTTATACAAAACAAAAATACAAAAAAAAACTACACAAATTTATTATTGAAAATGTAGGGAAAAATTTAAAAGGAGTTAACAAAAGTAAGTACATATGTATTTTTTTATTGCAATTTTTATAGTTATTTTTATGTTGTTCCAGTTTAACTGGTGCAAAGAAGCGGTTCTACAGTTGATCGAAATGTGGCAAGAGAAGGAATGCTTGTATAAGCCGCGGAACAAGTTTTACCATTAATGATATGGCTGACAAATTAAAAATTTTCTATTCATCTTTTGGCCCTAATGAAGTTAAGGTAAAGTTTAATTTAATTAAAGCAGTTAATTTGAAGCAGTTGGCAATTGTTATTTGTAATAAATGTAACGCAATATATTTCCAGAATAAAATAACATACTTGCGCGGTCAATATAGCCGGGAAATTGCAAAAGAAAAAAGAAGCGGGCCGGTGCAGATGATGTGCATGTGCCATGTGTGTTTTGGTTCCTGGAAGAATTTATTGAAATTAAAAAAGATGCATGTAATCTATATGCAACTATTTTATCAACTTCTCGTTCCATTTTTAAATACAATTTTATTTAATTACAAATTTAATTTTTATACACATCAATTAGCTGTTTTAAGATTTTTTTTATAGGTTATGTCAAATGTATTTGACATACCAACATATGAACATGTAAATTATAAACCGTATGTAAAACTCAAATTTTGACACACACATGAAGTTACATATGGGTAGAAAAGTGACATTCCACATGACAAATACACATAATGTGAACACAGCTTTAGTACAGGTCACCCAGAGAAAAATCAAAAATCTGTCATCTCAGAACTTTAAAAATTGTTTACCATACCGACAACTTCAAGTCCATTATTAATGAACTAATCATTTATGCGTATGGCGCTGAAGTTTCATGCAGTGGCAAATAATACGGGAATAGGGCCTTCGAAATACTACAATAGAATCTACTTCCCCATGACGGATCAGTACGGAGTAGGACATCCTCAATAAATTTGACTCATATAAAGTGAGTAAACCCCTTGTCGTCATTCTTATCACATACTTCTCAAATTGTATCAGATGTAAAATTATGTCCATGGCCACCTGTGTTCTCGTGGCACCAAAAAGCGGGCCTGATCATTGAACTTTCGTCAGTGTCTTCCTATAATAGTCAGTTTTCATTGCCTCCAACCAGACTAATGATATATACATCCAATTCACTATGTTCGGTCGTAATCCCCAATTCTCACCTATAGATTTACTGCATCCATAGAAGGCGTTGAGACCTCTCTTGTTTCGCTACAACAAGCTCAGTTTTTTCGGACTGATCTTCAATGCTATGGTCTCCGCTCAGGTATATAATAAAAAACAAACTTCGTATTGAGAATTAATAGTCTCTGGTTACATACTTCGAGAAGCAGCAATATGCAACCACAACACATATAGATACGAGTATTAATTAAAAACCCAGTAAAAATTGGAGCTTACATGCAAGCAGGTTTGTAAGGAAATGAAGCTATTTGCTCCCTTACAAACCTGCTTCGATAAGGCATGATTTTTATATAGCGAATTCCCACTTGGAAGCATTACTTTTTAAAAAATGAAGCGTGTTTTCACCCATTACATTCATCTGTGAGTAACAGCTATAAGTAAGCATTTATTTCATGTTTCTATGGCATTACTTCTTTCATTGTTTACAAAAAGCTCTTCCCTAATGCTTTTCCAGAAGACCTGAATTCATAGCTATTACAGTATTGCTTATATGAAACCCTTTTTTCATGCTTCTTAAGAATCTATGAAATAATAACATCCGTGTGAAATGTTTATTTTATTTTTATTGGAAATTATTATTAATGAATCAAAATACATTCTATGTTAAAAAAATTAAATTAATGTCGACAAAAGCAAAGAAAAATAAAATTTAGATTCTTTAATAAAAAACAAATTAATACCTAGTAATAAAAAATAATAATAATAATAAATAATAAAATTCATTAATACTTAAAAATAAATTCGTTTAGTTACTATAAAATGATTATTTATAACTTAAATTGTTTTTTTCAAACCACTTTCGGCATATTATTTAACAACAATAGAACTATTTCAAAAAGAAAAAACAAAACAAACACAAAACGCCGTTAACTTTTCTACAAATCAAAACATAAACACAAAACAAAACAACACAAACTGTACATGGACAAAAGCAGAAGTATTAAAAAACAGAAACAAGAAAAACCAAAAGCAAATAATTGAAAATATTTCGTACAAAAAATTATTTAAATTCTGTTGATACACTATAATAAACACACGCTTTAATAAATTTTAAAAAAGATATTTCTTACATTGAAAATGTATTAATTAATTAAAATCACTTTATAGGTTTATATTTATAATAAAATTTTTTTTATAGTTTCTAAGTCTCGTCTCATCGAACTGTTCGGACGTGTTATTTTTAGTGCGGCTGAATTTGCGGTGAAAAAATCGTAATAGGTGAAAAAGTGTAAAAAGTTAAAATTAAACAAAAAAGTAAAAAAATTACTCGTAATAGGTAAAAATATAAAAAAAAACATTAAAAATCATATAAAAACTGTATGAGTGTTCCTCTCAGATGTAATTCTGAGAAAGAGCTTAGCTCAACTAGAAAAACTATATGGGTTTCTGAGGAAGAATCCTTAAAAAAATCTGTGGAGAATCTTCTTACTGCAAGAGCCGTGGAAGATGATTTTCGAAAATTGTCCAACCAGTTGGAGAGGGAGAGTAGGGCTTTCTATACCTACCAGCTGAAAAGCGCAACAGGACTCCAAGTCGTTCTAAAGGGTATAGACCCAGATGTTGATCCTGCCGAGATAAAGACTAACTTAATGGAAAAAGGCTTCCAAATTAAGAGCATAACGAATATTAGAAACCATGAAAAGACTCCACAGTCTATGTTCAGAGTGGAATTGGAACCTGGAGATGTCGTATTAAAGAAAAACGAGTCCGATCCCATCTACAATATGATTTACCTTCTGCATCGTAGAATCACCGTGGAAGAACCGCATAAGCGTCAGGGACCCGTTCAGTGTCTTAACTGTCAAGAATTTGGTCATACCAAAGCGTACTGTAAATTGCCGACAGTTTGTGTTGCGTGTGGGGAGCTACATGCAACTGCTCAATGCGATAAGTCGAAAACTGACTCAAAAATCAAAAAATGCAGTAACTGCGGAGGTAATCATACCGCAAATTATAGAGGTTGTCCAATTTACACTCATTTGAAAGGCATAAGAACCAACAAGACGTCAGTATTGCCTAATCATCCTCAACAGCCAAATTTTGCATCGAGTGACAATTTCCCTCAATTGTTACGGTCCACTAGTCATGTAAACGCGCCTAGTTCTAGACAAGTTTCTTACGCAACCGTGGTTAAATCTAATATGCCAGATTTGGAGCAGGAACCTAAATCACAATATCACGAGCGTAATATTAACACTCTAGAGACTACATTGCAGATACTTGTCCAAACTATGAACACTTTTACGACCACTATGACATCCATGATGCAGGAAATGCTGAAAATGCAATCCACTATCTTATAAGCCATTTTTAAGAAATGATTTGTTTAAAAATTTGTTTTTGGAATGCGAACGGCCTCCGCCAACGTAAAAACGAACTGGAACACTTCCTGATGGATAAGCAGATTGATGTCATGATGATTGCTGAAACTCACTTGACGGCGACAGCGTACTTCAAAATTAATGGCTTCGTGTTGTATGATACTAAAGATCCCCGCGGAAGAGCATGTGGAGGTTCGGCAATTCTTATAAAGAACAGAATAAAACATTATTTAATGAACAACATATGTGAGGATTACCTACAAGCAACAAACATTTGTATTGAATTCTGTCAATACAATTTTGTTTTATCATCAATTTATTCGCCGCCTCGATTTTCAATAAAAGAACACCAATACTACAGCTTCTTCAATTCCCTTGGAGCTAGATTTTTAGTTGCTGGTGACTTTAACGCCAAACACACATTTTGGGGTTCACGTCTGGTGACCCCGAAGGGTCGTGAGCTCTTCAACACCATTGCCAAAATGGGCTTAGATGTACTCTCAAGCGGGCATCCCACTTATTGGCCGACGGACCGACGGAAGATTACCGATGTTATTGACTTCGGAGTAGTGAAAAATATCCCTGTAGAATCGATACAAGTGGAGCCTTCATTAGACTTGTCTTCAGATCACTCTCCGTCTATTATTTCAATGCGTTTCCTTCAAGGGAATGGCTCTCCATTTCGGGACATATCTAAAACCAGAGTAAGTTGGATAAAGTATAAAAAGTATTTAAGTTCCCACTGCACGGAAAATGTAGTGTTGAGAACTGCCGAGGATATTGAATGGTCGATTGGCAAGTTTACTGAGGACATACGAAAAGCTGTACATCACGCCTCCACATATGACGTTGAGTGCAGAAATGGGACAAACAGAACTTATTTCGCTGAACTCGATCATCTCCCGTCAGAAAGAAGAAGAGTTAGAAGAGAGTGGCAAATTCACAGGTCTCCTCAACTGAAAGCTAGGTTACGAGAATGCAGAGATATACTAAGAAATTTCTTAGAAATCCAAAGAATGGCTTCACTTAAATCATACTTGGAGGGTCTTGATAGTACCCCACAATATGACTATTCGTTATGGAAGGCGCCACGAGGTTTAAAAAGACCAGTTAGAGGAAAGCCTCCTCTGCGAAATCCGACTGGAGACTGGGCTAGAAATAATTCCGAGAAGGGGACTTTATTTGTTAACCATTTGAGAAATGTGTTTACTATAAACAACTCAAATAATGCATCTGATTTGCCTCCACTCGTTATTAGACCTCCTGTACCTCTAAGACTTACCTTTAATGATGTTCAAAGCGCTATTGGTACTCTGAATCTTAAAAAAGCTCCAGGTATGGATAAAATCAACAACAAAATGCTTGTGGAGTTACCTCGTGTAGCTAGAAGAATTATCCTCTTTATCTTCAACGCTATTTTACGCCTAGAATACTATCCTGCAGATTGGAAGGTATCTATGATTACCATGATTCCTAAGCCAGGGAAGGACCCCACTAAAGTAGAGTCATATAGGCCAATTAGTCTACTGCCGACAATTTCAAAACTGTTTGAAAAATTGTTAATGGCTAAGTTGATTCCAATTCTGAACGACACTCAATGTATCCCAAATCACCAATTCGGGTTTAGAGCTAAACACAGTACCATCGAACAAACACACAGATTGTTAAATGTGATAAGACGGTCGTTTGAAGAGAAAAAATACTGTTCCGCGCTTTTCATTGATGTTTCCCAAGCGTTCGACAAAATCTGGAATGAAGGTTTAATGCATAAAATAAATTTAGCTCTGCCTGCTAACACCCACAAACTTATGAAAAGTTATTTATATGGTCGCAAATTTACAATCAAAGAAGGCGATTTTTTAAGCCCCGCTCAGCCAATAGAAGCAGGAGTACCCCAGGGTAGCATACTGGGCCCAACTTTATATTTAATTTATGCATCCGATATGCCGTCAGACCCCATAATACATACTTCAACTTTTGCAGACGATACCATCAAATAGCATCACAGAATTTGCAGAAATATGTTTATAAACTAGAGAATTGGCTTGAGCTTTGGAAAATCAGGGTTAACGAACAGAAATGTATTCATATAACTTTCACATTGCGAAAAGATACTTGCTCGTTCACCAGAATAAATAATCAAATTATCCCGCAACACAATGAAGTCAAATACCTCGGAATCCACCTCGATCGTCGTTTAACTTGGAAGTCTCATATCGACGCAAAACTTACTCAGATGTGATTAAAAGCAGTGCAATTTAATTGGCTAATCGGCAGAAATTCTACATTAAAGTTGGATTGCAAACTTTTGTTGTACAATGCAATTCTAAAGCCAATCTGGTGTTATGAAATTCAATTATGGGGTACTGCCTCAGCATCCAACATTGAAAAAATTCAAAGGGGTCAAAATAAGATTCTACGTACAATTACTGCAGCTCCATGGTATGTTAAAAATTCTCGAATCCACAAAGATCTAGGCATTCCTTTGGTGAAAGTCGAATTTACAAAACACGCCTCAAAATATGTCGGCAAACTTGAACACCATCCAAACCCACTTGCACGAGACATCCTTAACTTTAGTGGCCACAGTCGGTTGAGAAGGAGGGATACCCTTGCTTTAACTCAAGCGCAAAACAGATGACTTGATCAGTTAATGTGAAATTTTTTTAGTATCAAAAAATATTTTATAAGAATTTTTTACACTTTTATTCACGTCTTATCTGCACAAATGCAACTCGATGACTAAACATTTTATATTATGTAATTTCAAATGTGTTTTTTTGTCGGAAAAGACTCGGTAAAACTGCCGATTTCAATAGTCTTTGCAATACAACCTGCTTCCTTGTAAGGGACAAGAGTAAGCTTAAATATTATTCAAATACTTCACTTACAACCTGCTTCTCTGTAAGGGATAGTAGTAAGCTTTTAATTTTTTTCAGCTTACATTATAAAATTACTCCTAATATTGGTATTCCCTTATTTCCTGCATCTCAGTAAGGCTTAATAGTAAGCGAATACAGATGCAGTTAGGTCCCTTTTTAGCTTCCTAAAGTCTAAAAATTTTTTACTGGGAAGTGTCTATTGACGTATTTGCTTTTAACCGACATAGCAGAAAGAAAAGAGTCGTTGCAATTACTAGCGGTCAGTCGGGTGAGGTGGGATTCTTATCTCTAATATCTCGCTTGCCAATAGTAAAATATTTGCTACATAAATATTAATAGACTCCTATATAAAGTGTTTGGACCTGAATTGATCATAAAAGAAAAAGCTAACAAATAAACCCAATTATTTAGATCAATGAATCTAAAAAAAACTATTTTATTAGTTTCAACCGAAAATAGTAACATACGGCATGTTTATCAACATACAAGAACAATTTGTTTAGCAACATTTGCATTTCAATTTATAAACATTATTGATAACACCCTGTTATAAAAATAGCTGAGAAATATGGCAACATTAAGTTTCATCGATTTTGGCTGAATATTCTAGATACGAACAGTCATGAACATTGGTTTATAAATAGACTAAAACAGTCGTAATTCACCTCTGGGTGGAGAAAGAACGCGCGCGTCATTTCCATTATCTCTTAAGGGTAATCAGGCATTGATGAATGTTGGCGTCGTATAACTGTTCTACAGTTTCTCGAAGTTGCATTTACCACATGCTATATTTTTTAAAAAAGACTTCATAACCTATAAGTTTGTCGTGGTGGAGTACCAAAAAAAAAAACTCATTTTTGATATTGGTGGAGACCATTAAAACTCAGGAGTGGAGTTGTTGTTGTTGTAACAGCAGTAATTGCTGAGTTGACAGCCCTTGGCCGAGTGATATCGGGTCATTCCGGTGCGTAGAACCGGCTGTCGTGGGAATGCAGGAGTGGAGTTCGGGCAGTCCGGTTTCCCATACGAAGGTATAGGTCGGTGGATCTTCCTTGATGAGACTTCCTTTAGGCGTAAGCCGGATATTGGTGATGGCGTTATGATATATATCATGGCCAAGTAAAACCCCCCTGGTAAGGAGGTAACTTAAATAAATACAAATAGACTAAAAGGACCAATCAAGTTAGTTTAGTTTATTGTGTATCATTGTTGTGTAAACATCAAACGTTCTCAAACTTTAATTTAAATGTGTTCTTAAACCGTAATATAAGCGTGTAAAAAGACAGTGTGTTAATTTTTTTAAATTGTTTCTGTGTGCATTAAATTAAATAAAGCCTCGTTATATTATCTTCAAAATACTTGATGATTTTAACTTGCAATTAAAGGGAATCCGGTTTATTCAAAGAAATAAACGACCACTTTTAAAAGGTAACAATTGGTGTCATAAGTGGGATTGCAAAAATAAAAAAATCATGAAGTTTGCAGAACTGAAAGTGGATCAACTCAACAGAGAATTGAGTAAATTAGAGTAACCGACAACAGGTAATAAAGCAGAATTACAAAAGAGGCTGATAGATGACCTTGGTACGTACGAATTTGAGTATAAAGAAGAAATAGAGTACCCGTGCAACTACAAGCAACAAGGATTTAAGTAAAATGTTTGCCGCTATGATGGAACAATTCCGAGAAGTTAAAGCTGAAGTTAAAGAAGTTAAAGCAACTTGCAAATTCAACAACGAGAAACTTCAAGAATTATAGAGCTAACAACGAGAAACTTCTAGCTAAAGTTGAAGAAGTGCAAGAAAGTTCTAAAGCCACAAACGAGTAAATTCAAGAAATATAGGAATTTATAAATAGCAGAGTGGATAACCTTGAAACACAAGTAAGCAAATTGGACAAAAACCTATTCAAGCTAGAGAATGAAGTTGATGACAAAATGAACAATCTGGAAATAGAAATTAATAATCTTCAATGCCAAAATGGACCAGTGCGATCTATTCCAGACACCTCTAGCAGAATAAAGGCTCTTGTTTTGAATGCACCACACCGTTCAATGTGTTCAAATTCCAGTTTGATACAGTTGCTATTAGAAGCATGTGGATCAAAAGCTCAAAGCCTTGGAGTTGATCCCGGCCTTAAAAAAACGTAGTAGTAGTTCTTAAAAGCGTATCAATGAGCAACAGTAATAGTTATGACGACATAATGGATGCACTACAACGTAAGTATGGTGGCGAACATAAGAACGAACTATAACGAATTGAATGAATACCAATGAGAGTCTACAGGACTTTGCGATGGGTGCTGTTGATTTATCCAGGAGAAAATTATTCCCTCTGGAATAAATTCACGATCGAGGGATTTGTGAATAGCATTCGTTATCCTGAGGTGAAACATGCAGTTTATGCTACACGAAAGTCATCAGAAGAAGAATCTCTCTCATTCGCGCTTGCACAGGAAGCGGCGAAAATAATTTATAAAACACACATATGCAAGGTGCGAAACATTGAGGTTATCACTGAAAAGAATATAGTGAATGATTTAAGAGGGGCAGTTATACAGGCACTAGATGAAATGTTACAACTGCGGTAAAACCGGTGATATTCAGCGAAACTGTAAAGCACATAGAAAACGAGCCAGATCTGTTTCGCCATCAGAAAGAAACAACCTGCATGCAAATAATCATCAAAAAAAGTCACCTTTAAATAAAGCGAGCTAGCACTACGGGGCAACAGCTGGCTCCCGCATCTGAGAGCCCCACAATCACCATATCAGTATTGAGCAGAAAGACAGCAATCTTACTGCTTTGGGGTACATTTAGTAATGAAAACAATTGGACCATTGTGCAGGGTAAGTATACGCACAGCGACTGGAGAACTTGCCACTGTCCATGTTAAAGTAAATGTGAAATTAACCATAGCCAACATTAGCGTCAATCATGTATTTATTGTTGCCGACATTGTGGACGAAGTAATCATTGGTGCAGATTTCATGATTAGTCACGACATTAGTCTTCATATGAGGCAAAAAGTAATGATTCTGCGAAATGTTGAAATACCTTTTAACGTCGTATATGAAAATAGTAGTCTAGAGTGTGAAGCACTACCATAAGTATCTGTATGGACAGCACTTCCAACTAAGAACCCATCATTCTGCCCTGAGGTGGTTGCTGTAATTTTAAGAGCCTGGAGGGCAATTAGCTCATTGGATCGAACGGCTCCAGTTTTATGATTATAGCATAGAGCACAGGAAAGGTGGAAAACATCGCTCTCGAGACGCCCATACAACATAGAATGTGTAATGTTAATACCCTGCTGTTGGAATGGGAAGTAATACACTAATTGTTAAGTTTATTAAAAACTAGATGTCAATTATTTTTCACGCAACCAGATTATTCAACTGTAGAAGTTTAAACAATTAGAGATCTAACTAAAAAGGACTATGGGAGCCTTTGAGCTGGTAGCTTCAGCCGGGAGGGGTGTTCGTTGTCCTATTAGATAGTTAATTCCATTAAAAGAAAATTTTATAGACTCCCTTTAAAACAAATTGTAAAGATCATTACCCCAAACTGGATTAAAGCTAATTTTATATCTGACAAAGTTCAAAAAAAAAACTCTGATTTTATAGAGTTTAAGCGCAATTTACCCACCCAATCCGATGCTCTGAGGACGCTTTTCATTTAACTCAGAACCCCTAACTACCTTCACAATCTAACCCTTTCAATCACATTTTAGACGAAAACACTTTGTTTCTGATTCACTAATTCATTTTGAACTATTTTATTCAATTAAAATAAGCATTTAGTGTAATAGACTAACACTGATCGAATTTATAAAATAAAAAAAAAAATATGTAAAGAGCTACATTAAGCAAATGTATAAAGATTAGATGCTATTCTTATTTTTAACTTAATTATTAACATGCGTTACTCAATCTAAATATTCATGAAAGTGTTTACGAAACGTTTACGTTGACGGTTGTACTTTACTAGATGTTTCAATTCCAAATAGTTCTTGTGATCAATGAATATCGTTACACTTCAAAATGTATAGTAAAAAAAGAAGAATGAAATCAAAACAGAATGATGAATGAAATAATTTATGATATATCAACATCAATATTCTACAATACGGTTGTTGTTATGTCTCTTTCTTTTTCTGCTAATTATTTTGATGTGTATAAAAAAAATATAGTTATATGCAAGAATAAAGATTTTATTATAAACTAATTGTTTTTGTATTTACACTCACCAAACAAATAATCGACGTATGTTGAAGGCCTCCAGCAGATCGATAAAGATGTTTATGCAGATGATGATTAGCTAAATGATTGTGTTAAATTTTTGTTCTTGCATTTACATATGTAAAATTATAGGGGATGGTCAAATATAATTTCAAATAGTTGAACTAAATTAATAAAAAGTTAAAAGATATAAATATTAATCACTTTCATAAATTTAAGAATTGAATATTGATACCACGTAGACAATTTGTGTCTAAAACTAATAATCCACAAATATTTTTAGAGAGAAGGAGTTTGGTTTTTCTTCTTAATAATCTATGCAGCTGAAGTTTCTTAAAATCAAGAGCTGTGACAAAATGATCTTGTCAGCAAGGCAAAATGATTTTCCTTCCCAAATATAACTCGCAATTTGGAGTTGGTGTTGAATAAATTTTGTTCATCCTGGGTTATAAAGATTTTGAAGTTAAAAAAAAACACGTGAACCCTTATTTTACTTAAAAGAAATATTAATACATTATTATATCACGAAGATTAAATAGATGCACTTTTTGGTCGCAATTGCTTTATAAACGGAATCTTCGTGGGGGACTAGAAATCAGCTAATCCTTTCTAGACTTTAGACGCGTTTTAGTCAGTTAAGCAATAACTTAGTCAGGTAATAGTTTTATAAAAATACTAAGTTTTAATCTGGAAATCAAAAGTTTGACCTCGAGATGAAAATTATTTTTCTGGATACTTTTATCACTTTTCTATTTTTAATGGAGATACTTAGTTAGGAAGAACGAACGTCTTGGCTTGCTGACATTTAGTTGTAAAAGGAAGTATAACAATTTTTATAAAACCACATTGATTAGTTTGGTTTCTATAGGACGTTTTTACACTCAAGCGAATATAAACCAAAAGAAAAAATTATAACCATATGCGAGATATGTAATCAATTATTGGTACTTTACGTTTTTATGCACCGATATGTTATGACCTACGTAAACTGTTAAGATACATTAATGTTAATTTAATTCCACTGCTAAATACACTTATGTTAATAACATGTACAATTATTGAAATTGTCATCTCTATGTATTAGCAAATACACAAGCCCTTTTATACACTTCTTTATTGGTAAAAGGTGTGATCATATTTTTCATTTAAAGCAAATAAATTAAGTTGAAGAAAAAAAATTTAAAAAAAATAAAAATTAAGAAATAAAAAAACGTTCATTACAAATGTAAGCATTGCACAAAAGCCAAGCTAAATGAAAGCGACATCGATGTTCGCCTAACCCATATAAATTCCAGTGAAGATTGGTCTGCGGCGCAAAGAACTGACCTAATTTTTGCATAAATAATATTAGCTAAAGAAGACGATAGATAACCTACCCGCAATGAAATAGCTGCCGAACGTCCGCTAATGAAGTCATATTGGGCTCTATGGAATAGTCTACAGTTGTGAAATTATACATTGTGTTGCGAACCTCTAAAATAAATGAAATACTGAGAGAATTCCATGACGGTCCCAGTGGAGATCGTCTGGATGTGACAAAAATCCTAGAAAAGTTAACACAACGGTTTAATTGGATCGGTTGTCTGTAATGATTACGGGTGTGTGTATAGGAGTGTGAGTGTGTTTTTCATTATATTACCGGTGCTAATTAACGCCACTGGTAATGGTTTTGTGTGGACAGTTTAATATGCCCAGTTTTTTTATTTTATACTGGCAGATTTATATGCCATAAATAAAAATGCCATGATTGAAGGCAAATCGATAATGATTCTTTTATTGATTTTAGTATTCCTTTTATACCAGGATAACGGAATCTTAAAAGCTACATTATACATAGTAGTTGTTGTATACAAATCTACACTTCCAATAAACCAATAATAATAAATATAAATCAATATTTCCAATACAATAGGGTAGTGTAGATTTGTATAAGTAAAAATAAAAATTAAAAATAAAAAGTAAATAATAATTACATTAATTATCTTACACTACATGTCAACAAGCAGTAGCCTATTGGATAGTAAATTACCCTCAATGCATAGCAGCGAATAGCAATGGATGTGACAGGTCCTATCACTGTTAGTGATGACGGAAACCGTTACGTTCTAGTGGTTATAGATTATTTCAGCAAGCAGCAAGTATGCTATTCCTAACCAAGAAGGTAAAACAGTTGTAGATGAATTTGTAAACAACTGGGAGTACCGTTATGGTGTTCCATTGGAGTTCCACTCTGACCAGGGAAGAAATTTGGAATCTGCAGTATTCAAGGAAATGTGTGATGTACGAGTATATGGCAAAAGAAACAACTCCTCTACATCCGCAATTTAATGGCATGGTCGAAAGATTTAATCGAACTCTGGAGGAATATTTGCGAAAAGTGGTCAGTGAACATCAAAATGACTGGTATAAACACTGTTGCTTTCCAAGTTTGAATTTAGCAAAAGACAATTTTAAAGAGCGACAAAGTTATTTTATTTATTTATTTTTTTATTATTCACAATTAACAAATGCGTCTTTTTTATTCCTGGACATCAAATATCTCCTTATGGGAAGATGATTAATTCTTTGAGGGATGTGGTGGACTGTATATAACAGAGTTGTGGTCTATATCTCACTTATTCCAATGTTCATATATCAACTGTTTCGTGCGGAATAGTCTTGAGAGTCCAACCAATTGACATAATATTATTTCTCATTGGAATGTTTCCATCTCTGGTATTGTCGGACGAAGTTTTTTAAATCGCTCCCTGTTTCTTATTTAAATATTGTGTTGTAAACTGTTAAAATAATACCTAATTTACACTAAAATATTCAGAATTAAATTCTCCATAAAAAACTATATTAAAAAAAAACAAATAAACAAATTAAACTAGTGCTTTCTCTGGTTTATAATAATTGTGGCTCTATTATAAAATTCATAACAGAACATATACAGAAAATATAAAAAAACATACATAGAAAATATAAAAACAATAACAACAACAAACTTTTGTCAATAATAAACAAAACCAAGGTATGTTTATATTTATAGCAAAACAACAAAATTGACAGCTGTTCAAGTTGCATAAACACTGGAAATTAAATACAACATACTACAACAGTTTAAAGTACACTGCTTAGCATATTCCAACTTTTGCCATTAATTTAAAAATTTTACTACCCAACAAACAATATTGTTTTAAAACTATCATGAACTGTATAAAAAAGAAGTGTGTCATTACTAATGATGATGAGAGGATGATTACTTGTTGGTTATGTAATAGTCTCTGTCACGTAAAATGTAGTGGACTATCTGTACATGTAGCCGATTCTCTTGTAAAAGATAACGGACTTCACTGGTGCTGTAATTCTTGCAGAAAAATTGGTGTAACTTTCTACCGTTTTTTCCAAGGAAACAAAACCCATTTCTCAGAAATCCAAGATGAAGCAAATAAACTATTGGATAAAATTTCTAGCTATAGCAAGCTCTTTGAAGATTTCAAAAGTTTGGACTCCATAAAATCTCCTGTTTAGTCTTCACCGAAAAGACGTAAATCATCTAGAATAAACAATCAAGATAAACAAGGCGATCCTCACACCGACTCCTCAAAATCTGATGCTGCTATTTCTTCTGATCATTGTATTTCTTTAAAAAATTCTGTTTCAACCTCATCACAAAACCCTACTATGACAGTACATGATGTTCCACTATTATTATTATTATTATTAAGTGAGGCTTCATGCACCACGACTTATGAGATCTTTTGTGCAGCCTTGAAGTTTCATCATGTTAAATTTAGGCTATGTATAAAGCCAATTATTTTTTTAGATGAGAGATCAATTACATCCCCTGGGGCCATAAAGGCCCTTCCGAGCCATCTTGCTCTGCGTATTGCCAGCATTGGACAGTCGCAAAGAATATGTTCAGAGGTTTCGTTAAAGAAGTTAAAGCAACTTGCAAATTCAACAACGAGAAACTTCAAGAATTATAGAGCTAACAACGAGAAACTTCTAGCTAAAGTTGAAGAAGTGCAAGAAAGTTCTAAAGCCACAAACGAGTAAATTCAAGAAATATAGGAATTTATAAATAGCAGAGTGGATAACCTTGAAACACAAGTAAGCAAATTGGACAAAAACCTATTCAAGCTAGAGAATGAAGTTGATGACAAAATGAACAATCTGGAAATAGAAATTAATAATCTTCAATGCCAAAATGGACCAGTGCGATCTATTCCAGACACCTCTAGCAGAATAAAGGCTCTTGTTTTGAATGCACCACACCGTTCAATGTGTTCAAATTCCAGTTTGATACAGTTGCTATTAGAAGCATGTGGATCAAAAGCTCAAAGCCTTGGAGTTGATCCCGGCCTTAAAAAAACGTAGTAGTAGTTCTTAAAAGCGTATCAATGAGCAACAGTAATAGTTATGACGACATAATGGATGCACTACAACGTAAGTATGGTGGCGAACATAAGAACAAACTATAACGAATTGAATGAATACCAATGAGAGTCTACAGGACTTTGCGATGGGTGCTGTTGATTTATCCAGGAGAAAATTATTCCCTCTGGAATAAATTCACGATCGAGGGATTTGTGAATAGCATTCGTTATCCTGAGGTGAAACATGCAGTTTATGCTACACGAAAGTCATCAGAAGAAGAATCTCTCTCATTCGCGCTTGCACAGGAAGCGGCGAAAATAATTTATAAAACACACATATGCAAGGTGCGAAACATTGAGGTTATCACTGCAAAGAATATAGTGAATGATTTAAGAGGGGCAGTTATACAGGCACTAGATGAAATGTTACAACTGCGGTAAAACCGGTGATATTCAGCGAAACTGTAAAGCACATAGAAAACGAGCCAGATCTGTTTCGCCATCAGAAAGAAACAACCTGCATGCAAATAATCATCAAAAAAAGTCACCTTTAAATAAAGCGAGCTAGCACTACGGGGCAACAGCTGGCTCCCGCATCTGAGAGCCCCACAATCACCATATCAGTATTGAGCAGAAAGACAGCAATCTTACTGCTTTGGGGTACATTTAGTAATGAAAACAATTGGACCATTGTGCAGGGTAAGTATACGCACAGCGACTGGAGAACTTGCCACTGTCCATGTTAAAGTAAATGTGAAATTAACCATAGCCAACATTAGCGTCAATCATGTATTTATTGTTGCCGACATTGTGGACGAAGTAATCATTGGTGCAGATTTCATGATTAGTCACGACATTAGTCTTCATATGAGGCAAAAAGTAATGATTCTGCGAAATGTTGAAATACCTTTTAACGTCGGATATGAAAATAGTAGTCTAGAGTGTGAAGCACTACCATAAGTATCTGTATGGACAGCACTTCCAACTAAGAACCCATCATTCTGCCCTGAGGTGGTTGCTGTAATTTTAAGAGCCTGGAGGGCAATTAGCTCATTGGATCGAACGGCTCCAGTTTTATGATTATAGCATAGAGCACAGGAAAGGTGGAAAACATCGCTCTCGAGACGCCCATACAACATAGAATGTGTAATGTTAATACCCTGCTGTTGGAATGGGAAGTAATACTCTAATTGTTAAGTTTATTAAAAACTAGATGTCAATTATTTTTCACGCAACCAGATTATTCAACTGTAGAAGTTTAAACAATTAGAGATCTAACTAAAAAGGACTATGGGAGCCTTTGAGCTGGTAGCTTCAGCCGGGAGGGGTGTTCGTTGTCCTATTAGATAGTTAATTCCATTAAAAGAAAATTTTATAGACTCCCTTTAAAACAAATTGTAAAGATCATTACCCCAAACTGGATTAAAGCTAATTTTATATCTGACAAAGTTCAAAAAAAAAACTCTGATTTTATAGAGTTTAAGCGCAATTTACCCACCCAATCCGATGCTCTGAGGACGCTTTTCATTTAACTCAGAACCCCTAACTACCTTCACAATCTAACCCTTTCAATCACATTTTAGACGAAAACACTTTGTTTCTGATTCACTAATTCATTTTGAACTATTTTATTCAATTAAAATAAGCATTTAGTGTAATAGACTAACACTGATCGAATTTATAAAATAAAAAAAAAAAATATGTAAAGAGCTACATTAAGCAAATGTATAAAGATTAGATGCTATTCTTATTTTTAACTTAATTATTAACATGCGTTACTCAATCTAAATATTCATGAAAGTGTTTACGAAACGTTTACGTTGACGGTTGTACTTTACTAAATGTTTCAATTCCAAATAGTTCTTGTGATCAATGAATATCGTTACACTTCAAAATGTATAGTAAAAAAAGAAGAATGAAATCAAAACAGAATGATGAATGAAATAATTTATGATATATCAACATCAATATTCTACAATACGGTTGTTGTTATGTCTCTTTCTTTTTCTGCTAATTATTTTGATGTGTATAAAAAAAATATAGTTATATGCAAGAATAAAGATTTTATTATAAACTAATTGTTTTTGTATTTACACTCACCAAACAAATAATCGACGTATGTTGAAGGCCTCCAGCAGATCGATAAAGATGTTTATGCAGATGATGATTAGCTAAATGATTGTGTTAAATTTTTGTTCTTGCATTTACATATGTAAAATTATAGGGGATGGTCAAATATAATTTCAAATAGTTGAACTAAATTAATAAAAAGTTAAAATATATAAATATTAATCACTTTCATAAATTTAAGAATTGAATATTGATACCACGTAGACAATTTGTGTCTAAAACTAATAATCCACAAATATTTTTAGAGAGAAGGAGTTTGGTTTTTCTTCTTAATAATCTATGCAGCTGAAGTTTCTTAAAATCAAGAGCTTTGACAAAATGATCTTGTCAGCAAGGCAAAATGATTTTCCTTCCCAAATATAACTCGCAATTTGGAGTTGGTGTTGAATAAATTTTGTTCATCCTGGGTTATAAAGATTTTGAAGTTAAAAAAAAACACGTGAACCCTTATTTTACTTAAAAGAAATATTAATACATTATTATATCACGAAGATTAAATAGATGCACTTTTTGGTCGCAATTGCTTTATAAACGGAATCTTCGTGGGGGACTAGAAATCAGCTAATCCTTTCTAGACTTTAGACGCGTTTTAGTCAGTTAAGCAATAACTTAGTCAGGTAATAGTTTTATAAAAATACTAAGTTTTAATCTGGAAATCAAAAGTTTGACCTCGAGATGAAAATTATTTTTCTGGATACTTTTATCACTTTTCTATTTTTAATGGAGATACTTAATTAGGAAGAACGAACGTCTTGGCTTGCTGACATTTAGTTGTAAAAGGAAGTATAACAATTTTTATAAAACCACATTGATTAGTTTGGTTTCTATAGGACGTTTTTACACTCAAGCGAATATAAACCAAAAGAAAAAATTATAACCATATGCGAGATATGTAATCAATTATTGGTACTTTACGTTTTTATGCACCGATATGTTATGACCTACGTAAACTGTTAAGATACATTAATGTTAATTTAAATCCACTGCTAAATACACTTATGTTAATAACATGTACAATTATTGAAATTGTCATCTCTATGTATTAGCAAATACACAAGCCCTTTTATACACTTCTTTATTGGTAAAAGGTGTGATCATATTTTTCATTTAAAGCAAATAAATTAAGTTGAAGAAAAAAAATTTAAAAAAAATAAAAATTAAGAAATAAAAAAACGTTCATTACAAATGTAAGCATTGCACAAAAGCCAAGCTAAATGAAAGCGACATCGATGTTCGCCTAACCCATATAAATTCCAGTGAAGATTGGTCTGCGGCGCAAAGAACTGACCTAATTTTTGCATAAATAATATTAGCTAAAGAAGACGATAGATAACCTACCCGCAATGAAATAGCTGCCGAACGTCCGCTAATGAAGTCATATTGGGCTCTATGGAATAGTCTACAGTTGTGAAATTATACATTGTGTTGCGAACCTCTAAAATAAATGAAATACTGAGAGAATTCCATGACGGTCCCAGTGGAGATCGTCTGGATGTGACAAAAATCCTAGAAAAGTTAACACAACGGTTTAATTGGATCGGTTGTCTGTAATGATTACGGGTGTGTGTATAGGAGTGTGAGTGTGTTTTTCATTATATTACCGGTGCTAATTAACGCCACTGGTAATGGTTTTGTGTGGACAGTTTAATATGCCCAGTTTTTTTATTTTATACTGGCAGATTTATATGCCATAAATAAAAATGCCATGATTGAAGGCAAATCGATAATGATTCTTTTATTGATTTTAGTATTCCTTTTATACCAGGATAACGGTATCTTAAAAGCTACATTATACATAGTAGTTGTTGTATACAAATCTACACTTCCAATAAACCAATAATAATAAATATAAATCAATATTTCCAATACAATAGGGTAGTGTAGATTTGTATAAGTAAAAATAAAAATTAAAAATAAAAAGTAAATAATAATTACATTAATTATCTTACACTACATGTCAACAAGCAGTAGCCTATTGGATAGTAAATTACCCACAATGCATAGCAGCGAATAGCAATGGATGTGACAGGTCCTATCACTGTTAGTGATGACGGAAACCGTTACGTTCTAGTGGTTATAGATTATTTCAGCAAGTAGCAAGTATGCTATTCCTAACCAAGAAGGTAAAACAGTTGTAGATGAATTTGTAAACAACTGGGAGTACCGTTATGGTGTTCCATTGGAGTTCCACTCTGACCAGGGAAGAAATTTGGAATCTGCAGTATTCAAGGAAATGTGTGATGTACGAGTATATGGCAAAAGAAACAACTCCTCTACATCCGCAATTTAATGGCATGGTCGAAAGATTTAATCGAACTCTGGAGGAATATTTGCGAAAAGTGGTCAGTGAACATCAAAATGACTGGTATAAACACTGTTGCTTTCCAAGTTTGAATTTAGCAAAAGACAATTTTAAAGAGCGACAAAGTTATTTTATTTATTTATTTTTTTATTATTCACAATTAAAAAATGCGTCTTTTTTATTCCTGGACATCAAATATCTCCTTATGGGAAGATGATTAATTCTTTGAGGGATGTGGTGGACTGTATATAACAGAGTTGTGGTCTATATCTCACTTATTCCAATGTTCATATATCAACTGTTTCGTGCGGAATAGTCTTGAGAGTCCAACCAATTGACATAATATTATTTCTCATTGGAATGTTTCCATCTCTGGTATTGTCGGACGAAGTTTTTTAAATCGCTCCCTGTTTCTTATTTAAATATTGTGTTGTAAACTGTTAAAATAATACCTAATTTACACTAAAATATTCAGAATTAAATTCTCCATAAAAAACTATATTAAAAAAAAACAAATAAACAAATTAAACTAGTGCTTTCTCTGGTTTATAATAATTGTGGCTCTATTATAAAATTCATAACAGAACATATACAGAAAATATAAAAAAACATACATAGAAAATATAAAAACAATAACAACAACAAACTTTTGTCAATAATAAACAAAACCAAGGTATGTTTATATTTATAGCAAAACAACAAAATTGACAGCTGTTCAAGTTGCATAAACACTGGAAATTAAATACAACATACTACAACAGTTTAAAGTACACTGCTTAGCATATTCCAACTTTTGCCATTAATTTAAAAATTTTACTACCCAACAAACAATATTGTTTTAAAACTATCATGAACTGTATAAAAAAGAAGTGTGTCATTACTAATGATGATGAGAGGATGATTACTTGTTGGTTATGTAATAGTCTCTGTCACGTAAAATGTAGTGGACTATCTGTACATGTAGCCGATTCTCTTGTAAAAGATAACGGACTTCACTGGTGCTGTAATTCTTGCAGAAAAATTGGTGTAACTTTCTACCGTTTTTTCCAAGGAAACAAAACCCATTTCTCAGAAATCCAAGATGAAGCAAATAAACTATTGGATAAAATTTCTAGCTATAGCAAGCTCTTTGAAGATTTCAAAAGTTTGGACTCCATAAAATCTCCTGTTTAGTCTTCACCGAAAAGACGTAAATCATCTAGAATAAACAATCAAGATAAACAAGGCGACCCTCACACCGACTCCTCAAAATCTGATGCTGCTATTTCTTCTGATCATTGTATTTCTTTAAAAAATTCTGTTTCAACCTCATCACAAAACCCTACTATGACAGTACATGATGTTCCACTATTATTATTATTATTATTAAGTGAGGCTTCATGCACCACGACCTATGAGATCTTTTGTGCAGCCTTGAAGTTTCATCATGTTAAATTTAGGCTATGTATAAAGCCAATTATTTTTTTAGATGAGAGATCAATTACATCCCCTGGGGCCATAAAGGCCCTTCCGAGCCATCTTGCTCTGCGTATTGCCAGCATTGGACAGTCGCAAAGAATATGTTCAGAGGTTTCGGCTTCAAGTTCACAAAACCTACACTGATCATTCGCAACATTACCTAGAGTAAATTGGTGATATCTAAAGCTACCGTGTCCTGTGAATAATCCAGTAAGTAATCTCAATTCGCCCTTTCCGAGCGATAGCAATAATTGAGATCTTCGTTTAGACAGAGTAATAAACCTTTTGGACTGTCTAAGTCCTGGCAGGTTGTTCCAACATCGGGAAAATTCCGATTCTACCCAAGAACTAATTCGTTCCATAGTGTAACCACGTGGAATGCCAAAGAGTTCCGGGGATGTTCCACTAAATAATGATCCATTAAAAAATCCTGTTGCCTTTAGTTCTTCCATCGACAATAACCCTGCAACTAATTTAAATTATGCCGAAGTTTTAATAAATAATGTGAACAATCCTAATTCTCACAGAGAATTAAGAGTAGTTCCTCCAAAAAAAACAAATTGTTATATCACGCTTTGCATTCGACACTTCTGCTGATGATATTAATTTCTATATTAAATCAAAGCTTAAACAAAATGCGGATATTACTGTTTGTAAATTCACTTATTCACAAACGAGGAGCATAACGTCTTTTAAAATAA
The DNA here is from genome assembly GCA_916048285.2 of Bellardia pandia. Lineage (NCBI taxonomy): Eukaryota > Metazoa > Arthropoda > Insecta > Diptera > Calliphoridae > Bellardia > Bellardia pandia. Next base: position 88,799,456 of record OU696529.1, read on the forward strand.
CTGTTCCGTTTAATATTTTTGATCGTATTGTTGACCCGTCATTCTGGCCACGCCCACATTTAAGCATGCTTTTTAAAAATATTGTAATTGGAGGTCAAACCCTTGTACCGATCTGCCTGAAATTTTCATAGCATGTTACTGTGACTCTGGAAGGAATAATAGGCTATATGAAGTTTTGATTGTACAAACGGCGGTGGCACCGCCCATGTAACCCAAAAATTTAAATCGCCATATTTTGGGAATTTTTTGACCTACATACGTCAATGATATGTGGTAAATATGGTATTGGCATAATTAGGAATACGTACCAGGAGAAACATGGGTGCGACCACGCCCCTTTTTAGGAAAATGAAAAATCGTAATATAGTCTTAACTACTGGACCGATCGTCATTAAATTTTCACAATAGGATATTCTTACGAAATAATATATTTTTGACTATGTAAGTGGACAAAGGGGCATGGCCTCGCCTACTGAAATGCATCGCTTATATGACGCGCTTCAGTATCCTATTATTTTTCCATATGGAGGAGATAGATATTACTTTTAAATGCATCAAAGCAATCAAGCAACCCGTAAGGCCGTTAATTATCCTGTTGAGTTCTTAAATTCACTCGATGTGCTAGGCTTTTCACCACATGTGCTACAACTTAAAATTAGAGTGGCAATTATTTTACAGCGTAATATCACCACGGCTTGCAGTAAAAAAAAACTAAAAAATAATAAAATAGAAAAGACCATTATAACAGGAAAATATAAAGGTACAGATCAAAGATCAGTTATGAGTACTGACAAAGTGAGTATACTTGAATCATGACTTATAATTTGTTATACTTATACGTACTTATACTTGTCTCAATATCATCAAACCACTACTCATCTTTAAAGTTTGAAGTTTCATACTTAATCTCATGTATGATGTTGTTTATTTTGACTCTCCTTAACTCAATGTACGTAGACGATAAAAAAAATAAGTATGACTCGCATACACTCATGCGAGTGTCGTTAATTTTTACAGTCCGCTTATAAAAATTATAAATATGTTATATTTTCCCCAATATGTTTTCCTATAAGCTTACTTGTATGTTTTTATATTTCTTTTTTACTTATTTTGTATAAATACCTAACGGAATAAGCTGAAATTTTTTTTAATGACTTAACTGAGTTGAATACTTTATGAGTATGTGAGTATTTTTCTTAAAATGTAAATCTAAATTCCGCAGTTTATGAATCAAACATATTGGGAATGGTATGAGCTCGAAGTCGGCGTAGTACTCATACTTATGTCCACCCAAATTTATAAGTCAACGTTGTTGTGAGTTTGAGTAACTCAGAGTAGTTAAATTTCAATGATGTAAAACCACTTATACTTAAAATGTTATGAGTAGTTGTGAATCGTAAAAAAAACGATTCATTGCCGATCTCTGGTACAGATGTACTTTTGCTACGCATTCCAATGCTACCAACAGATGTACCATTCGTTTTTAAAAAATTTTTTCTTGTTCGATTAGCGTTTAAGACATAGGTCGGCATCCTATCGCACAATAGTGCAGAGAGCACTTCACACATACACTTAATCTCTTTCATTCAGTTGCCATTGAGACAGCAATGTGTGCACATGCGGCGGATGCTTTTATATTTTTTTTCAGAAATACTTCCCAACAAACATTTCAAATTAATAATGAGCTACGAAAAATATTTTATGATTGATAATGCATTTGGTAACATGCATGTAATCAGCTTTTGAAGTATTAGAAGTTCCGTTTATATATCAATCTCGTTGTTAATTTCTTATATGTTACGGAAAATATATTGTGAGTGTATGTTTCCTATCTAAGCTTTTTTGTATAATTTATATGTTGTGTATTCTTTATTTTATTTCAAGTGTTTTACTCTACTACTCGATTACAACTGTTTTTTATATGTATAATAAAATGTAAGCTTAACCTAAGACAAAGTAAATCCAAAAAATTAGTACATATATAAATCTTATAAGAGTGAAAAAATAACGGGTTATAACAAAATACTTGTGAACTTAAAATTACAGGGTATTTGAGAAAAGTGTTCAAAATATAAATCGTTGACTTTTATATAATATTACATTTCTTCCTCTTTTTAAAATAGTATGTGATTTTATAAAATTTAATCCAAAAAAAAAAAATCCTTTTCCTATTTATTATTATTAATATAATTGTATACATATGTGAATATTCAGTATCAATAATATATAAATTGTATTTAAAATATACATAAGTTATGAAATTATTATAATTATGCTTTATAATTAACAATAGGTTTTTTTCTTAACCGATCTTTCAGTGGGGTTTCTTCTTTGTCTGAATTTCCTTCAGCATCAAAATATTCTTCATCTTCGCTGTGAAGTTGATTTTGGTTATCTCCTATAAATGGTAAACTTGAGTCCCTAGAAACTCTTTTCAATTGATTTCTGTGTGCAACTCTACGTCTTCTATTTACTTCTATTAAATAAAGACTATTTGAAATAATTTTGCAAATCGATGCTTTTATCCATTTTGCATCACTATTTATGTCGGGATTCAAATATAGTATTTGCTCACCAATTTGCAATTTAAAATTTTTTGCTTTTGGGCTATTTTGAAAATTTACTTTTTCTGTATTTTTCTTAATTTTATAGTTTGTAGGTGTAGATACTATATTTGAAACCTGCGTGGTGCTGCAATACGATAAAGGAGTTCTTGGTTTATATGCTAAAACTAACTCACTTGGACAAATACCGGTGACGGTTGTTGGTGTATTACGATATTTAAATAAAAAGTTTAAAGTTATGCTTTGCATGGTTAATTTTTTCGCTTGTTCAGACAGAAAATAAGACTTTAGACACCGCTTAACTGTTTGTACACCTCGTTCTGCCAATCCATTACTTGGTGGATGATATGCTGGGCTAAACATTTGGTTTATTCCATTACATCTTAAAAATAATTTAAATTCCTCACTGCGAAATTGAGGTCCGTTGTCGCTGACCAAAAAGTTACAAAATCCAAAATTTGAAAATGTTATTTTCAATTTCTCTATTACCATAAGAGTTGTTGTTTTTGACAAAATTTTAACGTCAATCCATTTTGAGAAATCATCCACTATTATTAAAAAATCGGTATTCTGAAATTGAAACAGGTCTATGTGAAGACGCTCAAAGGGGTATGACGTGGATGGTCATGTAAAATTTGGGCAATCTTTTGATTTGTTTTGCGATTTTTGACATATCGAACAATGTGAAACAAAATTTTCTATACAACCGTCAATTGAAGGCCACCAAACACAAGTTCGAGCCAAAAGTTTGATACGAACGATACCAATATGTGTGTCATGTAATAATGACAAAAACTTTCCTCTTAAAATTGTTGGTATTACTATACGATCCGCATAGACTAGACATTTATTTTTTACCTCTAGAGAAAGTTTGACATTTCTATATGGTATTAAGGAAGTATCTAATTTTTTAGACTCTGGCCAGTGGTTATTTTCTACAAAATGCATCACTTTTGTTATATGCTCATCCTTTTCTGTAAATTTTATAATATCGCTAATCGAAATTGGAATATTATTTTCATCAAAATTAAAAAAATATATATTAAAGTTATTAACGTTCGTTGAACCCTCTAAAGGCAAACGCGAAAGAACATCAACATTTTTATGATTGGACCCTGGGCGGTATTTTACTTTGCAATTATAATTTGAAAGAAAAAGAATCCACCTATGAAACCGCACAGACACAATATTTGCCAATGCTTTTTGGTCACCCAAAAGTTTTTCCAACGGTTGGTGATCAGTATGCACTGTAAAGTTATAGCCATATATGAATTTATGAATCTTTTTGATACCATATATTACCGCCAATGCTTCCCTGTGAAATTGGGAATAATTTTTCTCAGATTTAGTCAATGTAGTTGAAGCCATAAAACATGGTCTCTCGTGCCCATCTACAATGATACTAAGAATAGCGCCAACGCCGTACGGTGATGCATCACAAGCAATTGTAATCGGCTTTGTTGGATCAAAATTAACAAGAAGATCATTTTCGTAAAGTAATTTTTTACATTTAGAAAAGGCTACGGCACACTCTCCGTCCCAGTGCCACTTTGTTTCCTTACGAAGTAAATTATGTAGTGGTGCCAGAACAGTAGAACTATTTGGTAAGAATTTCGAATAATAATTTAATAAACCCAGAAAACTTTGCAGCTGATCTACATTCACCGGAGTGGGGGCTAACATTATAGCTTCAATATTTTTCTTTGAAGGTTTTATTCCTTCAGGTGTCAGAATATGTCCTAAATATTCAAGAGTATTCTCCAAAAGTTTACACTTATCCCAATTAATGCGAACATTAAATTCCTGCAGTCTACTCAAAACATTAAATAATTTTTCGCCACAATCTGCCCTATTTTTCCCGGCCACCAAAATATCATCCAAATAAACTGCCACACCCTCAAGGCCCTGCATTATTTGGTCCATGACCCGCTGAAAAATCATTGGTGCTGTCGACACCCCAAACGGTAATCTACAAAATTCAAACAACCCCATATGGGTATTAATAGTCAAGAATGACCTTGAGGGAGTATTTACTAACAACTGCAAATATGCCTTACTAAGGTCCAAGATACAAAAATGAGTTTTTCCTGTTATACCAGTAAGAATGTCGTCTATTAAAGGAAGTGGATATACATCCCTTTCACTTACCGGGTTTATAGTAATTTTAAAATTGCCGCAGATTCTAAGACTCGAATCTTTTTTTAGCACACACACTATGGGTGCCGCCCATTTACTATTATGAACCGGTTGTATAAAACCTTCTTCGCACATATTTTTCAACTCCGCCTCTACCTTTGTCCTCAAACTCATAGGTACAGAATAAGGCTTATAAAATTTTGGTTGGGAATTGGGCTGCACAAAAACGTCAGCAGAAAAATTTTTTATGGGATTTTTGTTTTTTACAAACAATGAAGGAAATTTATATTTTTACTCCTCCATAATATTAGATTGATAAATATTTTGTACATAAAACTTGTCATTTGTCTTACCGTCATGACCCGTAAAGAAATTGCGCCATGTAGGGTATAATAAAGGGTGGTTAAATTGTAAGGGCCGATGTTGAATGTGAATCACACCTAAACGCCAAGCTTTTTTCCGAATTTTATTTGACATTTCTCTATTTCAGACTTACTCAATTTGAACCATGGAGAGATACACAATCCAACAACGTGTTAAAGTTATCCAGACTTATTATGAAAATGGGCGTTCAAATCAAAATGCATATCGTGCACTTCGTGATTTTTTTGGTCAATTTGATCGTCCAAATGTGCGTACAATCGCAAAAATCGTGGCGATGTCAATTGGCCGCCAAGATCATGTGATTTGACACCGTTGGACTTTTTTCTTTGGGGTTATTTGAAAGAAAAGGTGTACGTCGATAAACCAGCAAGAATTCAAGAGCTAAAGGATGAGATAATTCGGCACATTAACGGCATAGAACCTCCATTATGCCTCAGGGTCATCGAAAATTTGGACCATCGGATGGAGGTGTGCCGCCATGGTCGCGGCGCCCATTTGGCCGATATTTTGTTCCATACATAATTGAGTAATACCAATATATCATAATAAAATAAAATTACAATAATTTCCTAAATAGTTTGTGTTTTATTCGAAATCAACATCGGCCCTTGAAATTTAACCACCCTTTACATCCAGCCAATTTCTTCCCATCAAAGGGGTAAACCGATGACTTGATTCCACAACTAACAATTTTAACACTTTCTTGAACCGACACCGATATTTCACCCAACAACTCAACCTTCGAACCTGTCAATACCTGTAGTGGTGGATAATTTACAGTATTTAATTTTACATTTTTAAAATATACATTATAATCTACACTAGATAATACAGACACAACAGCTCCCGTATCCAGCTCCATCACTATTTGTTGGTCGTTGATTAATACATTTCTGGTTCGTTTTCACGATTTACCCAGTTAATAGACGCCAATTGGTAGTCCAACTCATTAATATTTTGGTTGTTCGATGAAAATTGTTGACTTCTACGATTTGACTTAGAAAAACAGGCTTTTGCTGAATGTCCTTTCTTTCCACAACTAAAACAATTCCAATTCTTTGCTGGACATTTTCCAACGGCATGTTTTGTTGTACACTTAGAACATTTTTCAAAATTTTTGTTTTGGCCGTAATTTTGATTTGTTTGTACTGTATTTATATCATATATTATATTTTTCTCAGGTTGAAGATGTGGTAAAATCACTTCGATTAATTCTTTAAAAGCTTTATTTGTTGATTTTTCTGGAAGAACAATGCTTTTGATTCGTTTATATGTTTCTGGTCCCACTAGAGTCAAAAATAATGGGACTTTGTTTGCTTCTTCAACAGCATTTGTTTTAAATAGTTGTTCGATCCTCTCCAAATATTCTTCAAAATCGTCCCCAAAAACAAATTGTTCAATTGTACCAATTAATGCCATTATTTGTTGAAAATTTATTTCCCAAAACAAATTCTTTTCTTACTTCCGTAATAGTTTTGTTGTTTTTTCTTTTTAACGGGTTCTTTTCCTCGTCGCCAAAATATGTTGTGTATTCTTTATTTTATTTCAAGTGTTTTACTCTACTACTCGATTACAACTGTTTTTTATATGTATAATAAAATGTAAGCTTAACCTAAGACAAAGTAAATCCAAAAAATTAGTACATATAATAAATCTTATAAGAGTGAAAAAATAACGGTTTATAACAAAATACTTGTGAACTTAAAATTACAGGGTATTTGAGAAAAGTGTACAAAATATAAATCGTTGACTTTTATATAATATTACATTATATAATTATGTTTGCTAGGTAGTTCGCTCACACACACAACCTCATTTTACACTGTGCCTACCTCAGGTTTAAGACAGTGATGTTCAAAAATAAAATGTAGATGTATTTGTGAGAGATTTTGCACAGCAAACATATTGTCAAACGCTTAAAATCAGAAAAAAGTAAAGAATTTTTTCCAAATATAAACACCTTATAAAACAATATCAAAGACCGTAAATAACAATTATCAATATCGAAAACCAATTTTGAAGCAGTTATTTTGAGAAAAAACAGTTTTTTTTATTTTTTGTCTTCAATTGTAATTGAATCGCGTGTGTTTGCTGTGCTTCGACCAACAAGAAGCAACAACAATGCTTAACAAATTTCTGAAAAAAATGACGATACTCCGTCGCATGTGTTCTCATCGCTTGCTCAACGACGACTGAATGAATGTTTTTAAAAGAGCATAACAAATGTGTGTAAATTTTTCAAACAATTGTTGTATGGGCTGAACATCACTGGTTTAAGATGACTGTTAACAAAGCTCAAGGCTGATATCCCGTGCATATGTGTTTGCTCCTGATGGACAAACTAAAAATATTGTATATCTAAAGTAGGGTTACCATATTCATTTTGAGAAAAAGAGGATGTCGACCATAAAAAAGCCGGACATTTACCCTTAAAAAGAGGACAATACTCTGTAGCAAAATATTAAAAAAAAAACAACGCCTTAAAATACACAAAACAAATTTAAAATTTTATTTACATATAACAACAAAACAAAACTTAAACAAAATATTAAAAAAATGATATTTTATCAGTCTGATCTCATAACTACTACAACATAAAAACATAACAATTAACAAATTCATTTTAAAACTTCACATGTATTATATATAAATTTTTAGTAGAAGTTGTCAAGTTTCATGTATATTTTTCAGCGCTTTCAATTTGAACCAATATATTATTATTTTTTTAAATATTCATAAAACACTTGACAATTCATATCAAAATTATATTTGACTTTAATAATATTATAAATAGTTGCTGTGTTTAATTTGTTTCTTTCTGGTGTCCACTGAATTCAGAACTTCTAAAACTAGGAACTTTGAGAAATATCATAAAACAAAATTCCCAAAGGTTAACACACACATTCAGGGAAAGAATTGACCATTTTAAAATTTGGAATGATTTGGAATTTATAAGAAGATTTCGTCTTTCAAAGAAAAGTGCATCAGCTGTTTTTCCCCCTCCAATAAACTAGCACTTCTTTTGGCACCTTTTCTGGACAAAATTAAAAAAGTCGTTGCAAACAATTAAATTTGGTAATTAATTGATGTAACTCTAAACGTCAAACACCAATGTTACCACATTTTGCACCGAATGCAGTCGGTAGTTACACGTAGGTAAAAAAAACGTTAAAATTACCAAATTCTTTTTACCGGTTAGGTAAGGAAAAGTAATTGATATAAACTCTAGTAGTTATCTATTTGTTAAAATTACGGGCATAAGACACGTAGACAAAGGCCAAAAGCCATTGTAGCGAAGCACACCGGGTTTAGCTAGTATGAATACTATATAAACCAACCAATAATATTGTGCACCTCCAACCTCGTCAACTAACAACCCAAAAAAACTAATTAACACTAGAGATATTCAACTTAGTATTATATATCAAAATGTTCGAGGATTAAAAAGTAAATGCTCTAAACTATATCGAGACTGCTTCGACCTTAATAATCATATTATATGCTTCACCGAGACCTGGCTTAATAATACCTTTTTAAATTTTTTTTTTTTATTTTTTTTATTTTTTAATACATTTCATTTATTTATTGAATCTTCAGAAATGAAATGACAATAAGTTTTCGAATCTTAATACTAAAACAAAATAATAAGTCCAGCCAGTGCTAGACAAAATGTTATGATACTACAAAAAATTTATATCCACTGATCCAGTCATCTGTTTTGCGCTTGAGTTAAAGCAAGGGTATCCCTCCTTCTCAACCGATTGTGGCCACTAAAGTTAAGGATGTCTCGTGCAAGTGGGTTTGGATGGTGTTCAAGTTTGCTGACATATTTTGAGGCGTATTTTGTAAGTTCGACTTTCACCAAAGGAATGCCTAGATCTTTGTGAATTCTAGAATTTTTAACATACCATGGAGCTGCAGTAATTGTACGTAGAATCTTATTTTGACCCGTTTGAATTTTTTCAATGTTGGATGCTGAGCCAGAACCCCATAATTGAATTCCATAACACCAGATTGGCTTTAGAATTGCATTGTACAACAAAAGTTTGCAATCCAACTTTAATGTAGAATTTCTGCCGATTAGCCAATTAATTTGCACTGCTTTTAATCTCATCTGGGTAAGTTTTGCGTCGATATGAGACTTCCAAGTTAAACGACGATCGAGGTGGATTCCGAGGTATTTGACTTCATTGTGTTGCGGGATAATTTGATTATTTATTCTGATGAACGAGCAGGTATCTTTTCGCAATGTGAAAGTTATATGAATACATTTCTGTTCGTTAACCCTGATTTTCCAAAGCTCAAGCCAATTCTCTAGCTTATAAACATATTTCTGCAAGTTCTGTGATGCTATTTGATGGTCCTTATGAACGCTGATAAAGGCTGTATCGTCTGCAAAAGTTGAAGTATGTATTATGGGGTCTAACGGCATATCGGATGCATAAATCAAATATAAAGTTGGACCCAGTATGCTACCCTGGGGTACTCCTGCTTCAAATGGCTGAGCGGGGCTTAAAAAATCGCCTTCTTTGATTGTAAATTTGCGACCATATAAATAACTTTTCATAAGTTTGTGGGTGTTAGCAGGCAGAGTTAATTTAATTTTATGCATTAAACCTTCATGCCAGACTTTGTCGAACGCTTGGGAAACATCAATGAAAAGCGCGGAACAGTATTTTTTCTCTTCAAACGACCGTCTTATCACATTTACTAATCTGCGTGTTTGTTCGATGGTACTGTGTTTTGCTCTGAACCCGAATTGGTGATTTGGGATACATTGAGTGTCGTTCAGAATTGGAATCAACTTAGCCAATAACAATTTTTCAAACAGTTTTGAAATTGTCGGCAGTAGACTAATTGGCCTATATGACTCTACTTTAGTGGGGTCCTTCCCTGGCTTAGGAATCATGGTAATCATAGATACCTTCCAATTTGCAGGATAGTATTCTAGGCGTAAAATAGCATTGAAAATAAATAGGATAATTTTTCTAGCTACACGAGGTAACTCCACAAGCATTTTGTTGCTGATTTTATCCATACCTGGAGCTTTTTTAAGATTCAGAGTACCAATAGCGCATTGAACATCATTAAAGCTAAATCTTAGAGGTACAGGTCTATTAACGAGTGGAGGCAAATCAGATGCATTATTTGAGTTGTTTATAGTAAACACATTTCTCAAATGGTTAACAAATAATGTCCCTTTCTCGGAATCATTTCTAGCCCAGTCGCCAGTCGGATTTCGCAGAGGAGGCTTTCCTCTAACTGGTCTTTTTAAACCTCGTGCCGCCTTCCATAACGAATAGTCAGATTGTGGGGTACTATCAAGACCCTCCAAGTAAGATCTAAGTGAAGCCATTCTTTGGATTTCTTAGTATATCTCTGCATTCTCGTAACCTAGCTTTCAGTTGAGGAGACCTGTGAAATTGCCACTCTCTTCTAACTCTTCTTTTTTCTGACAGGAGGTGATCGAGTTCAGCGAAATAAGTTCTGTTTGTCCCACTTCTGCACTCAACGTCATATGTGGAGCCGTGATGTACAGCTTTTCGTATGTCCTCAGTAAACTTGCCAATCGACCCATCAATACCCTCGGTAGTTCTCAACACTACATTTTCCGTGCAGTGGGAACTTAAATACTTTTAATAATTTATCCAACTTACTCTGGTTTTAGATATGTCCCGAAATGGAGAGCCATTCCCTTGAAGGAAACGCATTGAAATAATAGAAGGGGAGTGATCTGAAGACAAGTCTAATCAAGGCTCCACTTGTATCGATTCTACAGGGATATTTTTCAATGACATCGGGAATCTTCCGTCGGTCCGTCGGCCAGTAGGTGGGATGCCCGCTTGAGAGTACATCTAATCCCATTTTGGCAATGGTGTTGAAGAGTTCACGACCCTTCGGGGTCACCAGACGTGAACCCCAAAAAGTGTGTTTGGCGTTAAAGTCACCAGCAACTAAAAATCTAGCTCCAAGGGAATTGAAGAAGCTGTAGTATTGGTGTTCTTTTATTGAAAATCGAGGCGGCGAATAAATTGATGATAAAACAAAATTGTATTGACAGAATTCAATACAAATGTTTGTTGCTTGTAGGTAATCCTCACATATGTTGTTCATTAAATAATGTTTTATTCTGTTCTTTATAAGAATTGCCGATCCTCCACATGCTCTTCCGCGGGGATCTTTAGTATCATACAACACGTAGCCATTAATTTTGAATTACGCTGTCGCCGTCAAGTGAGTTTCAGCAATCATCATGACATCAATCTGCTTATCCATTAGGAAGTGTGCCAGTTCGTTTTTATGTTGGCGGAGGCCGTTCGCATTCCAAAAACAAATTTTTAAACAAATCATTTCTTTAAAATGGCTTGTAAGATAGTGGATTGGATTTTCAGCATTTCCTGCATCATGGATGTCATAGTGGTCGTAAAAGTGTTCATGGTTTGGACAAGTGTCTGCAATGTAGTCTCTAGAGTGTTAATATTAGGCTCGTAATATTGTGATTTAGGTGCCTGCTCCAAACCTGGCATATTAGATTTAACCACGTTAGCGTAAGAAACTTGTCTAGAACTAGGTGCGTTTACATGACTAGTGGACCGTAACAATTGCGGGAAATTGTCACTCGATGCCAAAATAGGCTGTTGACGATGCTCAGGTAATACTGACGTCTTGTTGGTACTTATGCCTTTCAAATGAGTGTAAATTGGACAACCTCTATAATTTGCGGTATGATTACCTCCGCAGTTACTGCATTTTTTGATTTTTGAATCAGTTTTCGACTTATCACATTGAGCAGTTGCATGTAGCTCCCCACACGCAACACAAACTGACGGCAATTTACAGTACGCCTTGGTGTGACCAAATTCTTGACAGTTGAGACACTGGACGGGTCCCTGCCGCTTATGTGGTTCTTCCACGGTGATTCTACGATGCAGAAGGTACATCAGATTGTAGATGGGATGGGACTCGTTTTTTTTTAAGACAACATCTCCAGGTTCCAATTCCACCGTGAACATGGGCTGAGGGATCTTTCCACGGTTTCTAATATTCACTACGCTCTTGATTTTGAACCCTTTGTCCATTAAACCGGTCTTTATCTCCGCAGGATCAACACATGGGTCTATACCCTTTAGAACGACTTGGAGTCCTTTTGCGCTTTTCAGCTGGTAGGTATAGAAATCCCTAGTCTCCCTCTCCAACTGGTTGGACAATTTTCGAAAATCATCTTCCCTATTCACTTGAATTTTGGTTTCGCTGATATTTCCATGTTTAATTGATGTTACGCTAAACATATTTTCATCTATTACCGAAACAATTCTTTGTACCAATTTACTGGAAGTGGGCTCTCTCAGATAAATTGGTGGGGGCTTAAACGTCTTCTTAGGAAGTTCTGGCTCATCCGTCTGTAGAAGAGCAAACCTATTTTGGTCATTACTCACGGTCTTAGGAGCTTTTGAATTTGATGACACTTGAGCAGACGTCGGGCTCCTCTGTCGTTTGAGAACGGTGATGTACTAATCCATACCTACTTGTTTTTTGGGTTTCACTGGTTTGGGTTTTTAAATACGAAAATTTTTTGCAAACACTTTCAAGTCTTCCGTCGAGATAGAATTACAAATACGACTGGGGGTGGTGTATTAATAGCGACCTCTAATAACTTTTCAGCTGAGGAATTAAAATTTAATATAGCCTGTTACATTGAATTTATCGCTGTGGTCATGAAAATTAGTCACATAAAAGTTTTTATTACCTGTTCGTATATTCCTCCACAATCAGAGTTATTAATTTATCAGCAGCACATTGCTTTAATTAAAATGGTTTCTTTAAAGACTAATCCTGAAGATCTGATTTTTGTTATTGGTGATTTTAATCTTACTTATTTGGATCATTAATTTTTTAAAAAAATTAACAATGTACAATTTTATAAAAATATTGGCCCTGGCCGTTAAAAATGCGATTCCAAAGTGACGGACATTCGAGGAATACAATACACACCAAATGGTGAAATTAATTTCAAACTTAGATTTCCTGATGAATGGAAAAATATCCACCAAAAAATAAATGAAAATGTAGTCGCACTAGAGTGGTCGGATTTACACCAACTTCATAAAGAAAGAAGAAAAATAAAGACTAGGAAGTTCGAAGACTTACAATATCTAAAATCCACTTTGACTACAAAACACCATACATTTTTTGACGATTTGCCATACGAATAAAAATAGTCGTCGCCAGTTATCTTACTTTTAAATCCATTACAAATTTAAATTAGTATTACTTTTTTATAACAGAAATGAAATAACACTGAATAATTTTTGTTTTCATTATGTACACGTACAAGGTGGCGTAAAAGTAATCCTCCTATCAGAAAATGCTATAAATTTTGCGAGGCCCCTGTGGCTTCCACCTTATAAATCAGACGTCGGCAAAGCGTAAAATGAGGTTGTGTGTGTGTGCAAACTACCCAGCAAACATAAACATAATTATATAAATTATACAAAACAACTTAGATAGGAAACATACACTCACAATGTATTTTCCGTAACATATAAGAAATTAACAACGAGATTGATATATAAACGGAACTTCTAATACTTCAAAAGCTGATTACATGCATGTTACCAAATGCATTATCAATCATAAAATATTTTTCGTAATTTATTATTAATTTGAAATGTTTGTTGGGAAGTATTTCTGAAAAAAATATAAAAGCATCCGCCGCATGTGCGTCGTTGCTGTCTCAACGACGACTGAATGAAAGAGATTAAGCGTATGTGTGAAGTGCTCTCTGCACTATTGTGCTATAGGATGCCGACCTCTGTTATAAATACAACCATACACTGTGCAATTCATTTATAATGATGAGACACCCTGTTCTTAATATATACTTGCATATATATAGGAAATATTGTATACTCATTTTCTTTTTCCTTTTTAATACGCCGAGCTGTGTAGACCAGCGATCGCCTTTTTGCTTTAATTTTATTAAAATTAAAAATTAGAAAATAAAATTAAATGATTTAAATAATAAAGTAATCTATATATATAAAATTCAATGTATGTATGTATGTAACGTATAGACTCCAAAACGGCTGAGCCGATTTTGATGAAATTTTCACAGCATGTTACTGTGACTCTGGAAGGAATAATAGGGTACTTTTTTTTGACCACGCCCATTTTTACGCCCACTTTTTAAAAATTATGTAATTGCTACCATATAGTTTTTAACAGATTTACTTCAAATTGTATACACATTATATACTCCAGGCGAAGTAAAAATAAAGATTTCTTAAGCCACGCCCCTTTCACGCCAAATTTTTGAAAGTTTTATACTTTTTGTTCTCTATACAAATTTGTTCATTCCAACGTATTTTTTTTTTATTTGGTAGTATATTTACGGTGACCTTCCGTCCTGTATTTTACTTGAGATTTTTTTGTAAGTACAGGACAGCACATTGTCCCTTATTTCCTAATTTGATATGCAAATGTCCTCTTTTTAGCATATACATTGCACGAACATTAATACAAAATTATCATAAAAATCCAACTGTATACTTTCCCTACATTTCCAAAAGTGAAAAATTTGTTTACTGGGATATGGGAAATTTCCTATAATCTGGCAGTTAGAATTGAAAATTTCAAAGAAATATGTGAAGATATTGAAATAGAATATAAAAAGTTACTAGGACATAGCAAAACTCGATGGTTAACTTTAATGGCAGCTTAGAAAAAAAGAGAGACTGCCTAAGAACCTGTCTTGAAAGGACTTAAGTAGCTAATTTAGTAAGCATAGAAGTAATCATATTAAAGAAGATATTGGTTTTTGAAGTAAGGGGAGAATGTTCATAATCCTTACTCATACGTCTAAAATTGGAAAGCCAAGCGAAAGTTCTTTCAACAAAGAATCATAAAACTATTTGAAGCTTTAAAATTATATTTTATGTCTCAACCAAAATGTCCGACAATATTACGAAATTTTTTTATGAATCCTTGTGCTGAATTATGGTTATCTTTTGCATATAGCCAAGCTTTAACATTTCATAAAGCTATTCTTAATGTAGAATCACAAAATATTTCAATGCCTGAGGCTTCAACTATTTTAAAAGATTTAAAATTTAAATTGGTCGAACGGAAAAAGGAACTGTTTTTACCCCTTACCGTCAAAAATATTATTCTCCAATTACAGAAAAGTAATGATTTTGATGAAACAATAACTAAAGAACATATAACAAATTTTTACCAAACATGCATTGATTACCTAAATCAGTGGGATAAAGCTTTTAGAGATGTAGAAATTTTAGACTGGATATTGTTACGAAATATGTTATCTTGGGACAAGATTGAAAAAACTTTATCCTATCTAAATGAATTAAGAAATGATTTAAAATTAAATAATGAAGATTTATTTGATGAAGTGAGCTGCGTGAAAAATTTTGCAAATAATGAAAAAATAGAAGACTGGAGGGTAAAAAATATATCAGTAGATGAAAGATGGATTGAAATTTTTAATCACATTAAGACAAATGTGATTGCATATACAAATATATTGATACTAGTTGAATTTTGTCTATGTCTACCAGCTTCAAATGCTGCTATCGAGAGAGTGTTTTCAATAATGAATAATATTTGGACCACCGAAAAATCGCAATTAAAAGTAAATACTTTAAGATCATTATTAATTACAAAATGAAATTTTAAAATGAATTGCTCAGAATTTAAAAGATTTTTAATTAACAATCGAAATGTTTAAAAAAAATCCATTCTGTGGAAAAATATCAAACTTCATAACTAAATTTATCATTTATGTAGTTATTTTCTATTTTTTTTGTTAGCCTTAGTCAAGGAGACTGTTTATAAAACCAAATTTATTTTTTTAAATTATAATATATAAAAACTTTTTATTCTAGTCAAGAAGACTTGTTTTTGTTGTTACTTAATTTTATAATAATAATAATACATATATTATATGATTATTATACCCTTCACCATCGTGAGAAGGGTATATATAAGTTTGTCATTCCGTGTGAAATTTCCACAATATAATTTTCCGACCCTATAAAGTATATATATTCTGGATCCTTATAGATAGCGAAGTCGATTAAGCCATGTCCGTCTGTCTGTCTGTCTGTCTGGATGTTGAAATCAGTTTTGTGAAGTCCCAAGATATGTTCGGGATCCAAACCTTCAATAATTCTGTCAGAAGTGCTTTCGAGAAGTTTGCTAATTAAAATCAGCAAAATCGGTTTAGGTTAACCAGAGTTATGAACCAATATGTGAGACCACCTCCATAAAAATTTGATATTTTTCGTCCATTTTATTGCAATATTTTGAAATATATTGCAGATAATACCATGAAATTTTGTATACGTTGTTTGTACTATAAAAGAAGAAAGTGTGCGGAAAATAGTAAAAATCGGTCCATGATTTCTCATAGCCCCCATACAAATATATATATTCCCGAAATATGGCTTAATGATAAATAAATGCCTATAAAATTGGAATATCAAGACAAAATTCAGCAAAAATAAGTTTTATACAAAAAGAAATCACAAACCGAAATTTTTTTTAGTTCGGTCCATATTTGACCATAGACCCTATATAAAGTCCACTTCCGAAATTCACTTAAATACGCATAAAACAGATATAAATAATGTTAAACGGCTAAAATTTGACATAAATACTCTTTATAGGCAAATAAATTGTTGTACTAAATTTTATGGTGGTCGGCCCACAACTGGTCATAGCTCCCATACAAGGACCACATCTGAAAAAGACATTTTTCCCTATATATATTGTATAAATATCGTTACCGACTCAAAACTTTGTACAGATCATGTACATATATACAAAAATCATTCCACACAATTTTGTTAATTTCGGTCTATTTTTAACCGTATGCCCCATATAAAGCCCTCTTCGGAAAATCCCTTTAATATACATAAATCGCTTATAAATAAGGGTACCAATCCAAAATTTTACACGGATCATTTACATACATGCCTAAATCTAACTGCTGGATTTTGAGAATATCGGTCCATATTTGACTATATCCCCCACATAAGGTCCACTACCGAAATCCACGTTAATACTAATATATATCTTAAATATACCGTTATTACGTTGAAATTCTACGTGAAATATCCCCATATGCATGAAAATAACTGTTCCAAAATTTAAGAAGATCGGCCCATAATTTGTCATACCTGCCATATAGAAGCATTTCCAAAAACAAATAAATTCGGGTCAAAAAATATTCTTTTCGGATTTAATCCATATTCGGTCCATATTTTATAATCATGATATATATCGTTGGAAAGCTATTTTTAATACCTTTTATTTAATGTATTACAAATTATCAGACACCCAGTAGTTCCCGAGATATAGGCCTATATATTTTCAACTTTAAGGGCCCGCCCCCTCGAAAATAGGCGTGGCCGCCAAAAATTTTTTTTTTGCTGGTATCTCTTCTAAAATCCCTATTTGTTTTTTTTTTTTAACAAAATCACTAAAACCGAATTGTACCCCTTTTTATACCCTTCACCATCCACTAAGGTCCGAAAATTCAAATTTTTGGCCAAAACTAAATATTTTACATGGGCTAAGATTATAATTTTGTTGTTGCAATCTAATAGCAAACACAACAGAGCAACCACAAATGCATTTTGTTTTTGTAAATTGCAATTTACCGTTTAACATTACAGTATTAAAGTTGATAAACTTCAGTCCACTTGAAAAAATAGTTGAGTGCAGGTGTTTTTTAACATTTTTAAATATTTTCTAGTTTTTTAAAAAAAAAAAGTACTTTCTATAGTTTAAAATGGAAAATAAAGCTGAAGGTATATAGTTTATTCAAAAGATTATAAAAATTCAAAATATTTAAGGTGAAGTAAATAAATATCAATATGTTGGTGTATTATAAAATTTATGAATTTTTGACGATTTTTAAATTTACGTAGAGTTTTAAAATTTCGGCTCAGTTCGGCTGGCATACGACCAAAAAAATAAATAAGATATTGATGTATATTTTTCATTTCACCCTAGCTTGAATTGCGGAAATTTGCGATTTTTGAGTTATTCATCTTTTTATGTGCCGTGCACGGTGGCTCTTAAAGCAACTTTTGATCAAGGGTCAAAGCACATCCGTTTTTTTTCCTGATTTCGGTTATTTATGTCCAAATTTTGTACTAACAATGTTCTACAAAAATATAGGCACGGCATAGGCGAACAACTTTTGTGAACATAGTGATACAATCTGAGCCTGTCTAGGCACACGAAAATCACTTTGTGCCTCCAAAATCGTATTTTTTTACTTTTTGAGTTTACCTTGCAGGGAATCAAAATTTCTTACTACTAGTAATCTACAAAAATGTAGCCAGGGTATACGAGAATAACTTTGCAAAAATTTTAAAAATTTATTTAAAAAAAAAAAAATATTTTTAAATGTTTATAAAAAATGTTTGTTAATTTAAAAAAATTTAAATTTTTTTTAGTACTTATAAGGCATATTTTCCGAAATTCTTTTTTTGTTATTCTTGTTTTAGAAACCCTCAATCTTAAAAATTTCGAGATTTTTCAAATGTGGATAAAACACACAAACAAAGAAGAAAAGTACACTGTCATTCTTAATCATATACTGGAAAAAATTGAAGACCAAGACAAATATGATCAGTACTTGAAATATATTTCAGAAAAAGTCCGCTTGCTTTGTAAAAATTTGAAAATTAAATGGGAAAAGTGCCATAGAAGATTAGATGTTTTTAATGAGAAATATGCGAATTGGCTTACTTCTGAAGCAATCTTTGATGGTCCGAAAAAAAAAGTGCTTCGGAGACTGAATGTCAGTTCGAGGTAATAGACGATCCAAAAGAGATTGGGACTGAAAGAGCTGGGCGTCCCCGACTATCATTTACAGAAAAGTCAGACCGCAGTAAAAGAAGGGAAGCATCGGAACTTTCACAATCCAAGGATTATGAAACTGATTTATTAGTTGAAGCAGCAGCAATGTCGGCTCGTAACCGAAATAAATATGATTTAGCAGCTGTTCTTAAGAAAACTATTGAAAGCCCTACGAGACCATCAAAAATAAAAAAATTATGTTCAGAAGAAGTGAAAACACCAAATCCGTTTAGTTTTGGAAAGTGAATTATAATATAAAGTTATTTTAAAATTATTATGCATTGAAAATATAAAGTTCATAAAATATAAGGAAACTAGGATTTCTATTAAAATTAAACTGTTTTTTCTTGATCATTTGATGAAACATCTGAATTAGATTTACAAAAGATTGCTTTTCGGATTTTTTCGGACTATATTGTGCCCTAATAAGAAAAAAAGCAAAAAAAATTTTTTTTGTATGTTTACGAAATTTTACGAAAACAAATTTGTTATATATATACAACATATGCATGAAAGGGTTTAACGGTTTTTAAACCTTAGAAATTGATCCAAACTTAAGAAGATAAGCGTTAGCTTGGTTGTAAATGCTGTTTCATTAAAAAAAAGTATTAATATGGCTTTAAAATAATTTTGGCCAAATATTTGTTCTAGCGAACCCTATGTGCCATCGTGAGAAGGGTATATATAAGTTTGTCATTCCGTGTGAAATTTCCACAATATAATTTTCCGACCCTATAAAGTATATATATTCTGGATCCTTATAGATAGCGAAGTCGATTAAGCCATGTCCGTCTGTCTGTCTGTCTGGATGTTGAAATCAGTTTTTTGAAGTCCCAAGATATGTTCGGGATCCAAACCTTCAATAATTCTGTCAGAAGTGCTTTCGAGAAGTTTGCTATTTAAAATCAGCAAAATCGGTTTAGGTTAACCAGAGTTATGAACCAATATGTGAGACCACCTCCATAAAAATTTGATATTTTTCGTCCATTTTATTGCAATATTTTGAAATATATTGAAATTTTGTATACGTTGTTTGTACTATAAAAGAAGAAAGTGTGCGGAAAATAGTAAGAATCGGTCCATGATTTCTCATAGCCCCCATACAAATATATATATTCCCGAAATATGGCTTAATGATAAATAAATGCCTATAAAATTGGAATATCAAGACAAAATTAAGCAAAAATAAGTTTTATACAAAAAGAAATCACAAACCGAAATTTTTTTTAGTTCGGTCCATATTTGACCATAGACCCCATATAAAGAGTCCACTTACAAAATTCACTTAAATACATATAAAACAGATATAAATAATGTTAAACGGCTAAAATTTGACATAAATACTCTCTATAGGCAAATAAATTATTGTACCAAATTTTATGGTGGTCGGCCCAGAAATGGTCATAGCCCCCATACAAAAATCTTCCCGAAATATTGCTCAATTATACATAAATGCCTATAAAATTGGAATATCAAGACAAAGTTCAGCAAAACTAACTTCTGTGCTAAAATAAATCGCAAAACGACATTTTTTTTAGTTCGGTCCATATTTGACCATAGACCCCATATAAAGTCCACTTCCAAAATTCAATTAAATACGCATAAAACAGATATAAATAATGTTAAACGGTTAAAATTTGACATAAATACTCTTTATAGGAAAATAAATTGTTGTTCTGAATTTTATGGTGGTCGGCCCACAACTGGCCATAGCTCCCATACAAGGACCACATCTGAAAAAGACATTTTTCCCTATATATATTGTATAAATATCGTTACCGACTCAAAACTTTGTACAGTTCATTTACATATATACAAAAAACATTCCACACAATTTTGTTAATTTCGGTCTATTTTTAACCGTATGCCCCATATAAAGCCCTCTTCCGAAAATCACTTTAATACTCATAAATCTCTTATAAATAAGGGAACCAATCCAAAATTTTACACGGATCATTTACATACATGCCTAAATCAAACTGCTGGATTTTGAGAATATCGGTCTATATTTGACTATATCCCCCACATAAGGTCCACTACCGAAATCCACGTTAATACTAATATATATCTTAAATATACCGATATTATGTTGAAATTCTACGTGAAATATCCTCATATGCATGAAAATAACTGTTCCAAAGTTTAAGAAGATCGGCCCATAATTTGTCATACCTGCCATATAGAAGCATTTCCAAAAACAAATAAATTCGGGTCAAAAAATATTCTTTTCGGATTTAACCCATATTCGGTCCATATTTTATAATCATGATATATATCGTTGGAAAGCTATTTTTAATACCTTTTATTTAATGTATTACAAATTATCAGACACCCAGTAGTTCCCGAGATATAGGCCTATATATTTTCAACTTTAAGGGCCCGCCCCCTCGAAAATAGGCGTGGCCGCGAAAAATTTTTTTTTTTGCTGGTATCTCTTCTAAAATCCCTATTTGTTTTTTTTTTTTTTAACAAAATCACTAAAACCGAATTGTACCCCTTTTTTATACTCTGTTTGTTAAATTACACTGATGATTATTATGAACATCAGACAGACTCTATAAATTATGGTAAGAATTGGTAATTAAATCAATTATAAATGGTCGAAATTAGATAAAATTTCAAAATATTTAACATAAATTATGTTGGTCGTAAAATTGTCTTTCAAACAATATATCAAATACTAATAAAATTTGCACTAAGACTGAATAGAAAACACAGAATTAGGATATTCTAGTCTAGTGTAGTTTCTGTATTTCTTATTACGCTTAGGTGAAGGGTATTTAAGATTCGGCACAGCCGAATATAGCACTCTTACTTGTTTTTTGTTTCAATTTTATTTGGAATTTTATATTATTTACATATTTCTTAATTCTATTCCCACGAAGCCTTAAGGCTTGTCTGTAGGATTTGAAAAGTTATGTATTTCATATATTATTTCCTTTCATTGCAGAGATATAAAATGTTTTTTTATAATTTTTTTTTCTTTTTTTGAAGCTTCTTACGTTGATTAAGTCTAACGGTAAAGCATTGAAAATAGTAGGCAAGACGACACCTAGAGCGTTTTTTCCGTAGTTGTTTCGGTGCCTGCTGACCTTGAATCTTCCTTCTGCGCGACGTCTTGTGTTGTGAGTGTGGTTAATGACTTGAAGAAACCGGGAATCATCGTTGAACTCGTTGATTAACGTTGTGCAGTAAATACTATTGACGTTCATTATATTAAGTTGGCTAGCGATGTTATTTGTATTACTGTTGTTAAACATGTTGTTCAATCTATTGTTGTTGTTTATAGAGGATACGTTGTTGTTGTAACCATTATTAATGTTGTTTGTACTATTGTTGTAGTAGGGTGTAGTATGGTATGCGGGTGAGTTGTTGTTTGTTAATGAATTGATGTGGTTCATATTTTCGATGTGTGTGTTACTTATGTACAGGGTGGGCCAACTTGGACTGACTGATTTGAAATGCTTATAACTTTTGCATTTTTAATTTAATACTCAATTGAACATCTCCAGAACATCGCTACGACGTATTCTAAAAGTTGATCTGAAGATGTTTCCATATAAAATTCAATTGGCCCAAGAATTATTGCCGAGGGATGCACCACAACGGCTACAATATGCCAATAGAGTTCAAATCATTCAGTCAAACTTGGCCCACCCTGTAGTTGTTGGCGTTTTGGAATATATTTGCATTGTTGTTGGGTGTGTTATTACTATTGTTGGGTGGCGTATAGTTGTAGATAAGATCGTAGTTAATGAGATTGTTTCTTTGTTTGTTTTTCAACAATATTTTGAGAATTTGGTTTTGTGTTTGCTGGAGTGATTTGCAATGTGTTGAACATTCCCAAGCTGTTATTCCATGTCTTAAGTAGGACTCACACAGCGAGTAGTATGCTTGCTTAAGTACATCAAAAGTGGAACAGTTACTTAAATGATACAAGCTGTAAGCAGTTTTGCGTAGTTTTTTACGGAGATTTTGTATTTGAGTTATCCATTTAAAGTTTTGATCCACATAGACTCTAAGGTACTTATAGGTGTTCACCAATTCTCTTAAGGTGTTACATGTATCATTTATTGGAAGGTTGTTTTGTTTTGAGTTGTGAAGACACTGGGTATCGTGAAATTTTAAAACTATGTTTGTGTATTGTAGGTGTTTTGGTTTGATATGCATAATTTTGGTTTTGTTTGCATTTATTACAAGACCATTGTCATGACACCATTTGTTCACGACGTTTAGCTGATTTTGCATGATTTCATTGGCGGTTACAATATTTTTATGTGCCACGATAATCGGAGTGTCATCCGCATATGCAAAAGTGGTACTTTGCTTTAATGTGCTCATCATTTCTTTTGCATACATTATATATAAGATTGGTCCTAACTTGGATCCTTGAGGTACTCCGTATTTCGAAGGAAACTCATCACTTATTTGGTTATTTATTTTGACGCGAAATGTTCTGCAATCTAAATAATTTTTGAACCAGTCTAGGCAGATGCTTCGTACTCCACTTCTTTCCATGATATTTAACAGGTTTTCGTGGGACAGTGTATCGAATGCCTTGCTGAAGTCGATGAACATAACTAAACAATGCATATTATTATTCAGGCAATTATTTATAAAGTTTGAAAAGTTGCCGAGAAGCTTATTAATATTTTTTCCCTTTTGGAAGCCAAATTGATTGGGATTTATTATTTTATACTTTTCTAAAAAGATAGTGATTCTTCTGACTATCACCTCTTCTAACACCTTTTCGACAGCCGACAGTATGGATATTGGTCTATAGTTGTTGTATTAATTTTTTGTGCCATTTTTATAAATTGGTCTTATAAGTGATGTTTTTAAAATGTTTGGTAGAAGAGAATTATTTAAGCTTGAATTAATTAATTTAGTTATTACAGGAGTAAGGAAAATGGCATTGTATTTAAGATCTTTCGGTCTTATTCCATCATAGCCAGCACCTTTTTTGTCGCTTAGGTTTTTTAAAATATTAAACACTTCATCTTCATTGGCCGGATTAATATACATTGAGTTTGTAATTCTTTTTTCAGATATTTGTAGAGTTTTAATATTACATTTGTGTACAATTTTTTCAACATTTTCTTTAAAGCTTTTTGCAAAGTTATTTGCTATATCTATTGCAGAAATTGCTTTAAAGTTGCATCTATGTTATTAGTTTTTTTGCCAGTTATTTCATTTATTAACTGCCACGTAACTCGCGTGTTGTTTCTGTTTTCAATAAACTTATTTTTATAATAATTATTTTTTACGTAATATAATTTTTTATTAAGAATATTTCTAAATTTTTTGTATTCTAATTCATAATTTTTATTATTTCGGTTATTTCGCCATTTATTGTAAAGTTTATCCCGAATATCACAACATTTTATTAAATATTCACTAATCCACGGATTTTGTGTTCTAGTTTTTTTGGTTTTATTTGGTTTAATAGACTTTTCATAAATATTACAGAAATATTCATAAATTGTATTGAATAAATTATTAGTACTCAGATTAAGCGTGGTTAAGCAGTTCCAATTCGTTTCTTTTATTCTATTATTTACTTTATTGTTATTTAATTGGGCACTCCTTATCATGTTGGTTTCACTGCACTGGTTTAATTACTCTTCAATCTCTTCGTTCTCTTTGCATATGCAACAGAAAATTGAGTAGTGATCTGAAATTGTTGTTCTAACTACAGTAGCGTGTGTTTTGGCATTTGTTTTGTTTGTTCTAACATGTACATGGTCAATGCATGTGTTTGTTCTCCTACTTACATCTTCTCTTGTACTTTCGTTTACAATACAATGTTATGTTGAAATTCGACGTGAAATATCCTCATATGCATGAAAATAACTGTTCCAAAATTTAAGAAGATCGGCCCATAATTTGTCACAGCTGCCATATAAGAACCATTTCCAAAAAACAAATAAATTCGGGTCAAAAAATATTCTTTTCGGATTTAACCCATATTCGGTCCACATTTTATAATCATGATATATATCGTTGGAAAGGTATTTTTAATACCTTTTATTTAGTGTATTACAAATTATCAAGCACCCAGTAGTTCCCGAGATATAGGCCTATATATTTTCAACTTTACGGGCCCGCCCCTTCGAAAATAGGCGTGACCGCCAACAATATTTTTTTGCTGGTATCTGCTCTAAAAGCCCTATTTCATTTTGTTTTTTTTTTTTGAGCAAAATCACTAAAATCGAATTGTACCCCTTTTTTATACCCTTCACCATCGTGAGAAGGGTATATATAAGTTTGTCATTCCGTGTGTAATTTCCACAAAAAAATTTTCCGACCCTATAAAGTATATATATTCTGGATCCTTATAGATAGCGAAGTCGATTAAGCCATGTCCGTCTGTCTGTCTGTCTGTTGAAATCAGTTTTTTGAAGTTCCCAGATATACTCGGGATCCAAACCTTCAATAATTCTGTCAGAAGTGCTTTCGAGAAGTTTGCTATTTAAAATCAGCAAAATCGGTTTAGGTCAACCAGAGTTATGAACCAATATGTGAGACCACCTCTATAAAAATTTAATATTTTTCGTCCATTTTATTGGAATATTTTGAAATATATTGGAGATAATACTATGAAATTTTGTATACGTTGTTTGTATGACAAAAGAAGAAAGTGTGCGGAAAATAGTAAGAATCGGTCCATGATTTCTCATAGCCCCCATACAAATATATATATTCCCGAAATATGGCTTAATGATAAATAAATGCCTATAAAATGGGGATATCAAGACAAGACATTTTGAGAATATCGGTCCATATTTGACTATATCCCCCACATACGGTCCACTCTCGAAATCCACGTTAATACTAATATATATCGTATACATAGCGTTATTATGTTGAAATTCGACGTGAAATATCCTCATATGCATGAAAATAACTGTTCCAAAATTTAAGAAGATCGGCCCATAATTTGTCATAGCTGCCATATAAGAACCATTTCCAAAAAACAAATAAATTCGGGTCAAAAAATATTTTTTTCGGATTTAACCCATATTCGGTCTATATTTTATAATCATGATATATATCGTTGGAAAGGTATTTTTAATACCTTTTATTTAGTGTATTACAAATTATCAAGCACCCAGTAGTTCCCGAGATATAGGCCTATATATTTTCAACTTTACGGGCCCGCCCCTTCGAAAATAGGCGTGACCGCCAACATTTTTTTTTGCTAGAATCTCCTCTAAAAGCCCTATTTGATTTTGTTTCTTTTTTTTTTTTTTTGAGCAAAATCACTAAAATCGAATTGTACCCCTTTTTATACCCTTCACCATCGTGAGAAGGGTATATATAAGTTTGTCATTCCGTGTGTAATTTCCACAAAAAAATTTTCCGACCCTATAAAGTATATATATTCTGGATCCTTATAAATAGCGAAGTCGATTAAGCCATGTCCGTCTGTCTGTCTGTCTGTCTGTTGACATCAGTTTTTTGAAGTCCCCAGATATACTGGGGATCCAAACCTTCAATAATTCTGTCAGAAGTGCTTTTGAGAAGTTTGCTATTTAAAATCAGCAAAATCGGTTTAGGTTAACCAGAGTTATGAACCTATATGTGAGACCACCTCCATAAAAATTTGATATTTTTCATCCATTTTATTGCAATATTTTGAAAACTATTGCAGATAATACCATGAAATTTTGTATACGTTGATTGTACTATAAAAGAAGAAAGTGTGCGGAAAAAAGTAAGAATCGGTCCATGATTTCTTATAGCCCCCATACAAATATATATATTCCCGAAATATGGCTTAATGATAAATAAATGCCTATAAAATTGGAATATCAAGACAAAATTCAGCAAAAATAAGTTTTATACAAAAAGAAATCGCAAAACGAAATTTTTTTTAATTCGGTCCATGTTTGACCATAGACCCCATATAAAGTCCACTTCTAAAATTCACTTAAATACGTATAAAAGAGATATAAATAATGTTAAACGGCTAAAATTTGACAGAAATACTCTTTATAGGCAAATAAATTGTTGTTCTGAATTTTATGGTGGTCGGCCCACAACTGGCCATAGCTCCCATACAAGGACCACATCTGAAAAAGACATTTTTCCCTATATATATTGTATAAATATCGGTACCGACTCAAAACTTTGCACAGATCATTTTAATATATACAAAAATCATCCCACAAAATTTTGTGAATTTCGGTCTATTTTTAACCGTATGCCCCATATAAAGCCCTCTTCCGAAAATCACTTTAATACTCATTCAGTCTCGTCTCATCGAACTGTTCGGACGTGTTATTTTTAGTGCGGCTGAATTTTCGGTGAAAAAATCGTAATAGGTGAAAAAGTGTAATAGGTTGAAATAAAACAAAAAAGTGAAAAAATCGTAATAGGTTAAAAAAATCTACGGTAATATCGGTAATTAAAAAAAAAAAACACTATAAATCGCATAAAAATTGTATGAGTGTTCCTCTCAGATGTAATTCTGAGAAAGAGCTTAGCTCGAGTAGAAAAACTAAATGGGTCTCTGAGGAAGAATCCATAAAAAAATCTGTGGAGAATCTTCTCACTGCAAGAGCTGTGGAACGGCGTCGTTCCTGTTCGCCCAATATTGTGATTTCAACAGATGAAAAAACATCATCTTCATCAAATAGTGCAGTCAAACCAAAAAAACAAGTAGGTATGGATAAGTACATCACCGTTCTCAAGCGACAGAGGAGCCCGACGTCTGCTCAAGTGTCATCAAATTCAAAAGCTCCTAAGACCGTGAGTAATAATCAAAATAGGTTTGCTCTCCTCCAGACGGATGAGCCAGAACTTCCGAAGAAGACGTTTAAGCCCCCACCAATTTATCTGAGAGAGCCGACTTCCAGTAAATTGGTACAAGGAATTGTTTCGGTAATAGGTGAAAACATGTTTAGCGTAACCTCAATTAAACATGGAAATATCTGCGAGACAAAGATCCAAGTGAATAGGGAAGATGACTATCGAAAATTGTCCAACCAGTTGGAGAGGGAGACTAGGGACTTCTATACCTACCAGCTCAAAAGCGCAAAAGGACTCCAAGTCGTTCTAAAGGGTATAGACCCATGTGTTGATCCTGCGGAGATAAAGACCGGTTTAATGGACAAAGGGTTCAAAATCAAGAGCGTAGTGAATATCAGAAACCGTGAAAAGATCCCTCAGCCCATGTTCAGGGTAGAATTGGAACCTGGAGATGTTGTCTTAAAGAAAAACGAGTCCCACCCAATCTACAATCTCATTTATCTTCTGCATCGTAGAATTACCGTGGAGGAACCGCATAAGCGCATTGGACCCGTCCAGTGTGTTAATTGTCAAGAATTTGGCCACACCAAAGCGTACTGTAAATTACCGTCTGTTTGTGTTGCGTGTGGGGAACTACATCCAACTGCTCAATGTAATAAGTCCAAAACTGACGTAAAAATAAAAAAATGCAGTAACTGCGGAGGTAATCATACCGCAAATTATAGAGGTTGTCCAGTTTACACTCATTTGAAAGCCATAAGTACCAACAAGATGTCAGTATTGCCTAATCATCCTCAACAGCCAAATTTTGCATCGAGTGACAATTTCCCTCAATTGTTACGGTCCACTAGTCATGTAAACGCGCCTAGTTCTAGACAAGTTTCTTACGCAAACGTGGTTAAATCTAATATGCCAGGTTTGGAGCAGGAACCTAAATCACAATATTACGAGCGTAATATTAACACTCTAGAGACTACATTGCAGACACTTGTTCAAACTATGAACACTTTTACGACCACTATGACATCCATGATGCAGGAAATGCTGAAAATGCAATCCACTATCTTACAAGCCATTTTAAAGAAATGATTTGTTTTTGGAACGCGAACGGCCTCCGCCAACATAAAAACGAACTGGAACACTTCCTGATGGATAAGCAGATTGATGTCATGATGATTGCTGAAACTCACTTGACGGCGACAGCGTACTTCAAAATTAATGGCTACGTGTTCTACGATACTAAAGACCGCCGCGGAAGAGCATGTGGAGGATCGGCAATTCTTATAAAGAACAGAATAAAACATTATTTAATGAATAACATAAGTGAGGATTACCTCCAAGCAACAAACATTTGCATTGAATTCTGTCAATACAATTTTGTTTTATCATCAATTTATTCGCCACCTCGATTTTCAATAAAAGAACATCAATACTACAGCTTCTTCAATTCCCTTGGAGCTAGATTTTTAGTTGCTGGTGACTTTAACGCCAAATACACATTCTGGGGTTCACGTCTGGTGACCCCGAAGGGTCGTGAACTCTTCAACACCATTGCCAAAATGGGATTAGATGTACTCTCCAGCGGGCATTCCACCTACTGGCCGACGGACCGACGGAAGATTCCCGATGTTATTGACTTCGGAGTAGTGAAAAATATCCCTGTAGAATCGATACAAGTGGAGCCTTCATTAGACTTGTCTTCAGATCACTCTCCTTCTATTATTTCAATGCGTTTCCTTCAAGGGAATGGCTCTCCATTTCGGGACATATCTAAAACCAGAGTAAGTTGGATAAAGTATAAAAAGTATTTAAGTTCCCACTGCACGGAAAATGTAGTGTTGAGAACTACCGAGGATATTGATGGGTCGATTGGCAAGTTTACTGAGGACATACGAAGAGCTGTACATCACGCCTCCACATACGACGTTGAGTGCAGAAGTGGGACAAATAGAACTTATTTCGCTGAACTCGATTATCTCCTGTCAGAAAAAAGAAGAGTTAGAAGAGAGTGGCAAATTCACAGGTCTCCTGAACTGAATGCTAGGCTACGGGTATGCAGAGATATACTAAGACAATTCTTACAAACCCAAAGAACGGCCTCACTTAGATCTTACTTGGAAGGTCTTGATAGTACCCCACAATCTGACTACTCGTTATGGAGGGCGGCAAGAGGTTTAAAAAGACCAGTGAGAGGAAAACCTCCTTTGCGAAATCCGACTGGTGACTGGGCTAGAAATGATTCCGAGAAAGGGACATTATTTGTTAACCATTTGAGAAATGTGTTTACTATAAACAACTCAAATAATAACGAATCTGATTTGCCACCACTTGTTATAAGGCCTCCTGTACCCCTAAGACTAAACTTTCGTGATGTCCAAAACGCTATTGGTACTCTGAACCTTAGAAAGGCTCCAGATATGGATAAAATCAGCAATAAAATGCTTGTGGAGTTACCTCGTGTAGCAAGAAGAATTATCCTCTTTATCTTCAACGCTATTTTACGCCTAGAATACTATCCTGCAGATTGGAAGGTGTCTATGATCACTATGATTCCTAAGTCAGGGAAGGACCACACCAAAGTGGAGTCATATAGGCCAATTAGCCTACTGCCGACAATTTCTAAACTGTTCGAAAAATTGTTAATGACTAAGTTGACTCCAATTCTGAATGACACTGAATGTATTCCAAATCATCAATTCGGATTCAGAGCTAAACACAGTACCATCGAACAAACTCACAGATTGGTAAATGTGATAAGAGGGTCGTTTGAAGATAAAAAATACTGCTCCGCCCTTTTCATTGATGTGTCCCAAGCGTTCGACAAAATTTGGCATGACGGTTTAATGCACAAAATTAAATTAACTCTGCCTGCTAACACCCATAAACTCATGGAAAGTTATTTATACGGTCGCAAATTTAAAATCAAAGAAGGCAATTTTTTAAGTACCGCTCAGCCAATTGAATCAGGTGTGCCACAGGGTAGCATACTGGGCCCTACTTTATATTTGATTTATGCCTCCGACATGCCGTCAGACCCCAAAATCCACACGTCAACTTTTGCAGACGATACAGCCTTTGTCAGCGTCCATAAGGACCACCAAGTTGCATCACAGAATTTGCAGAATTATGTTTATAAACTAGAGAATTGGCTAGAGCTTTGGAAAATCAGGGTAAATGAACAAAAATGTATTCATATCACTTTCACATTGCGAAAAGATACCTGCTCGTCCATCAGAATAAATAATCAAATTATTCCTCAACATAATGAAGTCAAATACCTCGGCATTCACCTCGACCGCCGTTTAACTTGGAAGTCTCATATTGAAGCGAAACTTGCACAAATGAGATTAAAAGCAGTGCAACTTAATTGGTTAATCGGCAGAAACTCTACATTGAAATTGGATTGCAAACTTTTGTTGTACAATGCAATTCTAAAGCCAATCTGGTGTTATGGAATTCAATTATGGGGTACTGCTTCAGCATCAAACATTGAAAAAATTCAAAGGGGTCAAAATAAAATTCTACGTATAATTACTGCAGCTCCATGGTATGTTAAAAATTCTCGAATCCACAAAGATCTAGGCGTGCCATTAGTAAAAGTCGAATTTACAAAATATGCGTCAAAGTATGTCAGCAAACTTGAACACCATCCAAACCCCCTTGCACGAGACATCCTTAACTTTAGTGGCCACAATCTATCAAGCGCAAAATAGATGACTGGATCAGTTGATGTGAAATTTTTTTAGTATCATAAAAATTTTTGTCTAGCACTGGCT
The DNA here is from genome assembly GCA_916048285.2 of Bellardia pandia. Classification (NCBI taxonomy): domain Eukaryota; kingdom Metazoa; phylum Arthropoda; class Insecta; order Diptera; family Calliphoridae; genus Bellardia; species Bellardia pandia. The sequence goes on from OU696529.1 coordinate 88,830,960, forward strand.
GGGCTTATTATTTTCTTTTTAGTATTATGATTTGAATACTTATTGTCATTTCAAAATATGAAGATTCAATAAATAATTAAATGCAAAAAAAAAAAAAAAAAAAAAATACTCATAAATCGCTTATAAATAAGGGTACCAATCCAAAATTTTACACGGATCATTTACATACATGCCTAAATCTAACTGCTGGATTTTGAGAATATCGGTCCATATTTGACTATATCCCCCACATAAGGTCCACTCTCGAAATCCACGTTAATACTAATATATATCGTATATATACCGTTATTATGTTGAAATTCGACGTGAAATATCCTCATATGCATGAAAATAACTGTTCCAAAATTTAAGAAGATCGGCCCATAATTTGTCATACCTGCCATATAGAATCATTTCCAAAAAACAAATAAATTCGGGTCAAAAAATATTCTTTTCGGATTTAACCCATATTCGGTCCATATTTTATAATCATGATATATATCGTTGTAAAGGTATTTTTAATACCTTTTATTTAATGTATTACAAATTATCAGACACCCAGTAGTTCCCGAGATATAGACCTATGTATTTTCAACTTTAAGGGCCCGCCCCCTCGAAAATAGGCGTGACCGGCAACAAATTTTTCTTTTGCTGGTATCTCCTCTAAAAGCCCTATTTAATTTTTTTTTTTTTTTTTTTTTTTTGAGCAAAATCACTAAAACCGAATTGTACCCCTTTTTTATACTCTGTTTGTTAAATTACACTGTAGATTATTATGAACATCAGACAGACTCTGTAAATTATGCTAAGAATTGGTAATTAAATCAATTAAAAATGGTGAAAATTAGACAAAATTTTAAAATATTTTACATAAATTATGTTGGTCGTAAAATTGTCTTTCAAACAATATATCAAATACTAATAAAATTTGCACTAAGACTGAATAGAAAACACAGAAATAGGATATTCTAGTCTAGTGTAGTTTCTTATTACGCTTAGGTGAAGGGTATTTAAGATTCGGCACAGCCGAATATAGCACTCTTACTTGTTTTTTTATTATTTTCAACATAATAAAAATTAATTGGCGCCCAACGCGGTTGTAGTGATATAAAGTGAACGTGTTGAAATAACAAAAACCCCGTAAGGCGTCCTCAATAGCACGCCGGAAAAATTTATTCAAGTGTCAAAAATAAAAACTATCTGTGAACAAGCGTAAATCGTCCTGCTCCTTAAGGACGTCGCTTAGATAAAAAGACACCACACCGACTTAATATCATCTGTAAACCCATACAATATCATGTAGTGTCCGTCCGCAGGAAACCACGCCATTAAACCGTTGCAGACCCGTAGTAGTTTATCAACATAAAGGACCATCTCACCGGCTCCGTGTGGAGATTCATAAGCATAGTGTTTAATTCAGTTAAGTTAAAAACTATAAAATTATAAAGAATAGTTAAAATTTAATCAAATAAAAAATCTACAAATTATTTAAAATTTAAAGTGAAAAGAAAAAAAATAACAGTTTTAAAATGTCTAACCCTGAAAATCTAATACGACCACCTGTACTGACTAATACTGGAGCCATACCAAGACAAATCGTAGACAGACAGACAAATAGAGACTTGGACGATCATATTAAACAATTAGTTGACAGATTAGTGCAAGAAAAACTAACACAGAATACCGAAAATACAATAGAAATTGACCAACCAGTTACCAGTGGAAATATTAATGAACTAGAAAAAATTCCAGACATTGTAAGGAGTCTTCGCGAGTTCTCAGGAGAACCCGGAGAATTCGGATCATGGAAAAAGAGCGTGGACAGGATAATAGAAATTTACTCAACGATACAATGAACAGCAAGATATTATGGTATTCTTACCATCATAAGAAACAAAGTCGTAGGGAATGCAGATATAGTATTAGAATCCTACAACACACCATTAAATTGGATAGCTATCTCTCGCTGTTTGACAAACCACTATGGGGATAAACGCGACCTTAGTACCTTAGAATACCAAATGACTGCACTAACACAAGAAACACTAACCACCCAGGAATTCTATCAGAAAGTATATGCACACTTTTCTTTAATACTAAATAAGTTATCATGCTTAGACGCTAGACCAGTGTAGTGTATGTATAAACAAACTTCACATAAGTATAGTGTATTGTGTAAGAAACACAAGACCAAATGTATAATAGTGCTAGGTTAGTTATTAATTTCATAATGCTGCTTTCTTTTATTTTGGGTGAACGACTTAATGCTCATATTAAATTTCGATTTGGAGTTTGAACCAAGAAAATAGAACACTTGAAATTATTTTTTTTTTTTTTTTTTATTTATATTTATTTATTTATTTATTTAATCAATACAGTACAACAAGAACTAGTCACATTTAATAATTGAAATGCACTCAATAATAATAATAATATGTACTTTAAAATTGATGAGCGCCTGGTACAATCATGCATAATGGTTTGTGTAGAATATAAGAAAAATAACATTGTAAGAAGTACTTAATATAAATTGTAACTCTAAACAATTGAGTAACATTGTAAAAATTACTCAATTTTAAGCTAATCTTTCTTCTCATAAGTAGTATATAAGAAACAATATTTGAAAATAAAAAGTACAGTTCATGATTGGACTCATAATTGAAACGTCTTTTTTTATACCATCATCACACCAGAATCTCTAAATCTTCTCATACAAACTTACCGCAATAAAGCCCTTGACACTTTTATACGAGGTCTAAATGGAGATCTTCCGAGATTACTTGGAATTAGAGAACCGACAGATCTACCTCAAGCTCTACAACTTTGCCTAAAACTTGTAAATCAAGCCTTCAGAAACATATTGACTGTTAATAACTCTAATAAAAAACATACGATACAACCGAACATACAACATCCCATAAGTAAAAACAAATATCATCCACAACCATTTTATCCCAACTTGGTTAATTGGGGACAACAACCACAAAGAAATTTTTCTCTACAACAACCCTTTTACCCTCCTCTACCACCTAGACAATTCGTAAACGAACCAATAGTTCAGCAACGTTACCAACCAAACGTTAATATGCAACAACGTTATTTCACACCACATAGACCAATTGCTCCTAAACCGCAACCAAAACCCGAAATGATTGACATAGACCAAAGCATGCAAACCAAAAAAGTAAATTATTTTAACCGACCTGCACAAAATGACGCATTTTATGGCAAAAGGCCAGCACAATTTATACATAATAATGATAAGAGACAAAGAAACTATAACATAGAAATACAACAATATCAAGATTCACAGAATAACTTAGATCAACAATATGATCAATCTTCTGACGAATACACTAATTATAGCAGAATCAACAAATGAGCAGGGACAATAACTCGCCGCTGCTGAATGACAATGAGCGTTTAGAGGTGGACGAGCAAAGCAGACAGAGCAATTATATGGACTCATTTGTGCAATGGCAGAGCCAGTGTAAATTCTTTAAATAACTCTTCATTACTAGGACACTTGCAACAGCAGTCTAATATGACTCCACATCAATCACCCCATTCGCTGCACAATCAAAACTCCAATCTAAATCAGGGTAATCTACAGCACACACACAACTCTAATCGCAATCATCTCTACCAAAGATCCGAGAATACTAACCACACCTCAAATGGTGGCAATAATACTGTACATAGTGACGACAGCTCCCCACACAATCTTATACCTTTTGCTAATGTACCTATAAATGTATTTAAAAACCAAATATTTTTCAAAATAGACGAGCTTCGTTCACATCATTTCCAAATTACGTTCCCCACATATCATAGACACATCATTACAGAACAAGTATTTAATCACGACAATTTAACTAACTATCTCAAACAATATCTTAATCCATCTGTCACAAATGGCATCTATTCCGACGAAAGTACTCTAGGTAAATTACAAGAAATTTTTCCCGAACACTTTAGTAACTACAGAGTAAGATTTACACGAAACATAGTGACTGACTTAACTGACGAAATACAACAGGAAAACGAAATATTAAAAGAGCATAAACGTGCTCATCGAAATGGACGCGAAAATAAAGCACAAATCTTAAAAAAATTTTATTTCCCAAATATGCAAGCAAAAATTGACAGAATCATTAAGCAGTGCAAAATCTGTAAGGAACAAAAATACGAACGTCACCCTCCAAAACCCATATTACAAGCTACCCCTATACCTCAATATGCAGGACAAATAGTTTACTTAGATATCTATCACACACATAAACATAAAATTTTAACAGCTATAGACAAATTTTCGAAATACGCACAAATAAAAGTCATGAAATCCAGAGCAACGCAGGACATAATACAGCCATTACGAGAGATACTTATGTGTTATGGCATCCCAGAAAAAATTGTAATAGATAACGAAAAAGCATTAAGCTCAGCTCCTGTAATACATTTATTAGAAGATCAGTTTAATATAGAAATCCTTAAAGCCCCGCCATATACAAGCACAGTAAATGGTCAAATCGAAAGATTTCACTCCACCCTTAGCGAAATAATTAGATTCACAAAAGCAGAGAAAATTCACACATCATTTCAAGATCTATTAGACAACTCAATACATAAATACAACCATTCAATCCACTCCACCATCAAACAAAAACCAATAGAAGTATTTTTTGGAAGAAGAATCACAACCGACCCACGCCAAATACAACAAGACAGAAATGAAAACATTCAGAGACTAATTGAAAAACAAGAAAAGGACTTAAACTTTCATAACAAGAATAGGCACGATTTCAAAAGTTATAATCCAGGCGACGTCATATTCATCAAAGCAAACAAAAGAGTAGGAGATAAACTTTCAAATAGATACAAGGAAGTAGTTGCAGAAAATAGGAATAGCACTATTGTTACTACCAATGGTAGAATTGTTCATAAAGGACTAATCAGGAAATAACTATTTATTTTTCAGGACAACATGATGAATTTCAAGGACTACACTAACTCACAAATTATAACTATAGAAATGGGGACAGCTAGACTCCAAACTGGTACGTTTAAAATTGTTCACGTAATTGAATTAGATGAATACCAAAAAGCGATAGCAGACATTGAAACAACATTAGACGCACATATTTCTTCTAAAAGCAGTAGCTACATATATCTAAAACACGACATAGCACAAGCCAAAAATATACTCAACGAACTTCAACCAAGACGACAAAAAAGATCTTTAAACATTTTAGGAACCGCTTGGAAGTGGCTTGCAGGCACCCCTGACCACGACGATTTCCAATTAATAGATGATAAAACAAAAAAAAATAACAATAGACAAGTAATAATAAACTGACAATGAATAGATTGGACGAAGTTACAAAAATAACTAATAAATTACTTATACTATACAGTCAACGGACGAATACGAGAAACAAATTATAATTGGGTTAGAAAAAAAATTAAAAATAATTAAAGAAGATTTAGTCCAAATAGATTATTCTATACAATGGGCAAAAGCAAACATTGTCAATTCCTTTATATTATCAAATTTAGAAATGAATATAACTAAACAATTTTTTGAAAAAGAAGATATTCCTTTTACTAATTTAATTGAAGCACTAGAATTTAGTGAAGTAAAAATTGCTTCTAATCATTCCACTTTAATATACGTGATATCATTACCTAATACAAACAAAATAGATTGTAAGAAATATCTTGTAAAATCAGTAAAGAAAGGAAATATTAGTATAAAATTACCATTTAAAGATATAATAACATGTAACCAACAGGTACTAGGAATTAAGAATAAATGTAAAACACTAAATAATCTATCAATATGTAAAACTGCAAATATTGTTAATATAACTAATTCAGATTGCCTACCTAAATTAATTAAGAGCTTACCATCTAAGTGCACAACAATCAACACCTACCATTAGTAGAAGAAATAACAACGAACATTCTGCTGCTCAACAACCACAACGGAGAAATTCAAATAGATGACAAAATCATATCATTGAATGGAACTTTCCTAATACACCACAAGAATTCAACAATAGTCATCCAAAATCAAACCTACTGGACCAAAGAGATATCTTCAGCTAAACCATTACCAGCCATAGCTCAGTCTACAAAATTGACCAATATATTTCAAGAAGTCTTATCACTAGAAATGCTGAAAGATTTACACATGACAAACACAGAAGAAATCTCATCAATCAAATACAAGTATGGCACGAGCCTAATCACTAACCTTATAGTTTACATTATTGCAATTGGCCTAATTTGCTACAAGACATATTTAACAAAGAATAAGAATCTTCAGGTTACAGTCGTGGACAACAAAAGTTCTTATACCCTAAACAGCGAGGACGCAGTCGAAATTAAGGGGGGAAGAGTTAACACCCCGTACGCTGAAATAGATAACACTTTTGTATTGCCAAAACTGCGGTAACTTCCGCTCCCAATAATTTACCAAAAAACTGCTGACAGCATGTCAGACAGAACAATGCAATTTCCAAGTAAAAGCCGTTGACCAATTTACCTGCATCGCGCGTGCAACGCTAGCAGAAAAAGCAGAAGTAGCAGAATATAAAATATGTACCTATTTCTTTAATTTTAAGTTAGTTGTAATTTGCATTTCAATTAAGTGGGAGTTACACTCCAAAAAAAAAAATATATTATTTTTTTATTATTTTCAACATAATAAAAATTAATTTACACAACAAGAGAACGAGAGATTGTTACGCTCTTTGTGCTTCTTTCCCTTTTGTCTTCCCTCCCTCATCCTGAGAAAGCACAAAATTTTGTCAATTTTAAATACACTGCGTGCAACATCTTTATATATTTATATTCTTTGCTGATACATTTCATCCCTTGAAAATAACCAGTAACTTGCTTTCAATATGAAACAACTTCATATTGAGAGCACATGAGAGAGTAAGTTTTATTTCGCTCATTTTCTCTCAGGGATTGATTTAACCCTTTGTTTACTTAATTCAAGCAAAACACTTGTTATTTTTTATTCAATCCTGTTTTGTACTCAAATCAATTTGAGCAATTTATACCTACTTGAATTAAGTAATATAAGGGTTAGTTTTTCAAATTAATCCCGATTTTTACTTAATTTAAGTAAATGGTAGTATAAACGTACTTAAATTTTCAAGTACGTATTCTGGCTAAAATTGAGAATAGAATACTAGATTTTAGTACTCCATTTTTCTTTCTGTGTACTTTTTAACTAAACTTTTTTGCAGGAACATATAGCATTGTGCTTATGGCCATTGCAAATGCTTCATATAAGTTTTTGTACATTGATGTAGGGTGAAACGGCCGTATATCTGAATGTGGTGTCTTTAGGAAATGTACATTTAATGAAGCTCTTAAAAGCAATAAATTAAATATACCTATGCCAAAACCAATTTCACGTGGAAATGTTCCAGTGATATATGTTCTCATTGCAGACGATGCCTTTGCATTGACCCTAAATATTTTAAAACCTTTTAATACGCGGAATTTGAATGCTATCCAAAGAGTTTTCAATTATCGGTTATCAAGAGCTAGGCGAGTAATCGAATGCGACTTTGGAATTTTGTCTGCATTATTTCGTGTAATAAGAACCCCAATTAAGCTGGAGCCATGAAAAACAAGACAAGTGACACTTGCGTGTTGAGTGCTGTTTAATTTTTTAATAAGCCGAAGAAGGTCTTTATACCTTAACACGAACCTTGTTGACCACTATACTGCAGACGGAACAATAATTCCTGAAGAATGGTGCAGTGATAATAATAAACAAAGTTTAGAAAATTTGCAAAGACATCGCTCGTACGTAGCAAATGAAACATCAATAATAAGAGATGAATTTTCGCGATATTTTGTGGAAGAAGGTGAAGTTGATTTTCAATATTATTTATTTATTATTATTTATTAATAGATATGATACAAATTCTTATACATATTCAATTAAATTATAAATACAAATATCTATATATGGCATAATTATGTTTGGTGCCAGATTGGCATTTTAATATAATTTTTTGTTTAAAAATTATTGATTTATTTTTTAATGCAGTTCAGTTTTGTTATATATCAAATTCATTTAAAAGCAATTTTCTATTTTTTTACATACGTTGCTAAAATTCGAGCCATTTAGTATACATATAACTTCGTTTTTTTCAAGTCGATTTTTTCGAAAATATTTAAGTCTATATGGGTTATACATAGCATATTCGCCAATGAAATGAACAGTGTTTTCTGATTTGTCTAAATTACATAACGTACATATACCAGTAGTATTATTTCGAACAAAAAGAAAAAATATGTCAAATTTGTATAAGTAAGCTAAAAAATTAGGAAAATTAAGAGATTTTGCTAGATTTGCAACATTTTATGAAACTAAATGGCACAATTTACATCGCTATTGATTTTGATTTACATTAATAGATGTTTCCTTAACACATATATCCGGAGTACAGCCACATTCTGTTAGAAGATTTTTCAGGAAAATAGCGTCATCATCAGTGTAGGCAATAATTTTATCTTTGGCCCAAGTATATTTCTTGTTTTCTACAAAAATCCAGTATTCACCAAGGCGAACCTTAACATCTTTCTTCTTTTTGTTTATAGTTTTACTGATCTGACGGAGATTGTATCTAACATGTTGTTCCTCCTCCGTGTAATCTTTTTGTATATAAACTTGAAGACCTTTCAACTTCCCTCTGGCAGTGAGGACTTTTTGAACCTCCAAATTCGATTCCAGGTTAAATAGAAATGCTTTGTCCTTTGCAATCATCTTGGTCGATACTACGTTTACATTTATATTCATTATATTTGAGCAGACCTTCAAGAATTCAGCTTTGGCAGTTTGTATATTAGTGCAGTTTAAGCCTCTAGCAACGAGATTTGTTGAGCGTGTTTTACGATCTATAGACTCAATACGTGAATTAAGCTTTTTTATTTCATTTTTTAGTTGCATATTTTCTTTTTTTAGTTCTTCCATATCAGACTGAATTGTTTGCAGATCTTCTTTTCTAGCTACATCATGAAGCATTTCATTTAGCATACCTCTCATTTTCTCCCATGAAAATAGATCACCATTAGTATTTTGGCTTGCCATGTTTTGGTATATAAACTTTTTATTATTTTTTACAGTGTAGTCGGGTGAGGTATGTTTAAGTGTGCGTTTTTTCATTTATTTTGTAAAGTTTACTTTTGGACTTAAGAAAAAATTATAAATACTTTCGTTATTGGCAATACTTTTAATTATTTATTTTCTTTGCCACGTTTACTCGTTTATTTTGTAAAGCATAGTTTAGGGCTTAAGAAAATTGGAAGTTCATTTGCAACTGACAACACTTTTTGTTGTGCAATTTATTATTGTCAGTGCTTTTCGTATACAATAGTTGTTGCTTTTAGAGGAGCACCGAAAAGCAAAACAGAAAGAGCAACAATGCAATTTATATAGAATAGATAATTTTAGGGCTTCTTTCGACAAACCACCAGATGTATTTATCCACAAGAGAAGGAAAAGTTGTTCACAAATTATTACAGACCTGATGAATGCCCTCTCCAGACAGCAAAACATAGAGCAGTCAAGCGCCAACAACGATAGCCACCACAAACTCCGCCAAACCACCAGATGTATTTATCCACAAGAAAAGGCAAAGGTGTTAACAAAATAATAAAAAACCTGGTGAATGCTTTCTCCAGACAGCAAAAAACAGCAAAACATAGATCAGTCAAGCGCCAACAGCTCCAGCCACCATAATCACAAAACTCCGCCAAAGAAGATGTAAATATGGAAATAAGAAAAGTGAACACTTCTCACTGTGGTATTCCAATGTCTACACGCTCCGTATTATATAAAAACACCTTCAACAGTGGCTACATTTATATTCGAAGAGAGTTTATAGACTTTTATTAAAAAATAATTACATTTTTCACAGAGGTAAAAAATAAACACTTGTTGTTATTTAGAAAACAATGTTGATTTTCAATATAAACATATATAAGCAAATTTCGTTTAAAAATAAAGGCAATAAAAATGTAAATATATAAAAATAGTTTATTAATTAAAAAGGGACAATTCAATATTAAAAGCATTAACAACGAAACAAGAAACTTAAATATGTATATATAGGTGTAATTCAATATTTAAAGCATTAAGTTACTACACTGTTGAAACAGCTGTTATTTCCCCTTGCTTTTTCTCTCAAAAACTTTGTAAGTTCAAATAATTATTTGCTCGAATAAGTGTAAAATATTTGACTGAGTGTGGTCACATTATGTTCACATTAGAGACATATTTATTTGCTACCAAACCAATGTATTTACTCAAAAACATGTTTGAACCAAACAAATGTTTCATGGTCACATTACAGCAAAGCAATATTTACAACTTTTGGGCAAATGTTTCACAAATGTGACCGCAGCTTTAGAATTCCATAAGGATCAAGAATATATAAACTCTGTTGGGTCACAGATGAATATTTCGGACTGTTACACACGGAATGACAAACTCCTCTTTCACACTTATGGTGGTGGAGGGTATAATAAAATAAAAGCCAAAACAAAATTATTTGGATTTCTCGATGACCGATATATATCCTCTTTAATCCATCTAAATATATTTCTTATTTTTAGGAAATACAAACTAACAACTCAACAAATACTCAGAGAGGAACTTCAAAGGCAAAAATAACAGTTAGTGATAATTTTAGGCAACAGTTGCAAACATTGATTGATGTCTTGCAGAATACAAAACCATGGTAAGCATTTCTCACTTATTTATTACTACATTGCTTCAAAAAAATAAATAAGTCTTATTTAATAGCACTGGTTAAATGGAAAATACAGATAATATACACACATATTACAAAATTAAATGTAAAACAAGGAAAAAATTATAAACTGTAAAAATATGTCTATTATAAAATAACACTGTGCTAGAATTTAACACTTTTTTTTTTGTGACAAACGGGGCACCTGGCGGGTTAACCTAATTCGGGTACGCTGAATCCAGTGGTGCTAACCGTTTTTTTAGGTTAGCTCGTTTTTTCGAAATATACCGTTATTTCGAAAATGGAGGAGGTTGCACAACATATAACTCAAAAACGGTTCAGTTTATTGAATAAACTAAAAAAACCGAAATTCCGCAATCAAATTTTCTTTAAGTAAGGTTAAACTTTTTTCCAATATGCGCAGTCGTTGTAGAAACATAATTTTTTTTGACCAAAAAAAATAGTTTTTTTTAGTAAAATTTCAAAAATTTTGTTTTTTAAAACGGCATAAAAAATTGGAAAACGCAGCTGTGCTTCTAATTTTTTCTGCAGGTATAGCAAACAAAGTTCCAAACAAAACAAGACATAAATAATTAAAATCTGTCTACAACTTTTGATTTTATTCACAAAAGATGAAATATATAATAACCAGACGAAACTTCACAAATTAAAACATTTATTTTTGTTGTTAATTAAAGTTTAAGTTTTTATTTACAAATTTATTCTTCTTCCTCCTGCAGATTCCAACAAATATCCCCTAATAGCGAATCAAGTTTTTTGCCACTATACCAGTGTTCGAGTCTGACTGTTACTTGGTGAAATCTCTCGCCATGTTCATCAGACTCGGCTGGTGATTGTTCATTAAATTTTTCTGCATGACAATGCAAAAAATGTATTTTCAATCACATTTTGACGTTTAAGTTTTTAAATGCCATTGGCATATCTCCAATTAAATTAAATTTCAGACCGATGATTTCCTAATACATTTTCTATTACTGATTTCACAGAATTTCAGCCCAATAGCTCCATATCATGCAATGCAAGTTTAAATTGTTGGTCCTTCATTAGACGACGAATGTCCAGTCCATTAAGAATTCATGTAAAATAAAAACATTATGACATGAAATATAAATCTAATTTAATAAAGAAGCTAGAGTTCATACCTTCTTTTACTTTCATGCCGCTTAATCGTGGAAAAATTCGGCGCAATTCGGTAAAAGCAATTCCATCTGGGTTCAATGCTTTTATAAAATTTTTTACAATACCCAGTTTGATGTGGAGTGGAGGAAGCAAAATCTTTTCCATCGGCACAAGTGGTAATTCAATAATATTATTTCTATGCAATCTGCTTTCCTCACGTATAGCCCAATCCCGTGTATTGTACTGGCGTCGTACCATTATATTCAGACGATTTTGCGTGATTTCGTTGTGGTTACATGGAATCGTGATGTATGACGGTTGATACATCGATGCAGCTGCTCCACAGGTTTCAACAGATTGAATTATTGGGGGAATATCTTCTGTTGGTATTTGGCTATCCGGAACAGGAATTTCGTCAGAATGTGGCAGCGGAAATTGAGCATATATTGTTGCAGTGTAAGATATAGAACCACTTTTTCTTCTGTTCATGCCGGCTGTATAATTTCTGCACGCATAACACTCATCTTCAATATGGAGTATGGGATCTCTCCAAATCATTGGAACACCAAATGTCATGGTATCTCCATTTTTTCCACTTATTTAAATGCTAATGCACTTTGTACACGCTATTGATGGTGACCAACTCTTGCCACATATGACACTTAAAGAAAAATATGTTTCATACAAGTTAATTGTTTCAGTAGTCATTTTACGGCGACTTTGCATATTTGTATATTTCCCACACACATAACAAAAGTTATGAAACTTGTTACACGCTTCCATCTTAGATATTTCAATATAAATGATTAGACTCAAGACTGTCAAAGACTTTAAACTTCACTATTCACTTTCGCAAGCACTCGCCATATGACATTGAAGGGGTTGAGGAACTCTTATTTACACTGTAATTTTTTATCAAAGTACCTGTCAAGCCCTTCATGAACATAATTTGTAAAAAAAGCAAAGCCGGGACGATTTCTGTTTCTACCTGTTCCAGGTATACCAAAATACATTTTTTGCATTGTCATGCAGAAAAATTTAATGAACAATCACCAGCCGAGTCTGATGAACATGGCGAGAGATTTCACCAAGTAACAGCCAGACTCGAACACTGGTATAGTGGCAAAAAACTTGATTCGCTATTAGGGGATATTTGTTGGAATCTGCAGGAGGAAGAAGAATAAATTTGTAAATAAAAACTTAAACTTTAATTAACAACAAAAATAAATGTTTTTTCGTCTGGTTATTATATATTTCATCTTTTGTGAATAAAATCAAAAGTTATAGACAGATTTTAATTATTTATGTCTTGTTTTGTTTGGAACTTTTTGCTATACCTGCAGAAAAAATTAGAAGCACAGCTGCGTTTTCCAATTTTTTATGTCGTTTTAAAAAACAAAATTTTTGAAATTTTGCTAAAAAAAATATTTTTTTTGGTCAAAAAAAAATTATGTTTCTACAACGACTGCGCATATTGGAAAAAGAAGATTTCATTGCGGAATTTCGGTTTTTTTAGTTTATTCAATAAACTGAACTGTTTTTGAGTTACGCGAATATATGTTGTGCAACCTCCTCCATTTTCGAAATAACGGTATATTTCGAAAAAACGAGCTAACCTAAAAAACGGTTAGCACCACTGGATTCAGCGTACCCGAATTAGGTTAACCCGCCAGGTGCCCCATTTGTCACATTTTCCAACTAGCACAGTGTAATTAATAATTGTACGCAATATTTTAAATCGATGTCTTCCGATTTGGATGAAATTCGCACCAGGGTTAGTACTATTAGATAGTAGGCCAGACACAAATTTTAAGCTCTATCAGTCAGGAACTGCCGCAGTTAGTGGGGGTCAGAGTTGGACATTTTGGTCATACAGGGTTTTCTTAAAATGAATGTAACTTTTCACCTATTGGTCCTAGCAAAAATTCTCCAAAGAACTTTAGATAGATATTTCTTCAATCATTCCAAAAATATTTTTTTTTTTAATTTTAAAATTATTTTTTTTAATTTTTTTTTTCAATTTGGGCCCTTTTTTCAAAAGAATACAAAAAAAAAACCTGAAACAAATAATTAAGTACAGTTTTCAGAGATGCTATTGTTAAAAAATTTCGTTTCAATCAAATAAAAACATTTTATTGGCAAATTGCGCTCAAATTATGATCTCTAAAATTCGGTAAGCCCTAAAAATATTCGGCCCTGTTCTGTAAATCGAATCGTTTTTTAAAACGAGAAATTTCTAAAACCGAATAAATCGCTTTTTGGTGTTCTGCAAATTACTCGTATTGTAGTCGATAATTTGTAGTGAAATAAAACAACAAAAACTTGAATATTTCTTTTTCTTCTTTATTTATTGTATGATGTTGTCGCTTTGACTTCTACTTAACTCTTTTCTTTTGTCCCTATACCGGCAGTTTACATAGATCGTTGTTAAAATTATGCTTTGTCTTTATTTTCTTTCAAGAGTGTTGCCACAGTATTGATGTGATTCGAAATTAGGTTCGAATTTTTAGTTAAACGTCAAAGTCAGCTGTTGATTAAAAAAATTCACAATTTGTAAATAAAAAGAAAGATATAAAAATACCCGGAGCGTTTGTGTTAAGCTACAATTCCATAAAAAAACGAAAAATACGCCAATTAAACATACAAAAAAGATAATTAAGGAATGATTCCAATCCAAAATTGCTTACATCTTTATTTTTGCTTCTGTTTAATTTTGCCGCGTTCAAAAATTGTTGTGGTTTATTTTGCAAAAAATAGATGTTATACAATTCGAGAGTTACAAGACAAATTATTGTATTTTATTGCTAAATAATGGTGAGTAATAAAAGAACATTTAAGGTAATTGAACCTTCAGATATATATTTGGTCTTTATTTTTATCGCAAATATTTTAAAATAAATTTTTATAATATACAAATACTGAGTTTGTACTAGACAAACTTTGACAGCTACATATTCCCAAACAGTGGTGACTACTTTTTCGAAAATAAGAAAAAATGGTGATCGCCATGTTAAAAATAAATTCTGTTTTTGCAAAATACTTGTGATTTACGCAATTATTTTATTTTAAATAAGTTTTTTTGAATTAAAATTTAATTTAGTTATAAAGTGTTTGTCATAAAAATTTAATGTATAATGTTTACTATTATTACAAGAGAGGTGTTTAAGCCCTTATGACACTACATTTTTTGTTCATTGAATTGATATAGAATTGATAGAAAGAAACAGAAAATGTTAGAAAAAGCAAACTATAAAAAATGTAAACAAAAAAGCCTTTTAGTTTTTTTCTTTTGTTATGGTTTTGTATATTTTATTAAATGTTGTTAACTTTTTTTTATGAGAAACATAAAAACAAAACAAACAAAAAACGGTTAATCGCCAAATTTGCCCATTAAACCGCTGATTCAGCAACACTTCTAATATTTCAAGCTTGAAATGTCAATTTTAAGTTGAACAATTTTACATTTTTTTTGACATAACATCGATAACTTTAATAAAATGTTTGACAGTTTGCCATTTATCTTATTACTGCTGAACTCTTTGCACTTGGTAAATTTTTCTATTACATTATATTTGTACTGTTCACCAAAACTTGAACAATGCATTAAAAATGTAGTGTCATAAGGCTTTTATGCTAATGCCTTTTATATTCTCTATAAAAAAAAGTGTTTTGTTCATTAAACTTTTTTTGTCACTCTTAAAGCAAAAATATGTAGAAGTTTTAGGGTGTTTTTAAAATATATTTTTTTAAAATTCATATACATACATATGTATATTAAAATGCATGTAATTTTAATAGAATAAATAAAAAAGACACACTATGATCAAAAGGCTCAAAAACTTTAGATTGGACCATTTATGGCTAAATTCACAGTCTTTAGTTAGCTAATGGCAAAGGCTTAACAAATGATTCTTTATTTGCAATGCTTTGTTTGCCATAAGAATACCAAGTAATAGTTAAACAATAGTTAGTAATGGTTAACTAATGACCGAGAATTCGGCCATTAAACTATTAAAATTTTATATATAAGTTTGTAAATTATCAAAGAAACTGATTAACAATCTAAGATTTGCAAATTTAAATATACCATTCGGTAAATTTTTGATCACGATAGAGTCTTTAATAGAACAACATTTTTTAGGAATACCAATCAATGCTAAATACGGAAAAATTTAAAATGATCAGCGGTCAGGAATAAAATATAAGAAATCCCCGGGCAACGCCGGGTTCAAAAAGCTAGTAATAAATAAAGAAGACACTTTCAAGAGCCATTGAGAACAAATGAAATGGCGTACCGAGCAGAATTTTCTATTGTCGCAGTGCCCAGCAAAAAGTTCCGACCTCAATCCGCTTGAAAATTTGTGGGCAACCGATTAACTGCAGCCCATTTGGATGAGTTTTGGCAGCGGGTTCAACACGAATGGGAGAGCATTCCAAATTAATTAATTGAAAAAATTGGTGGAGAGTTTGCCAAAACATGTAAAAAATTATTAACGAAATAAGGGGCTTTTAACCAAATAAATAAAAATCCTAATCCTATCATTCCATAAAGTTTTGTATGGTACATTGAGTACATGTGGGTTGTTTTCGTTTCGTTTGCTTTTTTCCTTAGAAGTTGATGTTTTTAGTTTGGATTTATAAATTTTACTAAAATAAATAGAAATTACGGTACAATATTTTATGAAGTCCGCTCCATAATAGGTTATTTAGTGGAGGGTATATAAGATTCGATACACCCGAATATAATCTCTTCCTTTTTTACTTGTTTACAATGTTATGCATGAATGAAAAACGGAATTCTCCTTATAGCTTGTTCAGATATGAAACTTTATTGAGTCAATATTCGGTTAATTGGCAATATTATTTAAAGTGTTCAGGCATACGCAATTTTCAGCTTAAGCCAAGTACTCTGTTCAAAATTTCAAGTAAAATGCTGTCAAAATACATGTTAAAAAAAAACACATGAAATTTTCATGAAAAAATGTTGCAGAAGTAGTACTCTGTTTATTTTGTGAAAAACATATGAAATGTATCTTGCAACATTATTTTTTTCACAGCAAAATAATTAAAGTGGCAATTGTTTCACGTCGAATTTTCAATAACAGTTGACTGTCATCCAAAAGCTCTTCTGTCGCAACAACAATATCTATTACTTGTTGTGCTGCTGCACAAGCGGACAGTAATATTTGTTTATTAATATTTATTTAACGATTTCTATTCAACACAGATTTTTAAATATTTTAACTTTTAATTATTTTCGATTTAAATTCACAAAAAAGCAAAACATATGTGTTTTGTTTCCAAAAGTACATTAGCTACACGTCAAATTTTCTGTATGAAATAATTAATGTTGCTCAACATTTTTCCCAAATTTGAACAGAGTACTAGGCTTTACTCAATAATCATTTGACAGCTGGAAAACAATACCAAAAATACTCTAAATGGTTGTAACGTAAACAAACTTACCTTCACATTGATTTTTTAATGATTTCCTTTGTTTTATTTTGTTGGCATTTGCCATTATATACAAATTTGTTCACTAAACACAGTTGTGAACAGTGTTGCATTCGAAATCTTACTCAATATTATAACAATTTCGTACTTAAGGCCCAACTATAATATGCATAAGCAAGCTTAAGCAAATTGCAAAAGTTAACGAAAAGGCTGTCAAATGCATAACTAGTTCAGAGTTAACTTTTAGGTGGCTACAATGACTTTGAAACTTTTTGTCCACAGTTGCTCATTTATGTTTAAAAAAATGTTTTTATTTTAACAAAAAGCCATTAAATGACTATATTTTATAAATATTATTATATTATTTTATAATTAAAAGAAAACCTCGTACCCGAAACGCATAATTTTTCCTTTTTTTTAATTTATCGGCAAAAGTACTAAAATGTACAGCTGTGGCAGTACTAAATTGTAAATAATAATAAACGTTTACATATGTTTTGTTAATTTTCGTATTGTGTTTGTAAAAATGGAGAAAAGACTTAAAAATTTAAATAATATAAAAATATTAAAGTTAGCGCTTGAAGGCCTGTGCACATTAAAAGAAATAAGTGAACTACACTGTAAAAGAAGAAGAAGACGCTCTTGTTCTGTCAGAGAAATAAACCACGACAGAGACATTTTTGTTAAAATAAAAAGGGCCCTTTTATTATAAAGGCACTTATTTTTTCCACATTTTCTATTAAATTTAAAATAAATGTATTTTCTTCTTTCTCCATTTTGTTAAAAACACAAACAAACAACAAACAGATGATTCCGTACGGAATATGCGATCAGTTTCGCTTTTTGCTTAAGCAAATGACAGTTGAAAAACTTAACGAAAAGTTTCGTTAAGTACATTATAGTTTACCACATACAATTTGTATGTATTCGCAGGGTTGCTTAAGCTAGCATATGCACATTATAGTTGGGCCTTTATTGTGGTGGAAAGCCTGGCACATCGAGTGAATTTAAGAACTCAACAGGATAATTAACGACCTTACGGGGTGCTTGATTGATTTGACGCATTTTAAAGTGATATCCATCTTCTCCATATGGAAAAATAATAGGATACTGAAGCGCGCAATATGAGCGATGCATTTCAGTGGGCGAAGACAGGCCCCTTTGTCCACTTACATAGTCAAGAATTTATTATTTCGTAAGAATATCCTGTTGTGAAAATTTAATGACGATCGGTCCAGTAGTTAAGACTATATTACGATTTTTAATTTTCCTAAAAAGGGGCGTGGTCCCACCCACTTATCTCCTGGTACGTATTCCTAATTATGCCAATACCATATGTATCACATATCATTGACGTAGGTCAAAAAATGTCCAAAATATGGCGATTTAAATCTTTGGGTTCTATGGGCGGTGCCACCCCCGTTTGTACAATCAAAACTTCATAAAGCCTATTATTCCTACCAGAGTCACAGTAACATGTTGTGAACATTTCTTAAAAATCGGCTCAGCCGTTTTTACATACATTCATTCATTTTTATATACATATATAGATGTATATAGATAAAAATATATGTTGTGTTATCGAATGATGTAAATATCTTCGGAACTACATTAAAAAAAAATTAAATATAAAAAAGCAAAAAAAATGTATATATCTTTAGTAATGCAATATGAAAAATGGATTTTTCCGCGCCCCTCCGCCCGCCGACCGATAATCAAAAATCAGAGTTCACAGTGTCCCTCGCCTGAATATTCTGAAGATTCCCTGAAAATTTCATCAAAATTGGCCCAGCCGTTTTGTAGTCCATACGTTACATACATACATACATCCTATTTTATATATGGTAAATTTCACGTCAAGTGACCCAATTTTAAAAATCGATGTTTTCCGATTTGGATGAAATTTTCACCAAGGTTAGTATTATTGGATAGTAGGCCAGACATAAATTTTTAGCTCTATCAGTCTAGAAGTGCCGGAGTTAGAGGGGTCAAAGTTGGACATTTTGGTAAATTTTGGTCACACAGGGTTTTTTTTAATGAGTGTAACTTTTCACCCATTGGCCCTAGCAAAAATTGTCCAAAGGACTTTAGATAGCTATTTCTTCAAGCATTTCAAAAATATTTTTTTTTTTAATTTTAAAAAAACAAATTTTTAATTTTTTTTTAATTTTTTTTTTCAATTTGGGCCCTTTTTTTATTTTTTCTTCTCAAAGAAAGCTTATACAATTTACTTTAAGGCCTGTTCGGTTAGAATTGCAACATTACAAACAAATCTATTTTTTTTTTACTTTATCACATTAATATTTGTAATTAATAATTTAACTCTTATCTTTTAACTATTATGAATTAGTTTAAATAACTATGTATTATAATATCCGATTACTTTTATTTTATTGTACACTAATATCTTCTTGCTGAATTCGTACCGTAAATTCCTTTTACTTATTGTAAAGCTAGAATTTTAGGTATAACATAAAAGAGAAAATTGCAAATAAAACATTGCTTAAAATTCATTGCAACGATCAGCACAAATAAAAATAAAATTGTTTTTATTTTCGCTACACAACCAAAAGTGATTTTTGTTGTTTGTTCACACATAACCTCTGAACCTCTTTATTCGTGTGTTTAACATAAAATTATAAAATTAATTATTTATAATATATTAAAGTCGGTTATATAATCTCAACTCTATAACTGTTATCATGTCTTGCTCTAAGCCTAAATGCCGTAATAAATCCGATGAATTGATGGTTTCCTGCTGGCTTTGTGATTCCGTTTATCATGCTAAATGTGTTGATTTGGCTGCTCGAACTGTTGACAATTTGCGTGAAAATAATGGTCTGCGCTGGTGCTGCAAAAAATGTATGGCTCTTGACATCGAATTTTACTCATTCTTTAAAAACACATGTAATCAATTTAATGAAATTCATAATGACTTAAATAACCTTTTTAAGAAATTTACGCAATATAAAGAACTTCTTGAAAAAACACCAAGCTCACCGAAAAGAAAGAAACAAGCTACAACTATAACTAATGCTAATGCTGTTGAAAAAGTTTCTGATAATCCACTAATTGCATCTTCATCTTCATCTACCTGTTCTTCCTTGTCGTTGGTTCACCCATTAACAACTGAAAAAAGTCCTGCAACTATTTCTATACCCTCATCTGACTTAATAAACAATGTACCATTATCTTTAAATCTTAATTCAACAAGTTCACCTGTTCCCATGAATCTAAATCAACTCGCTCCTGTTTTTAAACCACCAAACCACAAAACTATTCAACAAGTTCTTAATCCGCCAAACAATTCAACAAGTTCATCTGTTTCAACTAACTTAAATCCGCCCACTCCTGTTGCTATACCGTCTAAAAATACTCCAATTCTTCAAGTTATTTCTCCAAAAAAAACTATATTTGCTGCTCGATTTGCTTTCTTTACAACTACTGATGACATCAAACATTATATAACTGATAAAATTGGCTCCAATATTGATATGATTGTTTTCAAATTTAAATATTCTGAACCAAGAAATAAAGCATCTTTTAAAATAATCGTCCCTCAAGAGTACTTTGATACAATTGTGAATCTAGATTTTTGGCCGCCAAATGCTCTTATTCGTGAATACGAGTATAAAAATACTTCAACATCTGGCATTGTTCATCTACCGCAATCATCTTCAAAAAACTAACTCAACTATCGATAGATAATCTCATTAATATTATTTACCAAAATGTACGGGGTCTCAATACTAAATTAACTAATCTTTTTGCAAACAGTTTTGATTTTTCATACCACATTATTGTATTTACCGAAACCTGGCTGAATGATAAAAAATGTATTCATAACAATGAAATTCTATGTTCCAAATATCAAATATTTAGATATGATCGTATGCGAAAACTTGGTGGTGGAGTACTTATTGCTGTCCTTGATGTTTTGCTATGTGAGATTATAGAAAATGTTTTAATTGATGACATTGATGATGAAATTGAGTTTATTGCGGTTAAAATTCGTGTTGGTCATAGACAATTATTTGTCACGTGTTCTTATATACCACCTAACTCATCTCTTTTAATATATAATAAACATTTTTCCGCTATTAAATTCGTTCTGAATCAATCAAACACATCCGATATAGTACTTCTGCTTGGCGATTTTAATATTCCAAATGTAAAATGGGTTCAATCCTTTGATTGTAATTATTTGCTACCAACAATTATGTCCGATTTTTTAAACTCCCTGCATGGATGCGGATTTTTCCAATTAAACCATATAACAAATGAATCCGGAAATATTCTTGATCTTGCTTTCGTTAATTTTGTCTTCGTGATACATTGCCTGTGTCGTATCCCGTTGACCTTCACCATCCTCCTTTTGAAATTGGTTTATCATTGCCGGATAATGAACAATTTATGACAAGAAAACAAAATGTTATACCATTGCAATCTTATTGTTTTACTCGCACTAACTATACTGTACTTAACAGTTTGCTATCTAATGTCAATTGGGATTATGTATTTGCTGATGATAACTTAGATAATAATGTATCAAGCTTTTATAATATTTTACATAATTTCATTAGTATCACAGTACCAAAAAGTAAATTCTACAATAATAATGGGCCGCCATGGAATAATCAACACTTACGAAATGCTAAAAATAAGAAAAATAAATGTTTTGCTAAATATTTGAGAACTGGTGCACTGGTTGATTTTCGTAAATATGCTATAGCAAGATCTGAATACAACACTACTAATAAACTTGCATACAATGACTATATTTATCGTATTAAAAACAATATAAGAGTAAACCCCAAATCTTTCTATAAATTCGTAAACTCCAAGCGTCGCTCTTCATGTTATCCAAAGCAATTGAAGTATGGCTCCTTGACTGCTGATGACGATGTTTCAATAAGCAATATATTTGCTGACTTCTTTGCAACAACTTATTCTACCAAGTCCTATTCTAACACAACAAAATATCCTTATACTACGACTCATTCATGTGGGATTTACTTTCCATTTATAAATATTGATACTGTGCTTTCGAACTTAAAGTCGCTGAAGAACTCGTTTAGTCCAGGTCCTGATGGTATTCCAAGCAGTATCCTTAAAAACTGTGCAGCATCACTGTCCGCGCCTCTTACTGCTTTATTTAACAAATCTGTTGTAGCGTGTTATTTGCCATCAGTGTGGAAAACATCATATATAATTCCTTTATTCAAGAATGGCAGTAAAAATGATGTATCTAACTACAGAGGTATCGCTAAAATTAATGCAATTCCAAAACTCCTTGAAAAAATTCTTACAGATTGCTTATATCATCAAATTTCTTCCCTTCTATCACCATGTCAACATGGGTTTCGTAAGTCCCGTTCAACTACAACTAATGTTTTGGAACTCACTACTATCGTCAATGAAGGTTTTACAAATAAAATGCAAACTGATGTGATATACACGGATTTTAGTAAGGCGTTTGATAAAGTTAACCACAATCTTCTATTACACAAATTATCACTTATGGGCTTTAGTTTCTCAGCTATAAAATGGTTAAACTCTTATCTATCACAAAGAACTCAACAAGTCAAATTTGGGAATGTTATATCAAAAATTATTCAAGTACATTCTGGTGTTCCTCAAGGTAGCCACCTGGGTCCAATTTTGTTCACGTTATTCATCAATGATCTTCCTACTGTTATTTTGCATTCTAAAGTACTGATGTATGCTGATGATGTTAAACTTTTTAACTCTTTTAATGATACAAATGGACATAGTTTACTAAGTGCCGACTTTTACAATTTTTCTCAATGGTGCAGATTTAATTTATTGGAGTTAAATATTAAGAAATGCAAACACATGTCATTTTTTAGACACAATCCGATTGAGACTTCTTACTATATTGATACTGTTATTTTAAATAAAGTTCAAACCATATTGGATCTTGGCATACTGTTGGATCATAGACTTGATTTTCGTGATCACATCTCTATAATGGTAAATAAAGCCTATGGGGTACTTGGATTCATGAAGCGCTGGTCTAAGGAATTTTTAGATCCTTATATTACAAAACTTTTATATACTTCTCTTGTTCGACCAATTCTTGAGTATGGATCAATTGTTTGGGATCCTTGTTATTCAATTCATATCAATAGTATTGAATCGGTACAAAAGCAATTTTTAATTTTCTGTCTCCGTGATCTTGGTTGGAATTCTTATGTCTTGCCACCGTATGAAAGTAGACTTGCTTTGATAAAATTGCCAACTCTAAATAGTCGACGATTGATGCTGAGTGCTTTATTTGTTCTGGGCATAATTCGTGGTGATGTTGATTCGGAGTTCCTGCTTAGTCAACTAAACTTCAATGTTCCTGTTAGACCAACCCGCAATTTTGAACTCTTAGCATTAAAATACTACCGTTCTGTATATGCTAATAACGATTCTTTTCGTCGTGCATGTGTTAACTTCAATAAATGCTATCACCTTATGAACATATCTGAGAGTAACGACGTACTGAAGAAAAAAATTACTTTATATCTAAATTGTTGAACTAATTATTTATATATATATATATATTACTGTTTTGTCATTTATATGTAGTCAGTAAGGATGTAAAATCTATTGACCTAAATAAATAAATAAAATTGGCGACCGTGACAGGACTCCAAATTGCAAAGTATTTTTATTTAATCTTGGCATAAAAATAAAAACATATTGAAAATAAAGTGCAAAGAAGAAATCAATAATAAAAAATTTTGCTCATAAATAAAATAAAGAAAATCACCTTGTCATCATTACCAAAATTTCATCGCAATTATTATAATCATCATAATCGTCATCAGCATCGCATTCCGTTACAGTAACTACATCATCACTTAACAACAAAAGCAACGCACACAAATCTCATCTACACATATCTCATCGTTGAATTCCCCACTATTGTTTTGTTAACACACTTCAGCATCTCATCAAGACACCAACACATAAATACATACTAAACACGTGCACAGTTCTAACTGTTAAGGTACGGTCACATTTGACAAATATTTGCCGAAAATGACGTAACCACTAAATAACATTTATTTGAACTCATTTGTTTACTTAAAAAAACTATTCTTATTTAGGTCAAAGCACAACAAATATTTAGTTTTAATTTATTTGATGCTGTTTGATTTTGCAAAACTCTTGTAAGAGCAAACAACGTCAAACAAATTTGTGCTAAAACAAGTGGTTACGCTTTTTTGAGGAAATATTTGTCAAATGTGACCGTACCTTTAGTTTGCTACTTCTGGTATGTATTGGTAAATATTTTCTTGTTTCTGGTATTGGTAAGTATTGTTATTGTACAAACTACTTACTGTGTGAGTAGATAAAGAGAGAATGAGAGTAACATATTTACTTTTATTTGTTTTCATAAAACAGATATGAACAAATACTGATGTTAATAACATGGTTATTTGTGATACTCGGGCAAATTGTTATAACATGATAAGCAAAAAAATAATTCTTTTTGTAAAATAAGTGTGCATTTTTATACCCTTCACCTTCATGAGAAGGGTATATATAAGTTTGTCATTCCGTGTGAAATTTCCACAATATAATTTTCCGACCCTATAAAATATATATATTCTGGATCCTTATAGATAGCGAAGTCGATTAAGTCATGTCCGTCTGTCTGTCTGTCTGGATGTTGAAATCAGTTTTCCCAAGATATATTCGGGATCCAAACTTTCAATAATTCTGTCAGAAGTGCTTTCGAGAAGTTTGCTATTTAAAATCAGCAAAATCGGTTTAGGTCAACCAGAGTTATGAACCAATATGTGAGACCACCTCCATAAAAATTTGACATTTTTCGTCCATTTTATTGCAATATTTTGAAATATATTGGAGATAATACCATGAAAATTTGTATACGTTATTTGTACTCTAAAAGAAGAAAGTGTGCGGAAAATAGTAAGAATCGGTCCATGATTTCTCATAGCCCCCATACAAATATATATATTCCCGAAATATGGCTTAATGATAAATAAATGCCTATAAAATTGGAATATCTAGACAAAATTCAGCAAAAATGAGTTTTATACAAAAAGAAATCACACAACCGAAATTTTTTTTTAGTTCGGTCCATATTTGACCATAGACCCCATATAAAGTCCACTTACAAAATTCACTTAAATACGCATAAAACAGATATAAATAATGTTAAACGGCTAAAATTTGACATATATACTTTTTATAGGCAAATAAATTGTTGTACTAAATTTTATGGTGGTCGGCCCACAACTGGTCATAGCTCCCATACAAGGACCACATCTGAAAAAGACATTTTTCCCTATATATATTGTATAAATATCGGTACCAACTCAAAACTTTGCACAGATCATTTTAATATATACAAAAATCATCGCACAAAATTTTGTGAATTTCGGTCTATTTTTAATCGTATGCCCCATATAAAGCCCTCTTCCGAAAATCACTTTAATACTCATAAATCGCTTATAAATAAGGGTACCAATCCAAAATTTTACATGGATGCCTACATACATGCCTAAATCAAACTGCTGGATTTTGAGAATATCGGTCTATATTTGACTATATCCCCCACATAAGGTCCACTACCGAAATCCACGTTAATACTAATATATATCTTAAATATACAGTTATTATGTTGAAATTCGACGTGAAATATCCTCATATGCATGAAAATAACTGTTCCAAATTTTAAGAAGATCGGCCCATAATTTGTCATAGCTGCCATATAAGAACCATTTCCAAAAAACAAATAAATACGGGTCAAAAATATTCTTTTCGGATTTAACCCTTATTCGGTCCATATTTTATAATCATGATATTACAAATTATCAGACACCCAGTAGTTCCCGAGATATAGGCCTATATATTTTAAACTTTACGGGCCCGCCCCCTCGAAAATAGACGTGACCGCCAACAAATTTTTTTTGCTGGCATCTCTAAAAGCCTTATTTGATGAAGTTTTTTTTTAACAAAATCACTAAAACCGAATTGTACCCCTTTTTTATACTCCGTTTGTTAAGTTACACTCAAGATTATTAAAAACATCAGACAGACTCTGTAAGTTATGGTAAGAATTGGTAATTAAATCGATTAAAAATAGTGAAAATTAGACAAAATTTAAAAATATTTAACATAAATTATGTTGGTCGTAAAATTGTCTTTCAAACAAAATACTAATACTAATAAAATTTTCACTAAGGCTGAAAAGAAAACACAGAATAAAGATATGCTAGTCCTATAACCAGTGTAGTTTTTGTATTTCTTATTACGGTTAGGTGGAGGGTATTTAAAATTCGGCACAGCCGAATATAGCACTCTTACCTGTTTTCACTAATTTTATAATAATTAAATAAAAAATTTTCTTTTATATGTTGATTGTTCATTTTTCCAAAAAGTTTTTCTTCAATTTTACACAAATTTAAATATGTATACATACAGTCAGAGACTAAAGTTTAAATACACCTCAAAAATTGATTGTTTAATTTAGTTTTATAAATAAAAAAATACAATAACAAAAAATAAAGACTTCATTACTAACATAACCGTAATTCTTAAAAATACGATAAAATTCACTAGACAAAAGTTTAAATACATCTTGCAAAACAAAGAACTCCCTTTCATTTCTCAAAAACAAAGTACAATTATATTTTATGTTTCGGTGAAATTATGTTCTTACAAGCCAGAACTTGTTATTAGTACTCTTTTTATTGTCAGCATTGCAAGTTTTGTCGAAAATTATGGGCAAAGGTAATTAAATTGAGTCCAGCATTAAACATTTAATAATAAAACGTTTCAACGAAGGAAAATCCTATCGGGAAATAGGAAAATTATTAAATGTGTCATTTTAAAGTATCCAAAATATAATTAGAAAATATAAGGAAAATGGCTCCGTAGCAAATATTCCAAGAAGCGGTCGTCCAAAAAAACTTACCAATCGTGATATTAACCACACCGTAAAAGAAGTGAAAAAGAATCCAAGAATAAGTGCACCAAAACTTGTAGATGATATTGCTAATAATTATAACAAAAATGATCATCCAAGAACTGTTCGAAGAGCATTGCGAGTTCCCCGAAAAAGGCCACTAATAAGTGAAAAAACAAAAAACTTAGACTGGAGTTTGGACATAAGTACAGAAACAAAGACGCTGAGTTTTGGAAAAGAGTTCTTTTTACAGACGAGAGCAAATTTAATTTATTTGGATGCGATGACCGTGCAAAGGTCTGGCGCAAGCCAAACACTGCCCTTCAAACCCAAAATTTGGTTCCTACGGTAAAACACGGTGGTGGCAATGTAATAGTTTGGCGAGCGATTGGAGCAGCGTGGGTTGAAAATTTGGAGTTTATTGATGGGATCATGAATCAACATACTTAAAAGAGTATATTGGAAAGCAATTTGCAAGCATCCGTCGACATCTTTGGCCTTGGATCCCGTTTGATCTTTCAACAGGATAACGATCCCAAGCACACCGCACTTTCTGTGAAAGAGTGGTTGCTTTATTCTGATCCCAGACAGCTCCATAGCCAACGTCAATCGCCAGACTTAAACCCAATTGAGCACGTTTGGGATATAATGAAGCGCAAATTATTGGCAACTTCAATAACGAGCAAAAAGTCGCTTAAAGAAGCTCTTAAAAGAATCTGGTCAGAAATATCGCCTTCTGAAACAGAAAACTTGGTACTTTCTATGCCATGCCGCTTGCAGACAGTTATTGATAGCCATGACGGTCTAAAAAGTATTGAAATGTTTTCTTTTTTAATTTATCTAAAAAAAAATTTATTAACATTCCAAGATGTATTTAAACTTTTGTCGAGTGAATTTTATAGTATTTTTAAGAATTACCGTTATGTTCGTAATGAGGTCTATATTTTTTGTTATTTTATTTTGTTATTTATAAAATTAAATAAAACTGTATACTTTATGTTTTCCTGAAACTTTTATTTTTCTTTAAACAATCAATTTTTGAGGTGTATTTAAACTTTAGTCTTTGACTGTATGTAGGTCAAAACACGACTTACTCACACGTACATACTATAAATATGAAAAACAAAATCCGTTTTTTTACATTATTTTTTTTAAATATTTTCAACGATGCACAATTAATATTTCTTACATGATGTTATTTTTCCTCAAAAATATCTCTCGTACAACAAATATTTTGCAAATAATTGTGGTATAACAGTTATTTGAGAATAAAAAACAAATACAAATATATACTGGTACAAAATCAAAATTCAACTGTTATTGTTGGTATGAGTAATGTGTGTTACAAAAAAAAAAACCAAATACAATAATGTGTATTCTTTTTTGCTTTTTCATATCCATTTCAACAGATATGTATATGGAGCAATTCCATATGAAAACGATCAAAATTGGCAAATTTTTGGACGACCCCTCTCCGATTTTAAAATAAATAGTCTCAATCGATTGCCCAACAAAAAATAATGTAGTACATTATTTTTTTTTTTATAGTGACTGGTTTAGTGGTGGTGTACACTAAAGGTCTGCATGACTACATTCAAAAGGCATATGAATACATTCATTTATTTTTTAAGTAGGTAAAGTAAAATACAACACACGATTTAGGTACGTAGTGCCTTACATTTTGTGTTTAAAAAACAAATGAATGAACACACAAAGCGAAAGAGAAAAAAACCAACTGTATTTGTACAGAAAAACAACAACCATATTCATATAAAACAGACATAATAAAATTTGTATAAGCTTCGAATATAATATTATTTGAATGTTTTACTCCTTACAGGAATATATTATTATTATCACTAGTAATTTTTGTTATGGAAATTGTAAATATAAAACGCAAAAATGTGAAGATCCATTTTAATATACTTTTATTCCAATTTTTATAATTTTTGTTACAAAATTCTGTTTAATAGAGATATATTTGTAATAAGAATACAAACAAGTACTAATTTTACTATGTAGTATTTCTTATACACATTCTAACTGTTACCATATACATACGAATGTTTGCATTTGCAAATTGAGTAAATAAATGTTCAAAGAAAAAGAGTAAATGCAATGTGTGCCTTCGTTATGACAAAGTAAAACACAGACTACACTCTCTTTTATATTTTAACTCTTAAACTCTGTAAACCACTCTTTAACTATTTAAATATTTGAATGAATATTGAAATGCTTGTGTGTGATAAACAAATGAATGTATTCTTGCAGCCCTTTAGTGTACACCACTGTCATGTGACAAAATTGAAGAAATCTTCATAAGGGACCTCATTGAAAGTTGTTTTTAAAAAAGAACTACTAAAGCGATCGCAACGAGTGATAGCTCGTTGGAAAGGTATTGAATCAGGCTTTAATTGCAAAATAAAATTTTCCTAATTTTTCTTAGAAATTTACCTTTAAATTTTCCCATGAAAATTAAATTTTCCGATTTTCCACAGAAGCTCCTAAATTATCCGGCTAATTTTTTATTTTTTTGGATTCCTCATAATTTTTCCTTTAAGAATCAGCAATAAAAAAATGGGCCCCGACTCCTTGTTTGGACAGAAGAAGAGCATTTAAGAGACCACCTTGTTCAAAATACGTTTTAAAAATTATTTTACAGTTAAAAATACATTTATGAAGAAAAAATCTATTTTTTTTTAAGAGCCCCAAGTTGAGTGTGTAGTGAATATGGTCTGCCTGCCTTCACAAGATCGGCCATAAATCCATGGATAATAGCATCAGTGGCATGTAATGGCACACCAAACCCGACTGAGGCTACAGGTCATAAAATGTTTTGTAAATTTTTTAAATTACCAGGTAATAAATATTTCGCCTAAAATGACACGTGCAGAAACAAGTCATAAAACACGGATTTTCCATAAATATGGGGAAATATTTATTACCTGGTAATTTAAAAAATTTACAAAACATTTTATGACCTGTGGTCGGCTTATTGGCAGTAACCAATTAAGTCCCTCTTTAAAAAACATTTTATGACCAGTAGTTCACGCAAATTTTCCTATTAAAGAAAAGCAAATATCGCTTATTTTTTTTTACCTATTTTTTAACAAAAAAATAAATATAAATACTTCACACACTCTGAGTCAAATTTCAGTTGAATACTAAACGTGAAAGTGTTAAAGTGTTTTTTTGTAAAGTAAAGAGTGAAGCTGTAAAGACAATTTAAAGTAAAATGAATAAATTTTGCTGCAATCCGTTTAACAAGAGTGGACATCGTTCGAAAAAGATAAAAGTATTAAAATTAACTGGTGTTTCGAAGCGATACATGAATAAATTAAATATACAATGCGGTGAAGAAGCAGAATTCATTTGCCCCAAGTGTAAAATCGATTTGTCTCAACAAGCAAATGCATTGAAACAAATGCAGCCACAATCCGAGAGTGAAATGACAAGTGAACAAAATGTTTCATCTGATAGTGAGGCAGACATTCCGATGGTCAATATGTCTTTGAGTCCTTTGAATGAGGCTATTACCACTTTAGGTGAAACGCCTATTAGAAAAAGAAAGTTGCGAAGTGAAACATACAGGAAAGAGAAAAAAGGCAAGGTTATGAGTGCAATCGCGACAATATTTGATGAAGGCTCTGATAACGAATGCAGTCAAGCAGATGACGTTGATGACGGCAAACAAATGATTGAGCAGTTGAAAAGAAAATTCAATTTAGCGACCACTTTTCCGGAGAAATATCTCATTTTATCTGTGCTGCCTCAATCATGGTCTATACGCAAGATTTCTGAACAGTTTCAAACATCTTTTTACATCGCGAGAAGAAGCAAAGAATTAGTTCGACAGAAGGGCATATTGGCGACTCCCACCAAGAAATTTGGCTCAAGGACCCTCAGCGAAGCAACGGTGAAATTGATTCAAGATTGAGAATGATGACAACAGCCGCGCCTGCCCAGGTACACGTGACTATGTTATCACACGTGAAGATGGAGAAAAAGTACACAAGCAGCGCAGATTATTATTATGTAATCTAACCGAAGCATACCATCAGTTCAATGAGAAATACCCAGCAGAAAAAGTGGGACAGGCACGGAACGCATTCAGTCTGCGTTTGCATGTTTCATCAAAACATCAAATTAATTTTCTTTCCATGCAAGAAATTGAAAGTATTTCACGGTGAAATTGAAACATATAGGGACCTCCTGTCGAAGTCGTTGTGCGCATACCCCACGGAAAGTTGTCATCTGTCCAAATGCGACAATTGTCCGAAGATTGACGAGCTAGAGCAATATTTGGCGGAAAAGTTTGAACAGCTGTTAATTCAGGAGGTGCATTTCAAACAGTGGATAATTAGCAGCGGCAGATGTTACCTTGAGACCGTGGTAAAGCAGATTCCGGAATTCATCGAGGAATTCGGATTCAAGTTGAATGAACTGAAGGCGCACCATTTCATATCCGAGATGCAATCGAAATTTCTAAAGGAAAGTAAGGAGAAATTAGCCCAAAATGAATTCATTGTGATAAGCGACTTTGCCGAGAATTACACTTTTCTCGTTCAGGATGAAATTCAGGCTTATCACTGGGCAAACGACCAGTGCACGGTGCATCCTTTTTGCATTTATTTCAGAGGTCGGCATCCTATAGCACAATAGTGCAGAGAGCACTTCACACATACGCTTAATCTCTTTCATTCAGTCGTCATTGAGACAGCAATGTGTGCACATGCGGCGGATGCTTTTATATTTTTTTCAGAAATACTTCCCAACAAACATTTCAAATTAATAATGAGCTACGAAAAATATTTTATGATTGATAATGCATTTGGTAACATGCATGTAATCAGCTTTTGAAGTATTAGAAGTTCCGTTTATATATCAATCTCGTTGTTAATTTCTTATATGTTACGGAAAATACATTGTGAGTGTATGTTTCCTATCTAAGTTGTTTTGTATAATTTATATAATTATGTTTATGTTTGCTGGGTAGTTTGCTCACACACACAACCTCATTTTACGCTTTGCCGACCTCTGATTTATTTCAAAAACGAACATAACGAACTACAGACCGTAAGCCTTGTTGTTGTCGCGGAGAGTTTAGCTCATAATTATGTGTCCGTTTATTTATTTCAAATGAAACTGTTTGAATTCATAAGATCAAAATTCGATGAAATCGACAAAGTAACGTTTATCTCAGACGGCGCGGCTTCTCAGTACAAGAATAAAAAAAATTTTTACAATCTTTGCATAATTGAAGAAGAACAAAACTGCAAGGTCGAGTGGAACTTTTTCGCGACGTCCCACGGTAAGGGCCCATGCGATGCGTTAGGGGGAACCCTAAAACGCATGGCGACTAAGGCAAGTTTGCAAAGGCCATATACTGACCAGATCTTAAATGTACAACATTTGTTTTCGTGAATTCAAAGCAAGGAAATGGCCATTAACACAGTTTTATGCACTCAAAAAGAACACGATGCCATGGAGCGACGAATTCAAAACAGATATAATAATGTCACAACTATAACTGGAACGCAAAAGTTTCATTGCTTCATACCAAATATTTCTGATATGTCAATTAATCTAAAGCGGTACTCTTCGTCTGCCGACGTGCTAAATTTAAAGTTACTTTAATTTTATAATGATGCCAAGACAATTTAAATTTTTAATAAATATTGTAATTAAGTATAAGCAGCAAAATAAGAAAGATTTTTTCTTCATAAATGTATTTTTAACTGTAAAATAATTTTTAAAACGTATTTTGAACAAGGTGGTCTCTTAAATGCTCTTCTTCTGTCCAAACAAGGAGTCGGGGCCCATTTTTTTTATTGCTGATTCTTAAAGCAAAAATTATGAGGAATCCAAAAAATAAAAAATTAGCCGGATAATTTAGGAGCTTCTGTGGAAAATCGGAAAATTTAATTTTCATGGGAAAATTTAAAGGTAAATTTCTAAGAAAAATTAGGAAAATTTTATTTTGCAATTAAAGCCTGATTCAATACCTTTCCAACGAGCTATCACTCGTTGCGATCGCTTTAGTAGTTCTTTTTTAAAAACAACTTTCAATGAGGTCCCTTATGAAGAATTCTTCAATTTTGTCACATGACAGTGGTGTACACCACCACTAAACCAGTCACTATAAAAAAAAAAAAATATGTAGGTACATTATTTTTTGCTGGGCAATCGATTGAGACTATTTATTTTAAAATCGGAGAGGGGTCGTCCAAAAATTTGCCAATTTTGATCGTTTTCATATGGAATTGCTCTATATTAAATCAACCACATTACGTTATACCTCATCATGTCCTAGTTCAACTAATGTTTCCTTAAACGACATTTTAATGGTTGGTCCAACTATACAAGAAGATCTAATAATAACTATGCTTTCGTTTCGTCTTAATAAATTTGCATTGTCCGCAGATGTTTGCAAAATGTACCGGCAATTTCTTGTAGATGAAAGGGATCGTAATTTTCAACTTATTTTGTGGAGAGATAGCATCAATGATCCAATTAAAATTTATCAACTTAATACGGTGACTTATGGCACATCTGCTGCACCTTTTCTTGCAATAAGAAGTTTATTTTTCATTGCTGATGTGTATAAGCACACATTTCCTCTCGGTTCCAAAGTTTTAAAGAAGATATGTATGTAGATGATCTGCTTACGGGGGCAGCTAATGTTTTTGAGCTTTCTGCGAAAAAGGCTGAAATTATCCAAATCTTAGAAAAATGTGCAAAATGGAGTTCTAATTATCCACAATTGGCTTAATCTACCGAAGAAATAGATTTAAAAACCGACAATTAAAACATAACTAATGCTCTTGGAATGTCTTGGAAACTAAAAATGATTTATTTTGCTTTCGATTTAATCTACAAGCTATTGAACCTCCTACCAAACGTTCAGTACTATCAATAGTAGCCAGAATATTTGATATTTTGGGATTATTAAGCCCTATTGTGATTTCATGCAAAATCTTAATTCAAGAATTATGGAAACAACAAATTGATTGGGATTCACCTTTAAATGAACGTTTGACGTTTGATTTGTACAAACAAATCCAGATGTTAAATTCGATCTACATGGTTTCGCGGATGCCTCTCAATTAGCATACGGATGTTGTATATATATTCGAGCGGCTGATCTAGATTGTTTTCAGTTAAATCTCCTAATCGGAAAGTCAAAAGTAGCTCCTGTAGTACAGCAATCGTTACCCTGGTTAGAATTATGCGCTGCTCTTTTATTGTGTGGAACTTGGGATAAAATCAAACATAAATTTGAATCCTACAGTTATCGTATCTTCTTTTAGTCTGATTCAAAAATTGTCTTAAATTGGCTCACAAATCATTCATCTTCTCTTGTGTGTTTTGTTGCTAATAGAGTCTCAGAAATTTAAAATACCTCTCACAATATACCGTGGAGATATGTCCCATCGAAACAAAATCCTGCAGATATAGTATCCCGTGGTTGTCTTGCTAATTTTTTTTTTTGTAGCTTTTATTTATTTATTGAATCTTCATATCATGAAATGACAATAAGTTTTCAAATCTTAATACTAAAAAGAAAATAATAAGCCCAGCCAGTGCTGGACAAAAATGTTTATGATACTAAAAAAATTCCACATCAACTGATCCTGTCATCTGTTTTGCGCTTGAGTTAAAGCAAGGGTATCCCTCCTTCTCAACCGACTGTGGCCACTAAAGTTAAGGATGTCTCGTGCAAGTGGGTTTGGATGGTGTTCAAGTTTGCTGACGTACTTATACGCATATTTTGTAAATTCGACTTTTACTAATGGCAAGCCTAGATCTTTGCGGATTCGAGAATTTTTAACACACCATGGAGCTGCAGTAATTATACGTAGAATTTTATTTTGACCCCTTTGAATTTTTTCAATGTTTGATACTGAGGCAGTGCCCCATAATTGAATTCCATAACACCAGATTGGCTTGAGAATTGCATTGTACAACAAAAGTTTGCAATCTAACTTTAATGTAGAATTTCCGCCGATTAGCCGATTAAGTTGCACTGCTTTTAATCTCATCTGAGTAAGTTTTGCATCGATATGAGTCTTCCAAGTTCAACGACGATCGAGGTGGATTCCGAGGTATTTGACTTCATTGTGTTGCGGGATAATTTGATTATTTATTCTGATGAACGAGCAGGTATCTTTTCGCAATGTGAAAGTTATATGAATATATTTTTGTTCGTTAACCCTGATTTTCCAAAGCTCAAGCCAATTCTCTAGTTTATAAACATATTTCTGCAAATTCTGTGATGCTATTTGATAGTCCTTATGAACGCTAATAAAGGCTGTGTCGTCTGCAAAAGTTGAAGTATGTATTATGGGGTCTGACGGCATATCGGATGCATAAATCAAATATAAAGTTGGACCCAGTATGCTACCGTGGGGTACTCCTGCTTCTATTGGCTGAGCGGGGCTTAAAAAATCGCCTTCTTTGATTGTAAATTTGCGACCATATAAATAACTTTTCATAAGTTTGTGGGTGTGAGCAGGCAGAGCTAATTTTATTTTATGCATTAAACCTTCATGCCAGACTTTGTCGAACGCTTGGGAAACATCAATGAAACCCGCGGAACAGTATTTTTTCTCTTCAAACGACCGTCTTATCACATTTACCAATCTGTGTGTTTGTTCGATGGTACTGTGTTTAGCTCTGAACCCGAATTGGAATACATTGAGTGTCGTTCAGAATTGGAATCAACTTAGCCATTAACAATTTTTCAAACAGTTTTGAAATTGTCGGCAGTAGACTAATTGGCCTATATGACTCTACTTTAGTGGGGTCCTTCCCTGGCTTAGGAATCATGGTAATCATAGATACCTTCCAATCTGCAGGATAGTATTCTAGGCGTAAAATAGCATTGAAAATAAAGCATTTTGTTGCTGATTTTATCCATACCTGGAGCTTTTTTAAGATTCAGAGTACCAATAGCGCTTTGAACATCATTAAAGGTAAGTCTTAGAGGTACAGGAGGTCTAATAACGAGTGGAGGCAAATCAGATGCATTATTTGAGTTGTTTATAGTAAACACATTTCTCAAATGGTTAACAAATAAAGTCCCCTTCTCGGAATTATTTCTAGCCCAGTCTCCAGCCGGATTTCGCAGAGGAGGCTTTCCTCTAACTGGTCTTTTTAAACCTCGTGCCGCCTTCCATAACGAATAGTCAGATTGTGGGGTACTATCAAGACCCTGCAAGTAAGATTTAAGTGAAGCCATTCTTTGGGTTTCTAAGAAATTTCTTAGTATATCTCTGCATACCCGTAGCCTAGCTTTCAGTTCAGGAGACCTGTGAATTTGCCACTCTCTTCTAACTCTTCTTTTTTCTGTCAGGAGATGACCGAGTTCAGCGAAATAAGTTCTGTTTGTCCCACTTCTGCACTCAACGTCATATGTGGAGGCGTGATGTACAGCTCTTCGTATGTCCTCAGTAAACTTGCCAATCGACCCATCAATATCCTCGGTAGTTCTCAACACTACATTTTCCGTGCAGTGGGAACTTAAATACTTTTTATACTTTATCCAACTTACTCTGGTTTTAGAAATGTCCCGAAATGGAGAGCCATTCCCTTGAAGGAAACGCATTGAAATAATAGAAGGAAAGTGATCTGAAGACAAGTCTAATGAAGGCTCCACTTGTATCGATTCTACAGGGATATTTTTCACTACTCCGAAGTCAATAACATCGGGAATCTTCCGTCGGCCAGTAAGTGGGATGCCCGCTTGAGAGTACATATAAGCCCATTTTGGCAATGGTGTTGAAGAGCTTACGATCCTTCGGGGTCACCAGACGTGAACCCCAAAATGTGTGTTTGGCGTTAAAGTCACCAGCAACTAAAAATCTAGCTCCAAGGGAATTGAAGAAGCTGTAGTATTGGTGTTCTTTTATTGAAAATCGAGGCGGCGAATAAATTGATGATACAACAAAATTGTATTGACAGAATGATAATGCTTTATTCTGTTCTTTATAAGAATTGCCGAACCTCCACAAGCTCTTCCGCGGGGGTCTTTAGTATCGTAGAACACGTAGCCATTAATTTTAAAGTACGCTGTCGCCGTCAAGTGAGTTTCAGCAATCATTATGACATCAATCTTCTTATCCATCAGGAAGTGTTCCAGTTCGTTTTTATGTTGGCGGAGGCCGTTCGGGTTCCAAAAACAAATTTTTAAACAAATCATTTCTTTAAAATGGCTTGTAAGATAGTGGATTGCATTTTCAGCATTTCCTGCATCATGGATGTCATAGTGGTCGTAAAAGTGTTCATAGTTTGGACAAGTGTCTGCAATGTAGTCTCTAGAGTGTTAATATTACGCTCGTAATATTGTGATTTAGGTTCCTGCTCCAAACCTGGCATAATAGATTTAACCACGTTTGCGTAAGAAACTTGTCTAGAACTAGGCGCGTTTACATGACTAGTGGACCGTAACAATTGAGGGAAATTGTCACTCGATGCAAAATTTGCTGTTGAGGATGATTAGGCAATACTGACGTCTTGTTGGTTCTTATGCCTTTCAAATGAGTGTAAATTGGACAACCTCTATAACAGGGATGGCGAACCTTTTTTAGACTGAGTGCCAAAAAAAATATTTTTATAAAATGAAAATACATGCGTGCCATGCCTTATCGAAAAATTATATATACATTTATTTTTATAATTAGCTGACATAATTTTTAATGAGATTTTTGTTGTTGAATAGTTTTTGATAATGCATCAATATCCGGGTGATAGTTTGACAATTTTAATGAAATACAAGCCTCGCCAGATTCATCAGTAAGTCTGTTTCGTACATCAGATTTTATGTTATTCATTATCGAAAATAAGCTTTCACAACTATACGTTGATGAAAATATTGTAAGAATAGCTAAAGACAGTTTCTTCATCGCACTAAATGTCTCTGGAAGCGAACACCATGTCTTCAACAACATATTGTCCATGTTTTCGTATTCTTCTTTATTTAATCTTTTTTTTTCATTATTTTCTATTTCATGCCTTAACTCAATAAATTTCTGCTTCCAAATAGAGCTTGATTGAAACTCCGCCAACTGCATTTCTAACTCCTCCAACTTTAACCATTCTAACTTATCAATTATAGTAGTTTCCAAATCGAACTTTTCTGGATATTTGATAAAGTTAATTAACGGTTCAAATATTTTGAAATCTTGAAATCTCTTAACAAAAAAAATTAAATGTTAACACTGTTGCCCATTTTTTTAGTTTTTGATCGAAAGTAGCGGTTTTAAATTTTTTTTGCGATTTTTAGCTTTTTTTGACGGGTTTTTGTGGGAACAAAACGTGAGCAATATTGTTTGTTTTGTTTACATTTTATTTTATTGTATATCTTGTTCTTTCTCGCATTTGTTGTTTCATTCAATCAATCCTAAAAAAATCCAATACAAAAAATAGCAAGTGTCATAACACCTTAAAATAGGTTCTAACCAATTTTAAAATGTGTTTATTTACACAAGGTTTAAAATAGGCATTTTAAGATAATATTCGTTTATGAATACAATTTTATCGAATTTAGCTTAACAATGATTTGAAATCCTGCTTAAAATGTTTATGAATATAACCCTTAAAATATAATAATTTTTTGCAAAATCAAAAATGCATTTAGTTTAGTACATATGTATCAAAAATGAAACATATTATATGTGCCAATGAAAATTTACTTGCGTGCCACCTTGGGCACGCATGCCATAGGTTCGCCATCCCTGCTCTATAATTTGCGGTATGATTACCTCCGCAGTTACTGCATTTTTTGATTTTTGAGTCAGTTTTCGACTTATCGCATTGAGCAGTTGCATGTAGCTCCCCACACGCAACACAAACTGTCGGCAATTTACAGTACGCTTTGGTATGTCCAAATTCAGTTAAGACACTGAACGGGTCCCTGACGCTTATGCGGTTCTTCCACGGTGATTCTACGATGCAGAAGGTAATTCATATTGTAGATGGGATGGGACTCGTTTTTCTTTAATACGACATCTCCAGGTTCCAATTCCACCCTCAACATAGGCTGTGGAGTCTTTTCACGGTTTCTAATATTCGTTATGCTCTTAATTTTGAAGTCTTTTTCCATTAAGCTAGTCTTTATCTCGGCAGGATCAACATCTGGGTCTATACCCTTTTTTTTTTTTAATAATTAACAAACACAAACTGCGAAGCTTTTTGGCTTATCTGCAGAAAACACCCAGAGTCTTTGGCGGGAATCGAACCCGCAACCCTTCGACTGATAGTCTGCAACACTATCGCCAAGTCTATCGGGGCACCCTCTTTAGAACGACTTGGAGTCCTTTTGCGCTTTTCAGCTGGTAGGTATAGAAATCCCTACTCTCCCTCTCCAACTGGTTGGCCAATTTTCGA
Organism: Bellardia pandia; assembly: GCA_916048285.2. NCBI lineage: Eukaryota > Metazoa > Arthropoda > Insecta > Diptera > Calliphoridae > Bellardia > Bellardia pandia. Next base: position 88,870,653 of record OU696529.1, read on the forward strand.
TTGATGTTACGCTAAACATATTTTCACCTATTACCGAAACAATTCCTTGTACCAATTTACTGGAAGTGGGCTCTCTCAGATAAATTGGTGGGGGCTTAACGTCTTCTTAGGAAGTTCTGGCTCATCCGTCTGGAGGAGAGCAAACCTATTTTGATCATTACTCACGGTCTTAGGAGCTTTTGAATTTGATGACACTTGAGCAGATGTCGGGCTCCTCTGTCGCTTAAGAACTGTGACGTATTTATCCATACCTACTTGTTTTCTAGGTTTGACTGCACTATTTGATGTAGAAGGTGTTGATGTTCCTTCATCTGTTGAAATCACTATATTGGGCGAACAGGAACGACGCCGTTCCACGGCTCTTGCAGTGAGAAGATTCTCCACAGATTTTTTTAAGAATTCTTCCTCAGAGACCCATTTAGTTTTTCTAGACGAGCTAAGCTCTTTCTCAGAATTACATCTGAGAGGAACACTCATACAGTTTTTATGCTATTTTTAATGTTTTTTTTTTAATTACCGTAGATTTTTTTTTACCTATTACGAGTTATTTTTCACTTTTTTGTTTTATTTCAACTTATTACACTTTTTCACCTATTACGATTTTTTCACCGAAAATTCAGCCGCACTAAAAATAACACGTCGGAACAGTTCGATTTTTTTTTGCTCTTGCTAATGAAATAATGTCTACAATGTGGTTCAGTGGACCAGAGTTTTTGAAAAAAGATGATAAATATTGGCCACAAAACACTAATATAGACACTGCTCTCCCGTCAGAAGAAATGAGAAAGTCTTTGTTCAACACAACTATAGTTGTAACATCTATAATTTCGAAAATCATCACCAGTCAATCGTCTTATCTTCGTATTCTACATATCATTATATACATTCATCGTCTTTATCACAAATCTAAAATAAATTCATTTATATCTTCAGAAGAACTACAACTGGCATTCTGGAAGGTCGTTCACGACGTTCAATCAACAACATTTAAATATGAATATGATCTTCTTCGAAATGGGCAAACTTTAAAACCAAATCTCCAAAAACTATCACCTCTTTTACACGAGATTTCAAGTTATAAAACAACTTTACCTATTCTCAGAATCATCGTTTTAGAACTCTATACATCAAGTACCTTCATATAAAGCATTTGCATGCAGGTCCGAAAGCACTTCTGGGAATTCTTCGTCAACAAATTTGGATAATCAACGCTAGAGATGTCGTCAGAAAAGTGGTTCGCAACTGCGTCCACTGTTTCAAATACAAACCTCGACTCATGCAACAAGTCATGGGAGATCTTCCAGCTAATCGTCTAAAGGCTCAACGCCCTTTCCTCGTTTGTGGTGTCGATTTCTGTGTGACCATTCTACATTTTCTATAGAATTAGAGGAAAACCGCCATACAAAACTTATGTAGCAATTTTCGTTTGTTTCGCCTCAAAGGCTGTACACATTGAAGTAGTTTCAGACTTGTCTACCAATAATTTTCTGCTATGTCTAAAAAGGTTTATAGGTAGACGTGGCATACCTTTGCGTTTATACTGTGACAACGCAACCAATTTTGTTGGCGCTAATTCAAAGCTTCGAGAGTTTAAACTACAATTTTTTACCAATGAAAATGTTAAATCGTCAATGCATTACAGCGAAATCACCGGCTTCAAGTTTTTATTTATTCCCCCTCGATCACCTCATTTTGGAGGCCTTTGGGAATCGGCTGTGAAATCTACAAAAACTATTCTGCTTAAAAACATGTCCAAAGCAGGTATCACCTATGAAGAATTTCAAACCGTTCTTATCGAAGTTGAAGCTATTTTAAACTCACGACCCTTAACACCCAGATCTGACGATCCTAATGGAGAAGCTTTAACTCCCGCTCATATGCTTATTGGTTCATCTTTGTTGGCTCTACCAGATGAAAACATAGCCCATTGCAAAAATATAGATTATTTGAAACGTTGGCAATTGGTGACATATTTAAAACAACAATTTTGGATACATTGGCGTCGAGATTACATTTTGGATCTTCAACAAAAGTTTAAGTGGTTCAAACCCTGTGCGAATATCGAAGAAGGACGATTAGTAATTATTCACGAAGACAAATTACCACCACAAAGTTGGCTTCTTGCTCGAGTCCTAAAAACTATCCCGTTTGGTAAACTTCGTGTTGTAGATGTTAAAACCACTAAAGGAATTTTTTGAAGGTCAATTCATAAAATTGTTCCACTTCCAGTTGACGATGCTGATTGAAAGTGCCCTTTCAATGGGGGCAGTATGTTCGGTTAGAATTGCAACATTACGAACAAATCTAATTTTTTTACTTTATTACATTAATATTTGTAATTAATAATTTAACTCTTATCTTTTAACTATTATGAATTAGTTTAAATAACTATGTATTATAATATCCGATTACTTTTATTTTATTGTACACTAATATCTTCTTGCTGAATTCGTACCGTAAATTCCTTTTACTTATTGTAAAGCTAGAATTTTAGGTATAACATAAAAGAGAAAATTGCAAATAAAACATTGCTTAAAATTCATTGCAACGATCAACACAAAAAAAATAAAATTGTTTTTATTTTCGCTACACAACCAAAAGTGTTTTTGTTGTTTGTTCACACAAGGCCTTTATAATCGCTTAATGGGATACGAGTGGGATGTCTATCAAAAACATTATTTTTTAACTCAAGAATATGATTTTTCAATATTTGGCACATTGAAAATACTAATAGTACTACCCTTGGTGCAAATTTCATCCAAATCGATTTTTAACATTGGGTCATAGATATTGAGCTCAATAATCGCAATTAAGGTGCATATCTGAACACGATATTAGTTTTGCGACACGCAGTATGCATTACAATGTTTTCAATTATATTTCTTTGCAATAATTGGAACATATTTTTTGTTATTTAAGGTATGTTCGATGTATAAAGCCAAATGCTGAAAAATTGCCAAATAAATACAATGAAGATTTAGTTTTAGATCAATTAAAATATTTAGGAATGCTCGATATAATTCGGATAAGAAGAGAAGGATTTCCAATTCATTTAACATTTGCCGAATTTATTTCAAAATATAAGAGCTTATTAAGAGATACCAAAGCAGAGTTGACGAACTCAAATATAGAAACTATAATGAAGCGTTTGAGCTTACCCCACTCTGAGTGGCAAATTGGTAAATCAAAGATATTTTTACGATCAAAAGCTTACGAGCCACTAGAAGACTCTAGAAAACATTTGGTACACTCAATGGCATTACTAATACAAAGAAATTGGAAGCGTTATCTTCAAGTCAAATACTATAATCATATTCGAAAAGCTGCGTTAAAAATACAGCATGCATATAGAGGATGGAAAAAGCGCATTCAGTTTTTAAGAATGCGGCGAGCGGCAATCGTAATTCAGAGCCATTTACGAGGAGTGTATGCAAGAGAGGTATGTATAAATTTGTATATGATTAAATCCTTTCACATCGCTGTTGCAACATTAATATTTCCCTAAATCATTTAAATTTTTTCCAATTTGGTGTTATATTTTACTATGTTGCCGACTTATATATTATAATAATACTGTGCTCGAATCTTACTCATAGGACATTCTATCGGTTTACAGTCATTCGGTTATCCGATTAATTTTGGTAAATTTACTGTTCGAATAATATATCTATTTGTGGTAGTTTTTTTATAACTTTTTATTATTTATTGGATCTGCCTTATTTCCTTAGGCCTAACAATAAGTATTCAAATCTTAAAACTAAAATAAATCTAATTACTCTCTAACAGAGCATTAATTTCTTATTGGCTGTTAAGCTCCACGAAGCATCGACACCGTCTTGCTCTGAGCTAGAACTCTAGCAACCAGATTCGGGTGGGTTTGTAGCTTTTTGATGTAGTTCTCGCGGACCCTTCTGAATTAATCCTTTACCAATGGTACTTCTAGATCTCTGTGGATGTTTTCATTTCTTATGTACCATGGTGCGCCCGTCATGGTCCTAAGAATTTTTGATTGGGCAATCTGTATAAGTTCAATACTGGTATTAATAGCAGTTCCCCACAATTGGATTCCATATGTCCATATTGATTTTATACAGGGTGACTTTATAGTCCAGGCTTAGCTTAGATTGGTCACTGATTAACCAGTGAAGGCTTTTAACTTCATGTGAAGTCTCTTGGTTTCTATATGACGACGCCAAGTAAGTCTTCTATCTAAGTGAATATCAAGGTATGTAACAGAATCGGACTGAGGTATATTTACATTGTTAAGTGTGAGAGGTGGACAGCATCCCCTCCTAAATGTGAACGTAACATGTTTGCTTTTTAACTCATTTATTCATATTCTCCATTTGTTTAACCATGGTTCCACACATCTTAGATTGCTATCTAGTATATATACTAGATGCTATATATGGATTTTCCTGCGAGCTAATAATAGGGGTGCCATCAGCAAATGTAGAAATAGTATATCGTTCGTTGGCAAATCAGAGGTGTAAGAGCACTTCCTTGTGGTACTCCTGTTCCAATCCTATATTCTATTGTCACGTAATCGTTGTACTTAACTGTAAATAAGCGGTCCAATAGATAAGATTCCAAAAGTTTTGGGTACACGGTGGTAGCAAGCATTTTATTTTATATACCGTGTAACGAACAATCGACCTACCCCAGGCTATCACCGGTCTATACACCTAGCATTGCTTCGGTCTTAGCTCAGGGAAATGGGCGTAGGCTGTGATACCTAATAAGGGGAAGTCCCGTCATATTAAATTAAAAATAGATATAGTGCACAGAATAGAAAACAGCTTTAAGAAAATAAACTCCCTCACGATTTTAAATAGTTTCTTGCTAGTTCGGGGAGGAATAAGGTGTTAAATTCCTCCTGATCGATTTACCCATCTTACCTGCTGACGATCAGAATGTTTAATCTCAGCCCATAAGGTTATGTTACCTACTCCTTTACTCTACATTTCGTCAACAAAGAATCCAGCTAGTTACTCATATTGAAATTAAATATTTTATACAAAAAAATCATTTTTCGATATACTTCCCAAAAACAACAATTTTTTAAGATGCTTGCTAGACAATCGGTTTCTTGTTAGAGTGACTGTCGCTCCAGCTTTTGAAAATAGTCTTTCACATGGAACGGAAGTGCCTACTATATGCAAATACAATCGGGCCTGTTTATATAAATTTGGAAACATGGTTTTTAAATCTACCAGCGGGCTGGATTTTAACGCCGAAATGTAGCAAACAACGATAAGTTAATTTGAATAATCAACTTAGGTCTTTAGTTAGTTTAATTGTAGCATGCAACTTGATTTCCGGCTTCCATCTCGTCGGCTAATGGGGTAGGTTAAGAAGTACTAAACTGTTTCAGTTAAAAGCTACAGATTGAATTACTTTAGTTGTGCATGCATATGATCTAAAGTGCACTAGCATAAAAAAAGAAGAAGTAATTAGGTTAGAAGTAAAGAATTTTTAGATAGATTTATAGACCTAAATGTGTAAAGATGTTGACACATTAATTCCCCACCCAGCCATGATCATGTCGTGGAATGCAACTATTTGTGGCATGATCCCATATATAATCGTCAACCTATCTCTTCAGACAATCAGAATTCAAAGGCAAATATTCTTTTACAGATTCATTATAAATTCCAAATAATTTATTTAACTAGATTTATATTCATCAACATTTATTTTAAAAAAGGAAAAAAAATTTTAACTTATATTATATGTAAACCAATGATTTTAAAGAAAAGTGTAATTAAGTTTAGAATTTAACATTTTAGAAAAAACTTAGGGCAAGTAATAAAAATAAAAAAACTTAAAACTTAATTAAACGTACAAATATGAAGTAGCAAGAAAAAAGAAATAAAAAAAATATTTTATAAAAAAAATTTAAAGAAAAACTATTATTTGGGAAAACATAAAAGAATTGTCTTATTCTGTTTTTTTCTTATTGGGGTTTTAATACGGTGAATAGTATAAGTATAGCAATTTGTAGGATACCGTTAGTTTTTTTTCCTCTTTCTTCAAATCATTAAAATAATTTAATACAATTTAATTAATTTCTATGTTATAAATAAAAATTTATGTACCAAATTTGGTATCGTTTTTAATCATTTTTCAAAATCTCTTTGATTTTTTTATTTATAATCGCGAAAAACATAAGATAACCGAAATATCATACACACACGAAATTATGTTTAACATACTTAACTGTTAACATTGACAATTTATATATCGAGCAATAACCGCCGAAAAAATGTATCCCACAAACTCAAAATTTTACAGGGGAAGGTTTTTTTAAATAAAATCAGTTTGAATAAAGCCATTATTTTAAAATTTATAATGTAAATATTGTTTTGTGTAATACATTTAATTTTAATAATTTTAAATGATGTTGAACTATCGATTTCGATAAAAAAAAACAACAATCGATTATGGTGTGGGATACATTATTTTGGCGGTAATGGCTCGATATATTAACATTGGCAAGTATGTTAACATTTTCACTCAATGTTATTAACATTTATTATCGTTAACATTATTCATTAACATAGATTTACGTTATGTATGTATTTAAGATTATTTGTTTTATTTATTCTACGGGCGTGTGTTAAAAATTTTAATATAAAAAATATAAGAACTTACGTTTTTTCCAGGATTCCGGTGAAAGATCTTTCGCAGGTTCCTTATTCTTGTGTTGGTTATGTAGTTAGTTGATGTAGAAAAAAAAACTTCTTTAAAATATTCCTGATAGAATAATATCAAAGACTATAAATATATAAAGATGTTGCACGCAGTGTATTTAAAATTGACAAAATTTTGTGCTTCCTCATGATGCGGGAGGGAAGACAAAAGGGAAAGAAGCACAAAGAAAGAGCGTAACAATCTGTCGTTCTCTTGTTGAGTATAAGATCTTTTAATTCTCACTTATCATTGTTTGTGTGCATGTGTATGCATGTGTGTGTTGTACATTGCATTAAAAATGTAAAAATAAAATAAAAACCTAACAAAAGAATTTTTGTTTCTTACAATTTTTGTGCAAATAACTTTCGTCAATAATGTGACCGATCGTCTAATTGTAGGGTAAGAGTATGTGTTTTATTGTTGTACAGACAAAACTATATCGATTCGCACCGAATTAGGTATAATGCTATTTTTTAGACTATTCAATTATGTATGTTTGTATCTACTTACCATATATAATTTTATAGACAGTTCAATTATGAACTTCTGTATAGAATGAAGTTGTAATAACAGGAATGTTTTTTTTGTTTAGTATTTATTAAATTTATTTATCAGTGTTTCAAAATTTTAACTTTTTCTGTACTGGATAATTTGTATTTGTATGTTTCCCATGTGGCATGCTTCCGTAGTAAAACAAGAACTAGTAAATTAAGCATCTCCATTCTATGTTTATAACATATAATAATTTTTCGAAGACTTTTATATGAATTTTACAAACTTCAAAAAATAAGTCAGATGGAGCGCACAAACTTCCAAAGTCGGAATCTTTTGTATAATTTTTTGCATGAACAACCATTTCTGAAGGATATGACAGAATTTGGGCTGGTTTAATTATATCCACACGACATTTAACGCAAGATATTCGTTGAGCTATGTAACCAACAAAATATCGACTTGACGTTAATTCTATTGGCACATTGGTGGAGGTAAAGCAATCGGAGTCTTCATTAAAATATTCTTTATTTTCATCGTATACATCTGCGACATATATTTCAGGGGTATGGGTACTTTCTGATAAACTTCCAGTCCTTATAGTATCTTCTAAAATTGTTTGAAACTCCATAGGTAAAAACATTGCATCGTCGTTTGCACAATTTGATGAGGTGCTAAACTGAGTCATTTTTAAAGATAATAACTTAGCTACTGCCAAATTAAATTCATGAACCGATGGATTTTTGCAGTGTCCACCTTTGGCACGTATATATGAAAACAAGTTTTCTATAGGATCTTGGTTAAAATGGCTCCTTAAAATGCAAAGTAAATTTGAATTTAATTATGGTATTTAATTAATGTATGTAGGATTAAATATTGAAACCCCAAAGCCAAACGCCTGTTTTATACAAAAATCAAATTATTTATTCAAAATATTAAAATATTAAAACTGAATTGAATGACAACTCAAAACTCAATACCCTAGATTATTCATAATAAAATTAACAACAACTGATAATAACAGAGAACTTGATTAACAATATTGCTACCAAGTTATAAGTAGTACAGTGAACTTAGCATTACCACACGCGGCCATCCTACACGTCATCCGCCTCGGATACCTAGACTATCATACCACTTAATTTTCAAGTTGTAATCTTCCGCAGTACATAAAACAAGTTTCAATCGACGAACTGCTTCTTCTTCGTTTTCTGCCAGAATAATTAAATCATCCATATAAATCAAGACAATGCCTTTGAGCAAGAGTGGATTGAATATGGTATTAATGAATCGTTGAAAAATTGCTGGGCTGGTACATAATCCAAACGGGACCTTCATAAATTCATATTGACCCGCTGGTGTTACAAACGATGTGTACTTACGGCTTTCCTCATCTATTGAAACATAAAAAAATCCGTTTTCCAAATCAAGTGTGCTAAAAACTTTATTATTCTGCAACATATCTATTTGGTCCTCTATGACTGGCATCGGGTATTTATCTTTAATAATTTTTTGATTAAGGCGCCGATAGTCTACACATAATCGTTTTGTTCCATCTTTTTTATTTACGAGAACTATTGGACTTGCATAGTCGGAGGTACTTGGTCGAATAATTCCGTCTGCTTGCAAAGAATTTATTTGCTTTTCTACTTCCGCCTTTTCAACTTGAGGTAAACGACGCGGACGCTGAGCCACTGGAACGTCATCAGAAAGTACTATTTTCATAGTTACAGGGGATCTTTTAGCTGGTCTAGGTTTGTACCCGGTAATTATCTTCTTCACCTCAGATCGTATTGATTCGCTTTGAATGTGCTTTATGTCTGGTAGCAAACTCTCCTCGTAGGAAATAAACCAACAGTTTGATTGATTTGATATTTCAATTGACATTTCGTCATTCGTTGATATTACTTTTTTACTCATTTTTACGCCATCTGGTGAAAAGCTTACAATTGCCTGATTCGTCAGATTTGTACCTATTATTACATCGATACTCACACATTCGTTTGGTAAAACATGACATTGTCCCACGAGTTTGCACTCATCCGCTATTACTTGGACATTAAACACACCAATTGCAGCTGTATAAGTTGATCCAACACCACATACTGTCATATCTGTTTTTGAATATTTGCCAAAACCTTTGTTAAAAAATGCATCTTCCCGAATTGTAGTTATTTGACTTCCGCTGTCTATTAATGCCTCCACTTCAATACCGTTTATGTTGACAACTTTAAACGATGTTCTGTTTTCCACTACGTGAACATTTGTCTTGGGCATACGCTTTTCAGACTTACTACAACTGTTAGCTTTATGACCAAACTCGTTACATTGGAAACATTTTGGTCCTTTACCTTTGTTTGGGCATTTGTCTGATACATGAGACTTTTCGCCACAGCTAAAGCAGTATCTTTCCGATTTGTCACTTTCTGGTTTTGAAACAATTCTAGCTTGAATTTGATCATACGTCTGCAACCTTTCCTTCAATTCGCCAATTGTTTTCGATTCATACAAGAACGCTTTGTTGTATGGCGAGCCTCTTATACCATCGACAATGTAAATGATGATAGAGCTTGTATCGATTCTTGCTTGAGAAGCAATATCCATCATCGTATACACATATTGGCGATACGATTCGTTTGTCTTCTTTTTCCGCTCACATAGCATTCGGTGTACAGTAGCACTATTAACCATTAATTTAAATTCTTCTTTAAGTCCAGCCACTAACGCATCATATGATTTTGCTTTACATTCATGCTCCATAAAAAGCTTTGCAGTACCTGTTAGCAGTCTTTTTGCGTAGATGAGTTTTTGAAAATTCGTCCATCCTAGCAAACAAGCGTTCTGTTCAAAATCATCCACCCATTCATCTATGCCGCGACCACCTTCGCCAGAAAACTTTTGCATTGATTCTTCGACATCTCGCAACGTAACTCCTGACTGATTTCCCCTTATAATTCCATCAAACATTTTTTCGCAACCTCCGTGTGGTTGGACTGCTGCTACTGAGTCACTAGATTGTAGTTCCATATCTCTCAGCCGTCGTAGTTCTATTGTGACCATCTCTTCAAAACGTTTTTCATCTTCTTCATCTTTCCTTCTTTCAGCTTCTCGTCTTACTTTTTCATCAAAAGTTTGTGGTTCATCTTTTCCTCTTCTTTCGTCTTTAGTTATTGATTCAGTACGCTGTTCATTGTTTTCATCTTCGATTCCAATTTCATGCCCAGCTTTTAATATTCTTTCTTCTTCTTTCTTTCTTCTTATAGCTTCAATCTGAATTCGTTCTTCCTCTTCTGACTTACGTTTTTCTGCTCGGTTTTTCTCGAAAAGTTTGATACGTCTTATCAATGTGCTTCTGTCACCATCATCCGATACTTTGTATTCCTGGCAAGCATCCTTCAGGTGCTGATCCAATGCGCTGGCCCACTCCATTTCCTTTAAATGAATACTCCGATTTATGGTACGGTTGAGCCCCCAAATGTAGGATTAAATATTGTAATCCCAAAGCCAAACGCCTGTTTTATACAAAAATCAAATTATTTATTCAAAATATTAAAATATTAAAACTGAATTCAATGACAACTCAAAACTCAATACCCTAGATTATTCATAATAAAATTAACAACAACTGATAATAACAGAGAACTTGATTAACAATATTGCTACCAAGTTCTAAGTAGTACAGTGAACTTAGCACTACCACATGTATGTAATAATTAAGTGATTATTTTCATAATTTGCTAGTTTTATTTCTCTCTAAATATGTAATTCTAAATATTTATGTAATAAAGGTTTTTTATTTCGGTGCGAATCGATATAGTTTCATTTCTACAACAATAAAACACGTATTCTTACCCTACAATAACACAAACGGTAACATTGAATTTTGTGAAAACAAGACTTCTTTTAGTTTGTATGTATTTTGATTCGGCAATATATGTATGTACATACATATGTGTGTATATCAGTGGTACTCAAAAATGAAGAATTTTCCCAGCAAACATATTGTCAAACGCTAAAAATAAAAAAAAAAAAGAGTTTTGCCAGATATAAACACCTTAAGAAAAAATATCAGGGATCATAAATAACAATTATCAATATTATAATATATTTTTAGAACAGTTATTTTGAGAAAAAACAAAAATAAGTTCATTTAAAGCAGTTTTTTATTTTTCGTGTTCAATTGTAATTGAATCGCGTGTGTTTGCTATGCTTCGTCCAAAAAGAAGCAACAACAATGCTTAATAAATTTCTGAAAAAAAATGACAATAATCATCCGCATGTGTTCACATCGCTTGTTCAACGACGACTGAATGGAAAATAATACGTTCTCTGAGTATAATATGTTTTCTGAGTACAATAAGTGGCAGTAGTAGTTTTGCCATCGACAAATTTGGCACTGACAGTACAATGTATGGCAGTGCAACATCTTTATATATTTATAGCAGAGGTCGGCAAAGCGTAAAATGAGGTTGTGTGTGTGAGAAAACTACCCAACGAACATAAACATAATTATATAAATTATAGTTACAAAAAAGCTTAGATAGGAAACATACACTCACAATGTATTTTCCGTAACATATAAGAAATTAACAACAAAATTGATATACAAACGGAACTTCTAATACTTCAAAAGCTGATTACATGCATGTTACCAAATGCATTATCAATTATAAAATATTTTTCGTAATTCATTATTAATTTTAAATGTTTGTTGGGAAGTATTTCTGAAAAAAATATAAAAGCATCCGCCGCATGTGCACACATTGCTGTCTCAACGACGACTGAATGAAAGAGATTAAGCGTATGTGTGAAGTGCTCTCTGCACTATTGTGCTATAGGATGCCGACGTCTGATTTATAGTCTTTGATAATATATTAAATTTTAATTTTTTTGAAGAAAATAAGAAAAACGGTGCCTACTTTAGGGAGTACGCGTTATTATTAAATTGAACTTTGTCCCTTCTCTCATATTTTTCTATTTAATTCTTAATAATCACTAATTATAATATAATATAACGTTTTTGTTTTTTTTTTCAAATTTCTCTTACTTTGTTTTATATATATATTTTTTTTTTGTGTTCATTACTTTTAATATGACAATTGTTGAGTTTTTGCACCTGTAGTTGTTTTGATTGATTTATAAATTGAATTTTACATTAATATATAAAAGTGACTAAATAAAATTCTCTTTTGTATCATTTAGGAATTTTTTTAAAAAAAAACACTTTTACTATATTATTTGTTTTTCTGTTGGTTTCATCTAAATTCTTCTTGCGAAGTAGAAATTAACGCTGGTTGGTAAGGTAATACAATTGATTGTAACTATTTAAATTCTTTCTAGATCTAGTATTAAGTATTCCTTTCTCTTTTTGTTTTCTTTCTTTAATATCACACTGATCACTACACTTTATTTTGATGATTATGAGGTTATGTATGGAGACTGCCGGAACAATTCAGCCAATAGACTTCAGGGGATTATGGCCAGGGTATGCTCAGCCCAATAAAAATGGATTTTTGTGAGCTGTAGTCTTTCCGATAGTGGATATTTCGCAGATGTAGGTTTAGGGATAACAGCCTACCCTGTCTATATAGACTTCCGGGTATTAAGTATATTTACAACCTTAATCAGTTGTAGTTGCCAAATGGATTTTTGCCTCGTTTGCAGGACTATTTAAAAAAATATAAACTTTAAGTTTACCTCAAAAAGAATTTGAACAAGAAGGTTGTCTGATTTTGCCTGCCTCATAAATAACCCTACCTTATTAAAATATATTATTTAAAAACACGAGTTACAACTTTAAATTAAATGTTTCTTTTGCATTAATTTTAATTATATATTTTAATAAAGTAAAGAAATTTATAATCTGACACATAAAAACTTACTTTTTCAAATAATTATTAGTGACTTTGAAAACTTTATTTTCTCTGGAGCTCTTATGAAGTTTCTGGTCAACAAAAATTTAAAATCGGACCAAAGACTATAAATATATAAAGATGTTGCCCTGCCATACATTGTACTGTCAGTGCCAAATTTGTCGATGGCAAAACTACTACTGCCACTTATTGTACTCAGAAAACATTATACTCAGAGAACGTACTATTTTCCATTCAGTCGTCGTTGAACAAGCGATGTGAACACATGCGGATGATTATTGTCATTTTTTTTTCAGAAATTTATTAAGCATTGTTGTTGCTTCTTGTTGGACGAAGCATAGCAAACACACGCGATTCAATTACAATTGAACACGAAAAATAAAAAACTGCTTTAAATGAACTTATTTTTGTTTTTTCTCAAAATAACTGTTCTAAAAATATATTATAATATTGATAATTGTTATTTATGGTCCCTGATATTTTTTCTTAAGGTGTTTATATCTGGCAAAACTCTTTCTTTTTATACCCTTCACCATCGTGAGAAGGGTATATATAAGTTTGTCATTCCGTGTGAAATTTCCACAATATAATTTTCCGACCCTATAAAGTATATATATTCTGGATCCTTATAGATAGCGAAGTCGATTAAGCCATGTCCGTCTGTCTGTCTGTCTGTCTGGATGTTGAAATCAGTTTTGTGAAGTCCCAAGATATGTTCTGGATTCAAACCTTCAATAATTCTGTCAGAAGTGCTTTCGAGAAGTTTGCTATTTAAAATCAGCAAAATCGGTTTAGGTTAACCAGAGTTATGAACCAATATGTGAGACCACCTCCATAAAAATTTGATATTTTTCGTCCATTTTATTGCAATATTTTGAAATATATTGCAGATAATACCATGAAATTTTGTATACGTTGTTTGTACTCTAAAAGAAGAAAGTGTGCGGAAAATAGTAGAAATCGGTCCATGATTTCTCATACCCCCCATACAAATATATATATTCCCGAAATATGGCTTAATGATAAATAAATGCCTATAAAATTGGAATATCAAGACAAAATTCAGCAAAAATAAGTTTTATACAAAAAGAAATCACAAACCGAAATTTTTTTTAGTTCGGTCCATATTTGACCATAGACCCCATATAAAGTCCACTTACAAAATTCACTTAAATACGCATAAAACAGATATAAATAATGTTAAACGGCTAAAATTTGACATAAATACTCTTTATAGGCAAATAAATTATTGTACCAAATTTTATGGTGATCGGTCCAGAAATGGTCATAGCCCCCATACAAAAATCTTCCCGAAATATTGCTCAATTATACATAAATGCCTATAAAATTGGAATATCAAGACAAAATTCAGCAAAACTAAGTTTTGTGCAAAAAGAAATCGCAAAACGAAATTTTTTTTAGTTCGGTCCATATTTGGCCATAGACCCCATATAAAGTCCACTTCCAAAATTCACTTAAATGCGTATAAAACAGATATTAATAATGTTAAACGGCTAAAATTTTACATAAATACTCTTTATAGGCAAATAAATTATTGTACCAAATTTTATGGTGATCGGCCCAGAAATGGTCATAGCCCCCATACAAAAATCTTCCCGAAATATTGCTCAATTATACATAAATGCCTATAAAATTGGAATATCAAGACAAAATTCAGCAAAACTAAGTTTTGTGCAAAAAGAAATCGCAAAACGAAATTTTTTTTAGTTCGGTCCATATTTGGCCATAGACCCCATATAAAGTCCACTTCCAAAATTCACTTAAATGCGTATAAAACAGATATTAATAATGTTAAACGGCTAAAATTTTACATAAATACTCTTTATAGGCAAATAAATTGTTGTACTAAATTTTATGGTGGTCGGCCCACAACTGGTCATAGCTCCCATACAAGGACCACATCTGAAAAAGACATTTTTCCCTATATATATTGTATAAATATCGTTACCGACTCAAAACTTTGTACAGATCATGTACATATATACAAAAATCATTCCACACAATTTTGTTAATTTCGGTCTATTTTTAACCGTATGCCCCATATAAAGCCCTCTTCGGAAAATCCCTTTAATACTCATAAATCGCTTATAAATAAGGGTACCAATCCAAAATTTTGCACGGATCATTTACATACATGCCTAAATCTAACTGCTGGATTTTGAGAATATCGGTCCATATTTCTATATCCCCCACATAAGGTCCACTACCGAAATCCACGTTAATACTAATATATATCTTAAATATACCGTTATTACGTTGAAATTCTACGTGAAATATCCCCATATGCATGAAAATAACTGTTCCAAAATTTAAGAAGATCGGCCCATAATTTGTCATACTTGCCATATAGAAGCATTTCCAAAAACAAATAAATTCGGGTCAAAAAATATTCTTTTCGGATTTAACCCATATTCGGTCCATATTTTATAATCATGATATATATCGTTGGAAAGCTAATTTTAATACCTTTTATTTAATGTATTACAAATTATCAGACACCCAGTAGTTCCCGAGATATAGGCCTATATATTTTCAACTTTAAGGGCCCGCCCCCTCGAAAATAGGCGTGGCCGCCAAAAAAAATTTTTTTTGCTGGTATCTCTTGTAAAATCCCTATTTGTTTTTTTTTTTTTTTAACAAAATCACTAAAACCGAATTGTACCCCTTTTTTATACTCTGTTTGTTAAATTACACTGATGATTATTATGAACATCAGACAGACTCTATAAATTATGGTAAGAATTGGTAATTAAATCAATTAAAAATGGTAAAAATTAGACACCATTTGAAAATATTTTACATAAATTATGTTGGTCGTAAAATTGTCTTTCAAACAATATATCAAATACTAATAAAATTTGCACTAAGACTGAATAGAAAACACAGAATTAGGATATTCTAGTCTAGTGTCGTTTCTGTATTTCTTATTACGCTTAGGTGAAGGGTATTTGAGATTCGGCACAGCCGAATATAGCACTCTTACTTGTTTTTCTTATTTTTAGCGTTTGACAATATGTTTGCTGGGAAAATTCTCTCACCAATACATCTTCATTTTTGAGTACCACTGATATACACACATATGTATGTACATACATATATTGCCGAATCAAAATACAGTGCGAACTCGATTACTGCAACTCTCGTTATGCGCAACAACTCGATTAACGCAACACCTGAATCAAATGCATTGTAGACTCAGTCAACGCAACTTTTTAAAAAACTTACCTCAATAAACGCAACTATTTTTTTAACTCTATTTTTTTGTTATCTGGATAGTTTTTGCATTATTTTACAGTTATTTATTGGAATAGTTTTCATAAAAAACTGACAAGCAGCACGTGTCTGTTGTTTTTTTTATCAGTTTGAGTAGATGAAGAAAGGGGGTTTGATATCGATGAAAATGAAAGGGGGTTTGAAATTCGATGAAAATAAAAGGGGGTTTGATATTTGGTAACGATGAAAATGAAAGGGGATTTGATTTTTACGATGAAAACGAAAGGGGATTTGATTTTTACTCAAAATTTACGAAGAAAATGAAAGGGGATTTGATTTTTATACGATGAAAACGAAAGGGGATTTGATTTTTACAAAATTTTCCATTGTTTTAAAAAATTCTTATCGCACACATTTTTTTTCCACGGTGATTCCTCTTTGCTGTTTTCATGTTTTAAAAAATTCTTATCGCACACATTTTTTTTCCACGGTGATTCCTCTTTGCTGTTATTTTCACGTCTATAGAAAAAATTTTTAAATGTTAAAAAATTATTTATCAAAGAAAATGAGATGAATGGTGGAAGAATAAATCTTAAATCGAGTAAGACATCCGGCACAATTTTTAAAGAAAGACTATTTACACAGTTTCCATTGTGATTTTAGAAAATAAGATATACTTGTCTGGAATTATAGACGGCGACAACACCACATATTGTTTGGTTTTAGGTCTAGAATCGAGTAAGACATCCGGCACAATTTTTAAAGAAAGACTATTTACACAGTTTCCATTGTGATTTTTGAAAATAAGATATACTTGTCTGGAATTATAGACGGCGACAACACCACATATTGTTTAGTTTCTGAAAAAAAAAAAATGATAAAACATATCCGGATTTATAGACGTTGACGAATCCTCATATCACAAGATACTTATAATAAACTAATATGCATAAATACTGAGTTTTAAAACAGTAACTATTCAGTAAAAGTCAAACATTCAATTGAAATTCAAAGAAATATGACCTCCACAATGACGAACCGGGATATTTTAGCCGCCTTCAACAAATTGAGGGGCAAACCATACTGCTCCGTAAAGGATATGGATTCTTATTTGGACACTATGCCATCAACATCAAGATTCGCTAAAGGTACGATGGAGGTTAATAAGGAAAGCGGAGCTGGATTTATATGCGAAGTTTGTTACAATGTATTTACTACATTAAGTAAACTGCACAAACATAAGCTCGTGCACCAAAAAAGCATGAAGAAGAGTTGCAACATCTTTTACTGTAAGCATTGTGGAGATGAGTTCACAAATAAAATGGATTTAAAAAATCATAAGGCTATCCATGTCGGGATAACAAGTTTAAATTGTGAAATTTGTGATAGAGGTTTTAAAACTCACAAGGGCTTTGAAAACCACAAAAAAACGCATCAAAATAAAATTAATTGTTCCAGCTGTCAAATTGATGTTGGAAGATTAGATTGGGGACATCATCTTCGTTCAAGGCATCACAAGGAAAGTTTGGGTGTAGTGAGAGATTTCACTAAAAACATCAAAATAAGATCCAGCGACTTCATGGAACGAATTGAAGTCTACACATACTCAAACCCGAAGTTAGAGAACCTATTTGTGGAAGAATTTTTTGAAGCTGCAGAAGAGGAAGTAATGGAAATATTGGAAGAGTCCTTGGCGAAGCAAATTAATTTTAAATGTAATTTTGAGCTTCAATGCCTTTACATAAAAAAAGCAGAGGATACAGAGAAACTTGAGATTATGTCGCATGTGACTAAAATGGTGGCTGTAAACCGTTCTCATGGCTTACGAGATATTTATTTGGAAAAGGCAGATGACATTAAAACTATAATGTCAGAGTTCCAAGAACGGGATAGTGGATGGGCTCTACTACAAATATCCAACTTGAACATCAACATTAACAAGCACAATATAGTTCGAGGATCGAGTTACATAAATATGCCATATAAATTGAGCAAATTAAATGCTTGCCTCAATATAAAAAATAATGATATATATTGCTTTAAATGGTGCATAGTAGCAGCATTGAAAAATCCAAACAACCCCCAAAAAGCTACTATGTGTTCCTCATACAATATTGATAATATTGAGAGAGATGTTATAAAAATTAATGAAGTAGAAATTAATTTCTCAAACATCAAATTTCCAATTGATGTAAAAGATATAAATATCTTTGAATCACAAAATCCTTACATTAGTATAAATGTATTTGGATTTGATGTGAAAGGGAACCAAATAATTGGACCATACAGAGTATGCGAGAAATATAGGACAATTCACATCAGCCTACTGCTGTTGGAGAACGAGGATTGTAGTAAGAGGCATTATGTTCTCATTAAAGATTTATCACGGTACGTTAAAATATTTAATACATTTTTTGAATTATTTATTTATATTTAAAATTTAATATTTTGTTCTTTCAGGTTTTTGAGATCATCGTTAAGCAATAGCAAAAACAGCATTCACTTTTGCATGACGTGTCTTACTTACTCCAAAGATCCAGAAATGTCAACAAGACATAAAGATGGATGCTCTAAAATGGTTACTACAATGCCGGCGTACGAAGATAAGTATATCGAATTCAAAAATAGAATTAATACTTTAGAAGTGCCATTCGTTGTCTACGCAGACTTCGAATGTCTATTACAAAAAATTAATAGTAGGATTAGCTCTAAGACACTAAATGAACAGAAACACATCCCCTGTTCATTTAGTTATTATATTAAGTGTAGTTATAATGATAGATATTCAAAATCATTCACTTATAGTGGATTAGATAGCCCCCAAGTATTTGTTAGGGAATTGTTGAAAGACACAAAAGAAATTTTCAAAAATTATTTAAATAAAGTAGTTCCAATGAAAGCACTTACAAATGAAGAAAATGAGGAATTTAGAATTTGTGTAGACTGTAACCTTTGTGGAAAACCGTTGGGTGATGACAGAGTTCGTGACCATTGTCATTTAACTGGTCGCTATCGATCTGCCCTTCACAACCATTGTCACATTAATTTTAAAATTAAAAAATTCATACCAGTGTTTTTCCACAATTTATCATCCTATGACAGTCATTTGTTTATAAAAGAATTAGGTAAAGCTGAGGGTACCATAGAAATAATTCCTATAAATAAGGAAACTTATATTTCCATTACAAAAAATGTATCAATAGAAAATGATAGTTTTCAGTTGAGGTTTGTAGACTCATTTAGGTTTATGGCATCAAGTTTAGACGCTTTATCTTCAAATTTAGCTTCTGATGATTTTAAAATCATTAAGAAATATTTCCCAAATGATGGTGAGTTTGACTTAATAAGAAGAAAGGGAATATTCCCATACTCTTATATTGACTCATTTTCAAAACTTTCTGAAGGAAATCTCCCTGAACGGGAAGAATTTAGAAATTTGTTGACGAATCAAGAGTGCAAAGTCGAAGATTACCAACATGCTAAAAAAGTATGGGAAACATTTAATTGTAAAACACTGTTAGAATATACAGAATTGTATGTTAAAAGTGATACACTTATTTTAGCAGACATTTTTGAAAATTTCAGAAAGATTTGTAAAAGCATTTATGGTTTGGATCCTTGTCATTATTATACAGCACCAGGCTTATCCTGGGATGCTATGTTGAAATCAACAAAAATACGTTTAGAACTTATAACTGATGTTGATATGTATAATATGATCAAAACTGGTATTAGAGGAGGGCTTGTCCAATGTTCATTAAGACATTCTGTGGCCAATAATAAGTATATGCATGATTATGATAGAACAAAGCCCTCACAATATCTAATGTACTTGGATGCAAATAACTTGTATGGATGGGCAATGTCGCAATACCTACCATATTCGGATTTTGTTTGGTTAAGTAATGAAGAAATAATTTCACTTAATGTAAATTGTCTTGAAGATGAGTCCAGTGAGGGTTATATCTTGGAAGTTGATTTAGATTATCCTACTGGACTACATGACCTACACAATGATTTACCATTCTGTCCTCAAAATAAAGTAGTTCCTCCCATGAGAAATGAAAAGTTGATAGCAGATTTAACTAATAAAAAAAATTATGCTATACATTATAGAGTGTTGAAACAATGTATAGCAAATGGTATGATTTTGAAAAAAATCCATAGAGTTATAAAATTTAAACAGGCTCCATGGTTAAAGTCATACATCGACTTAAATACTTTTCATAGGACTAAAGCGACAAATACATTCGAAAAAGATTTCTTTAAGTTACTAAATAATGCAGTTTATGGCAAGACCATGGAGAATGTAGAAAAAAGAAAGAGTGTTTATATTGTAACACAGTGGGAATCGGACAGAAGAAATCATAAAGAAGCAAGAGCTCATATTGCTCAATTGAATTTTCATAGTCTGTCTAGGTTTGGAGATGATATGTTTGCCGTACAACTTAAACGAGTCAACATTAAATGTAATAAACCAATGTACTTAGGTTTTACTGTATTAGAACTTTCAAAATGGAAAATGTACGAATTTCACTATGGCTATATGAAACCCAAATTTAATAGTAGACTTCATTTAAATTACATGGATACAGATTCATTTATATATATCATTAGAACAGAAGATTTCTATAAGGATATCTCAAATGATGTACTTCAACATTTTGATACTTCAGATTATAGCCCTCAAAATAAATTTAATTTACCAATTGTAAATAAAAAAGTTTTGGAAATGATGAAGGATGAAAACTGTGGAGTAATTATGAGAGAATTTGTAGGTTTAAGGGCGAAAATGTACTCAATTAGGAATGAAGATAATGGAGAAATTAAAAAATCTAAGGGTGTGAAAAAAATGGCATTAGATAGAATAACATTAGTCGATTATAAAAAGTGTTTGTATTCCAAAAATGTGCACAGTGATTCAATGTATACATTTCGAGCGTACTGCCATCAAATATATACTCAAAAAATAGAAAAAGTAGTTTTAAGTCACAATGATAACAAGAGATATATAAAGTTCGATGGTATTCAGACATATGTTTGGGGGCATTATAAGTTAAAAGAAAATGATTTTGAATTAGAAGATATTGCAGAATATTTAATAGAGGACACGAATAATGTAGAATCAAACATTACTGAAAATTCAGTAACGAACTGGTATAATGATGGAAATGATCAAATTTTCTTAAATATAAATTCAAGTAATTTAAATGTAAATAATAATTATTTATTTTCTGATGATGACGATGAAATGTTTATGGATTTGAAATATTAGGATAAAATATGGATATTTTAAGAATTAAAAAAATAAAACACATGTGATATTATAACAAATTTATTTATTGTTATATAATTTTAAGTTTAAAGATAATATTGTTAAATAAATCTACAATTAAAAATATTGAAATTAATATGTTTTATTCATTGCGTTAAACAATTTTTTTGACTGAAGCTGTAAGCGGTGAGTATTCGATTAAACGATCGTGTATGAGTAAACAGTATGCAGATGTATTAGCCGCTACTATTTTATCTGTAGAAAACTCAACTTTTATATCAATTGGGCCTGTTGTTACTGCTTCATTTTAATGACTGACATCAATCACAATTATAGGTGCTTTTTCCTTAAATTCTTCAGCTGAGAGGAGTGGTTGAGCCTCCCTCATATAGAAATTTTGTTGAAACTTAACATACATATCATATAGAATGGCAAAACGTTGATTATCACATTTAACATTTAAGTCATCATAGGGATATGAGTCTGAATTTAAATGTACTTTAATATTGTTAAGATTTGAATGGGTAAGCTTGTTGTTATGTATAAAAGCAATTAGTACAAAACGTGGACGTTCTCTGTTTGCAGCTAGTTTTACATTCCAAATATGATTTTGTGATGCTGATAGTTGAGGATGGTAGTGGCAATCCCAACTACGAAATGCTATTGGCAACACATTTCCACTATTAATAATTTTTATTGTGTTCAGTTTAGCATAATCCGAAAGTTTTACATGCGGAATTCTCCAACTAATATTTTGAATTGTAATTTTTGGTTTTTCAGTAGGTTGATTAGAATTTACAATATTATCATCATTTTTGGTACGTAATAATATTAATTCATGTTTACAATTTAACATAATTTTATTATAATCCTCAGCAAATCCTAATAATGATTTAAGCGGGACATAAAAGTTGAAAAATCCTTCACCAACATCGATGTCTTTATCATAAGACCAGCTTGCATTCCCCATCATAATACTTTCGCTGTCATTTAGGGATAGATAATTTTTAATTGTGCTAGAAACACCCAAATGTCGAGTGCGATCTATTTCGACGCCATTAAGCTCATAACGAATCTCCTCAAATAAATTGGGTACAAAGTTATTTTTCAATTTAAAGTTTTTCGATTTTAGACCACTTGTAGCATCTAACACAGTACCTTCAATATACAAAAAGCTTTCACTCGGTAAAACATATAAATCTTGATTTTGTATTGAAATACGAATTTCATCATTATTATTAAATGATTGAATATACGGTGTATATGTATGATAATCTTTTTTTATGATTCTTTCATCCATCATTGGTTTTTCTAAAACATTAATTATGTCAGTCATTATTCTTTAAAATAAAATTCAAGGATTTTAGGAATTGTTTATTTGCTTCGCTCAGTTTTGATGTGTTTAAGGTTGTTCTTGCTGATGCAGTGTTCAACACACTAATGTCTCTCCTCATTCTATCAACAACGTTTTTATTGTATATAATCATTATTGTTTGGGTCGTAAATGAAGACGAAGAGTAATATTTTCACCACGAAAATTTATAAGCTCACTATTTTGATCTACAATACTGACCGCAATAGAACTGATCTCCTTGGTGTTTAGTGGTAAATAGATTAAGTTTCGTGGAATTTCGTCCATTTTATATCCTGGGGAAACACTTATTCCAAATTCATGAATTGTATGTGCCCTTTCTCCATTTATATAAGATCCAACAGCGATATTACAATCAATACGTATTGTATTCACTTTGAGAATATTTACAGGTAGTTCAGAGAGATTATTGGAACCCCCGTTTAAAGTTTTTTTGTTAAAACCCATTAACTTTCCAATTGTTCTTTTTTTATTGAAATATATTGAATCATGAGAAGTAGTTATTTCAACTCTCATTGTATTGTTGTTGGCTTCTATTTTAATCGATTTTTCACCATTAGTCAAACGCTCATATTCACTTTCTAAATAATCTGCAATATCTTCCAGCTCATAGGAACCAATAAGAATTTCAATAATGTTATCCCCAATATGAAACAAATTATTATCCTCATCGACATTGGGTATGCTATTATATGTATGAAAATCTATAAGTGAGCATTCATAGTCCTCTTCCAATGCTATGGGTGGAAAATAATTTGCAGTTAAAATTGACGAGTTTCCGTTCAAAGTTAATGTAATAGACATATTGAATACTAAAAATGGAATGAATAAAAACATATACATTTTTTTTTTTTTTTTTAAATATATTTTCTTTATTTATAAACTTAATAGATATAAGAAATTTATTACAATATTTCGTTTTTATTAATCCAAGAGTTGTGATCATTTGTAAATCCCAACCATTTAACAAATGCACGATTATTTTTTATTCTTATAACCTTTTCCACAAGATACGTATTTGGATATCTGGTTGGTAGTAGCTCCTCTTCATAGAATCCACCTTTAATAGGATTTCCCATATAGTCTTCTAAAATATATGTCGTTGGATATGTAATTTTAATATGTTTGATTTTAAATATTTCTGTTGTCCAATTTGGAGTATACCCTTTTTCAAAACAATGTTTATATTTGCTAATGCGTACATTGTCACCAATATTAAACTTGTTTTTCTTAAATATTTTTATATGGTTATAAACGGTATTTAATAATAATTGCTCATTAGAAGGTTTTACGTCAATAGGAGCCATTTTGATAACTCGATGGATTTTTTTGTTATAATCACTAATTAGTTTTTCATACAAATCAACCCAATGATATGAGCCATTGTAACTGAATTCTTTCCACATCATACCTTTCAGAGTTCTGTTAAATCGTTCTACAATTGAGGCTTTCATAATGCTGTAAGTAGAATAGTGATTAATTTTATATTTTGTCATTAGGTTTTTGAATAAGTTGTTGAAAAATTCTTTTCCATCATCTGTTTGCAAATTTTTTGGTATACGGCCTAAATTAAATATGTCATTCATAGCATTTGTAACATCTATAGCCGTTTTAGATTTTAGTGGTCGAATCCAACCAAATTTTGAAAAGGTATCGATGACTGTTAATAAATATTTAAATCCTTTATTATACGTAGAGTAATTTCCCATTTCAACTAAATCCGCTTGCCATAAATCATCAATACCCTTCATTATTACTCTCCGTCGTTTAAAATTTTTCCTTGCTTGGGAATGAAGCTCATTAACCAACTCTCGTTTTTCATCCATACTTGAATTATATTAATATTTTATTTTATATTTCTTTTTTATTGGATCTGTACTGCTTGGCGGTTCACTTTTTGTAATTATTGACGTAAAAACAAAATTCTCCAGTCTTTGTACTTTCTCTAACAGTGTTTCGATTTGTTCACTAAAATGTAATTTTAAAGACATTTCTCTATGAGATATCATGTTTTGCATTGAATTATCAATATTATTAAGTTTTCCATCAAGTTTTTTATATTCTTGTTTAATCAATGTTGTTAAATCTTGTTGCAATTGTCTGATTTCTGTTCCCAAGTAATGTTTATTAACAGCGTCTTTTTCTTGTGTAGGAAACGAAACATTTGTGATCCTTTTGTTTTGAACATTAATGTTATTATTTTTATCCAACACAAGTCCAACAACTTGACGAATTTTTCTTTTATTTTTTTCATTTTTTATAAAATTGGTTTGACTCTTTGAGTGATGACCAAATTTATCAACAGGCATATTTTGTTATCCTTCCACTATTTATTTATGATTATTGCTTTCTACGCAATAATATTTGCTTCTTGCAATTCCTCTAAAATTGAATTAATTTCATTGCAATGATTATTGTGTCCCGCGCCTTCCGATGCAACCAATAGTCTCAGTCGATCTACTAATTCATTAGGATCGTTCCAGTATATATAGTTGGGTCTTTCATTATTGACTTTCATAATCATTCCGTTTCCTTTATGCGTTTGTGATCTTAATGATCTTTTTGGTGTTATAGAAATTTCATCCTTAAACAATTTTTTTATAATAGTGTTGTACTTTTTGCTCTTAGTGCCCTTAATTTGATTTTTGGAATTAAATTCTCTTTTGTGCGCATTGGTTTTAATCAAAATATTTTTATAAATATCCAACTCATATGGTTCATAATTTGTTGGTTCTTCATGAAACAATAATTGAATCAAGCCTGGTGTAATTGCCCAATTTTGATTTCCAATGTTAATTTTTTCTTCATTTATTTCTATATCACTATTACCAAACTTCCAAATATTATATGAGTTTTTATGTGGACCATATGTTGTATTAAGCAATTTATTTTTCTGCAGTAATGCTAAGTCAATAACATTAGATGAATTATTAGTTGACTTAAATGTCGAATCTACACTGTTTGTATCGTTACTGTTTTCATCATCTTTAAGTTGTATGTCTTTCTTAGGAGTACTCATTTCTACTTTAGACAACATATTATTGAAATCGAAAGAATTGTCTTGAGTGTAAATATTTTCTGCTTTAGGTTTATCATATTGAGTGTTGTTATTTTTCACAAGTTCTCTTAATGGTTCAGTTATTGGCTTAAATGTTTTTGCTAATCTCTCGTCGTTTTCAGTTTCACCAACTTTTAAACTTCGATATTTTTGTTTTAAAACAGACCGAGTCTTTATTAATTCTTTAAGTAGTTGTTCATTTATCTTAATATAGCTCTGGGAGATCAGATCAATACCGTTGCTTGCAAGTTAATAATAGTAATAATGGTAAAACTGTTTTGCAAATTCTTTTTATTCAACTATTATCTGCTTTGGATCAACTTTCAACAGCTCATGACCAGCTTTCAACAGCTCATGAACGGCTTTGAACAGCTCATGAACGGCTTTGAACAGCTCATGAACAGCTCATGAACAGCTTTGAACAGCTCATGAACAGCTTTGAACAGCTCATGAACAGCTTTGAACAGCTCATGAACAGCTTTGAACAGCTCATGAACAGCTTTCAACGGCTCATGAACAGCTTTGAACAGCTCATGAACAGCTTTGAACAGCTCATGAACAGCTTTGAACAGCTCATGAACAGCATTTATAATTGAATAAAGTTATCAAAACATTTTCTATATCTTCCACCATTCATCTCATTATCTTTGCTAATTACTAAAAAGCCAAATTTGTCTTGCAAACATTCACGACACATATCATAAAATTTTTCAAATGCCATATCTGTTCCAACGTGATCATTATAAACATGACGCATATTTAATTCATCCTGTTTGAACATAATTATCATATTTGCATTGTCTCGAATCAAATGTTTAGGAATTCTTGTATATGTTTGACATAAGTAAAAAGAATCAACATTTCTGTGGCGACCCATACAAAAATATGATCGTATATTATTTTGTTTCTCGCAAGTAACATCATCGAATATCATTAGTGAATTATTTTTGGCTTCATCAGGCGGTATAACACTCTCATTATCACTAAATGTAAAATATCCCATCCCTGTTATAGGTGCCATGAGTTTTTCCAAGTACTGATATTTTGGTTGATAGAGCGATTTTGAATATAAATATATGTTCTCAAATTTTAAACCATTCGGACTTTCAATGAGACTAAGCATAACATTAGTCTTCCCACAATTAGATGGACCAACAATTAGAGCCCTAATGCTGTTCGGTAATAAACTACTATGACGTAGTTTTGTGTTTGCATCAGTAGAAAAGTCTATGTTTCTCACGGAAATATTTTTGTCTTGTTTTATTAAACGCATTTTGGTAACTAATAATTTTTTTTTGTTTGTCAAAGTATATATATAAGATGTTACACATTAATATTTTATTCATTTCAAAAAAAGTTATGAGAGGACAAGGTATATTAAATAATTTAATCGACGTTTTACCAATAGAGCTTCATATACCAGGATATAAATTTTGTGGACCAGGAACAAAACTAAAAAAACGTTTAGCTAGAGGAGATAAAGGTATTAATCCATTAGATTCTGCTTGTAGAGAACATGATATAGCTTATTCACAAAGTAATGATTCAACCGAACGCAATCAAGCTGACAAAATATTAACTGAAAGAGCTTGGGAAAGAGTTTTAGCAAAAGATAGTAGTATTGGTGAAAAGACAAGTGCATATATAGTGACCAATGCAATGAAGACAAAAACAAAATTTGGTATGGGACTCCAAAACAAAAAACAGCTCTGTAATAAAAAACTGTTTTTGAAAACTATTAAAACTGCTACCAATATGTTGAAGAAAGAGAAACCTCAGGATATACAAGATGCTATTAAAATTGCTCACAAAGTTATTAATAAATCATTTAAAGGAAATAAACATGTCATTGTTCCACGGATTATAAAACTTCCCAAAACTGGAGGATTCTTACCACTTATTCCAATTTTAACTGCACTTGGAGCATTAGGCAGTATAACTTCGGGAGCTACATCAATTGCAAAAGCTGTTACCGCTGCTAAAAATGCTAAGAAAAAATTAGATGCATCTACACGTCACAATAAAGCAATGGAATCTATTGCTATGGGAAAAGGACTATATCTTAAACCATACAAGAGAGGTTATGGTATAATTTGTAAAAATTCAAAAAACTATTAAATATGCTACCCAACAGACCACTTACAGATGCAGATATCATGAAGTTTGCTAATAGAAATATTCCTAATTTTAGAGGCGTATTTATGCGAGATATGCTTCCAAAACAACCTAAACAAGCAGAGTGTGGAATAGTTAATTTGGATTCTTCAACTGGTAGTGGCACTCATTGGGTAGCATATTATAAAAACAATAATGATTTGGAATATTTTGATAGTTTTGGAAATTTACAACCACCGTTAGAAATCATAAAATATTTGGGTAAAAACATCAAATACAATCATAAGCGAAAACAACAATATAATACATTTAATTGTGGACACTTGTGTTTAGAATTTCTATATAAAAAAAATAAAATAAATAAATAAATACAAACAAAAGTCTTTTAAAAATGCTTTTTATTTAATTTTCATATATTATAAAAGTATTTTGATAATAAATAATATTTTTTTATTAAGTCTTCAACCATTTTCTTTTGCTTTTCAAAGTTTATTTCATATCGTTCAGGAATCACTTCAGCATATTCTTGTAAGCAACTTATAAATCCACATTTATTATGTAGTATATCATCATTTTTTTCACTTTCATCTATTAACTTTAGAAAATGTTTGATTAATTCCAGATGCTCTAAAAAAATATATCCATCAAAATCCTTTAAAAATTGTACAATATTTATGCGAGACATCATTTCAAAACAGCTATGCTAATAAGAATAGTAAATTTTAAAATTTGTTCTATCTTTATATATATTTCTATTATTATAATTATTATTATTATTTTATAAAATACTATATTCTAATAGATAATTAATGTTTCGCTTTTTTACTACTTCCCCAACCAAAGTAGGGTTGTGCGTTGGGGATAAACATCTGATCATCGTCATCTGCTTCTATAGAATTTCCATATTCAGCAATCTCTTCTAATTCAATGATATAGTTCCCAGTTATTATATCCGTCTTTTTGCTCAACAGAAATTGCTCCTCAGAGATCCCCTCAATAGCAGCATCTTCCAAAGCGTTATATCTTTTTGGAAGATATAGCATCCACTCCTCTAACTCCGCTATCACAACATTTCCATATTTGTTGTTGTGACGAAACATCCTAAGAACCTTATACGGCTTACCAGTTTCAATATCCTTTACGGAGCAGTATGGTTTGCTCCTCAATTTGTTGAAGGCGGCTAAAATATCCCGCTTCGTCATTGTGGAGGTCATATTTCTTTGAATTTCAATTGAATGTTTGACTTTTACTGAATAGTTACTTTTTTAAAACTCAGTATTTATGCATATTACTTTATTATAAGTATCTTGTGATATGAGGATTCGTCAACGTCTATAAATCCGGATATGTTTTATCATTTTTTTTTTTTTTTTTTTTCCATAAACTAAACAATATGTGGTGTTGTCGCCGTCTATAATTCCAGACAAGTATATCTTATTTTCAAAAATCACAATGGAAACTGTGTAAATAGTCTTTCTTTAAAAATTGTGCCGGATGTCTTACTCGATTCTAGACCTAAAACCAAACAATATGTGGTGTTGTCGCCGTCTATAATTCCAGACAAGTATATCTTATTTTCAAAAATCACAATGGAAACTGTGTAAATAGTCTTTCTTTAAAAATTGTGCCGGATGTCTTACTCGATTTAAGATTTATTCTTCCACCATTCATCTCATTTTCTTTGATAAATAATTTTTTAACATTTAAAAAATTTTTCTATAGACATGAAAATAACAGCAAAGAGGAATCACCGTGGAAAAAAAATGTGTGCGATAAGAATTTTTTAAAACAATGGAAAATTTTGTAAAAATCAAATCCCCTTTCGTTTTCATCGTATAAAAATCAAATCCCCTTTCATTTTCTTCGTAAATTTTGAGTAAAAATCAAATCCCCTTTCGTTTTCATCGTAAAAATCAAATCCCCTTTCATTTTCATCGTTACCAAATATCAAACCCCCTTTCATTTTCATCGAATTTCAAACCCCCTTTCATTTTCATCGATATCAAACCCCCTTTCTTCATCTACTAGTTTGGTAAAAAGATTGTCGCGATCAGTCACAGTATTAAAAGCGTATAAAAATGGTGAAGGTAACAAAGTGCAGTAGGTTAATTTACTGCACTTTGTTACCTTCACCATTTTTATACGCTTTTAATTCAACAAAAGAGTGAAATTTTGAATAAACTTGAAAAAAATATATCGGTCAAAGCATTATGCCAGGAATACAATATGCACAAATCAACAATAACCAGAATTAAGCAAAATAAATCAAAATTAATTAAATTTGTTACAAATGCTGAATCCGGCCCAGGAAAGCGTATAGTAATTAGAGCCTGTGAGTATCCAGTAATCGAAAAAGCTCTGTATAAATGCTTTTTAAAACAAAGAGATTTAAATTTGCCTGTTTCGTCTGAAATCTTAAAGTCAAAGGCTATTCAGCTACATAACAAAATTAATGAAAGTCGTGGTGATTTTCATGCAAGCAACGGATGGTCTTCAAATCTAATGGACTTCCAAAGATGGCGTCATTGCTACTGGACAATGCACCCTGCCATCTTGAGGATAACGAATTAAAAAGTGATGACGGATTAATAATAGTCATGTGTTTTCCACCAAATTGTACAGCTCTTATTCAGTCAATGGATCAAACATAACAAAGTTGTACTATAAGAAAAGCCTATTAGCGCATTTAATTGGAAGTAAAGGCTAAAATATTGAAGAAAAAATTAAGGCTTTTACTTTACGTAATGCAGTTTGTCTCCTTTCAAATGCAATTATTACACCACTGAGTGTAATAATAAGTCGAAAGAGAAAATTCATTATTGTTATCTGTCTCCGACTATTTTCAAGAAATTATGCCAGAGGAAGCAATTTCTAATGATGAAATCAATGAATGGATATTTGAAAATGATGATAACGGATCGAACTATTGTTGTGAAAATGTAGATGATAGTTCTGATGAAAATGTCGTTGAAATTCTAAAACTTTCCAGAATTACCCATCAGACTGCTATTGATTCATATAACAATTGCATTTAATGGGCTGAAAGAAATGGATCTTAAAGATATTCTTGTGCTTCAAAATCATCGCGAATCTGCTGTGCAGATAAATATATCAGCCAAAAAACACAGTCAAAAATTTCTGATTTTTTTAAAAAGTTAATATGTTTCAGATGTTTTAGAAAATTATATCTATATATATCGAGCCATAACCGCCGAAAAAATGTATCCCACAAACTCAAAATTTTACAGGGGAAGGTTTTTTTTAAATAAAATCAGTTTGAATAAAGCCATTATTTTAAAATTTATAATGTAAATATTGTTTTGTGTAATACATTTAATTTTAATAATTTTAAATGATGTTGAACTATCGATTTCGATTAAAAAACAACAATCGATTATGGTGTGGGATACATTATTTTGGCGGTTATGGCTCGATATTTTGGTTTTAAGTTAGCATAGATTACATTTGATCTCTCAAGTATCAATATTATGAATTTTTTAAGTTTTTTTTTACTAATAAATAAAAGGTATAAGCGCATAAATATACTAAATAAATAGTTTTTTTTAATAAATATTTGAACACATATTGGAAATACGTGAAAAAAATGAGGAAAAAGCATTAACAATTTACGACTCGGTTAACGCAACTACCGCGGTTATCGCAACTGCCCGATTTTCTATTAGTTGCAGTAATCGAGTTTGTACTGTACATGCAAACTAAAAGAAGTCTTGTTTTCACAAAATGTATGTGCAAATAACCTGTAGAAAATTAAATGTTACCGTTTGTGTTATTGTAGGGTAAGAATACGTGTTCTATTGTTGTAGAAATGAAACTATATCGATTCGCACCGACATAAAAAACCTTTATTATATAAATATTTAGAATTACATATTTAGAGAGAAATAAAACTAGCAAATTATGAAAATAATCACTTAATTATTACATACATTAATTAAACACCATAATTAAATTCAAATTTACTTTGCATTTTAACGAGCCATTTTAACCAAGATCCTTTAAAAAAGTTGTTTTCATAAATACGTGCCAAAGATGGACACTGCAAAAATCCATCGGATCATGAATTTAATTTGGCAGTAGCTAAGTTATTATCTTTAAAAATGACTCAGTTTACCACATCTTAAAATTGTGCAAACGATGATGCAATGTTTTTACCTATTGAGTTTCAAACAATTTTAGAAAATACTATAAGGACTGGAAGTATATCATATAAGTATAGTATATAAAATAAAGAATGTTTTAATGAAGACGCCGATTATTTTACATCCAACTATGTGCCAATAGAATTAATATCAAGTCGATATTTTGTTGGTTACATACATATATAGCTCAACGAATATCTTGCGTTAAATGTCGTTTAGATTTAATAAACCAGCGCAAATTTTGTCATATCCTTCAGAAATGTTTGTTCATGCAAAAAATTATACAAATGATTACGAGCAATGCGTCAGTTGCACCAAAAATACAATTTATTCCTTACGGTTTGATGAGAATAACGAATGTTATAAATACAGAATGAAGATTCTTAATTACTAGTTCTTATGTTACTACGGAAGCATTCCACATGGGAAACATACAAATACAAATTATCAAGTACATATAGAAAAAATTAAAATTTTGAAACACTGATAAATAAATTTAATAAATACTAAACAAAAAAACATTCGAGTTATTACAACTTCATTCTATACAAAAATAGAGACAGAAGTTTATAATTGAACTGTCTATAAAATTATATATGGTAAGTACATACATACATAATTGAATAGTCTAAAAAATAGCATTATAATTCGGTGCGAATCGATATAGTTTTGTCTGTACAACAATAAAACACATACTCTTACCCTACAATTACACAATCGGTCACATTATTGACGAAAGTTATTTGCACAAAAATTGTAAGAAACAAAAATTCTTTTGTTAGGTTTTTATTTTATTTTTACATTTTTAATGCAATGTACAACACACACATGCACACAAACAATGATAAGTGAGAATTAAAAGATCTTATACTCAACAAGAGAACGACAGATTGTTACGCTCTTTGTTTGTGGTTCTTTCCCTTTTGTCTTCCCTCTCGTATCAGGAGGAAGCACAAAATTTTGTCAATTTTAAATACACTGCGTGCAACATCTTTATATATTTATAGTCTTTGATCGGACTCTTCTACGGTGGTTTCTGGCAAATAGACAGAGGTGTAGGATAATATGCCTTATATAGTCTTAATTTTCTTGGAATAGTCACGCTAATCCAGCACTCCATTTTTCTTTTTTTTTCAATTACAAAAAAATAAAACTTTGGTCATATGTATATTCATTTGCACCACACATGTAAAAAAAACCATGTTCCTAAAATGTTCAACCGTTAGAGAACTGCATTACCATATAACATCCAGCGATTTTATATGTTCTCCATTAATAATAGTTTACATGTCATAATATTTCTGATCATGTTTAAACATTTTTACTTTTTTTTTTTTTTTTTTGAATTAACTATAATAGAACTTTATCAAAATTTTATAAGATTAAATAATATAACGTAAATAAAACTATCAAAATTTTTAATGAAGTGAATGAAAAGAATGAAATGAATAGGATTAAAGAAATTAATGAAATAAATGAAATTATTTAAAATGATGAAATCATTTAAACCAATGAAATTTTAAAATAATTAAATCATTGAAAATAATGAAGTTATTTAAAATAATAAAATTATTTAAAATAATGAAATTATTTAAAATAATGAAATCATTTAAAATATTGAAATTATTTAAAATAATGAAATCATTGAAAATAATGAAATCATTTAAAATAATGAAATTATTTAAAATAATGAAATCATTGAAAATAATGAAATCATTAGAAACAATGAAGCTATTGAAAATAATGAAATCATTGAAAATAAAGAAGTTATTTAAAATAATGAAGTCATTGAAAATAATGAAATCATTTAAAATAATGAAATTATTTAAAATAATGAAATTATTTAAAATAATGAAATCATTCAAAATAATGAAATTATTTAAAATAATGAAATCATTGAAAATAATGAAATCATTAAAAACAATGAAACTATTGAAAATAATGAAATTATTGAAAATAAAGAAGTTATTTAAAATAATGAAATTAAAAAAATTAATAAATTGACTGAAGATTAAATATTATAACTTTATAGTCTTATGGAAGAGAATAAACATGAATAATATTACTAATCAAATAAAAGTATAAGCGGAATGTGTGAATTCTTTACCCCCATTATAAAAACCTAACTACAAAATAAAATGGTTGGACAAGCGCCCTACAGAAACGAGAT
The DNA here is from genome assembly GCA_916048285.2 of Bellardia pandia. NCBI lineage: Eukaryota > Metazoa > Arthropoda > Insecta > Diptera > Calliphoridae > Bellardia > Bellardia pandia. The sequence goes on from OU696529.1 coordinate 88,905,095, forward strand.
TAGGAAAGTATACTGAAACTCATCTGTTTTTTTTTTTTTTTTTTTTTTTTTTTTTTTTTTGCAGTTAATTATTTATTGAATCTTCATATTTGAAATGACAATAAGTATTCAAATCTTAATACTAAAAAGAAAATAATAAGCCCAGCCAGTGCTAGACAAAAATTTTTATGATACTAAAAAAATTTCACATCAGCTGATCCAGTCATCTATTTTGCGCTTGAGTTAAAGCAAGGGTATCCCTCCTTCTCAACCAAACATGGCCAGTAAAGTTAAGGATGTCTCTTGCAAGTGGGTTTGGATGGTGTTCAAGTTTGCTGACATATTTTGAGGCGTGTTTTGTAAATTCGACTTTCACCAAAGGAATGCCTAGATCTTTGTGGATTCGAGAGTTTTTAACATACCATGGAGCTGCAGTAATTGTACGTAGAATCTTATTTTGACCCCTTTGAATTTTTTCAATGTTGGATGCTGAGGCAGTACCCCATAATTGAATTCCATAACACCAGATTGGCTTTAGAATTGCATTGTACAACAAAAGTTTGCAATCCAACTTTAATGTAGAATTTCTGCCGATTAGCCAATTAATTTGCACTGCTTTTAATCTCATCTGGGTAAGTTTTGCGTCGATATGAGACTTCCAAGTTAAACGACGATCGAGGTGGATTCCGAGGTATTTGACTTCATTGTGTTGCGGGATAATTTGATTATTTATTCTGATGAACGAGCATGTATCTTTTCGCAATGTGAAAGTTATATGAATACATTTCTGTTCGTTAACCCTGATTTTCCAAAGCTCAAGCCAATTCTCTAGTTTATAAACATATTTCTGCAAGTTCTGTGATGCTATTTGATGGTCCTTATGAACGCTAATAAAGGCTGTATCGTCTGCAAAAGTTGAAGTATGTATTATGGGGTCTAACGGCATATCGGATGCATAAATCAAATATAAAGTTGGACCCAGTATGCTACCCTGGGGTACTCCTGCTTCAATTGGCTGAGCGGGGCTTAAAAAATCGCCTTCTTTGATTGTAAATTTGCGACCATATAAATAACTTTTTATAAGTTTGTGGGTGTTAGCAGGCAGAGTTAATTTAATTTTATGCATTAAACCTTCATGCCAGACTTTGTCGAACGCTTGCGACACATCAATGAAAAGGGCGGAGCAGTATTTTTTCTCTTCAAACGACTGTCTTATCACATTTACCAATCTGTGTGTTTGTTCGATGGTACTGTGTTTAGCTCTGAACCCGAATTGGTGATTTGGGATACATTGAGTGTCGTTCAGAATTGGAATCAACTTAGCCAATAACAATTTTTCAAACAGTTTTGAAATTGTCGGCAGTAGACTAATTGGCCTATATGACTCTACTTTAGTGGGGTCCTTCCCTGGCTTAGGAATCATGGTAATCATAGATACCTTCCAATCTGCAGGATAGTATTCTAGGCGTAAAATAGCATTAAAAATAAATAGGATAATTCTTTTAGCTACACGAGGTAACTCCGCAAGCATTTTGTTGCTGATTTTATCCATACCTGGAGCTTTTTTAAGATTCAGAGTACCAATAGCGCTTTGAACATCATTAAAGCTAAGTCTTAGAGGTACAGGAGGTCTAATAACGAGTGGAGGCAAATCAGATGCATTATTTGAGTTGTTTATAGTAAACACTTTTCTCAAATGATTAACAAATAAAGTCCCCTTCTCGGAATCATTTCTAGCCCAGTCACCAGTCGGATTTCGCAGAGGAGGTTTTCCTCTAACTGGTCTTTTTAAACCTCGTGCCGCCTTCCATAACGAATAGTCAGATTGTGGGGTACTATCAAGACCCTCCAAGTAAGATTTAAGTGAAGCCATTCTTTGGGTTTCTAAGAAATTTCTTAGTATATCTCTGCATACCCGTAGCCTAGCTTTCAGTTCAGGAGACCTGTGGATTTGCCACTCTCTTCTAACTCTTCTTTTTTCTGACAGGAGATGATCGAGTTCAGCGAAATAAGTTATATTTGTCCCACTTCTGCACTCAACGTCGTATGTGGAGGCGTGATGTACAGCTCTTCGTATGTCCTCAGTAAACTTGCCAATCAACCCATCAATATCCTCGGTAGTTCTCAACACTACATTTTCCGTGCAGTGGGAACTTAAATACTTTTTATACTTTATCCAACTTACTCTGGTTTTAGATATGTCCCGAAATGGAGAGCCATTCCCTTGAAGGAAACGCATTGAAATAATAGAAGGAGAGTGATCTGAAGACAAGTCTAATGAAGGCTCCACTTGTATCGATTCTACAGGGATATTTTTTACTACTCCGAAGTCAATAACATCGGGAATCTTCCGTCGGTCCGTCGGCCAATAGGTGGGATGTCCACTTGAGAGTACATCTAGTCCCATTTTGGCAATGGTGTTGAAGAGTTCACGACCCTTCGGGGTCACCAGACGTGAACCCCAAAAAGTGTGTTTGGCGTTAAAGTCACCAGCAACTAAAAATCTAGCTCCAAGGGAATTGAAGAAGCTGTAGTATTGGTGTTCTTTTATTGAAAATCGAGGCGGCGAATAAATTGATGATAAAACAAAATTGTATTGACAGAATTCAATACAAATGTTTGTTGCTTGTAGGTAATCCTCACATATGTTGTTCATTAAATAATGTTTTATTCTGTTCTTTATAAGAATTGCCGAACCTCCACATGCTCTTCCGCGGGGATCTTTAGTATCATACAACACGTAGCCATTAATTTTGAAGTACGCTGTCGCCGTCAAGTGAGTTTCAGCAATCATCATGACATCAATCTGCTTATCCATCAGGAAGTGTTCCAGTTCGTTTTTATGTTGGCGGAGGCCGTTCGCATTCCAAAAACAAATTTTTAAACAAATCATTTCTTTAAAATGGCTTGTAAGATAGTGGATTGCATTTTCAGCATTTCCTGCATCATGGATGTCATAGTGGTCGTAAAAGTGTTCATGGTTTGGACAAGTGTCTGCAGTGTAGTCTCTAGAGTGTTAATATTAGGCTCGTAATATTGTGATTTAGGTGCCTGCTCCAAACCTGGCATGTTAGATTTAACCACGTTAGCGTAAGAAACTTGTCTAGAACTAGGCGCGTTTACATGACTAGTGGACCGTAACAATTGCGGGAAATTGTCACTCGAAGCAAAATTAGGCTGTTGAGGACGATCAGGTAATACTGACGTCTTGTTGGTTCTTATGCCTTTCAAATGAGTGTAAATTGGACAACCTCTATAATTTGCGGTATGATTACCTCCGCAGTTACTGCATTTTTTGATTTTTGAATCAGTTTTCGACTTATCACATTGAGCAGTTGCATGTAGCTCCCCACACGCAACACAAACTGACGGCAATTTACAATACGCCTTGGTGTGACCAAATTCTTGACAGTTAACACACTGGACGGGTCCCTGACGCTTATGCGGTTCTTCCACGGTGATTCTACGATGCAGAAGGTAAATCAGATTGTAGATGGGATGGAACTCGTTTTTCTTTAATACGGCATCTCCAGGTTCCAATTCCACCCTAAACATAGGCTGTGGAATCTTTTCACGGTTTCTAATATTCACAACACTCTTAATTTTGAACCCTTTGTCCATTAAGCCGGTCTTTATCTCCGCAGGGTCAACACATGGGTCTATACCCTTTAGATCGACTTGGAGACCTTTTGCGCTTTTGAGCTGATAGGTGTAGAAATCCCTAGCCTCCCTCTCCAACTGGTTGGACAATTTTCGAAAATCATCTTCCTTTTTCACTTGAATTTTGGTTTCGCTGATATTTCCATGTTTAATTGATGTTACACTAAACATATTTTCACCTATTACCGAAACAATTCTTTGTACCAATTTACTGGTAGTGGGCTCTCTCAGATAAATTGGTGGGGGCTTAAACGTCTTCTTAGGAAGTTCTGGCTCATCCGTCTGGAGGAGAGCAAACCTATTTTGATCATTACTGACGGTCTTAGGAGCTTTTGAATTTGATGATACTTGAGCAGATGTTGGGCTCCTCTGTCGCTTAAGAACTGTGACGTATTTATCCATACCTACTTGTTTTCTAGGTTTGATTGCACTATTTGATGTAGAAGATGCTGATGTTCCTTCATGTATTGAAATTACTATATTGGGCGAACAGGAACGACGCCGTTCCACGGCTCTTGCAGGGAGAAGATTCTCCACAGATTTTTTTATGGATTCTTCCTCAGAGACCCATTTAGTTTTTCTAGTTGAGCTGAGCTCTTTCTCAGAATTACATCTGAGAGGAACACTCATACAGTTTTTATGTGATGTTTAATGTTTTTTTTTTTTTTTTTTTTTTTTTATATTTTTACCTATTACGATTTTTTCACTTTTTTTGTTTAATTTCAACTTTTTACACTTTTTCACCTATTACGATTTTTTCACCGAAAATTCAGCCGCACTAAAAAAACACGTCCGAACAGTTCGATGAGACGAGACTGTTTTTTAGTTTATAAACATAATTCTGCAAATTCCGTGATGCAACTTGGTGGTCCTTATGGACGCTGACAAAGGCTGTATCGTCTGCAAAAGTTGACGTGTGGATTTTGGGGTCTGACGGCATGTCGGAGGCATAAATCAAATATAAAGTAGGGCCCAGTATGCTACCCTGTGGCACACCTGATTCAATTGGCTGAGCGGTACTTAAAAAATCACCTTCTTTGATTTTAAATTTGCGACCGTATAAATAACTTTCCATGAGTTTATGGGTGTTAGCAGGCAGAGTTGATTTTATTTTGTGCATTAAACCGTCATGCCAAACTTTGTCAAACGCTTGAGACACATCAATGAAAAGGGCGGAGCAGTATTTTTTATCTTCAAACGACCCTCTTATCACATTTACCAATCTGTGAGTTTGTTCGATGGTACTGTGTTTAGCTCTGAATCCGAATTGATGATTTGGAATACATTCAGTGTCATTCAGAATTGGAGTCAATTTAGTCATTAACAATTTTTTCGAACAGTTTAGAAATTGTCGGCAGTAGGCTAATTGGCCTATATGACTCCACTTTGGTGTGGTCCTTCCCTGGCTTAGGAATCATAGTGATCATAGACACCTTCCAATCTGCAGGATAGTATTCTAGGCGTAAAATAGCGTTGAAGATAAAGAGGATAATCTTTCTTGCTACACGAGGTAACTCCACAAGCATTTTATTGCTGATTTCATCCATACCTGGAGCCTTTCTAAGGTTCAGAGTACCAATAGCGTTTTGGACATCACGAAAGTTTAGTCTTAGAGGTACAGGAGGTCTAATAACGAGTGGAGGCAAATCAGATGCATTATTTGAGTTGTTTATAGTAAACACTTTTCTCAAATGATTAACAAATAAAGTCCCCTTCTCGGAATCATTTCTAGCCCAGTCACCAGTCGGATTTCGCAGAGGAGGCTTTCCTCTAACTGGTCTTTTTAAACCTCGTGCCGCCTTCCATAACGAATAGTCAGATTGTGGGGTACTATCAAGACCCTCCAAGTAAGATTTAAGTGAAGCCATTCTTTGGGTTTCTAAGAAATTTCTTAGTATATCTCTGCATACCCGTAGCCTAGCTTTCAGTTCAGGAGACCTGTGGATTTGCCACTCTCTTCTAACTCTTCTTTTTTCTGACAGGAGATGATCGAGTTCAGCGAAATAAGTTCTATTTGTCCCACTTCTGCACTCAACGTCGTATGTGGAGGCGTGATGTACAGCTCTTCGTATGTCCTCAGTAAACTTGCCAATCGACCCATCAATATCCTCGGTAGTTCTCAACACTACATTTTCCGTGCAGTGGGAACTTAAATACTTTTTATACTTTATCCAACTTACTCTGGTTTTAGATATGTCCCGAAATGGAGAGCCATTCCCTTGAAGGAAACGCATTGAAATAATAGAAGGAGAGTGATCTGAAGACAAGTCTAATGAAGGCTCCACTTGTATCGATTCTACAGGGATATTTTTCACTACTCCGAAGTCAATAACATCGGGAATCTTCCGTCGGTCCGTCGGCCAGTAGGTGGGATGCCCGCTTGAGAGTACATCTAATCCCATTTTGGCAATGGTGTTGAAGAGTTCACGACCCTTCGGGGTCACCAGACGTGAACCCCAAAAAGTGTGTTTGGCGTTAAAGTCACCAGCAACTAAAAATCTAGCTCCAAGGGAATTGAAGAAGCTGTAGTATTGGTGTTCTTTTATTGAAAATCGAGGCGGTGAATAAATTGATGATAAAACAAAATTGTATTGACAGAATTCAATACAAATGTTTGTTGCTTGTAGGTAATCCTCACATATGTTGTTCATTAAATAATGTTTTATTCTGTTCTTTATAAGAATTGCCGATCCTCCACATGCTCTTCCGCGGGGATCTTTAGTATCATACAACACGTAGCCATTAATTTTGAAGTACGCTGTCGCCGTCAAGTGAGTTTCAGCAATCATCATGACATCAATCTGCTTATCCATCAGGAAGTGTTCCAGTTCGTTTTTATGTTGGCGGAGGCCGTTCGCATTCCAAAAACAAATTTTTAAACAAATCATTTTTTTAAAATGGCTTGTAAGATAGTGGATTGCATTTTCAGCATTTCCTGCATCATGGATGTCATAGTGGTCGTAAAAGTGTTCATGGTTTGGACAAGTGTCTGCAATGTAGTCTCTAGAGTGTTAATATTAGGCTCGTAATATTGTGATTTAGGTGCCTGCTCCAAACCTGGCATATTAGATTTAACCACGTTAGCGTAAGAAACTTGTCTAGAACTAGGCGCGTTTACATGACTAGTGGACCGTAACAATTGCGGGAAATTGTCACTCGATGCCAAAATAGGCTGTTGATGATGATCAGGTAATACTGACGTCTTGTTGGTACTTATGGCTTTCAAATGCGTGTAAATTGGACAACCTCTATAATTTGCGGTATGATTACCTCCGCAGTTACTGCATTTTTTTATTTTTACGTCAGTTTTGGATTTATTACATAGAGCAGTTGGATGTAGTTCCCCACACGCAACACAAACAGACGGCAATTTACAGTACGCTTTGGTGTGGCCAAATTCTTGACAATTAACACACTGGACGGGTCCAATGCGCTTATGCGGTTCCTCCACGGTAATTCTACGATGCAGAAGATAAATGAGATTGTAGATTGGATGGGACTCGTTTTTCTTTAAGACAACATCTCCAGGTTCCAATTCTACCCTGAACATGGGCTGAGGGATCTTTTCACGGTTTCTGATATTCACTACGCTCTTGATTTTGAACCCTTTGTCCATTAAACCGGTTTTTATCTCCGCGGGATCAACACATGGGTCTATACCCTTTAGAACGACTTGGAGTCCTTTTGCGCTTTTGAGCTGGTAGGTATAGAAGTCCCTAGTCTCCCTCTCCAACTGGTTGGACAATTTTCGAAAATCATCTTCCCTATTCACTTGGATCTTTGTCTCGCAGATATTTCCATGTTTAATTGAGGTTACGCTAAACATGTTTTCACCTATTACCGAAATAATTCCTTGTACCAATTTACTGGAAGTCGGCTCTCTCAGATAAATTGGTGGGGGCTTAAACGTCTTCTTAGTAAGTTCTGGCTCATCCGTCTGGAGGAGAGCAAACCTATTTTGATTATTACTCACGGTCTTAGGAGCTTTTGAATTTGATGACACTTGAGCAGACGTCGGGCTCCTCTGTCGCTTGAGAACGGTGATGTACTTATCCATACCTACTTGTTTTTTTGGTTTGACTGCACTATTTGTTGAAGATGATGTTTTTTCATCTGTTGAAATCACTATATTGGGCGAACAGGAACGACGCCGTTCTGCGGCTCTTGTAGTGAGAAAATTCTCCGTAGATTTTTTTATGGATTCTTCCTCAGATACCCATTTAGTTTTTCTAGACGAGCTAAGCTCTTTCTCAGAATTACATCTGAGAGGAACGCTCATACAATTTTTATGCGATTTTTAGTGTTTTTTTTAATTACTGATATTACCGTAGATTTTTTTTAACCTATTACGAGTTATTTTTTCACTTTTTGTGTTATTTCAACCTATTACACTTTATCACCTATTACGATTTTTTCACCGAAAATTCAGCCGCACTAAAAGTAACACGTCCGAACAGTTCGATGAGACGAGACTGATTTTTGAATTAACACGTTGCCGCTTTTGACCAATTGCTAAATTTTTGTGATGCAGCCAAAAATCAAAGTCTTCGCTTTGAACTTCTTCTTCTGATTCACTAGTGGATATTGTATTATCATCTCTTAAAAAATTCTTTAATTTTTGTGTAGCTCTTCCGCATGCATTAGGATCTCTAAAGTGTAGATTCTTAAAACGTGGGTCTAAAATTGTATCCAACGCAGCGTATGTATTAAATTCTATCATACCAAACCTTTTAGTACATTTACTCAACAGCTTGTATTGTAATTATGTTACACATTCTATAGTTGAAGAAAATTTTTGTAACTTTGACGTAAGGCAATTTATCATTGGTATAATTTTCGACAGAGTTACGTAATTCTGCCAGATGACTCTTTAGTAACAAATTTGAATGGCTTTAACAACTGCACAATTTGGTTCAATGTTTTGAGTTCTTGTCCGGTCACCATTTCTGGACTACCAGATGGAGATTCGACTAGAAGAAGATATTTTCGACATATGTAATATAATAATAGTTCCACCGACTCTTTAAGCCCAATATAAATTTTTTGATACATCCTTCTGGAACTCCCATATCTATTTGTAGTTTTCTGAGTTGATTGAATTACACTATTTTTGACCCATTTCGCGATTCCTCTGACCTTCTTTATTAGATCAGCAGTTTGAGATGAACCATTAATTGAAGAATCTACTATTAAAATAATGGTGTGTGCAAAACATGGCAAATGTTTTGAATCACCAAGGGTTCTCTTAACTGCGGCCACCATGTTTGCACCATTGTCTGTAACTGCACAAGTAACTTTAGATAAAGGAATTCGCCAATCTTATAAAATATCAGCAGCAACTCTCTTGTTGCTATATTGGCGTTAGTTAATGTTACATTTTCCAAAAAATGTAGTGTTACACCCAAGAAGCTTTTTTCGTTCATACATTCTGTCCATATGTCCAGCGTGACACAAAATGCAGATTTTCAAAAATTCTACCTTTACGCTGTCATATTTGCCGCTGAGTAATTTTTTGAACCAACTCCTTCATCAATTTCAAAAAACCTTCGCCTTCAACGACATTGAAAGGCCTCATATCTTTGCATATTAGGTATTAAATGCACACCACCTTCTGCAATAAATGAATTCATATACTTATGTCTATATGTAAAATGTTTTATTATGAAAGGCTTTTATCATTTTTCCTATCTTGAAATATGACATTTTGTAAGTAAACAAACAATATATTAAGTCTTTGCTGCAATATAGTCAGATCATAAACCCAAATTTGCAATAGTATAGATAAAACCTAGATGTTATTAAAAGTAAAGCTACAAAACAATCCAGCTCTCTCTCAGAAATTAAAAACTTTAAGTTATGACTATTTTACAGCAAAGGGTTGATGTTTTTTGTAAAAGGCAAAAGGCTTTCATAAATAAGTTATTTTGCTGTTAAGTATATATTTATACCTTTTTGGGCAGATTGTTTTTCAAATGCAGCTTTTAGTGTGTTTGTTGAATTTGTTTGGCATAAATCCGAATGTAAAGAACTCTTTGTTGATGTTGAAACTCGAAACTTGTTTGATGATCAGGTGTTTTTAATCGTAGTAGATGACCTTACAGATGCGGCATCGTAATCGCTTTCTTTTTGTTTTCTCCTTATTTTTTTTGTTTTAAATTGAATTGCTTTTCTTCAATTTATTGTATATACTTACTTCGATATTTTTCCATCAGCAGATTAAACATAATTCTTATAAATTTGATGTGTTACCACAATAACATTTTTTGCAACGAGAATTTTTGTCATCCTTTTTGGTGAAAAATTTCCAAACACTAGATTTTGGAGGTGACATTTTTACACATTTTATTCATACAATAAATTTTACAATACGCGAAATAAAAATATATTTAAAATTATTCATTTTACAGACAGATCACAAATTTCGTTTAATGACGCCACATTATTTTTTTTATGTAACGAGTACTTTTGACCGATACGAGTACTTTTTATCGATACCTACTTGGTAGTTGGTAGTAAATTATCGATACCAAAAATACTTTTTATCGCAATAAAAGTATCGATATGTATAGGTATTTTTAATACCTTTTATATACCTTTTATTTAATGTACTATGCCCCCTCGAAAATAGGCGTGACCGCCAACAAATTTTTTTAAAAGCCCTATTTGATGAAGCTTTTTTGAGCAAACTCACTAAAACCGAATTGTTCCCATTTTTATACCCTTCACCATCGTGAGAAGAGTATATATAAGTTTGTCATTCCGTGTGAAATTTCCACAATATAATTTTCCGACCCTATAAAGTATATATCAGAGACCTGCAACAAGTATGAACGAGCCGACTTATTCACTAACGTTGAATTTTAAGAACAATACAAAAAAGTATGATTCAATTTTATGCTTATTCACTTTTTATGCACACACAGAAAATTCAGCAACGAGTATAAATCATTTCCAACACTTGATTCGAACTGCAATGTTTGAAAACAAAAATTCTTGTTTATACACAGTTTGTTTTTTGCATGTCGGCTTTGTTGTGCATGATCTGATTGGAATTGAACTAAAAACACACGAGCCACTTATAAGTAAAAAGCGGCTGGCAGAAAAATATGAAAACATAAAAAATGTGCATTTACTACCTATTTAACATTATTTCGTCGAAAAGAAAACTTATTTGACAAAGCAATGATAAAATTTGTAATATGTACAGTTTGTCAAATATATCTTTGCACAGCAAAAAAAATTAAAGAAAAAATGTAAAATGAGCTGCTTCATACATTTAACGACACAGTCGAACATTCATGTTCGCACAAAACAACAAATGAATAAAACTCATGTTCGGCTAACAACACGTTGGCTTTGATGTAAAACGAGCTTCATACATTTAACGACACAGTCAGAATATTCATGTTCGCAAAAAACAACCAGTGAATAAAACTGAATGTTTGAAACGAACGGTTGCGTAAACGAGCGTTTTGTGCATTTGAACAAAAACGATTAAATCATAAAAATCAATGTGCATGATTAAGTATACCCGAAAATTTAGTACTCGTTGCAGGTCTCTGGTATATATATTCTGGATCCTTATAGATAGCGAAGTCGATTAAGCCATGTCCGTCTGTCTGTCTGGATGTTGAAATCAGTTTTTTGAAGTCCCCAGATATACTCGGGATCCAAACCTTCAACAATTCTGTAGAAGTGCTTTCGAGAAGTTTGCTATTTAAAATCAGCAAAATCGGTTTAGGTCAACCAGAGTTATGAACCAATATGTGAGACCACCTCCATAAAAATTTGATATTTTTCGTCCATTTTATTGCAATATTTTGAAATATATTGGAGATAATACCATGAAAATTTGTATACGTTATTTGTACTCTAAAAGAAGAAAGTGTGCGGAAAATAGTAAGAATCGGTCCATGATTTCTCATAGCCCCCATACAAATATATATATTCCCGAAATATGGCTTAATGATAAATAAATGCCTATAAAATTGGAATATCTCGTACAACAAATATTTTGCAAATAATTGTGGTATAACAGTTATTTGAGAATAAAAAACAAATACAAATATATACTGGTACAAAATCAAAATTCAACTGTTATTGTTGGTATGAGTAATGTGTGTTACAAAAAAAACCAAATACAATAATGTGTATTCTTTTTTGCTTTTTCATATCCATTTCAACAGATATGTATATGGTATATTTGTTTTGCAAATACTTTTGGGTATACTGTTGCACGTCTTTATTGCAGATAATACGATGAAATTTTGTATACTTTGTTTTATGATAAAAGAGGAAAGTGTGCGGAAAATAGTAAGAATCGGTACATGATTTCTTATAGCCCCCATACAAATATACATATATATTCCCGAAATATGGATTAATGATAAATAAATGCCTATAAAATTGGAATATCTAGACAAAATTCAGCAAAAATAAGTCTTATACAAAAATAAATCGCAAAACGAAATTTGTTTTTAGTTCGGTCCATGTTTGACCATAGACCCCATATAAAGTCCACTTCCAAAATTCACTTAAATACGTATAAAAGAGATATAAATAATGTTAAACGGCTAAAATTTGACATAAATACTCTTTATAGCCATATAAATTGTTGTACTAAATTTTATGGTGGTCGGCCCACAACTGGTCATGCTCCCATACAAGGACCACATCTGAAAAATACATTTTTCCCCATATATATTGTATAAATATCGGTGCCGCCTCCAAACTTTGCACAGATTATTTTAATATATACAAAAATCATCTCACAAAATTTTGTGAATTTTGGTCTATTTTTAACCGTATGCCCCATATAAAGCCCTCTTCCGAAAATCACTTTAATACTCATAAATCGCTTATAAATAAGGGAACCAATCCAAAATTTTACACGGATCATTTATATACATGCCTAAATCTAACTGCTGGATTTTGAGAATATCGGTCCATATTTGACTATATCCCCCACATAAGGTCCACTCTCGAAATCCACGTTAATACTAATATATATCGTATATATAGCGTTATTATGTTGAAATTCGACGTGAAGTATCCTCATATGCATGAAAATAACTGTTCCAAAATTTAAGAAGATCGGCCCATAATTTGTCATAGCTGCCATATAAGAACCAGAGACCTGCAACGAGTACTAAATTTTCGAGTATACCTAATCATGCACATTGATTTTTTTGATTTAATCGTTTTTGTTCAAATGCACAAAACACTCGTTTACGCAACCGTTCGTTTCAATCATTTAGTTTTATTCACTTGTTGTTTTTTGCGAACATGAATATTCTGACTGTGTCGTTAAATGTATGAAGCTCATTTTACATTAAAGCCAACGTGTTGTTAGCCGAACAAGTGTTTTATTCATTTGTTGTTTTGTGAGAACATGAATGTTCGACTGTGTCGTTAAATGTATGAAGCTCATTTTACATCAAAGCCAACGTGTTGTTAGCCGAACAAGTGTTTTATTCATTTGTTGTTTTGTGCGAACATGAATGTTCTGACTGTGTCGTTAAATGTATGAAGCTCATTTTACATTAAAGCCAACGTGTTGTTAGCGGAACAAGTGTTTTATTCAGTAAAGTTGCCAAAGGCAACTATATTTTGTCAGGGAGCCGGAAAGGTCGTAGCGTCGCACAGTGGCTGAAAATCGTTTTTCATTGGCCAAAAGTCGAATTTTTTTTTGTCACCGATTTTTAAAATTTTTACACCTTTTTGGAGCTAATATATCCATATTAAGGTAGCCAAAAAATTAGGTTAAACTATTAATAATTGTGGGCGTGGCATGCTGTCAAACTCAACTGTTTTTTTAATTTCAGAAAAAGGTGTTTTTTATTTGTTTTTTGTCAAAAATAAATGGTTACTACTCGCAAGCTATCATCGATATTGGACTGCGGTCTTTTTTATAATGTTGGTAGGATTATAGTCTTTAGTTGTTGTAAGTGGTTACCGCTCTAGCGTTTAATATTAGGGGTGTTCTGAAATATTTATGAAACTACTATATTTTTCTGAAATTTAAACTTTAGTGGAATAGAACTTCTAGGAAACAAAAGGGAACAAAAAACGTATACCACCCGAAGAAAGGTGAAAGTGTCTTCTTTAACCCTATATATACTTTTGCACCCGCCACGACCCGCCGGTAGAACACTTTTTTAATTTTAATGAAATTACTCTAAAAAAATTCAAATTACGATAATTTAAACAGCCCTATAATTACTTGTATACAATGGTGTATTAAATTTTCACTTTTTCGCCTAAAGGTTTATGTTTCTTTACTTTAGACTACGTAAAACTAAAATAATTAAATATAATACCTGGGAAAGGGTTTTATGGCTTTGTTTTGATTAGCAAAAATAATAAGTCATAAAAATATCACAATAGGTTCTACAGTAAACATATGATCTCTTTCTAATATACCTGTTATCAACTGTTAGGGTCAACCAAAGTCATAAACAATTTTATAATAATAATCGCGACATTAAACCACTAAAGAAAAAAAAAACCCAATATTAGCCAGATACTAATTAGTTTTACCTGATATTAACCCTTTCGGCCGCACTTGAATTTAGCTGTGACTACCAAGAGCATTACATATTTTTTCATGACTTTTTACTGTGGATCAAATGACGACTTATGGAACATATACTAAATATCAGTTATGATTTGGATTTCGGGTCTTCAGGATCCATAAGAAACAATGGAACCAACAAAGAGTTAAGAAGTTCAAAAAAGAAACATGTTCCAGATGAATATCGCAAATTTGGATTAATTATAGATCAGCCAAAACAAGGGCCAGGCAATACAATTGATGACAATACCGCAGGAAGATTCTTTTCAGATCCAGAAACAGCATCTGAAATAACAGGAGTGGATTTAAACCTTATTTAAAGATTTAAAATAATCCTAGAAGTACTTGCGTGCAATGAAGAAATTGACGCTAGACAATTTGGAGATTATGCTAAGGAAACTGCGAAAATATATACAACCAACTACCCATAGAAAAATATGTCTGCAACAGTTCACAAAATCCTTTATCATGGAGAAGATATCATTAAATATCATTTGGTGCCTCTTGGAGATCTATCAGAGGAGGCTCAGGAAAAAAGGAACAAGGATTACAGATTTTATAGAGAGCACAATACTAGAAAAATTTCATGAAATTCCACAAATGAAGATCTATTTAATATATTATTGGCAACATCAGATCCGTTCATATCCAATATTCGAAATCAATGGAAAGTGGAACATCGGGATTAGATGAAGAAGCCAAAAAACTACTAAAGAACAGAAATAGCGCAGAACAAAATATAGAATATTTGCAATCAATATTTGTTTCAAATGAATAATAATTATAATTGCCTTCATTGTTATTTAAGTACGAAAAACATAGTATTAGTAAATAATTCTTTAAAAAAAACCGACTTCAAAATTTCGGCCAAATAAAATGTTGGATTAACTTTCAAAAATGTTTAATATAACTAATGTTGTTGCACTTTTTTGATTGAAAGAAAGAATTTTGAAAATCTTGTTAATCTTCTAAAAAATCGGTTTATGCTAAATCTATAATGTTTTCCCATTAACAGAGCTAAATTTTGACACCCATATTCGATATATTCTTAAAAATCGGTTTATGCTATATATCCCCGATATATCTCAATCAATTTCTGAAATTTTAATTTTTTTACCTTAAATATATTTTTCTGCAAGCCAACTAATTCTGCTAAATCTGCTAATTTACTAAGTAAATGCACATTTTTTATGTTTTCATATTTTTCTGCCAGCCGCTTTTTACTTATAAGTGGCTCGTGTGTTTTTAGTTCAATTCCAATCAGATCATGCACAGCAAAGCCGACATGCAGAAAACAAACTGTGTACAAACAAGAATTTTTGTTTTCAAACATTGCAGTTCGAACCAAGTGTTGGAAATGATTTATACTCGTTGCTGAATTTTCTGTGTGTGCATAAAAAGTGAATAAGCATAAAATTGAATCATACTTGTTTGTATTGTTCTTAAAATTCAACGTTAGTGAATAAGTCGGCTCGTTCATACTTGTTGCAGGTCTCTGATAAGAACCATTTCCAAAAAACAAATAAATTCGGGTCAAAAAATATTATTTTCGGATTTAACCCATATTCGGTTCACATTTTATAATCATGATATATATCGTTGGAAAGGTTTTTTAATACCTTTTATTTAGTGTATTACAAATTATCAAGCACCCAGTAGTTCCCGAGATATAGGCCTATATATTTTCAACTTTACGGGCCCGCCCCCTCGAAAATAGGCGTGACCGCCAACAAATTTTTTTTCCTGGTATCTCCTCTAAAAGCCCTATTTCATTTTGTTTTTTTTTTTTTTTTTTTTTTTTTTGAGCAAAATCACTAAAACCGAATTGTACCCCTTTTTTATACTCTGTTTGTTAAATTACACTGAAGATTATTATGAACATCAGACAGACTCTGTAAATTATGGTAAGAATTGGTAATTAAATCAATTAAAAATGGTGAAAATTAGACAAAATTTCAAAATATTTAACATAAATTATGTTGGTCGTAAAATTGTCTTTGAAACAATATATCAAATACTAATAAAATTTGCACTAAGACTGAATAGAAAACACAGAATTAGGATATTCTAGTCTAGTGTAGTTTCTGTATTTCTTATTACGCTTAGGTGAAGGGTATTTAAGATTCGGCACAGCCGAATATAGCACTCTTACTTGTTTATACTCTGTTTGTTAAATTACACTCTAGATTCTGCAAGCATCAAATCCTTTTTCCATTTTATTTAGTAGTGCCTTAGTGAGTTTGCTAGACGTTATGAGAGCGGTATCATCAGCATAGTATGCAACATTCAAGTATGAGGGTGGCGAAAAATCGGAAGTATAAATTGAGTACATTAAAGGAGATAATATTGAGCCTTGTGGTAAACCTGCTGTAATAGACTTAGGGGAGGATAATGTATTATTAACAGCTACTACAAATGTTATATCCGATATAAAATCCGCAATAAGTTTGCATAAATATTTTGGTATATTAGCCTGGAGGAGTTTATATATAAGTCCATTGTGCCACACGGTATCAAATGCCTTTTCTATGCCCAAAATAATCATACCTGTAGATTTTTTATTTTGTTTGTTAGCATTTATCATGTTTGTAATGCGATTAATTTGATGTATTGCACTGTGTTTTTTTTTAAAACCAAATTGCTCTTTAGCAATTATTGATGTATTTTCAATGCAACCCCGAATACGATTTTGTATAACTTTTTCATACAATTTTCCTAAGTTACTTAATAAACTTATAGGTCTATAACTATTTGGATTATTTTTAGGTTTGTTCGGTTTGGGAATCGCAATAACTTTAGCTTTTTTGAAGTGCTTTGGAAAATAGTTTATTTTTAGGCTGCTGTTAAAAATAATCATTAGTAACTGTCTGGCTTTTGTAGGTAAATTTTTAATTAAAATATTGGAAATATCATCGTGTCCAGGAGATTTTGTTGCTTTGAGCGTTGTGATTAAAGAGTCTAATTCCGAAATAGAAACCAAATTTAAATCTTCAGTATATACTGCTAACTTGAACCTATTGACTTTGTGGTTAACAATTTTATCAATTGAGTGTTTATAGGTAGATGTAAGATTGTTAGAGGCGGAGAAAATTTCGGACAGCATTTGTGCTTTACCAATATCTGTATTAATTTTGGAGTTTCCTTGAGTAAAATGTGGGAGTTTTCTATTTTGTTTACCTCTTAAGCATCGGCTTATTTTCCAAAAAGATTTATCACCAGGCCTTAATTTTGATAGCATATTATTCCATTTTTCATTTCGGTAAATATTTATTTCTTTGTTGATTATTGTAGTCAGGAGCTTCACACATTGTTCGTAAAATTTTATATCAGTTATAATTGATGTTCGTTGGCTTTTCCTTTTAAAAGTCCTACGTGTGGTTATTAGATTAACGATATCTACAGGTAAGGCTGTTTTATCAGAAAATCTTAATTTTGGTGTACATTCATTTCGTGCATCTAGTATTAATTGAACGAATCTCTCAATTTCTAGGTCAATTGTGGTTTTTGAACAGTAAACATTTGTATTTATGTTAATTTTATCGTTAATAATATTTCGGAATTTCATCCAATCCGTGTGTTGATAGTCATAATAACTTACATCTATTTCACAGGTTGTTGCATTTTGGATTTTACACACAATAGGTCTGTGATCTGATGGAATCTCATATTCAAGTACATCCAAATTAATATTTAACGTACTATTGCTTAATACCAAGTCAATAACAGAACTATTTCGATTTCTTTGATATGGATAGAATGTTGGCTTGTTAGGATAATATATAAAAAAGTTGTTTGTTTGCTCAAGGTTGAATAGAACATTGCCTGCGGTGTTATTGTTCAAGCAGTGCCATGCCGAATGTTTGGCATTTAGATCTCCAAGTAATATAAAATCTTCATCTAATGATGTTAATTTTATAATATCATTAGCAAAACTCTTTTTATACTTTGGCGAATATGCGGTACAAATGATAAGCTTTTTTCTATTTATTTCAGTTACTATTGAAAGATTTTCTATACCCAGTGTATTTGCTATAGGCAGTAATTTGTGTTGAACAGATCTGCGAACAACTAGAGCTACTCCACCCCCACATGAATCTTGTCTATCATTTCGGTATATTAAATAATTTCTGAAATAGGTTTTATGATTTTCATTAAGATGTGTTTCGTTTAAAGAGGCGATGTGGATATCTTCTCTTTCAAGTAAATTTTCGAATTGAAGTAAATGAGAATAAGTAGTAATACCATTAGCATTCCAATGCAGAATATTTAATCCATTGTAATTACCGTAAACCATATGCGTACTTTACCATTGACATTACAACTTGAATTTGTTGTATTTTTGTTGTACATTTTTGGAGATCACTCAACGCTGTTGTAAAAATTCCAAAGAGTTCATCTATGTTAAAGAGATCGTTATCTGATCTTACACAGTCTGCATATGATAAGGAGTTACGATAAGTATTGTTGTTGTTGTGATTGTTTATGGGGAGATCAGTATTGATGTACTGTGGTGAGTTTTGGTTGTTGTTGTATTTACGTGAGTTTTTGTTAGTTGCTTTAGCTCTGGTTTCTATATAAAGAGATCGAAAAGGGCAATTAATATCGTTTGCAGAGTGGTCAGTGCGCTCTCTACCATGTTTTTTGCAATTGAAGCAAGAAAATACTGCTGGTATTTTATCTTGATTCCGGAGTGGGCAATCATTAGTGTGGTGTTGATTGGCGCATAACATACATGCTGGTAGACGATTACAATGTTCACCTCCATGCCCATACATTAGACAATTCCAACATTGCGTAGGATTTTCTTTCTTTTTGGGTTTGTACTTTTTCCAAGATACAATTATGTTACATATTGCAGTAACATTGCTTAATGATTTTGGGTTAAAATTTTTCCTAACAAATTGTACTTTATATACAGCATTGTTAATAGAACTGAATTTTGTATTTATTTCAGTTATAGATGATGGTGTTAAATTATAACCTAGAATCTCATTCTTAATTTCTTCAGTACTGATTTTGGGAAGTCCATATAAAAATACTGTATATAAACGATTCTCTTTAGAATTAAAAGTATGGAATTCAATTTTGTTATCCAATAAAATCTTTTTGCATTTTTCATAGCATGTAATATTTTGCGGAAAAACTTTGGTTCCGATAGATGTGCGTTTATAAATTGGCTCCTTGCCCAGTAAATCTTGAAGTTCCTTAAGAGACATTTTTTCATCGGCTACCAATGGAGGAGGTTTAACTTTTTTCTCTGCATTTATATTGGATACTGGATCCAAATCCATGTCATTGAGATCAGCTAAAGAACTGAACCGATTTCTTGAAGTTGAAGGCAAATCAGATATCATATCGATGGAAAGTGGTTTAGACAATTTCTGTCTCTTCATTTTGAACTTTTTTAAATTAAGGTTTTTCAAATTGGCCCCCGGGGCCATAGCAGTATTGCTATCTCAGCAAGCTTAATGTAATTATCACACGTGCGAGTTCAATAACAACAGACGACAATTACAAAAACAACACTGTTTGCGTTATTTAACTTTGATTTTCTTTTAAAAAACAACTAATCCGTACTTATTTGAGACGACCGTGATCTTCGAAGTTAAGTATCGAACTGAAGAATTGGTAATTAAATCAATTAAAAATGGTGAAAATTAGACAAAATTTCAAAATATTTAACATAAATTATGTTGGTCGTAAAATTGTCTTTCAAACAATAGAATATCAAATACTAATAAAATTTGCACTAAGATTGAATAGAAAACACAGAATAAGAATATTCTAGTCCTATAACCAGTGTAGTTTTTGTATTTCTTATTACGTTTAGGTGGAGGGTATTTAAGATTCGGCATAGCCGAATATAGCATTCTTACTTGTTTTTTATTCTGTTTATTAAAAACAACTGTCAAATCGAATCAAGTTTTTTAGTCATATAAACAGCATGATTGATAAACATGATTCAGAAAGCGAAGCAGGTGATTCAAATCGTCGTGGAAACATAGTATAAGACAGCATTTCTTTGCTATTAGAAGTTGATTTGAAGAAAACATTTTTTTGACCCAGCCTAATAATAATATTATATATATATATCAATAATTAATATCTTATTGTTTCAGGTTGCTGCTGCATTGCGAGAAATGCGGCGAGTAGATGAGGAAATGAAAAAAAGACAAAAGTCATTACAAGAGTCGTTAACAAACAATGATGATCATCAAGCTTTGGAAGATTGCGAAAGGTAAATATCCCAATAATA
Source organism: Bellardia pandia (assembly GCA_916048285.2). NCBI lineage: Eukaryota > Metazoa > Arthropoda > Insecta > Diptera > Calliphoridae > Bellardia > Bellardia pandia. The sequence goes on from OU696529.1 coordinate 88,925,563, forward strand.
ACAAAAAATCTGTAAATGACATATCTTTATAGTTTTTAAAGGAAAAATTTATTTTTATTCAAATATTAAAATAATTTTTTCAATAACAAAATTTGCCTATCAAAAATAACAAAAATATTATTGTTTAAGGGCCATTATTACAACTTACCTCTAATGTTCTTAATAGTAAAAGGTAACTTTAATTAAAGTGAGGAATAAAGTGACCTTTAAAATTTTTCGTTATTACAACTTCCTTGTAAAATAAAATTATATTTTTTCTAAAATATGGTAATACCAGTGAAAAACCGATTACTTTTGATAAACTACTGACAAGAAACAGTAAATTGTTTGTGTTTGTGAAAACATTTGTGTGTGAAAAAATATAAATCAAACGTCTGCTTTCCATTTTTATTTATTAAAGTATTTATTGGCAAAACAAAATTAAAATTATTTTATTTTTATTGAAGTTGACATTTTTTCCAGAACATATGGCAACTTCAAATACATACCTCACTATAAAATTTAAAGGCAAGATGATCTTTCTTTTAGCTTATCGGTCGGTTTTAGATTAAAGTAAACTTATAATAACCAAATACTTCTTATCTGTCCGATAACATCATACCTTTAACTATTGTTAAGTTGTAATAATAAGCCTAAGAAAAGTAGTCGATTTTTATACCATTCACCATCATGAGAAGGGTATATATAAGTTAGTCATTCCGTTTGTAATTTCCACAATATAATTTTCCGATCCTATAAAGTATATATATTCTGGATCCTTATAGATAGCGGAGTCTATTAAGCCCTGTCCGTCGGTCTGTCTGTTGAAATCAATTTTCTGAAGTCCCCAGATATCTTTGGGATCCAAATCTTCAATAATTCTGTCAGATATGCTTTTGAGAAGTTTGCTATTTAAAATCAGCAAAATCCGTCCATAAATAACCGAGATATGAGCAAAAATCCGAGACAACCTCTGAATCATCAAAAAAACTATCAAACAAAGTGTATTAATATAATACAGTGGCTGCATAAGCCCAAACGTAAAAGTTACCAAAACAACAGGCAAATTTTAACAGTCTAAACATTTACCTGTGCTTGTTGTAAAACTGTCGTCACTTTATTAATACAATTTTTACATGCGCACTTACACACATACATATGTACATATGTGTATTCAACGATTTTTTCTTTATATATGTACATATATGGGCAATTTCACGTCAAGTCACCCAACTTTTCAAATCGATGCCTTCCGATTTGATTAGTACTATTGGATAGCAGGCCAAGCACAAATTTTTAGCTCTATCGGTCAAGAACTGCCGGAGTTAGAGGGGGTCAAAGTTGAACATTTTGGTCATACAGGGTTTTTTTTAAATGAGTGTAACTTTTCATCTATTGGTCCTAGCAAAAATTGTCTAAAAGGATGTAGTATTGCCTGCCTCAGTTTCTATTTGCAACAGTCAAATCTTAATTTATTTTAACGGTCATCAGAGCCATCTATATATTGATAAAATTCACCACTGAAGTACGTTGTCTGTTTAGATATCGTTCATTATTTCTACACCTTTATTTGTTTATGAAAAATGTATGTTAATAAATTAGAAAAATAGCGCTAATAATACTGTTGTACAGAAAACCGAGTATTCTAGTTTGAACAATTTTATAATAGTCGATAATACCACGTCCAGTAGACTGGATTAAGTCTTGGTCAAGCACAACATTTAACTCTAACTGAGAATCTTTAAAGCTAAACAAGAATTTTTTTCTTATACATACTTCTTTATTGTGCTAACTAGTAGATTTTTCTTAGAAGGCTATAAAACTAAAATTAAACCCCCTACAATTAAATACAAATTGTAAGTATGTCCTGTTGACAATGTGTCTACTAAAAAAAATTTTTTTTTGAACAAATTACTTTCTGAATTAATTAGGATCATTCTTGAATTGACTCACATAAGTAGTTTTCTTTGGCGAGATATTCTAACAACAGTATTCGTTGGATTTGGATTATCACCAAATTATTGATGATCCAAACACATACAATATACATTATTGTTGTGCATGTATGTAGTCATCTTACACTCTCTAAAAGCTGCCAAATAAAGGTAATTGCATATAGGAGTTCACCAAATTTCGTTTTAATATATTTAACTGCTTTTAATTGTCTCAACTTTAATTAGGTTTGGCATCTTTTACTCAACTTATAAAACAACAAAAGAAAACTCCTGGTTCGTGGTGGATTCTGTGTTCTCATTAGCTAGGCTTGATGTACAAAAAGCTTTTAATTGCAATACAGAGGTCTTAAGTCAATGGTTTTAGTTGATGGTGAAGTTTAACTCGTAATAGACCTATTAAGTAAAAAGACCGGTGTAACAAAATAGAAAAAGGAAAACTAAAAATATATGGACAAAGTGACAAAATGTTAGTTAAAAGTAAATAGAAAAAAATTAAAATGAGAAACAGAAAAGAAATGTTTAAATCAAAAATTTAGAATTGTTAAAGAAAAATAATTGTTAAAAATAATGTTGAAAAAAATGTCAAGAACAATCGATCGGTAACACAAGACATTATCAATAACATCATAAGACCCTAAAACTCAATAAATAGTGCTATTCGCTTATAAAATATAAAAGATATCATAAGAAAAAAAAAAAAAAACATTTCATATACATACATATATTAGTTTAGTGACAATTTGCTTATTAATATTATTTCTTAAAATTTTTTTTTGAAAAAAAAACAACAAAAAAAAACCCGTTATTTGCATGCTTTAATTATTTCAAGAAGAAATTAAATATAATTGCATATCATACACAAACAAATGTATGCCTATATAAATCAATTTACATATATACATTTAAGAAGTAAATTTAACATTCTGTATAAGAATACATTGAATGATAACAGTGGCATTATTAACAGCGCTGATTCGTAAAAGCTCTTTGATTTGTGTATGAAATGCAATTTCATTAGTGGAAAGAAAAAGGAAAAAAAGAAAAAAAAACAGTCTCTCTTAAATCCGAATTTTAACTCTCAACATCTCCATCGTCAGCTGCACTCAACGAAAGTACTTTCGGCGTGGGAGCAACAACGACGTAATGTAAGTCAAATTTTATTTTGTTTTTATTTTTACATTCTTTGCTTATATTCTTTTTTCGTTTAAAATATTTTGTTTCTTTCCTTTTTGATTTCTGTATCTTTGGTCATTGACCTTGTAGATTTTTTTTGCAATTGTATAATTTTTTTTCCAATTATTAGTTTAGTTACTCAGTTTTCATTAATTTATAATTTTTTTATCTTAATTTCAGAATTTAAATGATAATTGTCCTAAAATTTTATTTCTAAATATACAAAATGTTAAAACTATATTTCGACATATGAATTTAAAGAATAAAATCATGAATATGATCAGTGAATAAATCTAACCACATGACTGTTTAATTTTGAAAAGCTAGTAGTAAAACTTGGTTGTGTGAATATTTGGGGATCGTATTAGTTAGTTTTTGGTGCTTTTAATTCAATGGAGTCAATAAATATGATCCAGGATGGGTGGGCAACAGATTGCAGAGATAGCAAGACCTTATTTTATCAATCTGTTAATGTAACTTGTGGAAAAACATTTATATTTCTCTTTTCATCACCTCTTTTCTTCATCGCATGCTTATTTAAATAAGTTTATATGTAGCTAAAATTTAATGATACATTATAGCCACCGAACCCTCCCTCCGAGGAGTATAAACAGCCGGCATACAAGCATGCATCCGCTATAATTGAATCATTTTCAACATCCATTTAAATAAAATCAATTTTTATTATTAGTTATATGCTACAATATAAATTTTTGGCGCCCAACGTGGGGCCCGAATGATATTAATTTCTCAATATACCATCTACTATTGCTTTTGGCAATCAAGTATCGTTTGTTCGGATCCCTTATATATACTTACATTCCCTTTTCTAATTCTAAACTTTTCATTTTTATTTGGTTTATCTTGAAATCCTCTATTTGACAACCTAATATCTCAAGATATTCCCTAATTGATATTCTTGTAGTTGTTTAGTTGAATTTGACTTAAGCCTGTTGGAATGCAGAACCTGGATAGTTAAGCTAGGTCCCTGACCCATGCTATGTTCAATTTAATTAAACAATAATTTTATATAATGAGAGGAATTATAGTTGTTTTGTTAATACATCTATTCCTCATTGTAACTTTTCTATTTCTTCTATAGTGTCTCACTTAATGTTTTCCACAAAGAATATTGTTCACAACCAGTTTTACTTACAGGCATAAATAAGTTAAACAGTCGAATATATAAATAAATTTTTTTGTTACATATCGAAATTTTTTTTTTCTTTTTTTTTCTCCTGATAAAATTTAAATTAATAAATTTACATTTTCTTCTGAAATCTGGCAATTTAGTAAATTGAATATTTTTATTTTTTTTATTGTTTTAATTAAAATCAAAATTTATAAATTATAATCTTAGTGTTAAATATAATCTTTTTTATTTCTCATTATACCACTTGGTCAGTACAAAGTTCTTTTGTCTATTTAGTTTGCATGCATTCAGTTAAATTTTCGTTTATACACATAGTGAAGAAAATTTTTTTTTTGGTCTTAAGTTTTTAGTAAAATTTTTAGAGATCAATACATGAATATAATTTGATTTCAGTGTTGAAAATTGAGATTGGTTGTATTATATATTTTTTTTTTACAGATATGCTGATGTTTTAAGCAAAATTCGATTTATATTAATTTGTTTTATCAAAAATTAGTGAAGCGAATTAGGTATTGGTATTATTGAGTAATTATTTTATTTTAATAGTCTTCCTCTGTAATTTTTTTTCTACCTGAGGTTTTTGATTTTCTTTTATTCAAAATGGTAAATAATGATGATGCTTCTACAGCTCCGGCCAAACAATTAATTTGCAAAGCATGCAATGAAAATATTACATCCAAATCAACCTTATTGCAGTGCTCATAATTTTCATAAAAATTGTTTAGCATTGAGTTTAAAAACCAGACCATATTGCCCAGTTTGTAACACCAGAATAGTTACTGATGCTTCTGTTACTCCTATTGCAACTCGTTCAAAGACTATGGCATCCGCTTCGGCCCAAAGCGTGGGACAACGAATTGTAGGTTCTACAATTCCAGAGAAGGGTACAGAATCAGATACAGCTAATTTGAATTCTTCTGCTTTGGATCAAGCAATAATTAGTCAGCCTACAGTTTCTGCTAATGAGTCGTTCAGGGATATGATAGCTTCTATAGTCTCAGAACAGCAAGTTCAGCTTTTATCATCATTGAGCCATCAAATTTCCAACTTAGTTGATACGGCTATTGAGACTAGAATTTCTGGACTAAATGTTAATCCCCAACAAATGCCAGCAACATCACAGAGTAACACAGTGTCAACTCAAAATAACCCTCGTTCACCTTCTCAAATGCATACTTTGCCGGCGGTTGAACACCAAACTTTTAGAAATTTATTAGGTATTCGTAATGAATCGAATAATTTTAATAGCTCTTTTCAACAATTCCCTGAAACTGGATCTATACCACGTCGTCCTAATCCTACAATGTCTGGAGTATCTTCTTTAACCAACCTAAGCCTACGTCCAGATAAAGTATTGCAAATTATTTCAAATTGGAAACTAAAATTTTCTGGAGGCATAAATAGTCTCCTGACTCCTCGATCACCCCTAACTCCAACATACGATCTAGCTCTTCATAGATTAACTTTTCAATAGCTGGTGAAACCGGAAAATGCCGTTGCTTAATAGGTTTAGCATTTCCGGTGTCTACTGAGTGACATAAAATATTTGTCCTACCAAGACCTTTCTTGGCAAATGATGGAAAAAGGGCAATAACATCGATTAGTTGCTGTTGTTGAATTGGGGTCAAAGTCATATGACGAGAAAGTTCTGTTAAACCTGGGGAGGAAGTTAAAGTAGAAGGCAAACTATTTAACCCTAATGGAAGCAGTTGAAATAATTCCCAGAAATCAATACCAAGAAACAGATTTCTCTCTAAACTCGGAATTATAAAAATAGTAATTGGTTTTTCAACCCCCTTAAAACCTATCTTCGTTTCTACAAAACCCATCACATTTTGACATTTTCCGTCCGCCATCTTGACTGATGATTTTAAGTTTTTAAATGCTGCTCCCGAAGCCAAAAATGCTTGCGCTGCATCTGAACCTATACAACTGATTGATGCACCAGTATCCAACAAACCTAACATAGTTTTCCCAAATAAATTGACTTCAGCATAGGGTCTTACGTCACCAGATTTATCTAATACTGAACAAACAAATTTTTTTCTAAGTTGTTTCACTTTTTGCCAAAAATTATTCATACGGGTAGCAGAACGAGATGATTTATGAGGTTTACCAAAATTTTTTTTACGAATTCGATAATACTCCTGAAGTCTGACATGAAAAGGTTTAAATTTTAGGGATAAATCTAAATTGTCGGTTTCTAATGATGTAATAGGGGGACAAATCTGGTCATTAGAGGTACTAAGTTCATGTTGGTTTCGTTTTAATATTGTGGTTATATTTCGGTCTCTGCAGGTTTGTTCTTCGTGTTGTGTGCACTTTTTTGTGCACTGCATTGGGAGTTTTTTGAAACAGTTTCTACAGTTAGGTTTATAAGTGTCTGGAATGCCGCAACCATAACAAAATATTGTCCTTTCTGAAAGACAGTCTTGATAACGGTGGCCTGGCTTACGGCAGTTCCAACAGATCAAACTTATTCCGCATACTTCATCACCTTTTTGAAGAGGTAAAAACTCCATCTCACTATCTAATTCCTGAGCTGGTTCGGAAACTCTTCCTTGACTTCCAGAAATCCTAGAAGCACCTACTCCTTGTCTCCTCCTAACATCTGCGAAAAAGAACTCTTTAAGCCTACAAATATCTCTTAAATCCGGCACCGATGAAATACGTAGGTTCAGGATTTCGTGCTGTATATCAGGCAGCAGATTACGCCGCAAAATCTCTACCAAATAATCATCTGGAATTGGTTCTCTAAGGTGATCAGTCAATTCAACAATTGATTCATAAAAGCTATCAAATGTTTCATTGGGTTTTTGCTTTCGATCGCGAATCATTTCTCGATAATCGACGTCTGTTCGAGAATCTCTATATTCTTTCCGCAAATCAATACACAAGTTTGGCCATTTAATGGAAGATACCGTCATGTGATAGCGCCAAAACCATACGCTATCTTTACCTTCAAACAATAAACTGGCATTATTGCATAGCAAATCGAAATCACCTTGCAAAGTCTGGGCTGTTAACGCTTCTACTCGATATATAAAGCTATTCACTGACAGACTATTTATGCCTCCAGACAAGGAGTAGGTGCTTCTAGGATTTCTGGAAGTCAAGGAAGAGTTTCCGAACCAGCTCAGGAATTAGATAGTGAGATGGAGTTTTTACCTCTTCAAAAAGGTGATGAAGTATGCGGAATAAGTTTGATCTGTTGGAACTGCCGTAAGCCAGGCCACCGTTATCAAGACTGTCTTTCAGAAAGGACAATATTTTGTTATGGTTGCGGCATTCCAGACACTTATAAACCTAACTGTAGAAACTGTTTCAAAAAACTCCCAATGCAGTGCACAAAAAAGTGCACACAACACGAAGAACAAACCTGCAGAGACCGAAATATAACCACAATATTAAAACGAAACCAACATGAACTTAGTACCTCTAATGACCAGATTTGTCCCCCTATTACATCATTAGAAACCGACAATTTAGATTTATCCCTAAAATTTAAACCTTTTCATGTCAGACTTCAGGAGTATTATCGAATTCGTAAAAAAAATTTTGGTAAACCTCATAAATCATCTCGTTCTGCTACCCGTATGAATAATTTTTGGCAAAAAGTGAAACAACTTAGAAAAAAATTTGTTTGTTCAGTATTAGATAAATCTGGTGACGTAAGACCCTATGCTGAAGTCAATTTATTTGGGAAAACTATGTTAGGTTTGTTGGATACTGGTGCATCAATCAGTTGTATAGGTTCAGATGCAGCGCAAGCATTTTTGGCTTCGGGAGCAGCATTTAAAAACTTAAAATCATCAGTCAAGATGGCGGACGGAAAATGTCAAAATGTGATGGGTTTTGTAGAAACGAAGATAGGTTTTAAGGGGGTTGAAAAACCAATTACTATTTTTATAATTCCGAGTTTAGAGAGAAATCTGTTTCTTGGTATTGATTTCTGGGAATTATTTCAACTGCTTCCATTAGGGTTAAATAGTTTGCCTTCTACTTTAACTTCCTCCCCAGGTTTAACAGAACTTTCTCGTCATATGACTTTGACCCCAATTCAACAACAGCAACTAATCGATGTTATTGCCCTTTTTCCATCATTTGCCAAGAAAGGTCTTGGTAGGACAAATATTTTATGTCACTCAGTAGACACCGGAAATGCTAAACCTATTAAGCAACGGCATTTTCCGGTTTCACCAGCTATTGAAAAGTTAATCTATGAAGAGCTAGATCGTATGTTGGAGTTAGGGGTGATCGAGGAGTCAAATAGTGCGTGGTCATCTCCTGTTGTCCTCCACCGAAAACCAGGAAAGAATAGACTTTGCTTAGATAGTCGGAAACTAAATTCTGTCACAATTGGAGATGCATATCCTTTACCACATATAGACGGTATTCTTAGTCGACTCCCTAAAGCAAAATTTATCACGGCAGTAGATCTTAAAGATGCTTTTTGGCAGATTCCGTTCTGGTAGACCGTTATACCATTATAAAGTTATGCCATTCGGGTTATGTAATGCCCCGCAGACTATGTCACGCCTAATGGATAAGGTTATACCACCGGCTCTCAGGACAGGGGTGTTTGTTTATCTCGACAATCTTCCCATTATATCACAATCTTTCAACAAGCATCTTGAGGTTTTAAGGATAGTTGCTAATAGAATACTTGAATCAGGTTTGACAATTAATGTGGAAAAGAGTAAATTTTGCGTTAAAGAAGTAAGATATCTTGGTCATGTGGTAGGTAATGGTGTCATTTAGACAGATCCGGAAAAAGTGTCCGCAGTTACCGATTTTCCAATCCCGAGATCGGTCAGACAAATTAGGAGATTTTTAGGGATGACAGGTTGGTATAGGAAGTTTATCAGAGACTATGCTTCTATTACCACGCCTTTAACTGATCTGTTAAAGAAAAAGAAAAAATTTGTATGGTCGGAAGAGGCTCAAAAGGCCTTTGAGATTTTGAAATCACATTTGAGCTCAGCCCCTGTTTTACATAGCCCCGATTTCTCGCAGCCGTTCTTTATACACTGCGATGCCAGTCAAACAGGAATAGGAAGCATCTTGGTCCAGAAAACTGCGGAGGGTGAAGAGATTCCAGTGGCATTTATGTCCAAGAAACTCAATCAAGCCCAACGTAATTATTCAGTGACCGAACAAGAATGCTTAGCTGCTTTGCTAAGTATAAAAAAATTCAGACCTTATATCGAAGGACATGAGTTCACGGTTATAACTGACCATGCGTCGTTAAAGTGGCTCATGTCTCAGACAGATCTTAGTTCAAGACTAGCTCGATGGGCTTTAAAATTACAAGGGTACAGATTCAAAATAGAACATAGGCGTGGTAGTTTAAACGTAGTTCCTGATACTCTTTCTAGAGCCAACACGGACGACTTGTCAGCTTTAGGCTTGAACAGTTTAGACAATTCGGATAGTGACTCGGGGATTTTTGTAGATTTGAAATCCACACATTTTCACTCTGACGAACACAAAGAATTATTAGATAGAATGAGGAAGAATATTGAAAAATTGCCGGACCTGAAAATAGTAGACGGTTACTTATACAGAAGAACTGAGCATGCTACAGGGGAGAAGATTCAGGATGATTTGGCTTGGAAACTCTGGATTCCAAAGCAAATGATTCCGGAAATTCTAAGCAAAGCCCATAATAGTACCTTGTCAGCACACAGTGGAATAAATAAGACTTTGGAAAAGATAAGAAGGTTTTACTTTTGGCCAAATCTTGTTGTAGACGTCAAAAATTATATAAACAATTGTGAAATATGTAAAATGACAAAACATCCGAACTATGTTTTAAGACCACCAATGGGAAAGATTGTTGACACGAAACGATTCTTTCAGAAGCTTTATGTGGACTTTTTGGGACCATATCCTAGATCTCGGTCAGGTAATATTGGAATTTTTATTGTACTTGATCATTATTCGAAATTTCCTTTTTTGAAAGCTGTCAAAAAGTTTACAGCAGATGTAGTTGTGAAGTATTTAGAACAGGAATTATTTCACACATTTGGAGTTCCTGAGATAATTGTGTCTGATAATGGCACCCAGTTCAAGTCCCATGAATTTAATAGGCTTCTGAGACAATATTTATACAGCTGTTCATGCACCTCAGGCTAACGCGTCTGAACGTGTGAATCGATCTGTATTGTCGGCTATAAAAGCTTATATAAAGCCAGATCAGAAAAACTGGGATGAACTTCTCAGCAATATTTGCTGTGCCCTTAGGCTTGAAATGTTGGAGGATCGTTCTGTTCGATTTGATCGTAATGATTCGCTTCAAATAATGTCCAAACGTGCTTCTGTGCTAATGCAAAAACAGTTCGATCGGAACGAAAAATCCTACAATTTGTGATCCAGAAACATCACCTATGATGAAGGACAAGAAGTCTATAGGCGCAACTTTAAGCAAAGCAACTTTGAGCAAAACTATAATGCTAAACTGGCACCGAATTTCGTTAAAGCTCGTATAAGGAAAAAGCTCGGAAGCAGCTATTATGAACTGGAGGATTTGCAAGGAAATCTTCTTGGAAATTACCATGCAAAAGATATTCGCCAGTAATTTGTTGCATTTAACCTCGTCAGGCGGAATCATTTTTGGTAATTTTAATTTTTTAAAATCACCAAAGCCTGATTTTGTGGGGGGGTTTTATAGTATTGCCTGCCTCAGTTTCTATTTGCAACAGTCCAATCTTAATTTATTTTAACGGTCATCAGAGCCATCTATATATTGATAAAATTCACCACTGAAGTACGTTGTCTGTTTAGATATCGTTCATTATTTCTACACCTTTATTTGTTTATGAAAAATGTATGTTAATAAATTGGAAAAATAGCGCTAATAATACTGTTGTACAGAAAACCGAGTATTCTAGTTTGAAAAATTTTATAATAGTCGATAATACCACGTCCAGTAGACTGGATTAAGTCTTGGTCAAGCACAACATTTAACTCTAACTGAGAATCTTTAAAGCTAAACAAGAATTTTTTTCTTATACATACTTCTTTATTGTGCTAACTAGTAGATTTTTCTGAGAAGGCTATAAAACTAAAATTAAACCCCCTACAATTAAATACAAATTGTAAGTATGTCCTGTTGACAATGTGTCTACTAAAAAAAAATTTTTTTTGAACAAATTACTTTCTGAATTAATTAGGATCATTCTTGAATTGACTCACATAAGTAGTTTTCTTTGGCGAGATATTCTAACAACAGTATTCGTTGGATTTGGACTTTAATTTAATCACCAAATTATTGATGATCCAAACACATACAATATACATTATTGTTGTGCATGTATGTAGTCATCTTACACTCTCTAAAAGCTGCCAAATAAAGGTAATTGCATATAGGAGTTCACCAAATTTCGTTTTAATATATTTAACTGCTTTTAATTGTCTCAACTTTAATTAGGTTTGGCATCTTTTACTCAACTTATAAAACAACAAAAGAAAACTCCTGGTTCGTGGTGGATTCTGTGTTCTCATTAGCTAGGCTTGATGTACAAAAAGCTTTTAATTGCAATACAGAGGTCTTAAGTCAATGGTTTTAGTTGATGGTGAAGTTTAACTCGTAATAGACCTATTAAGTAAAAAGACCGGTGTAACAAAATAGAAAAAGGAAAACTAAAAATATATGGACAAAGTGACAAAATGTTAGTTAAAAGTAAATAGAAAAAAATTAAAATGAGAAACAGAAAAGAAATGTTTAAATCAAAAATTTAGAATTGTTAAAGAAAAATAATTGTTAAAAATAATGTTGAAAAAAAATGTCAAGAACAATCGATCGGTAACACAAGACATTATCAATAACATCATAAGACCCTAAAACTCAATAAATAGTGCTATTCGCTTATAAAATATAAAAGAAATCATAAGAAAAAAAAAAAAAAAACATTTCATATACATACATATATTAGTTTAGTGACAATTTGCTTATTAATATTATTTCTTAAAATTTTTTTTTGAAAAAAAACAACAAAAAAAACCCGTTATTTGCATGCTTTAATATTTCAAGAAGAAATTAAATATAATTGCATATCATACACAAACAAATGTATGCCTATATAAATCAATTTACATATATACATTTAAGAAGTAAATTTAACATTCTGTATAAGAATACATTGAATGATAACAGTGGCATTATTAACAGCGCTGATTCGTAAAAGCTCTTTGATTTGTGTATGAAATGCAATTTCATTAGTGGAAAGAAAAAGGAAAAAAAGAAAAAAAAAAACAGTCTCTCTTAAATCCGAATTTTAACTCTCAACATCTCCATCGTAAGCTGCACTCAACGAAAGTACTTTCGGCGTGGGAGCAACAACGACGTAATGTAAGTCAAATTTTATTTTGTTTTTATTTTTACATTCTTTGCTTATATTCTTTTTTCGTTTAAAATATTTTGTTTCTTTCCTTTTTGATTTCTGTATCTTTGGTCATTGACCTTGTAGATTTTTTTTGCAATTGTATAATTTTTTTTCCAATTATTAGTTTAGTTACTCAGTTTTCATTAATTTATAATTTTTTTATCTTAATTTCAGAATTTAAATGATAATTGTCCTAAAATTTTATTTCTAAATATACAAAATGTTAAAACTATATTTCGACATATGAATTTAAAGAATAAAATCATGAATATGATCAGTGAATAAATCTAACCACATGACTGTTTAATTTTGAAAAGCTAGTAGTAAAACTTGGTTGTGTGAATATTTGGGGATCGTATTAGTTAGTTTTTGGTGCTTTTAATTCAATGGAGTCAATAAATATGATCCAGGATGGGTGGGCAACAGATTGCAGAGATAGCAAGACCTTATTTTATCAATCTGTTAATGTAACTTGTGGAAAAACATTTATATTTCTCTTTTCATCACCTCTTTTCTTCATCGCATGCTTATTTAAATAAGTTTATATGTAGCTAAAATTTAATGATACATTATAGCCACCGAACCCTCCCTCCGAGGAGTATAAACAGCCGGTATACAAGCATGCATCCGCTATAATTGAATCATTTTCAACATCCATTTAAATAAAATCAATTTTTATTATTAGTTATATGCTACAAGGACTTTAGATAGCTATTTCTTCAATCATTCCAAAAATATTTTTTTAATTTAAAAATATTTCCCTCCAAAGAAAGCTTATACAATTTGCTTTAAGGCCTTTATAATCGCTTAATGGGATGTGAGTGGGATATCTATCAAAAAAATTATTTTTTAACTCAAGAATAGGATTTTTCAATATTTGGCACATGTATCACTTTTAATTAATATATAAATGAATGTTTATAAATTGAAATGCAAATGTTGCTAAGCAAATTGTCCTTGTATGTTGATAAACATGCCGTATGTTAATACCGGCCGTTAAATTTAAATTGGTAACATTACTATTTTTGGTTGAAACTAATAAAATAGTTTTTTTCAGATTCATTGATCTAAATAATCGGGTTTATTTGTTAGCTTTTTCTTTTATGATCAATTCAGGTCCAAACACTTTATATAGGAGTCTATTAATATTTATGTAGCAAATATTTTACTATTGGCAAGCGAGATATTAGAGATAAGAATCCCACCTCACCCGACTGACCGCTAGTAATTGCAACGACTCTTTTCTTTCTGCTATGTCGGTTAAAAGCAAATACGTCAATAGACACTTCCCAGTAAAAAATTTTTAGACTTTAGGAAGCTAAAAAGAGACCTAACTGCATCTGTATTCGCTTACTATTAAGCCTTACTGAGATGTAGGAAATAAGGGAATACCAATGATAGGAGTAATTTTATAATGTAAGCTGAAAAAAATTAAAAGCTTACTACTATCCCTTACAGAGAAACAGGTTGTAAGTGAAGTATTTTAATAATATTTAAGCTTACTCTTGTCCCTTACAAGGAAGCAGGTTGTATTGCAAAGACTATTGAAATCGGCAGTTTTACCGAGTCTTTTCCGACAAAAAAACAAATTTGAAATTACATAATATAAAATGTTCAGTCATCGAGTTGCATTTGTGCAGATAAGACGTGAATAAAAGTGTAAAAAATTCTTAGAAAATATAAAAAGATTTTATTATAAATATAAACCTATAATGTGATTTTAATTAATTAATACATTTTCAATGTAAGAAATATCTTTTTTAAAATTTATTAAAGCGTGTTTATTATAGTGTATCAACAGAATTTAAATAATTTTTTGTACGAAATATTTTCAATTATTTGCTTTTGGTTTTTCTTGTTTCTGTTTTTTAACCCTGCATCACTATCGTCTGGGTGGATTCCACCCAAAAGCCTGAATTTTTAAGTTAACTATATAATTTTTCATGAAAATCGCCCTTTTATTGTAATGTAATCTACCTTTAAATAGTTTTTAATGTTTAGAAGTGCATTTTACTATATAAATCCGAGATTATGTTTACATAAAATTTGTTTTAAAAAGAGCTTGGGTGGTTTACACCCACGATAGTAATAGCGTTTAACTTTTTTGGTGTTTTATACCCATCGATAGTAACCTTGTACATTAAATTTTTTGTGATCGCTACTATAAATAAAAGCACTTGTTTTTCACGGCAAAAGCAAATATCACAGACAAGGATGAAATAAATGCTTTACTTAGTTTATTGTTTATCTCTGCTTTAGGCCTTATGACACTACATTTTTAATGCATTGTTCAAGTTTTGGTGAACAGTACAAATATAATGTAATAGAAAAATTTACCAAGTGCAAAGAGTTCAGCAGTATTAACATAAATGGCAAACTGTCAAACATTTTACTAAAGTTATCGATAAAAAATGAAGTTATGTCAAAAAAAATGTAAAATTGTTCAACTTAAAATTGACATTTCAAGCTTGAAATATTAAAAGTGTTGCTGAATCAGCGGTTTATGGGCAAATTTGGCGATTAACCGTTTTTTTGTTCGTTTTGTTTTTATGTTTCTCATAAACAAAAAGTTGACAACATTTAATAAAAAAAACTAAAAGGCTTTTTTGTTTACATTTCTTATAGTTTGCTTTTTCTAACATTTTCTGTTTCTTTCTATCAATTCTATATCAATTCAATGAACAAAAAATGTAGTGTCATAAGGGCTTTTGCATAAGTCATCTCATGAAATATTCGGTTCCAATTTTTATTGAGATGCATTCGTTTTGACAATGTGGATACCCGTCAGGAGCGTCGAAAATTCGACGAACTTGCGCCAATACGTGAACTTTTTGAAACTTTCAATAAAAATTGTAAAAAAAATTTTTGTTTGTGCACAGATCACGGTTGACGAAAAGTTGGAAAGCTTTCGCGGACGATGCAGTTTTAGGCAGTATATTTCCAACAAGCCAGCAAAGTCTTACCACCCTCGTTCGCTCATGCTAAAAATCGTTTAATTTATTCGACGGTTTTTGGTTTTAGAAAGAAAAATGCGATTTTATCGTACATTCCAAAAAAAAAAAATAAATAAATAAGTGTGTTTTGTTGCATGGTAGAGGCATAGAGATGGTAAGCTGCTAGAGCTCCAAAGTGTTTACCAGAAATAAATGGGTTTTATAACAAAATCAAAGGAGGAGTCGATACTACTGACCAGTTAGGTGCTACATATAACGTAGTCAGAAATTGTAATCCCTGGCCTCTGGTAATATTCTATTTTTTGCTGAATGTGGCTGCCATAAATATACGTATTGTTTAGTTGTGCACTCAAAATCCACCACTAAAATACAAAAAGCGTTCACTTTTCATCAAAGATTTTGCTTTAAGGCTTATTGCACCACATATGGGAAAACGTGGCAAAATTAAGACGTTGCCAAATAATATCAAAATAAGCTGTCAAAAATTTATTAAACTACTTTGAGAAAATCAGAATGATTCATAAAACAATTCACCACCAGCCAAAAGACCTAAACAGAGTCGTTGTCAGATATGCGGTAATAAAAAGGATCGAAAAACAAAAACACAGCAAAATGCAAAATTTTTGTTTCCAAAAGTCACAGCAACCCACTACATACTAATTGCTATCAATCCACAAACTCAGAATTGGAAACAAATTAGGAAACTCATGATGATATGTTTGATGGATATCGAAATTTTCTTGGTATTTAGCTCAATTTTTATGCAAAATTTTACTTTGTTCAAAAAAATATTATTAAATAACTTTTTTTTCTACATCTTTTCTGGTTTCCAAATCAGTTAGCCGCAGAGGATTGGCTTAAAAATTTTCTTAATTATCACTAGTTTTACATAATACATTTAATATAATTTTTTATTTACTTTTTTTAATTGAATGTAAATAAACAACATATAATTTGAAATAAATAATAGATATACGTATGAATAAAGCCAAATTTGTTCGGTATTTTAGTGCAGGCACTTAACTTGGGTGGATTACACCCAACGATAGTAACAAAGTAAGCTAAATATACGATAGTAACGGAGGGTTAATACTTCTGCTTTTGTCCATGTACAGTTTGTGTTGTTTTGTTTTGTGTTTATGTTTTGATTTGTAGAAAAGTTAACGGCGTTTTGTGTTTGTTTTGTTTTTTCTTTTTGAAATAGTTCTATTGTTGTTAAATAATATGCCGAAAGTGGTTTGAAAAAAACAATTTAAGTTATAAATTATCATTTGATAGTAACTACACGAATTTATTTTTAAGTATTAATGAATTTTATTATTTATTATTATTATTATTTTTTATTACCAGGTATTAATTTGTTTTTTATTAAAGAATCTAAATTTTATTTTTCTTTGCTTTTGTCGACATTAACTTAATTTTTTTAACATAGAATGTATTTTGATTCATTAATAATAATTTCCAATAAAAATAAAATAAACATTTCACACGGATGTTATTAGTTCATAGATTCTTAAGAAGCATGAAAAAAAGGGTTTCATATAAGCAATACTGTAATAGCTATGAATTCAGGTCTTCTGGAAAAGCATTAGGGAAGAGCTTTTTGTAAACAATGAAAGAAGTAATGCCATAGAAACATGAAATAAATGCTTACTTATAGCTGTTACTCACAGATGAATGTAATGGGTGAAAACACGCTTCATTTTTTAAAAAGTAATGCTTCCAAGTGGGAATTCGCTATATAAAAATCATGCCTTATCGAAGCAGGTTTGTAAGTTAGAAAATAGCTTCGTTCCCTTACAAACCTGCTTGCATGTAAGCTCCAATTTTTACTGGGAAGTGTTTGAATTTTATCATATGTTGGGGAGAGGGGGGGCGTCATAGAACACTTTTTGCTTTCAAGCCATATAAAAATTTATATTTTTGAATTATTGACTTTTTACATAATTTAACTAATATGTATGGAAATAATATTTAGCTTAAGTCAACAAGTAACTTATTTTTAGTTCGATTTATATATATTTTTTTATTTTTTTAATGGATGAAGTCATTGTGTTCAAATGTGCCCCCCATACGGGACAGCTTGGAACTAGGCTGGGGCAGTTTTGAACGGCAATTTTTTCTTGTAGCACTTATGTCCAAAAATACCATAAACAGTTATATTTTTTATATATATAATAAATTCGAATTATTTATTAAGAAAAACATTAACAATTAAACAATAAAAAAAAAATCAGATGAAAAATAAGTTTTATATTATTAAGACGGAGAAGGCCTTGCGATTTCAGGTGACATTACATTTTGCTTTAAAGCATCATGATCAGCATTGGATTCGTCATTTTCAGAAAATAAGAGAGAATCAACAATGTTTGGTACTTCGGTTGATAAATTAATATGTTCAAAGGTGTCCCCTTTTTCTTTGTTCAAATGCCATTTCACGGAAATTTATAATAAATATTTTTTTTTTTTTACATATACATATATCAAATAACTTAACTTAATTTTGTTTGAAATGAACTACATTCGGTCGACGACTGAAAAAACTAGCAAGAATTGTTAACGTTGCTAGAAAACAAGGTTGCCATGTGAAAAACTCGGTCAAGGGTCGGAAAAAATGTTAAACTGAGATTTTATCAACATAGTTTAAATATGCCCCGGATATAAACGTGCCTCCCTCTCCCCTACTATATTTTTTCTTTCTTTTTTTAATGGATGTTTTTTGCTCAAAGAAAGCTTAGTATTTTCCTTTAAGAGCTTTGTGGTAACTTAATGGGATGCAAGTGGGGTATCTATAAAAAAAATTTCCAACTCAAAGAAGAAAGTGTTTCAATTTTTACCATATCCACTATTTTAATTTTCCTATTTCCTATTTGTGTGTAAGTTTTATTAAAATGATAAAAATAAAAACTTCAACAACAGCCTAGAAACGCCCGTGAAATGGTGCTGTGTGAGACCAACCGCTATTAATTTCTACCTGCGATTTTCTAAGTCACACATCTTTTCATTGAGGCTTTTTTGTCAATTCTATAGGTAGTTTAGAGCGCACGTAATATTGAGACCCTTTTTGAATCAAGTGGAAAGCCATTCTCTGAAATTTTATGACACTTGACTTTAAAATGTGGGCGGAGAGGTAGAAGTTAACAGGTACTTTATTATAATGCTACGTTAAACTTCTTTTTGTTGTAATCCCTTAAACAAAAAGAAGCACAGGTCATCAGATATGCGAAATATTTCCGACAGCTTATTGAAAAAATTCCCAACGCTTTGAAAACGTTTGCTAATTTGTTGATCATGCAGGAAAATGATGACAGTTCTGCAGGAGATGATGGTTGTTCTAACTTTTCAGTAAACCACAAAGACCTAATAATGAGTGCCAAAATCAACATCACAAGATGCAGCAGAAATTTTTGGAAAATAAAAAAGAAGTACAAATCGTCACAGAGTAGATCTGAAAGATTCAACTTTTTACTCTTGTCCCATCGTCATGGAGTTGTTCAAAAATAATGACCGAGTTTGGAACGTCTCAACGAAAAGCAAGAATTACTAAAAACTTGATTGCTGAGAATGGGATTCACACACTTCTAAACGAGAAGAAGAGAAAAACTTTAGAGTGCGAAACTGAAGCTCTAGTAACTCAATTTTATCAGCGAAATAATGTGAGTCGAATGATGCCAGGAATGAAAGACTGGGTGTCTCTTCGAATCGATGGCCATAAAATCCAAATCAAGAAGCGCATGGTTCTCTGTAACCTGAACGAGTTATATGCAACATTTCAATCTGAACACGAGGACGTCAAAATTTGATTTACAAAATTTACCCAACTGAGGCCAAAGCATTGCATTTTGGCAGGAAGCAGCGGAAAACACACAGTATGCGTTTGTATTTACCATGAAAATGTTAAACTCATGTTGAAGGAAACCAACTTAAAGTATTTGACAGGTGATTCCTCAGAAAATTTGCACGATTACCATGATTTCCTTAAATTGACTATGTGTCCTTATGTAACAACTTCTTGCCACTTAAGCGATTAAGGAGAATTTCATGAACTCTTTTGATCGAGAATGTATTGATGAGATAAAATTTAAATCTTGGCTTCAGACTGAAAGATGTCCTTAAAAACAGTAATTTTAAATGTGGATGATTTTGTGGAAGAAATATGCAAAGGTTTACTAAATTTGAGAACCCATGACTTTTTAGTCAAACAGCAATGGTAATTTTTGAATGATTTGAAGACACATTTGAAGTCTGGTGAATTCGTGATTTCATATGATTTCGCAGAGAACTATAAGTATGTTATTCAGGATGCCATACAAGGATTCCAATTCAATAATGAGCAAGCAACTATATTCACAGTTGTTATTTACTACATACAAGATGAAAAACTGGAACACAAAAGCAATCAAATCCGATGATTTAAAACATGATACCGCTACAGTTTATGAATACCGGAAGATAATTCTAAATTATCTAAAATCTAAATTTATAGTGGAGTTTCGGATGGAGCTCTTCAACATTTTAAGGACAAAAATAGCTACGCAAATCTTATAGCTCATGAAAAAGATTTTGAAATTCCAGCTGAATGGCATTTTCATCAAACTGCACATGACAAAGGATCATGTGATGACATTGGAGAAAATCTCAAAAGAAATGCAGCGAGGTATAGCCTGCAGTGCTCTCATCAAGATCACATCTTAGATGCGAACGCTTTATTCCGATGGGCAAAGAACCATTGTAAAGAAACTGAAGTAGTTTTTAGCAGCAAAGATGATCATGAGGAAACATTAAAAACATTGAAGAGTAGATTCGACGCTGCTGTAAGTCCCCTCTTACAGTTGAGAAATTAACAGACAGACATTTTTCTCATTCTGCTTTGAACTTGCTTAAACTTTTTAGAGTTGCGAAGATAATAGACAGACAGACATTTTTTGTTTATTTTTAAGTTATTCTTCTATGTTGATTGTTGTGGAAATTTTTATAATAAAAACGCATTGAAAATAAAAGAAATTAAAAAACATATGCAAACAACTGTTAATTATAAAGTTTTTGTTATCAATAAATATATTTGGTCAATAAATTTAATTATTTTTGCAATACGCGCGTTAAAATGAGAAAAGCAACAACATGAAAAATGCGAAGGGTGGAAACTGTAAACGAAAAATGTCTTAAAATGTCCAGTACAGGTATGGGTGCAAGACGTACTGTTTTTAACAGTACGCGTACTGTTTTTTTTTCAAATGTACTGTTTTATGCACAAGACTCAAAACAGTACGCAAATGTACTGTTTTTTACACGTTGTACTGTTTTTTGTACTGTTTTTCCGTTTAGGCACTACTGCACTTTCAGCAGGAGGAGGTGCGTTTTGCAGACCAGCTATGTGGGCTTTGGCCAATCTAAGGGAAGCGATTTGCTCCGGAGTGAGGTCTTCAGGTTTTTTATGACCCAAAGATTCAATAAATCTAAAGGCGGAGCGCCTCGTGGTTGCAGCCCGTCGCGCAGGATTTTTGTGCCGAGGGTTTTGAGGGTTGCCGGGGTTGGCAGAGGGTGGTACAGCGTCAGTTCAGGAGGGTTCCATCACTGTCCCCGTCTGCACAAGGGGCACCTGGGAGAGTATTGTTCGGGGCGACTAAGTCGCTTCCTTCACATTAGTACCCGAAGCAGGGGGTTTCACCGCTTTTGCGGCGCGGACTTGAGCGGCTTTAGAGGTGACTGGAGAGAAAGCCAGAGGCATCTCGCCACTAACATGACAACCACGCGTCATAATGGATTTTTATTACATTCCACCAACCTGGGTATGCCAGATTGGCTTCCTGCGACACCAGTTGCTTGCAGACTAGGCTGGCCCGGTGCAGTCACCTGAATAGCCTGAGTAGCAGTAGCATTCGACACACCACAGCCCGATACCATCGCTGTGGTAGTAGGGTCCCCGGAGATTATGAAGCCCCGGACTGGGTACGAGGGGCATGATTTTTTCTTGCTTTTCATGGTCCTTTCGGTCAAAAGAGAGATGCATTTTATACCTGACTGCCAGGTGTTGAGAAACTGCCGCCCCACAAGGGAAACACAGACGCAGACCACCAGCCGCCCAATATGGGAACAGACACTGGGGGAAACTAGACTAGTATATAAAGGAATGAATTGTTGAGTAGTTAATAATGATAATTAAAGGAATTAATTGATTACTTGGAATTATTAATAAGAACTACAATATGAATTACAATAATGATTATGCAATTCTGACCGAACGGGTTGTACAAACATTAAAATTTTTGACACATTCGTATCATTTTAAGCACTGCCTCTTTGGGCCAGTCAAACTAAGTCAACGAAAAAAACTTTAATCTTTGAATAAACTTTTATAATAATACACTTACCTTTATAATATCCTTTTCCATTTTACTGTATGGATATACAAATACCAAATGTTTTTGTTAGCAATTTATTAAAAATAATATTTTAACAATTTTCTTTCTTCTTCTTTAAAAAATACGTTAAAGCCGCTGCCAAAATTTTTGGTAGCGTCACTAAATTGACGGCGTCAAAAATATTGCTTAAGGTTTTTCGTTTTTTAATATACAAGATGTGGACCTTGTATTAAAAATTTTAAATTCATTTATATAATTGTTATTAAATTATCAAAATGGGATAAAAAAAATATTTAATTTATCACTTATGCAAATTCTTCATACGGCCGGTTAAAGATAGCGCAGATATTTAACTGTCGACAAATCTTTTCGCCTAGCGTATACATTTGAAAACATGTGTTTGAACATAAGAAAATAGAACATGTTCTAATTAAAATGTTGTCTTATGTTTTTGCTTGTGTATTTTACACAAGCAAAATTTTTGAGGTTTTTACTCCGTTATGTAAA
This sequence comes from Bellardia pandia, assembly GCA_916048285.2. Taxonomy (NCBI): domain Eukaryota; kingdom Metazoa; phylum Arthropoda; class Insecta; order Diptera; family Calliphoridae; genus Bellardia; species Bellardia pandia. The sequence goes on from OU696529.1 coordinate 88,948,033, forward strand.
ATTTGACATATACAATGTAAAAATCTCGTATTGTATATGCACCTTAATTTATGTTCAATATTATTTGGATACCAACATTTTTAAGAGAGTTATGCTCTTTAAGCGATTTTCGGAAGTGGGGCATATATGAGAGCTACGACTAGTTATGGACCGATCATCATAAAATTACACCATATTATTTGTATATACAGTGGCCGACAAAAGTCTACATGCGACCACAATATTGGACATTTTATGAGAACATTAGCGCGGAATAAAAAATAATGATGCAGTTTTGTTTGTAATCTATTTTTATTGATATGCCCAGAAAAAATTGTTATTGTAATGTAAACTTTAAAAATTATTCATCATAAACAAACAAAAAGCATTGACAAAAGTCTATATACAACCACCATGTATAACATTTTGTTGTTGAATTCAAACAGTAAAATTCCGTTATTTATTTTTTACTTTTCTTGTTGTGTTAAGGGTTTTCTTAAAATTGTATTCAGTTCAAGTTTAGGCGGATTAATTAAATCTTTAATAGAAATAATGGCTTCTCGAAAAGAAATATCAATTGGTGTTCGTAATTTTGTTGTAAAGTGCAGAAATGAGGAAAATCTTTTGGTGAAATATCAAAGCTTTTAAATTTAAGTTAAAAATACTGGTATAGTTGAAAACAAACCACGTGGAAGTCGGCCAAAGAAACTTAGTCGTAGAGACGTTAGCTTCATTTTAAAAGAAGTGGGCAAAAATCCAAAAGTAAATGCCACAAAATTAGCCAAAGATATCATGATCTGAATTAATTGTACATCCAAGAACTATACAAAGAACTTTAAATAATAATGGTTGCCTTAGCAGATGTCCTCGCAAAAACCTCTCATAAGCGCAAAAAATCGCAAACTTCGTTTTGTTCACTGATGAATCTAAATAGAACATTTTTGGAAGTGATGGGAGAGATAAAGTTTGGCGAAAAAAAATACAGCGGTAGAGCCGAAGAACTTAGTTGCTACTGTTAAGCATGGTGGAGGCAGCGTGATGGCTTGGGGTGCTGTCGCTGCTTTTGGAGTAGGAAAGTTAGTCTTTATTGAGGGTAATATGGATCGCTATCTGTACAAATACATTTTGGCAAAATTTGAAACCCTCGGTTGATATTCAGATTGTCAAGGATTGGCTGCTCTACCATGCCCCACGACAGTTGTACACACCACCTCAAAGGCCGGACTTAAATGTTATTGAGCACGTGTGGGAAATTCTACAATGAAAAATTTGCAAAACTCCTATTACTAGTGCCCCAATGCTCAAAGAGAAGCCTCAAGAAGAATAGCTAAACATAACATCCGCGGAACTCGACAATTTAGTGGCTTCGATGCCCAGATGCTTACAGGCAGTTATATGTGGCCCAACAAAATATTAATTTTAATAAAAAGTAATAAGTTTTAATACCCAAACAAAGTTTTTTGTGTTAATTTACAGCTCGTATGTAGACTTTTGTCATTCAATTTTTTTAGTTTTTTTATGAATAAAATATATAATAAAACTAGCTAAAACCCGGTGTGCTTCGCTACCCGTATCGTAATAAAATAAAAAGTTTAAAGTTAAACAAATATACCGTATTTGCCGGACGATAAGACGCACCCTGATTTTAGGACAAATTTTCAGAGTAAAAAGGTGCGTCTTATCGTTCGGCAAATACGGTATTTATTAAGTTATTTAAACCTACAGTTTTCCTTTTAAATTAAATCTTATTATGATTTACAATATACAAACAAACAAACACACATTCACTTTTATATATAGACTAGCTTAACCCCGGTGTGCTTCGCTACCCGTATCGTAATGAAATAAAAAGTTTAAAGTTAAACTTCCGGCAAATACGGTATTTATTAAGTTATTAAAACCTACAGTTTTCCTTTTAAATTAAATCTTATTACATTATCTTCCCTGAAGGAAACCTGTGGTCAAGTGTCTCCAAGTCACCACTTTCGTCTACTATTTTGGTTTGGCGACATTGTCAACAGCATTGTCACAATGGTTATTATTACACAATTACTTTTTTTCAATTGTGAGCCGCGATAGACTACGCAATAGTGTGCCGGACTATCGTTCAGAGGATTCCGAGTTCGATTCCCGCCAAAGACTCTGGGCGTTTTCGAATTTATTTTTAATTAAATATTTTTTTGTATTTTATTTTTTTTAATAAAACTCCAAACATTAGCAACAAAAATGCATTTTTATTTTCTATTTCAGAAAAGTACCAAAGTGTAGGCAATGTGCTCCCAAAAGAACTACTTAGTCAGTATTGACGCAGTCTACTGGTAGATTTCGTAGGACAAGCCTGTGCTAAATGTCAAAAGTAGATAGCATTAGTAAGGGTGTAATTCGTCAATAGGTAATGGTGACATCGTCAATAGGTAATCAGTATAATTTTACAATTGATATTTCCTGCAGGGTTATTATAATTTACAATATACAAATAAAAAAACACACATTCACTTTTATATATAGATAAGGGTTTGAATTTGATTGGTTTCTAGTGTTTGTGTCTCCTTAACAACAATCAATCGTCGGAACCCCGTAATTTTGGAAAAAGTTTGAAATTGTTCTATAGTGTAATTTGTCATCATATCTATTGGAGGTGCCACACCCACTATTGATAGTCCGCCCATTCTTGTCCTAAATATTAATATTGATGGTAGAATAACCGTACCATATATTTGATATTTTTTTTTAATTATCATCATATGGGAGGTGCACACCCCCTGTCGCTGCTACTCCCATTTTTTCCGCAAATATTTAAACAAACAATGGAGTTGCTCATGCAAAATTTGAGTACTATAGCTATTACAGTTTCCCAAGTATTAGATTTTTAAAATTAAGTTTGTATGGGAGTAGGCTTGCCAGATTCAATTTGCCAAAAAGCTTGACATTGACCAAAAAAAAACTTGATTTTGAAAAAAAAAATTGACAAATAAAACCACCCATACTATTGGTTTTTATTAATTTTTTATTATTTTTTTTTCATAAAAATTATTAGAATAAAAACAAAAATATCATAAAAAGTAAAAATAACAGAAACAATATAAAAGAAACAAAAAACAATATAACAATTAAAATTCAGTCTTTATATATTTTAAAGAAAACTTAGGTGTTATTTAAAAAAATATATTTTCCATTTATTTTGCCACATATATTTCGTATTCTTAGATACAGAATTAATTAATTCTCTACCATCGGGTGTTGTTAAAAATTTTTAAAGTTTTTTCAATCCTCATTAAAATTTTTTCTTATTAATAGTTCGGCTTTTATGAATTATTTATAACACTAAATGCTTTTTCACAAATGGCATTGCTTATTGGGATAGAAAACACAAATGAGATCTACTTTTTTAAATGTTGAAGATTGCTTTCTGCACACTTTTTTAAAAAATATGACCATATTCTATCATTTGGTATATATGTATCACATTAGTCGTTAGTTGTATTTATAGTAAAAACTAGCTGACCCGGTCCGCGTTGCTGGCCCTAAGCAAACATTAGTGTTGTATTACCACACGATTTAAATTAAGCTTTTAAAGAAATGTACGGCCTTTAAATAAATTTATGGAATATCTGTCATAAAGATTTGTTACAGAATAACTTACATATGGTCTAGGTATGGGCTCAATCAAAAAAGAAACGCATTTATTTAAGGCAAATTGGAAATTACATATATTTATTTATTACTTCATCTTGGGGCCAGCGGATATACAATGTTTTTTGTTTTTTGGCGTGCCGTGTGGAAAACATAAATTTTCCAAAATTAAGCCAGCAATAGTTAATGATGTGACTCTTGCTTTATTGATGGCAATAGTACAGGTAAGACGCAAAGGGAATTGGAGCCGCTTGAATTGGAATGGTAAATCGTTGGAAATCATCCGAATTCGTGGAATAAGTACATCTTCGCCTTTGAATCTGCCACCGATGATTGTTGCCTCGATTAAATTTGGTGAGCAGTTTTTGATGGTCAATGTGGTTCCGTTGCATAACTTTGGTGCGTTTAAGTTGCGAATAAGAATTACCGGTGATCCAACGTTTAATGTTAGCACATGCGGTGGCATTCCGGGTGGTTCCAATGAATTTAAAAATTCAGTGGGCTAATTGACGGCTTGTTCTTCATCCATTATTGTATCGATCGATTTGTATTTGATTAATTTGCCGGTCAGTTTCAATTGAATTTGATCATTGAGCTTGTTGGCATCGTAATTTGTTGGTGCCAAAATTGCACGTTCCCACAGCCAATCCGATTTTTTGTAGAAGATTGTTAGACTTGGGAAAACCTTGTCGACAACGGCTTGAATATTCATTTGCAGTCGACAGAAGTTAGGCGGGAACGAAATCTCGTTCGTGGCGCGATTAATTGGAATTTTTCCATTTCCGATGTCAAAAAGTTGTTCTGAGAATGTTTGGGCAGACGGGTCTTGCAACAAATGCACACGCATGTTCGTCCATAGCGGGATTTTCTCGACTCGGTTCCAAAGATATGAATCTTTCAAGCATGCGTTCAGCTCATCTGCGGTCATTGATAACGGGCAAAGTTTGACGAAAATCACCAACAAAAAGAATAAGAGCGCCTCCCATCGGTTTGTAGTATCCTCGAAAATCACATAGAGTCCGATCAAGCGCTTCGAGCAATTTGTTTGAATGTACCGTTATTTTTATCAGCGTTTGAAAAAAACTCACAAATGTGCACAAAATGTAGGTATCATAAATGCAAGGGTACATAAAGTTTTTTATCATCGATTGATGATATAATATTATTTTTAACTTATTGTATAATGTTGCACCTTAGTAAGCGCGGAATATCTTCTGTTATCGAATCATGTAAATATTTTGTAAATAAACCGAAAACTCGGATTTTTGAATGCAACATTTCGAAAGTTTTAAAATTTTTATATTGGAAAGTTAATAACATAAGTTTTTTGCAAATATCTTCGGAACTACATAACCGATTTAAGAGTTTGATATCTCGTTTTGAAAAACATGACAAGTGCTTTGAGAAAAATTAAATAAAATAAAAAAAGCAAAATATATGTATGTATGCTCATATGTCATTGGTGATGCAATATGAAAATTGGATTTTGCCACGCCCCTGCGCACACTGTGGCCGTGTAGTGCATTTAATGGCCTTAAATCAAGGAGGTTTCGGAGCTTCATGAAATTTTGCACACATTTATGTTAAATTTTTTAAGAATTTTAATTTTTTTTTTTTTTTAATACGCCCACTTTTACGCCCACCTCCCATACAACTTAAATAGAAAATGTGGCATAACTTCCATGATTTTAAATATATCAACTCAATTTTCATAAAACGTTAATATTATACTTGTAGAATGAGCTCCTGAAAATATGAACTTAATCCGCCCACTTTTACGCCCACCTCCCATACAAATGATATTTCAAAAATGCCATATCTTCTGTAAATTTGTAACTAGAATGTTTATTTTTCGCAAAAATACATATAACATCTATTAAATGATGTTTTGAAAATATGAAGAAAATCCGCCCACTGTAACACCCACCCCCCATACAACTCCAATACAAAAATTTTGTCAGTTTCACTCTATTTCATTTATTAACAACTTTTTTACATCTTCGTGATAATCTAATTTTTTAAGCTTAAATTTCGTTCTAAATGAATTGATATATGGGTCGGAGGATATCAACAAATGATGCATTACGTCTTCGTTAGTAGAACAGCGCCCAGTCTTGCGCGAGTGATATAGCCTATAACGTCTATAATCTTTGTTCCTCGCTTCCTGTGCTTCTTCTGATAACATTCCTTTGAAAAATAAACCATATGTTAATTTAAAATGTATGAAACAAATTGTATATTTAACCTACCTATAGGTAGAATGGCCTCAGATACAATTTTGCTACCATGTATCAAAACTTTATGCACTGTGATGGGCATGTAGTACCATCCATACAAATCAATGTACAATTTTGCCGTGTCTATACAATATATGTGGAATTTCTCAGCGTCTATTGCCTGACTGCAACTTATTGTGGATAATATAATTTTGAACCGATGAATCAGTTGCTCATTTACTCCGGTTATGTCAGCTGTAATTTCAGGGTTTTCAAAAAATCTTCGAGCTGTATTCCCATCGTTGCTGGAACCCATTCCTTGTTTAACCACATCAACATTTATTCCCAATACACATTTAAGGTTTTTTTGAATTGTGGCCTTGGCTTCTTCTTTCATTTCTCTAGTGTGTTTATTTGTTCGCCATGCTGCGAAGCTTTTATTGTAAGCGATATGTAATATGCATTCCATAAATTTTATGCGTGCATGTAGAGGTGAAATACCAAATTTTAAAGCCTCTCCCGAATTTGCTCTTATTGCCAATTCGTCTAAATTGTGCATCTCCCTTGGCTTAGCACCACATATGAAGCACACGGACATAGAAGAGCTGCCAGTTAAAGTTGTTGCCACTTTACCATCTATCATAGTCAATGAAAGCTTATGAGTAATAAAGAATTTCTTATTATGAACTTCAATAATTGAATTTGTTAAATTATTTATTTCATGGTTCACTCGGTTAACTTCTTCATTTATTACGTTTGCTGTCTCCTTAACAAATTCAAATTTTAACGGCCTGCAATGTTTCGTTGATGAGGGCTCTAAATTTTTCCACAAAACTTTTGAGTCATCATTCCGTTCAGTCATTACCAATGGCACAAGTGACGTCAAGAACATACTTTTGTCTGAAAAAGTCTCATTCGCAAATTTTTGGTGATACTCTGAATGTCCTGATGAGCCATCACATCCCCATTTACTCATGAGTTGCATATATTTTGGAAATGATGCTACTTCATTTTCGGATTTTGACTTCATCAGTCTAGCTGCCGTGTGATCCAAAAGCTCCTGCAAACTAACTTTGCTTAAATTCTCCTCTACTGTTACGTTTGCTGGATAACACGTTTTTTTTGCTGCCAAAACCTTTTTGTAGCTTGGATATATATCATAACCAATATCTTGTGCTGATGTTCGCAGTACTTCATACTGGTGCATTGTCAATGCAGCATCAATAATGAGACTAAGTGCTTTTTCAGGGCTAAAACATTTTTGGACTTCATTTTTGTTTTCAATTTTTTTGGCAGCAGATAATATGATTGCTTCAGAGTTAGCTTCACAAAATGAAGTCAGCTTTTTCCTTTTCGTTCTGGCATTGCTCTCCTCAAAGGTTTTCGTTGGACGTCCACGTTTACCAGGAGTAGACTGGGTTTCCTCTTCTTCATCCACTGTATCATCCACTAATTCATCAGTCAACGTATAAGAATGTGTTAGCCATTCTTCATTGTCATTAAAAAATCTTGATGAAGTACGCTTACACTTGTTCCACTTCTTTAAAAATTGAGGCATAAATGTTTGTTTCAAAAACCGTCTGAACTTTTCTTGATTTTTCTCAGACACTATTTTATAATTCACGAAAACTACACCAATTATAAGATCAATATCTTTTTTACATTGAAAAACAATTTCCGAAAGCGTGCTGAAAGATATTTTTGACTTTTCCATTGTTTATTAAATAAATTTGTTTTAATTGCTTAATAAACACTCACTTATCACTATACCACTCTCAAATATAGTATGTATAATGTAAAGAAAGTTTATAACGGATAACGGAGTTAATTTTTAAGAGAAAAAATGCGATCAATTCAAAGTTATTGATAATAATTATATGTAAAACTCTTCATTTAATGTGGAGTAAGTTCACATTTAGATTTTTTGTTGTTTAGTCTACGTAAACAATGTACCGATATTGCTTTGATAAACACTTTTGTGTACATTTGTTTTTGTAATCGGGACTCAAATTTAGGTTTCTTCTATATAGTACACATGCAATGAAATTTTCGTATTTCTCGATCCCAAATTGGCACCGGCTACGTGTACGAGTAGCAAAGAAAGAAAGAATGCGCATTTGTTTTTGCACGCGTAAAATAACGCATATTTTTTACTGTAATTTTTTGGTTTTTCATTGTTTTTTCGGCGGCGGGCAAATTGGGGCAGGTTTTTTTTTTAGTCTGTTAGCTGAGACTCTCAGCTTCAATTTGGTATATGACTCCATGTGTCGCACTGCTTCGCACACAACTAAAAGTCTAAAAGAAAATCATAAATGTTTATTTTTTTGACTCAAAATATATTGTCAAAGGAAATTTTTTTTTAAAATTTTTAAAATTTTTTTTTTTTAATTTACATAATGCTTAATGTATATTTTAAGTGAAAAAATACTTATAAGGTACATTCGGTGTATAGTTTATAAGTAACAAGCTTTTGAATATAACATAGAAAACTATCACATTTGAGACTTGTTCACATACTTCAACTTTGCGCTGCTCGGGACAGAAAACCAATGGAGGTATTTGCATGAAATTTTCCACACATGACCTTCAGATAGTTTTTAACCATCTGTGCAAAAATCATCAAAATCGGACAGAAGGTCCAAATTGATTTATTGCCGCAGTGGACACAGTGTGGCTGCGCCCGCAGACTGAAAAACCATGCAAACATTAATTTTTTTATTTTTACCTCGCCTTCAGTAAGATGTGGATACAATCTGTATGAAGTAAATCTGTAAAAACCCATGCAGAAGCAATTAATCAATTAAAAAAAGTGGGCGTTAGAGTAGGTGTGGTCGTACCAATGGTGAAGGCAATGGTGGTAATTTGACCTTACCACTGAGACAGCACAACCCAGGCGATTCTCCGGTGAACTTTAATGCACCGCAATGGTTGCACACAATCTCCATTGAGCCAATTTGAACGGAAGGATGCGAGCTGTAGTCAAAAGTGCAATCGTAATGAAACGCTACTCGATTCAAATCAACACTTGAAGCTCTTCTTCTTACGCGTTGATTTAGATTTTCACGTTGTTGAATTGCTTGATTTAATCCATGATTTCTCATTGCTAATCGAGCCGTTTCATTTGTCGCCTGTCTTTCTTCTTGTGTTTGCGTTACGCGAAGTCGGGCCATACTAACACGGCGCTGATCTCGTGCGATTTCTTGTTCATCCGTATTCAATCGATTGGTAATATCTTCTGGGTCGCGGCATTATGATACACAGATAAATTAATGTCACAAAAGCATTTAATGTCATAAAAACAATGTCACAAAATCATTTAGGGAACTTACCTTTTGAAATCACTTTTAAAAAAGGTTGAACATTTTTAAATACTACAAAAATGAATCAGGTGTCAAAAGAGTAAACACAACGCCATCTACTGGCAATAGCAGAACCAGAATTTGTTTTTGTAAAAAAAGAATGAACAAAAAAAGTTTTCAATCAAATTAGGTGGAAAAACAATTGTCGTAAAAATTGTGATATACAAAAGAAAACATTTGATTTTTGGATTTTAGAAGATAATAATTAAAAGTAATGGGTGATACAATTTGAAGTAAGTCTTTTAAAACCCTTGTAGAATCGATTACACAATTTTAAAGCAGGCGTGGTCGAATTCGGCTGTACACTGCGGGCGTTGCTATGGCATCAATTTAAAACAAAGTAGGCGGTCAAAAAAGATCGCTAGAGATGGGACGTGAAAGGAGGCGTGGAGTATGAATCTTAATTTTTGATCTCGCCTAGAGTAAAGTGAATATGTTAAAATTAGAGTAGAATCAATTACACAATTTAAAAAAGAAGACGTTAAAGTAGGCGTGGTTGCAAAAAAGAAGTATTCTATAAATACTTAGTGGTGTGATGTGAAAATTTCAGGCAGATCGCTCCAGCGGTCTGGCTTACCTGGCAAGCGTCTTGCATGTGATCGGGCGTGAAAGTGGGCGTGTCACATAAAATTTTTATTTCTACCTCGCCTACAGTAAGATGTATATACCTACAATTTGAAGTAAATCTGTAAAAACCCGTTTAGAATTAAATTTAAAAAAGTAGGCGTTAGAGTGGGCGGGGTCGTACCAACTTACAAACCTTCCCGGGCTCATGCACACCAACTTTGCCAAAGATCATCACATGATCATTTACGATTCTATAAAGTACATACACACACGCACACATAAAAACATTAATTAAAAAAAAAGTACGTCTGGTCAATTACTGAATTTTTTCCGGGTATTCTTCTTCTCTGGCCTGAGACCAGCCTGAATTCGTGTGAATCGTTGCAATCGGTCCTGGCGTTCTTTAGTTATAAAGCTAGTAACTAACTTCACTCTCTTTTATATATATAGATATGCTCTTTCGATTTGTTTTTTAGAAATATAAACTTACTTTTTTTAAGTATTATTATCATGGTGAAATTAAATACCAGGTGACAGCATTGCTACAACAATTACAACAAGGCAAGAACAACAGGCATTTTTCTATATGAAAAACTTTCGTCACTGTCAAAAAGTTTTTTTTTTATATAACTTTTTGACATTTTCAAATTCACCATGAATAATCAGCTGGCGCTACGCTATCACCTAGTATTTAAATTCACCTTGATTATTATTAGCTAGAATAAATTTGAGAAAAAAACTTGACAAATCACTTTTTCACTTGACACGTGACGCGCATTAAAAAACTTGACAATCAGGACAAATCAGGCTCTTCTGGCAACCCTATATGTGTAATGTACAAACTTCGTGTTGAGAATTAATTGTCTCTGGTTGCCTACTTCGGGAAGCAGCAATATACAACCCCAACACATACAGATATTAAATGTCTATTGACGTATTTGCTCTTAAATGAGATAGTAGAAAGTAAGGAGCCATTGCAATTACTAGCGATCAGTCGGGTGGGGTGGGATTCTTATCTAATATCTCACTTGCCAATAGAAAAAGATTTGCTACATAAATAATATTATAGACTCCTATATAAAGTGTGTGGACCGGAATTGATCATAAAAGAAGATCAATAAAACTGAAAAAAAAACTAACAAAATATATCAACCGGAAATAATATTAACTTTTTTTGCCCCTCCTTGATGTTGTTTAGGTAGAGACGCGCCTCAAAACCCTCCCTGCCTTTGATCTTAGTGGCGCTTAACGTTGAACTAAGATCCCAAGTTTACCTACTAAATGACCGAATCACATAACACAAACAGTAAGAAATTATAAATGAACTAGTAACTCATTTTAATATTGTAATTCATTTTTTTATTTCAACAATATTTAATAATTTTCACGAGTTTACAGAAACTCTATTAGGATCAGACCATTTACATACTAGAAGTAATTGTGTAATAATAATAATACCTTTCTAAAAAAAAATCATAGACTAAAACTAGAAAATACTAGACTACGATGGTAATAATTTACAGTTATTTTCCTTATCTCAAATATTCAATAAAACAGTTAAGTAAAAAGAAATAATTTTTTATTCGAATATTTAAAAAAAACAATTCTAACTCAAATTTGAAATAAGGAAATGAATGCTCATTTTTGTGGTTAAATAGGTTTCTAATACTAATAGCTTAAACGTTAAAGGAAAATGAGCTTTCTTTGGACATTTAATAGCATATAAAAATTTCTGCACCAAATACTTATTAACAAATCAACATACAGATTGAATAACCACAAAAATGTGTTGCTAAAAAACTAACATTAATCTCTGTATTTACATGAACTGAATGTTGTTTTGTTAACAGTGATCGACATACATACATACATACATATAATAATCATTAAAAGATGTTTTTTTTTCTCACTCACCGAAATTCGTAGCGTAGGTATGTAACAGCGTTTGTAGAGGCCTCTGCAACTGCTTGTACTGGAGAAAATATGTATGTAGGAATGTACAAAAGCATGAAATTGTAGTATTATGGGTATTCCATGCAGATGACAACTTTGTGTTATACTTAGGCTAGATAAAAATTAGAATTATTTAAAATTATATTAACTTATTTAATGAACCTAAAAATAAATTTCATTGTGCAATATTAGGTTTTAAGAGATTTTAATTAGTATGAAGATTTTATTTGAATTTTAGTTTTAAGGTATCAAATTTTAGAAGTTTAAATAAATGTTTGTTTTAATTTAAGATTTTAATATTATTAATACCCATTTTAATATATTTTGGTTTTTAATTAATTTTTTCTTTTGATGTGATTTGTAGCAAGGTGAATTTAAATACTAGGTGATAGCGTAGCGCCAGCTGATTATTCATGGTGAATTTGAAAATGCCAAAAAGTTATATAAAAAAAAAACTTTTTGACAGTGACGAAAGTTTTTCATATAGAAAAATGCCTGTTGTTCTTGCCTTGTTGTAATTGTTGTAGCAATGCGGTCACCTGGTATTTAATTTCACCATGATTTGTAGTTTGTTTTAATTTAAGGTTTTTATTTCATTTGTTTTTTCATTATGCACAAAAATTTATTTTTAGGTAAATTTTTTTCTTAATTAACACTATAGTTACTAAAATACACTGGGATTTCATCGCCTTCTCCGGTATTATAATTCAAATTATATCCCAACTTCATAAAGTGTTTCAGCATATTCAGAATATGTGCCAATCAATATATGTATATTAAATTAAGTTAAATTGAATTAAATAAAATTAAGTGTTTTGCGTGCCATTTTTTTACACGTTTAGTATCATCGTAATTCAAATATGGTTTGATCTCACTTCTTGAATCAGTTCCTCTCTCCACTTTAATATTGTTTCTTCACCAAGAATTTGTGGAATTTTGTGCACAATGATACAAACGCTTGTAACACTTTCTGTTAACGTGAGCGATCGATTAACAGACGTATATATCTATTAATAGATTGTTGGATTAAAAGCAACAGTGGTGGCTCACTATATGAGTCCACCACGACTAAAATTAAATCCTAATGAAACAAATATGAACAGTAATATATAAATGTACTAATGCCCAATTAAATTAAATAGATTTTACCTGGCTATGTCCAATCGAGAGCGTGATTTCTTATGATTTTTCCCAGTTAAACAATAGTCAGCAAAACAATATTTTACAAAGGAAATCTTTTGAAGAAGTTACAATAGATGAATTTGTAGGATAACCTAAATTGCAATTATTATTAGACTTTTATCTTCCGACCTTTTTATCTTCAGCTACTATCAAAAGACCAATATTACTTTACCTTGCGAATGATGATAATGATGACTTAAGATTTTCTAACACTTTTTAGAAAATTATTTGTTAAATAATAACACGAGTTAAATTACGACTTGAAATTCGTTTTCAATTGCACCTTTGCGAATCGATGTTGAAGGATTCATAGCAAACCGGAAAAGAAATTGTGTAGAGCAAATGGTTCACTATAACACCTCGGTTACCTGAACTGTCATAGAAAAATATTGCCACTTTATGTTAATTTCAAGATTTTTTAACGAAAATGTTACCAATTTGCCAACTAATACAAACATAATTGTAAGATAAATAAAAAACAACTTACAATATGTTTAATTTTGATTGTATTAAAATATGCATTTTTGACAATTAATCACTAAACTCAAGTAATTTTATTTAAATTTTCTGTTTAGTGGATCTATTCTAAACATGATCATATGTACTCGATAAATGTAAACGTTTGTTAAATAAAATACTAGGTATGTAAGTAGGTACATAGTTAACTACATTTTAAACAAAACAACCAAAACAAACATGTATGTATGTTTATAATGATAATGTCTTTTGCTTATGAATATTTGTTTATAAGCTTGTTTTGGATCGCAACATGTATACTGTTTTAACAGTTTAGCTTAGACCGCAACCCATGTTATTTAATTTTTATAAAACATAACATTCTGAAGAATGTTTACAACAATATTGTAGATTTATTTATGTGTAGAAACAAACATCAATAATAATTGTATGACTGAGGTGTTATTAATAAAATCTTGCCTTACATATGGGAGGTACCACGCTCACTTAAAATTTAAAAAAAAGTAGCCTATAGCTCCTACCAGACATACAGAAATATTTTTTTTTTTTTAGCTTTTATTTAATTATTGAATCTTTATATCTTGAAATAACAATAAGTTTTCAAATCTTAATACTAACAAGTAAGAGTGCTATATTCGGCTGTGCCGAATCTTAAATACCCTTCACCTAAGCATAATAAGAAATACAGAAACTACACTAGACTAGCATATCCTAATTCTGTGTTTTCTATTCAGTTTTTGTCTAATTTTCACCATTTTTAATTGATTTAATTACCAATTCTTACCATAATTTACAGAGTTTGTCTGATGTTCATAATAATCTTGAGTGTAACTTAACAGAGTATAAAAAAAGGGGTACAATTCGGTTTTAGTGATTTTGCTCAAAAAAAAAAAAAAAAAACAAAATCAAATAGGGCTTTTAGAGGAGATACCAGCAAAACAAAAATTTGTTGGCGGTCACGCCTATTTTCGAGGGGGCGGGCCCTTAAAGTTGACAAAATATAGGCCTATATCTCGGGAACTACTGGGTGCTTGATAATTTGTAATACATTAAATAAAAGGTATTAAAAATACCTTTCCAACGATATATATCATGATTATAAAATGTGGACCGAATATGGGTTAAATGCGAAAAGAATATTTTTTGACCCGAATTTATTTGTTTTTTGGAAATGGTTCTATATGGCAGCTATGACAAATTATGGGCCGATCTTCTTAAATTTTGCAACAGTTATTTTCATGCATATGAGGATATTTCACGTCGAATTTCAACATGATAACGCTATATTTATGATATATATTAGTATTAACGTGGATTTCGAGAGTGGACCTTATGTGGGGAATATAGTCAAATATGGACCGATATTCTCAAAATCCAGCAGTTTGATTTAGGCATGTATATAAATGATCCGTGTAAAATTTTGGATTGGTTCCCTTATTTATAAGAGATTTATGAGTATTAAAGTGATTTTCGGAAGAGGGCTTTATATGGGGCATACGGTTAAAAATAGACCGAAATTCAAAAAATTTTGTGGGATGATTTTCGTATATATTAAATTGATCTGTGCAAAGTTTGGAGGCGGCACCGATATTTATACAATATATATAGGGAAAAATGTCTTTTTCAGCTGTGGTCTTTGTATGGGAGCTATGACCAGTTCTGGCCGACCACCATAAAATTTAGTACATACAACAATTTAGTTGCCTATAAAGATTATTTATGTCAAATTTTAGTCGTTTAACATTATTTGTATCTGTTTTATACGTATTTAAGTGAATTTTGGAAGTGGACTTTATATGGGGTCTATGGTCAAACATGGACCGAACTAAAAAAAAATTCGTTTTGCGATTTCTTTTTGCATAAAACTTATTTTTGCTGAATTTTGTCTTGATATTCCAATTTTATAGGCATTTATTTATCATTAAGCCATATTTCAGGAATATATATGTTTGTATGGGGGCTATAAGAAATCAAGGACCGATTCTTACTATTTTCCGCACACTTTCCTCTTCTATCATACAAACAACGTATACAAAATTGCATGGTATTATCTGCAATATATTTCAAAATATTGCAATAAAATGGACAAAAAATATCAAATTTTTATGGAGGTGGTCTCACATATTGGTTCATAACTGTGGTTGACCGAAACCGATTTTGCTGATTTTAAATAGCAAACTTCTCGAAAGCACTTCTGACAGAATTATTGAAGGTTTGGATCCCGAGTATATCTGGGGACTTCAAAAAACTGATTTCAACATCCAGACAGACAGACAGATGGACATGGCTTAATCGACTTCGCTATCTATAAGGATCCAGAATATATATACTTTATAGGGTCGGAAAATTATATTGAGGAAATTTCACACGGAATGACAAACTTATATATACCCTTCTCACGATGGTGAAGGGTATAAAAAGAAAATAATAAGCCCAGCCAGTGCTAGACAAAAATTTTTATAATACTACAAAAATTCCACATAAACTGATCCTGTCATCTGTTTTGCGCTTAAGTTAAAGCAAGGGTATCCCTCCTTCTCAACCGACTGTGGCCACTAAAGTTAAGGATGTCTCGTGCAAGTGGGTTTGGATGGTGTTCAAGTTTACTGACGTACTTTGACGCATATTTTGTAAATTCGTCGTTTACTAATGGCACGCCTAGATCTTTGTGGATTCGAGAATTTTTGACATACCATGGAGCTGCAGTAATTATACGTAGAATTTTATTTTGTCCCCTTTGAATTTTTTCAATATTTGATGCTGAGGCCGTACCCCATAATTGTATTCCATAACACCAGATTGGCTTTAGAATTGCATTGTACAACAAAAGTATGCAATCCAACTTTAATGTAGAATTTCTGCCGATTAGCCAATTAAGTTACACTGCTTTTAATCTCATCTGAGTAAGTTTTGCGTCGATATGAGACTTCCAAGTTAAACGACGATCGTGGTGGATTCCGAGGTATTTGACTTCATTGTGTTGCGGGATAATTTGATTATTTATTCTGATGAACGAGCAGGTATCTTTTCGCAATGTGAAAGTTATATGAATATATTTTTGTTCGTTAACCCTGATTTTCCAAAGCTCAAGCCAATTCTCTAGTTTATAAACATATTTCTGCAAGTTCTGTGATGCTATTTGATGGTATCGTCTGCAAAAGTTGAAGTATGTATTATGGGGTCTGACGGCATATCGGATGCATAAATCAAATATAAAGTTGGACCCAGTATGCTACCCTGGGGTACTCCTGCTTCAATTGGCTGACCGGGGCGGGGCAATGAAAAGCGCGGAACAGTATTTTTTCTCTTTAAACGACCGTCTTACCAATCTGTGTGTTTGTTCGATGGTACTGTGTTTAGCTCTGAACCCGAATTTGTGATTTGGGATACATTGAGTGTCGTTCAGAATTGGAATCAACTTAGCCATTAACAATTTTTCAAACAGTTTTGAAATTGTCGGCAGTAGACTAATTGGCCTATATGACTCTACTTTAGTGGGGTCCTTCCCTGGCGTAGGAATCATGGTAATCATAGATACCTTCCAATCTGCAGGATAGTATTCTAGGCGTAAAATAGCATTGAAGATAAAGAGGATAATTCTTCTAGCTACACGAGGTAACTCCACAAGCATTTTGTTGCTGAGTTTATCCATACCTGGAGCTTTTTTAAGATTCAGATTACCAATTGTGCTTTGAACATCATTAAAGCTAAGTGTTAGAGGTACAGGAGGTCTAATAACGAGTGGAGGCAAATCAGATGCATTATTTGAGTTGTTTATAGTAAACACATTTCTCAAATGGTTAACAAATAAAGTCCCCTTCTCGGAATCATTTCTAGTAAGATCTAAGTGAGGCCGTTCTTTCTTAGTATATCTCTGCATTCCCGTAGCCTAGCTTTCAGTTCAGGAGACCTGTGAATTTGCCACTCTCTTCTCATTCTTCTTTTTTCTGATAGGAGATGTTCGAGTTCAGAGAAATAAGTTCTGTTTGTCCTATTTCTACATTCAACGTGATAAGTGGAAGCGTGATGCACAGCTCGTCGAAGGTCCTCGGTAAAGTTGCCAATCGACTCATCAATATCGTCGGTAGTTCTCAACACAACATTTTCCGTGCAATGAGAACTTAAATACTTTTTGTATTTTATCCAACTTACTCGGGTCTTAGTCATGTTCATAAATGGAGAACCACACAATTGAGGGAAATGCATTGAAATGATAGTGGGAGAGTGATCTGAGGACAAGTCCAGTGAAGGATCCACTTGCATCCATTCTACAGGGATGTTTTTCACTACCCCAAAGTCAATAACATCGGGAATCTTCCGTCGGTCCGTCGGCCAATAGGTGGGATGTCCACTTGAGAGTACATCTAAGCCCATTTTAGCAATGGTGTTGAAGAGTACGCGACCCTTTGGGGTTACCAGACGTGAACCCCAAAATGTGTGTTTGGCGTTAAAGTCACCAGCAACTAAAAATCTAGCTCCAAGGGATTTAAAGAACTTATGGTATTGGTGTTCTTTTATTGAAAATCGAGGCGGAGAATAAATCGATGATAAAACAAATTTGTATTGACAGAATTCAATGCAAATGTTTGTTGCTTGGAGGTAATCCTCACTTATGTTATTCATTAGCTAATGCTTTATTCTGTTCTTTATAAGAATTGCCGAACCTCCACAAGCTCTTCTGCGGGGGTCTTTAGTATCGTAGAACTCGTAGCCATTAATTTTGAAGTACCCTGTCGACGTCAAGTGAGTTTCAGCAATCATCATGACATCAATCTGCTTATCCATCAGGAAGTGTTAAAGTTCGTTTTTATGTTGGCGGAGGCCGTTCGCGTTCCAGAAGCAAATTTTTAAATAAATCATTTCTTAAAAATGGCTTGCAAGAAAGTGGATTGCATTTTCAGCATTTCCTGCATCATGGCTGTCATAGTGGTCGTAAAAGTGTTCATAGTTTGGACAAGTGTCTGCAATGTTGTCTCTAGATTGTTGATATGCGGCTCAGAATATTGGGGTTTAGGTTCCTGCTCCAGACCTGGCATATTAGATTTAACGACGTTTGCGTAAGAAACTTGTCTAGAACTAGGCGCGTTTACATGACTAGTGGACCGTAATAATTGAGGGAAATTGTCACTCGATGCTAAATTTGGCTGTTGAGGATGATTAGGCAATACTGACGTCTTGTTGGTTCTTATGCCTTTCAAATGAGTGTAAATTGGACAACCTCTATAATTTGCGGTATGATTACCTCCGCAGTTACTGCATTTTTTGATTTTTGAGTCAGTTCTCGACTTATCGCAGTGAGCAGTTGCATGTAGCTCCCCACACGCAACACAAACTGTCGGCAATTTACAATACGCCTTGGTGTGACCAAATTCTTGACAGTTGAGACACTGGACGGGTCCCTGACGCTTATGTGGTTCTTCCACGGTGATTCTACGATGCAGAAGGTACATCAGATTGTAGATGGGATGGGACTCGGTTTTCTTTAAGACAACATCTCCAGGTTCCAATTCTACCCTGAACATGGGCTGAGGGATCTTTTCAAGGTTTCTAATATTCACTACGCTCTTGATTTTGAACCCTTTGTCCATTAAACCGGTCTTTATCTCCGCAGGATGATGGGTCTATACCCTTTAGAACGACTTGGAGTCCTTTGGCGCTTTTGAGCTGGTAGGTATAGAAATCCCTAGTCTCCCTTTCCAGCTGGTTGGACAATTTTCGAAAATCATCTTCCCTATTCACTTGTATCTTTGTCTCGCAGATATTTCCATGTTTCATTGAGGTTACGCTAAACATGTTTTCACCTATTACAGCAACAATTCCTGGTATCAGTTTGTTGGAAGTAGGCTCTCTCAGGGAAATTGGTGGGGGCTTAATTGTCTTTTTCGGTATTTCTGGGTCATCCGTCTGAAGTAGAGAAAATCTGTTTTGGTCATTTGGTTTATCACTATTGACGGTCTTAGGAACTTTTGAGTTGGAAGACATTTGAGCAGATGTCGGGCTCCTCTGTCGCTTGAGAACGGTGATGTACTTATCCATACCTACTTGTTTTTTGAGTTTGACTGCACTATTTGATGAAGATGATGTTTTTTCATCTGTTGAAATCACTATATTGGGCGAACAGGAACGACGACGACTTTCTACGGCTCTTGTAGTGAGAAAATTCTCCACAGATTTTTTTAAGGATTCTTCCTCAGAGACCCATTTAGTTTTTCTAGTCGAGCTAAGCTCTTTCTCAGAATTAAATCTGAGAGAAATACACATACAGTTTTTATGCGATTTTTAATATTTTTTTTTTAATTACCGTAGATTTTTTTTACCTATTACGAGTTATTTTTCACTTTTTTGTTTTATTTCAACCTATTACACTTTTTCACCTATTACGATTTTTTCACCGAAAACTGCAGCCGCACTAAAAATAACACGTCCGAACAGTTCGATGAGACGAGATACAGAAATATACTGTGAAAATTTAAAGCAAATCGGTTCAGCCGTTTAGCCGTCTATAGATCACAAACTAATAATAATAAACAAACATACATACAGACACACAATCACTTTTATATATAAAGATAAGGGTTTCAAATTTTAACATTTTCTTAATATTGTTGGTAGTCAGCGCATTGGTGACCTAAATATTAATAACTGATATAGCTTTCCCTACAAATAATTTGTTATCATATCTATGGGAGGTGCCACGCCCACTATTGATAGTCCGCTCATTCTTGCCCTAAATATTAACATTGATGGTAGAATAACCGTACCATATATTTGATTTTTTTTTTAATTATCATCATATGGGAGGTGCCACACCCCCTGTCGCTGCTACTCCCATTTTTTCCGCAAATATTTAAACAAACAATGGAATTTCTCATGCAAAATTTGAGTACTATAGCTATTATAGTTTCCCAAGTATTTGATTTTTAAAATTAACTTTGTATGGGAGGTACCACGCCCACTTGGCAAATTTCATTGCGAACAGTCAAACTTTTGTGGAGCTCCAATAAAGTGTACAAAATAAAATTGTTGAAGTGCTAAACAAATTTCATAAAAACATATACTAAATAAATAAACAATTTGCTGCAAAATTAAAAAAACAACAAACAAAAATATATTATAACAACTGTGTTATTTGTGTTAATAAACAAAACTTTTAATAAAATATACAATATTATAAAAACTTTAAAAAACACAGCACAAAACAAAATAATCAAAAATGAATCTCTGTGGACAATGTAATACCAATTTACCAACAAAGTTTGTAAAATGTTATTTATGTAACTCTCAATATCATTTCTCTACTTGCTGCCCTCTTTCGGAGAAAACATATTCGACTATGAACTCTGAGCCGACTGGAGGTGTCCTAAATGCAAGCCGCGCAGGGGATCTACCAGTAGCAACAACTCTTATCACATTATTGTTGATGATAGCTCGGTACAAACAAACCAAAAACAGCAAAGAGATGATGAATATGAAGAGAAAGATGAAGCCAAGCGCTTCAAAAACTCTTTAAGTCTAAACGATGTTAACAGAAGTTTGTACATGGTTCAAAATGATGTTAAAGAGTTAAAAACTGATGTTTCGGCAATAAAAACAGACATGAACGACATAAAAGCAACAATGCAAGAACTTGCAATAAAAATAAGCCAGGAAAATAATCAAATGAACATAAATATGCAAACAGCTCTCACAACAATTACAAACTCCATTGCAACTCTCACCTCTCAAGTAAGTGAGCTTTGTGAAAGTAACAAGGAAAAAGAAAAACAAATAAGTGAGATGGATAAACGCATCAACGACTTAGAACAACAACTACTCAATAAAAACATTGAAATAAAAAATGTAACAAATACAAACATGCACCCAAATGAAGTTGTCAAAAAGATTGCTAACTCGTTAAACATTGAAATAAATGACAACGATATTAGCAACTCATACAATTTAAAAAAATCACAAAAAATTATTGTAGAATTAATCACACAATAAAAAAAGAGAGTTACTACACAAAATAAATCGTCACAGAGTCGACTCAAATTTAATAAGTGATGACAACAAAAACAAATTCATATATATTAATGAACACCTAACCCCATACAAACGGCGTCTACTTTGGTTAACTAAAACTAAGGCCAAAGAGACAAATTGGAAATTTGTATGGATTAAAAATGGAAACATCTACGCTAAGAAAAACGAAATCTCCAATTCCATTATTATTATGAATGCATCAGATATTGAACTAATTTCTTCAACAATTTAAAAATAAAAATAATTTACATTAATTCAAATTCAATTTTATAAAAAAAACGAAAAACTTATCTTCTTCTTTTTAAATAAAAAATGGCCCAAAATCCAAACCTAATTTTAAATAATTTTAATGAAATAAATAAAAACTTACTAAGTTATCCCACAACAATCATATATATGAACATTCGCTCACTACGATTAAACTTCACTGCATTCCTAGCCAGTCTGCATAAAATTATAAATAATATTAACTTTATACTTCTTGTTGAAACAAATATCGGAAACGATGAACAACAATCTTATAATATAAATGGTTTCAATTCATATTTCTTAAATAGAGATAAAAGAGGTGGAGGTGTAGCCGTCTATGTAAGAGAAAGTATATTGCACAATAATATTAGCCTAAACACAATCTCTTTTGAATCACTACAAATAAATGTCACAAATAACAACAAAACCTTCTCTCTGTTTACAATTTATCGACCGCCAAAAAATAATGTAAATGAGTTCATAATAGAACTAGACAAAACAATAAACACGATAAAAAATAAACAAGACATAATTATTATTGGTGATATGAATATTAATATACTCAACCAAAACATTACAACAACAAAATACACAGAAATGATATCATCAAATGGATTGCAGTGTGTAATAAATGAAATAACAAGAGAAGATGTAACAAAGAGAACAAATACTTGTATAGATCATATGCATATCAGAAGCAACAAAACAAACACACAAACACAGGCAGCAGTAGTGAGAACAAATATATCTGATCACTACTCGCTCTTTTGTTGTATACAAGATGAACAAAATAAAGATGTAAACCAGGGTGCGGAAAATATACTTTTTCAGGGCCCTAAACTCAATAATTTTAAAGTTAACAAAAATATTAAAGATGTAAATTGGAATGAATTAGTAAATCAAAACATGAATACTAATGAAATATTTAATAAAATTTATGAAAAATTTGAAATTATTTATGAAAAATCAAAATCAAATAACAAAAATAATAAAAAACACAGAAAAGTTAATCCGTGGATGACCGAAGAATTAGTGAAGTATTGTGACGTTCGGGATAAACTTTATATAAAATGGTTAAATAATAAAAACAATAAAAATTATGAACACGAATATAAAAAATTTCGAAATATCTTAAACAAAAAACTTAATTACGAAAAAAACAATTACTTTAAAAGAAAATTCATAGAAAATAGAAGTAACATTAGAGTTACGTGGCAACTTATTAATGAAATCACCGGGAAAAAAACAAACAACATAGACTCTTTTATAATCAAAAATTTCAAAAGCGACAATCTATTACAAATTGCAAATAAATTCGCGTACAACTTTAATGATAATGTTCAAAAAATTCTACATAAATGTGATATTAAAACTTGCCAAAACCAACCAGCAACAGTTCAAAACTCAATGTTTATGTCTCTCACCACCTATGAAGAGGTAAATGCTATATTAAGAAAATTAAAAACAAATAAAGGCGCAGGAGCTGATGGAATCAGACCAAAAGATTTGAAAAATAACTCTTCTATCTTTACATCTGCAATTACAACATTTATTAATTCCAGTATAGACAATGCAACTATACCAAACATACTAAAGACCTCAATAATACGCCCAATATACAAAAACGGTTCAAAAAATGACTATAATAACTATAGACCTATTTCAATACTACCAGCGATAGAAAAAGTTCTAGAAGAAATACTTGTGCGAAGACTTAACGAATTCCTGAGAAAATTCAAAATTATAAATCCAAACCAATATGGATTCCAAAAGGGAAAAAACATAAACAAATTACTTGGAGATTTCTCAAACCATATAAATACATGTTTAGGAGAAAACTTACACTGTCTAGCCCTTTTTATTGATTTTAGTAAGGCTTTTGACACACTCTCACACTCTAATTTAATAGACATGTTAGAACGAAACGGCATAAGAGGTCAATGTTTGAAATGGTTCGAAAACTACTTAGAGCTCAGAACTTACCGTGTTAAAATATGTGAAACAGTGAGTAACGAAGCTCAATCCAATAATGGTGTTCCACAAGGGTCAAAACTTGGACCAATATTATATCTCATATATGCAAATGAAATGTTGAGCATACTGAAGGAGTGTACTACATTTGCATACGCTGATGACACAGCCATTATAGTATCAAATAAAAACTTTGATACAGCCTGTGAAATCATGCAAAAACAACTTGATGAGGTCTCAAAATGGTGCCATGATAATGGCCTCATAATAAACGCATCTAAAACCAAAATAATGCACATTAAACCACCTCATCTTGCTAGAACTGCAACAAAAATAATATTTCACAACCATCAATGTCTTCACACCATAAACGACACAGGGCATATCGAAACATGCACCACAACCATAGAGAATGTACAAATATATAAATATCTCGGAATTTACGTTGATGAAACCTTTAAATGGCTACCCCATATACAACAGCTTGCAAAAAAACTTCGAAAAGCCGCTTATAGTTTATACTATCTAAGCAATTGCTCAACCTATGATGTACTCAAACAAGCATATTTTTCATTAGTTGAATCTTACATAAGGCATGGTATTACAGCGTGGGGAAGCTCAACATATTGCAGATCCCTACAGCAATCTCAAAACCAAATTCTAAAAATTCTACTAAAAAATAAGCAACATAACAATCAACAACTGCAAATGTCGTTAATATATACTTATAACACAAATATCAACAACAACACAAACAACAGTAGCGACGCTAGCACTTCCAACATAAACACAAATTACACAAACAACTCACACAACACAACACTCAACACAAGCAACATTAACTTACTCACCAACATAAGCCCAAACATCACAAATAATATTAACACAAATAACACACAACTCAATATAAATAACAATAACATATGCACCAACACAATAAATATCAATAATCAAAACATCACACTTTCTAACAACAACACAAACACCAGCTGCAGATTCCAAAATATTAATGGAACCCCTTTTACCAACAATATTGCCAGCAATCTACAGATCCTAAACATCAAAAGTCTGTACTACATTTCATTAATCAACGAATTTTACAATGATTCCAGATATCTGAAGCCAATAAACCACGCCTATAATACCAGAAGACGCGCAGAAGGAAGATATAAGGTCGATCGGCATAAAAACAACTATAGCAAAAATTCGCTGAATACTGCACTACCAAATATAATGAACAAAATACCATCATATTTATTAAACATTAGAAATCTATACACTAGAAAAAGTCTTTTAAAAAAATATTTCATAGAAACGCAATGAAAACTTAATATTATATGTAATCTTTAGTTTTAATATATATATCCTGCAGACAAGCCAAATGGCTTCGCGGGGTTAGCTGTAAGAACTAAAATGTACATTCAATTGAAAAAATAAATTGGATAAAATAATTAAAATAAAAAGTACAGAATAGCAAACAAAAAAAAAAAAAAAAAAAAAACTTAAAATTTAAAAAAAAGTAGCCTATAGCTCCTGCCAGACATACAGAAATATACTGTGAAAATTTCAAGCAAATCGGTTCAGGCGTTTAGCCGTCTATAGATCCCAAAACAGTGATGTTCAGCCCATACAACAATTGTTTGAACAATTTACACACATTTGTTATGCTCTTTTAAAAACATTCATTCAGTTGTCGTTGAGCAAGCGATAAGAACACATGCGACGGTCTATCGTCATTTTTTTTTCAGAAATTTGTTTTACAAATTTACAATTGAAGACGAAAAATAAAAAACTGTTTAAGATGGACTTATGTTTGTTTTTTATCAAAATAACTGTTCTAAAATTGGTTTTCGATATTGATAATTGTTATTTACGGTCCCTGATATTGTTTCATAAGGTGTTTATATTTGGAAAAAATTCTTTACTTTTTTCTGATTTTAAGCGTTTGACAATATGTTTGCTGTGCAAAATCTCTCACAAATACATCTACATTTTATTTTTGAACACCACTGTCACAAACTACCCTGCAGGAAATGTCAATAGTGAAACTGTACTGATTTACTATTGACACAGTCACCAGTACTAGTGACTTAGTATACCCCAGGCAATGCTAATTACTATAGACATTTAACATGTGCGTGTCATTGAAAATCCACTATGTACTGACATAGTTACTATTGACAAGGTAGTTCTTTTGGGACCACATTGTCTACACTTTTGGTACTTTTCTGAAATAGAAAATAAAAATGCATTTTTTTGCTAATTTTTGGAGTTTTATTCAAAAAAAATAAAATACTAAAAAATATTCAATAAAAAATAAATTCGAAAACACCCAGAGTCTTTGGCGGGAATCGAACCCGCAACCCTCTGAATGATAGTCCAGCACACTGTCGCCTAGTCTATCGGGGCTCACAATTGAAAAAAGATAATTGTAAAATAATAACCATTGTGACAATGCTGTTGACAATGTTGCCAAACCGTTAGCGAAATAGTAGACAAAAGTGTTGACTTGGAGACACTTGTCTCCAGGTTTCCTTCAGGGTAATAATAATAAACATACATACATACAGACACACAATCACTTTTATATATATAGATAATATTTTTTTTGTGTTATATTATTAAAAATATATCTGAAACAAGACTGTGTTATTACTTTTCTTCATTATGGTTGCAAAATGCCCAAATTGCAAAAATATGGGTCGTATGTAGACCTCTGTCGGCCACTGTATCTGACACTTATTTGTGTTCAACATTATTTGGATACCGAAATTTTTAAGAGAGTTATGCTCTTTAAAGTGATTTGCGGAAGTGGACCTTATATGGGAGCTATGATCAATTATGCAATCTGCAATTATCCAATCTGCAAAAAAATTGTAGATGTGATTTGGCTTCATTTACCACTCATTTGTGGTGAACTTTGTGTGGATACTTGCAGAATTCAAACATTTATGATCGTTAAACCCCTAGTTCGAGAGGACATGGGGCCAGGTCAAATAATGGACCGAATGCCACCAGTTTCAATCCCATCCGTCCTTGGGCCGAAAAAATATCACGTACCAAATTTTATCCAAATATCTTCAAAATTGCGGCCTGTACTCTGCGCACAAGCTTTACATGGACAGCCAGCCAGACGGACGGACGGTCGGACATCGTTAAATCGGCTCAGAAATTATTTTCAATAATTCATACTTCAACTTTTGCAGACGATACAGCCTTTATTAGCGTTCATAAGGACCATCAAATAGCATCACAAAATTTGCAGAAATATGTTTATAAACTAGAGAATTGGCTTGAGCTTTGGAAAATCAGGGTTAACGAACAGAAATGTATTCATATAACTTTCACATTGCGAAAAGATACCTGCTCGTTCATTAGAATAAATAACCAATTATCGCGCAGATGAGATTAAAAGCAGTGCAACTTAATTGGCTAATCGGCAGAAATTCTACATTAAAGTTGGATTGCAAACTTTTGTTGTACAATGCAATTCTAAAGCCAATCTGGTGTTATGGAATTCAATTATGGGGTACTGCCTCAGCATCCAACATTGAAAAAATTCAAAGGGATCAAAATAAAATTCTACGTACAATTACTGCAGCTCCATGGTACGTTAAAAATTCTAGAATTCACAAAGATCTAGGCATTTCTTTGGTGAAAGTCGAATTTACAAAATATGCGTCAAAGTATGTCAGCAAACTTGAACACCATCCAAACCCCCTTGCACGAGACATCCTTAACTTTAGTGGCCACAATCGGTTGAGAAGGAGGGATACCCTTGCTTTTACTCAAGCGCAAAACAGATGACTTGATCAGTTGATGTGAAATTTTTTTAGTATCATAAAAATTTTTTCTAGCAGTGGCTGGGCTTTTTTTTTTTTTTCTTTTTAGTATTAAGATTTGAAAACTTATTGTCATTTCAAGATATGAAGATTCAATAAATAAATAAAATGTATTAAAAAAAAAATAATAATTGTGTAGTTTCTGTGAGCAATTATTTTTTTAAATTAAAATTTTTTTATTTTTTTTAATTAATTTTTTTTGTTAGATTTAAATTTAAAATCTTATTTCCTGAAGAAGCTACACAAAGACAATTATTTAAATATTAATATAAATAGAAATTGTATTACTATCGAATTATCATACGATATATCTTTTGACCATTCTCCCGTAATTTTAAGCTATTACGGGAAAAATAACAATCAGAATTCTAAAAGAGTAAAACAAAATTTCAAAACAATTTGTTTTGGTTGCAATATAAAAAATATATCAGCAGTCATATCCACACTGACCCCTACATACAGTGTGAGGAAGATATCGATAATTATGTTAGAGACTTTACGTCTTTCATTTTTTGGGCCGTGGATAACACTAAGTGCTAATTTCCCTCAAAACCAAGTGCACATATTTTTTACTCACATATTGAGAAGCTTCTTATGAAAACAGGAAACTTGGACGAGAATGGCAACAAAGCAAAACAGAGTATGTCACTGCAAGTAAAAATTAAGAAGGGCACTTCTTCCTTTCATTAAAGATTTAACATGTACTAAGAACACAAATTTCTCCCTTTGAAAGGCAGCTAAAAATATTAAACCACCTGGCACCTGGGCTTGTGCAAAAGACCTCCTCATGAACAAATTTGAACTAGAGGAACCACCTATTAGTTAATTACACTCTGAAATTATCAGATTCAGTTCAGAAGATATTCACAAAACTATAAAAGGCAATATTAACCCAAGAAAGTCTCAAATAACACCATCCATGATAAAAAAAACCCCACCTAAAGTAGCTATTTTTGTGTCCACAGTATTATTTACTGAGATCTTAAAACTATGCGTTTTTCCAAAAGATCGAAAAATTTCCCAAATTATAATGATACCAAGGTCAGGTCCTCTTGTAGACCAATTAGCTTACTATCCTGTTTGTTGAAACTATTGATGAAAGTATTTCAAAAGAAAATTTTAAACTTTCTGAATGATCAAAACATTATCCCAGTTCACCAATTTTGTTTTTATAAACAACATGGAACTATAGAGCAAGTTAACCGTTTATGTGGAAAGATAAGAAAATCTTTTGAGCTTAAGCAACATTCTTCGGCAATTTTTTTAGATGTCGCACTGGCCTTTGATAATGTTTGTCATAAAGGTCTAATATTTCAATAATATTAATGCTTACTGCCTCCTAGTACGCACAGATTGATAGAGTCTTATCTATCGGATCGCTTATTTGGGGTTAAATACAATAATTATGTGACAAGTGACTACGAAATCAGAGTTGGAGTTTGACAGGGGAGTGTTCTCGGACCAACACTCTACTTGATATATACCTCTGATTTGCTAACGTGTGAAAATTTAACCATTTCTACATATGTAGACGACACTGCCATTTTAAGTTTACATGTGGATTCAAGTGTGGCATCTAGAGAACTGGATAATTATCTCAGACGTGCGGAGGAGTGGTTGAAAAAGTGGAGAGTACGTGTAAATGAATCGAAAAGTAGATATGTTACGTTTACGCATAGGAGAGGAAATTATCAATCTGTCTCACTTAACAATGTGAATATCTCAGTCTGATCATTTCACATACCTTGGCATACATATGGATACCTGGCATCGCCACATAGAAGCCAAGAGGGTCCATATGAGACTGAAATCTTCTAATCTGTACTGGCTAATTGCCGACCAATCTAAATTAAGCCTTGATTGTAAAGGCAAGTTTTAAACTAATTTGGACATATGGAATTCAATTATGGGGAAATGCAAGTAATACCAGTATTGATCTTATACAGAGGGCTAAATCGAAAATTATTAGGACAATGATGGAAGCAGCCAGGTATAGTAAGAATGAAAACATCCTTAGAAATTTATAAGTACCATTGGTAAAAGATGAATTCAGAAAAATTCGTGAGAGATATATCTTGGAACCGCCAGAAAGAGCTGTTTTACCACTCTACTAATTTAAGGCCCATTTGTCCAACAAAAAAAATTGCAAAGTGTTTATGTACCACTTTTGGCAAAATGTTAAATTTCGCCATTTCGTAATGTGATACACATTCTGCATATAAGCTTTCCAATTCTGAAATCTCTGAAGTGATGGCTTTTCACCCTATATGGAGTAGATCGAGCACAATTTCTAAGTTTTTTTTTTTCAAAATTTCCATGTGCATTTCCCTATTTTGAAAGTCGTGATAGCTTTAGCACAAGTTTAAAATTTTATGTGCCTTCTCTGATGCATCTGGCCCAAAATTCAAAAGAGCTTGAACCAAAACTGAAAATCTCGAATCAATGGCTCTAATTTAACGAAGATAATTTTGTACAAGCAGATACCATCGACTCTTTATAAATAAATATTATATATATTTAATATCTACAAAGTGTATTATTTTATATACATATATCATTTGAATGATCGGTAATGACATTTTTTGTTAATTTTTAATAATAAAATGATAACTGAGACGAAAAAATGCAGTTCTGACAACTAACAGTCAATGAGTAGTAAGTATGTTAATTTATACATTAACATCTTCCCCTTTTTTTTCTATGCCTTTGGTTTTTAAAGTAATTCTATTAAAGGATTGCGTTTTTTCTTTGGCCGAGAAACAAATAATAAATATCCTTTTCCATCGTGATATTCTCACTATTCTTTAGAGAACAATGATTTTTTGCGCCATTTTAATAGCTTGATATAATGCATAACCAATTTTATAGATTCGTTATATAAGGTAGTTTGTGTTAAAATTTATTAACTATCTACGTTATATCGGAGATTCGCTATATCGAAATATACCCACTGTCACCAATTTTTGCTATTTTATGCTGGATCGTCTTAAAATTTTATAATGACCCAATATATACATATATACTTTTTTCGATATGTTACAAACGGAATGGTAAACAATATACTATATACAAATAATACTGCGTAGATTACGATTTCAGTTTCATATAAAGGGATAAACTACAGATACTTACGAGTATGTAAATGTTACTTGACTCAGAGTTGTTATTAATTCTGTTATTAGACTATTTTGTTTTTTCTTTGCTACAGCCACTTACATACTTATATTCTAATTTTTTTTTAAAAGCTGTATAGAACCAACTTGATATTTTAAAACTTATGTAGTAAATATTGATTTATACATTTTAGTCCATTAATAACATATTATTACTTTTTTCCAGAATGGTCCAAGAAGAAATGATAGCATTGTCGCATATGGCGGATCAAATTAATGGTTTAAGAACAAATAACAACATTTCACCTTCTAGAAAAAGTCATGATTCAAATGATAATTTGAATAATGAATCTGTTGACTTAGATAATTTATTTGCCTTTTTAAGCGATGTTACCTCAAACAATTCGGCTAATACCATCTTGGATGAATTGAGTGACAAAATGGATAATCTTGTTCAAGACTTCGATGAAGAGGTATGTTATATTTAATTATCAATCAAAGTAGAAACACTTTGAATCTCAAGTTCAAAAACCATGTGTCATGAGAAAGAAAAACTCCATGTCTTATAATAAAATAAAATCTTACGTAATTGTGAAAGCTCAACAGAAAATACGAGGTCTGATCAAAAAATAACCGTTATTTTCAAATTTCGTGAGTTACGTATGTTCGATTTTCGCATTTTTTATACCCTTCACCATCGTGAGAAGGGTATATATAAGTTTGTCATTCCGTGTGTAATTTCCACAAACAAATTTTCCGACCCTATAAAGTATATATATTCTGCAGATAATATCATTAAATTTTGTATACATTGTTTGTATGATAAAAGAAGAAAGTGTGCGGAAAATAGTAAGAATCGGTCCATGATTTCTTATAGCCCCCATACAAATATATATGTTACCGAAATATGGCTTAATGATAAATAAATGCCTATAAAATTGGAATATCAAGACAAAATTCAGCAAAAATAAGTTTTGTACAAAAAGAAAGCGCAAAACGAAATTTTTTTTAGTTCGGTCCATGTTTGACATAGATCCCATATAAAGTCCACTTCCACATCTGAAAAAGACATTTTTCCCTATATATATTGTATAAATATCGGTGCCGACTCAAAACTTTGCACAGATCATTTTAATATATACAAAAATCATCCCACAAAATTTTGTGAATTTCGGTCTATTTTTAACCGTATGCCCCATATAAAGCCCTCTTCCGACAATCACTTTAATACTCATAAATCGCTTATAAATAAGGGTTGACTATATCCCCCACATAAGGTCCACTACCGAAATCCACGTTAATACTAATATATATCATAAATATACCGTTATTATTATCATATGCATGAAAATAACTGTTCCAAAATTTAAGAAGATCGGCCCATAATTTGTCATAGCTGCCATATAAGAACCATTTCCAAAAAACAAATAAATTCGGATTTAACCCATATTCGGTCCATATTTTATAATCATGATATATATCGTTGGAAAGGTATTTTTAATACCTTTTATTTAATGTATTACAAATTATCAGATACCCAGTAGTTCCCGAGATATAGGCCTATATATTTTGAACTTTAAGGGCCCGCCCCCTCGAAAATAGGCGTGACCGCCAACAAATTTTTTTTTGCTGGTATCTCCTCTAAAAGCCCTATTTGATTTTGTTTTTTTTTTTTTTGTGAGCAAAATCACTAAAACCGACTTGTACCCCTTTTTTATACTCTGTTAAATTACGCTGAAGATTATTATGAACATTATGAAAATTATGGTAAGAATTGGTAATTAAATCAATTAAAAATGGTAAAAATTAGACAAAATTTCAAAATATTTAACATAAATTATGTTGGTCGTAAAATTGTCTTTCAAACAATATATCAAATACTAATAAAATTTGCACTAAGACTGAATAGAAAACACAGAATTAGGATATTCTAGTCTAGTGTAGTTTCTGTATTTCTTATTACGCTTAGGTGAAGGGTATTTAAGATTCGGCACAGCCGAATATAGCACTCTTACTTGTTTTTGTTATGTTGGTTTTTGTTATGTCTGTTATATTTGTTGGTAATATCAGCCATTTTGGATTGTCAGTTTGTTTTTGACAGATAAAAATGTTAGTCGTGTTTTTGTGTGCTCTTCGATTTTCTACTATTCGAAAAAATGGATCAAAGAAACTGTATTAAGTTTTGTGTAAAAAATGAAATTAAATGCGCAAGGACATTTGAAATGTTGACTGTGACGTTTGGTGAGTCTACTATGAGCTGAACATATGTTCAATTTTTGTATAACCGGTTTAAAGAAGGCCGACAAGATGCCAATGACGATGGTCTTCCTCGTCGCCCGCACATGTCAACAACCGATGAAAACATTGAAGTAGTGAAGAAAATGATTTTGGATAATCGTCGAATCACTATCAGAGAGGTTGCTGATAATGTTGGCATATTGTTCGGCTCATGCCAAGCAATTTTTACGGATGTTTTAGGCATGAAACGTGCGGCAGCGAAGATTGTACCAAAATTGCT
Organism: Bellardia pandia; assembly: GCA_916048285.2. Taxonomy (NCBI): domain Eukaryota; kingdom Metazoa; phylum Arthropoda; class Insecta; order Diptera; family Calliphoridae; genus Bellardia; species Bellardia pandia. The sequence goes on from OU696529.1 coordinate 88,981,114, forward strand.
AAATTTTGAGCAAAAACAACGTGCGCATGGACATCACTCAGGAGCTGTTGAACATCATCAACGACGATTAAGATTTCCTCAAAAAGGTCATAACTGGTGACGAAACATGGGTGTATGGCTATGACATTGAAACCAAAGCCCAATCATTCCAATGGAAACGTCCAGTAATCCAAGACCGAAAAAAGCACGTCAAGTTCGGTCAAATGTGAAGGTTTTGCTCACTGTTTTCTTCGACTGCAATGGCGCACAGTGGTATTTGTTCATACAATGTTTGGCAAAAAATATAAGGAGTGCTCGGCTTTATTAAGAAAAATATAAAGTTTCACCAAAATTGGCCACGCCCTCTACCCACCGCCCATAGAACCGAAAATTTATTTTTGGTCCAAAGTTTTTGAAATTTGGCACAGAGCTTTTGGTTAGCTCAATTAACGCCCCACTTACTGCCCATATAACCCATACTATATTTGTTCCCACAACTTTTTGTTTCTTTACCAAAACTAATTATTTTATAAATAAATTTCAATACATGCATTTAAATATAGACTTTTATTCATCATCTATCATTTCTTTTACTACATCATCTAGTTCCAAAATATGTTTACGTGGTTGACGTCTTATACTACTTATATAGGGATCAGATGATGCAAGCAAACGATGCAAAACATCAGTATTTGTTGCAGTTCTACTACATTTTCTGGAAAACATTAATCTATAATTTCTGTAATCCTTATTACGTGCTTCTTCCGCTTCCTCGGAGAGCATGCCTATAGGGAGCACTGCTGCTTCAATTATGTAATATCCATGTATCAATACTTTATGGACAGTAGCTGGCATGAAGTACCAATTGTATTTACGAACGAATAGCTCAGCAGTATCCCACGAAAATTTCTTAAACTTCCCCGTATCAATTTTGTGCCCACATGTAATTATTTGGAGAATAATTCAGAAGCGATCTATTAGTTCTTCACTAATACCTGTTATATCTGCTACGAGAGCAGGATTAGAAAAGAAACGCCTTGAAGTATTTCCGTCATTCGACGACCCAGATCCTTGTTGTACAGTATCCACTAGCAAGTTCATGCGTTCTTTAAATGCTTGTTGAATGCGCTGTTTGTTTTCTTGTTTTAATATCTTATTTTTTGAATCAATTGCAGACCACTTTTGAAAAGGCATATTATAAGATATATGGAATATGCACTCCATAAATTTTATTCGAGCGTGTAATGATGTAATACCTCCACTATCAATGGTTTTTGTTGATATTATATCCAAATGGTTCATTTCAAAGGGCTTCGCTTTACAAATATAGCATACGGCTGCTGAAGTGGTATTTGCAACTGTCTGAGCCGTTTTACCATCTAGCAAAACTATAACAGCCGTATACTATAAAAGTCGTATTTCCTAAAGCGGTAATTTCGGACTTTATTTTCTTTACAACTGTTAAGACTTTTTCTTTAGTCTCCTTAGCGAATTCGAAAGAATTCAGAGGTTGCTCGTAAACTTAAAGGCACCATCGATACTTATAGCAGGTTCTTGTCAGTAACATCAGGTGCTAAACTTTGATTGTACTCTGAATGTCCAGAAGAGCCATCGCAACCCCACTTCGACATAAGAGTGCAATTCAAATTTATCATATTATTAATATTTTCGTGTGAAAAACTTTCAAATAAACGCTTAGTGGTGTGATCCATTAAACTTTGCAAATTTACTGAGGCTTCTTTTTCTGATATTTTAACTTCACTGGGATAACATTTTTTCTTCTCATCTAGTACCTTAGCATACGGAGGTAAAATATTGTATCCCTCTTTATGCAAAACATATTTTATAGTTTCGTACTGATACTTTGTTAACTCTGAATCCAGTAACAACGCCAGCGCAGTTGAGGGAGGAATATATGATTGCGATTTTAAATTTGAGCCTGCTAATGCACTTGCCATTTCTAAATGTTGTTTGCTATACTGGGACGCTAAATCAGCAGCTTTGTACCTTTTACTACGATCAGCGCAATCGCCGAATTCCTTAGCTGGCCTTCCCATTTTTGTTGAACAACTAGGTTGCTCATCAGCAAGTGATATTCCAAATATATCTAAAAACTTTCAATTATATTCAAAGTACACATTAATTATTTTGTTTTGAAACCTACTTCTTAGCCAAGCATAATTTTTCTTAAAAAAATATCATTTGTTTCTGTGACATTCGGCCCAACGTTTTAAAAAGTGACTAAGAAATCGCTTCTGAACTGTTTTTTTTCACAATTTGAATTTCATTAATAGTAAGCACCATGTTTTTAGTTTTTATGAAATCAGTTAATAAATCCACATTACTATTGCAATTTATAAGTTCCTTGCACAATTCACTATATGAAACACAAATGAATTCATTTTAAAAATTAGTTACGTTTAATAATTTTCTTAGACTTTTTTTTTGCAAATATTATTATTTTAAATAACGGTTTAATTAATCATATGGTTTTGTTTTTCTTTTTTGTTATGCACTTTTTCAAAATTACTGTCAATGAATTATTAAAAAGTAAAAGCAAAAGCCTAAAAGTATACAAATACTTTTATTGTAAATATGCATTGCAATTTATTGTAAATTTTAATTGCAAAATTTAATTGTTTGCAACGACGTTTTTAGTTTTGTCCAGCAATGTCTGTAAAAAAGATATAACAACAACAAGTTATGTAAAATGCTTCAATTGCAATAACAACTATCACTTCTCTACATGCTCTAATCTATCGGAGCCAACTTATGCCAGTATGACGGGTGAGAGGAGAACGAACTGGAGATGTCATGTATGTAGACCACGAACCAGATCACCAAATAATATTTACCAAGCCTTTGTATTTGATGAAAACAATGGGCAAAGCAGATACGTGATGAGAGCATACCCGAAGAGAATGATAGAGCAAAAAAATTCAAGGAGTCCCTATCACTTAGCACGGTAAATTCCAAGCTTAACTCAGTACAATCTGATGTCACTGAAATAAAGTCCCAAATCGAAACTCTTACTTCAAACATCAACACCTCCAACTTACAAATAAAAGAGCAAATCCAATCAGCACTCTCAACAATCTCTAATACTCTATCTACTCTGGTAGCTCAAGTTGGAGAATTAAACGAAAAAGACAAAAAAAGAGAAAAACAAATAGACAGCATGGATATACGTATAAACAAAATCGAACAACATATGATTGCTAACAACATTGAGATTAAAAACATTGACAATAACCAAATCTCCCCAATTGATGTTGTTAAAAAAATAGCAGCTTCACGTAATGTTGAGATTAACGAAGATGATATTAGCAAGGCTTATCGTTTGAAGAGACAACAAAACAAAATTGTGATAGAGTTTCACTCTCTGAACAAAAAAATAGAATTTATGAACAAAATAGAGAGGCATAGAGTGGAGGCATCAATAATAAACAGTATTGATAAAAATAATAGCAACATTAAATTTATATATATAAACGACCAATTAACGCCAAATTACAGGCGACTTTTGTGGATAGCAAAGACCAAAGCTCATGAAGCTAACTGGAAATTTGTTTGGGTTCGAAATGGCAACATATTCGCTAGAAAAAACGAAAACAGCCCTTCAATAATTATTAATAATGCTGCCGATATTGAATCCATAACCTCCACAATTTAAGCCTTAATTCGTGTTTGAGTTTAAATATAAACACCTTTTTATTTTTTTCCATACAAAAATAATTAAAAATAAAAATGAATAATAATTACAAACAAACAATCTCATCTTTTAATGAAATCCATAAAGACTATTTAAGTTATCCCTTGTCACTAATTTACATGAACATTAGATCACTACGATTGAATTTTAGTTCTTTTCTTGCCAACATTAACAAAATAATAAATAAAATAAATATCATCATTCTCGTTGAAACAAACATAAAAGATAATGAGAATAAATTTTACAATGTTCAAGGCTTCAACTCAATTTTCATAAATAGAGAGAGTAAAGGTGGAGGTATAGCCGTTTATATAAATGAGAATATAAACTATACTCAAGTTGCCTTAAACACAAACTGTTTTGAATTGTTACAAATTGATCTAAATATTAACAACAAAAACACTTCTCTTCTTTCTGTGTATCGTCCCCCCAACCAAAAAGCTTCAGAGTTCATAAAAGAACTCGAAGAAATAATCAACAAAATAAAAAACAAGCAAGATATCATTATTGTAGGAGATGCAAATATAGACATAAAAAAACAAAACAAAACAACAACATCATATTTAGATATGTTAATGTCAAATGGTATGCAATGTTTGATAAATGAGAGCACACGTGAAGATCTTAACAAAAACACAAGCACTTGTATTGATCACTTGTTTATAAAAATGAATAATGCAAATACACAAACATACTCTGCAATTATAACAACAACAATATCTGATCACTACTCTCTTGTTTGCTGTATAAACAAACAAGACAAAAAGCAGGGATGGGACAACCATATTACTCAGACCCCACCATTAAGACAGATAACCACAGAAAGCCCACAATTTAATAATTTTAAAATTAATAAACAAATTCAAGAAACCAATTGGAACTCGATAATTGAACAAATGTCAAATTCAAACGATTTATATAAAAAAATACATGAAATATTCAGCGAAATATATAACAACTCAATTAAAAAAACAAAGACTAGTAAAAAAAGATCGACAAATCCGTGGATTAGTGAAGAAATTGTTAAATACTGTGATATTAGGGATAAACTTTTTAAAAAATGGAGAAATAATCCAAAAAATAAAATATATGAACAAGAATTTAAAACATTTAGAAATTTAGTGAATAGAAAAATAATTTATGAAAAAAATAAATACTATAGAAACAAGTTCATTGAAAAAAGAAGCGATATACGGGCTACATGGCAATTAATAAATGAAATAATTGGTAAAAAAAAACACTAACATAGACAATTTTATAACTAAAAATTTCAAAAACGAAGATATAATTGATACTATAAATAATTTTGCAATAAACTTTAATGAGAATGTCAAAAAAATTATACATATTTGCGACTTAAAAACCATAAATATTATTAATATGTCGGTACAAAACTCGATGTACATTGATTATACCAACGAGGAAGAAGTTTATAATATCTTAAAAACACTTAATATTAGAAAAGGTGCTGGAGCTGATGGAATTCGAGCAAAAGACTTAAAAATAAATGCCGATATATTGACGCCAATAATGACAAAACTCATTAATGCAAGTTTGGAACAAGCAATTGTTCCAAAGTTACTTAAAACATCAATAGTAAGGCCAATACACAAAAGTGGTAATAAAACTGATTTTAATAATTATAGGCCAATATCTATCCTACCAATAATAGATAAAATCTTAGAAGAAGTGGTGATTAGAAGATTAACTGATTTCCTACATAAATTTAAAATTATCCATAAAAACCAGTTTGGTTTTCAAAAAGGAAAAAATATAAATAAATTACTAGGAGACTTCTCTAATCACATAAACGGATGTTTGGGTAAAAATATGCATGTATTGGTGTTGTTTATCGATTTTAGTAAAGCCTTTGACACTCTGTCGCACACCAGAATTTTGCAAACTCTCGAGAGAATCGGTGTAAGAGGAAATATATTGTCATGGTTTAAAGATTATCTGAAATGTAGATCATACTACGTTAAAATCAATAATAAATGTAGCAACGAAGTTTTTTATGACTGTGGTGTACCACAGGGATCTAAACTTGGCCCAATTCTATATATATTATACGCCAATGACTTGATGAATTGCCTGAACGGTACAACCTACGCATACGCCGACGATACAGCCATAGTAGTAGCTGATAAAAACATAGAAAAGGCAACCGAAGATATGCAAAAACAATTGGACTTGGCTACAAAATGGTGTCATGACAACGGCCTTATTATTAATGCTAACAAAACAAAAGCAATGCACATTAAACCGCCTCATCTTACAAATTCAACCATAATCTTAAAATTCCATAATACAGAATGTCTACACAAAAACACTACCACAAATCTAACAAATAACGACAAATGCTCAACAATAATAGAAGTAACCAATTCATATAAGTATCTGGGAGTTTATGTTGATGATAAATTCAAATGGAAAATCCATATAGAAAATTTAAAAAAGAAACTGCGAAAAGCGTCATATATGCTATATCATTTAAGTAACTGCTCCAATTATAGCGTTCTACGTCAAGCATACTTTTCATTGGCTGAGTCATATATAAGACATGGAATAACAGCATGGGGGAATGTCAAATATAACACCACACTACAAAAAACACAAGACCGTCTACTTAAAATTTTATGGAAAAAACATAAATATAACACAGACAACAATTATAACAATTATAACAACAACACAACAAATCAGAACAATCGTATCAAACAAAACTATAGTATCGCAAAAGAGTTAAAAATTCTAAACATAAAGAACATATATTACACAACAATAATCAAAGAATATCAAAACAACACAAGTTTTCTAAAACCAATTAATCATTCTCATAATACAAGACAAAGAGCTCATGGGAGATTTAAAGTCGAACGCTTTAATAATGAATACGCCAAAAACACCCTTTCGGTAACACTACCAACAATTATTAATAAAATTCCAATTCAAATATTAAATATTACAAATAATTACAAAAGAAATGAACTCATAAAAAATCATTTTATTAGCTTGCAATGAATGAAGCTGAACCAAGTAATAGAGTACGATGAATTTACAATAGTGATAAATTTTTTTTCTAACTCAATTTCCTGCAGACAAGCTGAATAGCTTTGCGGGGTATCATTACAAAATTCAAAAAACAGAAGAAAAATATACTATAAAGAAATAAAACACAAATTAAATTATTAATATAAAGAAACACAAAACACCAATTTTAGCCTGATTAAACGATCTACAACACTGCCTAGATGATGAAAGCTGATTGATAAAATAATTCCTTTGGTGATCTGGATTTCAAAGTAGAAAAAAAATACAAATACATATATATATATATCAATTGCTATTTTGAATTATAATGCTTGGTTTTCACTATGTCAGTTTTGTTGTCAAATTGCCCAAATTGTTGGTAATTTCATAACAATTTAGACAATTTGACAACAAAACTGACATAGTGAAAACCAAGCATAACACAGTTTTTTTTTATGTCATATTGTATACATATATACATATATAGATATATATTTATTGTAATTAGCTTTTAAGAAAAACTATTGTTGTTTTCTTCTTGAATAAAAACAATAAAAACAAAAGAAAAAAAAAAAAAAAAAAAAAAAAAAAAAGGTGCCAAAAGAACTGCTAGTTTATTAGAGGGGGAAAAAACAGCTGATGCACTTTTCTTTGAATGACGAAATCTTCTTATAAATTCCAAATCATTCCAAATTTTAAAATGGTCAATTCTTTCCCTGAATGTGTGTGTTAACCTTTGGGAATTTTGTTTTATGATATTTCTCAAAGTTCTTAGTTCTAGAAGTTCTGAATTCAGTGGACACCAGAAAGAAACTAATTAAACACAGAAACTATTTCTGATATTATTAGAGTCAAATATAATTTTGATATGAATTGTCAAGAGTTTTATGAATATTTAAAAAAATGCCATAATAATATATTGGTTCAAATTGAAAGCGCTGAAAAATATACATGAAACTTGACAACTTCTACTAAAAATGTATATATAATACATGTGAAGTTTTAAAATGAATTTGTTAATTGTTATGTTTTTATGTTGTAGTAGTTATGAGATCAGACTGATAAAATATCATTTTTTAATATTTTGTTTAAGTTTTGTGTTGTTGTTATATGTAAATAGAATTTTAAATTTGTTTTGTGTATTTTAAGGAGTTGTTTTTTTAATATTTTGCTACAGAGTGTTGTCCTCTTTTTAAGGTTAAATGTCCGGCTTTTTTTTTGGTCGACGTCCTCTTTTTATCAAAATGAATATGGTAACCCTACTTTAAACTATATATGTAATTTAAATATTTTTTCTTTCCTATTAAATTTAGAATACTATATTTTAATAAAAATGCTCTAAAACTATTGGTAGTTGAACCATATTTATTGTATAAACAACTGAAATGTAGTAAAATTTTCATCAGTTTTCGTTGTATAATATTTAGATAACTTCACCACACTTTTTTTTATACAAAATTTTATTTTTTTTTCGAAAACAAATCATGGTTTTCTACTAATGAAACATTTCTCTACAGAATTGCATCATTAGATTTCTAAAAAATAACTGTAAAAAAATAGACTTTTTGCCAAAAAAAATATTACTGTGCGTCGTACCAACTCAGAAACCTTGCCGGTCGCATGCACAACAACTTTGACGAAGATCATCACATGATCACATGCCCAAAGACGTAACCCTCATTATCATAATTTTACAGGAAGAGCAAAAAACCTTATAAAATGAAAACTGTTTAATTGAAAATCGCGATTTCTTCACATCTTGTCTTAAGAAAGACGACAAACTTCAGGTGACGATATGTACATATCGCGATTTTCAATTTGGACTATAACCTTTCAAATGAAACCGGTTTGGGCCAAATCGGTTGGATAGTTTTAGAGTTTATAGAAGACAAACATTGTATTTTAAATACATATATAGATTTTATACCCTGTACAACAAAACTAAAAGTTTTATAATTACAGTATAAGATGAGTCTTACGTGAAAAAGTGTGTAGAGTAAAATGACAAGATCTTATAAAATATAATGAAAATAATATCAAAGAGAAAAATTAAATAAAATAAGTTAAAAGTTTATAAAATAATAATAATATTTAAAATTCCGGTATGTTGCTCAGAAACTGTATTATTGGTGGTAGCGAGCTGTCCACCTGTCACACTTAACAAAGGTATTCACTTAGAAGACATACTTGGCGTCGTCATATTGAAACCAAGAGACTTCACATGAAGTTAAAAGCATCTAGCCTTCACTGGTTAATCAGTGACCACTCTAAGCTAAGCCTGGACTATAAAGTCACCCTGTATAAAACCATTTTAAAAACAATTTGGACATATGGAATCCAATTGTGGGGAACTGCTAGTAATACTTATACAGAGGGCCCAATCAAAAATTCTTAGGACCATGACGGGCGCACCATGGTACATAAGAAATGAAAACATCCACAAAGATCTAGAAGTACCATTGGTAGAGGATGAATTCAGAAAGGTCCGCGAGAACTACATCAAAAAGCTACAAACCCACCCGAATCCGCTTGCTAGAATTTTAGCTCAGAGCCAGACGGAGTCGAGGCTTCGTAAAGCTTAATAGCCAATAAAAAAATTAATGCTCTGCTAGAGAGTAATTAGTTCTGTGATATTAGCTTTAAGTTAAACTTGACTTAAGTTTTGTGTTCGTGTATTGTAGATTATATTTTTATTAATTATTTGATTATTTATACCAAAATTCTGTTCGTGATGTCCCGTTTTTTAGTTATAAGTAACTAATTAATAATAAAAATTAATATCCAATAATAATAAACATCAAAGCTATTATTTAGAACGAGACCCCTGAAGAAGTTAAAATAAAACTAACGAAACGTTGGGAAAATAAAATAAAAATAAGAATCGAACAAGTTTTTTATTTACGTTTGGAAACAAACATTTGACCAAATTAGCCTGAAGGAAACTCCTTAATAATTATAATAACTATAAATATTGGTCACAAAAACAAATTAGTTTTATTTTAGTTTTAAGATTTGAATACTTATTGTTAGGCCTAAGGAAATAAGGCAGATTCAATAAATAATAAAAGAAAAGTAAAAGAAAAAAATCACTAAAAAAAACGGATAACTTCTTTAGAATCAAAAATTCATTAAAATTACTATATTGAATATAGTACATATGTCAAATTTATAATTTTTAAAAATTTCAGTAAAAGTCAAAGTCTTTCTTTCTTAAAAAAATAATGACGGGTTACTGAATTAAGAAATCATACAAACATTAATATAAAAAGTATTACTGACCCATTTAAGGCCCAAGAAAACAGTTAGCAATATTTTTCAGATTAATAATATTCATAGGTTATTATTGTTTGTCAATGTCACATATATAATTTCCAAAACCGACCATGTATGATTCCGAATTTATTTATACAACATTTTTATTATTCAAGATACATATATATGTATATATTAATTTTAGTACTTCTTTTATATTGGCGGTGCTAAGCGCATTTATATTTACAATAGATTGCAGGTTTAGATGTACTATGTAAAATTTTAAGATTCTACTACGTTCATTTTCTCAAACTCAGCCATTAATGATTCAGATATGGATATATGTAGATAACACAAGTATTCATACAAAATTCTCACCCCTATCGTGAATAAAAATTCCACGTGAAATTTGTTCACTTTTCACATTTTCCTATTTAAATTCAATGTTAAAAAAAGTAAAAGTGAACAAATTTCACGTGGAATTTTTATTCACGATAGTTGTGTCTAAGATTCGACAACTTACATTTTCCAGGATATACGAATTTTACAACTTACTTTGTATGACCTGTGCTTCGCTTATGTTTCTAAACTGTTCCATTTATGATTCAGATATAGATTGTAATAATATAGTAGTTGCTCATACGAAATTCGTATATTGTATTTTGTAAGATATACAAATTTTTTACTAACTCAACAACTACTTATGCCTGAAATATATATTTTTATTATATTGATACTCATACGAAATTAAAAGATTTTTCCTATTGTATTCTACAATATATAACACAAACTTTAGTATTATTTTTGTATGTGGGGTGCCAATCCTACAGTTAATAGTCCGCCCAATTTTCACCCATATAGGGGTACTACGTCCACTATCTCGATTCCGCCTATTTATCATCAAATGTTTATATGGAAATTTGCTAAAGCATTTAGTAAGTCTTTTTTACATGGACGTGGCTCATCGCCCATCACTTGGAATTTCAAGAAAATCGTCTATAGATTTTAAACAAAAACACAGTAATTTTTATATACATATGTAGATAGATATATGCAAAGTAAAATAAATGTCATTAAATAAATATGAGCACCTCTCAATAAAGATGATGTTAGATCTTTAATTGGATATATGTATATGTGCTCGTAAACTATTACACTGGTTTACAGCCAAAAAATACCAAGAACGCCACATGCCTAGATAAGTTAATTGGGACCTCCTGAACACGAAAAACGCTGTAATTTTTTTTTCTAAGTACCGTTTTTTAGATAACGGTACTTTTGTGTTTTTCGGTGTATGGTCCCATTCAAACCCTTGTGGAGCCCAACCGAAGAGCCCGATCGAGATGAAAGGATATAGAATATGAAAATATTCTCGTTCCACAAAATCCTTAATAAAAACTTTATTTTTCATCCGATTTTTTTCAAATTACGCTTAAAATGTTGGTAATTAAATAAACTAAAAAATAAAACATTCCAGATATTAACTGTAACGTAGAAAAGAAAACGAAATAAAAAAGAAAAATTTTGAAAAAAACGTAAAAAATAGACAAATTTCGAACTTTGAGGTGCCATAACTCAGCTATTTCTTATCAGATAGAAATTTGCAGCATATCGGCGGAAAAGGCATTCGATTACCTTTCAAACGATATGCCATTCGGTCTCTCCGGTTGGGCTCTACAAGGGTTTGAATGGGACCATACACCGAAAAACACAAAAGTACCGTTATCTAAAAAACGGTACTTAGAAAAAAAAAATTACAGCGTTTTTCGTGTTCAGGAGGTCCCAATTAACTTATCTAGGCAAGTGGCGTTCTTGGTATTTTTCCAAATTAAAAATTTGTAAAGCAGTGTTATTAACAACTGAAGTGATATACTCGTAGTTTATCCCTTTAACCGTTAATTGCAAAATAATGAGCAGTTAATACTTGATTTCAAATGTGTCAACGCGTTTTAAAAATGTATGTTTAGCTAAAGCGAACACATTTACTTACTTATGACCTTAAGGCGAAAACAAATTCTGTTTTTGACACCAAATAATAATGTAAAAGTAAAAATTATTTTCATTCCATAAAAAGAAATTTATATATTCTTTATAAATTTAAAAATTAGTTTTTCATTTACTACTTAACAAAACATTTTTAATTGTTTTAATTTTTAAAAATTTTTACAAAAAATATAGTCGAACAAAGCTAATCTGACTGAGATATAATATAATAAGTAATTAATATTAGAGAATTTATTACCAATCGGCTGAAAAAACATATCCATAAATATGTACTTGATTTGTATCTAATATCTAATGTACATACATATATAAGATAAACGAACTCAAATCCATTGCTTTAGACTGATGATGACATAATAACCATTACAAATTATAAAATATACTATTAAATTTAATATAATACACACTATACGTAAATATAATGGTTTTTTATTTAATACTTTCAGCTTGGAAATTGTAACTATACTGAATCTGATATTCAAATGCCAAAAGTAGTTTCAAACAAATCATTACCATCGTTGCCGGAACCCACAATGCCTCCACCCCCACCACCCCTTTTTATTGATAATAGTGATGATCATTTAGATAAACTAAAAAGTAGTGTTTTAATTTCAAATAAAATAAAGCCCGAGCCTATTTACGAAGCAGTGTTAATTGGAAGTGACACTCAAAACTATGATGGCAAAAAATCTCAGGAAACTGTTGTTGCTACGTCTGAGGAAAAGGATCTTATCCATCATAATAATTTATTAAATGACGCCAATTTATGTACATCTGCTGCTTTGAAAACAACGCCAAACGTTTCAAACATAATTCCAATTTCACGGGATTCTGAAGGGTGTACAGAACGAGAACAAAGGCGTAAGTATCGAGTGGAAAGGAAAATTTTGGAAATGCATCAAAATACTGCCGACATGCAAAAAGATTTATACAACAACGATATACATTACGATATTATGGAATTCGCCGATCATTACTTTAATATTCACGAAAGAACACCTGAAGGTACTATAATTGCAACTTTAACGAGAAAGAACAAAAAACAAGTTGACCAGATCCCAAAATACGAAATGATTACTTACTTGAGGGGAGACCGAATTTCCTCATCCCATATACATATGTATGATCCCGAAAATGTAGTTCTGGCTTGTAACATATTTCGCGTAAGTATTTCAATTCTCTTTTTATAAAGTCAATTCAAATATGTAGTGTTATATTCATAATGCGATATTTTAAAAAAATTAAATGTTAAAAAAGTCAAAGAGATTTTCAAGCAATTTCGATACTAACAACCAGAATAAACAAACATTACTTTTTTTAAGAATTGATCTTTTAATGTACGACCAAATATTCCGTGTAGTAGGATTAATTTTTGTAAAACTCGATACAATTCTTAAACGTACATATTAGGAATTTAAATTGTACATAATGACAAACTTTTACATTATTTATAGTATATAATAATTATAATCAGGTCTATTCGGGAATACGCGCTTTACTTCTTCGTCGTCGAACGTTCACTTTCGACATTTCGTCTTCGACATATTCTAAAATACGAGTGAAAAAATACGTTTGCAGTAATCGATTTTTTGCAATCTCTTATGAAAAACATAATCATTTAAAACAGCTGTCTAATTAATACACAGCAAATTTTAAAAACAAATATATAATTTAAAAATAAAAATTGAGATGGATTCGATTGCATTTTTAATTAATGCACAATCTGAATTTCTTAGAGCAGTAAATAAAAATTTAAGAAATAACACGCCGGATATTTTTAAAATGAATGATGCCAGGTAGGTATGTTTATTAAAAATTTAAAATCACCTCTTTTAATACCAAGTATTAGGAACAAATTTTGGAATCAACAAAGAGGCATTTAAATATATTTTATCTGAATTTTTTGCAGCAGCCCTTCGTTTCTTCGCTGATGGAAATTACCACGGATTGGCATCCTAATATTGGCACGGATTGGCATCTTAATATTTCTCAGTCAACTTTTTCAAAACTTCTGTCGGAAGTATTAGTTGCAATTGAAATAAATGGATAAGTATCAAAATGGATGAGCAGACAAAAGAAGAAGCCCGAATGTACTTCTTTCGAAAATCGTCGATATCAGGCGTAACCTTGGCTATTGATGGCCAACATGGCTCTGAACTGTTGCGGCGATGTTTGTTTTTTAGACCTGGACAAAGAAACAGAATTAACTTTCATTGTATGTTTTTATACATGTAAAGGGTGTTTTTTTACAGGTTTGTTTTTCGAAAAGAGATAAAACTGGCATTTTGTGGTCAAATCTGGCAACTCTAATGTCATTTATGTTCAGTTTGGTTTGCCATTTCATCATGAACAGGTTGACAAAAGAACAACGCTTGCAAATCGTGCAAATTTATTTCGAAAATAACGGTTCAGTTCGCGAAGTTTACCGCAAGCTCCGTCCATTTTATGGTCGACATAATCGTCCATCAGAGCAATTAATTCGGTTAACCATGGATCGTTTTCGCATTACGTTTACTCTATGTGATAATACGCATGCGCACCGAAGAAACAATTGCCGCTGTAGAGCAAAGTGTTGAAGAGGACCCGAATGAATCGATTCGCCACCGTGACCGGTATAGAGCCATGATAACCGACTATTTTGTTCCCGAATTGGATGGCATGAATGTGGATGAGTTGTGGTTCCAACAAGACGGTGCTACATGCCACACAGCGCACGCCACAATCGATTTATTGAAGGAAACATTCGATGAGCGCATAATTTCGCGGAATGGAACTGTCAATTGGCCACCAAGATCGTGTGATTTGACACCATTGGATTATTTTCTTTGGGGATATGTGAAGTCGCTCGTCTACGCCAACAAACCAGAAACGTTAGGGGAATTGGAAGCCAACATTCGTGGCGTTATTGCCGACATACGGCCCCATATGCTCGAAAAAGTGGTTGAAAATTGGACCTGTAGAATTGGCTTTATTCGAGCCAGCCGTGGCGGCCACATGCCTGAAATCATATTTAAACATTAATGGCATAAAATTATCCTTCCAATAAAGCCAAATTGATGGTCATTAAAACGATTTTCTTGTGTTTTATTTCAATTCGATGTTCTATACCTCTCAAAAAAACACCCTCTACATACATATATTTACTTATATCTGAAGCATACGCTTGTTATTTATTTTTCAGTTATGTAGGTATTTTATTTTTACACGCTAAATCAAGCGTCGAACGAAAATTATTTAGATGTGTGGTGAACAAGTATTTTAGAATGCATACAAAGTGAACAAAAACATATGCTTTCTGTTTGCACATCTTTTGTTTTCTGGTAATCACATCGCTAACGTATTTTAGAATAACAAAAAGTGAATGAAACGCGTATTTGTGGTGAAAGTGACTTCCCGAATAGACCTGATTATTTTGACGACAGTAGGCAACACGATCGGAGGTTGTTGTCCATGCTGCTTTTTTCGTCGCACTTCAATTTAACTAAAGCTATGAATAGGCGGTCGTCAGATATTACAACGTTGTCCGAAAAATGTTCAGAAAATGTCTAACAACCATATGAACTTTAAATTTTTGTTTTCCAACGTTGCAAGAAAAAGCATTTTCAGTACATTAGAAGACAAAAATATTGTCAGACATCTAACAATCGTGTAAACACAAATTTTTGTCATTGTTTTAAGACAATTGTCAAACACTTTTCGTTGTCATATGTGCAAAGCTTATGCATCTGCCACTGGCAGCATTGTCATAGAAATTATTACTAAATGCAACTCTGTATATACATAAATAAACAAACAAGTGTGCATTACTAACATTTTGGAAAAACAATTTCGGTTGACAGATAAATTCATTGTGTGACAATTGTGTAGTATAAAAGTATAACAATTTAAAAGTCCAGAAACTAAGTTTTAATTCAATATGTGTGTTAAGATAAATATGCCGAGTTAAATATGTTTTGACGTAACGAGTTACGGAAAATATATTTAAATATAAAATACAAACTTTTAATGAAAAAATTAATTTTAAATTGGATATAATTATATATATTTCCGTTTGGCCACTTTGGCCAAAATAGAAGTCCAAAATTGTTTAAGTGAATTTTCAAAAGTTTGTAAAAACTTTCACAAATTCAATTCTGGAATTTCAAAAACAACATCTGAAAGCTGTTCCAATTGCGCACATATCCTATATAGTGGTTATGCATGCCATTGCTCCATTTGGCCAAAATCCCTCATAGAACTCCAAAATTTTTTAAGTGAATTGTCAAAAGTTTGTAAAAAATTTCACAAATTTTTTTCTGGAATTCTGATAGCTGTTACAATTGTGCATATTTACTATATAGTGACCCAAAAAACCACCATAAAACTTGCCATTTTGACCAAAATCTTTCGAAGAACTTCATAATTACATCTAATTTTAAGTAATATTTTTTTATAACCATTTAAAATTGTTTATCCAATTTAAAATTAATTTTTTCATTAAATTGTTTTTGGTCATAATGTATTTAAAGTTTATTTAAATTTGTATTTTATATTTAAATACGTTTTTATTAGTCGTTAAGGTAAAACATATTTAACTCGGCATATTTATCTTCACCAGTGTTGCCAAAACATTATTGGGAAGAATTGCTAGATTTTTCTCAAAAAAATGCTGAAAAGTGCTAAAAATTTTAAAAAAGTGCTAACAAAAATAAATAAAAAAAATGGCTTTATAGTAAACTATGAGATCTGTATTTTTTTAAAATTCATTTTCATACTTAAATATGAATAAAGAAATTGAAAATACATATTTTCTTAAAAAAAAAATCAAAAATAAAATGTTCTATTTATTTTTAAAAACAAAAATCGAAAGTAAATTCTTAAAAACAAAAAGTCTTTACATTACTATTTAAAAATGAACTTTTAAAATTCATATTTTATCACATAAGTTTTAAGATCACGAAAATAATTTGATGAATTTAAAAATTCCAGTCATTATCATCATTAATTTTATTATCATAACTTTCCCTAGATCCAATTAATTTCAGATAATTCGTTGGGACATCATATTGGTAACAACACTTTCCGCTTCCTTTTAATCCGTATCTAAAATGTTATTAAATTATATCATAAAATTAAGAAATTAAAATTTAACAATAAAGTCTTACCTAATTGCTAAAACAGAATGTAATGTAATTGGTTGCTTATATTTGTCTCTACTATGTTCATTTGACTGAACACACGTTCAACGTCCGCATTAGACCACGGAAGACTGAGAAGTTTTAAAACAAAATTGGCAATTTCCTCGAATCTCTTGTTACCTCCACCATCTCTATATGCTTTTACCTCTGCCCAGAAAGATACTGTGTTGTTTTTATTAATCCATTTTATATATTGAATGTTGGAATATTGGTCAATTATTTTTCCAATTTGTTCCTCGCTAATACAAAATAATTTTAAAATTGGTAAAATTTCGCCTTTTTGGGAACTTAAAATGATTTGGACCAAAAAAAAATCTATATTTTGTAAAACTTTAATATTGTCTGGTAATTTTAAATAAAGAAGGGGTTAGTTTATGTATTTTTTAATGCATATTTATATGCATTGAGCTTACCTTTGTTTTAATTGGGTTATTAATCCAACAACGAAGTTGATGCAATTATTTATAATTTCTTGTACTTTATTTTTTCGAATTTTACCTGTGTTTTTTAATTTTTCCACATGCATTTCGAATTCATACCCAAGACTACAGGTGTACAAAATTTTATCTTCGAAATCGTCTATATACATCTATATTTTCGTTATCCAATATCTTTTTTTAAGAAAGTTAATTAACAGAGTTCTTTCTTTTAAAAGGCGCGTTGGGTCATTTTTATTGCTTTGAAAGACTTTGTTAACAGTTTGTATTTCACGTAGAATTGGTTTCAAAAAAAAAATAAATATAGATGAATTGTTTCGTCCCTGTACATTTCGAATAAGATTTTAGCTTTCTGGCATTTTTCATTGATGTTTGCCATTTCAAAATGTAACTTTAGTTCATCCCATTGGAACAATATTCTTACAACCGCAATCTCTACAGATAGCCATCTTGTGTCTGAAATTCTAGTAATTTTTAACGGCTCCTTAAAATAAAAATAAGTTTAAAAATATTTAAGCTAAATATGTAAATAATAAAAAACATACTTTTCCATTCAAATTTTCGTATAAAGTTTTATAGGATTGTTGACGATTAGAGGAGCTCTTTGAAAACCAGTTGAATGTTTCATAAACAATAAATTCCAAATACGCATTTCACAAGAACCAAATCAGGAACATATTTTTTTAGTGCTACATGGACGCTTTTATTTTTACCAATCATTACATCGGTACCAATTCCGACCAATTTATTGATATTTAATTTAAATTTTTGTAGGGTATCTTTTAAAGAAATAACAATGCTTTCGGCAGTTCCATTAGGAATTTCTTCGACATTTAAAAATGTAGAAACAATTATATTTTTTCTTTGGCTAAAGTAAATTATTGCCAAACCTTGAAAAGAAAATGGAAATATATAGTTTAAAAATCTGTAAGTACTAAAGGAACTTACCTAAAATTTTTGTGAAATATACATCTGTTGACTCGTCGATTAAAATACTGTAGTAACCATTGCCGATGTCATTGGTAAGTTCTTCATTAAAATTTTTTTTTTTTTTTTTTTTTTTTGCATTTAATTATTTATTGAATCTTCAAAATGAAATGACAATAAGTATTCAAATCTTAATACTAAAAAGAAAATAATAAGCCCAGCCAGTGCTAGACAAAAATTTTTATGATACTAAAAAAATTTCACATCAACTGATCCAGTCATCTATTTTGCGCTTGAGTTAAAGCAAGGGTATCCCTCCTTCTCAACCGATTGTGGCCACTAAAGTTAAGGATGTCTCGTGCAAGGGGGTTTGGATGGTGTTCAAGTTTGCTGACATACTTTGACGCATATTTTGTAAATTCGACTTTTACTAATGGCACGCCTAGATCTTTGTGGATTCGAGAATTGGTATGTTAACCATGGTGCTGCAGTAATTATACGTAGAATTTTATTTTGACCCCTTTGAATTTTTTCAATGTTGGATGCTGAGGCAGTACCCCATAATTGAATTCCATAGCACCAGATTGGCTTTAGTATTGCATTGTACAACAAAAGTTTGCAATCCAATTTCAATGTAGAGTTTCTGCCGATTAGCCAATTAAGTTGCACTGCTTTTAATCTCATTTGTGTAAGTTTCGCTTCAATATGAGACTTCCAAGTTAAACGGCGGTCGAGGTGAATGCCGAGGTATTTGACTTCATTGTGTTGCGGGATAATTTGATTATTTATTCTGATGAACGAGCAGGTATCTTTTCGCAATGTGAAAGTTATATGAATACATTTCTGTTCGTTAACCCTGATTTTCCAAAGCTCTAGCCAATTCTCTAGTTTATAAACATAATTCTGCAAATTCTGTGATGCAACTTGGTGGTCCTGATGGACGCTGATAAAGGCTGTATCGTCTGCAAAAGTTGACGTATGGATTTTAGGGTCTGACGGCATGTCGGAGGCATATATCAAATATAAAGTAGGACCCAGTATGCTACCCTGTGGCACACCTGATTCAATTGGCTGAGCGGTACTTAAAAAATCACCTTCTTTGATTTTAAATTTGCGACCGTATAAATAACTTTCCATGAGTTTATGGGTGTTAGCAGGCAGAGTTAATTTTATTTTGTGCATTAAACCGTCATGCCAAACTTTGTCGAACGCTTGCGACACATCAATGAAAAGGGCGGAGCAGTATTTTTTGTCTTCAAACGACCCTCTTATCACATTTACCAATCTGTGTGTTTGCTCGATGATGCTGTGTTTAGCTCTGAAGCCGAATTGATGATTAGGAATACATTCAGTGTCATTCAGAATTGGAGTCAATTTAGTCATTAACAATTTTTCAAACAGTTTTGAAATTGTCGGCAGTAGACTAATTGGCCTATATGACTCCACTTTGGTATGGTCCTTCCCTGGCTTAGGAATCATAGTGATCATAGACACCTTCCAATCTGCAGGATAGTATTCTAGGCGTAAAATAGCGTTGAAGATAAAGAGGATAATTCTTCTTGCTACACGAGGTAACTCCACAAGCATTTTATTGCTGATTTTATCCATACCTGGAGCCTTTCTGAGGTTCAGAGTACCAATAGCGTTTTGGACATCACGAAAGTTTAGTCTTAGAGGTACAGGAGGCCTTATAACAAGTGGTGGCAAATCAGATTCGTTATTATTTGAGTTGTTTATAGTAAACACATTTCTCAAATGGTTAACAAATAAAGTCCCCTTCTCGGAATCATTTCTAGCCCAGTCACCAGTCGGATTTCGCAAAGGAGGTTTTCCTCTTACTGGTCTTTTTAAACCTCTTGCCGCCCTCCATAACGAGTAGTCAGATTGTGGGGTACTATCAAGACCTTCCAAGTAAGATCTAAGTGAGGCCGTTCTTTGGGTTTCTAAGAAATGTCTTAGTATATCTCTGCATTCCCGTAGCCTAGCTTTCAGTTCAGGAGACCTGTGAATTTGCCACTCTCTTCTCATTCTTCTTTTTTCTGATAGGAGATGTTCGAGTTCAGAGAAATAAGTTCTGTTTGTCCTATTTCTACATTCAACGTGATAAGTGGAAGCGTGATGCACAGCTCGTCGAAGGTCCTCGGTAAAGTTGCCAATCGACTCATCAATATCGTCGGTAGTTCTCAACACAACATTTTCCGTGCAATGAGAACTTAAATACTTTTTGTATTTTATCCAACTTACTCGGGTCTTAGTCATGTTCATAAATGGAGAACCACACACTTGAGGGAAATGCATTGAAATGATAGTAGGAGAGTGATCTGAGGACAAGTCCAGTGAAGGATCCACTTGCATCCATTCTACAGGGATATTTTTCATTACCCCAAAGTCAATAACATCGGGAATCTTCCGTCGGTCCGTCGGCCAATAGGTGGGATGTCCACTTGAGAGTACATCTAAGCCCATTTTAGCAATGGTGTTGAAGAGTACGCGACCCTTTGGGGTTACTTCATTAAAATGTGGGCCGAGAACATTTTTATTATTTTTCTGCATTTTGTACGGTATAACTTTATTGATGCGCAGTCAAACTTTGCTTTACAATGTTCACCTAAGTGGTTCACGGGCTGAATTGAGCTATGAACAGCAATGTACATACATAATGTAGCTTCCTGCTGTTGAAGTTTAAAGCTTACGGATTTGAATGGAACGGGTTTATTTTTTGTGATATACCCAATGGCACTTTCATGTTTTTTTGTTTCTGCGTGTTTCTCCCAACAACTAAACTTCGCCAAAATATCGCATTTGCAATATTTGCAGAAGACTTATCCAGAATCTTCGGACTCTTTTATCCAATCTTTAAATTTCGTACATTCCTTACGAAATTTTTGAGCATATATTATTCATGTTATCACTTTAAAAACTTTATTTTATTATTGAATTTTTGTTTGACTTTACATAGTTTGATTTAAAACACAAATTAACTTGATTGTTAAAGATATTTTTGCGGGAAAATAATTAAAAAATTATTAAATTACCAAAAATTTTAAAAAATGCTAAAAATGCTAGAAAAATATTTAAAAATGCTAAAAAAAAGTGCTAGGTACTAGATTACTTTTTTTGGTGCTAAATGAGTTCAAAAAGTGCTAGATCTAGCACTAAAAGTGCTAAATTGGCAACACTGATCTTCACACACATTAATTCAAGGAATAATATGAGTGCATATGTATGAGTAGTATAGAAAGAAAACTATGAATTATCATGTCCTATAAAGTTTCCAGGTAGGCGCAAACAGCCTAGATGGTGGACCAAGGAACTTCAAGTTCAGAGGTCGACGGTTAGGAAATCTTTTAATAGGGCAAAGCTCACCGGACTACAGGAGACTGAAATAACTACAAGGTGTGTTTCAATAAGTACAAGGGAGACCTGAAAAGAGCGAAGCGGATTTCATGGAGGAATTACTGTGATTCCGTGGATGGCGTCAATGAGATGTCAAGGTTTCGGCAAATCTTATCCAATGACCCAAGGGACATAGGATATATTCAAAGCGATGACAACTCATGGACGGAATCCATCGGAAACTCCTCACTGCTTGTTGAGGTGCACTTTCCTGGTTGCGGAGGTACAGGAACGGAGGCTGAGGACCAATGGGGCAATATGCTTGAGGGTATTGGTCCGACTCTTGACTGGTTGATGAAATAGTCACGAGGGATAAACTAGCCTGGGCGGTGAAAACTTTCGATCCGTATAAATCACCGGGTCCGGATGGAGTATTCCCAGCTATGCTATGTAATATCCCGGATACAGCGCTATTTCTTTTGGAGGATATCTTTAAGAGTATGTCTCAGAAATAGGTATCTACCATATGGGTGGAGGGAGGTAAGGGTTGTCTTTATACTCAAGGCCGGTAGGGCCTGCATCTCGAAACCGAAGGATTTTAGATCTATTAGCCTATCGTCTTTTTTTCCGAAGACTTTAGAACGACTGATAGATCTACATCTATGGAGCAAGATAGATACTCACCTCATTAGCAACGCTCAACATGCCTATCTCAGGGGTAAGTCTGTTGAGAGTGCGCTTTATGAGGTGGTTGGTTGCATAGAGCACAGTCTGGAGCATAGAGAATATACTTTAGCTGCGTTTCTGGATATAGAGGGCGTTTTTAACAATATTAGAACTAAGGCTATTAGGGACTCGTTAGTAGAACATGGGGTCGACGACTTCCTGGTGAGTTGGATTATCGTAATGCTGGAAAGCAGGATTATCAACTCAACCCTAGGGGACGAAGTGCTAAGAAGAAGGGCTACCAGGGGTACACCACAAGGTGGAGTTCTTTCTCCATTTCTGTGGGTACTGGCGGTTAACTCTATTCTTAAAACCTTCGAATCGAAGGGTAGGAAGATAGTCGCCTATGCGGATGACGCACACTGTGGCCGTGTAGTGCATTTAATGGCCTTAAATCAAGGAGGTTTCGGAGCTTCATGAAATTTTGCACACATTTATGTTAAATTTTTTAAGAATTTTAATTTTTTTTTTTTTAAATACGCCCACTTTTACGCCCACCTCCCATACTACTTAAATAGAAAATGTGGCATAACTTCCATGATTTTAAATACATCAACTCAATTTTCATAAAACGTTAATATTATAATTGTGGAATGAGCTCCTGAAAATATGAACTTAATCCGCCCACTTTTATGCCCACCTCCCATACAAATGATATTTCAAAAATGCCATATCTTCTGTAAATTTGTAACTAGAATGTTTATTTTTCGCAAAAATGCATATAACATCTATTAAATGCTGTTTTGAAAATATGAAGAAAATCCTCTTCTTCATCCAATGTATCATCCACTACTTCATCAGTCAACGTATAAGAATGTGTTAGCCATTCTTTATTGTCATTAAAAAATCTTGATGAAGTACGCTTACACTTGTCATTTTAATTTAAAGTTTTTGAATTTACGCCGAATATAGTGTGTAAAAATGAAGATGAAAATATTGTCGTTCCACAAAATCCTTAATAAAAACTTTATTTTTCATCTGATTTTTTTCAAATTACGTTTAAAATGTTGGTAATTAAATAAACTATTTGGATAAAAAATAAAACATTCCAGATATTAACTGTAACGTAGAAAAAAACGAAATAAAAAAGAAAAATTTTGAAAAAACGTAAAAAATAGACAAATTTCGAACTTTGAGGTGCCATAACTGAGCTATTTCCTATCAGATAGAAATTTGCAGCATATCGGCGGAAAAGGCATTCGATTACCTTTCAAACGATATGCCATTCATCTCGATCGGGCTCTCCGGTTGGGCTCCACAAGGGTTTGAATTGGACCATACACCGAAAAACACAAAAGTACCGTTATCTAAAAAACGGTACTTAGAAAAAAATTACAGCGTTTTTCGTGTTCAGGAGGTCCCAATTAACTTATCTAGGCAAGTGGCGTTCTTGGTATTTTTCCAAATTAAAAATTTGTAAAGCAGTGTAATATATGTAAAGCTCTTCATTTAATGTGGAGTAAGTTCACATTTAGATTTTTTGTTGTTTAGTCTACGTAAACAATGTACTGATATTGCTTCGATAAACACTTTTGTGTACATTTGTTTTTGTAATCGGGACACAAATTTAGGTTTTTTCTATATAGTACACATGCAATGAAATTTTCGTATTTCTCGATCCCAAATTGGCACCGGCTACGTGTACGAGTAGCAAAGAAAGAAAGAATGCGCATTTGTTTTTGCACGCGTAAAATAACGCATATTTTTTACTGTAATTTTTTGGTTTTTCATTGTTTTTTCGGCGGCGGGCAAATTGGGGCAGGTTTTTTTTTTTTAGTCTGTTAGCTGAGATTCTCAGCTTTAATTTGGTATATGACTCCATGTGTCGCACTGCTTCGCACACAACTAAAAGTCTAAAAGAAAATCATAAATGTTTATTTTTTTGGCTCAAAATATATTGTCAAAGGAAATTTTTTTTTTAAATTTTTTAAAATTTTTTTTTTTAATTTACATAATGCTTAATGTCTATTTTAAGTGAAAAAATACTTATAAGGTACATTCGGTGTATAGTTTATAAGTAACAAGCTTTTGAATATAACATAGAAAACTATCACATTTGAGACTTGTTCACATACTTCAACTTTGCGCTGCTCGGGACAGAAAACCAATGGAGGTATTTGCATGAAATTTTCCACACATGACCTTCAGATAGTTTTTAACCATCTGTGCAAAAATCATCAAAATCGGACAGAAGGTCCAAATTGATTTATTGCCGCAGTGGACACAGTGTGTGACATGGTGATACTGATTAGGGGAAAGTTTCTTTCAACTATCAGTGATATCATGTAGGATTCGCTTGGTGATCTCTCGTCCTGGGCGAAAACTAACGGGCTAGGTGTAAATCCATCAAAGACGAAATTAGTGTTATTCACCAGGAAGTATAAGGTGGATAGCTTCAAACTGCCGAAATTGGATGGTGCGGAACTGAACTTACCAGAAGGAGCTAAATATTTAGGCACCTTCCTTGACAAGAAATTGTCTTGGAAGTTAAATACGCAGGAGAGATTAAGGAAGGGCCTCAATGCCTACTATGCATGCAGGAACTCAATAGGCAGAAATTGGGGCTTGCGACCAGGCATGGTTAAATGGATCTACACGTCTGTTGTTAGACCTATTATAACCTATGGTTGCACAGTGTGGTGGGAGGCAATGAGGAAACGTAGTTATAGGACTATACTTAATAAAGCCCAAAGGTGTGCTTGTCTAGGTATCACAGGTGCCTTAGGCAGTACCCCGCAGGCGGCTTTGGATATAATCCTCAACCTACTAGAGCACTATGTGGAAAGTGTGGCAGCAAGGAATCAACGCATGCTATCAGAGTCTTCTTTGGCAAAACCCCTGCGGGTTGGTCATACTAGGATATTGTATAAGGCAGGCCTTAGGGGTCAAGACATTGATCCATCTGGAATCTCTGACTATAAGGTCGCGACCTATTACTTCGGTGTATCACCCTCAGTAGAGTTCCCCAGTAGGGTTGACTGGGCTGGATCCGATCAACTGTTTGAGGGGTGCGCAGTTTTCACTGACAGATCCAAAATGGACTCTGGTACAGGGGCCGGGGTTTATTTGGTCGACAATGGCATCAAGCGCTCTTAGATCTATGCGATCTGGAAAGCCACGGAGCTGATAGGGCGTCTACAGTGACCATATACATGGACAGTCAGACGGCATTAAAGGCTCTGAAGCGTAATCAGACACACTCCAACCTAGTGCAGGACTGTAGGAGAGCTCTAGAGGAGCTATTGGTATTCTACCAAGTGAGTTGTGTTGGGTACCAGGGCACTGTGACGTACAGGGAAATGAGGTGGCAGATGAACTGGCTAGACATATTTCTGGTTTGGACCATGATACTAGAGAAAGAGGGGTCAAACCACCTATATGTCCCTTCTACAGGCTGATTTATGAAAGATTCCGCGACTATGTAGACCAATCCTGGGGCAGTAGGTCGGATTGTATAGTGTCCAGGGCCTTATGGCCAAAACTGAATGCAAACGCGACCGAAACGCTGATGGAATTGGACAGGTATAGTCTCAGGATTCTGGTAGGCGTGATAACCGGTCATTGTTCGATTAGGGCCTTCAGAGGCAAATGGGATAATAACACACAGGACTTATGTAGAGTGTGTGGGGATGCAGAGGAGCCAGAGACAATAGAGCACATCATGTGCAACTGTCCTAGGTTGCAGAGTCGTAGACTTAAGTGGCTAGGAAATAGATTCCTGGACGAACTCAGTGATGTTGCTGGCTGCAAACCGAGTAACATTCTGGATTTCATTAGGGGAATAGGGTGGCTATTTAAGGGACTTTCTACGGCAACTCCAAATCTGTAAGGGGATATTTCTTTCTTTCCTTCTTTCTCCCCTTATCAGGCGGTTTTGGTTCTTCTTTCATTTTAAATCTATCTTTCTACTCTTTTCCTACTGAAGGGAATCACAATGGACCACAGGGTCTCCGAGTGGAAGTGCACATGGTGTACAACTAGGGTGTCCAGATCTAATTTTTTCGACGGCGCGACAAGTTTAAAAAAAAAACATTTAAACCTAAAGTTTATTAGTCGTTTATTTATTATAGTAAGTGCTTGACACCGACAAGCTTTCTAAAAATAATTTTTTATTTTTATTATTTTCGAAGTTATTAATTTTATTAAATCAAAAAATACGTCATTCATTGACTTTTCAGGTCTCGATTTTTAAAAAAATTAAATAAACATAAACATAAAGAACGTTTTAAAATAAAAACAAAAAAAGTCATTCATTGACTTTTCAGTTAATGATTTTTCAATCAAGTAAACACAAATATAAAAAGCGTATTAAAAATAAAAAAATAAGTCATTCATTGACTTTTATGCATTGACATGTGGAATTGAATAGATAAAACTTAATGCTCTTAAAATATTTTTAGATCTGGTCCCACTTGGGGGAACAGTAAACAAAAAAGATATTAAAAAAAAATTTTACGAAATTCCCCTGCAAGAAATGTGTGACAGAAACTAACCCATAAACAATTTTGCACTAACACAGCAGTGTGAAAGAACTTATGTTTACTGTATGCAACATGTGTTAGGGAGAGACAAAAAATAAGTGGAAGGGAGATAGAAAATCACACGGACACAAAAGTCTCTATCATTTTGTTCATATTGCCCTTAAACTTTGATGGATATATCTCTTATCAGTGGCAGTCATTTTACCTATCAAATGACCGACTCTGTTCTTGTGGGGGCCTTACCGCTTGGACAGAAACGACGCGACGCGATTTAACGCTAGCATACTCGACGCGACATTAATAACATTTTAGAAATTGTTTCTGTTTGAACGGTGATTAAAAAATATAATTATAAAATTTTGATCTGGCGTGATTTTTGAAAATAAAGCGTGACACGCCAGGAAGATTTCAAAAGTGTGACAACCTTTCCTATCCTATCCTAGAAAGAAAAATAATTATTTTTTTTAATTTTTTAGAACTTATAAATCTGTGATTTTAATACCAATAGACACATATCATACCTTAAATTAAACCTTAATTGTTATATCAAAACCCCTTTATGTAATATAAAATCAACGTACCAAGTCTGCTACACTTCCGGCACGTGTCCATAAATTTTAACTTCACAAATAATAAATCTATTTATTTGCATTTTTTATAATTCTTTGGAATTATTTTAAAAACAATAAATTTATTGTTAAATGTTTTATTAGAAATTTCTAAATTGGGCTTTCAAGGTCAGGTATTTTTTATTATTATAAAATAAATAAAAGACTAGTTTAATTCATTTTCTCCAATCCTACGTTTCGTCGGTATTTTTCCGACGTCCGAAATACCGACGAAACGTAGGATTGGAGAAAATGAATTAAACTAGTCTTTTATTTATTTTATAATAATAAAAAATACCTGACCTTGAAAGCCCAATTTAGAAATTTCTAATAAAACATTTAACAAAATCAAATTATAAAAAGGTCGATAAAAATTAAACATTTCAAAATAAATTTATTAATTTGCAATATTTACTTAGAACAATTCTTCGGAATTGTTTCACAAATAATAAATTTATTAAGCTTGCATTTTTCTGTTTTAAACTTACTTAATTGCATTTCCGGCACACGCCAATTCTTTGATTGTAGGCAACTGACCAAATACGCAAAATAAACATAATTATTAATATATAAGAACAGTGAAAAAGTAGACAGGGAGAGTCTATTCGTGAGTGTTAACCAAACCCGCCCACTCTAAAATAAGCGGGACCGACAAACAATTTTTATATTACTTTACTTTAACAATGCCAATAAAACCGACTTGTTCCAATTTGTATTCGTATAGTGCGAACATACAAAACATTGTAGTCATATACATACATACAATCAACCAAAGCAAATAAAGCTCGTTTTCAAAATATTCGCTTTAAACTTAGAAACGAATAAGTGTATTTATTATTTTAAATTACTATAAATGTGATTAGTTTATGTTTTAATGCAGTATAAATATTATTTTACATATTAAAATAAGAATAAAATATCATTTTATATTAAAAAAAATACAAAACATTTTAATTTAGACAAATGCTTGATACATCGAACTGTTCGGACGTGTTACTTTTAGTGCGGCTGAATTTTCGGTGAAAAAATCGTAATAGGTGAAAAAGTATAAAAAGTTAAATTAAATAAAAAAGTGAAAAAAACTCGTAATAGGTGAAAAACTATACAAAGTCAAATAATTGCACTAGGTGCAATAAAAAATTAATAAATTGTAATAATTTATTTTTAATTATTACTAGAAAATTAAATACAGTGAGACAGTGAATGAGTAACAATTCTAACAGTGCGAGTGGGCCTCAGAGCCGAAATGCTTATTTCGTGTTGAGCTCGGCAAGTGTTAGTAATGAGAACATTAAAAATCCCGAATTTAATAAAAACTACTTAAGTGTGAAACCAAAATTTTTTTTTTTTTTTTTTTTGCATATTCTTTTTTATTGTATCTTCATTTGAAATGAACTAACAATAGGTATTCAAATCCTAAAACTAAAGTTAATTAAGATAAGTCCAGCCAATGCTAGACAAAATCTAGTTTTCAAATTCGATAGGATATAATGAGCAACTTATATTTATTCATCTGAGAGCGGTGGTGTCCCTCCTTCTCAAACGGCTATGACCGGGATGTTGTAAGATGTCTCGAGCGAGGGGATTTGGATGAGTTTCCAGCTTACCCAAATAAAGGGCCACGTGTTTAGTTATTTCCCATTTGACAAGTGGAACATCAAGATCGTTGTGTATGTTGTTGTTTTTAATATACCAAGGAGCGGAAGTTATCATTCGTAGAATTTTGTTTTGACGGCGTTGAATTTTCTCAATATTGGAGTTGGAGGCAGTGCCCCATAACTGGATACCATAGCACCAAATTGGCTTTAAGATTGAGTTGTAGAGTAGAAGCTTACAATCGAGCCGAAGGACGGAGTTTCTGCCGATGAGCCAATGAATTTGGGCTGCTTTCAGTTTCATTTGAGTCAGCTTAGCATCTATATGTGGTTTCCATGTGAGGCGACGGTCCAGATGAATACCAAGATATTTCACGTGTGAGTTTTGAGGCACTATATGGTCATTAATACGAATGGGGGGACATGATTCCCTACGTAGAGTAAATGTTACGTGGGTGCATTTCTGTTCATTTATTTTTATTCCCCATTGTCTTGCCCATTTCTCCACTTGCGTTACGTGGTGCTGTAATTGAATCGAGGCATCTTTTGGATCTTTGTGAGTACTGAGAAATGCCGTATCATCAGCAAATGTTGACGTGTGAATTTCATTGTTTGTTGGCATGTCTGCTGTGTACAGCAAGTATAGAATTGGTCCTAAGATACTACCTTGAGGGACGCCAGCACCTATAGGTTGAGGACGGCTTAAATAATCACCTTCTTTAATCATAAACTGACGGTCGATTAAGTATTTCCATAGTAGGTGTTGAAGATTCACCGGCAAGTTCTGCTTTAATTTAGATATCAGGCCTTCATGCCATACTTTGTCGAAAGCTTGAGAGACGTCAATAAAGAGTGCCGAACAGTATCTCTTTTCCTCAAAGGTTTTTCTTATGACTTGTACCAATCTATGTGTTTGTTCTATTGTACTGTGTTGACGTCTGAAGCCAAACTGGTGATTGGGAATGCAGTTGTTTTCATTCAAAATCGGAGTCAGCTTGGTTATAAGCAATTTCTCGAATAATTTGGATATAGTTGGTAATAGACTTATTGGCCTATACGACTCAACTTTGCAAGGATCTTTTCCCGGCTTAGGAATCATCTTTACTAGTGCAATTTTCCAAACCGGAGGGTAGTACTCAAGCCGTAAGATGGCATTAAAAAGAAAGAGGATTAATCTTTTTGCAATGCGAGGCAGCTCAAAAATCATTTTATTGCTGATTTTATCAAACCCAGGTGCTTTTTTAACATTTAAATTATCAATAGCCTCAACAACCTCCAGATATTGAAATCTTATTTGTACAGGTGGTCTGGGAACAACAGGCGGTAGTTCGCTAATGTCAGTATCCGTATTGGGAGTGAATACATTTTTTAAATGACTTACGAAAAGGTTGCCTTTTTCTTCGTTATTTCGTGCCCAAGATCCGTTCAAAGTACGCAGTGGAGGTTTTGCGATTACGGGTTTTCTTAGATTTCGGACTGCACGCCATAATGAATAATTTGACTGGGAAGTTGCGTCTAGACCTTCCAGATGTTGTTTGAGAGACTCTGCTTTTTGCGCTTCTGGCAAGATCCTAAGATTTTTGGTACATTCTCTCAACCTAGTTTTAAGTTGGGGCGATCTGTGTTGTTGCCACTCTCTTCGGACTCTCCTTTTTCAGACAATAGTTGCTCAACATCTGCAGAAAAAACTCTGTTGTACCTATTCGGGCGGTAAGTGGAAGAAGCATGTTCTGCGGCTTTCTCAACATGTTCATTAAGACTTTTTATACAGGCATCGATGTCTTCAGCAGTTTTTAACGGGAGTTTCTCTGTGCAGTGAGTGCTGATGTATTTTTTGTATTTTAACCAATTCAGACGTTTGACAAGAAGTGAGGCATCAGTTACGATTTGCTGAGGACTTCTGATGGTGATTACAGTGGGTGAGTGATCTGAAGAAAGATCCAGTGAAGCCTCGACTTCAATGAGTTCCGGGGATACCCCTTTCGCCACGCCGAAATCGATAACGTCAGGAATTTTTTGCTGGTCAGTTGGCCAATAAGTTGGTTGACCAGTTGAAATCACATTCAGTCCCATTTCAGACAGGGAGTCGTACAAGATACGACCTTTAGGGCTAACGAGTCGTGAGCCCCAGAATGTATGCTTAGCATTGTAGTCGCCAGCCGCTATGAAACGGCTACCTAGTGATTTGTAAAAATCTCTATACTGATCTTTTGTTATTGAAAATCTGGGCGGACAGTAAACTGACGAAATCACGAGGTTTTGACAAAAGTTCTCAATACAGATGTTTGTTGCTTGAAGATAGCACTCTGAAAGACCACCCAATGAATGGTGTTTGATTCGCGATTTGACCAATATTGCCGAGCCACCACATGATCTATCTCTGGGGTCCTTGGTGTCGTAGAATGTATAACCACTTATTTTAAAAATGCTTCTCGACGTCATATGAGTCTCGGAAATCAGCATTACATCAATTTTCTTATTTAAAAGAAAATATTCAAGTTCATTTTTGTGTTGGCGTATGCCGTTTGCGTTCCAGAAACATATTTTGAGACAGTTCATGGTTTATTAAGTATGGCCTGCAGTAGCGTGGACTGCATTTTTTGCATCTCCTGCATCATACTTGTCATGCTTGTCATGAAATGGTTCATGGATTGCGCCAGATTCTCCATTATACCTTCAAGACGGCTAAAATTGTGGCTGTTTGTATCATTTATTGGTGATTCATTTTGCAGTGTTGGTTGGTTAGATCTTAGCACGTTGGCATATGAAAATTGGCTAGTGGATGCTTGTACTACGGGGGGAATAATTGTAATAGGTACTTTTGTCGTCTGGGTAGGGGTAGAAGCGGGTTTGTTGATCAAGGAGCGTTTAACGACCTCGAAAACAGGGCAACCCCTGTAGTTGGCAGTGTGGTTTCCACCGCAATTGCTGCATCTTTTTACCCTGGAATCATCCTTAGGTTTATCACACTTTGAGGTGTCATGAAGATCCCCACAAACAACACAAACAGTAGGCAACTTACAATAAGATTTTGTGTGACTATATTCTTGGCAGTTCGAACACTGTACTGGGCCAGATCGCTTATGAGGTTCTTCCACTGTAACTCTTCGGTGCATTATGAATTTCAAGTCATATATAGGATGTGTTTCATTTTTCTTCAGCTTAACATCACCAGGTTCTAACTCCACTCTAAATAATGGTTGAGGGATCCTATCTCTGTTTCTTATATTTGATACTGCCTTGATTTTAAAGCCTTTGTCGGCCAAACTGCTCTTGATCTCCTTAGGATCAACAAAAGAATCAATTCCCTTAATTACGACTTGTAGACCTTTTGCGCTTTTAAGTTGATACGTGTAAAAATTCTTTTTGCGTTTTTCAAATTCCGAAACTATTCTCCGATAGTCGTTTTCATTATTAACCTGAATCTTTGTTTCATTAATATTGCCACGCTTAATTGGAGTCACATAAAAAGAATTTTCACCAATTAATGAAACTAATATTTTTATAAGTTCGTTTGAATTTTTTTCTCTTAAATATATTGGAGGTGGTTTTACTGGCTTAATCACAGCGTTAGGGACATCATTTTTCTCTTGGAGGATGGCAAAACGATTTTGCGAGCGTGGCTCTTCAGCATTCTTTGACAATTTTGCGGCTGGTGTAATTTCGGCAGATTTTGGGCTTCTGCCTCTCTTCGATACTGTTATATAACGGTCCATTCCTACCTGTGTTTTTTGTTTTTCTTCAACAGCAACTATAGGAGCGGCCTTATTTGTAGGACTTAATGTGCCTTTTGCAGCTGTTGACGTCTCTCCAATATTTGATAACGAGGACCGTGAAGAAGACGGTCCTTCAGTGATTTTTCTATTTAAATTAAATATGCTTTGGGCTAAGTTTGTGCCCTGTTCAACACATTTATTCAAGTTTGGTGCACTTGCACTTAAATTCAGATTTGTGCTTATTTTTGGTTTCACAGTTAAGTAGTTTTTATTAAATTCGGGATCTTTAATGTTCTCATTACTAACACTTGCCGAGCTCAACACGAAATAAGCATTTCGGCTCTGAGGCCCACTCGCACTGTTAGAGTTGTTACTCATTCACTGTCTCACTGTATTTAATTTTCTAGTTTTCAAATAATTAAAAATAAATTATTACAATTTATTAATTTTTTATTGCACCTAGTGCAATTATTTGACTTTGTAAAGTTTTTCACCTATTACGAGTTTTTTTCCACTTTTTTATTTAATTTAACTTTTTATACTTTTTCACCTATTACGATTTTTTCACCGAAAATTCAGCCGCACTAAAAGTAACACGTCCGAACAGTTCGATGTATTTTATTACCAAAAATAAGCACAAATCTGAATTTAAGTGCAAGTGCACCAAACTTGAATAAATGTGATGAACAGGGCACAAACTTAGCCCAAAGCATATTTAATTTAAATAGAAAAATCACTGAAGGACCGTCTTCTTCACGGTCCTCGTTATCAAATATTGGAGAGACGTCAACAGCTGCAAAAGGCACATTAAGTCCTACAAATAAGGCCGCTCCTATAGTTGCTGTTGAAGAAAAACAAAAAACACAGGTAGGAATGGACCGTTATATAACAGTATCGAAGAGAGGCAGAAGCCCAAAATCCGCCGAAATTACACCCGCCGCAAAATTATCAAAGAATGCTGAAGAGCCACGCTCGCAAAATCGTTTTGCCATCCTCCAAGACAAAATTGATGTCCCTAACGCTGTGAAAAAGCCAGTAAAACCACCTCCAATATATTTAAGAGAAAAAAACTCAAACGAACTTATAAAAATATTAGTTTCATTAATTGGTGAAAATTCTTTTTATGTGACTCCAATTAAGCGTGGCAATATTAATGAAACAAAGATTCAGGTTAATAATGAAAACGACTATCGGAGAATAGTTTCGGAATTTGAAAAACGCAAAAAGAATTTTTACACGTATCAACTTAAAAGCGCAAAAGGTCTACAAGTCGTAATTAAGGGAATTGATTCTTTTGTTGATCCTGAGGAGATCAAGAGCAGTTTGGCCGACAAAGGCTTTAAAATCAAGGCAGTATCAAATATAAGAAACAGAGATAGGATCCCTCAACCATTATTTAGAGTGGAGTTAGAACCTGGTGATGTTAAGCTGAAGAAAAATGAAACACATCCTATATATGACTTGAAATTCATAATGCACCGAAGAGTTACAGTGGAAGAACCTCATAAGCGATCTGGCCCAGTACAGTGTTCGAACTGCCAAGAATATAGTCACACTAAATCTTATTGTAAGTTGCCTACTGTTTGTGTTGTTTGTGGGGATCTTGATGACACCTCAAAGTGCGATAAACCTAAGGATGATTCCAGGGTAAAAAGATGCAGAAATTGCGGTGGAAACCACACTGCCAACTACAGGGGTTGCCCTGTTTTCGAGGTCGTTAAACGCTCCTTGATCAACAAACCCGCTTCTACCCCTACTCAGACGACAAAAGTACCTATTACAATTATTCCCCCCGTAGCACAAGCATCCACTAGCCAATTTTCATATGCCAACGTGCTAAGATCTAACCAACCAACAGTGCAAAATGAATCACCAATAAATGATACAAACATCCACAATTTTAGCCGTCTTGAAGGTATAATGGAGAATCTGGTGCAATCCATGAACCATTTCATGACAAGCATGACAAGTATGATGCAGGAGATGCAAAAAATGCAGTCCACGCTACTGCAGGCCATACTTAATAGACCATGAACTGTCTCAAAATATGTTTCTGGAACGCAAACGGCATACGCCAACACAAAAATGAACTTGAATATTTTCTTTTTAATAAGAAAATTGATGTAATGCTGATTTCCGAGACTCATATGACGTCGAGAAGCATTTTTAAAATAAGTGGTTATACATTCTACGACACCAAGGACCCCAGAGACAGATCATGTGGTGGCTCGGCAATATTGGTCAAATCGCGAATCAAACACCATTCATTGGGTGGTCTTTCAGAGTGTTATCTTCAAGCAACAAACATCTGTATTGAGAACTTTTGTCAAAACCTCGTGATTTCGTCAGTTTACTGTCCGCCCAGATTTTCAATAACAAAAGATCAGTATAGAGATTTTTACAAATCACTAGGTAGCCGTTTCATAACGGCTGGCGACTACAATGCTAAGCATACATTCTGGGGCTCACGACTCGTTAGCCCTAAAGGTCGTATCTTGTACGACTCCCTGTCTGAAATGGGACTGAATGTGATTTCAACTGGTCAACCAACTTATTGGCCAACTGACCAGCAAAAAATTCCTGACGTTATCGATTTCGGCGTGGCGAAAGGGGTATCCCCGGAACTCATTGAAGTCGAGGCTTCACTGGATCTTTCTTCAGATCACTCACCCACTGTAATCACCATCAGAAATCCTCAGCAAATCGTAACTGATGCCTTACTTCTTGTCAAACGTCTGAATTGGTTAAAATACAAAAAATACATCAGCACTCACTGCACAGAGAAACTCCCGTTAAAAACTGCTGAAGACATCGATGCCTGTATAAAAAGTCTTAATGAACATGTCGAGAAAGCCGCAGAACATGCTTCTTCCACTTACCGCCCGAATAGGTACAACAGAGTTTTTTCTGCAGATGTTGAGCAACTATTGTCTGAAAAAAGGAGAGTCCGAAGAGAGTGGCAACAACACAGATCGCCCCAACTTAAAACTAGGTTGAGAGAATGTACCAAAAACCTTAGGATCTTGCTAGAAGCGCAAAAAGCAGCGTCTCTTAAACAACATCTGGAAGGTCTAGACGCAACTTCCCAGTCAAATTATTCATTATGGCGTGCAGTCCGAAATCTGAGAAAACCCGTAATCGCAAAACCTCCACTGCGTACTTTGAACGGATCTTGGGCACGAAATAACGAAGAAAAAGGCAACCTTTTCGTAAGTCATTTAAAAAATGTATTCACTCCCAATACGGATACTGACATTAGCGATCTACCGCCTGTTGTTGCCAGACCACCTGTACAAATAAGATTTCAATATCTGGAGGTTGTTGAGGCTATTGATAATTTAAATGTTAAAAAAGCACCTGGGTTTGATAAAATCAGCAATAAAATGATTTTTGAGCTGCCTCGCATTGCAAAAAGATTAATCCTCTTTCTTTTTAATGCCATCTTACGGCTTGAGTACTACCCTCCGGTTTGGAAAATTGCACTAGTAAAGATGATTCCTAAGCCGGGAAAAGATCCTTGCAAAGTTGAGTCGTATAGGCCAATAAGTCTATTACCAACTATGTCCAAATTATTCGAGAAATTGCTTATAACCAAGCTGACTCCGATTTTGAATGAAAACAACTGCATTCCCAATCACCAGTTTGGCTTCAGACGTCCACACAGTACAATAGAACAAACACATAGATTGGTACAAGTCATAAGAAAAACCTTTGAGGAAAAGAGATACTGTTCGGCACTCTTTATTGACGTCTCTCAAGCTTTCGACAAAGTATGGCATGAAGGCCTGATATCTAAATTAAAGCAGAACTTGCCGGTGAATCTTCAACACCTACTATGGAAATACTTAATCGACCGTCAGTTTATGATTAAAGAAGGTGATTATTTAAGCCGTCCTCAACCTATAGGTGCTGGCGTCCCTCAAGGTAGTATCTTAGGACCAATTCTATACTTGCTGTACACAGCAGACATGCCAACAAACAATGAAATTCACACGTCAACATTTGCTGATGATACGGCATTTTTCAGTACTCACAAAGATCCAAAAGATGCCTCGATTAAATTACAGCACCACGTAACGCAAGTGGAGAAATGGGCAAGACAATGGGGAATAAAAATAAATGAACAGAAATGCACCCAAGTAACATTTACTCTACGTAGGGAATCATGTCCCCCTATTCGTATTAATGATCATATAGTGCCTCAAAACTCACACGTGAAATATCTTGGTATTCATCTGGACCGTCGCCTCACATGGAAACCACATATATATGCTAAGCTGACTCAAATGAAACTGAAAGCAGCCCAAATTCATTGGCTCATCGGCAGAAACTCCGTCCTTCGGCTCGATTGTAAGCTTCTACTCTACAACTCAATCTTAAAGCCAATTTGGTGCTATGGTATCCAGTTATGGGGCACTGCCTCCAACTCCAATATTGAGAAAATTCAACGCCGTCAAAACAAAATTCTACGAATGATAACTACCGCTCCTTGGTATATTAAAAACAACAACATACACAACGATCTTGATGTTCCACTTGTCAAATGGGAAATATCTAAACACGTGGCCCATTATTTGGGTAAGCTGGAAACTCATCCAAATCCCCTCGCTCGAGACATCTTACAACATCCCGGTCATAGCCGTTTGAGAAGGAGGGACACCACCGCTCTCAGATGAATAAATACAAGTTGCTCATTATATCCTATCGAATTTGAAAACTAGATTTTGTCTAGCATTGGCTGGACTTATCTTAATTAACTTTAGTTTTAGGATTTGAATACCTATTGTTAGTTCATTTAAAATAAAGATACAATAAAAAAAAAAAAAAAAAAAAAAGTTTATTGGAAGTGGGCTCTCTCAGGTAAATTGGTGGGGGCTTAAATGTCTTTTTCGGTATTTCTGGGTCATCCGTCTGAAGTAGAGAAAATCTGTTTTGGTCATTTGGTTTATCACTATTGACGGTCTTAGGAACTTTTGAGTTGGAAGACATTTGAGCAGATGTCGGGCTCCTCTGTCGCTTGAGAACGGTGATGTACTTATCCATACCTACTTGTTTTTTGGGTTTGACTGCACTATTTGATGAAGATGATGTTTTTTCATCTGTTGAAATCACTATATTGGGCGAACAGGAACGACGACGACTTTCTACGGCTCTTGTAGTGAGAAAATTCTCCACAGATTTTTTTAAGGATTCTTCCTCAGAGACCCATTTAGTTTTTCTAGACGAGCTAAGCTCTTTCTCAGAATTACATCTGAGAGGAACACTCATACAGTTTTTATGCTATTTTTAATGTTTTTTTTTTTAATTACCGTAGATTTTTTTTACCTATTACGAGTTATTTTTCACTTTTTTGTTTTATTTCAACTTATTACACTTTTTCACCTATTACGATTTTTTCACCGAAAATTCAGCCGCACTAAAAATAACACGTCCGAACAGTTCGATGAGACGAGACTGAATGATATGGGGCAGCTTTTTTTAGCAACTTATTCATTTATAATCTATTTCGTAATAGATTAAAGAAACAAATTTAATTTTATCTTTAATCTATTACGAAAGAGTAGTTGTCATAAAAAGAAAACGACACTAATAATAAGGCTGATTATTAATTTGTCGGTATAATATATGTACGGGAACAAATCTAGTTTACCGACGCAGCTCCAAATTAAAAAAAAAAAAAAGTATGTACGGTGATAGAAAATTGAAAAATAAGAAGAAAAAATAAAATAAAACTATTGGCGCAAACGCTTAGTTTTCAAGTTATAGACGTTTTTAGTTTTCTTAGAAATATGTGATTTGCTTGAAGTTCAGGGCAACGGGAAAAAAATAAAAAACAAGTAAGAAAGTATAGTCGGTCAAGCCCGACCATATAATACCCTACACCCAGTATATGTATAAAACAGTTTTTCAGAAATGTGCGCTATATGGGAGATATGACCTATTATCGACCGATCATCTAAAAATTTAGTGTCATGATTTCTGTGAATATAAATATTGTGTATATTAAACTTTATCTGGATATAAATACTTTTAAAAGATTTATGGAGGTTAAAGTTGATTACGGAGAGGGTCTTATATGGGAGTTTCGACTAATTATGGGCCGACCATTGTAAAATTAGGTGTCATCATTTCTGTATATTATTTGTGTCGAATTTTATTTGATTACCAACATTCTTAAGAAATTTATGATCGTTAAAGTGATTTTCGGAAGTGGGCCTTATATGGGAGGTACGACTAATTATGGACCGATCATAATAAACTTGTACCGTGTTGTTTGTATACTAATTATGTACGACTAATTATGGACCGATCATAATAAAATTGTACCGTGTTGTTTGTATACATATGGGATATATTTGTGTTAAATATTATTTGGATACTAACATTTTTGAGTGAGTTATGCGCTTTAAAGTTATTTTCGGAAGTGGGCCTTATATGGGAGCTACGACTAATTATGAACCGATCTGCACAAAATTTGTAGACGTGATTTGACTTCATTTACCACTCATTTATGATTAAATTTGTTTGGTTCCGTGCATAATTCAAACATTTATGATCAGTAAACCCCATTTTCGGGAGGGCCAGGTGAAGTAATGAACCGATTTCCACCAGTTTCAATTCCATCCGTCCTTGGGTCGAAAAAAAAATCACTTACCAAATTTTATCAAAATATCATCAAAATTGCGACCTGTAGTCTGCGCACAAGCTTTACATGGGCAGCCAGCCAGCCAGACGGACGGACGGACATCGTTAAACCGACTCAGAAAGTGAAACTTTTTGTCCACAGTTGCTCATTTATGTTTAAAAAAAAATGTTTTTAGTTTAACAAAAATCCATTAAATGACTATATTTTAAAAATATTATTATATTATTTTATAATTAAAAGAAAACTTCGTACCCAAAACGCATAATTTTTCCTTTTTTTTAATTTATCGGCAAAAGTACGAAAATGTACAGCTGTGACAGCACTAAATTGTAAATAATAATAAACGTTTACATATGTTTTGTTAATTTTCGTATTGTGTTTGCAAAAATGGAGAAAAGACTTAAAAATTTAAATAATATAAAAATATTAAAGTTAGCGCTTGAAGGCCTGTGCACATTAAAAGAAATAAGTGAACTACACTGTAAAAGAAGAAGAGAAATAAACCGCGACAGAAAGACATTTTTGTTAAAATAAAAAGGGTCCCTTTTATTGTAAAGACACTTATTTTTTTCCGCATTTTCTATTAAATTTAAAATAAAAAAATTTCCTTACATTTTGTTCAAAACACAAACAAACAACAACAAACAGCTGATTCCGTACAGAATGTGCGATCAGTTTCGCTTTTTGCTTAAGCAAATGACAGTTGAAAAACTTAGCGAAAAGTTTCGTTAAGTACATTATAGTTTGCCACATACAATTTATATGTGTTCGCACGTTTGCTTAAGCTAGCATATGCACATTATAGTTGGGCCTTTAGGATTAATTAGTGAAAACAAATTTTGTTATATTTTTATAAAAAGAAAATAAATTTAATAAATTACTATTCTTTTTTTTTTTTTTGTTGTGATTAGGTTTGCGGTGTAAAAAAAATTACTATTCTGATGAATGTTTTAATTACATGACTATGTATCACTGTATTGAGTAAAATTGCATGAGTGTATCTACAAAACAAATTATCAAAAAAAGTGGATGAAAAATATAATTTTTTTTAGTGGTTGTCTTAGATTTTGATTTAGAAGTCTGGTTCTACTTAACCGATTTTACTGATTTTCAACCAACTATGGTTTTTTTTTTCTTTTTTTTTTTTTTTTTTTTTGTAAACTTTGTAGATTTGGATTATGTATTTTGGAAGTGTTTTACACAGACAGACAAAACTCAATCGACTTCGATACTTTGTTGGGTCTAGATAATTATTTCTCAATGTTATACACGAAATGACAAACTTATGTCAACATGCAAATAAGAAATGCATTAAAAATGGCACTGCTTGTTGATTGATATTTTTGCGTTACGTAGTGTTATTGAAAGATTAGAAGAATGTTTGAATCTATCTGCATATGTATATCTATCTACCAGTACTGACATTGTAAAATTTATTCAAAATCTATAAATTACAGCAAAAAATAAATTATTTTTATTGTTTTTACACACTTTTATTAGGAATTATGCAAGTATATGCGTGGAGAACTTAATGCAGAACGGGAGCTTCAAGCGATTCAGTACATAATTGGACACGGTATAGAACGAGAAGAACTTAGAGACGAAATATTCGTACAATGTATTCGACAAACAACAAAAAATCCGAACTTGGAATGGACTGATCGTTTATGGTTATTATTGTGTTTAATAATCGTTGCTTTTCAGCCAAGTAAACTACTATTCAGGTACGTACATAAATATAAAAAAAAACAAAAACAAATGTCAAAACAATATGTTCAATGTTTACAACTTAAGTTGCACTTAAATGAACATCGTGGCCATTTAAGTAGCATTTAAATTTTCAGTGAAAAACAAAATTTTGTACTTAAATGCACTTTAAAAATAAATGGCACTTAAATACGCACTGTTTTATTGGGCCTAAGTATTATATGTGTTAAACATTATCTCGATATAAATACTTTTAAAAGATTTATGGAGGTTAAAGTGAATTACGGAGAGGGTCTTATATGGGAGTTTCGACCGATCATCATAAAATTGTACCATATTATTTTTATATACAGTGTTGGAAAAAATAATAGGGAAGCAAACCTTAAACTTATGTATATAATCACCCTTATTCCAGTTGTCGTCATTGACACTTAACGACGTCGTTTTGTATCGTTTGTTTCAAATTGGTATTCTAGTTGTCGTTATTGAAGATTATCGATTACTATTGACAGATATTTGGTATTCTGTAAGAAAATGTGATGACGATATTGTGTTGATGCGACTCTGTTCTTATCGTCATAATTTTTGTTAACGACTAAAGTGTTTTAAAGAAAAAAAAAAAATGGAAGAACAACAAAAAAAGAAAGTAACAAATCTGCAACAATTGAATGAACTTGTAGAAGAAATACAAAAAAATCCTTCTCTTGCAAAAGGATTTCAGAGAAGTACAGTTAATAATAATTTCAAAGAAAAGTGGAACGAAATTAACAAAGCATTAAATTCCCTTGGCCCGCCAAGGAGAGATGGAGATGGTTTGCATAAAGTAAGGAAATCATTTAAGTTGTGTAGTATAAAAATATAAAAAATTGTATTTACAGGTTTGGCGAGTCTTAAAATTTAAAGTCAAAAAGAAGTTGATCGCCAACAAAAACCCTTTTCGTTTAAAGTATATATGCTGGTCGTTTTTGTTTGGAGCCAGTATTTTAATGTGGGTCCAATCCACACAACCAATACCACCGGGAAAATCTATTTTTTTTTTTTTCAAAAAAATGTAGTTTAGCTTCATTTTTCTCCGCATTGGTCATTTCAAAATTGATTCATTGGTTACACATTCTGCTTTCGAAGACATCCAATGTTTCAGACAGAATCTTGGAGACGACTGGCTGCGACAGTCCCAAGTTAAAGTCGTTCCCAACACTCAGTTGGTACGACCCCTGGGCTAAAAATCTTAATGTGGCTGCTAATTTTATTGTTTTTGAAACAAATGTTGATCTAATTCGACTTTTTAAATAAGGATCTATTTCTTCCAAAACATACTTAAAGGCTGCTTTATTAAGTCTAAAGTAATTTTTAAACCTTTTGAAGAAATAACAAAATAAACATTAGGAAATAATTAAATGTTAACACCCACTTTTTATTTGGCAAATTGAAGATGTCGGACTCCTGTCTGATTTGCTTTCTTTGTAGTACTAGGTTTCTTTTATTTTGTTCATCACTCGAATCCGAATTTGATTCACAATTTGATTCGCAAATAAAAAACATTTTTGCACAAAAACATGAAACAAATGAAATATACCACAAAAATTAAAATTTTAATCAAACTGAAAATATTTTTTTTTTGCATCAAATACCAAAACAAAATAAATCAACTGACAAGTATTAGAGATGTGTTTACAAAAATCGATAAACAGTCGTCATCGTCGCAAGATGTTTATAGAATACCAAATTAGTGTCGATGTGATGTCGATGTCGATACCAGAGATCGGCAATGAATCGTTTTTTTACGATTCACAACTACTCATAACATTTTAAGTATAAGTGGTTTTAAATCATTGAAATTTAACTACTCTGAGTTACTCAAACTCACAACAACGTTGACTTATAAATGTGGGTGGATATAAGTATGACTACAACGCCGACATCGAGCTCATACGATTCCCAATATGTTTGATTCATAAACAACGGTATATAGATTTACATCTTTAGAAAAATACTCACATAATACTCATAAAGTATTCAACTCAGTTAAGTCATTGAAAAAAAATTTCAGCATATTCCGTTAGGTATTTATACAAAATAAGTAAAAAAGAAATATAAAAACATACAAATAAGTTTATAGGAAAACATATTGGGGAAAATATAACATTTATTATTTTATATAATTTTTATAAGCGGACTGTAAAAATGAACGACTCTCGCATGAGTGTATGCGAGTCATACGCCTGTGTTCTATATTCGTAAAATGAAATGAAAGTAAAAATTGCATTCAGTTTGTGTTCTTGAATTCGTAAAAGTGAAA
Organism: Bellardia pandia; assembly: GCA_916048285.2. Taxonomy (NCBI): domain Eukaryota; kingdom Metazoa; phylum Arthropoda; class Insecta; order Diptera; family Calliphoridae; genus Bellardia; species Bellardia pandia. The sequence goes on from OU696529.1 coordinate 89,024,746, forward strand.
TAAAAATGAAAATTTCATTTCCAGTTTGTTTCAAGAGGAATTGATGTGTTCTACAAATCATTTTCACCACAAAAAAAGTAATTTGAAACCGAAAGCAAAAAAACTTTTTGGTAAAAAAAAATAATTTTTAATATAGAGCAATTCCATATGAAAACGATCAAAATTGGCAAATTTTTGGACGACCCCTCTCCGATTTTAGAATAAATAGTCTCAATCGATTGCCCAACAAAAAATAATGTACCTAAATATTTTTTTTTTTTTATAGTGACTGGTTTAGTGGTGGTGTACACCACTGTCTGTGACAAAATTGAAGAATTCTTCATAAGGGACCTCATTGAAAGTTGTTTTAAAAAAAAACTACTAAAGCGATCGCAACGAGTGATAGCTCGTTGGAAAGGTATTGAATCAGGCTTTAATTGCAAAATAAAATTTTTCTAATTTTTCTTAGAAATTTACCTTTAAATTTTCCCATGAAAATTAAATTTTCCGATTTTCCACAGAAGCTCCTAAATTTTCCGGCTATTTTTTTTTTTTTTTTGGATTCCTCATACTTTTTGCTTTAAGAATCAGCAATAAAAAAATCGGCCCCGACTCCTTGTTTGGACAGGAGAAGAGCATTTAAGAGACCACCTTGTTAAAAATACGTTTTAAAAATTATTTTACAGTTAAAAATACATTTATGAAGAAAAAATCTTTCTTATTTTGCTGCTTATACTTAATTACAATATTTATTAAAAATTTAAATTGTCTTGGCATCATTATAAAATTAAAGTAACTTTAAATTTAGCACGTCGGCAGACGAAGAGTACCTCTTTACATTAATTGACATATCAGAAATATTTGGTATGAAGCAATGAAACTTTTGCGTTCCAGTTATAGTTGTGACATTATTATATCTGTTTTGAATTCGTCGCTCCATGGCATCGTGTTCTTTTTGAGTGCATAAAACTGTGTTAATGGCAATTTCCTTGCTTTGAATCCACGAAAACAAATGTTGTACATTTAAGATCTGGTCAGTATATGGCCTTTGCAAACTTGCCTTAGTCGCCATGCGTTTTAGGGTTCCCCCTAACGCATCGCATGGGCCCTTACCGTGGGACGTCGCGAAAAAGTGCCACTCGACCTTGCAGTTTTGTTCTTCTTCAATTAGGCAAAGATTGTAAAAGTTTTTTTTATTCTTGTACTGAGAAGCCGCGCCGTCTGAGAAAAACGTTACTTTGTCGATTGCATCGAATTTTGATCTTAAGAATTCAAACAGTTTCATTTGAAATAAATAAACGGACACATAATTATGAGCTAAACTCTCCGCGACAACAACAAGGCTTACGGTCTGTAGTTCGTTATGTTCGTTTTTGAAATAAATGCAAAAAGGATGCACCGTGCACTGGTCGTTTGCCCAGTGATAAGCCTGAATTTCATCCTGAACGAGAAAAGTGTAATTCTCGGCAAAGTCGCTTATCACAATAAATTCATTTTGGGCTAATTTCTCCTTACTTTCCTTTAGAAATTTCGATTGCATCTCGGATATGAAATGGTGCGCCTTCAGTTCATTCAACTTGAATCCGAATTCCTCGATGAATTCCGGAATCTGCTTTACCACGGTCTCAAGGGAGCATCTGCCGCTGCTAATTATCCACTGTTTGAAATGCACTTTTTTAACGATAATCGTATCGTTAAAATAAATATAACGAAAATTTATCGAATTTGCAATTCAGTAACATTTTTAACGATATTCGCTGTCGGCTGAAGTCAGCTGTTACTCTTAACAAGTTTTTCTCTCGTTATATTAGCGACAAAAATTTTAGTTGTGTTTATTTTATCGATAAAGTGTATTTATTATATAAAGTGTGTATAAAAGTTTATTTTGTGTTTATTTATTATATAAAGTGTGTATATAAGTTTATTTTGTGTTTAAAATGGCTTTTGAGTATTTGGCATACGAATTAGCAAGGGATGACCAAATTTTTGACGTTCCAGCAGTTAATCGTCGTATTCTTCGGGATTTGGACAATCCTTTTGAGTTGACAGCGAAGGAATTTCAAAAATTATACCGACTCACTCCGGACTTGGCTGAAAATTTAATTTTTGAGTTAGATGATCCACTAAGAGGATCTAGAATAACATCTATATCGACAGAAAAGCAGGTAAGACATGCCAGCTTCAAGTTAAAATGAAATTTTAAGTATTTTATTTTGCTAGGTGCTTTCGTCTTTACGTTTTTATGCAACTGGATGCTATCAGCGGCTCCTTTTAGAATTTGAAGTGGTCGCCATTCTGTTAAATGCACTTAAAATGTATGTATATAAATGTAAATAAAATAACAAAATAAAAAGATAATTAAATCATAAATTTTTTTACTTACCTTACTTAAGTCAAAATTTACAAAAATAAACAAAACTCCCAAATTATGCACAATTCTATTTGTTTTTTTTTCCATTCTCTTTTGTGCTTTTCGCTTATTTTGACACTTTGTACACAGAGGTGCCACATTTTATTAAATTAAATGAGTACAAAAAAACAGCTGTATACTATCGTTAAAAAAAGTTACAGAATCACACAATCGTTACTGCAAACGACTATTTATGTCGACAAATGTTACGATTGTCGGATCGTTAAAAGTTAGTGAATCGCAGTACTGAATTAACAGCTGTTCAAACTTTTCCGCCAAATATTGCTCTAGCTCGTCAATCTTCGGACAATTGTCGCATTTGGACAGATGACAATTTTCCGTGGGGTATGCGCACAACGACTTCGACAGGAGGTCCCTATATGTTTCAATTTCACCGTGAAATACTTTCAATTTCTTGCATGGAAAGAAAATTAATTTGATGTTTTGATGAAACATGCAAACGCAGACTGAATGCGTTCCGTGCCTGTCCCACTTTTTCTGCTGGGTATTTCTCATTGAACTGATGGTATGCTTCGGTTAGATTACATAATAATAATCTGCGCTGCTTGTGTACTTTTTCTCCATCTTCACGTGTGATAACATAGTCACCTGTACCTGGGCAGGCGCGGCTGTTGTCATCATTGCAGTAAAAATCTTGAATCAATTTCACCGTTGCTTCGCTGAGGGTCCTTGAGCCAAATTTCTTGGTGGGAGTCGCCAATATGCCCTTCTGTCGAACTAATTCTTTGCTTCTTCTCGCGATGTAAAAAGATGTTTGAAACTGTTCAGAAATCTTGCGTATAGACCATGATTGAGGCAGCACAGATAAAATGAGATATTTCTCCGGAAAAGTGGTCGCTAAATTGAATTTTCTTTTCAACTGCTCAATCATTTGTTTGCCGTCATCAACGTCATCTGCTTGACTGCATTCGTTATCAGAGCCTTCATCAAATATTGTCGCGATTGCACTCATAACCTTGCCTTTTTTCTCTTTCCTGTATGTTTCACTTCGCAACTTTCTTTTTCTAATAGGCGTTTCACCTAAAGTGGTAATAGCCTCATTCAAAGGACTCAAAGACATATTGACCATCGGAATGTCTGCCTCACTATCAGATGAAACATTTTGTTCACTTGCCATTTCACTCTCGGATTGTGGCTGCATTTGTTTCAATGCATTTGCTTGTTGAGACAAATCGATTTTACACTTGGGGCAAATGAATTCTGCTTCTTCACCGCATTGTATATTTAATTTATTCATGTATCGCTTCGAAACACCAGTTAATTTTAATACTTTTATCTTTTTCGAACGATGTCCACTCTTGTTAAACGGATTGCAGCAAAATTTATTCATTTTACTTTAAATTGTCTTTACAGCTTCACTCTTTACTTTACAAAAAAACACTTTAACACTTTCACGTTTAGTATTCAACTGAAATTTGACTCAGAGTGTGTGAAGTATTTATATTTATTTTTTGTTAAAAAATAGGTAAAAAAATAAGCGATATTTGCTTTTCTTTAATAGGAAAATTTGCGTGAACTACTGGTCATAAAATGTTTTTTAAAGAGGGACTTAATTGGTTACTGCCAATAAGCCGACCACAGGTCATAAAATGTTTTGTAAATTTTTTAAATTAACAGGTAATACATATTTCCCCATATTTATGGAAAATCCGTGTTTTATGACTTGTTTCTGCACGTGTCATTTTAGGCGAAATATTTATTACCTGGTAATTTAAAAAATTTACAAAACATTTTGTGACCTGTAGCCTCAGTCGGGTTTGGTGTGCCATTACATGCCACTGCTGCTATTATCCATGGATTTTTGGCCGATCTTGTGAAGGCAGGCAGACCATATTCACTACACACTCAACTTGGGGCTCTTAAAAAAAAATAGATTTTTTCTTCATAAATGTATTTTTAACTGTAAAATAATTTTTAAAACGTATTTTTAACAAGGTGGTCTCTTAAATGCTCTTCTCCTGTCCAAACAAGAAGTCGGGGCCGATTTTTTTATTGCTGATTCTTAAAGCAAAAAGTATGAGGAATCCAAAAAAAAAAAATTAGCCGGAAAATTTAGGAGCTTCTGTGGAAAATAAGAAAATTTAATTTTCATGGGAAAATTTAAAGGTAAATTTCTAAGAAAAATTAGGAAAATTTTATTTTTCAATTAAAGCCTGATTCAATACCTTTCCAACAAGCTATCACTCGTTGCGATCGCTTTAGTAGTTCTTTTTTGAAAACAACTTTCAATGAGGTCCCTTATGAAGAATTCTTCAATTTTGTCACATGACAGTGGTGTACACCACCACTAAACCAGTCACTATAAAAAAAAAAAATATGTAGGTACATTATTTTTTGCTGGGCAATCGATTGAGACTATTTATTTTAAAATCGGAGAGGGGTCGTCCAAAAGGTGATCGCTTTCATATGGAATTGCTCTATAATTTTTTGAATATTTGTTGCGAAAATAGCAAAATGTAAGTAAATAACTTAAAATTTATACATAATTTTCTTTATTGTAAGTTTACTTCTGTTTTAAAGGGGTAAGCACAAAAATGCGGAACAAGAGCAGTCAATGCTAAAATTTATGGAAAAACACCCCGGATTAGCTAAGGGATTTTATAAAGGTGATAGAACGGTGAGTGATCAATTGTGGAAGGACCTAGCAAGAGAACTTAAATCCATAGGTCCTTCAGAAAAAGATGCATCAGGTTGGAAAAAGGCTTGGGCTGATTGGAAAGCCTGCATTCGCAAAAAATTGTCCGAGAACAGAGCGGAAACAACTGCAATTACGCGCTCCACAATGTTTCTAGCTGATGCATGTTTTTTGTTGAAGTTATGCTCTGGTGTATTTATTTCTGGACATCTATAAGGTGTGAGTAAAAATGGTTCCAATGAATAGCCCCCATCACCCAAAAGCCATGACCTTCTAGCGCCACTTGTAATTTGCCATCAGATGCTGTCTTTCATCACTGAGTTTCCAAATGAATGCGTCATGACAAGCTCCAGGATGACATGCGTTTACTGCAATGATGTTCATTAAATGATCACATATCTAAAAATTAAATTTCTCAGTGTTATCATATAAATTGTTTTTTTTTTCTACTTACAGTCATTACGTTTAAACTAAAATATCCCTTTCTATTGTAAAATAGATGGCTATCCTTGGCTGGTGCTTTAATTTTGACATGAGTGCCATCTACACAACCAATGATACCAGGCAATTGGAACTTGTTGTAAAAGTGCCTTTTTGTTTTTAAAATGTCTTCATTGCTCCTTTCAAATTTAATCCATTTTGGGCATAGTGTGGATTCCAAAACGTTACACATACATGTTATGACTTTGGAAACTGTACTTCGTCCTAAAGCCAAATTCGAGTCCTTCCCAATCATTTGTTGGGCACTACCTTGGCCGAAATAACGAAGTGCAGTGGCCAACTTCAAAATTGTTGGAATGCTGGTCTCGTTGGCAATGTGGGATATTTCTTCTAAAACCATTTTAAATGCATCTTTATTAAGTCTGTAATACGCTATAAATCTAAAATATATATTAATCAATTTTAGATAGATCACAGATTGGTTAAAAACGTTTCTGGCAAAATATGTAATTACTTACGATTGTTCCGGCAATTCCAATGGATTTGAACAGTCCCGAAGTCTCTTTCTACATATTCTTTCCGCTTTAATTTTATCCTTTTCAATAAAGACGGAAATTAAAAACACACCACTCATTTTAATTTTTTAATATAAAATTTATTTTTTATTAAGTTTGTTTGTTTATTTTTTTAGTGACATAGAAAGTTGTCTTTATCGACAATAAGTAGTTGTAGCATCGAGTATTCGGTTTACAAAAATTATTCTTCAACACTTTTTGTATGTATTCCCACTTAATTTGAAAACTTCTTAGCAAATATAATAGCCCGAAAGTATTTTTTATATTTTGTACATTGAAAAATGCAATGTTAAAGACATATATAAACATTGTGTGAGTATTTTGATAATATCGGGTAGTCAGATACATTGATAATTTGTGTCACTAATTGTAATTAAAATGTTAACCATTCACTTTAGCATGATAATTTTTGTTTTCTCTCATATTTCTTTAAATAGTTATTTGAAACAAAATAAAAATGAAATCGTCATGAAAATAAAGTTTCATTACTTTTTAAGAACACAGTGATTTTGTAAATGTGAAATTAAAAAGTTTTTCACTTTCATTTTGTAGTGGAATATAGAACACAGGCGATACTTATTTTTTTATCGTCTACGTACATTGAGTTAAGGAGAGTCAAAATAAACAACATCATACATGAGATTAAGTCTGAATATAATGAGTACTTCAAACTTTAAAGATGACTATTGGTTTGATGATATTGAGACAAGTATGAGTACGTATAAGTATAACAAATTATAAGTCATGATTCAAGTATACTCACTTTTTCAGTACTCATAACTGATCTCTGGTCGATACGAAGTGATGTCGCCTAAAAAACGATGACGATATCGACGACGACAACTGGAATAAGGGTGAATATGTTTTATGATTCACGTAAACGATCAATATCATTGGTCGATACATTAAAATGATAGAGAATCTAACGGGTTTTTATTGTGTGTTGTATTTTTGATGCTAGTTCTCATAAATAAAATTGGTTCTGCAAACGAGTATAAGAAAGTGAGAAAGAAGCTGAAAAAAATAATAGGGACATAGTACTTAAATTTTTTGGATAAACAAGACCTTGAGCTTAAAGTTTGTACTAAAAGAGAAAATGAATGATGAAATATAACAGTAAAAATAATTTCTTGTAATTGAGTTTTAATTTTTGACATAAAATTATTTTAATTAGTGTGTAAAAATGGGTCGAGGTGTTCACAGTACTCAATCTTAGTTTAAAAAAAAGGGAAAATCTATTCGTGAGATTGCAAAAATATGAAAGTGCTCCAGAAATAAAGTTTTTAATGCAATTCACGCAAAATGCAATTCACGGAAAACATCAGGACGTTTGGACCAGCGTAAGAATTTCAAAAAAGAACCCTTTTAAGTCATCAAGTGAAATCAAAAATGAATTGTGTGCACCAGTAACCAGTCGTACAATAAGAAATAGGCTAATAGAAGCTGGACTCAAGGCTTGAAGTCCAAGAAAGGTACCTTTACTGAGTCAACAACACAATAAAAAAGGTTATTATTTGCCAACCAACACCTTACTCGGGAAAATTGGAAAAACGTGCTGTGGTCGGATGAAACAAAGATAAATTTGTTTGGCTCTGACGGTAAAATGTCTGTACGAAGACCAAAAAAGAAAGCATTTGATTCCAAACGTGGTGGCGGTTCCATAATGATTTGGATAAAAGACAAAATATGCGCCGTAGATTACGTAGAGATACTTAACAATCAAATGCTACTATTTGCTGAGGAAGAAATGTCACTTACCTGGGAGTTTATGCAGGATAACGGCCCTAAGCACTCCTCTTGACTTGATAAGTCATGGTTTCCGCAGAATAGTGTGCGTGTCCTAGAGTGGCCTGCCCAGTCTCCGGATTTAAATCCCATTGAGCATTTGTGGGGGGTCCTTAAAAACAAAATAGGGGCACATAAGGCTAAAAACAAATAGGATTTGTGGCAAACAATTCAGGAAACGTCGTATTCCATACCCCCGGTAACCTGTGCTAATCTTGTTGGATCTATGTAACGCAGATGCAAGGAGGTAATAAAAATGAAGGGAGCATTTACGAAATATTAATATAATATTGAAATACGAAGGTTGTTTTTTTGGAATGAAATTAAAAAATTATAAAAAAACTAAATCATTCCTATTATTTTTTCCAGGCTGGTTTTTTGGAATTAAACTTTTTTATTTTATTTATTTATTTTTTTATTTATTTATTGAATTTTTTCATTTCCTGTACAACAAGACTAAGTCTTATATTTATAGTACAGGAACGCATTACGTTATAAACAATTTTATTATGAGTATAAACAAATTAGTTACAGAAAAACCTATATTGATAACATCTTACGTGAAAAAGTTAAATAAAAAATTTCTGAAACTATTAGCATTACTATTTATTTGTTGATTTCGTGGAAGATTTTTCCAAAGACGAGCGGCATGTACATAAAAGTGCCATTCAGACACTAGGTATTGATGTCGAGGTATTATAATATTTCGATTTCGAGACGATTGGAAGAAACGTATTTTTTCAAATATATATTTGGGGGTTTGAGTATTTATTATTTTGTGTAAGAATACAAGAATACGAATTTTTAATAGGCTATCAAGTGAAACTCCGTAAAGTTTATTGGAAACAGCAGAAACATGATCAAACCTTCTCAATCCATACACATATCTTATTATGTTGTTAAACAATATATTAAGCTTACTTTTACTACTTGAATCACAGCTTCCAAACAACTCGCACCCATAAATTTTTTGTTTAAAATTAATGGAATATAATAAATTTTATATTGCTTTTTGTTAGTCCTATTGAAGTACTTTATGTTTATGTATAAACTTAATTTTATATATATGTATGTAAATAAAAATTAAGAAAAACTGAAAAATAAATGTCGTCACTTATATTTTTTCCAATTTCACGCCAAGTGACCTAACTTTTAAAATCGATGTCATCCGATTTGGATGAAAATTTCTCCAAAGTTATTACTATTGGATAGTAGGCCAGACACAAATTTTCAGCTCTATCAGTCAAGAACTGCCGGAGTTAGAGGGGGTCAAAGTTGAACATTTTGGTCATACAGGGTTTTCTTCAAATGAGTGTAACTTTTTACCTATTGGCTAGCAAAAATTGTCCAAAGGACTTTAGATAGCTATTTCTTCAATCATTCAAAACAAAATTTTTTTGTAAATAATTTTTTTTAATTTGGGCCCTTTTTTCCTCACAAGAAAGCTTATACAATTTACTTTAAGGCCTTTATAATCGCTTAATGGGATGCAAGTGGGATATCTATCAAAAAAATTATTTTTTTACTCAAGAATAGGATTTTTCAATATTTGGACATGTATCATTTTCATTTTCCCCATTTTTTATTTATTTTTTCAAAATGGAATTTTTTTTATTTTTCCTCAAAAGAAACTTTAGACCATTTCCTTTAAGAGCTTCGTGGTCACTTAGTAGCAAGAGGCTTATCTATAAAAAAATATTTTAACTAAAAAAACAAAGTTTTTGAATTTTACCGTATGCACTAATTTTTTTTTCTTTTTTTTAATGGATGTTTTTTGTTTTTTTTTCTCAAAAAAAGCTTAGTTCTTTTCCTTTAAGAGCTTTGTGGTAACTTAATGGGATGCAAGTGGGGTATCTAAAAAAAAAATTTATAACTCAAAGAAGAAAGTGTTTAAATTTGCATTATTTTAATTTTTTCCTATTTGTGTGTAAGTGTTATTAAAATTATAAATGTGAGACCAACCGCTATTAATTTCTACCTGCGATTTTGCAATTCACACATCTTTTCATTGAGGCTTTTTTTCAATTCTATGGGTAGTTTAGAGCGCACGTAATATTGAATGAAATTTTTATTATCAAAGTAATAGGTACCCCTGAGACCCTTTTTGAATCAAGTGAAGAGCCATTATCTGAAATTTTATGACACTTGACTTTAAAATGTGGAGAGGTAGAAGTTAACAGGTACTTTATAATAATGCTACGTTTCACTTCTTCTTTTTGTTGTAATCCCTTCAACAAAAGAAGCACAGATCATCAGATATGCGAAATATTTCCGACAACTTATTGAAAAAATTCCCAACGTTTCCAAACCTTTGCTAATTTGTGGATCGTGAAGGAAAATGATGGGAAAGTCGGACACATTACCGGTTATTGCAGATGAGAACAAAATCAATTCTGAAAATGATGACAGTTCTGCAGGAGATGATGAAAGACTGGGTGTCTGTTCGAATCGATGGCCAGAAAGTCCAAATGCAGACGAGGATGGTTCTTCGTAACCTGAACGTGTTATATGCAACATTTCAATCTGAACACAGGGCAAAATTGGATTTAAAAAATTTGCCAAAGCATTGCATTTTGAGAGGAAGCAGTGGAACACACACAGTATGCGTTTGCATTTACCATGAAAATGTTAAACTCATGTTGAAGGAAATCAACTTAAAGTATTTGACAGATGATTCCTCAGAAGATTTGCACGATTACCGTGATTGCCTTAAATTGACTATGTGTCCTTATGTAACAAATTCTTACCACTTAAGCGATTGTTCAAATTGCCCGGATACCACATTCATTAGGGAGAATTTAATGAACACTTTTGATCGAGAAGGTATTGATGAGATAAAATTTAAATCTTGGCTTCAGACTGAAAGATGTACCTTAAAAACAGTGCGCATATTCAGAAATCGTAACTAAAGTCGAAACTTATTAAACAGAAACTAAAAAATAGTTCACAAATAGTTAAAGATCTTATTCACAAATCATAACTAACTTAGCAACTGCTTTCAGCTGTTAAAAGAAATGCAACACTGCATTTAGTAGAGTTTTCTTGACGAAAAACACATCTCTAGTTTGTTTTCTTTTTTTTGTGATTTTTTTTGGTAAAAATGGACAAAACTAGCAAAGAAAATAAGGTAAGTTTATTAGGGCGGGTCGATTTTTGTCCCGTACAAACATTTAAAAAAAATCACCATTTTGGCACTTTATTTTATTATTTTTTATTTATTTTATATATTTTTAAATATTATTTTTTAAAAATAAATAAAATAATAAAAATAAATAAAATAATAAAAATAAATAATAAAATAAAGTGCCAAAATGGTGATTTTTTTAAATGTTTATACGGGACAAAAGTCAACAGTTGGGGGGTAGTAGAATTCGTTTTAGAGGTATGGTTCCTTCGGCAAAGTTCCTTATTTTGATCCCTAGAATACGATTTTCACTGAGCCATGGGCGATTTTGTTGCCTCCCCACAAATCGAACCGCCCTAATGTTTATTATTATTGTTAGAAAAAAATATGTATTTATTGCTTTGTGTATTTTAGAGACTCAAATTGGTCGCCAGATGAAAAAACTACATTTAAAGAATTGGTGGCCAAATATGTTAACATCATCGACGACAAGAAATAAAATCAATCAGCTGTTCTTTAAATGTATATGTTAGTTGACATTTAGTTACAGCTTTACCCATAATTAAGTTGTAACTTTTCGTGCTGAAAGTAATCAACTAAGAATAACTTAAGTTGGTACTTAAAAAAGTTTAAACTTAGTTATCGTTTCTGAATATGCGCCAGTAATTTTAAATGTGGATGATTTTGTGGAAGAAATATGCAAAGGTTTGCTAAATGACTTTTTAGTCAAACAGCAATGGTCATTTTTGAAAGATTTGAAGACACATTTAAAGTCTGGTGAATTCGTGATTTCATATGATTTTGCAGAGAACTATAAATATGTTATTCAGGATGCCATACAAGGATTCCAATTCAAGAATAACCAAGCAACTATATTCACAAATCTTATAGCTCACGAAAAAGATTTTGGAATACCAACTGAATGGCATTCTCATCCAACTGCACATGGCAAAGGAGCATGTGATGGCATTGGAGAAAATCTCAAAAAAAAAAAAAAATGCAGCGAGGTATAACCTGCAGTGCTCTCATCAAGATCGCATCTTAGATGCGAACGCTTTATTGTGATGGGCAAAGAACCATTGTGAAGAAACTGAAGTAGTTTCTAGTAGCAAAGATGATAATGAGGAAACATTGAAGAGTAGATTCAACGCTGCTGTAACAATTGATGGCACATCTCAATACCATGCCCACTTATCGATAGAAGAAGTTGAAAAAGTTTTCTGCATCTACTAAATGCCAAAGCCAAAAAATACAGCAGCAGCGAAATCAGCAGCTGAACCTAGTAACTCCAAGAAAGGATTGGCAAAAAAAGCTAAAAATAAAGGCAATAAATAAGAAAGAAGAAAGATTTGCAATTTCAAAATTTATATATTACTTTTATTAAATTATTTATTAAAAATTAAAATAGTGCATATGGTAAAAATTTAAACACTTCCTTCTTTGAGTTGCAATTTTTTTATATATACCCCACTTGCATCCCATTAAGTGACCACAAAGCTCTAAAAGGAAGAGAACTAAGCTTTCTTTGAACAAAAAAAAAAAAATTAGTGCATATGGTAAAATTCAAAAACTTTGTTTTTTGAGTTAAAATATTTTTTATAGATATGCCTCTTGCTACTAAGTGACCACAAAGCTCTTAAAGGAAATGGTCTAAAGTTTCTTTTGAGGAAAAATAAAAAAAAACTCCATTTGAAAAAAAAAAAATAAATAATAAAACATATTTCGTATCTTTTGGTGACTTCAGGTACCATGTATAATTCTGACATTTTTTGTATCTTTTGAATCTGTACGCAAAATGTAAAAAAATAAAATGTTAAACTTTCCGTTTAAGCTGCTGCTTTAAAACTTCTAGGCCAAGGAGGCTACCAACACCAAATTGATCAAGGTCTCCCTGGATGAAATTTAATTATTAAAAGCAATTAATCTGTTACGTACCGCAACAATAATTTAATAATTTATTGCGTCATTTTAACAAACAAAAAATAATTTAATGAACAATAAACAATTAAATACTTACATTTTTGTGTTTTGCGAACGCTGTTTTGCCATCGACTGAATTTTGCTATTTTGATGTTTTCGCAATTGAGAATTCCGACTTGCCACTATTTCGCATTTCAAATGCAAGCACTTTTCGAACATCGCAATAGAGAATAGCAACTGTTCGCTTTTATGTATTTTCGAGTAGTATTTATTTTCGCATCGCAACACAGAATAAGCCCCCTGAATTCATGTAAGCATATAAAAAATTGGAATGCAATAAAGAACTGAAAACAAATCGAACAATTAGTTACTTCAAACCATGAAGATCATGTCATCAAAAGAGCCGAAATTAAAATTTGTAAATTTTTTTGCAAAGTGGATAGAATTTTTAGCCAACTAAAACTTAGACAGCTTTAATAAAGGTGAAAGAAAATATTAAGGAAGTTTCAACATACGATCCACTTAAATCGATGATTACTAGTAGTGCGAAGTTGTTTTGAGGAAATATGAACATGTTTTTTATTTTCAGGAAATTTATATAAACTTTTTGATAGAATCGTCTTAGTATAACTCGTATATTAATTTTTGCAAAAAAGAAAAAAATTCAAACGAACTTATAAAAATATTAGTTTCATTAATTGGTGAAAATTCTTTTTATGTGACTCCAATTAAGCGTGGCAATATTAATGAAACAAAGATTCAGGTTAATAATGAAAACGACTATCGGAGAATAGTTTCGGAATTTGAAAAACGCAAAAAGAATTTTTACACGTATCAACTTAAAAGCGCAAAAGGTCTACAAGTCGTAATTAAGGGAATTGATTCTTTTGTTGATCCTGAGGAGATCAAGAGCAGTTTGGCCGACAAAGGCTTTAAAATCAAGGCAGTATCAAATATAAGAAACAGAGATAGGATCCCTCAACCATTATTTAGAGTGGAGTTAGAACCTGGTGATGTTAAGCTGAAGAAAAATGAAACACATCCTATATATGACTTGAAATTCATAATGCACCGAAGAGTTACAGTGGAAGAACCTCATAAGCGATCTGGCCCAGTACAGTGTTCGAACTGCCAAGAATATAGTCACACTAAATCTTATTGTAAGTTGCCTACTGTTTGTGTTGTTTGTGGGGATCTTCATGACACCTCAAAGTGCGATAAACCTAAGGATGATTCCAGGGTAAAAAGATGCAACAATTGCGGTGGAAACCACACTGCCAACTACAGGGGTTGCCCTGTTTTCGAGGTCGTTAAACGCTCCTTGATCAACAAACCCGTTTCTACCCCTACCCAGACGACAAAAGTACCTATTACAATTATTCCCCCCGTAGTACAAGCATCCACTAGCCAATTTTCATATGCCAACGTGCTAAGATCTAACCAACCAACACTGCAAAATGAATCACCAATAAATGATACAAACAGCCACAATTTTAGCCGTCTTGAAGGTATAATGGAGAATCTGGCGCAATCCATGAACCATTTCATGACAAGCATGACAAGTATGATGCAGGAGATGCAAAAAATGCAGTCCACGCTACTGCAGGCCATACTTAATAGACCATGAACTGTCTCAAAATATGTTTCTGGAACGCAAACGGCATACGCCAACACAAAAATGAACTTGAATATTTTCTTTTTAATAAGAAAATTGATGTAATGCTGATTTCCGAGACTCATATGACGTCGAGAAGCATTTTTAAAATAAGTGGTTATACATTCTACGACACCAAGGACCCCAGAGATAGATCATGTGGTGGCTCGGCAATATTGGTCAAATCACGAATCAAACACCATTCATTGGGTGGTCTTTCAGAGTGCTATCTTCAAGCAACAAACATCTGTATTGAAAACTTTTGTCAAAACCTCGTGATTTCGTCAGTTTACTGTCCGCCCAGATTTTCAATAACAAAAGATCAGTATAGAGATTTTTACAAATCACTAGGTAGCCGTTTCATAGCGGCTGGCGACTACAATGCTAAGCATACATTCTGGGGCTCACGACTCGTTAGCCCTAAAGGTCGTATCTTGTACGACTCCCTGTCTGAAATGGGACTGAATGTGATTTCAACTGGTCAACCAACTTATTGGCCAACTGACCAGCAAAAAATTCCTGACGTTATCGATTTCGGCGTGGCGAAAGGGGTATCCCCGGAACTCATTGAAGTCGAGGCTTCACTGGATCTTTCTTCAGATCACTCACCCACTGTAATCACCATCAGAAGTCCTCAGCAAATCGTAACTGATGCCTCACTTCTTGTCAAACGTCTGAATTGGTTAAAATACAAAAAATACATCAGCACTCACTGCACAGAGAAACTCCCGTTAAAAACTGCTGAAGACATCGATGCCTGTATAAAAAGTCTTAATGAACATGTTGAGAAAGCCGCAGAACATGCTTCTTCCACTTACCGCCCGAATAGGTACAACAGAGTTTTTTCTGCAGATGTTGAGCAACTATTGTCTGAAAAAGGAGAGTCCGAAGAGAGTGGCAACAACACAGATCGCCCCAACTTAAAACTAGGTTGAGAGAATGTACCAAAAATCTTAGGATCTTGCCAGAAGCGCAAAAAGCAGAGTCTCTCAAACAACATCTGGAAGGTCTAGACGCAACTTCCCAGTCAAATTATTCATTATGGCGTGCAGTCCGAAATCTAAGAAAACCCGTAATCGCAAAACCTCCACTGCGTACTTTGAACGGATCTTGGGCACGAAATAACGAAGAAAAAGGCAACCTTTTCGTAAGTCATTTAAAAAATGTATTCACTCCCAATACGGATACTGACATTAGCGAACTACCGCCTGTTGTTGCCAGACCACCTGTACAAATAAGATTTCAATATCTGGAGGTTGTTGAGGCTATTGATAATTTAAATGTTAAAAAAGCACCTGGGTTTGATAAAATCAGCAATAAAATGATTTTTGAGCTGCCTCGCATTGCAAAAAGATTAATCCTCTTTCTTTTTAATGCCATCTTACGGCTTGAGTACTACCCTCCGGTTTGGAAAATTGCACTAGTAAAGATGATTCCTAAGCCGGGAAAAGATCCTTGCAAAGTTGAGTCGTATAGGCCAATAAGTCTATTACCAACTATGTCCAAATTATTCGAGAAATTGCTTATAACCAAGCTGACTCCGATTTTGAATGAAAACAACTGCATTCCCAATCACCAGTTTGGCTTCAGATGTCAACACAGTACAATAGAACAAACACATAGATTGGTACAAGTCATAAGAAAAACCTTTGAGGAAAAGAGATACTGTTCGGCACTCTTTATTGACGTCTCTCAAGCTTTCGACAAAGTATGGCATGAAGGCCTGATATCTAAATTAAAGCAGAACTTGCCGGTGAATCTTCAACACCTACTATGGAAATACTTAATCGACCGTCAGTTTATGATTAAAGAAGGTGATTATTTAAGCCGTCCTCAACCTATAGGTGCTGGCGTCCCTCAAGGTAGTATCTTAGGACCAATCCTATACTTGCTGTACACAGCAGACATGCCAACAAACAATGAAATTCACACGTCAACATTTGCTGATGATACGGCATTTTTCAGTACTCACAAAGATCCAAAAGATGCCTCGATTAAATTACAGCACCACGTAACGCAAGTGGAGAAATGGGCAAGACAATGGGGAATAAAAATAAATGAACAGAAATGCACCCAAGTAACATTTACTCTACGTAGGGAATCATGTCCCCCTATTCGTATTAATGATCATATAGTGCCTCAAAACTCACACGTGAAATATCTTGGTATTCATCTGGACCGTCGCCTCACATGGAAACCACATATATATGCTAAGCTGACTCAAATGAAACTGAAAGCAGCCCAAATTCATTGGCTCATCGGCAGAAACTCCGTCCTTCGGCTCGATTGTAAGCTTCTACTCTACAACTCAATCTTAAAGCCAATTTGGTGCTATGGTATCCAGTTATGGGGCACTGCCTCCAACTCCAATATTGAGAAAATTCAACGCCGTCAAAACAAAATTCTACGAATGATAACTACCGCTCCTTGGTATATTAAAAACAACAACATACACAACGATCTTGATGTTCCACTTGTCAAATGGGAAATATCTAAACACGTGGCCCATTATTTGGGTAAGCTGGAAACTCATCCAAATCCCCTCGCTCGAGACATCTTACAACATCCCGGTCATAGCCGTTTGAGAAGGAGGGACACCACCGCTCTCAGATGAATAAATACAAGTTGCTCATTATATCCTATCGAATTTGAAAACTAGATTTTGTCTAGCATTGGCTGGACTTATCTTAATTAACTTTAGTTTTAGGATTTGAATACCTATTGTTAGTTCATTTAAAATAAAATTTTTTTTTTTTTTTTTTTTTTTTTTTAGCTTTTAGTTATTTATTGAATCTTCATATTTTGAACTAACATTAAGTTTTCAAATCTTAATACTAAAAATAAAATAATAAGCCCAGCCAGTGCTAGACAAAAAAATCTTTATGATACTACATAAATTTCATATCAACTGATCAAGTCATCTGTTTTGCGCTTGAGTTAAAGCAAGGGTATCCCTCCTTCTCAACCGACTGTGGCCACTAAAGTTAAGGATGTCTCGTGCAAGTGGGTTTGGATGTTGTTCAAGTTTGCTGACGTACTTTGACGCATATTTTGTAAATTCGACGTTTACTAATGGCACGCCTAGATCTTTGTGGATTCGAGAATTTTTAACATACCATGGAGCTGCAGTAATAATACGTAGAATTTTATTTTGACCCCTTTGAATTTTTTCAATGTTTGATGCTGAGGCAGTACCCCATAATTGAATTCCATAACACCAGATTGGCTTTAGTATTGCATTGTACAACAATAGTTTGCAATCCAACTTTAGTGAAGAATTTCTGCCAATTAGCCAATTAAGTTGCACTGCTTTTAATCTCATCTGAGTAAGTTTCGCTTCAATATGAGACTTCCAAGTTAAACGGCGGTCGAGGTGAATGCCGAGGTATTTGACTTCATTATGTTGAGGAATAATTTGATTATTTATTCTGATGGACGAGCAGGTATCTTTTCGCAATGTGAAAGTGATATGAATACATTTTTGTTCATTTACCCTGATTTTCCAAAGCTCTAGCCAATTCTCTAGTTTATAAACATAATTCTGCAAATTCTGTGATGCAACTTGGTGGTCCTTATGGACGCTGACAAAGGCTGTATCGTCTGCAAAAGTTGACGTGTGGATTTTGGGGTCTGACGGCATGTCGGAGGCATAAATCAAATATAAAGTAGGGCCCAGTATGCTACCCTGTGGCACACCTGATTCAATTGGCTGAGCGGTACTTAAAAAATTGCCTTCTTTGATTTTAAATTTGCGACCGTATAAATAACTTTCCATGAGTTTATGGGTGTTAGCAGGCAGAGTTAATTTAATTTTGTGCATTAAACCGTCATGCCAAACTTTGTCGAACGCTTGGGACACATCAATGAAAAGGGCGGAGCAGTATTTTTTATCTTCAAACGACCCTCTTATCACATTTACCAATCTGTGAGTTTGTTCGATGGTACTGTGTTTAGCTCTGAATCCGAATTGATGATTTGGAATACATTCAGTGTCATTCAGAATTGGAGTCAACTTAGTCATTAACAATTTTTCGAACAGTTTAGAAATTGTCGGCAGTAGGCTAATTGGCCTATATGACTCTACTTTAGTGGGGTCCTTCCCTGGCTTAGGAATCATGGTAATCATAGATACCTTCCAATCTGCAGGATAGTATTCTAGGCGTAAAATAGCATTGAAAATAAAGAGGATGATTCTTCTAGCTACACGAGGTAACTCCACAAGCATTTTGTTGCTGATTTTATCCATACCTGGAGCTTTTTTAAGATTCAGAGTACCAATAGCGCTTTGAACATCATTAAAGCTAAGTCTTAGAGGTACAGGAGGTCTAATAACGAGTGGAGCCAAATCAGATGCATTAATTGAGTTGTTTATAGTAAACACATTTCTCAAATGGTTAACAAATAAAGTCCCTTTCTCGGAATCATTTCTAGCCCAGTCTCCAGTCGGATCTCGCAGAGGAGGCTTTCCTCTAACTGGTCTTTTTAAACCTCGTGCCGCCTTCCATAGCGAATAGTCAGATTGTGGGGTACTATCAAGACCCTCCAAGTAAGATCTAAATGAGGCCGTTCTTTGGATTTCTAAGAAATTTCTTAGTATATCTCTGCATTCTCGTAGCCTAGCTTTCAGTTGAGGAGACCTACGAATTTGCCACTCTCTTCTAACTCTTCTTTTTTCTGCCAGGAGATGATCGAGTTCAGCGAAATAAGTTCTGTTTGTCCCACGTCTGCATTCAACGTCATATGTGGAGGCGTGATGTACAGCTCTTCGTATGTCCTCAGTAAACTTGCCAATCGACCCATCAATATCCGCGGTAGTTCTCAACACAACATTTTCCGTGCAGTGGGAACTTAAATACTTTTTATACTTTATCCAACTTACTCTGGTTTTAGATATGTCCCGAAATGGAGAGCCATTCCCTTGAAGGAAACGCATTGAAATAATAGTAGGAGAGTGATCTGAAGACAAGTCTAATGAAGGCTCCACTTGTATCGATTCTACAGGGATATTTTTCACTACTCCGAAGTCAATAACATCGGGAATCTTCCGTCGGTCCGTCGGCCAGTAGGTGGGATGCCCGCTTGAGAGTACATCTAATCTAATTTAAAATAAAAATAAAAAAAAAAAAAAATAAAAAAAATTAATTTGTTTTGATAACATCCAAAGATAGTTACATACAAGAATGATAAAATACAGATTACGCCATGCGCATGATTTCCCGTTATGTGACGTAGTATGGCCATTTTAAGGGTTACCAATAATGTTTCATGTGTTAGAATTAAAATTTCTTGCGAAAAATTTATGTTTTATGTGATAGTTGGCAACCTTGCAATTGAAGTCTCTGAGAGTTCTAAAATAAAATCAGTGTAAAAAAGAAAAACAAACAAAAACAAAACAACAAAAAATATAAACATGAAGAGTACAGTGAGCAAATGCAAGCAAAACATGAGTAAAAAAACAAGTGAGAAAAAATTAGCCAATAGAAACACAGAATGTGTGACGTCACAGGGCCTAAATGCGCAGAACATTTTAAAATTTAACGCGCGTTGGCGTAATCTTTATTTTATCATTCTTGGTTACATATAATTAATTGTAAAGTTTGCTTACTGTATTTTTAAAAATTACATACCTAATATTTATGACTTAAATAAATACAAAAATGAATTTATATATCATTTTCTTTACAATATTCTTTAAATATGAAATAAAAATGGTATGTTAATAAATGTTAAACGTTAAATAAAAATGGATTTTGAAATTTTTTTTTTCAAAATGTATCTTTTCGGCAAAAAATGTATCTTTTTGGAAACTAAAATGTATCTTTCTCGAAATTTCACTGGCAACACTGATTAATACACTTATGGCTAAATTCACAGTCTTTAGTTAGCTAATGGCAAAGGCTTAACTAATGATTCTTTATTCACAATGCTTAGTTTGCCATAAGAATACCAAGTAATAGTTAAACAATAGTTTGTATTTTAGTTTCCCAATGGTTATATATAATAAAAAATTGGCATGAAGTTAGTATAGAGTTTAACTATAATGTGCAAACAAACTACGGTTACCAAACTGCTAAACACTTGTTAGCGTGTTACTAAATACTGACCATCTTTTGATAAAACAGCTGTTTAGCTGTTTTCATCCTATCGCCAATTTGCCGATCTTTTCGTTTTTTCTATTTTTGTTTTATTTAATACCGGCACTTCCATTTTAAACTATAAAATATTTTTAACGCTTAGCAAATTTTTATTTTGTTATGGAGGAAAAACAAACTTTAATGACCGAATTCTCAGTCATTAGTTAACCATTGGTAAACTAAAATACTAACTATTGGTTAACTATTACTTGTTATTCTTATGGCAAACTAAGCATTGCGAATAAAGAATCATTAGTTAAGCCTTTGTCATTAGCTAACTAAAGACTGTGAATTCGGCCATAAATGTCAAATTCAGGGATGATATAAACAAAAATAGTAATTTTAGTAGTGGCATCATTCATTTTCAGAGTTGATTTTTTTAAAGTTAGTAGACGTTTGCAAATTGTTTATGAATAAACATTTTGCCAAGAAACTGCTAAGTCAAATCCGTATTCTAGTTAGCAGCTAGTTGACCGCAGTTTATAAACAGTTGCCAACTTTTTATTATGAATAACGCTGTTGGTTTTTTCGATGAAATTTTCAGAGGTTGTCTCGGATTTTTGCTCATATCTTCGTTATTTGTGGACGGATTTTGCTGATTTTAAATAGCATGTCTGACAGAATTATTGAAGATATGGATCCCAAAGATATCTGGGGACTTCAGAAAATTGATTTCAACAGACAGACAGATGGGCATGGCTCTATAAGGATCCAGAATATATATACTTTATATATTATATTGTGGAAATTACAAACGGAATTACAAACTTATATGTATATACCCTTCTCATGATGGTGAAGGGTATAAAAATGGGGAAAAATTAAAATGACACATGTACCAAATATAGAAAATCGTATTCTTGAGTTAAAAAATAATTTTTTAGATAGATATCCCACTCGCATCCCATAAAGCGATTATAAAGGCCTTAAAGTAAATTGTATAAGCTTTCTTTTTAGGAAAAAAGCGCCCACATTAAAACAATTTTTTTTAAATTAAAACGAAATATTTTTGGAATGATTGAAGAAATAGCTATCTAAAGTCCTTTGGATAATTTTTGCTAGCCAATAGGTGAAAAGTTACACTCATTTTAAGAAAACCCTGTATGACCAAAATGTTCAACTTTGACCCCCTCTAACTCCGGCAGTTCGTGATTAAAAGAGCTGAAAATTTGAGTCTGGTTACTATCCAATAGTACTTTGCAAATTTCATCCAAATCAGAAGACATCGATTTTAAAAGTTGGGTCACTTGGCGTGAAATTACCCATATATAGATATAGAATAAGATGTATTCACAACCAACCTGTTCTTATTTATTTGAAAATAAAATATCTAAATTTGTACAGCATATTTAAGGGGACTTTTTTTAATTAAAGTTGACTGGACTCATAAAAAAAATTCTGGGTAGAGCTCGGAACCATCTCCTGAGAATTTCGAATCGAATAAAAAAAATCAGCCAAATCGCTCCAGCCGTTCTCATGTGATGCCATTACATACATGGACCGTTTAATTTTTATATATATGGGTATGGTGGGTAAAAACGAGCATAAATTCTTTTATGATACTAAAAAATTTCACATCAACTGATCCAGTCATCTGTTTTGCGCTTGAGTTAAAGCAAGGGTATCCCTCCTTCTCAACCGATTGTGGCCACTAAAGTTGAGGATGTCTCGTGCAAGTGGGTTTGGATGGTGTTCAAGTTTGCTGACATACTTTGACGCATATTTTGTGAATTCGACTGTTACTAATGGCACGCCTAGATCTTTGTGGATTCGAGAATTTTTAACATACCATGGTGCTGCAGTAATTATACGTAGAATTTTATTTTGACCCCTTTGAATTTTTTCAATGTTTGATGCTGAGGCAGTACCCCATAATTGAATTCCATAGCACCAGATTGGCTTTAGTATTGCATTGTACAACAAAAGTTTGCAATCCAATTTCAATGTAGAGTTTCTGCCGATTAGCCAATTAAGTTGCACTGCTTTTAATCTCATTTGTGTAAGTTTCGCTTCAATATGAGACTTCCAAGTTAAACGGCGGTCGAGGTGAATGCCGAGGTATTTGACTTCATTGTGTTGCGGGATAATTTGATTATTTATTCTGATGAACGAGCAGGTATCTTTTCGCAATGTGAAAGTTATATGAATACATTTTTGTTCGTTAACCCTGATTTTCCAAAGCTCTAGCCAATTCTCTAGCTTATAAACATAATTCTGCAAATTCTGTGATGCAACTTGGTGGTCCTTATGGACGCTGATAAAGGCTGTATCGTCTGCAAAAGTTGACGTATGGATTTTGGGGTCTGACGGCATGTCGGAGGCATAAATCAAATATAAAGTAGGACCCAGTATGCTATCCTGTGGCACACCTGATTCAATTGGCTGAGCGGTACTTAAAAAATCACCTTCTTTGATTTTAAATTTGCGACCGTATAAATAACTTTCCATGAGTTTATGGGTGTTAGCAGGCATAGTTAATTTTATTTTGTGCATTAAACCGTCATGCCAAACTTTGTCGAACGCTTGCGACACATCAATGAAAAGGGCGGAGCAGTATTTTTTGTCTTCAAACGACCCTCTTATCACATTTACCAATCTGTGAGTTTGTTCGATGGTGCTGTGTTTAGCTCTGAAGCCGAATTGATGATTAGGAATACATTCAGTGTCATTCAGAATTGGAGTCAACTTAGTCATTAACAATTTTTCAAACAGTTTTGAAATTATCGGCAGTACACTAATTGGCCTATATGACTCCACTTTGGTGTGGTCCTTCCTTGACTTAGGAATCATGGTAATCATAGATACCTTCCAATCTGCAGGATAGTATTCTAGGCGTAAAATAGCGTTGAAGATAAAGAGGATAATTCTTCTTGCTACACGAGGTAACTCCACAAGCATTTTATTGCTGATTTTATCCATACCTGGAGCCTTTCTACGGTTCAGAGTACCAATAGCGTTTTGGACATCACGAAAGTTTAGTCGTAAAGGTACAGGAGGCCTTATAACAAGTGGTGGCAAATCAGATTCGTTATTATTTGAGTTGTTTATAGTAAACACATTTCTCAAATGGTTAACAAATAATGTCCCTTTCTCGGAATCATTTCTAGCCTAGTCACCAGTCGGATTTCGCAAAGGAGGTTTTCCTTTCCCTGGTCTTTTTAAACCTCTTGCCGCCCTCCATAACGAGTAGTCAGATTGTGGGGTACTATCAAGACCTTCCAAGTAAGATCTAAGTGAGGCCGTTCTTTGGGTTTCTAAGAAATGTCTTAGTATATCTATGCATTCCCGTAGCCTAGCTTTCAGTTCAGGAGACCTGTGAATTTGCCACTCTCTTCTCATTCTTCTTTTTTCTGATAGGAGATGTTCGAGTTCAGAGAAATTAGTTCTGTTTGTCCTATTTCTACATTCAACGTGATAAGTGGAAGCGTGATGCACAGCTCGTCGAAGGTCCTCGGTAAAGTTGCCAATCGACTCATCAATATCGTCGGTAGTTCTCAACACAACATTTTCCGTGCAATGAGAACTTAAATACTTTTTGTATTTTATCCAACTTACTCGGGTCTTAGTCATGTTCATAAATGGAGAACCACACAATTGAGGGAAATGCATTGAAATGATAGTGGGAGAGTGATCTGAGGACAAGTCCAGTGAAGGATCCACTTGCATCCATTCTACAGGGATGTTTTTCACTACCCCAAAGTCAATAACATCGGGAATCTTCCGTCGGTCCGTCGGCCAATAGGTGGGATGTCCACTTCAGAGTACATCTAAGCCCATTTTAGCAATGGTGTTGAAGAGTACGCGACCCTTTGGGGTTACCAGACGTGAACCCCAAAATGTGTGTTTGGCGTTAAAGTCACCAGCAACTAAAAATCTAGCTCCAAGGGATTTAAAGAACTTATGGTATTGGTGTTCTTTTATTGAAAATCGAGGCGGAGAATAAATCGATGATAAAACAAATTTGTATTGACAGAATTCAATGCAAATGTTTGTTGCTTGGAGGTAATCCTCACTTATGTTATTCATTAGATAATGCTTTATTCTGTTCTTTATAAGAATTGCCGAACCTCCACAAGCTCTTCTGCGGGGGTCTTTAGTATCGTAGAACTCGTAGCCATTAATTTTGAAGTACCCTGTCGACGTCAAGTGAGTTTCAGCAATCATCATGACATCAATCTGCTTATCCATCAGGAAGTGTTCAAGTTCGTTTTTATGTTGGCGGAGGCCGTTCGCGTTCCAGAAGCAAATTTTTAAATAAATCATTTCTTTAAAATGGCTTGCAAGATAGTGGATTGCATTTTCAGCATTTCCTGCATCATGGCTGTCATAGTGGTCGTAAAAGTGTTCATAGTTTGGACAAGTGTCTGCAATGTTGTCTCTAGATTGTTGATATGCGGCTCAGAATATTGGGGTTTAGGTTCCTGCTCCAGACCTGGCATATTAGATTTAACGACGTTTGCGTAAGAAACTTGTCTAGAACTAGGCGCGTTTACATGACTAGTGGACCGTAATAATTGAGGGAAATTGTCACTTGATGCTAAATTTGGCTGTTGAGGATGATTAGGCAATACTGACGTCTTGTTGGTTATTATGCCTTTCAAATGAGTGTAAATTGGACAACCTCTATAATTTGCGGTATGATTACCTCCGCAGTTACTGCATTTTTTGATTTTTGAGTCAGTTCTCGACTTATCGCATTGAGCAGTTGCATGTAGCTCCCCACACGCAACACAAACTGTCGGCAATTTACAATACGCCTTGGTGTGACCAAATTCTTGACAGTTGAGACACTGGACGGGTCCCTGACGCTTATGTGGTTCTTCCACGGTGATTCTACGATGCAGACGTTACATCAGATTGTAGATGGAATGGGACTCGGTTTTCTTTAAGACAACATCTCCAGGTTCCAATTCTACCCTGAACATGGGCTGAGGGATCTTTTCACGGTTTCTAATATTCACTACGCTCTTGATTTTGAACCCTTTGTCCATTAAACCGGTCTTTATCTCCGCAGGATGATGGGTCTATACCCTTTAGAACGACTTGGAGTCCTTTGGCGCTTTTGAGCTGGTAGGTATAGAAATCCCTAGTCTCCCTTTCCAGCTGGTTGGACAATTTTCGAAAATCATCTTCCCTATTCACTTGTATCTTTGTCTCGCAGATATTTCCATGTTTCATTGAGGTTACGCTAAACATGTTTTCACCTATTACAGCAACAATTCCTTGTACCAATTTACTGGAAGTCGGCTCTCTCAGATAAATTGGTGGGGGCTTAAACGTCTTCTTCGGAAGTTCTGGCTCATCCGTCTGAAGGAGAGCAAACCTATTTTGATCATTACTCACAGTCTTAGGAGCTTTTGCATTTGATGACACTTGAGCAGACTTCGGGCTCCTATGTCGCTTGAGAACGGTGATGTACTTATCCATACCTACTTGTTTTTTGGGTTTCACTGCACTATTTGATGAAGATTATGTTTTTTCATCTGTTGAAATCACTATATTGGGCGAACAGGAACGACGCCGTTCTACGGCTCTTGTAGTGAGAAAATTCTCCACAGATTTTTTTATGGATTCTTCCTCAGAGACCCATTTAGTTTTTCTAGACGAGCTAAGCTCTTTTTCAGAATTACATCTGAGAGGAACACTCATACAGTTTTTATACGATTTTTAATGTTTTTTGTTTTTTATATATTTTAACCTATTACGAGTTATTTTTTTCACTTTTTTGTTTAATTTCAACTTTTTACACTTTTTCACCTATTACGATTTTTTCACCGAAAATTCAGCCGCACTAAAAGTAACACGTCCGAACAGTTCGATGAGACGAGACTGAATGATATAATAATGAAGGTATTAATATTTGTAGCAAATTTTATTTAAATTACAGGAATGACTCGATAAGCTGTCACATATCCTTTTTATTAAAAACAGTGTACGATACGTTTTGAAAATCATGAAATTGCAACAATTTTTTTTCTTTGTCAAAATAATAAGAAATGTATACAATTTTTACAGAAACAGCACAAGCACACATATATCCAGAATTTTAAATTAACTACTACCAAAAATACTTTTTGTAATATAAAATAAATATTTATTAATATGTTTACGGAACAGCTTTATAACAAAAAGAAAAAACATTTTATTGATCGTCACTGGATTATTCCGAAGAATACGATTCACTAAAAGAAGAACTAGCATATATTTCAACATTTACACTTTCCTTTACAAGATATTTTTCTAATTCTTCGCCATTAGTTATTATTATTATTTATTTATTAATAGATTTTTGTATGTACATATTTAATTCATTTACAATATGTTTAATATCTAAATCTATATATGGCATAACATTTTGGTGTACGCCAGATTGGCACAATTCTAGGAAAGTAAATTTTGTTTACAAAGTATAGATTTTATATAATTTTTAATAAAATAAGATAAATTATAAGTTAATATTTTCATGGAACATTAAAAAACAAATTCATTTAAAATAAATCTTCTATATTTTAAACAAACTTCTATATATTTATACAGGGAGAAAAAGTTTAGGCCATTTAGTATACATATAACTTCATTCAAATTTAGAATGGTTTTACCAAAATATTGTTTTCTAAATTTTTTGTACAATGGGCAAACACCAAGAAAGTGAAAAGTATTTTCCGGAGCATCTAAATTGCACATTGTGCAAATACCAACCGTGTTATTTTTGAAAGACTTTGCATTCAAATCTAACAAGCCACCTCTAGCCCTTATTATTAAACTGACTGCACGTGGAGAAAATTTTGAAGTATATAATGATGAAACATTGTAGTCTAGTATAGAATATATATAGATCATGAAATTGTGAACTTTTTGCATTATCTAAGTAATCATTACGTTCCTTGAGTTTGAGTTGGTCCAATATAGGTTTCCACTGTTTGCTAAGTGGATATATAGTGTTATCAGGGGTAAACTGTATATATTGACAGATATTTTCCCACTCTTTAGCCCAACAAATATTTTGTTCTATAATTTTTAATGCCAAAATACGAGGTAATCTGTAAGGATTCATACTTAATACTTTATTAATATAGTCTAGGTGAAGTCTTAAGGTAGTTACGTATAGAGACTCTAGGTTTGTTTCTATATACAAAATGTAATTTGGTGTAGTGGTAGGAAGATACAACAGTTTTTTAACCCATTTCGCTCCGAGACTAAATTTTTATTTTTCTTTTTTGAAAAAAAATACTTTTTTAGGGTAATTAGGACCCACTGATTGCAAAAATCTGGTCAAAAAAATTTCAGATTTTTCGTTTTCCCGGAAAAGCCTGTTCGAAATTTCGAACACTGGCGTATATCCTATATGTCAACTTTGTATGTAAGTAAAACATTTGGATTTATTTGCTGTTTTATTGATTGATTTTGATATTTTGGAATCAAATGATACAAAAGTTATTAAATTTTGTTTAAAATTATATTGAATTAAAAATTGCGAAAAAATGCTCTTATTCATGTTTTTGCTTGAAACATTTTGTGTGCAGATGAACATTGCATTTCTCGCACATATAAATTGTGGGCTTACCACAACCCTTCAATTGACAACGACGCACAGTGGCTGAAAATCGTTTTTCGTTGGCCAAAATTCTGTAACTTTTGAACCGATCAAAATATTAAAGTAATTTTTTTTTTAATGGATAGATATTTAGTTCAGCTTGGCTCAGTTTTAATTACATTAAAATTGATTGATGACTTTTTAAGGACTACTAGGTCAAAGTTGAACTTTTGATTTTTTTTAACTTTTGGAGTGAAATATGGGTTTACTTTTTTTATTTACATATTAAAAAATTTAATATTTGGAACTTAATAATAATTATAATTATTTTTTGTGATAATGGATTTTTTTTAATGTTACACTCAAAAACATTTTTACACTCAAAAAAATGTTTACAATAAAAAAAAAATAGTAAAATTCACTGGAGATTTTGCTGTTACTACAGAAAAATTTATTCTTTTTTGCTGTCAGATTTGATAATTTTAAAAAACATTTTAAAAATAAAAACTGCAATAGATTTTATTAGCATTTGTAACAATAGTAGGTTCTATTTATTATTATTTTTAACCGACTTCAAAAAGGAGGAGGTTATCAATTCGAATGGTATGTTGCTTTTTTTTATGTTTGTTCCACGATAACCATTTCTGAACCAATTTTAAAAATTCTTTTTTTTGTTTGAAAGGGTTTGCTTGCAGGTGGGTCCCATTTAATTTTTATGAAGATCGGACGGACATACGGTTTTTTATTTACCGTTATCTATATTTTTTCTGTGCTTCTCTTATAAATTGTTGAGTTATTCAACGTGATTTATGAATCAATTTTAAAAATAATTTTTTTTTTGGAAGATATGGCTTGCAGAAAAATATATTTAAGGAAAAAAAATAAAAATTTCAGAAATTGATTGAGATATATCGGGGATATATAGCATAAACCGATTTTTACGAATATATCGAATATGGGTGTCAAAATTTAGCTCTGTTAATGGGAAAACATTATAGATTTAGCATAAACCGATTTTTTAGAAGATTAACAAGATTTTCAAAATTCTTTCTTTCAATCAAAAAAGTGCAACAACATTAGTTATATTAAACATTTTTGACAATTAATCCAACATTTTATTTGGCCGAAATTTTGAAGTCGGTTTTTTTTAAAGAATTATTTACTAATACTATGTTTTTCGTACTTAAATAACAATGAAGGCAATTATAATTATTATTCATTTGAAACAAATATTGATTGCAAATATTCTATATTTTGTTCTGCGCTATTTCTGTTCTTTAGTAGTTTTTTGGCTTCTTCATCTAAATCCCGATGTTCCACTTTCCATTGATTTCGAATATTGGATATGAACGGATCTGATGTTGCCAATAATATATTAAATAGATCTTCATTTGTGGAATTTCGTGAAATTTTTCTAGTATTGTGCTCTCTATAAAATCTGTAATCCTTGTTCCTTTTTTCCTGAGCCTCCTCTGATAGATCTCCAAGTGGCACCAAATGATATTTAATGATATCTTCTCCATGATAAAGGATTTTGTGGACTCTTGCAGACATATTTCTCCTTGGGTAGTTGGTTGTATATATTTTTGCAGTTTCCTTAGCATAATCTCCAAATTGTCTAGCGTCAATTTCTTCATTGCACGCAAGTACTTCTAGGATTATTTTAAATCTGAAAATAAGGTTTAAATCCACTCCTGTTATTTCAGATGCTGTTTCTGGATTTGAAAAGAATCTTCGTGCGGTATTGTCATCATTTGTATTGCCTGACCCTTGTTTTGGCTGATCTATAATTATTCCAAATTTTCGATATTCATCTTGAACATGTTTCTTTTTTAAACTTCTTAACTCTTTGTTGGTTCCATTGTTTCTTATGGATCCTGAAGACCCGAAATCCAAATCATAACTGATTTTTAGTATATGTTCCATAAGTCGTCATTTGATCCACAGTAAAAAGTCATGAAAAAATATGTGATGCTCTTGGTAGTCACAGCTAAATTCAAGTGCGGCCGAAAGGGTTAATATCAGGTAAAACTAATTAGTATCTGGCCAATATTGGGTTTTTTTTTTCTTTAGTGGTTTAATGTCGCGATTATTATTATAAAATTGTTTATGACTTTGGTTGACCCTAACAGTTGATAACAGGTATATTAGAAAGAGATCATATGTTTACTGTAGAACCTATTGTGATATTTTTATGACTTATTATTTTTGCTAATCAAAACAAAGCCATAAAACCCTTTCCCAGGTATTATATTTAATTATTTTAGTTTTACGTAGTCTAAAGTAAAAAAACATAAACCTTTAGGCGAAAAAGTGAAAATTTAATACACCATTGTATACGAGTAACTATAGGGCTGTTTAAAATATCGTAATTTGAATTTTTTTAGAGTAATTTCATTAAAATTAAAAAAGTGTTCTACCGGCGGGTCGTGGCGGGTGCAAAAGTATATATAGGGTTAAAGAAGACACTTTCACCTTTCTTCGGGTGGTATACGTTTCTTGTTCCCTTTTGTTCCCTAGAAGTTCTATTCCACTAAAGTTTAAATTTCAGAAAAATATAGTAGTTTCATAAATATTTCAGAACGCCCCTAATATTAAACGCTAGAGCGGTGACCACTTACAACAACTAAAGACTATAATCCTACCAACATTATAAAAAAGACCGCAGGCCATTATCGATGATAGCTTGCGAGTAGTAACCATTTATTTTTGACAAAAAACAAATAAAAAACACCTTTTTCTGAAATTAAAAAAACAGTTGAGTTTGACAGCATGCCACGCCCACAATTATTAATAGTTTAACCTAATTTTTTGGCTACCTTAATATGGATATATTAGCTCCAAAAAGGTGTAAAAATTTTAAAAATCGGTGACAAAAAAAATTCGACTTTTGGCCAATGAAAAACGATTTTCAGTCACTGTGCGACGATGTTTTCCCTTGGGATTTCTGATTATAACGTGTTTTCCTTAAATTTTTGGCAGATTAGGTGGTCGATATTCCTTATCGCTGATATCATCATCGGTAGTTTCTCTTCTTTCAACCAAAAAAAGAACTTCTGTCACAAATATTTTGAATTCTTTTTGACTCATAGGTTTCTCAACTTTGTATTTTGCAATTAAGCAATGCAATCATCATCCAAGCATTCACAACTGCCGAATTCAAAGTAGTGCACCACAAATGCCAATACCATTTCTTTCCACGTATATTCCTGTCAGTTTTAATTTCAACAAAACCGGCAACCTCGTTCAACGGATTTGTATCTACATTTAAGGCTGTTTCATCATAATTGATTGTCTCTTCGTCTCAACATTCATCGACTCGATCAGGAGGAAGTATATTTACACAATTGATGTCACCGTCATCATCACTCCAATTGGCTATTATTTCATTCAACTCCTTCATAGACAAAATCTTTTTACGTGCACTCATACTTACATATAAAAAGTAAAAATCAATAACAAAAAACCATAAATTCACTGTTAACTTTTAATAACACCTAATCACCTTGCGATTTTGAAACATACTAAATTTTAACTTTGATATCATATTAATGACCATCCATCAGTTATTATATAAACCGGAATAAAAAAGGTTAATCACAATTTAGATTTTGTCAAATTACATATGTACATAAAAATAAATCGGGGAATTACCGCACTACGCATGCTAATCTGATTAAGTTTAAAAATACATAGTCAATAAAGACAAATGTAATCTCTTTCCTTAAATCTGTTTTCTTATAACAAAAAGAATTGAAAATGTCTTTCAAGTGTCATTGTCAGTTAGTAACTATAGGATAAGTGTCAACGTTCGAAATTTCGAACAGTCAAGTTAACACATATATAAAGTAATGCATGTTCATGCAAACCATGATTTATATGTTCTGTGACATAATTACAAATAGTGGCAATAATTCCTCATGATTATTGTTTTAATTTTATTTATTTTATTATTCTTAAAAATTTATTTAAAAAGTGTCTAAAAAGATGGGTTGCAGAATTGTACCACTAGCACTGAGGGGGAGGGTGGTGGTTACGGAGATATAGTTTTTTATTTTTTATAATACGAGACTTAACATTCATACCAAAAGTTATTTGAAATTCTACCTTTTTCATATATATTTTTTTTTTTTTTTTGAAAAAATTTGATTTTTACTGTTCGAAAAATCGAACAGCAGAGCGAAATGGGTTAATAAAAAATCTAAATAGTTTTTCAACCTCATCATATTTCACGTAACCCCACACTTGCGTTGCATATAACATAATAGATCTGGATGCTGCTTGAAATATTTTAAGCTTATTATTCTGTGAGATTTGCGGATTGTTTATATATTTGGACCAAGTAGAGTTTATTGCCAGTTTCGAGGCAGCTAATTTATTGTTCAAGTGTTTCCTAAAAGAGAGATTATATGTAATGTCTACACCAAGATATTTATAACTATTTACAATCTCAATATTATCACCACCAAAAACCCAGTTTAAATTTGAAGAAATTCTAGTACCGGAACGAAATACCACTATTTTAGATTTGTCTAGATTTGCTTTCAAGGACCACGTTGTACAATAATTGTACAAACAATCAATCATTTTTTGCAATCCTGGTGGAGTATCTGATAATATAACAAGATCGTCGGCATAGAGCAGTATTTTATTCGTCATTAGTTTTACTTGTTTTTTATTTAGCTTTCTGTTTGACGACAACACAGGATCTGAAGCTAACAACAAATGGGTCATTAAATCCCTGTTTGTATTTTTTCTGGATGATTTTACTAATCAAATTACTCATAAATATCAAAAAACATAAAAAATCAAACAGCAGATAAAACTTCTTGTACAACATATAGGGTATAAAAGTGCATTATATAGGCGTTAACATTTATTTATTTTTTTTATATGGGCAACTTCTGTTTTTTCCCCTAATAGGTAAAAGTCTAGGCACTTAAGAAAAAATAAAAAATCAATTAACACTATTTTTTTTAATTTTTTAAAATTTAAGAAATTTTTGTAATTTGAACAAAAAATTTATGTAATTCTCGACTTGTAAACAAAAAAGTGTTTTTAGCCAAATTTTTTTTTTTTTAATTTTTGAAGAATGCTTATCTATTTTCAAGTATTTTTGCAAAAAAAACTAATAAATTAATGAAAAAAACACAAAACTTAGGGCCTCTTCCGCAAATCATTTATATTAAAATTACCAAACCATGATTTTAGACATTTCTAAAAAAAATTGTTGTAGGTAAAATGGGTAAGTTCTGCTTAAAGATTCTAAAAGCAAAATGTATAAGCTTCAGAATAAAAAAATATTACGAAAATCCGTTAATACTATTTTTTTAGAACTCCACCAAACTTTTTGATTTTTAAACTAACAACACAACTTAAACTACTATTTCAAAGTTTTACAAAGTACATATAATCGAAATATTTAACCTCAAAAATGTTTTTTCCTTATTGGAAATGTTTTGAGTAATTAAACAAAATAAAAAAGGTTTTGATATCGCAAAAAATAAGTTTTTGACAACTATTTTTGTAAACCAAAAACATTTTTTTTTTTAGTTTTATTTATATTGAAAAATACTTGACTTTAGCGACCCCTAGTGACGAGATGTTATATCAGAATGGTCGTTCTTATACGAATGAGTTAATTAAGTACCTTTAAAAAAATACTAAAATCATTTACAATGGTGATAACTTTTTTTTTTGACTTTTGTGTATTGGACAAAGCACTGTGGGCGTATCTTTTAAAAGACAACTTTAGAGCAGAGTCCACCACTAGTATTACTGAGCTAACGAAGTTGTTGGGGTATTTATTTATTCTCTTCGTGAATTCTTTAACCAGGATTACCCAAACAGTAAACTCTACTACCACAATTATTTTTTTAATTTACCAAAATCAAAAGTACCTAATCTTTATTACATTTATCTTCTAACTTAAATATCGTACTGAATTCGTTGATTTGTTATTATACTTATTACCTTTATAATAAGAGTCCAATTTTGTTGTTTTTTTTTTTATTTATTTATTTCATTTGGTCTATAGATTTACAAAATCCTTACAGACTAAAGACTTACATATTTAAAAATAGAATGATATTTCTCTTTGAAATATTAATGGGATGTGATATATCAATAACAGTACATATAGCAATCATTAAAATTTTTGCAAATGCGGCGGAACGAATCATTATTAGCATAGACAGATCTGTTATGCGACAGTCTTAGAAGTTCAAAATTGCGAGTTGTTCTAGCTGGAATATTAAAATTTATTTGGCCAAGCAGGAACTGGGGATTTACTTCACCACGAATTATTCCAAGCAGAAATGTAATACCCAGCATTATACGGCGAATTCTTAAAGTTCTGGTATGGTGGCAGCACAAAAGAGTTCCAACCGAGGCGACGCACAGTTGTATTTGTTCATACAATGTTTGGCAAAAAATATAAGGAGTGCTCGTAGAATGTTGAGATTTGGCACAGAGCCTTTGGTTGACTTAATTATGAAAAATATAAAGTTTCATCAAAATTGGCCACGCCCTATACCCACCGCTCATAGAACCGAAAATTTATTTTTGGTCCAAAGTTTTTGAAATTTGGCACAGAGCTTTTGGTTAGCTCAATTAACGCCCCCACTTACTGCCCATATAACCCATACTATATTTTTTCCCACAACTTTTTGTTTCTTTACCAAAACTAATTATTTTATAAATAAATTTCAATACATGCATTTAAATATAGACTTTTATTCATCATCTATCATTTCTTTTACTACATCATCTAGTTCCAAAATATGTTTACGTGGTTGACGTCTTATACTACTTATATAGGGATCAGATGATGCAAGCAAACGATGCAAAACATCAGTATTTGTTGCAGTTCTACTACATTTTCTGGAAAACATTAATCTATAATTTCTGTAATCCTT
This sequence comes from Bellardia pandia, assembly GCA_916048285.2. Taxonomy (NCBI): domain Eukaryota; kingdom Metazoa; phylum Arthropoda; class Insecta; order Diptera; family Calliphoridae; genus Bellardia; species Bellardia pandia. The sequence continues at coordinate 89,059,875 of OU696529.1, forward strand.
ATTACGTGCTTCTTCCGCTTCCTCGGAGAGCATGCCTATAGGGAGCACTGCTGCTTCAATTATGTAATATCCATGTATCAATACTTTATGGACAGTAGCTGGCATGAAGTACCAATTGTATTTACGAACGAATAGCTCAGCAGTATCCCACGAAAATTTCTTAAACTTCCCCGTATCAATTTTGTGCCCACATGTAATTATTTGGAGAATAATTCAGAAGCGATCTATTAGTTCTTCACTAATACCTGTTATATCTGCTACGAGAGCAGGATTAGAAAAGAAACGCCTTGAAGTATTTCCGTCATTCGACGACCCAGATCCTTGTTGTACAGTATCCACTAGCAAGTTCATGCGTTCTTTAAATGCTTGTTGAATGCGCTGTTTGTTTTCTTGTTTTAATATCTTATTTTTTGAATCAATTGCAGACCACTTTTGAAAAGGCATATTATAAGATATGTATATGGAGTATGCACTTGTAATGTACAAAACACGGTCTCTGTCAGGGCCATATGAATAACCCTTTCAGCGACGTATCCGAAAGAAAATTTATGTATGTGATCCTGTTGTGAAAATAAAATCTATCAAGTTGTTTTAGATATGAGTATAGACGTTTTTGGGAGCCTTAGTACTGCTAGCTTTCAGTCTGTTGGGGTGGGTTCGTGTCTTACATATATAATAATATTCACATATTAATTTGTACCAAATGTCATAATATTTAATAGACTCCCTTGCCACGGTTTTAAATTAATAAAAGAAATCAAACAAACAGAACAACTAAAATAAAAACTGAAAACTAAATAAAGAAACTGAAAAATAAACTGAAAAAAAAGAAACTGAAAACCAATGAACTCATGCGAAACCGAATTTATGGACACCCTAGATGTTTACGGGGCCATTGCCTCGTAACCCTCCCTTCCTATGATTTAGCCTAGGCGAGGTATGCTAAATCCCAATAAAAATCTATCTATCCCGTAGCCATATCACATTCGTAAGTAATCAAATGTTTTGTTTTAAAGATCCATTCTAAATATAATTATTTATTCACATTCCAAAAAAAAATTTAAATCAAAAGATATATTAACTAGAAAAAACAATTAATTATTAACAAAAGTATAAATAAAATCCTAACAAATTTAACTAATTTTCTTAAAGTTATTTCTAAATAGACTAACATAATAATGATATGTAGAAATAAGTCCCTTTTTCTTTCTACAGTATAAAATTCAATCCAAAACAAATATAAAAAAAATGGTAAAAGAGATAGAAACAAAAACCAGAGCACAACATTTTAATTTTTAATCAAACATGTTTGATAACTCAAGCTTTTGGTTGTTGCTTCTGTTCTTAGAAATTTTGCAAATATGTATGAATATAATAAGAATTAAGAGAAAAGTTTAACTGATTATTATTAACTGATAATACTGAACATTATTTATGCATATATACTTATATTAAGGAATTTTTATAAAATTAATATTAGGGTAATACTAAATTAGTGTTTCGTTTTTATACATACCATACTTATTTACTTATATGTATTATGAAATAAAGAAACTTACAATTATATAAAGAAATTCTTAATTAGGGTTAAAAAATTGTGCAATATTTAGACTGTGATAAAAAATGTAATTCTCAACTGTGATATTATTTTTAGGATTCGGACAAAAGTGTAATTTTTTTAACTTTAATTTAAATTAAGATATTATTTGAACATTCGGACAAAATTTTAGAGTCTAAGTTTTATAATTTCTTTAAATTTTAATTTGTCTTATTCTACATGTGAGTTTTTATTTTTTTCTACATTTTATCATCTTCATCACTTTTACATATTTGGATTTAGCTTCAGAATTTAGCTTTCATTTAGGTGACGTTACAAAAGCTAACGGTACCCCGTGTCTCAATGGATAACTTCTCTATGATACCAAATGCAGTGATGTTAAAAAAATATATATAGCACTGACAAAAGTGTTTTGAAATAGAAAATAGGAAATCTATTTAAAGAATCTAAATTAGAATTTATATAAAAAAATTTTGTAACCATTATGATTTACCTTGAACGGATTTTGTACGAGTATTTCTAAGTTTATTATACGGAGTTGGTAGAAACTTAGAATATTATTCCTTTGGACTATTTTTAACATTAATCCTTGATAAATGTATATTCAAAGATAAATGGTCCAAAATTTCCTACGACCACTTTGTATGCCAAAAGGTAGAAAGGTGTATTGAATAAATTGAACAAATTACAAAAAAACTTATGAAGAAGGTTTACCGTTGAACAATTATAACGGTATCAATTTTTTTATGTTTCACTTTTGCAAAATATACTTGTCCGACCAAAATGTATATTGACTTGTTTATGCGTTGGAGTTGAAAAAGAAAAAGAAATATTTAACACGCTACTAATACTTAATAAGCCTCTCATTAGAGCTTGGAATGTAGTATGCATGTATATACAAACGTAGATACATATGGGCATAACTGAGAAAAAGTAATGACAAATATCTGCAACAAGTCAGGATACCAACCGCTTTATTAAGTACTGTATAAAATACAAATGTTTTCACACTCACTTTTGTTCAGATCGTTATCTTTTAATTATTTGCATCTCGTATATTTAAACATTTTATAGATTTTAATATTTGTTATATATTTTAATAGTTAATAGTTTTATTTATTTGTGATTCTGTAGGTATTTATAAATATAGTTATATAATTCTAAATTTAGGGTTAAGTTTATAAAAATTTTAGGCATAAGAATATCATAATAGAATACGTACAATAAATGACTAATAGAAAATTAAAAAAATAAAAGTTTAATAATATTTGAAAGTATATGTAACAGAAATGTTCACTACACACTCCATAAATTTTATTCGAGCGTGTAATGATGTAATACCTAATTTAAAAGCTCCACTATCAATGGTTTTTGTTGATATTATATCCAAATGGTTCATTTCAAAGGGCTTCGCTTTACAAATATAGCATACGGCTGCTGAAGTGGTATTTGCAACTGTCTGAGCCGTTTTGCCATCTAGCAAAACTATAACAGCCGCATACTATAAAAGTCGTATTTCCTAAAGCGGTAATTTCGGACTTTATTTTCTTTACAACTGTTAAGACTTTTTCTTTAGTCTCCTTAGCGAATTTGAAAGAATTCAGAGGTTGCTCGTAAACTTAAAGGCACCATCGATACTTATAGCAGGTTCTTGTCAGTAACATCAGGTGCTAAACTTTGATTGTACTCTGAATGTCCAGAAGAGCCATCGCAACCCCACTTCGACATAAGAGTGCAATTCAAATTTATCATATTATTAATATTTTCGTGTGAAAAACTTTCAAATAAACGCTTAGTGGTGTGATCCATTAAACTTTGCAAATTTACTGAGGCTTCTTTTTCTGATATTTTAACTTCACTGGGATAACATTTTTTCTTCTCATCTAGTACCTTAGCATACGGAGGTAAAATATTGTATCCCTCTTTATGCAAAACTTATTTTATAGTTTCGTACTGATACTTTGTTAACTCTGAATCCAGTAACAACGCCAGCGCAGTTGAGGGAGGAATATATGATTGCGATTTTAAATTTGAGCCTGCTAATGCACTTGCCATTTCTAAATGTTGTTTGCTATACTGGGACGCTAAATCAGCAGCTTTGTACCTTTTACTACGATCAGCGCAATCGCCGAATTCCTTAGCTGTCCTTCCCATTTTTGTTGAACAACTAGGTTGCTCATCAGCAAGTGATATTCCAAATATATCTAAAAACTTTCAATTATATTCAAAGTACACATTAATTATTTTGTTTTGAAACCTACTTCTTAGCCAAGCATAATTTTTCTTAAAAACATATCATTTGTTTCTGTGACATTCGGCCCAACGTTTTAAAAAGTGACTAAGAAATCGCTTCTGAACTGTTTTTTTCACAATTTGAATTTCATTAATAGTAAGCACCATGTTTTTAGTTTTTATGAAATCAGTTAATAAATCCACATTACTATTGCAATTTATAAGTTCCTTGCACAATTCACTATATGAAACACAAATGAATTCATTTTAAAAGTTAGTTACGTTTAATAATTTTCTTAGACTTTTTTTTGCAAATATTATTATTTTAAATAACGGTTTAATTAATCATATGGTTTTGTTTTTCTTTTTTGTTATGCACTTTTTCAAAATTGCTGTCAATGAATTATTAAAAAGTAAAAGCAAAAGCCTAAAAGTATACAAATACTTTTATTGTAAATATGCATTGCAATTTATTGTAAATATTCATAAAAAAATACGTGAATTTTATCACAAAATTTATAAGTTTGTTCAGTGATCGCAAAAAGTCGCAGAATTTTTTTACATAAAATGAAAGAAAATATTCCAAACTTTCATTTACAAGTAGTACTAACACGGAGGTAGACCGAGCTAACTTATTTCTTTTCTAATGAAAACTGAAAATGCTAAATTTTTTGGAGTCATTTTGATTTGCTCAGATCTCTTAAACTATATATGTAATTTAAATATTTTTTCTTTCCTATTAAATTTTAAATACTATATTTTAATAAAAATGCTCTAAAACTATTGGTAGTTGAACCATATTTATTGTATAAACAACTGAAATGTAGTAAAATTTTCATCAGTTTTCTTTGTATAATATTTAGATAACTTCACCACACTTTTTTTATACAAAATTTTATTTTTTTTCGAAAACAAATCATTGTTTTCTACTAATGAAACATTTCTCTACAGAATTGCATCATTAGATTTCTAAAAAATAACTGTAAAAAAATAGACTTTTTGCCAAAAAAAAAATACCACTGTGCGACGCATATAATATAAAAAACTGTTATTGAACAGATTCAATGCTGCTAATACGAATACTGTAGCAAGGATCCCAAATGATACAATCATATTCTAGAATGGGGCGAACCAAGGCAGTGTATAGCTGTTTGGTAATATATGGGTCAGAAAACTTTTTAGACCAGCGTGTTATGAATCCAAACACACCGAAAGCTTTATTAACTGTTAGCGCAATATGATCACAGAAGTTTAGCCTGTGATCTAGCAAAATTACAAGATCAACAATAGTGCTAACTTCTTCCAGAGTTGTACTATTTATATATAGTTCGAATTAATTTTTTTACTCCTGTAAAACGACATGTGTTTGCATTTTTTAATATTAAGATCCATTAAATGGATTCTGCACCATTGAGAAAAGATCCAAGTGAATAGGGAAGATGATTTTCGAAAATTGTCCAACCAGTTGGAGAGGGAGACTAGGGATTTCTATACCTACCAGCTCACAAGCGCAAAAGGACTTCAAGTCGTTCTAAAGGGTATATACCCATGTGTTGATCCTGCGGAGATAAAGACCGGTTTAATGGACAAAGGGTTCAAAATGAAGAGCGTAGTGAATATAAGAAACCGTGAAAAGATCCCTCAGCCCATGTTCAAAATAGAATTGGAACCTGGAGATGTTGTCGTATAGAAAAACGAGTCCCATCCAATCTGCAATCTCATTTATCTTCTGCATCGTAGAATTATCATGGAGGAACCGCATAAGCGTAATGGACCCGTCCAGTGCCTTAATTGTCAAGAATTTGGCCACACCAAAGCCAAGGGCGTCTTCAGCAATCTTCATTGTCCACTATCACTCTGTAAATATCATCTATTTAACTCACCGTTTTTGAGAAATAGAGTACAAGAATTATGATATTTCTTTTTAACGTGTTGTGAGTTAGAACGAAATTTACGTACGTTTACAATGTGTGTGTATTCTTTATTATTGTTTATGAAATTTGTATTATTACAAATTTGTTTTTGCTTTTCTTGCTGCGTCTACCTTTTTTGTAGATCAATAACAGCAATTGTATGTATGTTTTTGTTGTCATTTCTCCTTTATTTTCTCCTTTTTTGGTTGATTGAGTTATTTTTTGTAACTACGAAAACCGGAGATGGGATGATGACTACATACTTTGATACACCGCGCCATGGTGTTTATTATGTTATTAATTAGAGATGGAAAATGAACTAATATTTCTTAATTTTTAAGAGAAAAGTTTTTATTCAGGCTACTAGTTCAAATAATTAAGAATACTATTGTAAAGTACTTAGGAAGTTCTGGCTCATCCGTCTGGAGGAGAGCAAACCTATTTTGATCATTACTCACGGTCTTAGGAGCTTTTGCATTTGATGACACTTGAGCAGACTTCGGGCTCCTCTGTCGCTTGAGAACGGTGATGTACTTATCCATACCTACTTGTTTTTTTGGTTTCACTGCACTATTTGATGAAGATGATGTTTTCTCATCTGTTGAAATCACTATATTAGGCGGACAGGAACGACGCCGTTCTACGGCTCTTGTAGTGAGAAAATTCTCCAGAGATTTTTTTAAGGATTCTTCCTCAGAGACCCATCTAGTTTTTCTAGTCGATCTAAGCTCTTTCTCAGAATTACATCTGAGAGGAACACTCATACAGTTTTTATGTGATGTTTAATGTTTATTTTTTTATATTTTTACCTATTACGATTTTTTTTTTTACTTCTTGTTAAATTTCAACTTTTTACACTTTTTCACCTATTACGATTTTTTCACCGAAAATTCAGCCGCACTAAAAAAACACGTCCGAACAGTTCGATGAGACGAGACTCAAAACATTGCTCGTTTTTTTGCAAGCAATTCACTTTGGCTTACAAGTAAGTTTTCGAGTAACAAGTGTAATAAACTATCTTATTATCTTTTTGTTATTTTTAATATGCATTTGAAGTAGCATTGCCATGCACCTCCTCATGTGAAAGTATAGCGAAGGGGAGAAAAACAAAAGCTTTTGAGGAATGTAGTGATCGCGCGAAACGGTATAAAACTGCAGCCTTGGTGTCACAGTACCCACAACAACAACTTTCACTGGCAAGTGAAATTATTGAAAAAGAAAAAACCCCGCTGCCCTATATTGATTCTTCAATTGTATTAGCATTATTAATGGATGCTGATTTAACAAAGATGCAATACAATACCATAAGAAACGTTTTGCAATCTGAAGGGTATAATATTCTTCCACCTTATAACAAGCTATCGACTGAAAAAGAAAAATGTTATCCAGAAAACATTAATGTAACGGAAACAAGCGCTTCAGTTAATCTGCAAAGTTTGCTGGACTTCTTCAACTCGATATTGTCGACCAATTTCATTTGAATTTGCAAGGGAAACAAAAGAGAAAGTAATGGAAGTTAACGAAAATATGAAGTCAGATATTGCTGCATTGAATAGTACAAAAGTTGTTGTAATGGGCAAAGAAATTAATGTATTACACAAGCTCCGTTTTACAATGCTAGATGGTAAAACCGCTCAGATAGTGACACATACTACTGCAGCAGCAGTATGTTACATTTGTGGAGCGAAACCTACTAAAATGAACAACTTAGAGTTAGTTTCAATGAAAACAATTAAACCTGAGGCATGTGAATTGGGAATTTCATCCTTACATGCTAGAGTAAAATTTATGGAATGCATTCTCCATATAGCATATAATTTACCATTTCAGAAATGGGCTGCAACCTTCCAAAACAAAGAAATTAAAAGACAAAATAAATTAAAAATACAGGCGGCCTTTAAAGATAAAATGCGGTTGCGTGTTGATTTTGTTCAACAAGGTACAGGAACTTCTAACGACGGGAACACGTCAAAGCTTTTTTTCAAACCCACAAATTGTTGCGGATATTACTGGCGTCAGTGAAGAACTTATTGATCGATTCAGGATAATTCTACAAATAATTACATGTGGCGAAAAAATTGATAGTGACAAATTTAAATTATATGCGTCGGACACTGCGAAACTGTTCGTACAAAAATATAGTTGGTTTTATATGCCTGTTACTGTGCACAAAGTACTAATGCATGGTAAGGATATAATTGATGCTGCCGTATTACCAATAGGAATGCTTTCAGAGGAAGCCGAGGAAGCCAGAAACAAAGATTACAGGAAGTATCGATTGATGTTTTCGATAAAGTGTGATCGAATTTCCACAAATACTGATGTATTCAACAGACTTCTTATAACTTCGGATCCTTACATAAGTAGCATAAGGCGTCATTCGAACAAAATTTCCTTCGAACTAGATCCCATTGTTAAAGATATGGTGCTTGAATTATATTACAAATAAAAACTAACACAATTTTTCGCTTGCTACATATTCAATTAAAACATTGTATATTATATTGGATTTTTATCAAGCTGAAAGGTATAAATAACCTCATTTGGCGTCTCAATATTGGCAACACCATTTTTTTTTTCATTAAAAAGCATTAAAAAAGGTTCATAACTGTATTCTATGTCAATTTGTTTCAATGACTTAGGTTTTACACACTTTAACTTGGCATATACTTGACTAGAAAAGCGGCATGCATTTGTGCGATATTTTCGGTGTATTTGAAGGCTAATATCTTTCTTGGAGACAACAGATGTTTAACGTTTGAATAAAAATTAATATTTTTATACCCTTCACCATCGTGAGAAGGGTATATATTAGTTTGTCATTCCGTGTGTAATTTGCACAAAAAAATTTTCCGACTCTATAAAGTATATATATTCTGGATCCTTATAGATAGCGAAGTCGATTAAGCCATGGCCGTCTGTTGAAATCAGTTTTTTGAAGTCCCCAGATATACTCGGGATCCAAACCTTCAATAATTCTGTCAGAAGTGCTTTCGAGAAGTTTGCTATTTAAAATCAGCAAAATCGGTTTAGGTCAACCAGAGTTATGAACCAATATGTGAGACCACCTCCATAAAAATTTAATATTTTTCGTCCATTTTATTGCAATATTTTCAAATATATTGCAGATAATACCATGAAATTTTGTATACGCTGTTTTTATGATAAAAGAGAAAAGTGTGCGGAAAATAGTAAGAATCAGTCCATGATTTCTTATAGCCCCATACAAATATATATATTCCCGAAATATGGCTTAATGATAAATAAATGCCTATAAAATTGGAATATCAAGACAAACTTCAGCAAAAATAAGTTTTATATAAAAAGAAATCGCAAAACGAAATTTTTTTTAGTTCGGTCCATGTTTGACCATAGACCCCATATAAAGTCCACTTCCGAAATTCACTTAAATACGCATAAAACAGATATAAATAATGTTAAACGGCTAAAATTTGACATAAATACTCTTTATAGGCAAATAAATTGTTGTACTAAATTTTATGGTAGTCGGCCCAGAAGTGGTCATAGCCGCCATACAAAAATCTTCCCGAAATATTGCTCAATTATACATAAATGCCTATAAAATTGGAATATCAAGACAAAATTCAGCAAAACTAAGTTTTGTGCAAAAAGAAATCGCAAAACGAAATTTTTTTTAGTGCGGTCCATATTTGACCATAGACCACATATAAAGTCCACTTCCGAAATTCACTTAAATACGCATAAAACAGATATAAATAATGTTAAACGGCTAAAATTTGACATAAATAATCTTTATAGGCAAATAAATTGTTGTACTAAATTTTATGGTGGTCGGCCCAGAACTGGTCATAGCTCCCATACAAGGACCACATCTGAAAAAGACATTTTTCCCTATATATATTGTATAAATATCGTTACCGACTCAAAACTTTGCACAGATCATTTACATATATACAAAAATCATTCCACACAATTTTGTTAATTTCGGTCTATTTTTAACCGTATGCCCCATATAAAGCCCTCTTCTGAAAATCACTTTAATACTCATAAATCTCTTATAAATAAGGGTACCAATCCAAAATTTTACACGGATCATTTACATACATGCCTAAATCTAACTGCTGGATTTTGAGAATATCGGTCCATATTTGATTATATCCCCCACATAAGGTCCACTCTCGAAATCCACGTTAATACTAATATATATCGTATATATAGCGTTATTATGTTGAAATTCGACGTGAAGTATCCTCATATGCATGAAAATAACTGTTCCAAAATTTAAGAAGATCGGCCCATAATTTGTCATAGCTGCCATATAAGAACCATTTCCAAAAAACAAATAAATTCGGGTCAAAAAATATGATATATATCGTTGGAAAGGTATTTTTAATACCTTTTATTTAGTGTATTACAAATTATCAAGCACCCAGTAGTTCCCGAGATATAGGCCTATATATTTTTAAGTTTACGGGCCCGCCCCCTCGAAAATAGGCGTGACCGCCAAATAATTTTTTTTCTGGTATCTCCTCTAAAAGCCCTATTTAATTTTTTTTTTTTTTTGAGCAAAATCACTAAAACCGAATTGTACCCCTTTTTTATACTCTGTTTGTTAAATTACACTGAAGATTATTATGAACATCAGACAGACTCTATAAATTATGGTAAGAATTGGTAATTAAATCAATTAAAAATGGTAAAAATTAGACAACATTTCAAAATATTTAACATAAATTATGTTGGTCGTGAAATTGTCTTTCAAACAATATATCAAATACTAATAAAATTTGCACTAAGACTGAATAGAAAACACAGAATTAGGATATTCTAGTCTAGTGTAGTTTCTGTATTTCTTATTACGTTTAGGTGGAGGGTATTTAAGATTCGGCACAGCGGAATTACTTGTTTTATTTTGTTTTTGTTGTTTTCACATTCCATATACTCAGTACCCAGCAGAGATCGGCAATGAATCGTTTTTTTACGATTCACAACTATTCATAACATTTTAAGTATAAGTGGTTTACAGTTCAAAATCCACAATTGACCTAGAAATTGAGAGATTCGTTCAATTAATACTAGATGCAAGAAAACATCCTTACCTGTAGATATCGTTAATCTAATAACCACACGTAGGACTTTTAAAAGTAAAAGCCAACGAACATCAATTATAACTGATATAAAAGTTTACGAACAATGTGTGAAGCTCCTGACTACAATAATCAACAAAGAAATAAATATTTACAGAAATCAAAAATGGAATAATATGCTATCAAAATTAAGGCCTGGTGATAAATCTTTTTGGAAAATAAGCCGATGCTTAAGAGGTAAACAAAATAGAAAACTCCCTCATTTTACTCAAGGAAACTCCAAAATTAATACAGATATTGGTAAAGCACAAATGCTGTCCGAAATTTTCTCCGCCTCTAACAATCTTACATCTACCTATAAACACTCAATTGATAAAATTGTTAACCACAAAGTCAATAGGTTCAAGTTAGCAGTATATACTGAAGAAAACACTTCAAAAAAGCTAAAGTTATTACGATTCCCAAACCGAACAAACCTAAAAATAATCCAAATAGTTATAGACCTATAAGTTTATTAAGTAACTTAGGAAAATTGTATGAAAAAGTTATTCAAAATCGTATTCGGGGTTGCATTGAAAATACATCAATAATTGCTAAAGAGCAATTTGGTTTAAAAAAACAACACAGTGCAATACATGAAATTAATCGCATTACAAACGTGATAAATGCTAACAAACAAAGTAAAAAATCTACAGGTATGATTATTTTGGACATAGAAAAGGCATTTGATACCGTGTGGCACAATGGACTTATATATAAACTCCTCCAGGCTAATATACCAAAATATTTATGCAAACTTATTGCGGATTTTATATCGGATAGAACATTTGTAGTAGCTGTTAATAATACATTATCCTCCCCTAAGTCTATTACAGCAGGTTTACCACAAGGCTCAATATTATCTCCTTTACTGTACCCAATTTATACTTCCGATTTTTCGCCACCCTCATACTTAGGGTTGCCATACGTCCTCTTTTCCCCGGACACCGTCCTCTTTTTTAGGGCGTCCGGGGTAGTACTACTTCTTTTTTTGCAAGTGTCCTGGGTTTGTCCTACTTTTAAAACTTTAATTTATAATTTCGTTTTATTGCATCGAAAGTATTGTTGGCATTGATGTATACATTTTTTTAAATACACACGATGTCATGACATGCTTTTCTGTGTAAACAAATTGTGTTTGATGCTTTTTGACCGCCATATGCGCCTTCACAATTTTAAACGGCTTTGGCTTTTGGCCTTTGTCTACGTGTCTTATGCCCGTAATTTTAACAAATAGATAACTACTAGAGTTTATATCAATTACTTTTCCTTACCTAACCGGTAAAAAGAATTTGGTAATTTTAACGTTTTTTTTACCTACGTGTAACTACCGACTGCATTCGGTGCAAAATGTGGTAACATTGGTGTTTGACGTTTAGAGTTACATCAATTAATTACCAAATTTAATTGTTTGCAACGACTTTTTTAATTTTGTCCAGAAAAGGTGCCAAAAGAAGTGCTAGTTTATTGGAGGGGGAAAAACAGCTGATGCACTTTTCTTTGAAAGACGAAATCTTCTTATAACTTCCAAATTATTCAAAATTCCATGAATGTGTGTGTTAACCTTTGGGAATTTTGTTTTATGATATTTCTCAAAGTTCTTAGTTTTAGAAGTTCTGAATTCAGTGGACACCAGAAAGAAACAAATTAAACACAGCAACTATTTCTGATATTATTAAAGTCAAATATAATTTTGATATGAATTGTCAAGTGTTTTATGAATATTTAAAAAAATGCCATAATAATATATTGGTTCAAATTGAAAGCGCTGAAAAATATACATGAAACTTGACAACTTCTACTAAAAATGTATATATAATACATGTGAAGTTTTAAAATGAATTTGTTAATTGTTATGTTTTTATGTTGTAGTAGTTATGAGATCAGACTGATAAAATATCATTTTTTTAATATTTTGTTTAAGTTTTGTTTTGTTGTTATATGTAAATAAAATTTTTAATTTGTTTTGTGTATTTTAAGGCGTTGTTTTTTTTAATATTTTGCTACAGAGTATTGTCCTCTTTTTAAGGGTAAATGTCCGGCTTTTTTATGGTCGACATCCTCTTTTTCTCAAAATGAATATGGTAACCCTACTCATACTTGAATGTTGCATACTATGCAGATGATACCGCTCTCATAACGTCTAGCAAACTCACTAAGGCACTACTAAATAAAATGGAAAAAGGATTTGATGCTTGCAGAAAATATCTTAACAAATGGAAAATAAAAATAAACCCTAACACAACTCAGGCAATTATATTACCATACAACAAATCTCCCAAACGATTACCAAATCGACAGTTGAAAATTCAAAATGAGAGACTAACAATCCAAAATGATGTTAAATACCTTGGTATGTGTCTTGACAAGAAACTTAATTTTGGAAAACATATCTCAAAAATATGCAAAAAATCTCTCAAAACGATTAGAGCTTTGTTGCCAATTCTAAGTAAGCGCTCAACTCTTAACGCTAAAAACAAAAATTTAATATTTAAAAGTGTTATTAGACCATCTTTAACATACGCAAGTCCCATTTGGTATAAAGCAGCAAAAACACATCTGAAAAAACTTCAGATAATTCAAAACAAATGTCTCAAGATCATAAACAACAAAAACTGGAGATACTCTACGCAACTTCTTCACTTCGAAACGGGTTATGAACTCATCGTTGATTTCATAAAGAGAATAAACAGTAGATATAATGAAACCATAGCAAATTCTCCTTATCAACTGATAAGGGAATGTAGAGAATAGGCTTAAGAGCAACCAAAAATATATATCACCAAGTCGAAAATTAAATAATTATCTTCTGATAATTATATTACATACATATACATTTTCTAGCTATATTTGAAACATATTTTTATCATATAAAAGTTTTCCTATTTTTCCTTTAAATAAAATTATAAAGTAGACAGTAATTATCAACATCAGTCAATAAAATATAATTCGTTGTAGTATTTAGATAAAATCTCGAAAATTGTAAATAGTATAGGGTGTTTTTTTTTTTTTGAGAGGTATAGAACTTCGAATTGAAATAAAACACAAGAAAATCGTTTTAATGACCATCAATTTGGCTTTACTGGAGGGATAATTTTATGCCATTAATGTTTAAATATGATTTCAGGCATGTGGCCGCCACGGCTGGCTCGAATAAAGCCAATTCTACAGGTCCAATTTTCAACCACTTTTTCGAGCATATGGGGCCGTATGTCGGCAATAACGCCACGAATGTTGGCTTCCAATTCCCCTAACGTTTCTGGTTTGTTGGCGTAGACGACCGACTTCACATATCCCCAAAGAAAATAATCCAATGGTGTCGAATCACACGATCTTGGTGGCCAATTGACAGTTCCATTCCGCGAAATTATGCGCTCATCGAATGTTTCCTTCAATAAATCGATTGTGGCGTGCGCTGTGTGGCATGTAGCGCCGTCTTGTTGGAACCACAACTCATCCACATTCATGCCATCCAATTCGGGAACAAAATAGTCGGTTATCATGGCTCTATACCGGTCTCCATTAATTCGGGTCCTCTTCAACACTTTGCTCTACAGCGGCAATTGTTTCTTCGGTGCGCACTGTTCGACGTCTCTGCGGATGCGTATTATCACATAGAGTAAACGTAGTGCGAAAACGATCCATGGTTAACCGAATTAATTGCTCTGATGGACGATTATGTCGACCATAAAATGGACGGAGCTTGCGGTAAACTTCGCGAACTGAACCGTTATTTTCGAAATAAATTTGCACGATTTGCAAGCGTTGTTCTTTTGTCAACCTGTTCATGATGAAATGGCAAACCAAACTGAACATAAATGACATTAGAGTTGCCAGATTTGACCACAAAATGCCAGTTTTATCTCTTTTCGAAAAACAAACCTGTAAAAAAACACCCTTTATATATAAAGAACCTGTAAATAAAGATGATTTTAAAAATGAATGAATGAAAAATGTTAAATATTTTTAAATGTTGTCTAATTTTTACCATTTTCAATTGATTTAATTACCAATTCCTACCATAACTTACAGAGTCTGTCTGATGTTCATAATAATCTTGAGTGTAATTTAACAAACAGAGTATAAACAAGTAAGAGTGCTCTATTCGGCTGTGCCGAATCTTAAATACCCTTCACCTAAGCGTAAGAAGAAATACAGAAACTACACTAGACTAGAATATCCTAATTCTGTGTTTTCTATTCAGTCTTAGTGCAAATTTTATTAGTATTTTTTTTTTTTTTGCTTTTAATTATTTATTGAATCTTCATATTTGAAATGACAATAAGTATTCAAATCTTAATACTAAAAAGAAAATAATAAGCCCAGCCAGTGCTAGACAAAAATTTTTATGTTACTAAAAAAATTTCACTTCAACTGATCCAGTCATCTATTTTGCGCTTGAGTTAAAGCAAGGGTATCCCTCCTTCTAAACCGATTGTGGACACTAAAGTTAAGGATGTCTCGTGCAAGTGGGTTTGGATGGTGTTCAAGTTTGCTGACATACTTTGACGCATATTTTGTAAATTCGACTTTTAATAATGGCACGCCTAGATCTTTGTGGATTCGAGAATTTTTAACATACCATGGAGCTGCAGTAATTATACGTAGAATTTTATTTTGAGCCCTTTGAATTTTTTCAATGTTTGATGCTGAGGCAGTACCCCATAATTGAATTCCATAACACCAAATTGGCTTTAGAATTGCATTGTACAACAAAAGTTTGCAATCCAACTTCAATGTAGAATTTCTGCCGATTAGCCAATTAAGTTGCACTGTTTTTAATCTCATATGAGTAAGTTTTGCATCGATATGAGACTTCCAAGTTAAACGGCGGTCGAGGTGAATGCCGAGGTATTTGACTTCATTATGTTGAGGAATAATTTTATTATTTATTCTGATGGACGAGCAGGTATCTTTTCGCAATGTGAAAGTGATATGAATACATTTTTGTTCATTTACCCTGATTTTCCAAAGCTCTAGCCAATTCTCTAGCTTATAAACATAATTCTGCAAATTCTGTGATGCAACTTGGTGGTCCTTATGGACGCTGACAAAGGCTGTATCGTCTGCAAAAGTTGACGTGTGGATTTTGGGGTCTGGCGGCATGTCGGAGGCATAAATCAAATATAAAGTAGGGCCCAGTATGTTACCCTGTGGCACACCTGATTCAATTGGCTGAGCAGTACTTAAAAAATTGCCTTCTTTGATTTTAAATTTGCGACCGTATAAATAACTTTCCATGAGTTTATGGGTGTTAGCAGGCAGAGTTAATTTAATTCTGTGCATTAAACCGTCATGCCAAACTTTGTCGAACGCTTGCGACACATCAATGAAAAGGGCGGAGCAGTATTTCTTGTTTTCAAACGACCCGCTTATCACATTTACCAATCTGTGTGTTTTTTGGATGGTGCTGTGTTTAGCTCTGAACCCGAATTGGTGATTTGGGATACATTGAGTGTCGTTCAGAATTGGAATCAACTTAGCCATTAACAATTTTTCAAACAGTTTAGAAATTGTCGGCAGTAGACTAATTGGCCTATATGACTCCACTTTGGTGTGGTCCTTTCCTGACTTAGAAATCATAGTGATCATAGACACCTTCCAATCTGCAGGATAGTATTCTAGGCGTAAAATAGCATTGAAAATAAATAGGATAATTTTTCTAGCTACACGAGGTAACTCCACAAGCATTTTGTTGCTGATTTTATCCATACCTGGAGCTTTTTTAAGATTCAGATTACCAATAGCGCTTTGAACATCATTAAAGCTAAGTCTTAGAGGTACAGGAGGTCTAATAACGAGTGGAGGCAAATCAGATGCATTATTTGAGTTGTTTATAGTAAACACATTTCGCAAATGGTTAACAAATAATGTTCCTTTCTCGGAATCATTTCTAGCCCAGTCACCAGTCGGATTTCGCAAAGGAGGTTTTCCTCTCACTGGTCTTTTTAAACCTCTTGCCGCCCTCCATAACGAGTAGTCAGATTGTGGGGTAATATCAAGACCCTCCAAGAAGATCTAAGTTTTTTTTTTTTTTTTTTTTTTTTTTTTTTTTTTTTTTTTGCATTTAATTATTTATTGAATCTTCAAAATGAAATGACAATAAGTATTCAAATCTTAATACTAAAAAGAAAATAATAAGCCCAGCCAGTGCTAGACAAAAATTTTTATGATACTAAAAAAATGTCACATCAACTGATCCAGTCATATGTTTTGCGCTTGAGTTAAAGCAAGGGTATCCCTCCTTCTCAACCGATTGTGGCCACTAAAGTTAAGGATGTCTCGTGCAAGGGGGTTTGGATGGTGTTCAAGTTTGCTGACATACTTTGACGCATATTTTGTAAATTCGACTTTTACTAATGGCACGCCTAGATCTTTGTGGATTCGAGAATTTTTAACATACCATGGAGCTGCAGTAATTATACGTAGAATTTTATTTTGACCCCTTTGAATTTTTTCAATGTTTGATGCTGAGGCAGTACCCCATAATTGAATTCCATAACACCAGATTGGCTTTAGTATTGCATTGTACAACAAAAGTTTGCAATCCAATTTCAATGTAGAGTTTCTGCCGATTAGCCAATTAAGTTGCACTGCTTTTAATCTCATTTGTGTAAGTTTCGCTTCAATATGAGACTTCCAAGTTAAACGGCGGTCGAGGTGAATGCCGAGGTATTTGACTTCATTGTGTTGCGGGATAATTTGATTATTTATTCTGATGAACGAGCAGGTATCTTTTCGCAATGTGAAAGTTATATGAATACATTTCTGTTCGTTAACCCTGATTTTCCAAAGCTCTAGCCAATTCTCTAGTTTATAAACATAATTCTGCAAATTCTGTGATGCAACTTGGTGGTCCTGATGGACGCTGATAAAGGCTGTATCGTCTGCAAAAGTTGACGTATGGATTTTAGGGTCTGACGGCATGTCGGAGGCATATATCAAATATAAAGTAGGACCCAGTATGCTACCCTGTGGCACACCTGATTCAATTGGCTGAGCGGTACTTAAAAAATCACCTTCTTTGATTTTAAATTTGCGCCCGTATAAATAACTTTCCATGAGTTTATGGGTGTTAGCAGGCAGAGTTAATTTTATTTTGTGCATTAAACCGTCATGCCAAACTTTGTCGAACGCTTGCGACACATCAATGAAAAGGGCGGAGCAGTATTTTTTCTCTTCAAACGACTGTCTTATCACATTTACCAATCTGTGTGTTTGTTCGATGGTGCTGTGTTTAGCTCTGAAGCCGAATTGATGATTAGGAATACATTCAGTGTCATTCAGAATTGGAGTCAATTTAGTCATTAACAATTTTTCAAACAGTTTTGAAATTGTCGGCAGTAGACTAATTGGCCTATATGACTCCACTTTGGTATGGTCCTTCCCTGGCTTAGGAATCATAGTGATCATAGACACCTTCCAATGTGCAGGATAGTATTCTAGGCGTAAAATAGCGTTGAAGATAAAGAGGATAATTCTTCTTGCTACACGAGGTAACTCCACAAGCATTTTATTGCTGATTTTATCCATACCTGGAGCCTTTCTAAGGTTCAGAGTACCAATAGCGTTTTGGACATCACGAAAGTTTAGTCTTAGAGGTACAGGAGGCCTTATAACAAGTGGTGGCAAATCAGATTCGTTATTATTTGAGTTGTTTATAGTAAACACATTTCTCAAATGGTTAACAAATAATGTCCCTTTCTCGGAATCATTTCTAGCCCAGTCACCAGTCGGATTTCGCAAAGGAGGTTTTCCTCTTACTGGTCTTTTTAAACCTCTTGCCGCCCTCCATAACGAGTAGTCAGATTGTGGGGTACTATCAAGACCCTCCAAGTAAGATCTAAGTGAGGCCGTTCTTTGGATTTCTAAGAAATTTCTTAGTATATCTCTGCATTCTCGTAGCCTAGCTTTCAGTTGAGGAGACCTGTGAATTTGTCACTCTCTTTTAACTCTTCTTTTTTCTGACAGGAGATGATCGAGTTCAGCGAAATAAGTTCTATTTGTCCCACTTCTGCACTCAACGTCGTATGTGGAGGCGTGATGTACAGCTCTTCGTATGTCCTCAGTAAACTTGCCAATCGACTCATCAATATCGTCGGTAGTTCTCAACACAACATTTTCCGTGCAATGAGAACTTAAATACTTTTTGTATTTTATCCAACTTACTCGGGTCTTAGTCATGTTCATAAATGGAGAACCACACAATTGAGGGAAATGCATTGAAATGATAGTGGGAGAGTGATCTGAGGACAAGTCCAGTGAAGGATCCACTTGCATCCATTCTACAGGGATGTTTTTCACTACCCCAAAGTCAATAACATCGGGAATCTTCCGTCGGTCCGTCGGCCAATAGGTGGGATGTCCACTTGAGAGTACATCTAAGCCCATTTTAGCAATGGTGTTGAAGAGTACGCGACCCTTTGGGGTTACCAGACGTGAACCCCAAAATGTGTGTTTGGCGTTAAAGTCACCAGCAACTAAAAATCTAGCTCCAAGGGATTTAAAGAAGTTATGGTATTGGTGTTCTTTTATTGAAAATCGAGGCGGAGAATAAATCGATGATAAAACAAATTTGTATTGACAGAATTCAATGCAAATGTTTGTTGCTTGGAGGTAATCCTCACTTATGTTATTCATTAGATAATGCTTTATTCTGTTCTTTATAAGAATTGCCGAACCTCCACAAGCTCTACCGCGGGGGTCTTTAGTATCGTAGAACTCGTAGCCATTAATTTTGAAGTACCCTGTCGACGTCAAGTGAGTTTCAGCAATCATCATAACATCAATCTGCTTATCCATCAGGAAGTATTCCAGTTCATTTTTATGTTGGCGGAGGCCGTTCGCGTTCCAGAAACAAATTTTTAAATAAATCATTTCTTTAAAATGGCTTGCAAGATAGTGGATTGCATTTTCAGCATTTCCTGCATCATGGATGTCATGGTGGTCGTGAAAGTGTTCATAGTTTGGACAAGTGTCTGCAATGTTGTCTCTAGATTGTTGATATGCGGCTCAGAATATTGGGGTTTAGGTTCCTGCTCCAGACCTGGCATATTACATTTAACGACGTTTGCGTAAGAAACTTGTCTAGAACTTGGCGCGTTTACATGACTAGTGGACCGTAATACTTGAGGGAAATTGTCACTCGATGCTAAATTTGGCTGTTGAGGGCGATTAGGCAATACTGACGTCTTGTTGGTTCTTATGTCTTTCAAATGAGTGTAAATTGGACAACCTCTATAATTTGCGGTATGATTACCTCCGCAGTTACTGCATTTTTTGATTTTTGAGTCAGTTCTCGACTTATCGCATTGAGCAGTTGCATGTAGCTCCCCACACGCAACACAAACTGTCGGCAATTTACAATACGCCTTCGTGTGACCAAATTCTTGACAGTTGAGACACTGGACGGGTCCCTGACGCTTATGTGGTTCTTCCACGGTGATTCTACGATGCAGAAGGTACATCAGATTGTAGATGGGATGGGACTCATTTTTCTTTAAGACAACATCTCCAGGTTCCAATTCTACCCTGAACATGGGCTGAGGGATCTTTTCACGGTTTCTAATATTCACTACGCTCTTGATTTTGAACCCTTTGTCCATTAAACCGGTTTTTATCTCCGCGGGATCAACACATGGGTCTATACCCTTTAGAACGACTTGGAGTCCTTTTGCGCTTTTGAGCTGGTAGGTATAGAAATCCCTAGTCTCCCTTTCCAGCTGGTTGGACAATTTTCGAAAATCATCTTCCCTATTCACTTGAATCTTTGTCTCGCAGATATTTCCATGTTTCATTGAGGTTACGCTAAACATGTTTTCACCTATTACAGCAACAATTCCTTGTACCAATTTACTGGAAGTCGGCTCTCTCAGATAAATTGGTGGGGGCTTAAACGTCTTCTTCGGAAGTTCTGGCTCATCCGTCTGGAGGAGAGCAAACCTATTTTGATCATTACTCACGGTCTTAGGAGCTTTTGCATTTGATGACACTTGAGCAGACTTCGGGCTCCTCTGTCGCTTGAGAACGGTTATGTACTTATCCATACCTACTTGTTTTTTGGGTTTGACTACACTATTTGATGAAGATGATGTTTTTACATCTGTTGAAATCACAATATTGGGCGAACAGGAACGACGCCGTTCCACGGCTCTTGCAGTGAGAAAATTCTCCAAAGATTTTTTTATGGATTCTTCCTCAGAGATGCATCTAGTTTTTCTAGTCGAGCTAAGCTCTTTCTCAGAATTACATCTGAGAGGAACACTCATACAGTTTTTATGTGATGTTTAATGTTTATTTTTTTTTTTTTATATATTTTAACCTATTACGATTTTTTTTCACTTTTTTGTTTAATTTCAACTTTTTACACTTTTTCACCTATTACGATTTTTTCACCGAAAATTCAGCCGCACTAAAAGTAACACGTCCGAACAGTTCGATGAGACGAGACTGAATGAAGATCTAAGTGAGGCCGTTCTTTGGGTTTCTAAGAAATGTCTTAGTATATCTTTGCATACCCGTAGCCTAGCTTTCAGTTCAGGAGACCTGTGAATTTGCCACTCTCTTCTCATTCTTCTTTTTTTCTGATAGGAGATGCTTGTAGGTAATCCTCACATATGTTGTTCATTAAATAATGTTTTATCCTGTTCTTTATAAGAATTTTTTTTTTTTTTTTGTAAAATGTTTACCACAACTATTGAATTATAACTATTCAAACATATTATATTATTGACAACTATTTAAACTTACAAATTAAATTAATTAATTAACAAACACAAACTGCGAAGCTTTTGGCTTATCTGCAGAAAACACCCAGAGTCTTTGGCGGGAATCGAACCCGCAACCCGTTGACTGATATTCCGGCATTATATCACCTGGTCTATCGGGGCACTGCGGAACCTTCACATGCTCTTCCGCGGGGATCTTTAGTATCATACAACACGTATCCATTAATTTTGAAGTACGCTGTCGCCGTCAGGTGAGTTTCAGCAATCATCATGACATCAATCTGCTTATCCATCAGGAACTGTTCCAGTTCGTTTTTATGTTGGCGTAGGCCGTTCGCATTCCAAAAACAAATTTTTAAACAAATCATTTCTTTAAAATGGCTTGTAAGATAGTGGATTGCATTTTCAGCATTTCCTGCATCATGGATGTCATAGTGGTCGTAAAAGTGTTCATAGTTTGGACAAGTGTCTGCAATGTTGTCTCTAGATTGTTGATATGCGGCTCAGAATATTGGGGTTTAGGTTCCTGCTCCAGACCTGGCATATTAGATTTAACCACGTTTGCGTAAGAAACTTGTCTAGAATTAGGAGCGTTTTCGTGAGTAGTTGGTCGTACAATTTAAGGAAAATTCATAATCGACATGAAATTAGGTAGTTGATGATGATCAGGTAATACTGGCGACTTATGCCCTTCAAGTAAGTATAAACTGGACAACCTCTATAATTTGCGTTATGATTTCCTCTACAGTTACTACATTTTTTTATTTTTACGTCAGTTTTGGACTTATTACATTGAGCAGTTGCATGTAGTTCCCCACACGCAACACAAAGAGACGGCAATTTACAATACGCTTTGGTGTGGCCAAATTCTTGACAATTAAGGCACTGGACGGGTCTATTACGCTTATGCGGTTCCTCCACGATAATTCTACGATGCAGAAGATAAATGAGATTGTAGATTGGATGGGACTCGTTTTTCTTTAAGACAACATCTCCAGGTTCCAATTCTATTCTGAACATGGGCTGAGCGATCTTTTCACGGTTTCTAATATTCACTACGCTCTTGATTTTGAACCCTTTGTCCATTAAACCGGTCTTTATCTCCGTAGGATCAACACATGGGTCTATACCCTTTAGAACGACTTGAAGTCCTTTTGCGCTTTTGAGCTGGTAGGTATAGAAATCCCTAGTTTCCCTCTCCAACTGGTTGGACAATTTTCGAAAATCATCTTCCCTATTCACTTGGATCTTTGTCTCGCAGATATTTCCATGTTTAATTAAGGTTACGCTAAACATGTTTTCACCTATTACACCAACAATTCCTTGTATCAGTTTGTTGGAAGTGGGCTCTCTCAGGTAAATTGGTGGGGGCTTAAATGTCTTTTTCGGTATTTCTGGATCATCCGTCTGAAGTAGAGAAAATCTGTTTTGGTCATTTGGTTTACCACTATTGACGGTCTTAGGAACTTTTGAGTTGGAAGACATTTGAGCAGATGTCAGGCTTCTCTGTCGCTTGAGAACGGTTATGTACTTATCCATACCTACTTGTTTTTTGGGTTTGACTGCACTATTTGATGAAGATGATGTTTTTTCATCTGTTGAAATCACTATATTGGGCGAACAGGAACGACGCCGTTCTACGGCTCTTGTAGTGAGAAAATTCTCCAGAGATTTTTTTATGGATTCTTCCTCAGAGACCCATTTAGTTTTTCTAGACGCGCTAAGCTCTTTCTCAGAATTACATCTGAGAGGAAGACTCATACAGTTTTTATGCTATTTTTAATGTTTTTTTTTTTTAATTACCGTAGATTTTTTTACCTATTACGAGTTATTTTTCACTTTTTTGTTTAATTTCAACTTTTTACACTTTTTCACCTATTACGATTTTTTCACCGAAAATTCAGCCGGACTAAAAATAACACGTCCGAACAGTTCGATGAGACGAGACTGAATCATATATATGTATATAGCGTTATTATGTTGAAATTCGACGTGAAGTATCCTCATATGTATGAAAATAACTGTTCCAAAATTTAAGAAGATCGGCCCATAATTTGTCATAGCTGCCATATAAGAACCATTTCCAAAAAACAAATAAATTCGGGTGAAAAAATATTCTTTTCGGATTTAACCCATATTCGGTATTGGAAAGGTATTTTTAATACCTTTTATTTAGTGTATTACAAATTATCAAGCACCTAGTAGTTCCCGAGATATAGGCCTATATATTTTCAACTTTACGGGCCCACCCACTCGAAAATAGGCGTGACCGCCAACAAATTTTTTTTTGCTGGTATCTCCTCTAAAAGCCCTATTTGATTTTGTTTTTTTTTTTTTTTTAGCAAAATCACTAAAACCGAGTTGTACCCCTTTTTTATACTCTGTTTGTTAAGTTATACTCAAGATTATTATGAACATCAGACAAACTCTGTAAATTATGGTAAGAATTGGTAATTAAATCAATTAAAAATGGTGAAAATTAGACAACATTTCAAAATATTTAACATAAATTATGTTGGTCGTAAAATTGTCTTTCAATATATCAAATACTAATAAAATTTGCACTAAGACTGAATAGAAAACACAGAATTAGGATATATGTATTATACCTATAACCAGTGTAGTTTTTGTATATCTTATTACGTTTAGGTGGAGGGTATTTAAGATTCGGCACAGCCGAATATAGCACTCTTAGGGCCATTATTACAACTTGCCTTTAATGTTCTTAATAATAAAAGGTAACTTTAATTAAAGTGAGGAATAAAGTGACCTTTAAAATTTTTCGTTATTACAACTTCCTTGTAAAATAAAATAATTTTTTTCTACAATATGGCAATACCAGTTAAAAACCGATTACTTTTGACAAATTACTGACAAGAAACAGTAAATTTTTTGTGTTTGTGAAAATATTTGTTTGTGAAAAAAATATAAATCAAACGTCTGCTTTCCATTTTTGTTTATCAAATTATTTATTCGCAAAACAAAATTAAAATTAATTTATTTTTCATGAAGTTGTCAATTTTTCAAAACATATGGCAACTTCAAATACATAAACCTCACTATAAAATTAAAGGCAAGATGATCTTCCATTTAGCTTATCGGTCGGTTTAGATTAAAGTAAACTTATAATAACCAAATACTTCTTATCTGTCCGATAACATCATACCTTTAACTATTGCCAAGTTGTAATAATGGGCCTTACTTGTTATAACTCAACTTGTATATTTAATAAGAAAACTGTGTATAGCGTTTAATAACTTTTTTAACAGTTTAAAACACAATATTTAAATAAGAAACAGGGAGCGATTTAAAAAACTTTGTCCGACAACACCAGAGATGGATACTTTTATTTTCCTTTTTTAATAAATTAACCACACTACAAAAACTTAAGAAAAAAAATCCATGTGCGTTGATTTCATTATGGTGTGCAAAAATTTTACACACATTTGTTATGCTCTTTTAAAAACATTCATTCAGTCCACAAAGTATACAGAGGTGACAGAAAAGAAAATGTAGTTTTATACTTGTCTCTTTCTTTGAGAACTGTCTTTTTGTTTTCTTTATGTTACTATTTTTCTGGCGCAATAAAATTCAATTTTGGTCACAACAACTATTAAAATACAATTTAGTAAGTTATTGAAATCACAAACATATAAACAAAATTTCTCTTCAAATATTCTAACTCAAATTGTGTTGTTTGTTTTGTTTTGTCCACAAAATTATTGTTGTCTATAGTGCTCTGCTTTTTCGCGTTACCAAATACTACCACAAAATATTTTTTTTCTCTTTTTAAGAGAACTGCCTTATTGTAGCTGATTGTAGGCTGATTGTACACAAGCACCGTTATCTGATATTTATAAAAATATAAAAGCAACAGTAAATTTAATTTTTTAAATTGTTCATAATTTTTTTTGGAAATTTTTTTTAGACAGCCAAGTGGTGGGTATTGCAAATAATAATTACTCAGCCCGCGAAATTGCTAAGAAGTTGGGAATCTGTCATCGAACAAGTCATAAGAATAAAAAAATATTAGTTTCCAAACTCTAAAAAAATCACGACATTGTCTGCTGTCGGGACGAGATGCCAGGACAATTTAGCGATTATTATCTTCCAGACAGGGAAAAACACCCAAAGAGGATGCAAATGACAGATTCACCACTTCTTAGCAATTTCGCGGGCTGAGTAATTATTATTTGCAATACCCTACACTTGGTTTTCTAAAAATCTGAAATTTTTCTCATTTTTATTAAAAGCACGCGATAAGCTAAAAATTGAAAACAAAAATTATGAACAACTTAAAAAATTACATTTACTGTTGCTTTGATATTTTTATAAATATCAGATAACGGTGCTTATGTACATAAATTCGCTGCAACTGTCCATTTATTCTTGCTGCCAGATTGAACGAACTTTAAGGTGCAAAAGTGGATACATTGCCATTTCACATAAATTTACCCTAAACTTCACATTCGCTTTAATAAGACTGTGCTAGAATTTGACACTTTTATTTTGACAAACGGGGCACCTGGCGGGTTAACCTAATTCGGGTACGCTGAATCCAGTGGTACTAACCGTTTTTTTAGGTTAGCTCGTTTTTTCGAAATATACCGTTATTTCGAAATGGAGGAGGTTGCACAACATATATTCGCGTAACTCAAAAACGGTTTAGTTTATTGAATAAACTAAAAAAAAAACAAAATTCCGCAGTGAAATTTTCTAAGTAAGGTTAAACTTTTTTCCAATATGCGCAGTCGTTGTAAATAGAAACATAATTATTTTTTTTTTTGACCAAAAAAAAAAATAGTTCTTTTAGCAAAATTTTAAAAATTTTGTTTTTTAAAACGGCATAAAAAATTGGAAAACGCAGCTGTGCCTCTAATTTTTTCTGCAGTTATAGCAAACAAAGTTCCAAACAAAACAAGACATAAATAATTAAAATCTGTCTACAACTTTTGATTTTATTCACAAAAGATGAAATATATAATAACCAGACGAAACTAAAAAATTAAATTATTTAAATTAATTTAAAAGTGGTGGCTCTTTTAAGAGGCATGCAATTGGGATATACTAAAAATATGTGCTTTATGCGCGTTTCCATGGCGACCAGTACAATACAATTACATAATAATATACAAATACAATTCATTGCGGAATTTCGGTTTTTTTAGTTTATTCAATAAACTAAACCGTTTTTGAGTTACGCGAATATATGTTGTGCAACCTCCTCCATTTTCGAAATAACGGCATATTTCGAAAAAACGAGCTAACCTAAAAAAACGGTTAGCACGACTGGATTCAGCGTACCTGAATTAGGTTAACCCGCCAGGTGCCCCGTTTGTCACATTTTCCAACTAGCACAGTGTAATTAATGAATTTCAATTTATTTTCATTTTTGTTTTATTTATTTAACATTTTTAATAAAAACCATTATTATTTTTAAAAATTTGAGAGTTTATTCGGTTTTTAAGTCATAGTTATAAAATACCCTGCAGGAAATGTCAATAGTAAAATTATACTGATTACCTATTAACGATGTCACCATTACTATTGACGAATTATACCTTTACTAATGCTATCTACTTTTGACATTTAGCGCAGTCTACTGGTAGATTTCGTAATATGTACAAGATACTACGAAATCTACCATTAGACTGCGTCAATACTGACTAAATAGTTCTTTTGGGACCACATTGTCTACACTTTTGTTACTTTTCTGAAATAGAAAATAAAAACGCATTTTTTTTTTGCTAATTTTTGCAGTTTTATTAAAAAAAAAAATAAACTACAAAAAAAATATTTAATTAAAAATAAATTCGAAATCACCCAGACTCTTTGAAGGGAATCGAACTCGCAACCCTCTGAACGATAGTCCGGCACACTATCGCGTAGTCTATCGGGGCTCAAAATTGAAAAAAAATAATTGTATAATACTAACCATTGTTGACAATGTCGCTAAACCGTTACCAAAATAGTAGACAAAAGTGGTGACTTGGAGATACTTGACCCCAGGTTTCAGGGTATTTACCATGTGTGCTCGCCACTGTATATATACAAACAAAATAATAATTGACATAACGAACATGACTAAAAAAAACAGTTGGCTTTACAACACCACCTTGTAGAGTGATTTCACCATTCATGCAGCGTTACCATTTGTCAAGTTTTCACTTTTTTTGCAAGTTTTCTGAGATGCCAAAAAGTTTTAAATTTATCGGGTAAAAAATAAGTTTTTGAAAAATTATAAACATATAAAAAAAAAAGCTTTAAATTTAAATAAGAAATAAATTTATAAATGTATGTGATATTTTTTTAAAGATCTCATGTTTTTGGCTTAAGTCGGTTTTAGTAACTTTTTTCAAATCACTATTAAAATGTTATCACTATTAGAATTTTAAATTCTGATTAAATTAAAAAAAAATTGGGGCGGTCACGCCTATTTTCGAGTGGGTGGGGCTCCAAAGTATGTAATATATTTAGCTGTATCTTTTTTTATTAGACGATATATATATCAATAGGCATTTTAATTTCTTGACTTGAAAATATTGTAATTTATTTACTTACTTATATAGACCTTTTTCCCGGATTTTTTAAAAAAATTTCGGATCAAAAACTAATTTTGCGAAATTTATCAATCCATATAAGGTCATGTTACATGTCGTTGAAAATGTATTTTTGATACCTTTAATTTAATGTATTACAAATTATCAGACACCCAGTAGTTCCCGAGATATAGGCCTATATATTTTAAAATTTAAGAGCCCGCCCCCTCGAAAATAGGCGTGACCGCCAACAATAAATTTTTCTTGCTGTCATCTCCTCTAAAAGTCACTAAAACCGACATGTTCCATGTTTTTTATTATGTGTTGTGTTTGATTTTAAATGGTTTTTGTATTTTTAAATAATATTAATTCCAAATACATGTTTGTGTTTTCTTTTAAAACTATGGTACTTTTGTAGCAAACAAATTTTTTTGAAAACGAAGTTGCTTTTTCAGATATAAGAAGTTTTTAAAAAAAATATATATGGTAACGCTGGTTGCATACTATATAAACTGAACTGAACTAAATGAACTGCACGATATGAACTGAACTAAATGAGCTGAACTATATGAAGTGAACTAAATGAACTGAACAAAAAGAACGAACAACTGAACAAAAAGAACAACTAAACTCAGTGTTGCCAGAAAATGAATTTCAAAATATGCTAAAACTTAAAAAACTAAGTGCTAAAATGTTCTACAGAAAAAAAAATAAGTGCTAATTTTTTTCAATTTAACAATACAATTTTTATTTCATATGTTACAAATATAAATTATAGTTTTTTCTAATTTTGTTCATAACAATTGTTGACTTGTTTTAGTAGATTACATTTCATATATGTATTAATTAAAAAATTTCCTTGTTCATTTACTTAGCACACCGAAAGAAATTTAGTTTAAATATTAGTAAAAGTTATATCAGGTGTATCAAGTTAAAAATTTCAATGCATTTTTAAGAAACAAAATGCTAAATCTAGCACTGAAAGTGCTAAAATGGCAACACTGACTGAACTGAACAAAATGAACTGAACGATATGAACGAACAACTGAACAAAAAGAACGACTGAACGAAAAATAACGAAAAGACTGAACGACATCGTTCATATAGTTGAATAGTTCAATCAGTGATGTCATTAGGATACGAAAGCTACATTTTCGTATCTTTTGATGACTTCAGGTACCATGTATAATCCTGGCATTTTTCGCCTCTTTTGAATCTGGACGCAAAATGTAAAAAAATTAATTACTAAAGTTTCCGTCTCTGGCAAAGGTTTTTAAAGTTATGATTTTGCTATTGCCAATTATTTTATATTGAAGTTTTAAAACAAATCAATTTAAAATTCGTATTTACCGATGAAATATTTAATATTATAAATATGTTTAACTAAAGGAAACTCAATCTTTTAAAGATAAGGGTTTAGCTGTTGTATTAAAAAAATTTCCGTCTTTGTTAAATTCTATCGACCAGAATGGCATGGCCGCTGGTGAGTATTGGGAAAAAGAGTTTAATTTAAAAAATATTGTTAATGAGCCGATGTTTAAAAATTTTAAAAAATAACAGGGCAACAACGCGTTGGTACACACATAATTAAGTGGAATTTCTGAGTCATACTGCGTGCCGACTCAGGACAGTAACAAGCAAATTTTTCTTTCGCTCTGAAAATGCTCTTTAGTTGGACCCTTTTCTGACTCCTTCTTTCGGAGCGCTCCTAGAATGGTATGCTGGGTAGTCACAAAAAAGTGTACTTGTAGTTAAAAAGTTGACTTTTGTTAAAAGTACGCTTTACTTTAACTATAGCCTCGTAAAAGTGTACTTAACCGCTAATTTAAAACCAGCTGAAGTTGGTTTTAAATAATTTAACATCACTCTAAAATCACCCAGCTGTCTATGTAAAGAACAAAAACTGGATGAGTACAAAAATATAAAAAAGCCATAGCAGCGCGGATTGTTTTCCATGGGTTCTTTTTTTAAGAATCATGGAAGTGTAGTTGCTTTTGTGTTCAACAATATCCAGGTGCAATCTTATACACTTCCGCAAATATTATCTTTCTGCAGAAGTCCAATTCGCCTCTCTTTCTCTTTGTTTTTTTTTTTGTTCCTGTAAAGAGTTATCAAAAAATCAACGCCAAAATAGCCTAATTATGATATTAATCTTACCTTCTCCATTTTTCCACCGCAAACACTTTTCTTAAATTTTCTCGATTAATTTTATTATTTTTCCGATTGTTGTTTTTTTTCAATTTTCAATGACAGCTGTTTAAAGCTGCCACTTGCTTATTTTTCTTTACAGTTTGTATGGAATAATTTTCTACATATGAGGTGGCACCCAATTAATGTCGGTTTAACTTAAAACGACCTTAAATTTTGACTATAGTTACAAAATAATTAAAAGTTGGTTTTAAGTTTAAAGTTGTTTTTAAAAAGAACCGATTTTAGTGTTTGTCTATGGTTATGGCCCAAAATCTCTAATTTTTTGGCAAATATATATTCTTTTGTAAAAATAAATACATCATGGTAACTGTACAAAGTGGCATTTTTAATATCTTTTATACCCACCACCAAAAACTTAATTGTTATTCCGTTTGTAACACATCGAAATATGTATTGGTCTCATGTACAAAAAATCATCGTACCAAAATTTATGATGATCGATCCATAATTGGTCTTAGCCCCATACGCATATGTCTCTTATAGACATCCCATGATTTTATATGCCGTCTGGCATCTCTTACAAATACTTACCGTCTAATTCATAAATACATATAACAGGGTAATAAGGCAATGAAAGGCTTATAAAATTTAGGTTATTTGAGTTAACAGAGATTGTCAGATAGGGAAGAATTTAGGTTTTAATAAAAATTTAAATATATAGGCGCATATTCAGAAATCGTAACTAAAGTCGAAACTTATTAAACAGAAACTAAAAAATAGTTCACAAATAGTTAAAGATCTTATTCACAAATCATAACTAACTTAGCAACTGCTTTCAGCTGTTAAAAGAAATGCAACACTGCATTTATGTTAACATCATCGACGACAAGAAATAAAATCAATCAGTGCCCCGATAGACTAGGCGATAGAGTGCCGGACTATCAATCAAAGGGTTGCAGGTTCGATTCCTGCCAAAGACTCTGGGTGTTTTTCTGCAGATAAGCCAAAAGCTTCGCAGTTTGTGTTTGTTAATTATTAAAAAAAAAAAAAAAAAAAAAAAAAAAAAAAAATCAGCAGTTGTGTAAATGTATTTGTTAGTCCCCTTTTACAGTTGAGAAATTGAAAGACAGACAGACGAAGTTAGTAGGCGATGTATTGAAGAGGACGAGTGTACGGTAGACCCCTCTACTGTACTGGACATTTTAAGACATTTTTCGTTTACAGTTTCCACCCTTCGCATTTTCAATGTTGTTGCTTCACATCATTTTTCTCACTTTAACGCGCGTATTGTAAATATAATTAAATTTATTAACCAAATAGATTTATTGATAACAAAAACTTTATAATTAGCGGTTGTTTGAATATGTTTTTTAATTTCTTTTATTTTCAATGCGTTTTTATAATACAAATTTCCACAACAATCAACAAAGAAGAAGAACGAAAAAATAAACAAAAAATTTCTGTCTGTCTATTAATTAATATACTCTAAAAGGTATAGGCAAGTTCAAAGCGGAATGAGAAAAATGTCTGTCTTTCAATTTCTCAACTGTAAAAGGGGACTTAGTTGATTAAGTTACAGCTTCACCCATAATTAAGTTGTAACTTTTCGTGCTGAAAGTAATCAAGTAATGGCGTTTTCTTTTCTGGCAAAAATGTTACACGTTTTTCCCATTTCGCATCTTTTTTAATTTTTTTGTGTTCTTTTCTAAAAAAATGTAAACACTGCCGTAGTGTAGTGTGTTCTTTTCTATAAATGTCACAGTATAAATTAAAAAAATGGTGCACCTTTCACACTCTGTATTTTTAGAGGGGGAGAATCGCACGATAAAACAGCTGACCAGTGATGCCAACTTTTGAGACTCAAAACGCATAAACATTTTTGAAAAAAGGAAAATTTGAAAATGGAAAATAATCCATATAATACCACATCCAATTTTCTTTTTTTTCGCGTTTTGAGTGACTAAAATCCTGCTAAATCTAGCCCGAAAAGGGCTAAGTTGGCATCGCTGCAGCTGACACTTGTTTTGTTTATGAATATGTATTTGTGTTAAGAAACAAAAAAAATATACAAAATGGAAAATATTACTACTTTTTTATGTACTGAAAAAAAGTTTGGATGACTTGTTGAATTCATCTTCATCATCTGATGAGGATAAAATATTTTATATGATTATGGAAAAGTGAAAGGCTTTGTAGAGAACGTAATTATGAATACTCTGAAGTTGATGTATGTCAAATTTCATAGGACAATATCTCCTACTTCTTATATATGTAATGTATGTTTATATATATATATAATTTTTATAGTTTAAGAAGAACTTGCGTGTTAGTCGGGAAGGTGCCATTGGTATTTTTGATAAATATTCATTGTCTTATTTCAAGCAATCTTACCAGGGAGCTATCTGCTTCTTCTTTTTTAACAAAAAAAACAAAAGCAGCTGTACATGAAAAAAAAGTGTTACACTGTTGTAATTTTATGTTCTATTCTGACCATTAAAAATGCGACATCTTTAAAATGTGGGGTAAACATTATAAAAATGTACATAATAAAGGTGTAACATTTTATTTCAGAAAAGAAAACACCATAAGAATAACTTAAGTTGGTACTTAAAAGAGTTTAAACTTATGGCGTTTTCTTTTCTAGCAAAAATGTTACACGTTTTTCCCATTTCGCATCTTTTTTAATTTTTTTGTGTTCTTTTCTGAAAAAATATCAACACTGCCGTAGTGTAGTGTGTTCTTTTCTACAAATGCCACACAATAAATTAAAAAAATGGTGCACCTTTCACACTCTGTATTTTTTAAGGGGGGAATCGCACAGTGATGCCAACTTTTGAGACTCAAAACGCGTAAACATTTTTGAAAAAAGGGCTAAATGGAAAATAATCCATATAAAACCACATCCAATTTTCTTTTTTTGCGTTTTGAGTGACTAAAATCCGGCTAAATCTAGCCCGAAAAGGGCTAAGTTGGCATCGCTACAACTGACATTTGTTTTGTTTTTGAATGTATATTTGTGTTAAGAAACAAAAAAAATATACAAAATGGAAAATATTACTACTTTTTTATGTGCTGAAAAAAAGTTTGGATGACTTGTTGAATTCATCTTCATTATCTGATGATGATCAAATATTTTATATGATTATGGAAAAGTGAAAGGCTTTAGGTGTGTTCACATTGTGTGTATTTGTCATATGGAATGTCACTTTTCTATCCACATGTGTTTTTATGTGTATGTCAAAATTTGAGTTTCACATACGGTTTATAATTTACATGTTCAAATGTTGGTATGTTAAGTACATTTGACATAACTTATCAAAAAAAAAAAAAAATCTTAAAACAGCTGATTGCTGTATGTGTATAATAAAAATTAAATTTATAATTAAATAAAACTGTATTTTAAAATGGAATGAGAGATTTTTGTTTTACTATAAATTATATTTATTAAAATTTCAATTAATTTTTGCCGCCACAAAATTTTTGTTATAAAAAAACAGCTGATGTCAGATGGTTTGTCACTTGAAAATAGAACTCGTTCTAAATAAAAAATGTCATGTGTATTGCACACATAGAAATAACACATGCTATTGTTTGAAGGTGTTCAGACTATATGTACAAATTTGACATGTGAAAAAGTGACATTCCATATGACAAATACACACAATGTGAACACACCTTTTGTAGAGAACGTAATTATGAATACTCTGAAGTTGATGTATGTCAAATTTCCTACTTCTTATGTATATATGTAATGTATGTCTATATATATATAATTTTTATACTTTAAGAATTTGCGTATTAGTCGGGAAGGTGCCATTGGTCTTTTTGATAAATATTCATTGTCTTATTGCAAGCGATCTTACCAGGGAGATATATGCTTCTTCTTTTTTAAAAAAAAAAAAAAAACACAAACAACTGTACATGAAAAAAAGTGTTACACTGTTGTAATTTTATGTTCTATTCTGACCATTAAACATGCGACATCTTTAAAATGTGGGGTAAACATTATAAAAATGTAAATAATAACGGTGTAACATTTTATTTCAGAAAAGAAAACACCATTAGATAACATTTCTGAATATGCGCCATAGAATTTAAAAAAACGGGAAAAACCATTTGGGTTAAATTGCATGATGTTTATAATCAAGAAATTTCAACTATTTATTTATGTAAATTCTATGAAAAATAAAAAAAAAATAAACTTTTGTATGAAATTTTCAAAATTTTTGAATTTAAAATTATTCTTTTTTTTAATTTTTGATAACCCATTGAATGCGCCTGATTTCATATGATACCAAATTAACATATAGTTCCTTTGGAAGAAATGTGAAACAAAATCAAAAAACCTCTAAAAAGGACCTTTTTATCCTTTGATACAGCTCACCAAATATTGACCCCAGGACAAAAAAATTGAGAAACGTAGTCTTAAAATGAATCAAATTTTCATATTAGTAGGGACCCAGCATACCATTCTAGGAGCGCTCCGAAAAACGAAGCCAGAAAAGAGTCCAACTAAAGACCATTTTCGGAGCGAAAGAAAAATTTGCTTGTTACTGTCCTGAGTCGCAGCGTTACCGTTGGCAAATTTGAGAAAGTCGCACAAAAAGGGGATTTCTTAAAAAAAAGGGGCACCACTTTTAAAAAGATGGAAAATAAACAAAACAAAAATAAAAATCGTATTTTTTCATTTAAATGTTGTATATGATGTATGTTTACATATGCATATAATAAAAAAATTAATAAAAAAAACTAATTTGTATCAAGTAAAACAAAAAAAGGCACACAAAAAGTGGCAAGGCATCTGTAAAAGGGTCAAATTGCCACTTTAGTCGCATCAACGGTAACGCTGCTGAGTCGGCACGCAGTATGATTCAGAAATTCCACTTAATTATGTGTGTACCAAAGCGTTGTTCTCCTGTTATTTGTGCTTTGAACAAAAAATAAACATAGCTGTACCACACAAGAATGATAAAACCAAGATTACACAGAGCCCAAGAAAAACCTCATAAAAGACTCTTTTCTGGCATTATCTAAGAGCTCTTTCAGAGCCCAAAAACCCCCTCATAAAAGACTCTTTTCTGACATTATCTAAGAGCTCTTTCTGACGGACCATTTTCGACCCTCTTTTCTGAAGGTTTTCGGAGCAATTATGATTCTTTTTTGGGCTAATAAAAAGCGTTAACGGTCCGAAAAAGGTGTCAGAAAAGACTCTTTTCGGACTCATATAGCTTGCTAGGGAACATCGATACCTTATTTTTTCTCCATACAAACGGGCCCACCCTAATGTATATATGTATGTATATCATTTGCAATTCCTAATTATTTGAATTTATTTAGTAATTATAATATAAACACATTTGTTGAATAAATTCACCCTTATCGTGAATAAAAATTCCACATGAAATTTGTTCCCTTTTATTTTTTTAACATTGAATTTTAATAGGAAAAATGTGAAAAGGCTGTCGTGTTCTGACTGAGTTCTATTTATGTATTTTTATTCAAACAAGTATGTTAAATTATATTAAACACTTTTTATATTAATTTACATCTACTCTACATTAGGCAAATACCAAAAAACTTATTGCAAATAAACCAAATTAAAAAGTAACAATACAAATCATCAGGCGGCTAAAAACCTGCGTAAAATAATTTGGCAAGAAATTAACGTTGCACAGTGGCTGAAATCGTTTTTCATTGGCCAAAATTCTGTAACTTTTCAACCTATCAAAATATTGAAATTTGGAACTTAATAATAATTATAATTATTTTTTGTGATAATGGAATTTTTTTAATGTTACAGTCAAAAAAATTTTTACACTCAAAAAAATGTTTACACTAAAAAAAAATAGTAAAATTCACTGGAGATTTTGCTGTTACTACAGAAAAATTTATTCTTTTTTGCTGTCAGATTTGATAATTTTAAAAAACATTTTAAAAATAAAACTGCAATAGATTTTATTAGCATTTGTAACAATAGTAGGTTCTATTTATTATTATTTTTAACCGACTTCAAAAAGGAGGAGGTTATCAATTCGAATGGTATGTTGCTTTTTTTATGTTTGTTCCACGATAACCATTTCTGAACTAATTTTAAAAATTCTTTTTTTGTTTGAAAGGGTTTGCTTGCAGGTGGGTCCCATTTAATTTTTATGAAGATCGGACGGACATACGATTTTTTATTTACCGTTATCTATATGTTTTCTGTGCTTCTCTTATAAATTGTTGAATAACTTCGTGATTTATGAATCAATTTTAAAAATAATTTTTTTATTTGGAAGATATGGCTTGCAGAAAAATATATTTAAGGTAAAAAAATTAAAATTTCAGAAATTGATTGAGATATATCGGGGATATATAGCATAAACCGATTTTTAAGAATATATCGAATATGGGTGTCAAAATTTAGCTCTGTTAATGGGAAAACATTATAGATTTAGCATAAACCGATTTTTTAGAAGATTAACAAGATTTTCAAAATTCTTTCTTTCAATCAAAAAAGTGCAACAACATTAGTTATATTAAACATTTTTGAAAGTTAATCCAACATTTTATTTGGCCGAAATTTTGAAGTCGGTTTTTTTTAAAGAATTATTTACTAATACTATGTTTTTCGTACTTAAATAACAATGAAGGCAATTATAATTATTATTCATTTGAAACAAATATTGATTGCAAATATTCTATATTTTGTTCTGCGCTATTTCTGTTCTTTAGTAGTTTTTTGGCTTCTTCATCTAATCCCGATGTTCCACTTTCCATTGATTTCGAATATTGGATATGAACGGATCTGATGTTGCCAATAATATATTAAATAGATCTTCATTTGTGGAATTTCATGAAATTTTTCTAGTATTGTGCTCTCTATAAAATCTGTAATCCTTGTTCCTTTTTTCCTGAGCCTCCTCTGATAGATCTCCAAGAGGCACCAAATGATATTTAATGATATCTTCTCCATGATAAAGGATTTTGTGAACTGTTGCAGACATATTTTTCTATGGGTAGTTGGTTGTATATATTTTCGCAGTTTCCTTAGCATAATCTCCAAATTGTCTAGCGTCAATTTCTTCATTGCACGCAAGTACTTCTAGGATTATTTTAAATCTTTAAATAAGGTTTAAATCCACTCCTGTTATTTCAGATGTTGTTTCTGGATCTGAAAAGAATCTTTGTGCGGTATTGCCATCATTTGTATTGCCTGACCATTGTTTTGGCTGATCTATAATTAATCCAAATTTGCGATATGCATCTTGAACATGTTTCTTTTTTGAACTTCTTAACTCTTTGTTGGTTCCATTGTTTCTTATGGATCCTGAAGACCCGAAATCCAAATCATAACTGATTTTTAGTATATGTTCCATAAGTCGTCATTTGATCCACAGTAAAAATTCAAGTGCGGCCGAAAGGGTTAATATCAGGTAAAACTAATTAGGATCTCGCCAATATTGGTTTTTTTTTTCTTTAGTGGTTTAATGTCGCGATTATTATTATAAAATTGTTTATGACTTTGGTTGACCCTAACAGTTGATAACAGGTATATTAGAAAGAGATCATATGTTTACTGTAGAACCTGTTGTGATATTTTTATGACTTATTTTTTTGCTAATTAAAACAAAGCCATAAAACCCTTTCGCAGGTATTATATTTAATTCTTTTAGTTTTACGTAGTCTAAAGTAAAAAAACATAAACCTTTAGGCGAAAAAGTGAAAATTTAATAACTATAGGGCTGTTTAAAATATCGTAATTTGAATTTTTTTAGAGTAATTTCATTAAAATTAAAAAAGTGTTCTACCGGCGGGTCGTGGCGGGTGCAAAAGTATATATAGGGTTAAAGAAGACACTTTCACCTTTCTTCGGGTGGTATACGTTTCTTGTTCCCTTTTGTTCCCTAGAAGTTCTATTCCACTAAAGTTTAAATTTCAGAAAAATATAGTAGTATAGTATAGTAGTTGAGTTTGACAGCATGCCACGCCCACAATTATTAATAGTTTAACCTAATTTTTTGGCTACCTTAATATGGATATATTAGCTCCAAAAAGGTGTAAAAATTTTAAAAATCGGTGACAAAAAAAAATTCGGCTTTTGGCCAATGAAAAACGATTTTCAGCCACTGTGCGTTGGCTACATTTAATCGACTTCGTCTTACTTCGATAGTATCGATAGTAAAAGAAAATTATCGATAGTCAGTAAAAAATAAAACTATCGATCGATTGTTTTGCAGCTCTACCCTGTGGTCCATTGTGATTCCCTTCAGTAGAGAAGATAGAGAGTAGAAAGATAGATATAAAAAGAACAACCAAAACCGCCTGATAAGGGGAGAAAGAAGCAAAGAAAGAAATATCCCCTTACGGATTTGGTCTACATAGTCTCGGAATCTTTCATAAATCAGCCTGTAGAAGTGACATATAGGTGGTTTGACCCCTCTTTCTCTAGTATCATGGTCCAAACCAGAACCATGTCTAGCCAGTTCATCTGCCACCTCATTTCCCTGTACGTCACAGTGCCCTGGTACTCAACCCAACAATACCAATAGCTCCTCTAGAGCTCTCCTACAGTCCTGCACTAGGTTGGAGTGTGTCTGATTACGCTCCAGAGCCTTTAGTGCCGCTTGACTGTCCACGTATATGGTCACTGTAGACCCCCTCTCGACGTGTGCCCCTATCAGCTCCGTGGCTTTCCAGATCGCATAGATCTCCGCCTGGAACACGCTGCACTCGTTGGGGAGTCTATAAGAGCGCTTGAAGCCATTGTCGACCAAATAAATTATATTTTTGTCTGTCGACGTGTAAAGACGTATTTTTTCTAGTGGGCTCTGTTAACATCGCCTTTTTTTCGCAATTAATAACAAAATTAATAACAAAAATTAAGAAAGTTAAAACAAGATTTAAAAATAAACAAATTGCACAAAATATCGAACAAAAAGAATAATAAGATAATTTAAATGAAACAAAACAAAACATTAACAACAAATAAATTGCAAAATTAAAACAATACATACATATAATAAATCTAAGAGTAAAAACCAAAAAATTCTATTTTTTGTTTTCTCTTACAATAACCCAAAGTAAAATAAACTCTAAAGTGTTAAAAACAAAATATAAATACAACAACAATCATAAACAATCAATAATAATAATACGAGAGAATAACAAGACAAAGCAAACACAAAAATAATATTACAACAATATCAATATTTAAATCATTGTACAAATAAACAAACAAACAATACAAAATTAACTTATGAAAAAATCAACCACCAAAAAACAAAAAACAACAAAAATGCAAAATACTGCTAATCAAAATATTAACACAAACGAAAATAAAAATAACAATGATCTTGAATTTGTTAAAACTCCGTCTTCAAAGAGAATGAGAGAAGCTCTACAAAACTCTTTACTTAGTAATATTTCAAAAACACCGAGAATTACTGACACCGAATCTCCGCTCAAATTTATTACGATTATGGACAAACGCTTTGAAAAACTAGCAAACCAAATACAAGAAATGATGCAAAATAAATTTGTTGAGTACAAAAATGATCTCTTAAATGAACTAGATAAGAGATTTTGTACAATGAAAAATGTTATTAGTGAAGTGTCAGAAAAAGTAAACAAGCTAGAAACAGAAATAACAAAAATAGAAACAGTAGAATCAAAAATAAAAAAGATGGGTGAAGAAATAAAAACTTTAAAAACACAATTACGGCGACAAGAAAATTTTACTATCGCGAAAGACATTCGTATTAATGAAATACCCTTTAGTCCGAATGAAAATTTACACGAAATCTTCAAAAACATATGTTCAACGATAAACACAACCATTCCCCCAATCAAAAGCATATATCGGTTACAAAACCATAACAACAAAAAGAAAAATGACTCGCCTGATGCTGCAATTATTGTAAAAATGTGGTCCCCATACGACAAAAATTTCTTCTTAAAAACATTATCGAATTTTAAGAAACTCAATAAAGACTTTTCCTTTCGATTGAATCAGATTGGTTTCGTTTCTGAAAATAGATTCTTTGTGAATGAAAGCTTAACAAAGGATAATTATGAAATTCTACGTGCTGCAGTAAAAATGAAAAGGGAGCGCAGGATACATAGTGCCTTCTCCATGCGAGGGATCGTATATGTTAAAAAAACTGCAAATGATCCTATTATTCAGATTGATGAAATCGAGCATTTGGATTGGTTATTTCCTGTATCAGGTGATCAGTTTAGTTTTGGCGCTAGTCACCAAAGCAATAACACAATGCAGCTACAATAATATATTTTTATTTTTATTTGTGAATAACTTTATTTTTTCTTGCCATCTACTTTTTTTTTATATTATTTGCGATATTTTGTCTTTTTTATTATTTTACAATGCTTCTATTTATAAATTATTTTTATTTAAAAAATACTATGTTAACTCTTGCGTTACTTCTTTTATTTTATTTTTGTGTATATATAAATGAACTTTCAAAATAATTTAAGGGATGGTTCCATATACGGTACTGCAAATATGATCAAAATTCTTTCTAAACAAGCACACGGTTTAAAAATCTGTCATATAAATGCTCAGAGTTTGGCGTCTAAAATTGAAGAATTCCGGTACATATTTGAGAACTCCAACATTGATATTGTATGCGTTTCAGAAACATGGTTTCATACAAGTATCACTGATCTTTCAATTTCTCTAAGTGGCTACAATTTAATAAGGGTTGATAGAGTTAGGCGCGGTGGTGGAGTGGCTATTTATATTAGAAAAGGCATAGCTTACAATATTAAAAGCACATCTTATAGTAATGATGATGGTGATAGTAATAATTGCTTGGTGGAATACATCTTAATAGAAGTCATATCCGATAGAAGAAAATTACTGGTTGGAAGTTTGTACAGGCCTAATAATAATATACCAATGGAACCGTTTTTTTCAATTTTGGAGAACTTCTTAGCTTTATATAATGACGTTGTCCTTGTGGGTGATTTCAACTCAAACCTTTTGACTGACAGTAGCATTATCGACATCTTGGCACCATTAGGACTTGTTCCAACTAACGTAACCACACCTACTCACTTTACCTCGTCCAATAGCACTCTAATAGATCTTCTCTTTGTTGGTAATAACAGGAATGTTCTATTTTACGACCAACTGTCCGCCTCGTGTTTTTCGAAACACGATTTATTGTTCATGACCTATAATTTTCAATTGCAAGTACCACCCTATTCAATAACTTTTCGTGATTTCGAAAATATTAATTACACCACACTGGAACTAGAATTACTCAGAGTTAATTGGAATGCAATCTATTTTATGGCTTCACCAGAGGATCAACTAGCCTTTCTTGAGCGTAATATATTATGTTTGTTTGATAAATCTGTTCCAATAAAAACCAAAATAGTGGGTCAAAAAAATAGACCATGGTTTTCACCATATATTAAGCAAGCTATTAAGCAAAGAGACTTAGCTTTTTCTCGTTGGAAACGGTTTAAAACAAACGATCTACACGTTGAATATTGTTCAGCAAGAAAGACAGTACACAAAATAATTAAGCAGGAAAAATCTAAATTTTACACTGAAAAATTCTCCACGGCTCTGGGATCAAAAAGAACCTGGGATATTGTAAAAGAAATTATGACCCTGTTTTTATTGTTCCAGATGTTCTTAATGAAAAATTTTTGAATATTCCTTTTGTAGAAGCTGATATTAGTTTTTACAATCATAGCCATAACAATCGTGAACCTCATTATAACTTCTCTTTCGATTGCGTAGATCAGTTCGATGTTATAAGGAACTGTATGTCAATAAAATCAAATGCAGTTGGCGTCGACGAAATTCACCCAAGATTCTTTAAAATAATTCTTCCAATAATATTGCCCTATGTTACACATATATTCAACAATATAATTACCACTAGTCATTTTCCCTCAAATTGGAAAAAATCTAAAATTATACCAATACCTAAAACTAAATCAGAATATAGGCCAATCGCTATTTTACCCTTTATGTCCAAAATATTTGAGAGGATAATACATAGTCAGATATCTAATTTCGTAAATGATCATAATTTGCTTAATGATAAGCAATCTGGGTTTCGGCAAAAACACAGTTGCATAACTGCTCTTGTAGATGTTGCGGAAGATATAAGAAGTGAGATAGATGAACGAAAAACCAATATTTTAGTACTTTTAGACCATTCGAAAGCTTTTGATACAGTCGATCATAACGTCCTATGTTATAAACTACAGCACATGTTTATGTTTTCTACAGCCGCTACACAAATAGTATTTACATATCTTACCAACAGGCATCAGTATGTTCA
This sequence comes from Bellardia pandia, assembly GCA_916048285.2. Classification (NCBI taxonomy): domain Eukaryota; kingdom Metazoa; phylum Arthropoda; class Insecta; order Diptera; family Calliphoridae; genus Bellardia; species Bellardia pandia. The sequence goes on from OU696529.1 coordinate 89,102,408, forward strand.
AAGTGGTAACGATAAATCAAATTTACTACCTGTTATGAGAGGTGTACCGCAGGGGTCAATTATTGGGCCTCTACTATTCTCGCTTTATGCTAATGACCTGCCGAGTCAACTTACGCACAGTAAAATCAGAATGTATGCTGACGATATACAAATTTACATCAGTTGTGATTTATCTAAAATTGAACAGTGTGTCTTAACTCTAAATACCGAGTTAAAACATATTTATAAATGGGCTACTGCTAATGGTCTTAGTATCAATCCAAAAAAGTCTAAATATCTTCTAATCCAAAAACGGACTACTATAAGTGATCATATACCGGATATTTTTCTTAATGACACACGTATAGAAAGGGTAAACTCAGCAAAAAATCTTGGAATTATCTTTAATAAGAACCTGACATGGAGCAATCATATTAATTATGCATGTGGCCGTACGTATTCCATGCTTAGAACTCTCTGGCAAACGCAGTATTGCACACCTGTCAAAATAAGAGTACTTCTTGCAAAAACCTATTTATTATAATTTTTTTTTTCTTTTTAATGTTTCTGCTAAAACAATGTTCTATACTGCAATAAGAGACTTTAAGTCTTGTGTATAGAATTGGAAATAAATAAATAAATAAATAATAAAATAAATAAATAAACCCCGGCCCCTGTACCAGAGTCCATTTTGGACCCATCAAACAGTTGATCGGTCAACCCTACTGGGGAACTCTACTGAGGGTGATACACCGAAGTAATAGGTCGCGAACTTATAGTCAGAGATTCCAGATGGATCAATGTCTTGACAGTATATGATGGTAAATTAAATGGGTTGAAATGGAGTCCACGTAAGCAAAATATCAGGAATTGTTTTTGCACAGATTCAATTGTATTGCTGTGAGTAATGTAAATCGGGTCCCATATTATTGAACCGTATTCCAGTATCGGTCAAACAAGTGAAGTATATAAAGTTTTTGCAATATATGGATCATTAAATTCTTTTGCCCATCGTTTAATAAAGCCTAATGTGCATCTTGCTTTATTTATTATCATAGAAATATGTGGAACGAAGCTCAGTTTCGAATAAAATGCCTAGGTCTAGAACATTTTGAACCATTTCCACTTGGTAGTTTCCCAGAAAAAAATTTGTTGAAATAGGATTGCGCCTTAAATTTCTTTAAGTTAAGTTCCATCAAGTTAAGCTTGCACCATTCATAAAAAGATTCCAAGTCGGTTTGGAGACGTAAGTAATCAGATGGTTAATTATAGGCCAAGAAAATTTTTACGTCGTCTGCATACATTAAAACATTAGAGAATTTAATTACTTCAGGTAAGTCGTTAATAAAAAGAGAAAAAAACAGCGGCCCAAGGTGACTCCCTTGTGGTACTCCACGTTAATTTTATATGAAGACGTGTTATTAAAACGAACGGTTTGTGTTCTATTCGACAGATAAGATTGTATCCACTGTACGCTAAGATCTGTAAATCCCAATTTTTGCAGTTTCCGTACGAGAAGTAAAGGATTTATTTTGTCAAATGCTATACTGAAATCCGTATACATATATAACACCAGTTTGCATCCTTTGAATAAAGCTGCGATTGATGACTGTTGTTAGATGCGGAAGATTTGTAGTAGTAGGGCAAGATTTTTGAAAACTATTTTGAAATGAAGATATTAAATTTGATACTTGATAGTTTAAATGATCGGTTATTATTTCTTCAAAAAGTTTCGGTATAATACTTAGTTTTGCGATACCTCGATAATTTTCGACATGACTTTGGATCACGTTTCAAGTTATGTTTTATTTTAATTAAATACTGTGAGTAACACACATTATTTAATTGTGTATATTTAGCCCGGCTAACGGTGTAGTTCAAATAATCAGAGGAAGATCCCGAACACTTAAATTTTTTATAAAGTTTATTTTTCTTATTCTTTGCAACAGCCAGCTGTTTGTTATTCCACGGTGGTCCAGAAAATGAAATAAATGTTTGTTTTGGAATACATAAGTCCATAAAATAATGAAGTTTATTATAGAAAATTTCAAATATTTTGTATTTAGTTGTTGTTGGATATGCGGGAAGTGTTAAAATGTTAGTCCAGTTTGTATTACCAATAAGTTCATTTAACATGTTGTAGTTAGTTCGTTTGAAACAAAAAACCTTTTCACTAATGACTGACTTTGACGGAATATTTCGAGGTTGCATAAACATAACTATGTACTTCCATAGTAGGATGATACCGGTCTTCAGGTATTGTTAGTGGAGGAAAACGTTTAATAGAACAGTCATCTTTATCATTGACAAATATTAAGTCCAGAGTTTTTGAAATATTTGAATATTGGCGCATGGCAAAGATATAATTGAGTACCAGTCTTTGTCAATTGGAGAGCTTTCTGAAGAAGCACAGGAGTCTATTAACAAATTTTATAAAAAATATAGATTGCAGAACACATTCAAAGCATCAAGGGTAAGGTAAAATTAGGACCTCTTCAACATGTTGTCAGCATCTTCCGATCTACTTATTTCTTCCCTGCGGCATGTGAAGTCACGAATAGAGTTAGAAAATAATTATAGTTTAGAAATGGTTAGTCTTTTAGATATACCTTCTCTTACGAATTGTGATGAATATTTTACAGAAAATTGAAAAAATAAATTTAAAAAAAAAAAATATTTTTTTTTAATTTGTTGGGTAATAATTTAAAACATAAAACCCTAAAGAAAAAAATAAAAACAATCTAAAAATGTAAAAATATTTTTTTTTAGTTACCATAAAATTGATTTTTTACCTAATTTTAACTTTGATAACCCATAAGTAGGCCCCTACAAAGCGTATCACCCTTTCCAAACGCTCATTTCATAAGCTGGACAGTTTTCTATCATATGCTGTTTAAACTGTTCATATATCTTATTCGGTTCAAAAGATATGATTTTTGCAACGTAAAAACTCAAATGGCGCCACTGTGCAGCGGATGGAGAAGGAGCGTTAAATTGTTGTAGTGGAATAGAATTTGGGGACGGAGATAGGTCTGCAACAGCATCATTATTTTCGCCAGAATTTAGATTAGTGGATATTAAAGAACATGTCATTTCAGGTATAGCCGGAGACTTATTTGCTGTTTGCCTCCTTTTTAGTTGGGATGGATCTTGCATTTCAGTAACTTTATCCAAACTTTGGAATTGTAAATAGTTCGCCAAATTGTAAAAGCTTGTTTTGCACCGATAAGAAGTCTTTATATAGTTGTTCGAATTCATCCTTGTAGGTTTTAAAAAACTAATAAAAATCAATATTAATTTTTTTGCAGCGATGGCAGGTTCATCGCAAAGATTTTGCGGGGTCAGCAATGGCGACAGCGTCACGTGCTTTCAGTCCAGTACATTTTAAATGGTAGTTACCCATGCATAACCAACATGATACCATTCGATCAGCTCCGGTAATATTACAATTATTGTTTAAACAATCCATATCCGAAAATAAAAGGTTTAAAAAAAATTGAGGTACGATGGAAATTGTTTGTTGGGAAAAAATTTTAAAATTCACAAGTAGATGGCGCCAACAGTACGTTATCATATACACAAACCTAATTGGTTGTATATAAGAGTCTGAATATTCAAGTTGTAAAAATTAATACTTAAATGTCGCAGCTGTTTATTAGTTGTAGTTAGTGGCAGTAATCCAATAAAACAATCATGAGATGAAAATAAAGCAAAAATTTTTTTGCAGATACATACAATAAAAATAATTAAGTACTCGACAAAGATGCACTGTAGTCCGGTGAGCCTTGCCCTATTAAAAGATTTCCTAACCGTCGACCTCTGAACTTGAAGTTCCTTGGTCCACCATCTAGGCTGTTTGCGCCTACCTGGAAACTTTATAGGGCATGATAATTCATAGCTCTCTTTGAGTAAACGAGTGAAATTATTCACCGTGTATTCCAAATTGGATGGTAACGGACCACATGAATTTGGCCGTTCCATCCCCATGCGAACCCTATCATGAAAGGTTCCCCAATCCGTCTGCCTAGGATTCCTGAAAGACCAGGATACACGTTCTCACCTTGTCACCAGTGGACGGGATAAACCCCGCTATCCCCAATCCGCAAACTTTATTTTTATTTATCCAAGGTTCTTGGATTAGGGCCACATCAGTTTTGGATTTGGTGATAAAGGTTACCAGCTCTGTCGAGGCTGCTTCACAATGATGCAGGTTTATCTGCACCACTAGCAGCCTCTTTGGTAGTGTCATGTTTCGAGCACCGAAACCTGACAGTGAAATTTACATTAAATATTTATTATGATTACATAAGATTCGGATATAACAATTAGCCAATTCACAATGTGTTCTAAAGTCCTAAGTCATAAAATACTATTTAAGGCCAAATAGCACTGTTGTGAACGGCCTGTTGTATATTATTTATTTTCATAAACGTCATTACTGAATACACACATTCAATAAACATCAAACGTCAAATATAAATAAAAATATTTTTATTATTAAATTATTAAAATAAAAAATGGTCAGCAAGACAGAAAAAGAAAAAATTATGGAGGAATTGTGTGAAAAATATGCAATGGATACAATTATTGCAGATTCAACAAAGTTCAAATGTAATTCTGTCATCACTGAATTAAATAGCATAGCAAAAAAACATGAGTTTCAATGTTGTATTATCATATTATATTTTTAAATATGAAATACCAACAACAGTCATACATTTTTAGACAATAGGACAGAATAGCACACATTGTGAATTGGCTAAATCTTATTTGTTTTACAATTTATTTGGGTCTTCCAAATAAAATGTTTTCCCATCACAGAAAATAACATGATACCATTTAGTGGTCCAAGTCATTTCAAAACGACAAATGACGAGGCTTTGAGATTGCAAGCAGAATTAAATGGTGTTTTTATACTTTATACCACCATAGTGGGGAGGGTATATTGCTGAGCTGGTTTTAAATTAAAAGTATGTTTTAGCGGTTAAAGTATACTTTTACGTGTCTATAGTTAAAGTAAAGTGTACTTTTAACAAAAGTCAAATTTTTAACTATTAAAGTACACTTTACTAAATATAACTACTGCGGCGCCATTTTTGTTTTATATTTTTCGCTAAACTTTAAAAGAAAATATAAAAATTCTCAAAACGGTTCAATTCCAATTGTTTTATACAGAAGAGAAAATTAAAAATCTTGCAAAGATCATAACGATACCATTAGATATTAGTATTTTTTGAGATATCGAAACGAGTATTAAAATTATAAAGAATGAGCTATTCAAGTGGCCAGGAATGAATAGCCTAAATTTGAAATTTTGATAAAAAAAATATCTTAAATTTGAAAAAGCTTTTTAAATAATCTCTGTAAAGATACATTTAACAAATTCACATGTTAAAGATACCGTAGTTTATTTTTATTAGATTTCCAAAAAATATATATTATGTGGTTCAATATTTTGTCACACATTTTAAAATTTAAAAGTCATCAAATGGTTGGCACTATAATGTACTTAAATTTTCACTATCGTTAAATATGTAATATTTTTAAAAATTTAAATTTATATTGTATTATGTTTATTTTTCAATCGATTTTTTACAGATATTTTGTTTCATATCTTAAGAAGAGTTTGGAATCATTAGATGGAAAGCTTAGGCAGTATGCTCAATGGTGTTTCGACAATTGCAAATGCACGAAAGTATCTTCAAGATTACTACCTCCATCAAGTGTAGAAGTCGCAGTAAGTAATCAATATTTTTATTTTAAATCTAGCAACAATTATTGTATATTATAAAGATAGGGGGAATGGAGGTAAATCTGCTGTTCTTAAACGTATAGTCCAAAATTAATGATTCTTCTAATACCTATAGCAGATGCATATTAGTTATTTAATGAATCATTTAAAAGGTAAAATTTTCAAAAACCGTTCCGCGGATACATTGCTATCAAATTCAGACTTGAGGGATATTAATTTAATTTCCGCTAAATTTATTTAGGTGTCATTGTAGTTCATAATTTTAAATTACAATTACATGAGTTCATTAAGCATTAAACACATTCACCACAGCAGGATACCGACAACAATATTTCAAAGATAAAATACACGCGTTTATACTCGTATGTGAATAATTATTTTGACGACAACAGGGCAATTGTAATTTATTTACCTATGATATTTACAAATTGGGATTTTGAAAAAAAAACTATTTTTTTGAAATATTTTTTCTATATTTGGTTATTAAATCTTCGCTCGGAGTCCATTCTTCTAGCTCCTTTTCGAATGACTTAGGAGACGAAAGCATGGTATCTTAAGCAGTGTTGCCGAAAGGGCATTTATGCCCAAAAGTGGGCATAAAAAATGTAAAATGTATGAGTTGGGCGGATTTTGGGCATTATTTTTGTTTGATATTTTTTTTTCTATTTTTTTTACATATTGCCGTTTTGACATATTGAGTTTTTTTTGCTTTTTACATTTTGCCGTTTTTACATTTTGATGTTCACAATTTACGTAATCCGTTGGCGGGTTATTAATTATGAACGATGTCAAAAATAACTCAGTGGCACTGTACTCTGTTATGCTTCTTCTCGTATTTTCTCAATGTGCTTGTTTGTTTATTTTCTGTGAATGTTTGTGCAACAGCGTCGAAATAGTTGATAAGTAAGTAAAAACACTATTTAATGAGTAATTTGCATTTATTAATAAAAATCTATTGTAGGTTCATAACAAAAACATCAAAAATTAAACAGCTATTTCTTATTTTTGACCTATATTTTAGCAATTGTTAATATCCTGAATAAGGAATTTCAAGCGGAAAGTTCACGTTTGCCCTATTTGTATTCCAGCATTAAATCAAATTTTCTATTAATATTGAGCAATTTTATTAAAAAGGAAGCGATTAACAATAGAGACATAAGCTGTGTTCACATTGTGTGTATTTGTCATGTGGACTGTCACTTTTTCGCATGTCAAATTTGTACATATAGTCTGAACACCTTCAAACAATAGCATGTGTTATTTCTATGTGTGCAATACACATGACATTTTTTATTTAGAACGAGTTCTATTTTCAAGTGACAAACCATCTGACATCAGCTGTTTTTTATAACAAAAATTTTGTGGCGGCAAAAATTTATTGAAATTTTAATAAATATAATTTATAAATAGTAAAACAAAAATACAAAAAAAAATTATACAAATTTATTATTGAAAATAGAGAGAAAAAATTGAAAAGGAGTTAACAAAAGTAAGTACATATGTATTTTTTTTTTTATTTCAATTTTTATAGTTATTTTTATGTTGTTCTAGTTTGACTGGTGCAAAGAAGCGATCCTACAGTTGATCGAAATGTGGCAAGAGAAGGAATGCTTGTATAACTCGCGGAACAAGTTTTACCATTAATGATATGGCTGACAAATTAAAAAAAGCAGTTAATTTAAAGCATTTGGCAATTGTTATTTGTAATAGATGTAACGCAATATATTTCCAGAATAAAATAACATACTTGCGCGGTCAATATAGCCGGGAAATTGCAAAAGCAAAAGAAAAAAGAAGCGGGGCCGGTGCAGATGATGTGCATGTGCCATGTGTGTTTTGGTTCAACGAAATGGGTTTCCTAGAAAAATTTATTGAAATTAAAAAAGATGCATAGGCTATAATAATAAAATTTATAAGATTGAAATTTCAAAAATATTCATAGGGATCAAAGCTGAAAGTTATATTGAAAATCAGTTAAAACAAGAAGAAAAATTAAGCGAAAAAAAAAGTTGTTTTGGATTTTTATATTGAAATTTTAAATCAAATCAACAACAAAATAGATTTTAGAAGTGACAGTGTAAAATTACTAAATATAATGGGCCATAACCATAGACAAATACTAAAGTCGGTTCTTTTTAAAAACAACTTAAAACCTACTTTTAATTATTTTGTAACTATAGTCAAAATGTAAGGTTGTTTTAAGTTAAACCGACTTTAACTGGGTGCCACCTCTAATGTAGAAAATTATTTCATACAAACTGTAAAGAAAAATAAGCAAGTGGCAGCTTTAAACAGCTGTCATTGAAAATTGAAAAAGAAACAACAATCGGCAAAAAAATTAAGCTGGAAAATTTAAGAAAAGTGTTTGCGGTGGAAAAATGGAGAAGGTAAGATTAATATCATAATTAGGCTATTTTGGCGTTGATTTTTTTATAACTCTTTACAGAGGCGCATTGGGCTACTGCAGAAAGAATTTTTTTTTACTTTTTTACATTTTTGTACACATCCAGTTTTTGTTCTTTGCATAAACAGCTGGTTGATTTTAAAGTGATGTTAAATTATTTACAATCAACTTCAACTGGTTTTAAATTAAAAGTATGTTTTAGCGGTTAAAGTATACTTTTACGTGTCTATAGTTAAAGTAAAATGTACTTTTAACAAAAGTAAACTTTTTAACTATTAAAGTACATTCACTTTTTTGTGACTATGGTTATGGCCCAATAACTCCACCAAAATATATATCCAATGAAGACTTGTCAATACTGTTCCTCGTTTTCAAATTCCTTAGGCTTGTAGAGTGCGACCCCGATTTGATTGTAACGGAGTGGAATCTGTTACGTTTCAGCGAAACAACACTTTGCTCTGAATTAAACATTAACGCTTTTTGGGGGAAAGCCGCTTCTATCAATAACGCCCTTAATCAAAAATGTTTTGAAAATCTTACAAATTTAACTGAATCATGGATTTTTGGTTAAATGTATGTAATGTAATTTGTTTTTTTTTTTTATTTTATGTTATTCATATACCAATATATATATATATATATATCTGTTCCTTTAAACTCCTACAAGGAGCATAGGGCCAAAACAAGTTCCTTCCAATAATATCGATCTACTGCACGATGTTTGATTTCATTCCAATTCAAGTTTAGTTTGGAAGTCTCGATTGTTATTTGGCGTTTCCAGGTATGCGATGGTCTACCTGTTCGTCGACTGCCTTGTGGGTTCCACTCTATAGCTTGCTTTGCTATGTCATCTGGTGGTTTACGTAAAATGTGACCAATCCAGGACCATTTACGCCTACGTATTTCTTGATGAATCGGTTGTTGATTAGTTTCTGACCACAGACGTATATTTGAGATTGTTAAGGGCCAGAACACCCGTAAAATTTTACGTAGACATTTGTTTATAAAAACTTGTAAGGCTTGTATATCTCGTGTTGCAGCGTTCCACGTCTCACAGCCATATAACAAGGTGGATTTTACATTTGAGTTGAATAGGCTTAGTTTTGTACGCCGTGATATATATGATGAATTCCAGACGGGATACAATTGCCCAAACGATTGTCGAGCTTTATTTATTCGGCTGGAGATATCTGCGGCTGAGCCACCACTTCTGTCGAGTATACTTCCTAGGTAGCAGAAAGACTCTACATCTTCAAGTTAATGGTTCCTTATGTTGAACCTCTGCTCATTATTTACGTTTATGCGCATTGTTTTTGTTTTACCCATGTTTATCCTTAGACCAACGGATAGTGCGGTTTCATAAACTAGTGTTAGCTTCGTTTGCATGTCGGAAAATGTGTGTGTTAATAAGCAGATGTCATCTGCGTAATCAAGATCCTCTAATCGACCTTGCAGACCCCACGTGATTCCCCTTCTATGGGATGTGGCCTTTTTCATAACGACGTCAAGGACACAGTTAAAAAGTAATGGTGATAAGACACAACCTTGACGTACTCCATTTTCTACAAAAATCTTCTTACTGAGTTGTCTCTCATGTAGTATGCGACATGTGGCATTAGCGTAGAGTCCCTTAATAAGATTTATTAATTTGCTGGGAACTCCTTTACACAATAATGCTTCCCATATAGCTGTGTGATTTATGGTGTCAAACGCCTTTTCAAAGTCAATGAACGTAAGGTATAACGGTGACCTCCATTCTACTGACTGTTCCACAATTATCCTTAAGCTATTTACATGATCGATACATGATTTATGCGCACGGAAGCCGGCTTGTTCTTTTCTGAGCTCAGGAAGGACGGTTGTAGACAATCTTCTGTTTATTATATTTGCAATCACTTTGTTTGTCATGTTTAATAGTGTTATACCTCTCCAATTTTTGCGTGCTGTGAGATCCCCTTTTTTTGTGAGATTTATAATCACACCCTCAGCGAGATCCTCTGGAAGAGTTTCAGTTAGCCAGTTAGTTATAACGGGCGCCAATAATTGGGCACTGGTTAATGGGTCAGATAAAAGCAGCTCCGGTGGGATGTTGTCTGAACCTGGGGATTTGTTGTTTCTTAAGAGTTTTATTGCCTCAAGTATTTCTGTAATATCCGGACTGTCGACGGTAATATTTGTATTCGGAGTGTGTGTGGCGCAACTGCATAACGTAAGTTGCGTGGGTTGGGGTGTAGAAAGCATACTGGAGTAAAATGATTCCCAGAGATTTAGTTGTTGTTCTTTAGATGTAACAAGTTGCCCAGAGTCGTCTTTCATTGGTTTGCCGGTGGATATTGTGTTGTTGGTCAATTTCTTTGCAGCGCGGTATAGGTCTCTAGCGCGATTAGTTTCAGCAGCAGCCTGTGCTTCTTTAGCTATGTTATTGGCCCAATTTCGTTTATCTCGCCGAGCGCTGCGTTTTACTTTCCGGTTTAGGTCACTATGTATTTGTTGACACCTTGCTTTATCTGAGCGTGTTCTGCTGGAGTTAATTGCCTTTTTTGCCTCTTTTCTTTCTGCTACGAGTTTCCAGGTTTCATCACTAATCCACTCTTTACGGGCGCTGTTTTTAAAACCGACGTGTTGTTCTGCTGCATCAATAAAGACTTTTTTGGTTTCTTCCCAACTACGGTTTTCATTTCTGTTACTCAGATGTAGTGATGATCTGAGTGCACTGTTGAAAGAATTTGCGACTTCTTTATTTTTGAGTCTGTTTATGTCAAATTTCCTTCCCGGTGCTAAGATGTTGTTTTTAATGGCGGCAATTTTCAGACGGAGCGTTGCAAGAACCAGATGGTGATCGCTTGCGATGTCAGCTCCTCTTTTGTTACGCACATCCAAAAGTGAGCCACGCCATTTTTTGCTGATAATGATGTGATCAATCTGGTTTTCGGTTTTATTGTCTGGGGAGACCCACGTAACCTTATGTATCCTTAGGTGCGGGAATAATGTGCCACCTATAACAAGGTTGTTCGTCCTGCAAGTATCCAGCAGCATCTCCCCATTCTCTGTCAGATGACCCACTCCATGTCTACCCATTGTGTTTTCGACATTCGTGTTGTTGTCTCCCATTTGGGCATTAAAATCCCCCATCATCACAATAATATCCCCTCGATGAACAGATGCCAAAACACTATCAAGAAGATTGTAAAATGCTTCCTTTTTACTTATTTCGGATGTTTCCGTTGGAGCGTAGCACTGTATGATTGTAAGATTTCGTGCTCTAGTACGTAGCCTTGCTGTGATAATTCTGTCAGATAGTGGCTTCCACTCGATTAGGGCTTTTTTCGCCTCTTTTGATAGAAGTATTCCAACGCCACTGGATCTGGGTATTTCACCACTTGGCTTCCCAGAGTAGAGAAGAGTAAGACCATCATCCGTTGTGAGTTCGCCAGAATCACTCCAACGAGTTTCACAGAGCCCGAGTACTGCAAGTTTATATGTAGTAAATTCCTTACATAGTTGGGCGAGACGAGTTGTATATACCAATACAAATTTATAAAAAATAAAAATTTTTAAAACAGAAATTGTTTTTAAAAAAACACAAATTTAAAAACAAAAAAAGTTTTTTATTTTTCCAACATCTTCATGCTGCAAAAGAGTATACTTTTCATCATTTGAAAAAGTGAGGAATAAAAAAGAAAAAAAAGGTCCTAACTTTTAATATATAACCTCAGGGTATACTTTTTCAACTATTGAATTTTTGAGCACTTTTGTACTGTTCGTAGTTGTAATTTGTGCTCATAATATGCCTGTTCGTATATTCTCGTCTCATCGAACTGTTCGGACGTCATATTTTTAGTGCGGCTGAATTTTCGGTGAAAAAATCGTAATATGTAGGTGAAAAAGTGTAAAAAGTTGAAATTAAACAAAAAAGTGAAAAAATAACTCGAAATAGGTAAAAATATAAAAAAAACATTAAAAATCGTATAACAACTGTATGAGTGTTCCTCTCAGATGTAATTCTGAGAAAGAGCTTAGCTCAACTAGAAAAACTATATGGGTCTCTGAGGAAGAATCCTTAAAAAAATCTGTGGAGAATCTTCTCACTGCAAGAGCCGTGGAACGGCGTCGTTCCTGTTCGCCCAATGTAGTGATTTCAACAGATGAAGGAACATCAACACCTTCTACATCAAATAGTGCAGTCAAACCTGGAAATCAAGTAGGTATGGATAAATACGTCACAGTTCTTAAGCGACAGAGGAGCCTGACATCTGCTCAAGTGTTATCAAATTGAAAAGCTGCTAAGACCGTGAGTAATGATTAAAACAGGTTTGATCTCCTCCAGACGGATGAGCCAGAACTTCCTAAGAAGACGTTTAAGCCCCCACCAATTTATCTGAGAGAGCCCACTTCCAGTAAATTGGTACAAGGAATTGTTTCGGTAATAGGTGAAAATATGTTTAGCGTAACATCAATTAAACATGGAAATATCAGCGAAACCAAAATTCAAGTGAAAAAGGAAGATGATTTTCGAAAATTGTCCAACCAGCTGGAGAGAGAGACTAGGGATTTCTATACCTACCAACTCAAAAGCGCACAAGGACTCCAAGTCGTTCTAAAGGGTATAGACCCATGTGTTGATCCTGCGGAGATAAAGACCGGTTTAATGGACAAAGGGTTCAAAATCAAGAGCGTAGTGAATATTAGAAACCGTGAAAAGATCCCTCAGCCCATGTTCAGGGTAGAATTGGAAACTGGAGATGCTGTCTTAAAGAAAAACGAGTCCCATCCCATCTACAATCTGATTTGCCTTCTGCATCGTAGAATCACCGTGGAAGAACCACATAAGCGTCAGGGACCAGTCCAGTGTCTCAACTGTCAAGAATTTGGTCACACCAAGGCGTATTGTAAATTGCCGTCAGTTTGTGTTGCGTGTGGGGAGCTACATGCAACTGCTCAATGTGATAAGTCGAAAACTGATTCAAAAATCAAAAAATGCAGTAACTGCGGAGGTAATCATACCGCAAATTATAGAGGTTGTCCAATTTACACTCAACAGCCTATTTTTGCATCGAGTGACAATTTCCCTCAATTGTTACGGTCCACTAGTCATAAACGCGCCTAGTTCTAGACAAGTTTCTTACGCAAACGTGGTTAAATCTAATATGCCAGGTTTGGAGAAGGAACTTAAATCACAATATTACGAGCCTAATATTAACACTCTAGAGACTACATTGCAGACACTTGTCCAAACTATGAACACTTTTACGACCACTATGACATCCATGATGCAGGAAATGCTGAAAATGCAATCTATTATCTTGCAAGCCATTTTAAAGAAATGATTTATTTAAAAATTTGTTTTTGGAATGCGAACGGCCCACGCCAACATAAAAACGAACTGGAACATTTCCTGATGGATAAGCAGATTGATGTCATGATGATTGCTGAAACTCACTTGACGGCGACAGTGTACTTCAAAATTAATGGCTACGTGTTGTATGATACTAAAGATCCACGCGGAAGAGCACGTGGAGGTTCGGCAATTCTTATAAAGAACAGAATTAAATAATGAATGAAGGACATATGTGAGGATTACCTACAAGCAAAAAACATTTGTATTGAATTCTGTCAATACAATTTTTTTTATTATCAATTTATTCGCCGCCTCGATTTTTAATAAAAAAAATACTACAGCTTCTTCAATTCCCTTGGAGCTAGATTTTTAGTTGCTGTTGACTTTAACGCCAAACACACATTTTGGGGTTCACGTCTGGTGACCCCGAAGGGTCGTGAACTCTTCAACACCATTGCCAAAATGGGCTTAGATGTACTCTCAAGCGGCCTCCCTCTTACTGGCCGACGGACTGACAGAAGATTCCCGATGTTATTGACTTTGGAGTAGTGAAAAATATCCCTGTAGAATCGATACAAGTGGAGCCTTCATTAGACTTGTCTTCAGATCACTCCCCTTCTATTATTTCAATGCGTTTCGTTCAAGGGAATGGCTCTCCATTTCGGGGCATATCTAAAACCAGAGTAAGTTGGATAGAGTATAAAAAGTATTTAAGTTCCCACTGCACGGAAAATGTAGTGTTGAGAACTACCGAGGGTATTGATGGGTCGATAGGCAAGTTTACTGAGGACATACGAAGAGCTGTACATCACGCCTCCACATATGACGTTGAGTGCAGAAGTGGGACAAACAGCACTTATTTAACTGAACTCGATCATCTCCTGACAGAAAAAAGAAGAGTTAAAAGAGAGTGACAAATTCACAGGTCTCCTCAACTGAAAGCTAGGCTACGAGAATGCAGAGATATACTAAGAAATTTCTTAGAAATCCAAAGAACGGCCTCACTTAGATCTTACTTGGAGGGTCTTGATAGTACTCCACAATCTGACTATTCGTTATGGAAGGCGGCACGAGGTTTAAAAAGACCAGTTAGAGGAAAGCCTCCTCTGCGAAATCCGACTGGAGACTAGGCTAGAAATGATTCCGAGAAGGGGACTTTTGTTGCTAACCATTTGTTACGTTATTAGAATTCCTGTACCTCTAAGACTTAGCTTTAATGATGTTCAAAGCGCTATTGGTACTCTGAATCTTAAAAAAGCTCCAGGTATGGATAAAATCAGCAACAAAATGCTTGTGGAGTTACCTCGTGTAGCTAGAAGAATTATCCTATTTATTTTCAATGCTATTTTACGCCTAGAATACTATCCTGCAGATTGGAAGGTATCTATGATTACCATGATTCCTAAGCCAGGGAAGGACCCCACTAAAGTAGAGTCATATAGGCCAATTAGTCTACTGCCGACAATTTCAAAACTGTTTGAAAAATTGTTAATGGCTAAGTTGATTCCAATTCTGAACGACACTCAATGTATTCCAATTCGGGTTCAGAGCTAAACACAGTACCATCGAACAAACACACAGATTGGTAAATGTGATAAGACGGTCGTTTGAAGAGAAAAAATACTGTTCCGCGGGTTTCATTGATGTTTCCCAAGCGTTCGACAAAGTCTGGCATGAAGGTTTAATGCATAAAATTAAATTAACTCTGCCTGCTAACACCCACAAACTTATGGAAAGTTATTTATATGGTCGCAAATTTACAATCAAAGAAGGCGATTTTTTAAGCCCCGCTCACCCAATTGAAGCAGGAGTACCCCAGGGTAGCATACTGGGTCCAACTTTATATTTGATTTATGCATCCGATATGCGGTCAGACCCCATAATACATAATTCAACTTTTGCAGACGATACAGCCTTTATTAGCGTTCATAAGGACCATCAAATAGCATCACTGAACTTGCAGAAATATGTTTATAAACTAGAGAATTGGCTTGAGCTTTGGAAAATCAGGGTTAACGAACAGAAATGTGTTCATATAACTTTCACATTGCGAAAAGATACCTGCTCGTTCATCAGAATAAATAATCAAATTATCCCGCAACACAATGAAGTCAAATACCTCGGAATCCACCTCGATCGTCGTTTAACTTTGAAGTCTCATTTCGACGCAAAACTTACTCAGATGAGATTAAAAGCAGTGCAACTTAATTGGCTAATCGGCAGAAATTCTACATTAAAGTTGGATTGCAAACTTTTGTTGTACAATGCAATTCTAAAGCCAATCTGGTGTTATGGAATTCAATTATGGGGTACTGCCTCAGCATCAAACATTGAAAAAATTCAAAGGGGTCAAAATAAAATTCTACGTATTATTACTGCAGCTCCATGGTATGTTAAAAATTCTCGAATCCACAAAGATCTAGGCGTGCCATTATTAAAAGGCGAATTTACAAAATATGCGTCAAAGTATGTCAGCAAACTTGAACACCATCCAAACCCACTGGCACGAGACATCCTTAACTTTAGTGGCCACAGTCGGTTGAGAAGGAGGGATACCCTTGCTTTAACTCAAGCGCAAAACAGATGACTTGATCAGTTGATATGAAATTTTTGTAGTATCATAAAAATTTTTGTCTAGCACTGGCTGGGCTTATTATTTTCTTTTTAGTATTAAGATTTGAAAACTTATTGTTATTTCAATTGCAGACATTATCTTTTTAACAATCTCTGTTAAAAATTTAAGTCCATCGGTAATTACTTGTACGATTTTTAAACATTTTAAACAAATTATGTTCTGCGTAAAACTGTCTCTCTAAAACAGTCTCGGACGCTTGCTATACACGCGTGTATAGGAACAAAATTCTGTGTGCGTGACGTTGACACATGTATACTATATATAACCTGTTTCGCTGTCTGATCTCGCTGCACATTTTTTTCAGTACACTCAAACCAAAATGTTTAATGAAGAATGGGAAAATGATTTTTTTTTATAAAAAACATGGATGGCGATGCACAACAAATATTTAATTATACATTATGTTTATGTACATACATATATTATTTTATTATTTAATATTATTTGTATATATAAAAATACTAAAATCCAAAAAATGTCTTTAATTTTGGCAACTGAAAAATTATTTGAGTGTACAATTATTTGCGGTCGTTTGTTTGTTGCTGCTTCCAACACTAGCACATATGAGTGAGTATGTGTGTGCCCGAGACTGCTCTAAAAATACTAAAATCGAATAAAAAAACTAACTTGAATACGATCGATTTAATCGATATTATCAGCGCTAAGCATGGTAAGAAACACTGAATATCGATATTATAGTGTTTTTGTATTGCTCTAACTTGTTATTATTATTTTCAGAAAACACAGAATTTTTTGGTATACCTATACAGTGGCAAGATTCACAAAACAATACTAGCCATCCGAAATTTTTTGAATTTGCTCATATAAAACTAAAGAATTTTTGATTGAAGGCAAAAAAAGAGCAAAATTTGGTCCACTGAATTAAAGTGCAGTGAATGGAATGATTTTAAATGGGGAAAATGATATTGCAACATATAAGAAAGATCAATTTAATGTTAAGAAAACGATGGTCACATTGAGGAAATAATTGTTTGTTGGTAAAGAGTTTCGTTTCACGGAATCGTACCTTTAGAGCCGAAAATTTTGTAAATTGTTTACCAGTTGCTATAAATATTGTTTAGTTCTAGATATACGTAATGAGTATTTATGATTCGGCACAGCCGAATATAGAACACTGTTATTACCGCCATTGATTGAAAATATGACTTATAATTCTGTATACGTATATAATTTTAGGCAATGAGACGACTAGGAACTATTGTATGCCGTTTTTTCTTTTTGGACGGCCGTACAAAAGCTATTGATGTTCATCCCACGGACACAGCTGGTGATGCCGTCGTTAAATTAGCCGAAAAACTTAATCTATCCAATACAGAAGGTTGGGCCATATTTCAGTCTCGGCCAAATGGAGAGGAACATATTAAATCTTTTGACTACCTTTATGATGTTATAGCTGCATGGGAATTAAAACAGGTTAAGTTGCAGCCAATTACAGTAACACAGAGACGACTAACTAACGGAACATCTTCAGGTGAAAATCGTTTTGTATTTAAAAAAAGATTATTTAAATCAACACGGGAGTTATCACAAGATCCCGTAGAAGTAAATTTACTTTATGCACAAGCTGTATACAGTGTTGTAAAGGTATGGCTTTTTCAATTCTGTTATTATTTATTTAAAAAAAATATTATATTTGTTATTAATAATAATTGTGTATTATATATGGGCAATTTCACGTCAAGTGACCCAACTTTTAAAAACGATAGGCCAGACACAAATTTTCAGCTCTATCAGTCAAGAACTGCCGGAGTTAGAGGGGTTCAAAGTTGGACATTTTGTCATACAGGGTTTTCTTAAAATGAGTGTAACTTTTCACCTATTGGTCTTAGCAAAAATTGTCCGAAGGACTTTAGATAGCTATTTCTTCAATCATTCCAAAAATGTATTTTTTTTATTTAAAAAAAATTTTTTTTTTAAATTATTTTTTTTCAATTTGGGCCCTTTTTCCTCAAAAGAAAGCTTATACAGTTTCCTTTAAGGCCTTTATAATCGCTTAATGGGATGCTAATGGGATACTTATCAAAAAAATATTTTTTAACTCAAGAATAGGATTTTTTAATATTTGGCACATGTATCATTTTCATTTTCACCCATTTTTTCAAAATGGAGTTTTTTTTATTTTTCCTCAACAGAAACTTTAGACCATTTCCTTTAAAAGCTTTGTGGTCACTTAGTAGCAAGTAGATCAGTAGATATGTCTCATCTATTAAAAAAAAATATTTTAACTCAAAAAACAAAGTTTTTGAATTTTACCATATGAACAAAATTTTTCTTTTCTTTTTTTTTTTAATGGCTGTTTTTTGTTTTTTTTTTTCTCAAAGAAAGCTTAGTTCTTTTCCTTTAAGAGCTTTGTGGTAATTTAATGGGATGCAAGTGGGGTATCTATAAAAAAAATTTCCAACTCAAAGAAGAAAGTGTTTAAATTTTTACCATATACACTATTTTAATTTTTTTCCTATTTGTGTGTAAGTTTTATTAAAATGATAAAAATAAAAACTCCAACAACAGCCTAGAAACGCCCGTGAAATGGTTCTGTGTGAGACTAACCGTTATTAATTTTTACCTGCAATTTTTAAGGTCACACATCTTTTCATATTAGAGAAAATTCTTAATTAGGCTTGAGTTCGTTTTTTTTTAAATTAATAACTCGAAGAATACCATTGTAATGTAATGCAGTTTATTTTTCCAGCTGAGGTATGTCTCAGTCTGTCCAAGGTTCGATTCAGAGGTCTGCTTCCTTTGAAATAAAACATGAATATTTTTGGGTGTTATATAAAAAATATTCAAAACAAAACTTTTATTAACGAAACCTTAATCTACTTATTAAATACTTAAATCTACGAAGGTATTCAGGAATTCGAATCCGTTGAAATGATGAATCGTAGTAGCGACGGGATGTTAGAAACTTATACGATGATGAAACGTAGTAGCAGCGGGGCGGTAGAAATTTATACGATGATGAAACGTAGTAGCAGCGGGGCGGCAGAAAGTTATACGATGATGAAACGTAGTAGCAGCGGGAGGGTAGAAATTTATACGATGGTAAGAGGAATTCGGGGGCTCTTACGATCGGTACAAACTATAACGAAGTCACGAAGAATTCGGAAGTTCTTGGGTTCGGCTGCGGATAAATACGAGTGTAAGAAGAATTCGGGAGCTCTTACGATCGGCTAACTACGGATGCAAAAATACGATTGTAAGAAGAATTCGGGACCTCTTACGATCGGCTAACTACGGATGCAAAAATACGATTGTAAGAAGAATTCGGGGGCTCTTACGATCGGTGCAAACTATAACGAAGCCAAGAAGAATTCGGAAGCTCTTACGATCGGCTATAATAATTCTACGGTATGGTTAGTATGAATGTAAGAAAGATTCGGAAGTTCTTACAATCGGCAAACTACAAGAGAGATCTCTCCCTTTTACCATACAACTCTGAATACTTATCTAGAAATAAAAATAAACTACTTGGGAATTATATCAACATACATCCAACTGTAACCAGTTTGTGCGTATTACTCTCAGCTACTAAGTTTGTGTGTGTGCGTGTGTGTGTTCTATTATTACATACAACTAGTGCTTCTAGTGTTATATATTAAGTTTTATTCTTATGTATGTACATATATATATTTGGAACGGCACGTTACAGTAAAAACTATATTTTTCTAGACAAATGTCACACTGAAATGCATTTTCTGCCTTGCCAAGCAGTGCTGGCAAAGTATTGAGTAATGGGTACCGAGTATCGAGTATCTGCCCTTTTTTGGATACTCAATACTCAAAAGTAGTTACTCGATACTTTCTGAGTTGTATTTTTAATCAAGTTGAGTGGGTAAAATAGTGCATTAAAATACATCACTGTATAAAAAGACAACAATCTGTAAGCAACAATATTAAACCAACCGCTGAAATAAAGCTCTCTATTATTTCTTAAGTTGCTGTTAACGTTCAATTAAAAATTAGCTTTACATTTATTTTTGATTTAATAATAAAAGACATACAAAACCAATCATAGTTAAAGATCTATTTTTATTTTTTGAAAAAACTACTTCAATTTGCAGATAAAAACTATGCGTTACAATTTCAAAAAATCCGTTAAAAGTATCGAGTAGTATTGAGTACCCACATGAAAAGTATTGAGTATTATTGAGTAATGGAAAGTAGTAGAATTTGCCAGCACTACTGCCAAGTAGTCTCGTCTCATCGAACTGTTCGGACGTGTTACTTTTAGTGCGGCTGAATTTTCGGTGAAAAAATCGTAATAGGTGAAAAAGTGTAATAGGTTGAAATAACACAAAAAGTGAAAAAATAACTCGTAATAGGTTAAAAAAAATCTACGGTAATATCAGTAATTAAAAAAAACACTAAAAATCGCATAAAAATTGTATGAGCGTTCCTCTCAGATGTAATTCTGAGAAAGAGCTTAGCTCGTCTAGAAAAACTAAATGGGTATCTGAGGAAGAATCCATAAAAAAATCTACGGAGAATTTTCTCACTACAAGAGCCGCAGAACGGCGTCGTTCCTGTTCGCCCAATATAGTGATTTCAACAGATGAAAAAACATCATCTTCAACAAATAGTGCAGTCAAACCAAAAAAACAAGTAGGTATGGATAAGTACATCACCGTTCTCAAGCGACAGAGGAGCCCGACGTCTGCTCAAGTGTCATCAAATTCAAAAGCTCCTAAGACCGTGAGTAATAATCAAAATAGGTTTGCTCTCCTCCAGACGGATGAGCCAGAACTTACTAAGAAGACGTTTAAGCCCCCACCAATTTATCTGAGAGAGCCGACTTCCAGTAAATTGGTACAAGGAATTATTTCGGTAATAGGTGAAAACATGTTTAGCGTAACCTCAATTAAACATGGAAATATCTGCGAGACAAAGATCCAAGTGAATAGAGAAGATGATTTTCGAAAATTGTCCAACCAGTTGGAGAGGGAGACTAGGGACTTCTATACCTACCAGCTCAAAAGCGCAAAAGGACTCCAAGTCGTTCTAAAGGGTATAGACCCATGTGTTGATCCCGCGGAGATAAAAACCGGTTTAATGGACAAAGGGTTCAAAATCAAGAGCGTAGTGAATATCAGAAACCGTGAAAAGATCCCTCAGCCCATGTTCAGGGTAGAATTGGAACCTGGAGATGTTGTCTTAAAGAAAAACGAGTCCCATCCAATCTACAATCTCATTTATCTTCTGCATCGTAGAATTACCGTGGAGGAACCGCATAAGCGCATTGGACCCGTCCAGTGTGTTAATTGTCAAGAATTTGGCCACACCAAAGCGTACTGTAAATTGCCGTCTGTTTGTGTTGCGTGTGGGGAACTACATCCAACTGCTCTATGTAATAAGTCCAAAACTGACGTAAAAATAAAAAAATGCAGTAACTGCGGAGGTAATCATACCGCAAATTATAGAGGTTGTCCAATTTACACGCATTTGAAAGCCATAAGTACCAACAAGACGTCAGTATTACCTGATCATCATCAACAGCCTATTTTGGCATCGAGTGACAATTTCCCGCAATTGTTACGGTCCACTAGTCATGTAAACGCGCCTAGTTCTAGACAAGTTTCTTACGCTAACGTGGTTAAATCTAATATGCCAGGTTTGGAGCAGGCACCTAAATCACAATATTACGAGCCTAATATTAACACTCTAGAGACTACATTGCAGACACTTGTCCAAACCATGAACACTTTTACGACCACTATGACATCCATGATGCAGGAAATGCTGAAAATGCAATCCACTATCTTACAAGCCATTTTAAAAAAATGATTTGTTTAAAAATTTGTTTTTGGAATGCGAACGGCCTCCGCCAACATAAAAACGAACTGGAACACTTCCTGATGGATAAGCAGATTGATGTCATGATGATTGCTGAAACTCACTTGACGGCGACAGCGTACTTCAAAATTAATGGCTACGTGTTGTATGATACTAAAGATCCCCGCGGAAGAGCATGTGGAGGATCGGCAATTCTTATAAAGAACAGAATAAAACATTATTTAATGAACAACATATGTGAGGATTACCTACAAGCAACAAACATTTGTATTGAATTCTGTCAATACAATTTTGTTTTATCATCAATTTATTCGCCGCCTCGATTTTCAATAAAAGAACATCAATACTACAGCTTCTTCAATTCCCTTGGAGCTAGATTTTTAGTTGCTGGTGACTTTAACGCCAAACACACTTTTTGGGGTTCACGTCTGGTGACCCCGAAGGGTCGTGAACTCTTCAACACCATTGCCAAAATGGGATTAGATGTACTCTCAAGCGGGCATCCCACCTACTGGCCGACGGACCGACGGAAGATTCCCGATGTTATTGACTTCGGAGTAGTGAAAAATATCCCTGTAGAATCGATACAAGTGGAGCCTTCATTAGACTTGTCTTCAGATCACTCTCCTTCTATTATTTCAATGCGTTTCCTTCAAGGGAATGGCTCTCCATTTCGGGACATATCTAAAACCAGAGTAAGTTGGATAAAGTATAAAAAGTATTTAAGTTCCCACTGCACGGAAAATGTAGTGTTGAGAACTACCGAGGATATTGATGGGTCGATTGGCAAGTTTACTGAGGACATACGAAGAGCTGTACATCACGCCTCCACATACGACGTTGAGTGCAGAAGTGGGACAAATAGAACTTATTTCGCTGAACTCGATCATCTCCTGTCAGAAAAAAGAAGAGTTAGAAGAGAGTGGCAAATCCACAGGTCTCCTGAACTGAAAGCTAGGCTACGGGTATGCAGAGATATACTAAGAAATTTCTTAGAAACCCAAAGAATGGCTTCACTTAAATCTTACTTGGAGGGTCTTGATAGTACCCCACAATCTGACTATTCGTTATGGAAGGCGGCACGAGGTTTAAAAAGACCAGTTAGAGGAAAGCCTCCTCTGCGAAATCCGACTGGTGACTGGGCTAGAAATGATTCCGAGAAGGGGACTTTATTTGTTAATCATTTGAGAAAAGTGTTTACTATAAACAACTCAAATAATGCATCTGATTTGCCTCCACTCGTTATTAGACCTCCTGTACCTCTAAGACTAAACTTTCGTGATGTCCAAAACGCTATTGGTACTCTGAACCTTAGAAAGGCTCCAGGTATGGATGAAATCAGCAATAAAATGCTTGTGGAGTTACCTCGTGTAGCAAGAAAGATTATCCTCTTTATCTTCAACGCTATTTTACGCCTAGAATACTATCCTGCAGATTGGAAGGTGTCTATGATCACTA
This sequence comes from Bellardia pandia, assembly GCA_916048285.2. Taxonomy (NCBI): domain Eukaryota; kingdom Metazoa; phylum Arthropoda; class Insecta; order Diptera; family Calliphoridae; genus Bellardia; species Bellardia pandia. Next base: position 89,125,785 of record OU696529.1, read on the forward strand.
TGATTCCTAAGTCAGGGAAGGACCACACCAAGTGGAGTCACATAGGCCAATTAGCCTACTGCCGACAATTTCTAAACTGTTCGAAAAATTGTTAATGACTAAATTGACTCCAATTCTGAATGACACTGAATGTATTCCAAATCATCAATTCGGATTCAGAGCTAAACACAGTACCATCGAACAAACTCACAGATTGGTAAATGTGATAAGAGGGTCGTTTGAAGATAAAAAATACTGCTCCGCCCTTTTCATTGATGTGTCCCAAGCGTTTGACAAAGTTTGGCATGACGGTTTAATGCACAAAATAAAATCAACTCTGCCTGCTAACACCCATAAACTCATGGAAAGTTATTTATACGGTCGCAAATTTAAAATCAAAGAAGGTGATTTTTTAAGTACCGCTCAGCCAATTGAATCAGGTGTGCCACAGGGTAGCATACTGGGCCCTACTTTATATTTGATTTATGCCTCCGACATGCCGTCAGACCCCAAAATCCACACGTCAACTTTTGCAGACGATACAGCCTTTGTCAGCGTCCATAAGGACCACCAAGTTGCATCACGGAATTTGCAGAATTATGTTTATAAACTAGAGAATTGGCTAGAGCTTTGGAAAATCAGGGTAAATGAACAAAAATGTATTCATATCACTTTCACATTGCGAAAAGATACCTGCTCGTCCATCAGAATAAATAATCAAATTATTCCTCAACATAATGAAGTCAAATACCTCGGCATTCACCTCGACCGCCGTTTAACTTGGAAGTCTCATATTGAAGCGAAACTTACACAAATGAGATTAAAAGCAGTGCAACTTAATTGGTTAATCGGCAGAAACTCTACATTGAAATTGGATTGCAAACTTTTGTTGTACAATGCAATTCTAAAGCCAATCTGGTGTTATGGAATTCAATTATGGGGTACTGCCTCAGCATCAAACATTGAAAAAATTCAAAGGGGTCAAAATAAAATTCTACGTATAATTACTACAGCACCATGGTATGTTAAAAATTCTCGAATCCACAAAGATCTAGGCGTGCCATTAGTAAAAGTCGAATTTACAAAATATGTGTCAAAGTATGTCAGCAAACTCGAACACCATCCAAACCCACTTGCACGAGACATCCTTAACTTTAGTGGCCACAATCGGTTGAGAAGGAGGGATACCCTTGCTTTAACTCAAGCGCAAAATAGATGACTGGATCAGCTGATGTGAAATTTTTTTAGTATCATAAAACATTTTTGTCTAGCACTGGCTGGGCTTATTATTTTCTTTTTAGTATTAAGATTTGAATACTTATTGTCATTTCAAATATGAAGATTCAATAAATAATTAACTGCAAAAAAAAAAAAAAAAAAAAAACTACTGCCAAGGGCGTCATCAGCAATGTTTATTGTCCAAGATCTACTTGTAAACATCACCTATTTAACTCACCATTTATTGAGAAAATTGAGAATTTGGGAATTAAACATATTTCTTATTACATGTTATGAGTTAAAACGAAATTTACTTATGTTTTTACAAATGTGTGTGTATTCTTCTTTGTTATTATTATTATTATACATTTTTGTATTACTACAAATTTGTGGTTACTTTTTGCTGCGCCCACCTTCGGTTGACAAATCAGCACAGTATGTTGTTGTTGTAATTTCACCTATAGGGTAGATTCTTTGTTGTTTTGTAACTATGAAACACCGGAGATGGAATGACAACTTTTCATTGAGGCTTTTTTGTCAATTCTGTAGGTAGTTTAGAGCACACGTAATATTGAATGCAATTTTTATTATCAAAGTAACAGGTACCCCTGAGACCCTTTTTGAATCAAGTGAAGAGCCATTATCTGAAATTTTAAAACACTTGACTGTAAAATGTGGGTGGAGAGGTAGAAGTAAACAGGTACCTTATTATAATGCTACGTTTAACTTCTTTTTGTTGTAATCCCTTAAACAAAAGAAGCACAGATCATCAGATATGCGAAATATTTCCGACAACTTATTGAAAAAATTCCCAACGCTTCCAAACCTTTGCTAATTTGTGGATCGTGGAGGAAAATGATGGGAAAGTTGGACACATTACCGGTTATTGCAGATGAGAACAAAATCAATTCTGAAACTGATGACAGTTCTGCAGGAGATGATGAAAGACTGGGTGTCTGTTCGAATCGATGGCTAGAAAGTCCAAATGCAGAAGAGGATGGTTTTCCGTAACCTGAACGAGTTATATGCAACATTTCAATCTGAACACAGGGCAAAATTGGATTTACAAAATTTACCCAACTGAGGCCAAAGCATTGGATTTTGGCAGGAAGCAGTGGAACACACGCAGTATGAAGCATGGTACTCTGTTCAAATTTGCGAAATTTGTTGAGCAACATCAATTATTTCGTTTGAAAATGTTGACAAATAGCAAGTGGTGACAATGCCGCGATTTAGAAGAAAATTGTCGTTTTTATTGCCCTTATATGTTTTTTATTTTATATGTTAAAGAAATGGATACAAAAATTATATTACATATTATCCATGATGCTTTTATGGCGTTGTGGTTACAATGTAATTTATTGGTTTTATTCCTTATATTTTTTCTTTTTCATACTGCCGATATGATTAGACGATTCTCAGTTTCACTAAATTTATTTTTGTCTTTATTATTTTTTGTTTTATTAGTATTATTTTCAATTTGAATAATTTTTGTGCGAAATTATTAAATTAAAAACACAATAACAAATAAAATCTAAACAGCTGTTGTTTTCAATTTCGTGCGAAATAAGTGCCGCTTACATTATTTCGCAGTTGAAAAAAATGTTGCCATATACATTTTTTGGTTGAAAAAACATGCTGCCAGAAACATTTCGTAACTTTTCACAACAAGAACAGAGTACAACTTCCTTCTCTAATTCAGCAGCATTATTTCGCATTTATTTCGCATCAATTTTTTTTATATGGGCTTTTGATAGTATTTCACACGAAATGACGAACAGAATACCATGCCTAATGCTGCTGAAGTTGTACTCTCTTCTTGTTGTGAAAAATTGCGAAAAATTTACGCGCGTTGGCGTAATCTTTATTTTATCATTCTTGGAACACATGACTTTTTAGTCAAACAGCAATGGTCATTTTTTGAATGATTTGAAGACACATTTAAAGTCTGGTGAATTCGTGATTTCATACGATTTTGCAGAGAACTATAAATATGTTATTCAGGATGCCATACAAGGATTCCAATTAAAGAATAACCAAGCAACTATATTCACAAATCTTATAGCTCACGAAAAAGATTTTGGAATACCAGCTGAACGGCATTCTCATCCAAATGCACATGGCAAAGGAGCATGTGATGGCATTGGAGAAAATCTCAAAAGAAATGCAGCTACAATAAGGCAGTTCTCTTATAAAGAGAAAGAAAATATTTTGTGGTAGTATTTGGTAATGTGAAAAAGCAAAGCACAAGAATTTTTTGGACAAAACAAAACCAACAACACAATTTGAGTTAGAATATTTGAAGTGAAATTTTGTTTATATGTTTGTGATTTCAATAACTTATTAAATTGTATTTTAATAGTTGTTATACTTTGTGGTATGCATTGTGGAGTTTGTGCATTCGTTAGATGATATAAATGCATTTTTATATGATTGTATCAAACAATACAAAAATACTCTGTGACCAAAATTGAATTTTATTGCGCCAGAAAAATAGTAATATAAAGAAAACAAAAAGGCAGTTCTTAAAGAAAGAGAAAGGTATAAAACTATATTTTCTTTCCCCTTCTGTCACCTCTGTATACTTTGTGGTATAGCCTGCAGTGCTCTCATCAAGATCGCATCTTTATTCCGATGAGAAAAGAGCCATTGTAAAGAGTCTGAAATAGTTTTTAGCAGCAAAGATGATCATGAGGAAAAATTTAAAACATTGAAGAGTAGATTAGACGCTGCTGTAACAATTGATGGCACACCTCAATACCATGCTTTAATACCACTTACCGATGGAAGGCTCCAGTTGAAAAAAGTTTTCTGCATCTACTCAATGCGATTTCTTTCCAAAGTAAAAAAAGACAGCAGCAGCGTAATCAGCAGCTGAACCTAGTAACTCCAAGAAAGGATTGGCAAAAAAAAGCTAAAAATAAAGGCAATAAATAAGAAAGAAGAAAGATTGGCAATTTCAAAATTTATATATTAATTTTATTAAATTATTTATTATTATTATTCTTATTTAGTATTATAGGTAATAAATAGGGGAAAAAATGAAAATAGTGCATATGGTAAAAATTGAAACACTTTCTTCTTTGAGTTACCAATTTTTTTTTAGATACCCCACTTGCATCCCATTAAGTTACCACAAAGCTCTTAAAAAAAGAACTTAGCTTTCTTTGAGTAAAAAAAAAACAAAAAATATCCATTAAAAAAAAAGAAAAAAACAAATTTTGTGCATATGATAAAATTCAAAAACTTTGTTTTTTGAGTTAAAATATTTTTTTATAGATAAGCCTCTTGCTACTAAGTGACCACAGCAGCTACCCGGGTATGTTTTGAATTTTAAAAACGCTGTATCTCTGAAAGTGGATATTTTATCTATATGAAATTTCATGATATCCTCACTAGAAGTGTTTTCTACTATATTCTGACGTTTGAATAAAATTGGACAAATCAGATCATAAATGTGGTAATTTTTTTCATTCCTACCCCTTACGAAAACATCTGCATACCTGGGTATGTATATGAAAACAAGTGAAAAAAAACTAATATTACATGTTTATTTCATAAAATATAAGAGTTTTTATACAGTAAAAATAAAATGATTATTAACAAAATAATATAAAATTAATTACAATTAAAATAAATGATAAAATTGTATTTATTGAATAATTTTTAAATGCAATTTTTGCATTGTGGAATTTCAGTGGAATGTGCGGCACATACGGGTTTTTTGCATAATGAGCAAGATTTCCTGCTTGGTCGACGTTTAGTACATATGTAGCAGTTACCTTTGGTTTTAATTCTGCCGGTGTTGTCTCGTTCTACCATACCTTCTGCGGATTCTGCAACGCCCAAAGGACCACCATTTATGGCAATGTACAATTACAAATAATGAAAATAATCACTTAATTATTACATACATTAATTAAATTCAAATTTACTTTGCATTTTAACGAGCCGTTTTAAGCAAAATCCTTTAAAAAAGTTGTTTTCATATATAAGTCCATCGGTTCATGAATTTAATTTGGCAGTAGCTAAGTTATTATCCTTAAAAATGACTCAGTTTAGCACCTCATCAAATTATGCAAACGATGATGCAATGTTTTTACCTATAGAGTTTCAAACAATTTTAGAAGATACTATAAGGACTGGAAGTATATCATATAAGTATAGTATATAAAATATAGAATATTTTAATGAAGACGCCGATTGTTTTACATCCAACAATGTGCCAATAGAATTAATAGCGGTATTCACACCGAGCTTGTTAGTTTGTTAGTCGTTAATCGTTACTTTTTTACACGCATTTTGTTTTTGTATATTTAACGCGCTAACGGATAAACATTTAACAAATTAACGACACGGCACCCCTGATAAAATAGTTGTTAGTTGGTAACTCACAATCAGCTGTTGCAGTTTCTAAATAAATATATTTAAAAAATCATTTGTGATACATTTCTAAAAAAATATTTGTGTACATTGACATTTTATTTTAATAAATCATAAACTGTTCTCGTAGTGGATAACCAAAAGAAAAAATGAGTAATTAAATGGTTTACAAATGTTTTTTTACACTTTCTCGTGGCATGTTTTATTTTTTCCAGAATAATAAATTGTGTCAAAACAATAAATCAGCTGTTTTACTACGAAAGTTACCAGACTAACAAAGTTTTAAAAAGGGGGTCGTTCACAGTTAATAACTTTAACAAATTAACAAACTACCGACTAACACTCTAACAAGCTCGGTGTGAATACCGCTAATATCAAGTTTAGATTTAATAAACCAGCGCAAATTTTGTCATATCCTTCAGAAATGTTTGTTCATGCAAAAAATTATACAAATGATTCCCAGCAATGCGTAAGTTGCACCAAAAATACAATTTATTCCTTACGGTTTGATGAGAATAACGAATGTTATAAAAACAGAATGAAGATTCTTAATTACTAGTTCTTATTTTACTACGGAAGCATTCCACATGGGAAACATACAAATACAAATTATCAAGTACATATAGCAAAAGTTAAAATTTTGAAACACTGATAAATTTAATAAATACTAAACAAAAAAAAACATTCGTGTTATTACAACTTCATTCTATACAAAAATAGAGACAGAAGTTCATAATGAACTGTCTATAAAATTATATGTGGTAAGTACATACATACACACATAATTGAATAGTCTAAAAAATAGCATTATAATCGGTGCGAATCGATATAGTTTTGTATGTACAACAATAAAACACATACTCTTACCCTACAATTACACAATCGGTCACATTATTAACAAAAGTTCTTTGCACAAAAATTGCAAGAACCAAAAATTCTTTTGTTAGGTTTTTATTTTATTTTTACATTTTTAATGCAATGTACAACACACACACATGCACACAAACAATGATAAATGAGAATTAAAAAATCTTATACTATAAGATATAAGACTTAAGGCCCAACTATAATATGCATATGCTAGCTTAAGCAAACGTGCGAACACATATAAATTGTATGTGGCAAACTATAATGTACTTAACGAAACTTTTCGTTAAGTTTTTCAACTGTCATTTGCTTAAGCAAAAAGCGAAACTGATCGCATATTCCGTACGGAATCAGCTGTTTGTTGTTTGTTTGTGTATTTAACAAAATGGAGAAAGAAGAAAATATATTTATTTTAAATTTAATAGAAAATGCGGAAACAAATAAGTGCCTTTAAAATAAAAAGGCCCTTTTTATTTTAACAAAAATGTCTTTCTGTCGCGGTTTATTTCTCTGACAGAACAAGAGCGTCTTCTTCTTTTACAGTGTAGTTCACATATTTCTTTTAATGTGCACAGGCCTTCAAGCGCTAACTTTAATATTTTTATATTATTTAAATTTTTAAGTTTTTTCTCCATTTTTGCAACCACAATACGAAAATTAACAAAACATATGTAAACGTTTATTATTTATTATGTAGTGCTGCCACAGCTGTACATTTTAGTACTTTTGCCGATAAATTAAAAAAAAGGAAAAATTATGCGTTTCTGGTACGAAGTTTTCTTTTAATTATAAAATAATATAATAATATTTATGAAATATAGTCATTTAATGGCTTTTTGTTAAAATAAAAACATTTTTTTTAAACATAAATTTGCAACTGTGGACAAAAAGTTTCAAAGTCATTGTAGCCACCTAAAAGTTAACTCTGAACTGGTTATGCATTTGACAGCCTTTTCGTTAACTTTTGCAATTTGCTTAAGCTTGCTTATGCATATTATAGTTGGGCCTTTATACACAACAAGAGAACGAGAGATTGTTACGCTCTTTGTGCTTCTTTCCCTTTTGTCTTCCCTCTCGCATCATGAGGAAGCACAAAATGTTGTCAATTTTAAATACACTGCGTGCAACATCTTTATATATTTATACTATAAATTTTATAGTCTTTCATTAAACTCTTCGCTAAATTGTAGCTGGTAAAGAAATTATCGCAAAGAATATTTCGTCCACTTCTTTACTACTCTTTCGCCTACGTTTTTCTTTCGTTCACCGGAAGCCGACAGACCGTGTAAATTTGTCCTTTAATTGAATAAGAGGAGACGGAGTCACATACCCACCATACTTTTATTCCATACTAGGCGGGTTTTGATGGTATATATTGAGTAAAACCCGTTCCACCACGGAAAGGATACAATTGTTTCTCAACTGTTACATTGGCTCCTGCTACGTAATTTCTATGTAGATTATCGTTCAGCATTAAAAATATATCCATTATGGCTGCAGCTTTGTCGGTTTCTTTACGCCGTTGGCGTGTATTTCCGTTGTCGAAAAGTATAAAACGGCTTATTGCCCAAAATCGGCGTACACTGATAGAAGCACGATATAACGGATGTGAGGTTGTCTTTAGTATGTACGTAGCCAGAGTGTGTCACGCCGATCAGCAAAAGGAGACCCAAATATGTTCCCTTGTTGGATTTTGCGCATTTTCATGTTCATAGAATTGAACCACTAACAAGTGTTTGTCCCTTATTGTAAATATTCATACATGAAGACAAAGACAAAATTCAAGTATTCATGCATAAAAACAATACAAAGTAGGGAAAAAACACAAACAAAATCCAAATAAAACATATAAAAAGAGAAATATATTTAGAAATGTGTGAATTCCCATATAAAATGTGCTTGCATACCCGGGTATGCTAGCTGTTGACATAAAGGCCTTAAAGGCAATTGTATAAGCTTTCTTGTGAGGAAAAACAATGGCCCAAATTGACAACAAATTTAAAAAAAAAATAATTAAAAAAAAATTTTAAAAATAAAAAAAAATATTTTTGGAATGATTGAAGAAATAGCTATCTAAAGTCCTTTGGACAATTTTTGCTAAGACCAATAGGTGAAAAGTTACACTCATTTTAATAAAACCCTGTATGACCAAAATGTTCAACTTTGGCCCCCTCTAATTCCGGCAGTTCTTGACTGATAGAGCTGAAAATTTGTGTTTTTTATTTCCGTATTTTGCTTCTAAAGAAAAAGTAAAACGAACAATTGGTTTCATTCCGAACAAATTTTTCGTTTTGCTTTTCCTATATTAAATTTTTGACATTTAAAATTAAATGAACTTTTCGTTAAAATTAAATGAATAATAAGTAGACCGGTTTTTAACTGAATATTAATTTATTTTACATTACAATTTCAGTTAATTTTACATAGAGAATTTTTTGAGTGTAAATATAAACAACGTTTGACATAACAAAAGTACCAAAAAAATCAGCTGTGTCTTCAAAGCCACCTTATAATAAATATGCCTGATTATGTTTCTACGGTTTTTGGAATTTGGAAATTTCTATATAAAAATCTTTAATTGATTTAACCGTTCTTTGTATGATTTTTTCTTTATTGGTGAAATAAAGTAAGGGGACATAATTCATGTTTGAAAATTAAAGGAAAAATGGTTAAAAAAATCTTGTTTGATGAATCTTAAGATGAAAATAAAAACAATATGATGGAAATCATCATGCAATGTTAGCTTAACACAAAAATGCATTTAAAATAGTAATGGAAATTTCCACCATTATGCAAAGAAGGTTTCAAACCTCAAGAGATGAAGAATTTGTTTTACTTAATGAAATATAATGTCATTTAGGCCCTAATTTTGTAAAACGCGACGCTACAATTTTGTGAGCGTTGCGTTAAATTACATTTTGCAAATCACGGCGTTCAAGCAAGTGATTGTTTGCGTTGTAACAGCTGATTCTTACGTTGTTGTTAATACAAGTGTTTAAAATTATGTATTTTGTAAAATAAATTTTTTATCACTTGCCTTGTCAAATTTAACGCCTTCATTTTCTTGGCGTTAGTTTTAAAAGTTGCATTAAGATATTATTAAAAAACAAAGTTATTCAATTAATTTAACATTTTATAGGAACTTTATTAAAACGATGTAAGTAAATACTCGTATATACAAACATATTCATTTAGTATAAAATACTACTAAAAATTTTCTGATGGCGAAAAAAGAAGCCACAACAAGCTCAATTTAAAATGTAATATATACGTATATAATATACATGAAAACGTTTTCTTGTTTATTCGGAAGTTCATCTGAAATCATTAAAAGGTAAAGTAATGTTGATAGTAGAGCGCAGTTAGGTTTTTTCATTAGATATGTCTAGGACGCTTGAAGAACCTTCATCATCCGAAGAATAAGACATATCCATAAGGGCGAACATTTTTACCCATTAGTATCTTTATATTAATAGTTATTTGCTTTAAAAGCTGTTTTCTTCACAATTTTAAATATTTTTTTGATAAATAACCAAACAAAATTATTAAACAGCTGATAGGTTTGTAGCACTGCCACTGCAAAACAAGTGTAGCTTTATGTAAATTTTTATTTAAAATTTCAGTATCAACATTTACAATGGCAATATTAATCACGCAATAATTTGACAGTATTGTAACAACGTAATATTTCTAAACGCAATGTCGCAGTGATTTACAAAATTTCATATTTTGGTGATGCGTTGAACGTAAGTGATTTACAAAATTAGGAACTCAAATCCGGTTAAAGTCACAGGCAAAGCTCTTTGTCGCATCTCTCTGATGCTGATGCCGCACTTTTATTTTGAGTGGCAACGCCGTGATAACAAAACGTAATTTTTTTCTGCTCTACTTCGTGTAAATTAATAATAATTGGCATTATCCTGCATTTTTAAATAAAGAAATTTGTCTCTGCTATTGTTTTAAGTGGCTTTGTTTTGTATGAACCTCAAGAATGCCGAGTAAAACACGTAAAAGTTTAAATAAAAATAAAGTGATTTGTATACAATGCAAAACACAAGTACTGGAAAGTGAGGAGGCTTTGCAATGCGATGTTTGTGAAAAAACTCTACACTCAATATGTAGCAAATTAAATAAAAAGGAATATGCAAAATTAATAAACAACCCTGCTCTTGAGTACAAATGTCATTTTTGTCAGCCAGTAAACGAAATTTCAGATTGTGCGAATGACATCAAAGAAATAAAAACAAAACTTAACCAGCTGGATGATATAAAAGAGGCAGTGAACTTCATGTCATCACAATTTGATATTTTATTGAAAAGTGTTGAAGAAAACAAGAAAGAAATAAAAACACTAAAAAAAGAAAACATAACATTGCGTGAGGATGTAAAACATCTTAAGTCAACAGTAAAGTTCTTAAATGACATAAGAGTTAAAAATGACTGTGTTATTAGTGGTATTAAAGTGCAAGAAGAAGATAATCCCGAGAAAGTTGTGCTGCAAATAGCAAGTAAAACTGGTGCTAATATTTGTGAAGGTGACATAAAAGAGGCGTATTTTATAAATAGAAAGAATAAACAAAACAAAGAGAAACAAAAAAATATCAAAACAGTTGTTGTAAAGTTCGCAAACAAAAACAGTAAGGTGACGCTAATGAAGGAGAAATCAAAATTGAAAACTATTGATGAATACAGAAAAGTTTTTATTAATGATTTCATGTGCAACGAATCAATTGAACTTTTAAACCATGCTAGATCACTTAAAGCAGTTGGTTTTGACTTTGTACATGCAAGAGGAGGGAAAATTTTTGCCAAAAAGAATTCAAATTCGAAGCAATTCTATATTAAATCAATAGATGATGTGGATAAAATGTTGTGCATCTCTGCTGTTGGCAAAAGACAAAATACCTTAGCCGCTACTAATATATCCGATGATGATGAAGACGACGGCTATGTTGATAATGATAATGTGCTGTTTGCTAATACAAACTAATATTTATCTTTTATTTTCTATTTATATTTTCCATTTTCTTTTAATATGTATTTTTTTTTTATACCCTTCACCATCGTGAGAAGGGTATATATAAGTTTGTCATTCCGTGTGAAATTTCCACAATATAATTTTCCGACCCTATAAAGTATATATATTCTGGATTCTTATAGATAGCGAAGTCGATTAAGCCATGTCCGTCCGTCTGTCTGTCTGGATGTTGAAATCAGTTTTTTGAAGTCCCAAGATATATTGGGGATCCAAACCTTCAATAATTCTGTCAGAAGTGCTTTCGAGAAGTTTGCTATTTAAAATCAGCAAAATCGGTGTAGGTCAACCAGAGTTATGAACCAATATGTGAGACCACCTCCATAAAAATTTGATATTTTTCGTCCATTTTATTGCAATATTTTGAAATATATTGCAGATAATACCATGAAATTTTATATACGTTGTTTGTACTATAAAAGAAGAAAGTGTGCCGAAAATAGTAAGAATCGGTCCATGATTTCTCTTAGCCCCCATACAAATATATATATTCCCGAAATATGGCTTAATGATAAATAAATGCCTATAAAATTGGAATATCAAGACAAAATTCAGCAAAAATAGGTTTTATATAAAAAGAAATCATAAACCGAAATTGTTTTTAGTTCGGTCCATATTTGACCATAGACCCCATATAAAGTCCACTTACAAAATTCACTTAAATACATATAAAACAGATATAAATAATGTTAAACGGCTAAAATTTGACATGAATACTCTTTATAGGCAAATAAATTATTGCACCAAATTTTATGGTGGTCGGCCCAGAAATGGTCATAGCCCCCATACAAAAATCTTCCCGAAATATTGCTCAATTATACATAAATGCCTATAAAATTGGAATATCAAGACAAAATTCAGCAAAACTAAGTTTTGTGCAAAAAGAAATCGCAAAACGAAATTTTTTTTAGTTCGGTCCATATTTGGCCATAGACCCCATATAAAGTCCACTTCCAAAATTCACTTAAATGCGTATAAAACAGATATTAATAATGTTAAACGGCTAAAATTTTACATAAATACTCTTTATAGGCAAATAACTTGTTGTACTAAATTTTATGGTGGTCGGCCCACAACTGGTCATAGCTCCCATACAAGGACCACATCTGAAAAAGACATTTTTCCCTATATATATTGTATAAATATCGTTACCGACTCAAAACTTTGTACAGATCATTTACATATATACAAAAATCATTCCACACAATTTTGTTAATTTCGGTCTATTTTTAACCGTATGCCTCATATAAAGCCCTCTTCCGAAAATCACTTTAATACTCATAAATCTCTTATAAATAAGGGTACCAATCCAAAATTTTACTCGGATCATTTACATACATGCCTAAATCAAACTGCTGGATTTTGAGAATATCGGTCCATATTTGATTATATCCCCCACATAAGGTCCACTACCGAAATCCACGTTAATACTAATATATATCTTAAATATACAGTTATTATGTTGAAATTCGACGTGAAATATCCTCATATGCATGAAAATAACTGTTCCAAAATTTAAGAAGATCGGCCCATAACTTCTCATACATGGCAGGTATGAGAAATAGAACCATTTCCAAAAAAACAAATAAATAAAAAACAAAATATATATTTTCAACTTTAAGGGGCCGCCCCCTCGAAAATAGGCGTGACCGCCAACAAATTTTTTTTTTGCTGGTATCTCCTCTAAAAGCCCTATTTGATTTTGTTTTTTTCTTTTGTGAGCAAAATCACTAAAACCGAATTGTACCCCTTTTTTATACTCTGTTTGTTAAATTACACTGAAGATTATTATGAACATCAGACAAACTCTGTAAATTATGGTAAGAATTGGTAATTAAATCAATTCAAAATGGTAAAAATTAGACAAAATTTCAAAATATTTAACATAAATTATGTAAAATTGTCTTTCAAACAATATATCAAATACTAATAAAATTTGCACTAAGACTGAATAGAAAACACAAAACTAGGATATTCTAGTCTAGTGTAGTTTCTGTATTTCTTATTACGCTTAGGTGAAGGGTATTTAAGATTCGGCACAGCCGAATATAGTACTCTTACTTGTTTTTTTTAAAAATTTGTATAATACAATTACTTATTTATGAATACAAGGTATTTTTCAAATTTGGATTTATTTAATTGTTATATAAAAGAATCTAATTTAAAATCATTTAATATATTATCAATTATTGCAAGAAGTATCTCCTCAATTGATAAATTTAATAATTTTCGTACAAACTTGTGTCAAATGTTGATAATACCGGAAATTATAGCTATTCTGGAAACCTGGTTTGATAAAAAAATTTATTAACTTGTACTCGATTGATGGTTTTGAAGTTGTGCACTGTTGCAGACATGATGGATATGGCGGAACTTCGGTATATATAAATAAAAAGTTAAAGTACAAAGTATTAGTAGCCAGGAGCGTTAGTTTTTTGGAAGTCATCACGATATCTTTACCAGAAGTTCGAATTAACAATGAAGCACTTGCTTTAACGTGACTTTATATTTCACCAAAATGTTCATTAGAAACGTTTCTATCTAATATTGACAATTTGCTTGTTGAGTTTAAAAATTTTTCTTGCATTTTTCTTGGTGACTTCAATATTGATTTGATGTGCCCTAATGCTGCTAGTCGCCGTTTAATAGATATATTTTCATAACATGGTAACCAGGCCGGAAAGTAATTCTTAAATATGTCAGCATGAGACATAAAATTAGTCCGTGGATGTCTCAGGACTTAATTTCTTTAATAAATTTAAAAAATAAGCTATTGAAAGCTAGAAGGAAATGTAAGCAAGACGCCAATATTGTTGATCGACTAAAACGTATCAGCAAAGTAATAAAAAATAGCAGTAAAATTCTAATGAATAACTTTTATGAACACAACTTACGTAAGAATTCTGGTGATCCAAGGAAAACCTGGAAATTCATTAACAAACAGCTGTGGAAAAATAGAGAATGTTCTATAGATCTGGTAGCGTGTGATTACATTACTAAAGATGAAGGAAAAGCAATGGCCTTCAATAATTTTTTTTATAATTCATTACAAAGTATTAAAGCGTCTATCCCACAGTATTCAGTTGATAATATTAATATATTTGGTACTTTAGTTCAAGTAAACAGTTGCTTTAATCTTGAAGCGATAAACAGAACGCATATCGATAAAATTATAGACAGCTTGCAAATGAATAAGACTCCCGGCAGTGACAATATTACTACAAAAATGCTTTTGGTGCGAAAAGTTACAATTACTGCTGAAATTCAAAAAATTTTTAACAGTATGATTGAAGAAAGAAACTAATAATATACTAAATATATATACTAAACTTTCGTCCAATATCTATCAACTACTATCAACAGTAGACAAAATTATAGAAAAACTTATTTTTGAACAACTGTCTACTTATTTGGAAGAAAATGATTTCTTATTTGACCGCTAATATGGGTTTAAAAAAGGTACTGGAACAGAAGAAGCAGTAGTGAATGTGGTGGAGTATATTTGTAGCGGACTTAATGATGGTTACATAGGGGTTGCAGGTTTATTTTTTGATCTATCAAAGGCTTTTGAATTGGTAGACCACGATATATTATGTGAGAAGCTTCATTTTGTCGGATTATCTCAAAATGCAATTACATTACTTAAAGATTACTTAACGGAAAGAAAACAATATGTTCAAGTCAACAATTGAAAGAGTGACGTTTAAATGTACAGTGTGGAGTTCCGCAAGGAAGTGTGCTTGGGCCACTATTATTTAAAATTTATATTGACGACCTAAAAAACATAAAATTCAATGGACATTTGTTTATGTATGCAGACGACATATCCTTATTCCATGAATATCAGCATGAAAAAGTCTTACAGACGCAGATTAAATATGATGCAGCACTTTTGTCTGAGTTTTTAAGAGTAAATAAACTTTTATTAAATGGACAAAAGACTAAATTTATCAGATTCAAACCTTATATTGGCAGAAATGAAGAGCCTATGAAAATACATGTTGATGGCAACCTAATATGTGAATCTGAAAATGTTATATATCGAAATTTATTATGGGATAGTCACATAAATAGGATAAAGGCAAAAATTTCTTCAGGAATTTGAATACTTTACAAATTTAAAAATAAATTGGATACTAAAACCAAACTTTTACTTTACCAGTCCTTAATTCACTCGCACTTAACATACCTCCCTATGATTTATGGATTTAAAACAAATACTAGCTTAAAGACGTTGCAATCAGCTCAAAATAAGGCGCTAAAAATCGTCTTCAATCTCCCGTTACGGTTTTCAACAATAAATCTATATCGAGACTATGCTAAAAATGTACTGCCTGTAAGAGGACTCCATAAGCAACAGTTGCTATATGTTTTTAAATGTTTAAAACGAATTGGCTCACATACTATTTCATTTCCCCGAAATACATCAACAACACAATTAGTTACCAGACAGACAAGAAACTTGAATACTATAACCCTGCAAATAACCCGACTAGTCCATACCTGCATGTAAAGACTAGTCCAAAGAGGAGTAGGAGTACTCCAAAACTACTTCAAATATATGAAAAAAGGTGGTCCAATTAACATTGCGATGTCCTAGGATTGGACCATATAACCCATCGGAGTAGTCCCAAAACTACTCCATGGAGTACTCACGAGGGTTAGTTTTAAACAACAACAACAACAACTCAATATGCAATCGTGTCAACACGAAACCATGTCGTTTAACTACAAACTCTTGTTTATCTATGCCATGGTCCATGACTGCATTACATTGGACCATGTTGTGAGTAGTCCATTTCATCTAAAATGGATCACGTAGTCCAATATTATTTGCAGGGAAGGTGTCGTCTTGAACTCACTAAACAACGCATTGGTTATAGTGGACCAACGGAATATAACAGATTACCAGAAAGCTTAAAAGCTATCCCGTTAATATTAACTTTTAAAAATAAATTAAAAGAAAGAACAGTTGTTAGAAAATACGGAAATACTTCTTGGATCTAATTATATAAATGCATACAATCATTAAAATCTGTATATATGTATATAATTATTTAGACAGGTAGTTAATATATCTCCTTTTTTATCTCTTGTTATCATTATATAATATCTTTGTAAACTAATGTAAATAGTTGCCATTAGCCTCTATAAAGCCAATTCGGCGCTGGGGCAATAATGTATATTACTGTAGATAATTAATTTAAATAAAATGAAAAAAAAATGTATGCTCAAAGCAGTGATGGAAAATGGGTTTTTGTTTTTCGTACCAACTATATAAATAAAATGTACTTTTTAGACCTCCATGGTACCATTTTTAATATTTGTTAAATAATCATTCTAGGAATTCCTCTATTTTGTAATTAAAGACCACTTGTAGTTTTCTTAAGGCCCAACTATAATATGCATATGCTAGCTTAAGCAAACGTGCGAACGCATATAAATTGTATGTGGCAAACTATAATGTACTTAACGAAACTTTTCGTTAAGTTTTTCAACTGTCATTTGCTTAAGCAAAAAGCGAAACTGATCGCACATTCTGTACGGAATCAGCTGTTTGTTGTCGTTTGTTTGTGTTTTGAACAAAATGGAAGAAAATATATTTATTTTAAATTTAATAGAAAATGAGGAAAAAATAAGTGCCTTTACAATAAAAGGGACCCTTTTTATTTTAACAAAAATGTCTTTCTGTCGCGGTTTATTTCTCTGACAGAACAAAAGCGTCTCTTTTACAGTGTAGTTCACTTATTTATTTTAATGTGCACAGGCCTTCAAGCGCTAACTTTAATATTTTTATATTATTTAAATTTTTAAGTTTTTTCTCCATTTTTGCAAACACAATACGAAAATTAACACAACATATCGAGCCATTACCGCCAAAATAATGTATCCCACACCATAATCGATTGTTGTTTTTTTTATCGAAATCGATAGTTCAACATCATTTAAAATTATTAAAATTAAATGTATTACACAAAACAATATTTACATTATAAATTTTAAAATAATGGCTTTATTCAAACTGATTTTATTTAAAAAAACCTTCCCCTGTAAAATTTTGAGTTTGCGGGATATATTTTTTCGGCGGTTATGGCTCGATATGTAAACGTTTATTATTATTTACAATTTAGTGCTGCCACAGCTGTACATTTTCGTACTTTTGCCGATAAATTAAAAAAAGGAAAAATTATGCGTTTCGGGTACGAAGTTTTCTTTTAATTATAAAATAATATAATAATATTTATAAAATATAGTCATTTAATGTCTTTTTGTTAAAATAAAAACATTTTTTTAAACATAAATGAGCAACTGTGGACAAAAAGTTTCAAAGTCATTGTAGCCACCTAAAAGTTAACTCTGAACTGGTTATGCATTTGACAGCCTTTTCGTTAACTTTTGCAATTTGCTTAAGCTTGCTTATGCATATTATAGTTGGGCCTTTAGTTTTACTTCTTTATTCTTTGAAGTTTTGAATTCAAGTGTAGTTGTTAAAAAAGTACCGCTCTTTCATTAATGTAAAAAATGTATATTATATCTTCTAAAGTAAATAAGTGTGTGTTTATATACATTGTAAATATTACCAGAACATATTAGTGTTGCCACATTACAATAATAATACACTTAGATAAATAGCATATAGTTAATATTCGGCCATGCTAATCTGAAGATCGACCTCGATTGGCTACAATACATAGTCCTTAAGGTAACCTGGGGTAGTCTTTGTTCGAGTTGACTTTTTGGGTTGAGGATTGTCGGATTCAATAGATGAGTCACTGGCTATATCATCTGGTGGGGTTAAAACTCGTTTCATATCTACGGCAGGTACTACAGCTTCATAGAATCTTTGAGTACGTTGTACATCTGGGAAATCGGCAATACGATACCGGTCGTTAGGTAACACATCTGTTACAACATATGGGTCTTTAAATATTGGCATTACCTTTAAGGATTATTCAGTACTAGCAGGATCGCGGCGCACCTTCACAGAGTCGCCTGGGATATAAGTTTGGGCTGCACATCTTTTTTTGTTAAACTACTGTCTTTGTTGCTCTTGGTTTGTTCTTATACGATCAATTGCTTTCTGGCGCGAAGCAGCGACATCATCCTCATAATTATTTTCAATGGCATCATCTAGTTTATTGGGTTTTAGTCTTCTTGGCTCGTAACTAAATAGTAATTTAAATGGGGTTGTTTTCAAGACATGGTGGTTGCTATTGTTCACACTCCATTGAACAAGACCGATGTGTTGATCCCAGTCACTACCATTTGTTTTAGTACATAAAGTGGCTAGCATGGGGGTTATTGTACGATTTAGTCTTTCACATTTACCATTGGCTCTTGGCGTTGCGGTTGCATTTAAGACGTGAACTATATCTTTATTGCCTCAAAATTTACGGAACGGGCTACCGGTAAATGCAGTGCCTCTATCTGAAATTATTCGGGTAGGAGTTCCAAAAACTGTCGTCTCGCTCTTGACATTACGTATGGGTTTAAGAACACAAAATTTGGTAAAGCCGTCAATAATAACTAAAATGTACATATTTCCATATTTACCTCTAACGAATGGGCCTAGGTGGTCAACATGAAGTGTATGAAATGGTATTCCAATCTTATCAATTGGGTGCAAAAAGCCTTGTTTCTTCCCAGCGGGTTGTTGTTAATGTAAAGACATTCGAAACATGCTCCTATAAATCATTTAACGTAGTTTCTAAGCCTTGGAAACCAATATTTCATTTTATCTTACAAACAACTTTATCGACTCCAAAGTGACCCATGTCATCGTGACAAGACTGTACAATTTTGTATCTAGCTCCATTTGGAATATATTCCAATTTTTATACGCGACCATTATCGACTGCAAACTCGTTTTGGATTCTCTTATCATCGTTAGATAGCTCAATTTTTTTCTGTAAAACTTCCTTTATATAAGTAATTTTCGGGACAGTCTCTTGTAATATTTTCACCCAATCTGGTGTCTCTAGACTGGAATGAAGAACACAAATATCTGCAACAGGGTTAGTATTTTCTGGTGAATCTGTTGGGTTATGATTCAATGCATCGGCATGCTTATTTTCAGCACCAGGTGTAGAACTTGTGGCTACTTAAGGAAATAAAACGCTGAACGATGAGTTTTCTTCAATGAATTTTGACGAAATGTGTATTAACAAATTTTTCTTCTTTCTACAGAGTTAATAAAGTTAATTATGTTTTGTTTTCATGTGTTTACAGTAAAAATGAATTTAAAGAGAGTGTCAAAATTATAGCAAAGGAGAGTAAAATTAACATTTATAATTTTATGTACTATTATGTTACATATTGGAAACGGACTAACTCAGAAATTACTAAAAATAATATAATTAATTGAAGAGTGCTTCAACATCCTGGCGGCGTTGAAAGTATGTACTTTCAAGATTCCACAAGAACTGTCAATTTACGAATTGGTCTGCGAATGATTCCTCTTGCGGTTTTTACGTCTGCCACTCGTATCTTGCCATTGTTCCCGGATATAGTTGCAATAATACGTCCCATTAGCCAGTGAAGTGGGGCCAAATTGTCCTGGTTTTAGATTAGGTGTTGTTTTAAACCACTTTTTTCGTTGCAACATGTCGTTTAAATAGTCTGAAGACCAGCAACGCCAGAACTGTTGTTTTGCGGCACTAAAACGACGCCATCTTTCGAGTAGGCTTATATCATCGCATTGAATTTCTCGTTCCCAGAGACCGCCGAAATGGAGAGCCCTTGGCGGAATAAAATGAAATGTTATGAGATTTTTTGAGCAAAATTTATTTAATGATGATTGAAATTGTGTATCAAAAAGGCACTTTTTAATTCGATTAATTTGTTGTTTGCTCCTACAAAATTAGTTGCGTTATCGCAGAATATATCAGACGGCATGCCACGTCGGCCGATTAGCCGCTTTAGTGCTGCAATAAACGCGTCCGATGACAGGTCTGAAACCAGCTCTATATGCACCGCTTTGGTCACGAAACATATAAAAATAGCACCATAGCTTTTTGTAGGACGCTTTCCCCTTATTTTGGGCCAAAAAAGTCAATGCCACAACGTTGAAAAGGTCTTGCGGGTGTGACTCGTTCTCGAGGTAGATTTTCCATGACTTGTTCCACGAGTTTTGGACGATATCGAATACAACTTACACACGAATGTACTACCTTTCTAGCTATGGCTCGGACGTTGACTACCCAAAATTTTTGTCGGGAAAAAGCAACCAGCGCCTTTGCTCCAGCATGGTAACTTGACAAGTGAAGATGTCTGATATAATTTAAAACAAAGTTACAATTCGGCAGCAAAATGGGATGCTTTCGATCTTTAGGAATGTTTGCGTTTTCTAGTCTGCCTCCCACACGAACTAGAGGAAAATGCGTACATTTGTCGATGAATACACCAAGCGATTTAAACGATGTTTTAATATCTAAATTGTTTTTGAGACAATGAATTTCTTGAACGAAGTGGTGTTGCTGCAAATTCCATAAAATACACTCCAAAGCGTGTTGTTGAGCTTCGGCGGAATTATATATAGTGCCACGAGCAAACCGAAATAATAACGATACTACACGTACGGTTTTTGTATAAGAACTTAATTTATCGCATAAGTTTAGAATACGGTTGTCTTGAATTTCGCACTTGAAAACTGATACTCGAATCGCTGAACTGACGACTTTTTCATCATATTCATTTAGAGGTTTTGGCCATTGGGATTCTTCACGTTTTAAAAATACAGGTCCTGAAAACCATAATGGCTCTTTTAATTTTTCGAGAGAGCAACCCCTAGATATAAGGTCAGCAGGATTCAGTGCAGTAGGTACATGCCGCCACGAACCATTTGCTGTAATTTCCTGGATCTCAGAAATGCGATTCCCAACGAATGTAGTTAGGGTTGAAGAATGTAATTGTAACCATCTCAATACTACTGACGAGTCAGTCCAAAAGAACACACGGTGGTTGAATGCTGCAAACAGAGGAGCAATTTTTCTGTATAAAATTGACAAAAGATGTGCACCACATAACTCTAACTGTGGCATTGTTCTTTTCTTTGTTGGTGCAACTCTACACTTTGATGCGAAAAGCGTTGTTTTTGTATTTGTATACGAATTTTTGGCACATACATAGAAGCAACAACCATACGCACGAATGGAAGCGTCGCTGAATCCGTGTAGTTGTATTTCAATATAGTTATCATCAAAGATTAAACGGGGGATAGAAATTGTTTTTAAGTTATGAAAGTCTTCCAGACAGCTAGTGAATGAAGTTTTTATGTTTGCGGGAACTTCGGTGTCCCAGTCATACTTTTGCAGCCACAAGTCTTGCAATAAGACTCTTGGTATTATTATTAGGGGACTGATTAACCCCATTGGATCAAAAATCGACGCCGTGAGTGATAAAATCGCTCGTTTTGTGTACATTGAAAACTTCTGTTCTAAGTTGAAAGCAAAGAGAAAATTATCGTTTACTGGATCCCAGCTTAAACCAAGTGCACTCCGGGGTTGAAGTTTTTCCATGTTCATATTTTTCGGTGTGGTTTCATCATACAGAAATTTATTATGGTTTGATTAAAGTTTTGCAATTTCTAATCCACCTTGGGATAAAATATGAGAGACTTCATTTTTAATAGAATGTAATTCTTCTAGGGTGTTCGCGCCAGTTATCATGTCGTCAACGTAAAAATTGTTCCGAATTACTGCAGAACCAGTTGGATGTGATATTTCGAATTTATCTGCCAGAAATTGTAGATCGCGTATGGCTAAAAATGGTGATGCGGACATACCGTAGGTTACGGTGTTCAGTTGATAAACATTAACTGGCTGATCTTCACTAGGCCTCCATAAAATTTGCTGAAAAGGCCTATCAGACTCCTGTACCAGAAACATTCGATACATTTTAACAATGTCGCCTGTGAATGCATATTTATATGTACGAAAACGGAGAACTTGTAGAAATAATTCATCTTGTATAGTCGGTCCTACAAGAAGAATATCGTTTAGTGATTATCCCGAAGAAGTTTTTGCCGAAGCATCAAACACGACTCTGAGCTTCGTACTTGTACTGTTTGGCCGGAGCACGCAATGGTGGGGTATAAAGTAATTCGGAGCATCCATGTTCGGGTTTTTAATGAGAGACATATGCCCCATTTGTTCATACTCAGCCATGAATTGTGCGTACTGAGTTTTTACATTACTATCTCGAGCTAAACGTCCTTCAAGAAGATGAAACCTTTTTAAGGCTGTATTATAAGATGACCCTAAAGTTGAAAAATGTTCTTTAAAAGGCAACTTAACGATTATTCTTCCTGAATAATTTACTTCGACAGTTGACATGAAATGTGACTCGCACAATTGCTACTCTGTTGTCCACTTATTTGTTGTTTGATGTGCTTCTTCCATTTGCCATAAGAACTTAAGTTGCTCATCAAGAGCAATGTCTTGAGCAGTAGAAATCATACATTTTGACACCATTGGTTTAATATTTGGCGTATATCGGCCGGTAACTATCCATCTTGCTTTAGTTTCTTGGAAAATGGGCATATTTATACCGAGACTAATTTTTCCGCTACATACATCAAAAAAGTATTCTGTACCAAGCAGTAAATCGATCGGTTGTTGTTTGTAGAAAAATTCATCTGCCATGTTGATTTGGGGTAACTTCCATCCTCTAACATCCATGTTTCTACATGGCAAATATCCAGAAATACGATTTGCCACCAATAGATTTAACGAATACTCATGACAGTTAAATTGGGATCGTATGGTGGATGCAACTTCGTATTTCATGTTGGATGATGAGCCTCCAACACCAGAAACGTCAACTGATATTTTTTTACGTGGTAAGTTCAAAATGTTGGCAAATTTTTCTGTTATTAAATTTACCTGGGAACATGAATCCAAAAGCGCTCGGCCTAATTTGTAGCCCCCTGTACCATCCGAAATAAGAATAATGGCTGTGGCAAGAATAACACTGCTTGGTTCGTTGTTAACGTGAGTGTTAACGGCTGCTTGAGAAACTTGAGTAGAGGTAATATTGGAATTTTTGCTAGTCGCAGGTAAATCGCGATGGAGCAGTGTATGGTGAGCGAGAGCACATGATTTACAACGATATTTTGATGGACAGTTAGATAAGTTGTGTCCAAGTGAAAAACAATTGATACAAGCACCAAGTTTTTTAACCGTATCGTATCTACAATTGGAATCCAGTGATTAAAATTTGGGCAGCCGCTGCTCCAATGATCTAGACGCTTACAGAAAATACAATTCTTTTTTACTTGGGTGGCGAACGAATGTTTTTGTTGTTGACGACGTGATATATTACGTTTATCATACGATGTTGTTGTTATTGATTTATTTGTGGACGATGGCTGAGGTTCAATTGCTTCTAAGAATTGCCATCTACGTTCCAATACTTTAATAAATTCTTCCCATGTCGGTAAAGAACCGAAATCAATTGTTTCTTTCCATTTCATATTGGATTCTGAATCAACTTTAGTTAATATTAAATGTATTAACATTGCATTACAGATATCCTTTTCATTACCTAATGATTTTAGGGAACTATAAATGGCTGAAGCATTGTCGACTAATGCTCGAAGTTGCATAGCGCATGGTTTTTCAACAGATGGCAATTCATAAATATTCGAAATATGTTCAAGAAATATTATTGTTTTGTTGTTGTAGCGTTCATCAAGTCGTTTGATAGCCTTTTTGTAGTTTTATATGGTAACTTCAAACGCACGTACTGTATCAAGGGCTTGTCCCGACAAGCAATGCAACAGATGGTTGAATCTCTCAATGTCTGAAAGTGAATTATCGTTGTGTACCAACTGCTTAAATGTTGAAATAAAATTTTTGTAAGCAGCATATTTGCCGTCAAAGTGTGGTAAATGTAATTTTGGCAATTTAGAATTATTGGGCGCTGGGATGGCAAATGAAGCTTCAGAAGATCGTTTATAATTGTCGCCCATTAGATCAATTATTTTTGATTTTGTAAGAATACATAATTCTTCTATGTCTGCCCGTACACTATCTTTTGGATTTTGAGTTTCTATATCATTTTGTATGGAAAGAAGTTGCTTGAAATATGCCTCTACTAAACTTAACCGGCATTCAAGTTCTGCCATCGACATTGTGTCACTCACCATATTTTTAATTCGAGTTACGTTTGCCTTTGCAAACGAACGTTGCTAAATCACTCATTTTAAAAGTTTAAGAGTAATAATAGAAAAATGACTACAACGAAAAAAAACTTTAATTGTTATAATTCAACAGTTAAAGAATTGTGCTCTTGTTATTTTGCTTATGATTGCAGAATTATATGCAGTCGCCACTGCAGCAGATGTAGGCAGAACTGAATTATTGACTGCGAGCGAAATACAGCAGTTTTTTTTTTTTTTTTTTTTTTTTGCATATTCTTTTTATTGTATCTTCATTTTAAATGAACTAACAATAGGTATTCAAATCCTAAAACTAAAGTTAATTAAGATAAGTCCAGCCAATGCTAGACAAAATCTAGTTTTCAAATTCGATAGGATATAATGAGCAACTTGTATTTATTCATCTGAGAGCGGTGGTGTCCCTCCTTCTCAAACGGCTATGACCGGGATGTTGTAAGATGTCTCGAGCGAGGGGATTTGGATGAGTTTCCAGCTTACCCAAATAAAGGGCCACGTGTTTAGTTATTTCCCATTTGACAAGTGGAACATCAAGATCGTTGTGTATGTTGTTGTTTTTAATATACCAAGGAGCGGTAGTTATCATTCGTAGAATTTTGTTTTGACGGCGTTGAATTTTCTCAATATTGGAGTTGGAGGCAGTGCCCCATAACTGGATACCATAGCACCAAATTGGCTTTAAGATTGAGTTGTAGAGTAGAAGCTTACAATCGAGCCGAAGGACGGAGTTTCTGCCGATGAGCCAATGAATTTGGGCTGCTTTCAGTTTCATTTGAGTCAGCTTAGCATCTATATGTGGTTTCCATGTGAGGGGACGGTCCAGATGAATACCAAGATATTTCACGTGTGAGTTTTGAGGCACTATATGGTCATTAATACGAATAGGGGGACATGATTCCCTACGTAGAGTAAATGTTACGTGGGTGCATTTCTGTTCATTTATTTTTATTCCCCATTGTCTTGCCCATTTCTCCACTTGCGTTACGTGGTGCTGTAATTGAATCGAGGCATCTTTTGGATCTTTGTGAGTACTGAAAAATGCCGTATCATCAGCAAATGTTGACGTGTGCATTTCATTGTTTGTTGGCATGTCTGCTGTGTACAGCAAGTATAGAATTGGTCCTAAGATACTACCTTGAGGGACGCCAGCACCTATAGGTTGAGGACGGCTTAAATAATCACCTTCTTTAATCATAAACTGACGGTCGATTAAGTATTTCCATAGTAGGTGTTGTAGATTCACCGGCAAGTTCTGCTTTAATTTAGATATCAGGCCTTCATGCCATACTTTGTCGAAAGCTTGAGAGACGTCAATAAAGAGTGCCGAACAGTATCTCTTTTCCTCAAAGGTTTTTCTTATGACTTGTACCAATCTATGTGTTTGTTCTATTGTACTGTGTTGACGTCTGAAGCCAAACTGGTGATTGGGAATGCAGTTGTTTTCATTCAAAATCGGAGTCAGCTTGGTTATAAGCAATTTCTCGAATAATTTGGACATAGTTGGTAATAGACTTATTGGCCTATACGACTCAACTTTGCAAGGATCTTTTCCCGGCTTAGGAATCATCTTTACTAAAGCGATTTTCCAAACCGGAGGGTAGTACTCAAGCCGTAAGATGGCATTAAAAATAAAGAGGATTAATCTTTTTGCAATGCGAGGCAGCTCAAAAATCATTTTATTGCTGATTTTATCAAACCCAGGTGCTTTTTTAACATTTAAATTATCAATAGCCTCAACAACCTCCAGATATTGAAATCTTATTTGTACAGGTGGTCTGGCAACAACAGGCGGTAGATCGCTAATGTCAGTATCCGTATTGGGAGTGAATACATTTTTTAAATGACTTACGAAAAGGTTGCCTTTTTCTTCGTTATTTCGTGCCCAAGATCCGTTCAAAGTACGCAGTGGAGGTTTTGCGATTACGGGTTTTCTTAGATTTCGGACTGCACGCCATAATGAATAATTTGACTGGGAAGTTGCGTCTAGACCTTCCAGATGTTGTTTGAGAGACTCTGCTTTTTGCGCTTCTGGCAAGATCCTAAGATTTTTGGTACATTCTCTCAACCTAGTTTTAAGTTGGGGCGATCTGTGTTGTTGCCACTCTCTTCGGACTCTCCTTTTTTCAGACAATAGTTGCTCAACATCTGCAGAAAAAACTCTGTTGTACCTATTCGGGCGGTAAGTGGAAGAAGCATGTTCTGCGGCTTTCTCGACATGTTCATTAAGACTTTTTATACAGGCATCGATGTCTTCAGCAGTTTTTAACGGGAGTTTCTCTGTGCAGTGAGTGCTGATGTATTTTTTGTATTTTAACCAATTCAGACGTTTGACAAAAAGTAAGGCATCAGTTACGCTTTGCTGAGGACTTCTGATGGTGATTACAGTGGGTGAGTGATCTGAAGAAAGATCCAGTGAAGCCTCGACTTCAATGAGTTCCGGGGATACCCCTTTCGCCACGCCGAAATCGATAACGTCAGGAATTTTTTGCTGGTCAGTTGGCCAATAAGTTGGTTGACCAGTTGAAATCACATTCAGTCCCATTTCAGACAGGGAGTCGTACAAGATACGACCTTTAGGGCTAACGAGTCGTGAGCCCCAGAATGTATGCTTAGCATTGTAGTCGCCAGCCGCTATGAAACGGCTACCTAGTGATTTGTAAAAATCTCTATACTGATCTTTTGTTATTGAAAATCTGGGCGGACAGTAAACTGACGAAATCACGAGGTTTTGACAAAAGTTCTCAATACAGATGTTTGTTGCTTGAAGATAACACTCTGAAAGACCACCCAATGAATGGTGTTTGATTCGCGATTTGACCAATATTGCCGAGCCACCACATGATCTATCTCTGGGGTCCTTGGTGTCGTAGAATGTATAACCACTTATTTTAAAAATGCTTCTCGACGTCATATGAGTCTCGGAAATCAGCGTTACATCAATTTTCTTATTAAAAAGAAAATATTCAAGTTCATTTTTGTGTTGGCGTATGCCGTTTGCGTTCCAGAAACATATTTTGAGACAGTTCATGGTCTATTAAGTATGGCCTGCAGTAGCGTGGACTGCATTTTTTGCATCTCCTGCATCATACTTGTCATGAAATGGTTCATGGATTGCACCAGATTCTCCATTATACCTTCAAGACGGCTAAAATTGTGTCTGTTTGTATCATTTATTGGTGATTCATTTTGCAGTGTTGGTTGGTTAGATCTTAGCACGTTGGCATATGAAAATTGGCTAGTGGATATTTGTGCTACGGGGGGAATAATTGTAATAGGTACTTTTGTCGTCTGAGTAGGGGTAGAAGCGGGTTTGTTGATCAAGGAGCGTTTAACGACCTCGAAAACAGGGCAACCCCTGTAGTTGGCAGTGTGGTTTCCACCGCAATTGCTGCATCTTTTTACCCTGGAATCATCCTTAGGTTTATCGCACTTTGAGGTGTCATGAAGATCCCCACAAACAACACAAACAGTAGGCAACTTACAATAAGATTTAGTCTGACTATATTCTTGGCAGTTCGAACACTGTACTGGGCCAGATCGCTTATGAGGTTCTTCCACTGTAACTCTTCGGTGCATTATGAATTTCAAGTCATATATAGGATGTGTTTCATTTTTCTTCAGCTTAACATCACCAGGTTCTAACTCCACTCTAAATAATGATTGAGGGATCCTATCTCTGTTTCTTATATTTGATACTGCCTTAATTTTAAAGCCTTTGTCGGCCAAACTGCTCTTGATCTCCTCAGGATCAACAAAAGAATTAATTCCCTTAATTACGACTTGTAGACCTTTTGCGCTTTTAAGTTGATACGTGTAAAAATTCTTTTTGCGTTTTTCAAATTCCGAAACTATTCTCCGATAGTCGTTTTCATTATTAACCTGAATCTTTGTTCCATTAATATTGACACGCTTAATTGGAGTCACATAAAAAGAATTTTCACCAATTAATGAAACTAATATTTTTATAAGTTCGTTTGAGTTTTTTCTCTTAAATATATTGGAGGTGGTTTTACTGGCTTATTCACAGCGTTAGGGACATCATTTTTCTCTTGGAGGATGGCAAAACGATTTTGCGAGCGTGGCTCTTCAGCATTCTTTGATAATTTTGCGGCTGGTGTAATTTCGGCAGATTTTGGGCTTCTGCCTCTCTTCGATACTGTTATATAACGGTCCATTCCTGCCTGTGTTTTTTGTTTTTCTTCAACAGGAGCGGCCTTATTTGTAGGACTTAATGTGCCTTTTGCAGCTGTTGACGTCTCTCCAATATTTGATAACGAGGACCGTGAAGAAGACGGTCCTTCAGTGATTTTTCTATTTAAATTAAATATGCTTTGGGCTAAGTTTGTGCCCTGTTCAACACATTTATTCAAGTTTGGTGCACTTGCACTTAAATTCAGATTTGTGCTTATTTTTGGTTTCACAGTTAAGTAGTTTTTATTAAATTCGGGATCTTTAATGTTCTCATTACTAACACTTGCCGAGCTCAACACGAAATAAGCATTTCGGCTCTGAGGCCCACTCGCACTGTTAGAATTGTTACTCATTCACTGTATTTAATTTTAATTTATTAATTTTTTTATTGCACCTAGTGCAATTATTTGACTTTGTAAAGTTTTTCACCTATTACGAGATTTTTTTTCACTTTTTTGTTTAATTTCAACTTTTTACACTTTTTTACCTATTACGATTGTTTCACCGAAAATTCAGCCGCACTAAAAGTAACACGTCCGAACAGTTCGCAACGGACCTAACGCAGAATTTATAAGCTTCTGAAAGACGGCAGGACCATTGGCAACACCAAACGGCATCCGTAAAAATTCATAGTGCCCATATGGCGTCACAAATGCTGTTACATGACGAGAATCTTCAGCTACTTTCACCTGGTAATAGCCGCTACGCATATCAAGCACATTAAAATACTTCATTCCATGTAGACGGTTAATTTGGTCTTCAATAATTGGTAACGAGTATTTCATTTTCTTCGTAACTTGATTCAATGCTAGGTAATCGATACATATTCTTTTGTCTCCATTCTTTTTGCGTACGATCAAAATAGGGCTAGCGTAATCAGATTCGGAATCAATGATAATACCTGCATCCTTCAATAGTTTCATTTCTTCACGTACAAACGCTCGCTCAGATTCACTTAACCTGTAAGGCTTGTATGTAATGGGAGTTTTATCTGTTAATTCGACTGAAAATTCTGTGTTTACACCACATCCAAGTTCATTAATATTTAGAGCAAAACAATATCTATATTGTTGTAACAAATCCAGCAATTTTGTTTTATAATCATCCGATATTTCAGGATTGATATCAATTGCATCCCAAAATGTTTCTTCGATATCCGTGGATTTTTTCGCATTTAGTTGTTGACTCTTCAAAAATACACAATTCTGCTTTTGTTACGCGCTCGCCCTCATTAAAAACTATATTACATGTCGTACAATATAAAATAGGTACAGCTAAACCATCAGCATCGCTATTAATAACACATTTCGATTAGTGGCGGAGTTGATAAATATATCATGGACTTCATCTACAACTTTACCAGTTGTTACAGCAACAAAACCGACTTGATTTGGTGGTAAAACCGTAGCCTCTTTAGCCCACAAACTTGTTTTTAATTTTGGAAGATTTGGTATTTCTACACGATCCAAACTATTTTCGGGCAAATGAATTTGTTCAAAAATTCTCAAATGGTCTCCCTTTTTATAATAAACGATGTGGGGCTGTTCCGTAAACGGCTGACCTATAAGCAAAGGTATATCAATGATACTATCATCCACAACGTATACCACAACATCAGCGGTAGCTTGATCTACTTTTAAAGTAGCTTTAAACACGCCCAATGTATGTGCCAAGCCGCCACCTACACCTCTTACAATCGAACTATTAGGGGGAGCCATATTAAGCTTGAAGCCAAACTCGTTAGCCATAGACTTCTTCATCATTACGCACTGGCTACCAAAATCAACGTAAGAATTTACAAGGTTTCCATTTACTTCTGCATCAAAAAAATTTTTCGTTCATCAAAACTGGTTCATCGTCAGTTTTTGCTACAGCACAATTCTTTTGTTGAATGTTTGTTTGCTCCTTCTTAATATCGCCCTCAGTTATAAAACAATTTTTCTTTATATGCCCAGGTTTATTACACTTTAAGCAAACGATTGGTGACGTTCAGTTTTTTCTTGTGTGCCCTTTCACATTACAACGAAAACAAGTAACCTCGACTGAATCTTTAGTTTTTGGCGTTGTTTCTTTAGGACTTTCTTGTTTAATTTGTTTATTTAAAACTAATCCAGGATTTTCATCTGAGTCCCCATCGTACGATTAAATTCACGAATATCAGCCAACAAGGCATTTGATTCCAAATGGAATTTACATAATAAAAAAGTTTTCATTTCGCGATCGTATAAACCTTGCATTATTTGCGATTTAGTTTCTGCAAATGATAATTTCAGATTATCACATAACCTTTTCTTTGCGAAATAATAATCAAAAACATCTTCGTATTTGCTTTGTTTATAATTCAGCAAAGTTGACCACTGTTCAGCGATACTTTCTCGACATATAAACGTATTCTTGAATTCTGTCTCAAAATCTTTCCAAGTTCTAAAATTTAAAGAATAAAACCAGTTAGAAGCACCGTCAATTAAATTTGAACGTACCAACTCTAAACGAAATGAATCGGACCAACCATGCAATTCGCTCATACCTTTTATTGACTCGAACCACGAACAAGCATCACTTTCATTTTCCTTAGCACTGAATTTCTTTATCGATCTGTGTAAATCTGGAAGCATGTTGAAATTTGTGCTGGACTGATTCGCACCTCCTACCGCATTCGTCGTAAGCGTTTTGATTAGTTCGGCATTTTGCTTAAAAGCTGCGCCAACATGCTATATTGACCGTAACCCTACAAATGTGTTCAAGTTTAAAGTGAAGCACCTGCCAAAATGGCTTATCTTCACTGCGCACTCAAACGCAGGACGGACTCGGCCTGTCAACCGCATTGTGTGTCCTACCAAAACACAGGAATAACCTCTAGGAGGACTACTTTGTGTGCCTTCCCAGGGTCACACAATTAGCAATTTCTCAATACTTGACTGCAAGATCACAGTAAAGATCACCTTGCTTAAGAGATTGGGCTATCTAATCCCTGCCGTCCGTAACGCAGTACAATTAACATAGCCCAGGAAAGCAGCGAAAAGCAAGAACCAACGCAGAATTGCAATGACCATAGCTGGGTCAAGGACTATAATGCTATGCATCGAACCAAGTCCAAAGACCCGGTCAACACAAATGCTACGAAGGCCCCGCCCTCTATTACTTCCTGAGCACAGAGCTAAAAGTCTACGCTACTTTCAACGGCTCTGTTGAGTTCGGCAACAGCACCTAGAGCAAATTGATAGCCTGAAGTATGCTTACTTGCGCAAGCATACATCGGACCTTTACTCAAATGCCATTCTCCCCGCTTTGGGTATTAAACCACAGCCACTGCGTGGACACCAAAGTGACCTCAACCAATTATCAGTTAGGGGATGGTCACCCTAATAATAAAAATAGGGATATGTCCCCGGGCAATAACTGATCCCGCAGCACAAGATAAAGGATTCAGTCTCGTCTCATCGAACTGTTCGGACGTGTTACTTTTAGTGCGGCTGAATTTTCGGTGAAAAAATCGTAATAGGTAAAAAAGTGTAAAAAGTTGAAATTAAACAAAAAAGTGAAAAAAAATCATAATAGGTTAAAATATGTAAAAAAAAAAAACATCAAAAAAATCGTATAAAAACTGTATGAGTGTTCCTCTCAGATGTAATTCTGAGAAAGACCTTAGCTCGTCTAGAAAAACTAAATGGCTCTCTGAGGAAGAATCCATAAAAAAATCTCTGGAAAATTTTCTCACTACAAGAGCCGTAGAACGGCGTCGTTCCTGTTCGCCCAATATAGTGATTTCAACAGATGAAAAAACATTATCTTCATCAAATAGTGCAGTCAAACCCAAAAAACAAGTAGGTATGGATAAGTACACAACCGTTCTCAAGCGAAAGAGGAGCCCGAAGTCTGCTCAAGTGTCATCAAATGCAAAAGCTCCTAAGACCGTGAGTAATGAACAAAATAGGTTTGCTCTCCTCCAGACGGATGAGCCAGAACTTCCGAAGAAGACGTTTAAGCCCCCACCAATTTATCTGAGAGAGCCGACTTCCAGTAAATTCGTACAAGGAATTGTTGCTGTAATAGGTGAAAACATGTTTAGCGTAACCTCAATGAAACATGGAAATATCTGCGAGACAAAGATACAAGTGAATAGGGAAGATGATTTTCGAAAATTGTCCAACCAGCTGGAAAGGGAGACTAGGGATTTCTATACCTACCAGCTCAAAAGCGCAAAAGGACTCCAAGTCGTTCTAAAGGGTATAGACCCATGTGTTGATCTCGCGGAGATAAAAACCGGTTTAATGGACAAAGGGTTCAAAATCAAGAGCGTAGTGAATATTAGAAACCGTGAAAAGATCCCTCAGCCCATGTTCAGGGTAGAATTGGAACCTGGAGATGTTGTCTTAAAGAAAAACGAGTCCCATCCCATTTACAATCTGATGTACCTTCTGCATCGTAGAATCACCGTGGAAGAACCACATAAGCGTCAGGGACCCGTCCAGTGTCTCAACTGTCAAGAATTTGGTCACACCAAAGCGTATTGTAAATTGCCGACAGTTTGTGTTGCGTGTGGGGAGCTACATGCAACTGCTCAATGCGATAAGTCGAGAACTGACTCAAAAATCAAAAAATGCAGTAACTGCGGAGGTAATCATACCGCAAATTATAGAGGTTGTCCAATTTACACTCATTTGAAAGGCATAAGAACCAACAAGACGTCAGTATTGCCTAATCGCCCTCAACAGCCAAATTTAGCATCGAGTGACAATTTCCCTCAATTATTACGGTCCACTAGTCATGTAAACCCGCCTAGTTCTAGACAAGTTTCTTACGCAAACGTCGTTAAATCTAATATGCCAGGTCTGGAGCAGGAACCTAAACCCCAATATTCTGAGCCGCATATCAACAATCTAGAGACAACATTGCAGACACTTGTCCAAACTATGAACACTTTTACGACCACTATGACAGCCATGATGCAGGAAATGCTGAAAATGCAATCCACTATCTTGCAAGCCATTTTAAAGAAATGATTTATTTAAAAATTTGTTTCTGGAACGCGAACGGCCTCCGCCAGCATAAAAATGAACTGGAATACTTCCTGATGGATAAGCAGATTGATGTTATGATGATTGCTGAAACTCACTTGACGTCGACAGGGTACTTCAAAATTAATGGCTACGAGTTCTACGATACTAAAGACCCCCGCGGAAGAGCTTGTGGAGGTTCGGCAATTCTTATAAAGAACAGAATAAAGCATTATCTAATGAATAACATAAGTGAGGATTACCTCCAAGCAACAAACATTTGCATTGAATTCTGTCAATACAAATTTGTTTTATCATCGATTTATTCTCCGCCTCGATTTTCAATAAAAGAACACCAATACCATAACTTCTTTAAATCCCTTGGAGCTAGATTTTTAGTTGCTGGTGACTTTAACGCCAAACACACATTTTGGGGTTCACGTCTGGTAACCCCAAAGGGTCGCGTAATCTTCAACACCATTGCTAAAATGGGCTTAGATGTACTCACTTTTTTTTTTTTTTTTTTTTTCCATACATTAATTTATTTATTGAATCTTCAGAAATGAAATGACAATAAGTTTTCGAATCTTAATACTAAAAGAAAATAATAAGTCCAGCCAGTGATAGACAAAATATTATGATACTACAAAAAATTTATATCCACTGATCCAGTCATCTGTTTTGCGCTTGAGTTAAAGCAAGGGTATCCCTCCTTCTCAACCGAACATGGCCAGTAAAGTTAAGGATGTCTCGTGCAAGTGGGTTTGGATGGTGTTCAAGTTTGCTGACATATTTTGAGGCGTGTTTTGTAAATTCGACTTTCACCAAAGGAATGCCTAGATCTTTGTGGATTCGAAAGTTTTTAACATACCATGGAGCTGCAGTAATTGTACGTAGAATCTTATTTTGACCCCTTTGAATTTTTTCAATGTTGGATGCTGAGGCAGTACCCCATAATTGAATTCCATAACACCAGATTGGCTTTAGAATTGCATTGTACAACAAAAGTTTGCAATCCAACTTTAATGTAGAATTTCTGCCGATTAGCCGATTAATTTGCACTGCTTTTAATCTCATCTGGGTAAGTTTTGCGTCGATATGAGACTTCCAAGATAAACGACGATCGAGGTGGATTCCGAGGTATTTGACTTCATTGTGTTGCGGGATAATTTGATTATTTATTCTGATGAACGAGCATGTATCTTTTCGCAATGTGAAAGTTATATGAATACATTTCTGTTCGTTAACCCTGATTTTCCAAAGCTCAAGCCAATTCTCTAGTTTATAAACATATTTCTGCAAGTTCTGTGATGCTATTTGATGGTCCTTATGAACGCTAATAAAGGCTGTATCGTCTGCAAAAGTTGAAGTATGTATTATGGGGTCTAACGGCATATCGGATGCATAAATCAAATATAAAGTTGGACCCAGTATGCTACCCTGGGGTACTCCTGCTTCAATTGGCTGAGCGGGGCCTAAAAAATCGCCTTCTTTGATTGTAAATCTGCGACCATATAAATAACTTTTCATAAGTTTGTGGGTGTTAGCAGGCAGAGTTAATTTAATTTTATGCATTAAACCTTCATGCCAGACTTTGTCGAACGCTTGCGACACATCAATGAAAAGGGCGGAGCAGTATTTTTTCTCTTCAAACGACTGTCTTATCACATTTACCAATCTGTTTGTTTGTTCGATGGTACTGTGTTTAGCTCTGAACCCGAATTGGTGATTTGGGATACATTGAGTGTCGTTCAGAATTGGAATCAACTTAGCCAATAACAATTTTTCAAACAGTTTTGAAATTGTCGGCAGTAGACTAATTGGCCTATATGACTCTACTTTAGTGGGGTCCTTCCCTGGCTTAGGAATCATGGTAATCATAGATACCTTCCAATCTGCAGGATAGTATTCTAGGCGTAAAATAGCATTAAAAATAAATAGGATAATTCTTTTAGCTACACGAGGTAACTCCACAAGCATTTTGTTGCTGATTTTATCCATACCTGGAGCTTTTTTAAGATTCAGAGTACCAATAGCGCTTTGAACATCATTAAAGCTAAGTCTTAGAGGTACAGGAGGTCTAATAACGAGTGGAGGCAAATCAGATGCATTATTTGAGTTGTTTATAGTAAACACTTTTCTCAAATGATTAACAAATAAAGTCCCCTTCTCGGAATCATTTCTAGCCCAGTCACCAGTCGGATTTCGCAGAGGAGGTTTTCCTCTAACTGGTCTTTTTAAACCTCGTGCCGCCTTCCATAACGAATAGTCAGATTGTGGGGTACTATCAAGACCCTCCAAGTAAGATTTAAGTGAAGCCATTCTTTGGGTTTCTAAGAAATTTCTTAGTATATCTCTGCATACCCGTAGCCTAGCTTTCAGTTCAGGAGACCTGTGGATTTGCCACTCTCTTCTAACTCTTCTTTTTTCTGACAGGAGATGATCGAGTTCAGCGAAATAAGTTCTATTTGTCCCACTTCTGCACTCAACGTCGTATGTGGAGGCGTGATGTACAGCTCTTCGTATGTCCTCAGTAAACTTGCCAATCGACCCATCAATATCCTCGGTAGTTCTCAACACTACATTTTCCGTGCAGTGGGAACTTAAATACTTTTTATACTTTATCCAACTTACTCTGGTTTTAGATATGTCCCGAAATGGAGAGCCATTCCCTTGAAGGAAACGCATTGAAATAATAGAAGGAGAGTGATCTGAAGACAAGTCTAATGAAAGCTCCACTTGTATCGATTCTACAGGGATATTTTTTACTACTCCGAAGTCAATAACATCGGGAATCTTCCGTCGGTCCGTCGGCCAATAGGTGGGATGTCCACTTGAGAGTACATCTAATCCCATTTTGGCAATGGTGTTGAAGAGTTCACGACCCTTCGGGGTCACCAGACGTGAACCCCAAAAAGTGTGTTTGGCGTTAAAGTCACCAGCAACTAAAAATCTAGCTCCAAGGGAATTGAAGAAGCTGTAGTATTGGTGTTCTTCTATTGAAAATCGAGGCGGCGAATAAATTGATGATAAAACAAAATTGTATTGACAGAATTCAATACAAATGTTTGTTGCTTGTAGGTAATCCTCACATATGTTGTTCATTAAATAATGTTTTATTCTGTTCTTTATAAGAATTGCCGAACCTCCACATGCTCTTCCGCGGGGATCTTTAGTATCATACAACACGTAGCCATTAATTTTGAAGTACGCTGTCGCCGTCAAGTGAGTTTCAGCAATCATCATGACATCAATCTGCTTATCCATCAGGAAGTGTTCCAGTTCGTTTTTATGTTGGCGGAGGCCGTTCGCATTCCAAAAACAAATTTTTAAACAAATCATTTCTTTAAAATGGCTTGTAAGATAGTGGATTGCATTTTCAGCATTTCCTGCATCATGGATGTCATAGTGGTCGTAAAAGTGTTCATGGTTTGGACAAGTGTCTGCAGTGTAGTCTCTAGAGTGTTAATATTAGGCTCGTAATATTGTGAATTAGGTGCCTGCTCCAAACCTGGCATGTTAGATTTAACCACGTTAGCGTAAGAAACTTGTCTAGAACTAGGCGCGTTTACATGACTAGTGGACCGTAACAATTGCGGGAAATTGTCACTCGATGCCAAAATAGGCTGTTGACGATGATCAGGTAATACTGACGTCTTGTTGGTGCTTATGCCTTTCAAATGAGTGTAAATTGGACAACCTCTATAATTTGCGGTATGATTACCTCCGCAGTTAGTGCATTTTTTGATTTTTGAATCAGTTTTCGACTTATTACATTGAGCAGTTGCATGTAGCTCCCCACACGCAAAACAAACTGTCGGCAATTTACAATACGCCTTGGTGTGACCAAATTCTTGACAGTTGAGACACTGGACGGGTCCCTGACGCTTATGTGGTTCTTCCACGGTGATTCTACGATGCAGAAGGTACATCAGATTGTAGATGGGATGGGACTCGTTTTTCTTTAATACGACATCTCCAGGTTCCAATTCCACCCTGAACATAGGCTGTGGAGTCTTTTCACGGTTTCTAATATTCGTTATGCTCTTAATTTTGAAGCCTTTTTCCATTAAGCTAGTCTTTATATCGGCAGGATCAACATCTGGGTATATACCCTTTAGAACGACTTGGAGTCCTTTTGCGCTTTTCAGCTGGTAGGTATAGAAATCCCTACTTTCCCTCTCCAACTGGTTGGACAATTTACGAAAATCATCCTCCTTTTTCACTTGTATTTTGGTTTCGCTGATATTTCCATGTTTAATTGATGTTACGCTAAACATATTTGCACCTATTACCGAAACAATTCCTTGTACCAATTAACTGGAAGTGGGCTCTCTCAGATAAATTGGTGGGGGCTTAAACGTCTTCTTAGGAAGTTCTGGCTCATCCGTCTGGAGGAGAGCAAACCTATTTTGATCATTACTCACAGTCTTAGAAGCTTTTGCATTTGATGACACTTGAGCAGACTTCGGGCTCCTCTGTCGCTTGAGAACGGTGATGTACTTATCCATACCTACTTGTTTTTTTGGTTTGACTGCACTGTTTGATGAAGATGATGTTTTTTCATCTGTTGAAATCACTATATTGGGCGAACAGGAACGACGCCGTTCTGCGGCTCTTGTAGTGAGAAAATTCTCCAGAGATTTTTTTATGGATTCTTCCTCAGAGAGCCATTTAGTTTTTCTCGACGAGCTAAGCGCTTTCTCAGAATTACATCTGAGAGGAACACTCATACAGTTTTTGTACGATTTTTAATGTTTTTTTTGTTTTTTTATATATTTTAACCTATTACGAGTTATTTTTTTCACTTTTTTGTTTAATTTCAACCTATTACAATTTTTCACCTATTACGATTTTTTCACCGAAAATTCAGCCGCACTAAAATTAACACGTCCGAACAGTTCGATGAGACGAGACTGAAAAAGATGATGTACTCTCAAGTGGACATCCCACCTATTGGCCGACGGACCGACGGAAGATTCCCGCTGTTATTGACTTTGGGGTAATGAAAAATATCCCTGTAGAATGGATGCAAGTGGATCCTTCACTGGACTTGTCCTCAGATCACTCTCCTACTATCTTTTCAATGCATTTCCCTCAAGTGTGTGGTTCTCCATTTATGAACATGACTAAGACCCGAGTAAGTTGGATAAAATACAAAAAGTATTTAAGTTCTCATTGCACGGAAAATGTTGTGTTGAGAACTACCGACGATATTGATGAGTCGATTGGCAACTTTACCGAGGACCTTCGACGAGCTGTGCATCACGCTTCCACTTATCACGTTGAATGTAGAAATAGGACAAACAGAACTTATTTCTCTGAACTCGAACATCTCCTATCAGAAAAAAGAAGAATGAGAAGAGAGTGGCAAATTCACAGGTCTCCTGAACTGAAAGCTAGGCTACGGGAATGCAGAGATATATTTAGACATTTCTTAGAAATTCAAAGAACGGCCTCACTTAGATCTTACTTGGAAGGTCTTGATAGTACCCCACAATCTGACTACCCGTTATGGAGGGCGGCAAGAGGTTTAAAAAGACCAGTAAGAGGAAAACCTCTTTTGCGAAATCCGACTGGTGACTGGGCTAGAAATGTTTCCGAGAAAGGGACATTATTTGTGAACCATTTGAGAAATGTGCTTACTATAAACAACTCAAATAATAACGAATCTGATTTGCCACTACTTGTTATAAGGCCTCCTGTACCTCTAAGACTAAACTTTCGTGATGTCCAAAACGCTATTGGTACTCTGAACCTTAGAAAGGCTCCAGGTATGGATAAAATCAGCAATAAAATGCTTGTGGAGTTACCTCGTGTAGCAAGAAGAATTATCCTCTTTATGGAAGGTGTCTATGATCACTATGATTCCTAAGCCAGGGAAGGACCACACCAAAGTGGAGTCGTATAGGCCAATTAGTCTACTGCCGACAATTTCAAAACTGTTTGAAAAATTGTTAATGACTAAGTTGACTCCAATTCTGAATGACACTGAATGTATTCCTAATCATCAATTCGGCTTCAGGGCTAAACACAGCACCATCGAACAAACACACAGATTGGTAAATGTGATAAGAGGGTCGTTTGAAGACAACAAATACTGCTCCACCCTTTTCATTGATGTGTCGCAAGCGTTCGACAAAGTTTGGCATGACGGTTTAATGCACAAAATAAAATTAACTCTGCCTGCTAACACCCATAAACTCATGGAAAGTTATTTATACGGTCGCAAATTTAAAATCAAAGAAGGTGATTTTTTAAATACCGCTCAGCCAATTGAATCAGGTGTGCCACAGGGTAGCATACTGGGTCCTACTCTATATTTGATATATGCCTCCGACATGCCGTCAGACCCCAAAATCCATACGTCAACTTTTGCAGACGATACAGCCTTTATCAGCGTCCATAAGGACCACCAAGTTGCATCACAGAATTTGCAGAATTATGTTTATAAGCTAGAGAATTGGCTAGAGCTTTGGAAAATTAGGGTTAACGAACAGAAATGTATTCATATAACTTTCACATTGCGAAAAGATACCTGCTCGTTCATCAGAATAAATAATCAAATTATCCCGCAACACAATGAAGTCAAATACCTCGGCATTCACCTCGACCGCCGTTTAACTTGGAAGTCTCATATTGAAGCGAAACTTACACAAATGAGATTAAAAGCAGTGCAACTTAATTGGCTAATCGGCAGAAGGTCTACATTGAAATTAGATTGCAAACTTTTGTTGTACAATGCAATTCTAAAGCCAATCTGGTGTTATGGAATTCAATTATGGGGTACTGCCTCAGCATCAAACATTGAAAAAATTCAAAGGGGTCAAAATAAAATTCTACGTGTAATTACTGCAGCTCCATGGTATGTTAAAAATTCTCGAATCCACAAAGATCTAGGCGTGCCATTAGTAAAAGTCGAATTTACAAAATATGCGTCAAAGTATGTCAGCAAACTTGAACACCATCCAAACCCACTTGCAAGAGACATCCTTAACTTTAGTGGCCACAATCGGTTGAGAAGGAGGGATACCCTTGCTTTAACTCAAGCGCAAAACAGATGACTGGATCAGTTGATGTGAAATTTTTTAGTATCATAAAAATTTTTGTCTAGCACTGGCTGGGCTTATTATTTTCTTTTTAGTATTAAGATTTGAATGAATTTAATTCCGTTCGGAAGTGGAATTAATTCCATTTGTTGCTTTTATAGAAAAAGCAAAACGAACATTTTGTTCGAAATGAAACCAATTGTTCGTTTTACTTTTTCTTTAGAAGCAAAATACGGAAATAATTCCACTTCCGTACGGAATTAAATTCTGTGACATGGCTGATATTTATCTGTTTCATCTGAAATACCAAATTGTACAGACAATTGTACAGACTAGTGTATGAAAACAAAACATTTTTTATGAAAGGCATCTAAGTCTATAATACACATAGAGAATTTTCAAGATTTTCCGATTTTCTGTCGGTGAAAAATAGCGTAGAATGCTCTATATAGGATAGACAATTTTAAACAAGCATTTTCCCTACTGTGTTATTTTAAAGAGGTTTTCAACGAGAACTTCGTTTTCAAAATAAAAGATAGAATTTTTATGAAAATCAGTCAAATCATTTAACCTCGACTATGCGTACAGATGTCAATCAAAATTTGTTTCCTAACAAAATGGCGAGTATATTTCGTTAATCATGTCACGAATTTTAAACTATAAGGCTGTACTCAATTCGATTGGCTCTTGATAGACATTATCTTAATCAAAAAGTAATCCAGTAATGTTAATTCGCATGATCTGCAAGCCAATTACTAGCCGAATTGTGTGAAATTATGCGTTCGCGGAATTTAATTTGGTATGTATCTATATCATCAATTGCAGTCCAAAATTTAGTTGTAAATATCTCCAGATAGAGTAATTTCTTCACCGGAATCGTATTTTCATACTATTTTTTTAATGGTCATAGCTCACCCTACTGTGACACGTTCAGATTTAAAGGCTTCTCTAGAATTCCTCTTTGATTTTTAGAAGCCCAAATGTGTAAATTTGATAGACAAAATTCTTAATAGCGGGCTCAAAAAGGCCACATAAAATTTTACGAAAATATGACGCATTTTACAAAATAAAGCTTTTACAGATT
Source organism: Bellardia pandia (assembly GCA_916048285.2). NCBI lineage: Eukaryota > Metazoa > Arthropoda > Insecta > Diptera > Calliphoridae > Bellardia > Bellardia pandia. The sequence continues at coordinate 89,167,765 of OU696529.1, forward strand.
CGCCATTTTTATAGTGGATTTTCAAAGGAAATTAAAACAAACTTCTATAGCGCCATTGGAATAACATGAAAAAACTTTCAAAATATTCCAAAATGCCCCTGTTTGAAAACAAAGTTCTTGCTGATATGTTTCTGATATGCACATATTAAGGTTTCACTGGTGATAAGTTCCAGCAAGGGATACCTTAATAAATTTCTAATAAAAAACTGATTGACAATTTTAATTTTAAAAAGACGTTAACAAGTATGGACTAAATAATCATTATATGCCAGTGACGGCCAACTCTTGTTGAAACGACGAAGTTTGGTCGGGTTTCACACACACACAGCACGAACGTTTACGAAACAAAAAAAAATCACTCAGTTGCATACCAGCATCAACAAAGGCAGGTTGTTGTCGCTTTGTTTGATAAATTATGATTAAATTTTATGAAATAGGTACACTGGTAAAATATTCAAACAGCACATTAAAATACAAATATTATATTTCTATTTTAAATAATCGATTTAAAATTAAATAGATTTTATTTATTTTTAAATTAAATCATCATTAAATACGATTTGAATTGAATTTACGTATATGTATTATTTTTATTAAATCTTTTATTACTTAATTTAAACACACATAACCTCTGAAAACCAATTAATTATAATATTTTTAAACTTATTTTTAAGATAACATTCTATGTGAAAAGAACTTACGTACCTGTTTTCTTAAAGAAAAAAACATAATAAGTTAACATTTAACATATATAAGCAAAAATAGTAAAACAATCCAACAACGCAAACAAAAGAAAACAAATGCATTTCTCCATGCGTATATTTACCAATACACTCTCACATTTGTTAAACACAACTAAACATTCTCATTTCTCTTTTTGGCCACCACTGTTATATGCACTTACTGATACTTATTAGCATACAAATTATGCATAAATTTGTGTTTAAGAGAAAATTACTTGTTTTTTTTTTCAGTGTGATGAGTTTCCAGTTAGTGAAAAAGTTGCTCTTCAACTTGCAGGCCTTCAAGCTCAAGTGGCTTTAGGCGATCCGGCAAACCAGCCTAAACCGGAGTATTATATTGACATTAATAATTTCCTTCCAGAAAGAATTTCAAAAACAAGAGAACAAGAATTTTGGATCCCTATATTAGCGCAAGCACATCGTCAATATGGAGCATCAAGGAATGAATTAACTGCTAAAGTCCTATATTTAAGTTGTGTCATGCAATATCCTCTTTACGGCACAACTATGTTTAATGTTATATACAAAGGTTATTGGAGTCACGGGAGTAATATAATATTTGGAGTTAACTATGAAGGGATTATGTTTATACAGCCAGAAGATAAATTTATATTATACCAGTTTAAATACATTGACATTGAATCAATTATGTTAGACCCTAGTGATAGCTTTATAACTCTCACATTGAACAGGCAATATGTTCAAGTAAATAAGCCAAATGTCAAAGACTCTAATATTCCACTGGAATCACAAAGATGTTTTGTATTTGAAACTCTACAGAAAAATGAAATTGGATCACTAATTGTATCATACTATCCACCACTTTCTAACTGGATTATGAATACTTTTGAAATTTCGAAGAAAAGTAAAGGTACAACAAATGAGGATCGTGCTCGTCTATACCAAAATGTTGTAGTTTGTAGAAGACAATTAATCGACATGGAAATCTTAAGAAAACCGCAGGAAACTGGAGGCGGCTTTTTTAGAAATACTTTACGAAGATTATCAAAACATCGCCTAGAAAAATTAAGAGCTGAGCAAGGTAATAGTGTTCAAGAACACGGAGAAACATACAAAGGATTTCCACACTCTTATTGGGCATTTAGTAGACAACAAATAATGCAAAGTCTAAGTAAAATTGCAGATCAAGAGGAAACTGTAATGGTGCAAATATTCCAAGCTATTTTAACATATTCTGGTCTTGGAATATCAGGTTTGTAGAATACAAGTACAAATTAATATATTAAATAAAAATAAATTAAAAAAAGTGTTCTTTACATATTTAATTCTATCTTTACTAAAATAGATTTACATATGCAAGTAGAAGTTCGTAAAACTCAATGCACACCTGCACTTCCTTTATAATGGCTTTATAATTCTTTCTCCTTTCACAATTGATTTCTTTCGCGAACGAATTTAATTCGATCGAATTTTAAATGCGAATATAATTCGAATTTTACTTTCCGATTCGCGAAATTAATAAACAAAATTCGCGAAAGAAATTTAAATATAAGAATGCAAAATTTCTTTCTTTCGCGAATTCAATATAAAAGAAATAATCGCGAATTTTCTACGTAAAGCATGTGAAGAAAAATTCGACACTACATTTTTGTTTTACTTTCATTAGGAAAAGTTTTGTTGCTTTTGACACACAAGTGGAAAATATGTGGATACATACCAGACATACCAGAGAACGGATTGGTTGGTTAATTTTAGATTTTGAATACAATCACAAAAAACGAACCTCATGTTGACAACATAAATCAATTCCGTAAAGCAATACATGTCATTATTCACAAAACGGAGTGTAACGAAAAATGATGCTTGCATTGCATGTCTTGCACAAATGTAAACGTGTACTCCAACGAATACTTAACGATTGGTACGAAAGGTCAACGATTGGTTTGAATGGTTTCAATGCTGATTGTATAGGTTGTACATACTAACAAAAAATATCAAACTTTACTAGTTTACTGTCAACAAATCGCACATAAAGCAACAACCAAAAAATATTTATTTTCTCATTAGGTTTTGTATTGTTTTTGCTCTTTCTTTATGTTTTCATTCACTGAAAGCAACGAATACTGGACGAATGGTGTGAATGTTTTTAGTTTTTTCATGTGGCATTGAATTATTTCGTTGCTTGATGTATTATAACGGCATAACAAAAAGGGAATGTAAAATAGCAAACAGTAATAAGGAATGAGCAGGGTTTAAAAATGCTTAACTATTTTCAAGCACTACGTATGTGCTTAACTTTAACTAGAAGAAAATACACAAGCAAAAACAGAGCACAAAGTCAAAAAACAAAAATAAAACTATTGACTGTAGCTTCACTACATATGTTTTTTTTTTTTTTGCATTTAATTATTTATTGAATCTTCATATATGAAATGAAATAGACAATAAATTTAAAGTGTTAGTGAGTGACATTAACAAAGTAACAGAAAGAGTAACAAACTTAGAAACATCTTTTCAAAAAATAAAAAACACTGCTACAAACGAAATGATAGAACTAAAACATGAATCAGAAAAGTTAAAGAACGAAATCATTTATTTAAAAAATTGTGCTAGAAAACATGAAAACTCAATAGTAGCACATGATATAAGAATAACAAATGTGCCTACTCAACCAAATGAAAACCTACATAATTTTTATCATAAAATATGTGAAACCGTTAAAATTTCCCCTCCAAATATAAAAAACATTTTTCGTGTTAAAATAAATAATAAAAACCTCACAAATAAAAGAAATAACAATATAAAACCCTCAGATGCTGCGATTATTGTCAAATTTCAATGTCCGTATGAAAGAAACTTTGTTTTGAAGTCAATAACCAATTTTATTAAGCATCGTAAAGATTTATTACGTTTAAATCTAATTGGTTTTGATAGCTCGGCACCTTTTTTCGTGAACGAAAATCTTACACCCGATAACCACCATATACTTCTGCAAGCCCATCGATTAAAAAAAGATGGTTTAATATCAGCTGCTTTTACAAACCGGGGCCTAGTATACATACGACAGATTGGAAATGATGAACCGACATGCATTAATGAAATTAATATTCTGAAAGAGTTATTTCCTATTCAACGCACTGATAGTGGAAGCAGATACGGTACCCAGAATAATACATTTCATGAAAGTTTATGACCTTTTTAATTATTGCTATATTGTATTTTTCTTTTTTTCCAAAAAACTTTTTGAAACTCAATTTCCCATTTCACTATATTGCAAATTTCAGGCAAATTAATTGTAATACTAAAAATGATAATACGATTGATATTAACAAACTGAATTATGAATTTACCAATATTCCAATGCCAAAAGTGGATCCTAGCTATTATGATAATTTTACTAATACCATGGATATCAGTAATCATAATTCCAATGATACAACGTGCTTTAATTTCATACATTTCACTCAAGAAGACGTTCTAGGTTCTATTTTAAGTATTAAATCCCATTCTGTGGGATACGATAAAATCCACCTGAAGTTCGTAAAATTAATAATTACTTATACTCTTTTACATATAACACATTTTTTCAACAATATTGTTACAACGTCTACTTTTCCATCAGCGTGGAAACACGCAAAGATTGTTCCTATACCAAAAGCTGATAACACATATCGACCGATAGCTATATTACCCTTTCTATCTAAAGCCTTCGAACGTTTAATCCATACTCAAATGAGCCAATTTTTACATGCAAATTCTCTGCTTACCGACAAGCAATCTGGTTTTAGACCTAAACACAGTTGCATTACTGCCTTAATCGAAGTCTCAGAGAAGCTTAGAGCAAACGTAGACAACAGTATGGTATCATTTTTAATTTTGCTTGATCACTCTAAAGCATTTGATACAGTTGACCATTTAATTCTTTGTCAAAAACTTAGGCACATGTTCAATTTTTCGGCTACCGCCGTAAAGATGATTTACTCATATCTGTGTGATAGAAGCCAGTCTGTGCATCATGGGACTGATGAGTCTTATAATTGCTCAACTCTGAGAGGTGTACCACAGGGTTCCATACTTGGCCCGCTATTATATGTATTATATTCTAATGATTTACCTTCTCGACTAAGTTCTTGTGGAATTCATATGTACGCAGATGATGTACAACTTTTTATAAGTTGTGAACCATCTGATATTAATAATTGCATTGGCCGTATCAATAATGACCTAGATAGTGTTAAAAAATGGGCTTCAGCCAATGGACTCTCCATAAATGCCAAGAAATCTAAAGCTATGATAATTGGTAAAACCGAATCATTGCAAACTATGTTACCACCAATTCTGATCGGAGACTCTATAATCACAATAGACGCAACTGCCAAAAATTTAGGAGTAATATTTAACAAGAAATTAGACTGGTCTAATCACATAAATGTTATATGTGGTAAAACATATACGATGTTGAGAAACCTTTGGATATCGCAACATTACACACCTTTTGATATTCGAATGTTACTTGCTAAAACATATTTATTGCCTACGCTTATGTACGGTTGTGAACTATTCACTAACTGTGATACTTTAAGTATGAAAAGGCTTAATGTAACGTACAATAATATTGCCAGATATGTGTTTGGCCGCAGTAGGCGAAGCATAATCTCACAGTACTCTAGACAAATATGTAATATACCATTTGATGGCCTATTAAAGCTTCGAACATTTTTATTTTTTCATAAAGTAATTTACACTAAGCAGCCTGAATATCTATACAATAGAATAATCTTTTCAAGGTCTGACCGAGGAAAGAGGGTAAATACCTTTCGCATTAAAAAAGATATATCGAAAAGACTTTTCTACAATGCTATCAATCTTTGGCGCCAACTTCCCCCTAATATTCAAACCATTAGCAATGCAAATTATTTTAAAATTGCAATATTTAATCGTTTAGGGTAACAATAAACTGATTATATATAACTCTTAGATATTTAATGTGTTAACTTATATTTATTTGATGTTAGTATGTTTATTTGCTTTCTTCTTATTTAATTTAAACATTATAATTTTTGTAATTTTTGAAATATCGTTTAATATTTTTGTTTTTTTCTAAATTTTATTTGATTTAAATTTCTTTTATTTATTAAAATTAGTATTAAGTTATTTTATTTTTTTACCTACAAAATCATATTGTGCCACTATCTCCCCAGTACTATTAGATAAGACTAGTTCTTGTTGTACTGTATTGATTAAATAAATAAATAAATAAATAAATAAAGTATTCAAATCTTAATACTAAAAAGAAAATAATAAGCCCAGCCAGTGCTAGACAAAAATTTGTATGATACTAAAAAATTTCACATCAACTGATCCAGTCATCTGTTTTGCGCTTGAGTTAAAGCAAGGGTATCCCTCCTTCTCAACCGATTGTGGCCACTAAAGTTAAGGATGTCTCTTGCAAGTGGGTTTGGATGGTGTTCAAGTTTGCTGACATACTTTGACGCATATTTTGTAAATTCGACTTTTACTAATGGCACGCCTAGATCTTTGTGGATTCGAGAATTTTTAACATACCATGGTGCTGCAGTAATTATACGTAGAATTTTATTTTGACCCCTTTGAATTTTTTCAATGTTGGATGCTGAGGCAGTACCCCATAATTGAATTCCATAGCACCAGATTGGCTTTAGTATTGCATTGTACAACAAAAGTTTGCAATCCAATTTCAATGTAGAGTTTCTGCCGATTAGCCAATTAAGTTGCACTGCTTTTAATCTCATCTGAGTAAGTTTTGCGTCGATATGAGACTTCCAAGTTAAACGACGATCGAGGTGGATTCCGAGGTATTTCACTTCATTGTGTTGCGGGATAATTTGATTATTTATTCTGATGAACGAGCAGGTATCTTTTCGCAATGTGAAAGTTATATGAATACATTTTTGTTCGTTAACCCTGATTTTCCAAAGCTCTAGCCAATTCTCTAGCTTATAAACATAATTCTGCAAATTCTGTGATGCAACTTGGTGGTCCTTCTGGACGCTGATAAAGGCTGTATCGTCTGCAAAAGTTGACGTATGGATTTTGGGGTCTGACGGCATGTCGGAGGCATATATCAAATATAAAGTAGGACCCAATGTGCTACCCTGTGGCACACCTGATTCAATTGGCTGAGCGGTACGTAAAAAATCACCTTCTTGGATTTTAAATTTGCGACCGTATAAATAACTTTCCATGAGTTTATGGGTGTTAGCAGGCAGAGTTAATTTTATTTTGTGCATTAAACCGTCATGCCAAACTTTGTCGAACGCTTGCGACACATCAATGAAAAGGGCGGATCAGTATTTTTTGTCTTCAAGCGACCCTCTTATCACATTTACCAATCTGTCTGTTTGTTCGATGGTGCTGTGTTTAGCTTTGAGCCGAATTGATGATTAGGAATACATTCAGTGTCATTCAGAATTGGAGTCAACTTAGTCATTAACAATTTTTCAAACAGTTTTGAAATTGTCGGCAGTACACTAATTAGCCTATATGACTCCACTTTGGTGTGGTCCTTCCCTGACTTAGGAATCATAGTGATCATAGACACCTTCCAATCTGCAGGATAGTATTCTAGGCGTAAAATAGCGTTGAAGATAAAGAGGATAATTCTTCTTGCTACACGAGGTAACTCCACAGGCATTTTATTGCTGATTTTATCCATACCTGGAGCCTTTCTACGGTTCAGAGTACCAATAGCGTTTTGGACATCACGAAAGTTTAGTCGCAGAGGTACAGGAGGCCTTATAACAAGTGGTGGCAAATCAGATTCGTTATTATTTGAGTTGTTTATAGTAAACACATTTCTCAAATGGTTAACAAATAATGTCCCTTTCTCGGAATCATTTCTAGCCCAGTCACCAGTCGGATTTCGCAAAGGAGGTTTTCCTCTCACTGGTCTTTTTAAACCTCTTGCCGCCCTCCATAACGAGTAGTTAGATTGTGGGGTACTATCAAGACCTTCCAAGTAAGATCTAAGTGAGGCCGTTCTTTGGGTTTCTAAGAAATGTCTTAGTATATCTCTGCATTCCCGTAGCCTAGCTTTCAGTTCAGGAGACCTGTCAATTTGCCACTCTCTTCTCATTCTTCTTTTTTCTGATAGGAGATTTTCGAGTTCAGAGAAATAAGTTCTGTTTGTCCTATTTCTACATTCAACGTGATAAGTGGAAGCGTGATGCACAGCTCGTCGAAGGTCCTCGGTAAAGTTGCCAATCGACTCATCAATATCGTCGGTAGTTCTCAACACAACATTTTCCGTGCAATGAGAACTTAAATACCTTTTGTATTTTATCCAACTTACTCGGGTCTTAGTCATGTTCATAAATGGAGAACCACACACTTGAGGGAAATGCATTGAAATGATAGTAGGAGAGTGATCTGAGGACAAGTCCAGTGAAGGATCCACTTGCATCCAGTCTACAGGGATATTTTTCACTACTCCAAAGTCAATAACATCGGAAATCTTCCGTCGGTCCGTCGGCCAATAGGTGGGATGTTCACTTGAGAGTACATCTAAGCCCATTTTAGCAATGGTGTTGAAGAGTACGCGACCCTTTGGGGTTACCAGACGTGAACCCCAAAATGTGTGTTTGGCGTTAAAGTCACCAGGAACTAAAAATCTAGCTCCAAGGGATTTAAAGAAGTTATGGTATTGGTGTTCTTTTATTGAAAATCGAGGCGGAGAATAAATCGATGATAAAACAAATTTGTATTGCCAGAATTCAATGCAAATGTTTGTTGCTTGTAGGTAATCCTCACTTATGTTATTCAGTAGATAATGATTTATTCTGTTCTTTATAAGAATTGCCGAACCTCCACAAGCTCTTCCGCGGGGGTCTTTAGTATCGTAGAACTCGTAGCCATTAATTTTGAAGTAACCTGTCGACGTCAAGTGAGTTTCAGCAATGATCATAACATCAATCTGCTTATCCATCAGGAAGTATTCCAGTTCATTTTTATGTTGGCGGAGGCCGTTCGCGTTCCAGAAACAAATTTTTAAATAAATCATTTCTTTAAAATGGCTTGCAAGATAGTGGATTGCATTTTCAGCAATTCCTGCATCATGGATGTCATGGTGGTCGTAAAAGTGTTCATAGTTTGGACAAGTGTCTGCAATTTTGTCTCTAGATTGTTGATATGCGGCTCAGAATATTGGGGTTTAGGTTCCTGCTCCTGGCATATTAGATTTAACGACGTTTGCGTAAGAAACTTGTCTAGAACTAGGCGCGTTTACATGACTAGTGGACCGTAATAATTGAGGAAAATTGTTACTCGATGCTAAATTTGGCTGTTGAGGATGATCAGGTAATACTGACGTCTTGTTGGTACTTATGCCTTTCAAATGAGTGTAAATTGGACAACCTCTATAATTTGCGGTATGATTACCTCCGCAGTTACTGCATTTTTTGATTTTTGAGTCAGTTCTCGACTTATCGCATTGAGCAGTTGCATGTAGCTCCCCACACGCAACACACACTGTCGGCAATTTACAATACGCCTTGGTGTGACCAAATTCTTGACAGTTGAGACACTGGACGGGTCCCTGACGCTTATGTGGTTCTTCCACGGTGATTCTACGATTCAGAAGGTACATCAGATTGTAGATGGGATGGGACTCGTTTTTCTTTAAGACAACATCTCCAGGTTCCAATTCCACCCTGAACATGGGCTGAGGGATCTTTTCGCGGTTTCTAATATTCACTACGCTCTTGATTTTGAACCCTTTGTCCATTAAACCGGTCTTTATCTCCGCACGAGGATCAACACGTGGGTCTATACCCTTTGGAACGACTTGGAGTCCTTTTGTGCTTTTGAGCTGATAGGTATAGAAATCCCTAGTTTCCCTCTCCAACTGGTTGGACAATTTTCGAAAATCATCTTCCCTATTCACTTGGATCTTTGTCTCGCAGATATTTCCATGTTCAATTGAGGTTACGCTAAACATGTTTTCACCTATTACCGAAACAATTCCTTGTACCAATTTACTGGAAGTCGGCTCTCTCAGATAAATTGGTGGGGGCTTAAACGTCTTCTTAGGAAGTTCTGGCTCATCCGTCTGGAGGAGAGCAAACCTATTTTGATCATTACTCACGGTCTTAGGAGCTTTTGAATTTGATGACACTTGAGCAGACTTCGGGCTCCTCTTTCGCTTAAGAACTGTGACGTATTTATCCATACGTACTTGTTTTCTAGGTTTGACTGCGCTATTTGATGTAGAAGCTGTTGATGTTCCTTCATCTGTTGAAATCACTATATTGGGCGAACAGGAACGACGTCGTTCTACGGCTCTTGTAGTGAGAAAATTCTCCACAGATTTTTTTAAGGCTTCTTCCTCAGAGACCCATCTAGTTTTTCTAGTCGAGCTAAGCTCTTTCTCAGAATTACATCTTAGAGGAACACTCATACAATTTTTATGCGATTTTTAGAGTTTTTTTTTTTAATTACCGATATTACCGTAGATTTTTTTAACCTATTACGAGTTATTTTTTCACTTTTTTGTTTTATTTCAACCTATTACACTTTTTCACCTATTACGATTTTTTCACCGAAAATTCAGCCGCACTAAAAATAATACGTCCGAACAGTTCGATGAGACGAGACTGACCAACATAATTTATGTTAAATATTTTGAAATTTTGTCTAATTTTCACCATTTTTAATTGATTTAATTACTGATTCTTATTGTAATTTATAATAAGATTTTCATAATAATCTTGAGTGTAATTTAACAATTTATAAAATTAAAAGAAAATTTTTTATATTCACACCAAGTTAAGAAACAGAGTATAAAAATAGGATAAGATATAAGATGGGGCTTTTTTGTTTGAATTTGTTCTCAATAACATTATTTACAATCGATTTATGGGTGGCATAGAAGAAGTGGATCAATTATGGACCGATGGCTTCTAAATCCAGTATCCACTAATGTGGTTTCTATGTGTTTTAGGATTATATTGGTTGAATTTCATCTCAATAGCGTTATTTACAAGAGTTGTATGGTGGGTTGTTATGCTCGGAAGTGGACTTAACTCAGGAGCTATTATTGACTGACAGCTACAAATTCCAGTAGCTTAATTGCCGTATAACCGATACTAATCTGATTTCTGAATTAAAATTTCTGATCCATTGGTTCGATATCGACATTTTTTAGACATTTTTGTGGGTTTACTTGTTTTTTTTTTGGAAACGGTTCTTATATGGCAGCTATGACAAATTATGGACCGATCTTTCTAAATTTGGGAACAGTTATTTTCACGCATATGAGGATATTTCACGTCGAATTTCAACATAATAACGGTATATTTAAGATATATATTAGTATTAACGTGGATTTCGGTAGTGGACCTTATGTGGGGGATATAGTCAAATATGGATCGATATTCTCAAAATCCAGCAGTTTGATTCAGACATGTATTAAAGTGATTTTCGGAAGAGGGCTTTATATGGGGAATACGGTTAAAAAAAACCGAAATTCACAAAATTTTGTGGGATGATTTTTGTATATACATATGTAAATGATCTATGCAACGTTTTGAGTCTGTACCGATATTTATACAATATATATAGGGAAAAATGTCTTTTTCAGATGTGGTCCTTGTATCCCTTTCAGACCTAGCTTAATCGATTGTGAGGTCTGCATTAAAATGTCTCTAATTATGTGAAAAAATAACTTTTCATTTTTAACCTGAAACCAGAGATTGTGAGTTGTGTGTTTTATTAAAACAAATGTAAAAAAGTAAAAAAAAACACTCGCAAACCCAAAAAATCTTGCTCAGTTTGATTGTGTCATTCAACGTGTGCAGACATGCGTCCAAGAGGTGAGTGTTTTTGTTGTAATTATAAAAAGCAAGTGTTAGATCTTGTTTCTGACCGTTATATAACGAATACAAGAACAAATTTAGGTGTAATGTGTTAACTTTTTTGCATAGCAACTATATTTTTGTGAGCAAAGATATATAGATATCACAATTGTGTTGGTAAGGCACAATGTAACATTTCATTGCATGCTCACGTTTGTGTTATCATATAATTTTCCAGGAAAATTCTTTAATTTTAACCACGATGATGATGTGGAAGCAGTTTTAGAAATGCTTGAAGAGTCTGATGCAGACTTCAGCGACGATGATACGGCTGCAGAAGAAGCATGGACCCCTTTGATTATAAATGCAGAAGAAGAAAGTGATGACAATGACAGTATGGATAATACTGATGTATGTGAATCTACGAATGATGCGCCAATTAGATCGGCTGAGCAATTAAACTTCTGTGAACTGTCATCTGTAACAGAAAAATCTTACATTTCCCAATATAAAGAAAGACGAGCTATATGGAAAAATGTTCCATTTCCAAATACCGATATTCCGACGTCATCGGGATGTCAACAAGAAATTATTCTTAAGACTCCTTTGGAATATTTTAAAAGATATTTTCCAGAGACCCATTATGATGACGTTGTTACGTACACTAAAATGTATGTAATGAGTAAGCGTGGCCAAGAAGTACACTATATACCATCAGACATAAAGCGGTTCTATGGATGCGCGATCATAATGGAGTGTCTTGGTTATCCAGCCGTGCGCATGTACTGGTCAAACGATTGTAAAATTCCAGCCATATTCAACTCCATGTCTCGTGATAAATTTATGCTACTTCGATCAGATATACACATTACTGACTGTTTTACACCAAACTCGACAAATAAATTATGGAGAATTCAACCAGTCATCGATTCGGTTAGAAAACGATGCAATGAATTAGCAACTGAAATAACAAATTATTCGATCGATGAACAAATGATTCCATTTACGGGTAGATGTCCTGCACGGCAAGTAATCAGATCAAAGCCTCGACCAGTTGGATTAAAAAATTTGGTGTGCGCAACTTCTGATGGAATCGTGGTTGACTTCGAAGTCTTTCAAGGTACTGGTACATTTGAAGATTGCGGTCTTGGACACGGACCATCTATTGTCATGAGGTTAACTAAAACTTTGCCAAAGGGCAGCCATATATATTTCGATAGGTTTTTTACAACAATTCCACTCTTGGAATCTTTGCATCGTAAAGGTTACCAGGCAACAGGTACAATCATGGCTAACCGAATCCCAAAAAGTGTAGAATTCCCTTTAGACAAAAACATGGTCCGCGGTGATATGTCTCAGTTTGTTAATGAAAATGTGGTCGTTGTTAAGTGGAGGATAAAAAAGCAGTTATAGTTGCCTCAAATATGTGTGGAAAAGATCCGGTAGAAGAAATCGAAAGGTGGCACAGAAATCTAAAGCGCCGTTGTCCTGTCAAAGTACCCGCAGTGATTGTAAAATACAACTCATTCATGGGTGGAGTTGATTTGTGTGACCAAATGTTAGAATATTACAGGATTAAAATAAAAACAAGAAAATGGACAGTCAAAGCTTTTTTCCATTTCCTTGATCTAGCAATTTACAATTCTTGGATGGAATACAAAAAAGATTGCAAGCTAGCTGGGTTACCCAAAGCAAAGGTCAAATCGTTTTTAACTTTCAAAATGGAGCTAGGTATCGTATTAGCCTCTTCCTTTGAAGCTCCTGAGCATGTTGAAAGATGCCAGATGCCTAATGATTTTTATCCAACGAAATATAGACCACGTGACGCTCCGGATGATATTAGATTCGATCGGTATGATCATTGGCCAGAATTTACTGATGATCCACCAAGAGTATGTCGCAATAATTGTGGCAGTCGATCTCGATCACGCTGGCAAAAATGTAAAGTAACACTTTGCTTAGCAAAAAACAAAAACTGTTTCGAGAAATATCATTCAATAATACGATAAATTTATATTTTTTGTTGGTTTATATTGTAATAAACTGAATTGTTATCTTTTTTTTTTAACCAAAAACTTTATTTTTATATTAGAATGAATTCGTTTATTTTTGTTTGTTTACTTTTTTATTTATTTTTAGTTAGTTAATTTAAAAACAAAAATTATAAAATAAAATGTTGAATAAAATAAATAGAATAAACAGACTATTTCTTTAATTTTTTGGGAATTCATTTTACACGTTATGACCGAGACCTCACAATTGTGAGATGTCCTGTATACAAAAAAGGATCTTGTGAAATCTTTCATAAGCCTAAATATTAAAAAAATATCATAGTTTTGATCCTAAGCAGAATTTTATACGAAATATACTGCATAGGTCTGAAAGGGGTATGGGAGCTATGACCAATTCTTATAAATTAAATGAATTTTGGAAGTGGACTTTTTATGGGGTCTATGCTCAAACATGGACCGAACTAAAAAAAAATTTCGTTTTGCGATTTTTTTTTATATAAAACTTATTTTTGCCGAATTTTGTCTTGATATTCCAATTTTATAGGCATTTATTTATCATTAAGCCATATTTCGGGAATATATATATTTGTGTGGGGGCTATGAGAAATCATGGACGGATTCTTACTATTTTCCGCACACTTTCTTTTTTTATCATACAAACAACGTATACAAAATTGCATGGTATTATCTGCAATATATTTCAAAATATTGCAATAAAATGGACAAAAAATATCAAATTTTTATGGAGGTGGTCTCACATATTGGTTCATAACTCTGGTTGGCCTAAACCGATGTTGCTAATTTTAAATAGCAAACTTCTCGAAAGCATGTCTGACAGAATTAATGAAGATTTGGATGCCGAATATGTCTGGGGACTTCAAAAAACTGATTTTAACATCCAGACGGACATGGCTTAATCGACTCCGCTATCTATAAGGATCCAGAATATATATACTTTATAGGGTCGGAAAATTTTATTGTGGAAATTGCACACGGAATGACAAACTTATATATACCCTTCTCATGATGGTGAAGGGTATAAAAAGGAAAATTATGAGTTGGTGTTTAAAATTAATAGGCAGCGATTAGATTACTGAGAATTAGAGTTTTTTTTCTCGCAGTTTTTCGCTTCCCGGGAAAGCGGGAATTTTTTTTTAATTTCCCGGGATCCCGGGATCCGCTCCATAGAAAAAATAATTATTTATGAAAAATCTTTTATTAAAAAACGTGAGGGAAAAAACAAGGTAAAAAGTACTTAAATATGTACTACAAAAATTAGTTTTAATTGAAAGAGGAACTTGAATTATTACATTACGCTTTTAAATGTAAAGTTCTTATTATTATGCTCTAGATACTAGATAAAAAAGAAACATAAACATAACAATTTAATTCATAATATGAGATCAAAAAATTTAAAATTTAATTCATAAAATATATGTATACAGTCGAACTTCCCTATAATAAATCTTGACGGGACCAGAAAATCACTTCATTATATAGAAACTTCATTATACAGAAATTATATTTTCCCCCACTTTTTATTTAAAATAATTAGGCATATTAGTTTGGGTTACACTTTTCCATTTTTCTTCCACCGGCAATTGATGTCAAAATTGTTATTGATGTGGCTTTCTTCTTTTTTTTTTTTTTTTTGTTCTTATTTTCCTCTTTTGGGAATCCCCTCATTATATGTGGCATCTTTCTCGGTACACAGAGTTGTTAGTATGCGTAACAGAAAATTGTTTGAAAAATTCATGGAGACAAAAAACATGTGAATCAAATATTACACTTGCAAAATAACTTCATTGTATAGAAATTCATTATAAGGAGATCAAAAACAATGAAATTGAAACGGAAAAAGTTGTGTGTTTGAAATCAATTCATAATAGGGAAAGCTTCATTGTATAGAAGTTCACTATAGAGAAGTGCGACTGTAATATATTTTAAATAACTATAATTTCTTTTTTTCATTATTATAATTGCTTGAAAAAAAAATTATAAAATATTAAAAAAAGGTCGAATAAAAGAACTAAATATTTTAAATAATTGCTTATGAAATAACTTTTTAACACACTCAAAGCGTGTATTGAGTCGTCAGAAAGTCTATTTCTGATTTTATTTACAAATTGCCCGTTTTACTGGAAAAACTCGTTCACTTTCTATCGAAGTTGGACGAATAGTTAAAAGTGCATTTAACAAGTATTCAATATTTTGAGTTCTTTGACCGCTTCCTTCAACATTTTTAACTCCTTTTTTAAGTATAAGGAGCGAGTTGCCAGTTTTTGTATTTCCCGGGATCCCGCAAAAAAATCCCGGAAAACGGGAAATCATAACAATTGAAATTCCCGGGAATTCCCGGGACGGGAAATCCCGGGAAAAAACCCTACTGAGAATGAACCCAGCAATTAGAAAACAGAAATGGATAAATTGGAATAATTTTCCCATATATAGATTCAAATTGAAACTTAGGGTATAATAATAAAAAAGGGAAATAATGAGTTGGTGTTTGTATATACATACTTAAGTATTTATGTATGTATGTATGTATATAGACCTGGCGCAGCTAATATGTGGTATTTTATTTTTTTTGGGTAGCGACGAAAATATATGATTTGATACAAAAATTGATGTAGCAAATTTTCAGGCTGATCGGATAGTGCCAACCCGTGCCATAATGAGGTCAAAGGTCAAAATCTTAAAAACCTACCAAAATACTCCTTTTTTGCATTTTATTAATTTTTATACCCTACACCACCATAGTGGGGATGGTATATTGGATTTGTGCATATGTTTGTAACGCCCAGAAATATTGGTCCAACATCCACCTTAAAGTATACCGATCGACTTAGAAAGTGATTCTGAGTCGATTTAACGATGTGCGTCCATTCTTCTGGGTGGTTGGCTGTCCATGTAACGCTTGTGCGCAGAGTACAGGTCGCAATTTTGAAGATATAAAATAAAATTTATATATAAAATTTGGTACGTGATATTTTTTCGGCCCAAGGATGTATGAGATTGAAACTGGTGGAAATCGGTCCATTATTTCACCTGGCCCCCATACAAATGTCCTCCCGAAATTGGGGTTAACTGATCATAAATGTTTGAATTATGCAAGTATTCCAACAAATTTCGTCATAAATGCGTGGTGAATGAAGCCAAACAACATCTAAAAATCTTGTGCAGATCGCTCCATAATTAGTCATAGCTCCAATATAAGGCCCACTTCCGAAAATCACTTTAACGAGCATAACTCTCTCAAAAATTTTGGTATCCAAATAATATTTAACACAAATATATTTCATATGTATACAAACAATACGGTACAATTTTCTTGTGATCGGTCGATAATTAGTCGTAGCTCGCATATAAGGCCCACTTTCAAAATTCACTTTAACGATCATAAATTTCTTAAAAATGTTGGTATTCAAATTTGACACAAATAATTTTTTTTATACAGAAATAATGAGACCTAATTATATAATGGTCGGTCCATAATTAGTCGAAACTCCCATATAAGACCCTCAACGTAATTCAATTTAAGCTCTATAAATCTTTTAAAAGTATTTATATCGAGATAAAGTTCAATATACATCCATAATATTTATATTCATAGACATCATGACACTAAATATTTGATCGGTCCACAATAGGTTATATCTCCCATTTTTGAAAAACTGTTTTATACATATACTGGGTGTAGGGTATTATATAGTCGGGTTGGACCGACTATACTTTCTTACTTGTTTTTTAATTAGAAATACTATAAATTAGAACAAAATTAGTTATTAGCTGTATTAACGCTGTAAAGTACAATGCCACTAAAATCAAATACATTTATATTATCATTTTTAATTGAGCTGGAAGTTGTAAAAATGCAATGTATTTCTGCTATTTGAGTAAGAAAAAAATATTTATAGAAATTAAAAGCTTTATCAAGAATGATAACATCCCAAGTTGCTCCAATAAGCTGATTCAAAAACGTGGAAAGAAGAATTTTATAGGCGTATGGATGCTGGCAATATGTCATCTTCATTTGCTATACACTTCATCAGTGACAACTGCCAAAGCGTTAGGTCACAATATTGAGGATCTTGTTCTGAATTGTACAAGTTTGCGTGAACAACGTAAAAAATTTCGTCAGGACATGTCAAAGAAATGATTGACAATTTCAAGGTAAATATTTTTTATTTTGGCCAAGTTATAAGTTTTTCTTTGAGCTCAAGTGTTTTAGGTCACTGAAACATTTGTTTTGTATTGGATTGGAAAGCTACTTCCCGCAATTGCTGAAAATATAAAGTTGATCATTTGGCCATTGTGCCCACGTCGGAGAACGTTGCAAAATTGAGAGCTATCCCCATTATTGAAGATGGAACTGGTGCTGCCGTCACTTAATCAGTCTACGAATGTTTGCTAAAAATTATATGCAAAATTCGTTAGAAATAATATGCTTTGATACAACTGCTGCAATTACTGGACCTCATAATGGTGCTGGAACTTAGTTGGGACGCAAACTGGAACGCAGCTTATTGTGGTTACAATGTCGCCACCGTATTGCAGAAATTCTCTTTCCGATTAATTTCGAAAACCCAAAGGTGGCGATTTTTCAACGTTCTGCACGGGATGGAGCACATTTCATTCAAAGGGATACATCACTTGTATACAGGATGAACAAGTTTTGAATGTCATATCTGTCGAAGAACAAGCAAGCACCTTTGTTTTTTACAACTCCTACAACTTACATTTAATTTCACATTTCGTGCACCTAGAGCGACATCTCATGCAATTGAACGGAATTCGTAATATGTACATTATCTTAGTAAGTCTCTATATTCCATACTGGTTCAGAACCAGAAATGCAGTTGAAGCGCCAAATAGAGATTTTCTACTCATATGATGATGATTAGCTATTTTTATAAAAATATATCTACAGTGCTATTGAAAAAATTCGGAATCATCCTTTTTTGATCCAAATGTAGACTCAGAAATAAAGAAAAATATTGTTTTGGGAAGGGAAACCCCTTCTAAAAAAGTGTGTGCAAGCATTGATGAATTACAATTGTTCACATCCGAGAATTGTGACTACCAAAACAAACATTTTTTTCTCGTTTGGAAATTTATATGGATTTTTTACGCTTTGATCCGTCAGATTGACCTAAGAGCGAAGCATTTTGTTAAGGGGAACAAATCGGCAAATACATGATCGTTGTGACCGCCGAAAGAAAAGTCAAACTAATAACTGACTTTATCAGATGCTTACTTAACATGCAACGAAGCTGATAAATAGTACTTGTTACATAATATAGAGGCCTAAAGCAAGGACTTTCTTAATCGATTGAAAATAAAAATAATAGGCGTAATAAAAAAACATTATATTTGTTAGTATTGATATAATGCAAAAAAGGAGTATTTTGGTAGGTTTTTAAGATTTTGACCTTTGACCTCATTATGACATTAAATCGCATATTTTCATCTCTACCCATATTCCAGTTTCCAAAAAAAGTTTTTAACGCCAGGTCTATTGTACATACACAATTGTGTGTCAAAAACAACAACTTCCTAAAGAAAGTAGATCTAAAATGTGTGTGTCGAATTTTTCTTAACATGTAGAAAATAAATTTCGCCATTAATTCATTTAAATTTAATTCGCGAAAGAAATTCGAGCATTCTCGGTAATTTGATTTTCTACATTTACATAAATTTTACGCATAATGAAAAAAATATCAATTACAACATTTTTAGGACACATTCTGCAACATTACCATGATTTTCAAAGTAATGTCGCAATATTTCCCAGCGTTGTTCAAGCATATACACAACCATATTCGTTTAGCGGAAGAATAAAACTAATTATCTGTCAAATCAGACATGAGCTAAGTGCAGTAATGTTAGATATTTTTTTCAAATTATCGTCAAAATTAAAAAAAAATCGTCATAATCGTCATTAGTTTGAAAAAACCCATCAAAAAAAACGTCATATAAAAACATCGTTTTTTTATTAACACAAATCAATTGTTTTATTAAAACATAAAAAGATATTAAGTATACAATGATACAAAACCGAAAAATTTATAATTTTTAATACTCATACATCCAAATGTAATATGTACATTAGGGTGCCAGTTATTTTTCAAAGTTGGAATTTGTTTCACGGCACCCCCCAGATTGGTTCGAATTGTTAAAAAAATACTCCCTTAAAAATTTGAGCTCAATCGGATAAAGGGAAAAGGTGCCCCTGAGCCGCCCAAAATTTGCATAATACCTGATTTTTGACTTTAATTGTCAATAACTTCTTTAATATCTATTTTACAAAAAAAATTTGTTAGTAAAAGTTATAGACAAAACTCAGAGGAACAACCTTTGCTCACAAATTTTTTTTCGTATCTTAAATATCTACTCAATTAAGAAAAAAATAAACGAAAAACCATGGATTTATACATATGTTTATATGGGTGATTTTATTTACTTAAGTGTAGGCATTACATGAAAAAAAAAACTTTGTAACGATTTCTTTTCTTTACATACATATTTATTTAAGTATATTAATGGCAATTAGCATACATTCCCAAATTATTGCATGTGATATATATTCTCTTGATAATTTTTTTTATATATGATCTGCATTTGTATGTTTGTTTGTACATTCAATGCACTTGCATGTTCTCAGATGTTGATACCGTTGTCGATCTCGTGATTTTTAATATCTTTTGTCTCCCTTTTGCGAACGGACAAACAAATTATCTTCTAACAATGTTAAAGAATAATTAGTCTATTTCTTTTACATTCATTATAATTTGGCACATAAAATAAAGCTTTCCCTTTTACAAACCAACGCTTTTTATGTGATATTAATTAACGATCACTTACAAAAAGACAGTTCTGAAGTAAAGTTAATCTCAGATAAAGTCAATCACTATAAAATTAAATTTTCATAAAAAAAAAAGTAAAAAAAAAACTGTGAAACGAGACGTTGCTGTTATTTTCATATAAAAAAAAAAGAAATAAGTCCAACGCACATTTTGCACTTGGATTTAAGCCTATACTCGTACATACATATGTGCACCAGGAAAGTGACCACTTGACGTCATTTGATAAATTATTACCACGTTTCGTTTTCTTTTCTCATTGAATTGGGGAATCTAATGCTTTCGCCAAATAGATGGAAATATTCCGTAAATCATCTGATCAAGTGATAAGATATTCCAGCATCATTGAAGCACGTTTCGAGCCTAACCTCAATTCTACTACTCGAGTTATAATTAGTTATATATATTATACAAACTATATTATGTGAATTTTGCTGCCAATTGGCATTCTTTTAATAATTAATATCCAATTTTTTTATTAATTTAATGGTAAATTATAATTTTTTCTTAATTTAGAAACTAATTATTATACAATTGTCAACACCTTTTTTTTATTGCAAATTTATGAAAATTGAAATTATATTAAATATGTTATATATTATATTAAATAAAATTAAGTTTATATGATCTGAATTGTACTTTAAAATTTTTATTAAAATCATGATACTTTGCTGATTTGGAAGAAAAGTAATATAAAATTGAAGAAATACTTAAATTTTTTTTATTTATAACTACACAAGATTTGTTAAAATATCCTATTCTAATTTGCATTAAATTACCTATCATTTGTTAACTTAACATTATATGTTCATATTTATATAAATTATATTAAATTTAATGCATTCATAATGTTCTATATTATCTAAATTTACTATAATAAATATATTTAAACTATTTTCAGAATTTTGTAAAGTATTATAATTATGAATACGTATATATTTTTTTATTAACTAAATTATTTTTATGAGTGTATATAATATCTAATCTACACTATACTATGTATTATTTACAAAATTTTTTTAATACTTCATCATCACAATCATCTCGTCACATATATTCTTGCATTGATGGGCCCACCAATCGGAACGATATAGAACGAAAACAACATTATTCAAAACATCAAATTTTGTAAGTAAATCATAAAAATAATAATATGTAAATTCATTGTTTTTTTATTATTTAATTCATATACGTATTCTAATTCAGTCCGATTCAGTCCGATTCTATTTTGTCCCCTTTCCATATTCTGATTTCTTACACAAAATATTTTTTTTTATTATTATCATTTCTTTACTTTTATTATTTTACTTACAATAGTACGCTTTCTGCACTCGGTGTATTAACATATAAATATATATGAGTTGTCTATATTATGTTTCTCTTTTGATTTTATTTTCTTTATTTCTTTTAATCAATAAATTTCTCATTAAGTTTAATTTGTAAATATGAGATCTCAGTAGTTTAATTTGTGGGGAATAACAACAACAATGGGTTATTTTGCGTAATGAGTTAGGTCATGTATTTTAGGGACAACTTGAGTAAACTCGGGGTATTTAGTTGTCAATGTGTGAAGACAAGGGAGGGAACAAATATACCCTACATGGTGCAGATCTAGCCATGTCTATTTCTTTTGATAATTTGCATTTTTATTTTTGCCTTCTCTTTAGTAGTTTAAATATTGGCATGGGGAGAAGGTTATATGCTTACGCGCAGAACTAAATGGGTTGAGAACCAATACTACTATATGTAGAGTTAGCCGGACACAGATTTACATGCCACTAAACCTTTTTTTTCTCTTTTCCATCTTATATCAAGTTTTTTTTTTATTTTTATTATTATTATAAAAACAGCGCGTAACATATATGGCGCCCAACGTGGGGCTATCTTAAAGTTTATTTTTTTTAAACAAGCATAACTAAATTCTTTTTCTTTCAAGCTGTTAAAGAAATATACAGAAGTATAGACTATTACCAGCAAATCAATCGTGTTAGTCCTAGTTATTTGAAGATTCGAAACTTTGTTTCTAGTTGCAGCACTGATTACATAAATTTGGTAAAATTGACAATGTTTTATAATTTCAATACCTATCTTCTGGAAGTCCGAATTTTGAAACTTTTATTTTAATTTTCGTTGCACCAGATATCAGGAAAATTGTTAATCGTATAATTCGGATTCTTGTAGAATTATATCTAAAGAACATCACTTGTCTTTATGAATTAACAATGTTAGAAAATAAATTAGATCCGTAAATAATGCCTTCAAAAGGCTATATTCGTCGCTAATTCTAAGAAAAGAAGAAAGTAAAAGTGCTTAAATACATGACAGTATATATATATATTTACAACTATGTATATATATAAAAAAAAAAATTTTTTTTGCAAAATAATCTAGTATGTTGTTATTCCCTTAAGATTATCATATTAGAAATTATCACAAATCTATATTTTTTTTACTTTAAATACATTATAAATATTCGTAGAAATATTTCTTTTTTCTAAATATAATTTGTTTGTTATGAATACGAGAAATTCGAGTAGAGGGTTGCATAATAGTTCTTACAGAGGTCATAGAAGAAGTCTATGTGCATCTCGCAACAACATTTCACAAGATTCTGTGAATCAACGCAAATCGCGAGCAATTCATTCCCCTGTTAAAACGCAAGGCACTAAGCAAAAGGTTGAAGTCACTCAGAATTCTAACGTTTTACCAACAATTCAAAATAAACAACAAGACCAAACAATGAATACCAATACCACTAATTCTTCACATTCTCAAAAATTGTCTCTTTCAACTAAACAAACTGACAATATAGAAGAAGCTGAGCTACCTTCTGGCTCAAGATGTATTCCACAAAACACTGATCCGATTAGTTCAGAAGCAAATATGGGTACTCCATTAGATTCTTTGATAGCTCTCATGGAGCAAACTATGCAGAATACTAGAGAAGAGTTTAGAAGGGAATTAAGTTCAATCAGAGAAAGCATATCTCAAATAGGAAATACGAATGCTTCTATCACTTACAGACCACCTGATTTGTCAACTAATTTTGTCCAACCTAATTTGCACAATTTCAATATGAATACAAATCCTTCAACTATGAGTCATTCCATGGATTTTCAAACACAATCCAATGTTAATGCCGAATCAAACGTCAAATTGGAAAAATGGAAAATTTCATATGACGGTTCTGGGTCAGTATCAGACTTTCTTTTTAAAGTCGATACATTACGAGCCAGATCGAAATGTTCAGATGAACATATTTTATCCAACTTTCATGTACTATTAGACGGTAAAGCTGAGCAGTGGTACTGGCTCTTTACAAAGCAAAACCGAGATGTTTCATATACTCTTCTTTGTAGAGCTCTTACTAGAGAATTTGGTCACTCAGAGTCTGACCACGATATAATATTAAAAATCTCGTTGAGAAAACAACAGTACAAAGAAGCGTATGATGATTTTCACGCCGCTATTGTTTCGATGAATTTGAGACTTCGAACACCTCTGCCTGATTGTACTCTAATTGACATTGTGAAGAGAAATGTTAATTCAAACCTCCGATTTTTGTTATTCAGCTCTGATTCAAAGTCTATGAATGATTTCAGAGATATTGCCCGTAAAGCGGAAAAAGTCCTCAGAAATAACAAATTTCAGAACCCCAATTTAGTATCAACTCGTAATGTAAATGAACTTGAAAGCGCCATTTGTGAGGATAACGATTTAGAAGATAACGACCCTCAATTAGAAGCTATTCAGTTATCAAAGAAAAAGAACCCGTACGATTATTCACAAATACAATGTTGGAACTGTTTGTCTTTAGGGCATTCTTACATTTATTGTCCCGAGGAAATGCGAAAAGCCTTTTGTTTTAAGTGTGGGCAGAAAGGAGTCCTTACTCCAAAATGTCCAAACAAACACGCTTTTGTAAGACAGGGAAACCAGAAAATGGGCGAAATGGCTACCGGGGACACTCGTCCAGGTCACCCTACCCCGAGTTTAAATTAAATTCTGAATCATCTTCTAAAAATTTTTCTAAAAATAAATTTTCAAAAACTTTTCAAAGACAAAAATTTGACTTAAGCAACTCTACAAATAGAAAACAGGCTACAAAAAGAAAACCTTCACTGAAAATACTGAAATGTAGACAGCGCTTTAAAGATCAGAAACTTGTGCGTAAAATTCTAGAATCGACTATCATTCATGGTCCTGATGATAGACCATTTGCAAAAATAAAAGATTTTCATGAGGATTTAATAGGTTTGCTGGATTCAGGTGCAAATGTCTCCGTTTTAGGAAAAAATTGTCTGCTCTTCTTAGAAAGGAATGAAATTTCTTATAAACCATTAAAATCTTCTTTAAAAACAGCAAGTGGCTCTAAACAGGATGTAATTGGCTCTTGCTTGTTACCAGTTCTTTTTAAAAATGTTACACGCAACATAGAATTTTATTTGGTTCCATCTTTAAATCAGGAAGCATACCTAGGCATAAATTTCTGGCGGGAATTCGCATTGGCTCCAGATATTTTCCCAACAGTTTCTGCTATTCATGCCGAATTATCTGAGCAAACTGATTCTAACGCCAACGCTAAATTCCATAAGCTTTCTTTCGAACAGCAACTTATTTTAGAAAGGACAATTTTACAATTTCCCTCTTATGAAAAGCTAGGACTTGGGTGCACAAATTTATTGGAACATGACATCGACACAGGAGATGCAACTCCCATTAAGTCAAGGCATTACCCATTATCACCTCCACGCCAAGAAGAAGCATTCAAAGAAATAGAAAGACTTCTTAATATGGGTGTAATAGAGGAATCGAACTCTCCATGGTGTTCTCCAGCTGTCTTGGTGCGAAAACCGGGAAAAGTTCGATTGTGCATAGATTCAAGAAAGCTCAACGCAGTTACCAAAAAAGACTCATATCCATTGCCCCATATAAATGGTTTATTAAGCAGACTGAAAGAAACATATTTCATTAGCGGTATTGATCTTAAGGATGCATTTCTTCAAATACGGCTTACCGAAAACTCAAAGGAGAAAACAGCATTTGTAATACCAGGAAAGCCCTTGTATCAATACAAGTTTATGCCATTCGGACTTTGTAATGGACCACAAACTATGAGTCGACTTATGGATAAAGTGATACCATCAAAGTTAAGGGAAAATGTGTTCATCTACTTAGATGATTTGTTAGTATGTAGCTCAGACTTCGAATCACATATAACACTTTTGACTGAAGTTGCAGCATACTTAAAACAAGCTAATTTGACTATAAACGTTGGCAAAAGTAAGTTTTGCCAAACTGAAATTCGCTATTTGGGATACATTGTAGGAAACGGCTGCCTTAAAGTAGACCCAGACAAAGTGAGTTCAATAGAAAAGTTCCCTTTACCGAAAAGTCCCAAACAAGTCCGTAGATTCATCGGAATGGCGAACTGGTACCGCTCGTTTGTAAGTAATTTTTCTGATCTTTCTGCTCCGTTAACTGACTGTCTTAGGAAGTCGCAAAAATCGTTTACCCTATCCGAAGAGGCGGTAATTTCATTTGAAAAGCTCAAAAAAGCACTTTCTACAGCCCCTGTCTTGGCCCAGCCAGATTTTAAAAGAGAATTTATAATTCAGTGCGACGCCTCAAGAGTTGGAGTGGGTGGAGTACTTTTTCAGTACGATGATTCTGGTAATGAACACCCTATTTCATTTGTTTCCCAAAAATTAAACAAGGCTCAAAAAAATTACACCGTTACAGAGTTAGAGTGTATGGCAGCTGTTGTATGCGTCAACAAATTCAGACCATATGTAGAAGGTTTGCCTTTTCGTATTCTGACAGACCACGCTTCACTTAAGTGGCTTATGTCTCAGAAAGACTTAAGTGGAAGACTGGCCCGTTGGAGTCTAAAACTGCAAAGATATGACTTTACTATAGAACATAGAAAGGGCTCCTTAAACGTCGTTCCTGATTGCTTATCCAGATTGGATACGGATGAATTATCACTAATAGATATACCACTCGAAGTGGATTTGAATTCTAGAGAGTTTGATAATGAAGAGTATCAGAATCTCAGGAAAACTGTCGAGGAAAATAAGAAATCATTACCGGACATCTGTATAGTAGATAACTTAATTTATAAAAGGGCAAAATTTAGATCAGGCTCTGTAGAGGAAGAGGAAAACTTATGGCGTCTCTGGATTCCGAAAATCTTGTGCAAAAATATAATAGAAGCAGCTCATAGTTCAATAACTGCATGTCATGGCGGTTTTTTGAAAACCTTAGTAAGAGTGAGGCAAAAATATTTTTGGCCAACCATGGCAAAAGATATCAGAAATTACATCCAGAATTGCGATACATGTAGGATCATCAAGTCCAACAATATGATCTCTAAACCTCCTATGGGTAACCAATATACCACACACAGGCCCTTTGAGAGGTTTTACTGTGATTTTTTGGGACCTTACCCTTTCACGAAACAGAATAATTCGGTCATTTTCATATGCCTTGACCATTTAACAAAATATGTTTTTCTAAAACCCTTTAAATTTGCAACAGCAGCTAATGTAATATTATATTTCCAGCAAGATATTTTCCCAACATTCGGAGTCCCGAGATATATTCACAGTGATAACGCGAAACAATTCGTATCCCATGAAATGAAGGACTTTATGAATATGTATGGCATACAACATGTCACTACTGGATTTTACGCACCGCAAGCCAATGCTTCAGAACGCGCAAATCGCGAAATAATTTCCAAAATTAGAAGTTTCCTAGTCGATCATAAAGACCATAGTAATTGGGATAAATATATCCCACAGGTTCTATCTATTTTAAGAAGTGCCTATCATTCCTCTATAAAGTGTTCTCCATATTTCGCGACTTTTGGTCAAAATATGATACAGCATGCTAGCACTTACAATGTTTTAGACAAACTTGGCTGTATGCAGGGAGAAGATGTTTGTGTGTTAGAAAACTGTGATAAACTGAATAGAATCAGAGACAAAGTTAGAAGTAACTTAAATGAGGCACATGAGAAGTCTAGTAGAAAATATAATTTAAGAACAAGACCAATAAATTTTCATAAGGGACAGATTGTATTCAGGAAAAACCATGTCCTCAGTGATCAATCTAAAAAGATTAACAGAAAATTCCTGCCGAAATATGTGAAATGTAAAATTCGTGATAAAATAGGTAACACATTATACGATATAGAAGATTTAAATGGTAAATATATAGGAAAATATCACGCGTCAGATATTAAGTCGTAATTTAGCCCGGCTTTCGTGGGTCGTGCCACACTGGGTCTTTTGCAGTAAACAAAAAAAAAAAAAATATATTTTCTTAATTATCACATTTAATTGTAATATTTAATTATACCTATAATATTAAATTAAAATTTAGTTAAAATAGTAACAGTTTTTTTTTTGTTTCTATGCCTTCAGCGATTAAAATCTTTTCCTGTTCATTTTTATAACAAGTAAAAAATGAAGCAGTTTTGTAACGATTTCTTTTCTTTACATACATATTTATTTAAGTATATTAATGGTAATTAGCATACATTCCCAAATTATTCTGCATTTGTATGTTTGTTTGTACATTCAATGCACTTGCATGTTCTCAGATGTTGATACCGTTGTCGATCTCGTGATTTTTAATATCTTTTGTCTCCCTTTTGCGAACGGACAAACAAATTATCTTCTAACAATGTTAAAGAATAATTAGTCTATTTCTTTTACATTCATTATAATTTGGCACATAAAATAAAGCTTTCCCTTTTACAAACCAACGCTTTTTATGTGATATTAATTAACGATCACTTACAAAAAGACAGTTCTGAAGTAAAGTTAATCTCAGATAAAGTCAATCACTATAAAATTAAATTTTCATAAAAAAAAAAGTAAAAAAAAAAACTGTAAAACGAGACGTTGCTGTTATTTGCATATAAAAAAAAAAGAAATAAGTCCAACGCACATTTTGCACTTGGATTTAAGCCTATACTCGTACATACATATGTGCACCAGGAAAGTGACCACTTGACGTCATTTGATAAATTATTACCACGTTTCGTTTTCTTTTCTCATTGAATTGGGGAATCTAATGCTTTCGCCAAATATATGGAAATATTCCGTAAATCATCTGATCAAGTGATAAGATATTCCAGCATCATTGAAGCACGTTTCGAGCCTAACCTCAATTCTACTACTCGAGTTATAATTAGTTATATATATTATACAAACTATA
Source organism: Bellardia pandia (assembly GCA_916048285.2). Taxonomy (NCBI): domain Eukaryota; kingdom Metazoa; phylum Arthropoda; class Insecta; order Diptera; family Calliphoridae; genus Bellardia; species Bellardia pandia. The sequence goes on from OU696529.1 coordinate 89,196,402, forward strand.
TTATGTGAATTTTGCTGCCAATTGGCATTCTTTTAATAATTAATATCCAATTTTTTTATTAATTTAATGGTAAATTATAATTTTTTCTTAATTTAGAAACTAATTATTATACAATTGTCAACACCTTTTTTTTATTGCAAATTTATGAAAATTGAAATTATATTAAATATGTTATATATTATATTAAATAAAATTAAGTTTATATGATCTGAATTGTACTTTAAAATTTTTATTAAAATCATGATACTTTGCTGATTTGGAAGAAAAGTAATATAAAATTGAAGAAATACTTAAATTTTTTTTATTTATAACTACACAAGATTTGTTAAAATATCCTATTCTAATTTGCATTAAATTACCTATCATTTGTTAACTTAACATTATATGTTCATATTTATATAAATTATATTAAATTTAATGCATTCATAATGTTCTATATTATCTAAATTTACTATAATAAATATATTTAAACTATTTTCAGAATTTTGTAAAGTATTATAATTATGAATACGTATATATTTTTTTATTAACTAAATTATTTTTATGAGTGTATATAATATCTAATCTACACTATACTATGTATTATTTACAAAATTTTTTTAATACTTCATCATCACAATCATCTCGTCACATATATTCTTGCATTGATGGGCCCACCAATCGGAACGATATAGAACGAAAACAACATTATTCAAAACATCAAATTTTGTAAGTAAATCATAAAAATAATAATATGTAAATTCATTGTTTTTTTATTATTTAATTCATATACGTATTCTAATTCAGTCCGATTCAGTCCGATTCTATTTTGTCCCCTTTCCATATTCTCATTTCTTACACAAAATATTTTTTTTATTATTATCATTTCTTTACTTTTATTATTTTACTTACAATAGTACGCTTTCTGCACTCGGTGTATTAACATATAAATATATATGAGTTGTCTATATTATGTTTCTCTTTTGATTTTATTTTCTTTATTTCTTTTAATCAATAAATTTCTCATTAAGTTTAATTTGTAAATATGAGATCTCAGTAGTTTAATTTGTGGGGAATAACAACAACAATGGGTTATTTTGCGTAATGAGTTAGGTCATGTATTTTAGGGACAACTTGAGTAAACTCGGGGTATTTAGTTGTCAATGTGTGAAGACAAGGGAGGGAACAAATATACCCTACATGGTGCAGATCTAGCCATGTCTATTTCTTTTGATAATTTGCATTTTTATTTTTGCCTTCTCTTTAGTAGTTTAAATATTGGCATGGGGAGAAGGTTATATGCTTACGCGCAGAACTAAATGGGTTGAGAACCAATACTACTATATGTAGAGTTAGCCGGACACAGATTTACATGCCACTAAACCTTTTTTTTCTCTTTTCCATCTTATATCAAGTTTTTTTTTTATTTTTATTATTATTATAAAAACAGCGCGTAACAACTTGAAGCATTGATATTTTAATTTTATTTGTAGCAAGTATTTTTTTGTTTTTTTTATATTTTTTATTGTTTAAAAAGATATCTACTTTGATTTAAAGTAAATTTTTTCAATATGAATATGATGAATTAAGATTTTCAGGTAAGGATTTTGGGATTATATTAAAGAAATGACAGGAGTTGCCGAATTTAAGCCGCACAGGTTAATATTAACTCTTTCGACTTTTATGCGGGATTTCCTGTTATTCACTTGTCTTTAATTAAACTAATGATGGGAATTCCAGCTAATAGTCAAACAAGTTTTTTTAGCTGCTACAGCTAATTTGTGTTATTCTTTGTTCAATGTTAGAGTTGCTATTAAAAACACACCTGCGTTGTACGTAATGATAATGATTCTCGTCATCTCGGGAATTCCCATCAATTGATCCACAGCACTAAGGGTAAAAAGTAGAATTTTTTGGCATAAAGTCAATTTTTTTTTGGTTTCATATTTTGAAATTTAACTGATTTCCTAAATCTAGAAACCCATATTAGAAAAAAAAAAATTTAATATCAATGTGGGTGGCAACCCTTTTTTGCTGGCGCGCTTTTAAAGTCAGCTGTTTGAAAGTCACTTTGTTTTGGTACAACTGGCGGTAAACATCAGATAAGTTCGAGTGCTTGTGCTTTGAAAAAGTGAAAAAAATTAAAAAGTATAATTATGGAAAACGTTAGTGCTGGTATGTAACATTAAGACGAGATGCCCTTTTTGTCATAATTGTCTGTTGTTGTAATATTGTGAAATGTTTTGTTTATGTATAATTTTATATAAAATCTATAAATTGTAGTTGTGTTCCGTGGAGTGTAACTTGTGAATGGCAAAGCATTGCAAAAAGTTATAAATGGCAAGCTATTAACAAAAGTGTGTTAATTAAAGAGTAACTAGCCTTTTTTGTTCTATTTTGTGCCAACACGTGTTTTTGCAGATAAACATGTGTTTGCCCATGCAGCACTTATTGAAATTTGGAGCAGCAACAATCGCTCAGAAGATGCACTTGTGAAATATGTGTTACAGAATATCAATAATATCAGTTTAAATGAAGACCAAATGCGTTTGATATCAAAAAAAGTTAAAGATTTTGTTAATTATATTAAAAAGCATTTGCCAAAGTGCAACCGTAAATTAGAGCGATTTAAAACTAAACATTCAAAATGGCTTAGCAAAAGTATAATTATAGTAATGGATGAGCAGTATGTTTCCCCAAACAAAATAGGTCGCCCAAAATTAAATTATGAAGATGCTGGACCTAGGCTAAAAAGAAAATTAGCCTCCGAAGTTGCTTCACAAAATAAACATGCAACGCCGTTGCTAGTTCATGCTGCTACGGTTTCAGCCAAAAAATGCAACGACAGAGACATGGCTTTTGTTTTGAATAAAGCAGGCAGTAGTCGAAATATAACCGAACTAAGGAACAAACTTTTTGCTATTAATCCAACACCTGTTTCTGCGGATAACGCATTAGCATATTTAATAGAAAACAGATTAACAAAACAACAGTACATAAACATGAAGCAACACACAAAGAAACATGGATGTGATATTTATCCTCCTTATTCTGAAGTCGTTGAATCGAAATTAAAATGTAGACCTGTCGGAATCCTTTATTCTGAAACCAAGGTACAAGTTACATTACAAAACTTATTACACCATACTGCTCACCGAATTCTTACAATGCAAGACGAGGTGTGTGAACTACTTTCAGATGCAACAAATTGTAAACTTATTTTTAGTTACGGATTTGATGGCTCCACAGGCCACAGTTTATACAAACAGCGGTTTCAATCCAATCACAATTCTGGTCTTGATAATTCACTTTTCGTAACTACGCTTATCCCACTGAAAGTTATAGATGCACTTCATCGAGTTATTTGGCTGAATAAGACTCCACAGTCTATTAGATTTTGTCGTCCTTTGAAAATCGAATTCGTTAAGGAAAGTACATCCCTCATATTAAACGAAAAAGATAATTTGGATAATCAGATATTACACCTACAAGATTATTTATATACGCACAAAACGAAAAAAATAATTGTGAAGTTTGAAGGATATATGACACTTATAGATGGCAAAGTGCTGAATATTTTAACTGGAACAAACTCCTGCCAATGTTGTCCAATCTGTGGGGCAAAACCGACACAGTTACTAAAAACAAAGGACTTTAACTCGAAGATTTTCAGTATTAGAACAAGCAGTCTTCAATACGGAATAAGTCCTCTTCATGCATGGATCCGCTTCTTCGAGTTTATATTAAGAGTCTCCTATAGGCTTGATTTCAAAAAGTGGCATGCTAAAGGTAATGATAAAGTCCAAATGGCTTCACGCAAACAGCTTCTACAAGAAAAATTTTGGGAAGAAATAGGCCTTATTGTAGATAAACCTAATGCAAATGGCAGTGGCAATACTAATGATGGAAATACGGCCAGAAGAGCATTTGCGAATTCAATAGTACTATCATCTATATCAGGAATTGATTACGAAATAATTCGTCGTTTTTACATAATTTTAATTGCGATATCTTGCGAGTATGCCTTGAATTCAGACAAGTTTAAAGACTTTTGCGCTGACACATTCACAATGTACATGGAAAAATATTTCTGGTATCCAATGTCCCCTACTGTGCACAAGGTATTAGTACATGGATATCAAATAATGGATTGCTGCGTACTCCCAGTTGGTTGCCTAGGGGAAAGTGCATCGGAGGCAAGGAACAAGCTATATAAGAGCGACAGAAGGTGCCACGCCAGAAAATGCAGTCGCCTAGACAATATTACAGATGTTTTCAACAGAGCCATGGATTCTTCTGATCCCTTATTGTCTACCCTGTGTTGGAAGGAACGTAAAAATCTTAACAATAAGAAAAGCTTACCATCAGAAGTCATCGGTCTTTTACAAACACCAAGCATGGAACTTATAGATGTAGCTGAAGGTGGCGAACCCTCTCAGTGCTCTTCAGATGAAGAAGATGATGATCAGGACACTTTTGAACTTGATGATATAGTATTAGAAGAAGAATATGAAGAGAACTAATTTGAACAACGTGGAATGGTGAGAAGTATACCCACTTTTTTGACATAGCTAATGCATTTTTTTTCTCCCAGAATCAAAATAAATCTCCAACATACAAACTCAATCTACATACGTAATATGAATTAATAATGATATAATTTGTATGTACTTTATAATGTAATAAATATTTTATTCTTATGAAACTTGGTAGGTCATCTTGGGAGCACTGCTTTTTTGCCAAGACGGACGTATTGTTTTAAGGGGAGGCGGAAAAGGCGTGGTCCAAGAAAAAAACTCTATTTTAGTGTTACCTAAATACGTGCAAAATTTTAAGTGTCTAGCCCTAAAACTACAATTAATACCAAAAATACCGCTTTTTTGCCAAGACTGACGTATTGTTTTAAGGGGAGGCGGAAAAGGCGTGGTCCAATTAAAAAAAAAAAAAAACCAAAATTCTATTTTAGTGTTACCTAAATACGTGCAAAATTTTAAGTGTCTAGCCCTAAAACTACAATTAATGCCAAAAATATCGCTTTTTTGCCCATAGTGCACAGTTAAAAATCATGATTTAACGATAAGAAAAAAGGGGAATACCCGCTCTTCATTTCTGTATAAAAAAAATATGTGTTTCTCTTGGTAGTGGTACTGGAAGAGCACAAGCACATGCTATTTGCAAATCGCTTTTTGAATGGGGTCTACAAGATTATGTAAAAGCTTTAGTTTTCGATACAACAGCAGTTAATACTGGACGATTCAATGGAACTTGTTCCATAATTGAAAATACACTAGATAGGGATCTGCTATATTTGGCTTGTAGGCATCACATCTTTGAACTTATTCTTAAAAGCGTTTTTGATATTAAATTTTGCAAGACAGTTCCTAATGTTCAAATATTTCAACGATTTCAGAAGTGCTGGCCATCAATAAACATTGATAATTGCAGGATCGGTATCGAAAATGAGTTAAAAACGCTATTAGTTTATGTGATGTAGTGCGAATTGCAAATTTTCTTAATAATGTTCTGCAGGAAAAACAACCGCGAGATGACTATAGGGAATTTATAGAACTTGCTCTAATATTTCTCGGAAAAACACCAACCCGACCATGTATAAAATTCCGAGCCCCAGGCGCTATGCATCACGCAAGATGGATGTCAAAGGCAATATATACCTTAAAAATATTTTTGTTTAGAGACGAGTTGGATTTAACAGAGGTTAAACTAAATGCTCTTTGCGATGTTTCCATTTTTATTGTCAAGGTGTACGTTGAGGCTTGGTTTTGCGCTACATCACCTATAAAAGCTCCGTATCAGGATTTTATGCTTATTACAGTATTAAGTCAATATCAAAGTGTTGAAAGTGAAATTGCTACCGTCGCACAGTGGCCAATTTGGCTTCGCTAGCGGCATTTAATCCAAATTTTAAAATTTGAAAAACCGTTAATTTTTTTTTAACAATCGATAACAAATACATTCACTAGATTTGTATCGATTTTTAAAAGCTCAGCTTACAGCTGATGAACAGCTGTGAGCTGTCAAAGTCAGCATATGTTTCTGCAAGTGTTGTGCAAAATATTTCCGCCTTTTTGATCATCGTTTTGCTATTCGTGTTAAACTTGCAAATTTTATTATTTTCATTAAAAGTTTTGTTATATACTAACGCCAAGGTATGTATTATATAAAAAAAACTGTGGTTGTGATCTGTGTATACTTCTGTTATTTATTAAACGTAATCGTGTTTAAGTGTATTAACAACTCGCCCATTGTAACGTACACCTGTCTTTCGTGGAGTAGAACTTAAAAAATTCACCTGGATTCAGTGTAATTGTAAATTTTCCTATATGTGTAAACCATTGTGTGTCCAAAATGTCCAAAATTTACTGCGAGTACCTGCGAGCCTTCAATTTATTGTACTTTTTAGGCAAAATGTCAGTGACAAAACGCACCCTTTTTTTAATATGGCATGAAGAAGCGATCCCCACCAAGAAGTTTCTCGCCGTGGAAAATTATGTTTTTGGTACCGTTTTGAGGAAAATTACCTATACTCAGAAGGAGCAGTGCGAAATTGGAAGGAAACTGCGAAATTTTGCTAGTAGGCTTATCCAAAAGTGGAAGGCCTGTGGCACAAGTAAGGTGTTTTTCGAAAAAATTAACCAATAATGGCTAGATACACCTTTGGTATTATTGTGAAAAAAGCAAATGAAAATATTGGACGACCGGAAAAAGAGCTTTCCGAGTGCTGCAGAAAAACGCAAGTCAATAAGATGTCAGGGCTTACAGAGGAAGTGTCATGTGAAGGATTGTTGGTAACTGCAAGCTGCAGTTTATATAAAGCTGGAAAGCGCAGTGCTTCCAAAGTTGTAGAAATGCTAAAAGGCGATGAGGATTTTAGCGGAAAGGTAATAAAAAATATAAACAAACCAAAGCCCCTTCCATCAAAATTTTCGGACGATAAAGCGCTTGCGCTATTTGTAGATCTTGGACATACCAGATACACTTGGAACTTGAACAAGAAATCAGCAAGAAACCAAAACGCCGATATATATCCATGCTACGAAAAATTACGCTTCGCCAAAAAAAAAAGTGATATCCTAGTGACATTACAGTCACTGATTATTCTGCTGAAGTGCCACTACAAAGTCTTGTAGACCATACAATAAATAGGATCATGGAAGCACACCCTGAAAGTTTTTAAATCCCATCTACAAGTAATAATAACACCCATTTAACTGCTGTCTACAAATGGGGTTGTGATGGCAGCAGCGGCCATTCCACATATAGGCAAAAATTTAACGACTGCGAAGGAAACATGAGAGACCAATATTTATTTTCAATTTGTATTGTACCACTGCAAGTGCAGAACGGACCGACAGTTTTATGGAAAAACAATCGACCTTCTTCTACACGATACTGTCGACCAATCAAAATACTTTGCGAGAAGGAAACGGCGGACCTGAGTCGCAGGGAAATTGAAAATATTAAAAGCCAAATATTAAATATTGTACCAACATATGTAAACTCATTGATTATTGATCACCAATTTCACATGACCATGCTTGATGTTAAAACTTTCAGCGTCATTTCAGAATCTTCTTCGCAAATATGCGGAATCTGCAACGCAACACCGAAAAATATGAATGACTTAAATTTGGTGAAGAGCTTTCCAATTAAAGTGAACCTCTTTCAATATGGGCTATCCAGTCTCCACGACTGGATAAGGTTTTTTGAATGTATTTTGCATATATCCTATAGAATACCAATAAAAAAGTGGCAAACTCGTGGTGCTGACAAGGATATTGTTGGACAAAATAAAACAAATATACAGCAGAAGCTACGAGAAGAAATGCATTTGTTGGTCGACATACCAATGGCTGTTAATGGAAATACCAACAACGGAAATACGGCAAGAAGGTTCTTTCAACAACCAGATTTAGCCGCTCGTATAACTGGAGTGAACGAAAATTTAATATATCGATTCAGCGTCGTCTTACGAGCACTTGCATGTGGATACGATATAAACACGGAGGCATTCAGACTTTACGCAATGGAAACTGCCGAAATTTTTGTTAGTTTATACCCTTGGTTTTACATGCCCTCGTCTGTTCACAGAATTTTAATTCATGGAACAGACATAATCAATCATTTTTCGCTTCCAATTGGTATGTCCGAGGAAGCCAGAAATAAAGATTATCGGAACATCCGTGAAAATAATACCAGAAAAAATTACAGGAAAAATACAATGGAAGATATAATTAACGCTCTTTTTGTTTCTTCTGATCCCTTAATATCTTCATTGTCCAACGGCTCATCAATTTCCTATTCCAGAAATATTAGTTTCGATAAGGAAGTTAAAAGCTTGCTTATAAAGCATCATTTTGAAGATGATTTCTCTGCTTCTGATACTGAAGAATCTGATTAATATTTCTTTTATAATATGGGTTCTCTTTGAGTTGACAATTTTTTTTTATTTTATATATGAATATATGGTGGAAAATGTTTATTGAATTAAAAACAAAATAAAAAATTAAAAAAAAATTAAAAATAAAAAATTTAAAATTAAAAAAAAAATTAAAAATAAAAAAAAAATTTAATCTTTTTTCCAAAAATTGTTTCATTTTTTTCTGAATTGAGAAAAAAAATTTTGAAGATATCTTCTTTACTTTGGAAGCTATGAATAAAATGCCGCTAGCGAAGCCAAATTGGCCACTGTGCGTCGCTTTTGCAAAATTTTGCAGCACCTGTGGTATCTAGGGACACAAAGCGTTGCTTTGGCATTTTTTGATGAAAATGTACCAGTCGAAACCAAAAAAAAAAATGGTAAAAGCTTTAAAGAATGAATCTGATGTAAATAGCAAAAAGGCCCTAATAAACACTTTGAACGTAGATGATGTTATCAAAAAAGGTATTGCACAGTTTGTGAATATAAACACTATAGCCATTTTTAAGCGTTTTGAATTATCTGAAGAGTTTTTAAAAACAACTCCCACAAAATGGCCGAGTAACAAAAAGTTTATTGAAGCTAAAAAAAACTCTTTTAAATTTAAAAGTAGTGAACGATACCTCTGAAAGGGGAGTCAAATTAATGCAGGATTATAATAATATTTTATCAAGAAGCGAAGAACAAAAACAATATATTTTACAAATTGTTATGGATTACCGTTTACGTTTTCCAAATTGCAATATGGAAACCTTTTGTAACTATATAAATTAAAACAAAAAACAAAGCCACAAAAAACAAAGCCACAAAATAAAATTAAAATCAGCCCAATCATGAATAAAAATCCCGCGGGAGTTTTTTCTCCTTTTCTCATTTTTCCTATTCAAATTCAATGTCAAAAAAAAATAAAAAGGGAAAAAACTCCCGCGAATTTTTTATTCATGATTGGGCTGAATATCAATGCTACAAGTTTTTTTTCATGTAATGCCTACACTTAAGTAAATAAAATCACCCATATAAACATATGTATAAATCCATGGTTTTTCGTTTATTTTTTTTTTTTTAATTCAGTAAATATTGGAGATACGAAAAAAATTTGTGAGCTAATGTTGTTCCTCTGAGTTTTGTCTATAACTTTTACTAACAAATTTTTTTTGTAAAATAGATATTAAAGAAGTTATTGACAATTAAAGTCAAAAATTAGGTATTTTTCAAATTTTGGGCGGCTCAGGGGCACCTTTTCCCTTTATCCGATTGAGCTCAAATTTTCAAGGGAGTATTTTTTTAGCAATTGGAACCAATCTGGGAGGTGGCGTGAAACAAATTCCTTCAAAAAAATTTTCCCATATAGTTAATTGGCACTCTAATGTACATTTTAGCAAAATTCCTTCCAGAGTTTTTGTTTCTAACCGATTTCTAATCTTAGTTTTGTTAAAATATATTTGGCTAAATATTCTTTCAACGTTAGCTGATGAATTGGGTAGGACCATTAAATTATTCACTAGCTCACATATGTATATTGGGAAATGCAGGTTTATTATTTGGTATTTAGGGAACTTTCATCAATATCAACAAACCTTAGTTCTCTTACTTCATTTTCTATGACTTTTTATTTATTTTTGGACACTAAATTAGAAAAGCTCGAGGGTGAAATTAACTTTAAGTTTTGCATCACAGTGTCATCAAAATCAAATCTTTTTTTATTTGATAACAAAATTCAATATAATGAAATACACAATTATCAACAAATTCATTATAAATTTTACTATCAACTTTACAATGTGTTATCTTTTCTTTAACATATACACCAAGACATCAAGGTATGTATACATAAGTATGTATTTCATCCCTTTTAAGATGATTTTTATAGTCTCCAAAATTAATTTGATTTAAACTGCAATTAGTTATATTTTTAAAAAGTTTTGTCATTTCTGTATACATATTGTGAATTTTAATTTCTTCGCTTTGAAAAACTTTGTTTATATTATTAATGAAATTTAGAACATATTTTAAAAAACAAAAATAAAGTTCGTTAATGTCATTTAAGTTCAGTAATATATCTTTTGCATTATCAATATCATCGATATTGGCAGCAAAAGAAAAATATATTTTTAGTGGCTTATATACATAATTCCAAAATTCTTGCTACTACTGATTCTAACGAAAGCCACCTTATTTGGGATGAATGAAGCATCTTTTTTGGATTGATTTCTAATAAAGATTGTCCCCCTTATTTGAATGTCTAAAAATTGATTATTTCGGTTTGTGTATATAGTAGTATCTTCCTGCTCTTACCCAGCTAGCATTTTTAATCGTAGAGGACACTTCCGCGATCGGAGCTGGCGATTAAATTAATCGTGCGCGATGTCGTATTCCAATCGCGCACGTTCAGAGCAACTGCAGTAACTATGTCAAGACGGCGACTCTTCCTTTCCAATCGTCGACGATGAGCAAAATCCAATCGTCGACGATAAGCAAAATCCAATCATAGGCGATTGCCAAGACGATGATAAATTTATACAAAAATGCTTATTGTTATTTGTTTCTTTTATTAAAAATTTAATTTGTTAAATAAAAATACATATACATATGAAAAAAAATTCAATTCTTGAAATAAAAATAAACTAAAATTTGGTAATTATTTTTTTTTTTTTTAATACATTGCATTTATTTATTGAATCTTCAGAAATGTAATGACAATAAGTTTTCGAATCTTAATACTAAAAGAAAATAATAAGTCCAGCCAGTGCTAGACAAAATATTATGATACTACAAAAAATTTATATCCACTGATCCAGTCATCTGTTTTGCGCTTGAGTTAAAGCAAGGGTATCCCTCCTTGTCAACCGAACATGTCCACTAAAGTTAAGGATGTCTCGTGCAAGTGGGTTTGGATGGTGTTCAAGTTTGCTGACATATTTTGAGGCGTATTGTGTAAGTTCGACTTTCACCAAAGGAATGTCTAGATCTTTGTGAATTCTAGAATTTTTAACGTACCATGGAGCTGCAGTAATTGTACGTAGAATCTTATTTTGACCCCTTTGAATTTTTTCAATGTTGGATTCTGAGGCAGAACCCCATAATTGAATTCCATAACACCAGATTGGCTTTAGAATTGCATTGTACAACAAAAGTTTGCAATCCAACTTTAATGTAGAATTTCTGCCGATTAGCCAATTAATTTGCACTGCTTTTAATCTCATCTGGGTAAGTTTTGCGTCGATATGAGACTTCCAAGTTAAACGACGATCGAGGTGGATTCCGAGGTATTTGACTTCTTTGTGTTGCGGGATAATTTGATTATTTATTCTGATGAACGAGCAGGTATCTTTTCGCAATGTGAAAGTTATATGAATACATTTCTGTTCGTTAACCCTGATTTTCCAAAGCTCAAGCCAATTCTCTAGTTTATAAACATATTTCTGCAAGTTCTGTGATGCTATTTGATGGTCCTTATGAACGCTAATAAAGGCTGTATCGTCTGCAAAAGTTGAAGTATGTATTATGGGGTCTAACGGCATATCCGATGCATAAATCAAATATAAAGTTGGACCCAGTATGCTACCCTGGGGTACTCCTGCTTCAATTGGCTGAGTGGGGCTTAAAAAATCGCTTTCTTTGATTGTAAATTTGCGACCATATAAATGACTTTTATATGGTCGCAGAGTTAATTTAATTTTATGCATTAAACCTTCATGCCAGACTTTGCCGAACGCTTGGGAAACATCAATGAAAAGCGCGGAACAGTATTTTTTCTCTTCAAACGACCGTCTTATCACATTTACCAATCTGTGTGTTTGTTCGATGGTACTGTGTTTAGCTCTGAACCCGAATTGATGATTTGGGATACATTGAGTGTCGTTCAGAATTGGAATCAACTTAGCCAATAACAATTTTTCAAACAGTTTTGAAATTGTCGGCAGTAGACTAATTGGCCTATATAACTCTACTTTAGTGGGGTCCTTCCCTGGCTTAGGAATCATGGTAATCATAGATGCCTTCCAATCTGCAGGATAGTATTCTAGGCGTAAAATAGCGTTGAAGATAAAGAGGATAATCTTTCTTGCTACACGAGGTAACTCCACAAGCATTTTGTTGCTAATTTTATCCATACCTGGAGCTTTTTTAAGATTCAGAGTACCAATAGCGCTTTGAACATCATTAAAGCTAAGTCTTAGAGGTACAGGAATTCTAATAACGTAACAAATGGTTAACAAATAAAGTCCCCTTCTCGGAATCATTTCTAGCCCAGTCTCCAGTCGGATTTCGCAGAGGAGGCTTTCCTCTAACTGGTCTTTTTAAACCTCGTGCCGCCTTCCATAACGAATAGTCAGATTGTGGGGTACTATCAAGACCCTCCAAGTAAGATCTAAGTGAGGCCGTTCTTTGGATTTCTAAGAAATTTCTTAGTATATCTCTGCATTCTCGTAGCCTAGCTTTCAGTTGAGGAGACCTGTGTATTTGTCACTCTCTTTTAACTCTTCTTTTTTCTGTCAGGAGATGATCGAGTTCAGCGAAATAAGTGCTGTTTGTCCCACTTCTGCACTCAACGTCATATGTGGAGGCGTGATGTACAGCTCTTCGTATGTCCTCAGTAAACTTGCCAATCGACCCATCAATACCCTCGGTAGTTCTCAACACTACATTTTTCGTGCAGTGGGAACTTAAATACTTTTTATACTTTATCCAACTTACTCTGGTTTTAGATATGCCCCGAAATGGAGAACCATTCCCTTGAACGAAACGCATTGAAATAATAGAAGGGGAGTGATCTGAAGACAAGTCTAATGAAGGCTCCACTTGTATCGATTCTACAGGGATATTTTTCACTACTCCAAAGTCAATAACATCGGGAATCTTCTGTCAGTCCGTCGGCCAGTAAGTGGGATGCCGCTTGAGAGTACATCTAATCCCATTTTGGCAATGGTGTTGAAGAGTTCACGACCCTTCGGGGTCACCAGACGTGAACCCCAAAAAGTGTGTTTGGCGTTAAAGTCACCAGCAACTAAAAATCTAGCTCCAAGGGAATTGAAGAAGCTGTAGTATTGGTGTTCTTTTATTGAAAATCGACGCGGCGAATAAATTGATGATGAAACAAAATTGTATTGACAGAATTCAATACAAATGTTTGTTGCTTGTAGGTAATCCTCACATATGTTGTTCATTAAATAATGTTTTATTCTGTTCTTTATAAGAATTGCCGATCCTTCACATGCTCTTCCGCGGGGATCTTTAGTATCATACAACACGTATCCATTAATTTTGAAGTACGCTGTCGCCGTCAGCAATCATCATGACATCAATCTGCTTATCCATCAGGAAGTGTTCCAGTTCGTTTTTATGTTGGCGGAGGGCGTTCGCATTCCAAAAACAAATTTTTAAACAAATCATTTCTTTAAAATGGCTTGTAAGATAGTGGATTGCATTTTCAGCATTTCCTGCATCATGGATGTCATAGTGGTCGTAAAAGTGTTCATAGTTTGGACAAGTGTCTGCAATGTAGTCTCTAGAGTGTTAATATTAGGCTCGTAATATTGTGATTTAGATGCCTGCTCCAAACCTGGCATATTAGATTTAACCACGTTAGCGTAAGAAACTTGTCTAGAACTAGGCGCGTTTCATTGACTAGTGGACCGTAACAATTGCGGGAAATTGTCACTCGATGCCAAAATAGGCTGTTGACGATGATCAGGTAATACTGACGTCTTGTTGGTACTTATGCCTTTCAAATGAGTGTAAATTGGACAACCTCTATAATTTGCGGTATGATTACCTCCGCAGTTACTGCATTTTTTGATTTTTGAATCAGTTTTCGACTTATCACATTGAGCAGTTGCATGTAGCTCCCCACACGCAACACAAACTGACGGCAATTTACAGTACGACCAAATTCTTGACAGTTGAGACACTGGACGGGTCCCTGACGCTTATGTGGTTCTTCCACGGTGATTCTACGATGCAGAAGGTACATCAGATTGTAGATGGGATGGGACTCATTTTTCTTTAAGACAACATCTCCAGGTTCCAATTCTACCCTGAACATGGGCTGAGGGATCTTTTCACGGTTTCTAATATTCACTACGCTCTTGATTTTGAACCCTTTGTCCATTAAACCGGTCTTTATCTCCGTAGGAGCAACACATGGGTCTATACCCTTTAGAACGACTTGGAGTCCTTTTGCGCTTGGTAATTATTTAACTGCTTTTTTTCGGTCTACTTTTCTAAGCCGGTCTGCAGCATGAACAAAGTGTTGCTGGATTGCTTTATTAATTGAAGAGTCATCCGATTTTGGGAATTTTAAATGACAGATATCTTTGGAAAAAAAAAGAAATTAGAATGCTGTAAGAACACGTGATTAGAAATACTTACTGTTTATAATTTCCTGGCCGTGTGGAAAACATAAATTTTCCAAAATTAAGCCAGTAATAGTCAATGATTGGACTTGTGCTTTATTGATGGCAATAGTAAAGGTAAGACGCAAAGGGTGGAGCCGCTTGAATTGGAATGGTAAATCGTTGGTAATCATTGGAATTCATGGAATAAGTACGTCTTCGCCTTTGAATCTCCCACCGACGATTGTTGCCTCGATTAAATTTGGTGAGCAGTTTTTGATGGTCAATGTAGTTCCGTTGCATAACTTTGATGCGTTTAAGTTGCGAATAAGAATTACCGGTGATCCAACGTTTAATGTTAGCACATGCGGTGGCATTCCGGGTGGTTCCAATGAATTTAAAAATTCAGTGGGATAATTGACGGCTTGTTCTTCATCCATTACTGTATCGATCGATTTGTATTTGATTAATTTGCCGGGCAGTTTCAATTGAATTTGCTCATTGAGCTTGTTGGCATCGTAATTTGTTGGTGCCAAAATTGCACGTTCCCACAGCCAATCCGAAATTTTATAGAAGATTGTTAGACTTGGAAATACCTTGTCGACAACGGCTTGAATATTTATTTGCATTTGACGATTAATTGGAATTTTTCTATTCCGATGTCAAAAAGTTGTTTTGAGAATGTTTGGCAGACGGGTCTTGCAACAAATGCACACGCATGTTCGTCGATAGCGTGATTTTCTCGACTCGGTTCCAAAGATATAAAGCTTTCAAGCATGCGTTTAGCTCATCTGCGGGCATTGATCTTGGAATAACGGGCAAAGTTTGACGAAAATCACCAACAAAAAGAATAAGAGCGCCTCCCATCGGTTTGTAGTTTCCTCGAAAATCACAAATGTGCACAAAATGTAGGTATCTTAAATGCAAGAGTACATAAAGTTTTTTTTATCGTCGATTGATAATATAATATTATTTTTAACTTATTGTATAATGTTGCACCTTCGTAAACCGAAAACTCGGATTTTTGAATGCAACATTTCGAGTTTTAAAATTTTGATATTGGATCGTTAATAACATAAGTTTTCTTCGGAGCTACATAAGCGATTTAAGAGTTTAATATCTCGTTTTGAAAGCCGTTGTCATGCTTTCAAAAAAATGAAATAAAATAAAAAAGAAAGCAAAATATATGTATGTATGTGTACTCTAGGAGGGTTTTATTGAATATGGGAAACAATTTTTTTTCGAAATTTGTAAGTGCTCACGCTTAGAAATGTTCTATTTAGTGTTAAAATACAATTGTAAAAGTTTTAGCTCAATCGGACTATGCCTTCCCGTGCCGAAAAAGCCCCAAAGTTTTCGAAAATGCACCTATCTAATAAAATTGATAGCTGTTCGGTTATAACTTTTTTTATATCCGCGACTGTATTTCTTCTTTTTACTCTCAGTTTCTAATTTTACGATTTTTCCATCGCCGGTAAATACATCGTCAGAAGCCATTTCTTCCACTTCCGATTCAGAAGAGAATGAGATATTTTGTAAATTTTCTATTGCAGTGAGAAAAATAACACATTATATAGATTCCAATATTTATTTTTTTTATTAAACTTGGGCAAATATGGTAGAAACTTAGTTTTTGAGTTTTGAGTTTTGTGGCTTCACAGAGGGGTAATCCAATGTTACGCATGTTATAAACAAATGCCTTGTATGTACCTGATGGTTTGATGGTAACTTGCTGCCGGTTATTTGTTGAGATGAATGTCCAATTAAATAAATCTGAGTTTTAGCACGGATATGAACATTGAACGAAGTATGTACTGCCATTTTGACTTACGAACTGTTCACTTAACACAAAAACCTTTAAATGAATATTTCTCTTAAAGTAACATTACACGCGCAACGTCAAAATCAAATTGGGAACTCCCCGATTTTTAATTTCTGCTTGAATATTTTGTGCTTGAATATTTTAAAGTCATTATAATTACCTTTCATTTGATAGTAAATTTATTTTAATAAATTATGGCATTTATAACTAAAGCAGAAACATGGCGCTATTTCGTGAAAAACAGGCATTTTTGAAAACTTTGAGGCTCTTTCGGCACGGGAAAGGAATAGTCCGATTGAGCTAAAATTTTCGCAATTGTATTTTAACACTAAATTACATAATTCTAGATGTGAGCACCTTTAAAACCCGAAAATGAATTTTGAAAAACCACCCTAGTGTACTCGTATGTCATTGCTGGTGCAATATGAAAATTGGATTTGGCCACGCCCCTCCGCCCGCAGACTGAAAATCCATACAAACAGGAAAGTGGGCGTGGCACATAAATATATTTTTTTAACCTCGCCTTCAGTAAGATGTGGATACAATCTGTATGAAGTAAATCTGTAAAAATCCATTCAGAAGCAATTAATCAATTAAAAAGTGGGCGTTAGAGTAGGCGTTGTCGTACCAACTCAGAAACCTTCCCGGTCTCATGCACAACAACTTTGCCGAAGATCATCACATGATCAGATGCATAGCTTAGGAGTTTGTATGTACATACATACAAACATTGATTATTCCACTATACCACCATAATGGGGAGGGTATATTGGATTTGTGCATATGTTTGTAACGCCCAGAAATATTGCTCCAACACCCACCTTAAAGTATACCGTTCGACTCAGAATCACTTTCTGAGTCGATTTAACGATGTCCGTCTGGCTGGCTGTCCATGTAAAGCTTGTGCGCAGAGTACAGGTCGCAATTTTGAAGATATTTCTATAAAATTTGGCACATGATATTTTTTCGGACCAAGGATGGATGGGATTGAAACTGGTAGAAATCGGTCCATTATTTCACCTGGCCACCATACTCCCGAAATTAGGGTTTAAAGATCATAAATGTTTGAATTACGCAAGAAACCAAACACATTTTATCACAAATGAGTGGTAAATGAAGCCAAATCACATCTAAAAATTTTGTGCAGATCGGTCCATAATTACTCGTAGCTCCCATATAAGGCCCACTTCCGAAAATCACTTTAAAGAGCATAACTCACTCAAAAATGTTGGTATGCAAATAATATTTAATGCAAATATATCTTATATGCATACAAACAATACGGTACAATTTTATTGTGATCGGTCCATAATTAGTCGTAGCTCCCATATAAGGCTCACTTCCGAAAATCTTTTTAAAGAGCATAACTCAAAAAAAAAATTTTAAAAATTAAAAAAAAAATATTTTTGACATGATTTAAGAAATAGCTATCTACAGTCCTTTGGACATTTTTTGCTAGGACCAATAGGTGAAAAGTTACACTCATTTATGTGCAAGGTATTAATGCTGGCGCGGATGATTTTCTGACTAAACCAATAAACGAAACTGCTTTATCTGCACGAATTAAGTCTCTCACACGCTTAAAGATGATTATCGATGAATTGCGTTTGAGAGGAGAAACTAACGCTGAGATTGGTGGAGTCGTAGGAAACAGTATTATGGATTATTCCAATTGACCAAAATGTCCAACTTTGACCCCCTCTAACCCCGGCACTTCTGGACTGATAGAGCTCTGGCCTACTATCCAATAGTACTAACCTTGGTGTAAATTTCATCCAAATCGGAAGACATTGATTTTTAAAATTGGGTCACTTGACGTGAAATTCACCATATGTATGTATGTATATGATTAAAATATGTCTTGTGTTATCGAATGATGTAAATATCTTTGGAACTACATAACCGATTTAAAAGTTTTAAAAAAGCAAAAAAATGTATATATGTATAACGAGTTTTGTTTTGCTTATTTTTAAAGTTTTTCAATCCGCCTGTAAGGGTGGCCAATTTGTGTAGAAATTGACGAAGTATCCGGTGGTACTTTTAGGCTCTCAAAAAAATCAATATTTTTGGATTTTTTTTTAGGTTTTCTACGATTAATATCTTAAGCGTCATACACCAAATATGTATAAAATATCGCTAAAAATGCAAATATATTTGAAATTCAAACTTACTACGATATTCTTTTGTTTCTCAAGAATAACTTTTGCGAGAATCACCTTTTCAATTATAAACATAAAATCACGATTCACCTTGTTTTTATTTTTTTTAAAGTGACTAGTTATTTTAAAATTTTAAGATGAAAATATGTAAATTTTTGTTAAAAAAAAGACTTGAACTTAGAGGTTACTTGCAAAGTAATAGGCTTGTAAGAATGCATTTTAAAAAAAATGCAGGTATAAGCGTTTTAAGGGGAAAAAACTAACTATGACGCCCAAGATATTTTTTGACGATCAAGAGATTTTTTTGCACGTAAACAAGAAATAATGCCAAATTTAAAGTTTAACGAAAAAAAATTTTATTCTTTTACAAAAAGTAAATAAAAAAAACAAAAATTCTTCAAATAACAAAAATTTTCATACAAAACTTAACATGTACATTAGGGTGGCACTTATTTTGAAAAATGTCAAATTTTGAAAACTGCGCCCCTAATTTTTTACGTTTGGTCTAAAATATATGTGGTGAAAATTTGACTCAAATTGGATAATTCTAAACCGCGGCGCATAAAGGTTAAAGTTCAAGTTTTGGGAAATTTGCGTTTTTTAAACAAACGTGTATAGCTTTGGTTATTATTTTCACAAATATTATAAACACAGACAATTAATACACTATTACTTAATATTCCTTAATATTTTTTTTGCACAAAATCGTTAACCCATTTTAGCCTTGGGGTCATAAATGATCCATTTATTAAAATACTCACTGTATGTATATTTTGAGAATGTTTATATAAGCAAATATATGAATTTAAATCGTTGGATTAATTAATGTAAAGCTTATGGATCAAATTTGATTGATAAATTCTTTAAAGTCGCGTCTTTGGGGTATTGCTGTCTATAATGTTGAGCAATCTTAAACAAAAAAATATATACATAGGTATTAAGAAGTTACGATATTAAATACCTTGAACAAATACTGTCTCTGAGCCTCATCTTTAGTAACTTTTTGATGGTAATCTTGCACTAGCTTTATTCCTCTTTCTGTACAGTCGTTGACAATTTTTTTCTACTATAAGCTCTCCGCTTCTGTAGCGTTTTGAATACGTCCATGTTTTGGGGCCTTCTTTAAGGAAATCGATACAAATGTTAAATCGGTTGAATAATTTAATTGTATTTCCGGAACACAATTCTGTCAAAATCTTGCATCGTCTCTGCAAATAAAACGTTTTACTTCTCCTTGTCTTAACTGCAGCTTTTTGGGAGGTGGTTCAATTTCTTCCAATATGTCGTCGAAAATTTTATTTTTATTAATATTTTCAACAAGTCTAGCCTTAGTTTCCACAGATATTCTAGTATCAAATAAGGCGAATCCCACAACTCTTCGCTTAAGTAGTATAAGTGATTTATAATTTTCGAAATAGCTTTTTCTGCAACATTTTCGTTTATTTGCCTGTATTCTTCCAATTTACGTATAAACATTATGTCATTTATAGGAGCCAATTGAGCTTTTGCTGCATCAAACCAAAATGTCATGTAACATTTTATAATAAAGCCTGCCAGCTCTCACCTTTAGACATTTCTTTAAATTGGTTTCTAAATAGTAAAATTATAAGGCAGTATATACACTTTGACATCCACCTAGCTAAATGAAATGCTCCAGGTAATATAACAATTAACTCCAAAAATTCTTTGTAGTCATTTCTCGGATATTCTTTTATTAGGCTTTTGTTTGCAAAAGCTATAATTTTGTCGCACTCATCACATATTATTTCTTTAAATCGAGGATCGAGGCTCGTAATTTTCTTGGCAAATTTCAGGCCAAACTTTTCTA
The DNA here is from genome assembly GCA_916048285.2 of Bellardia pandia. Classification (NCBI taxonomy): domain Eukaryota; kingdom Metazoa; phylum Arthropoda; class Insecta; order Diptera; family Calliphoridae; genus Bellardia; species Bellardia pandia. The sequence goes on from OU696529.1 coordinate 89,216,959, forward strand.
CGTTTTTTAAATATAACTATGTCAGGCCCTGCGGTATGTATTCCGTTATTGGTCTCAGAAAATACTGCGGCCAATACTATTTCATATATATGATGTCGGCATCCCATATATAGTATATCATGTCCAATCATTTTTTCCAATAGAGCACAGGCACTTTTAAACCTTCCGGTATTTGACGCTCTTATGTCGAAAATGCCTGTGTTCTGTCCAAAATATCAAACTTCTCCAAAGTATCATATACAGCAGAAGATATTTCAAGGGCTGTTCCGGATAGAATGTCAGGAATATTTAAAATTTGTTCAGTCTTAGGAGCCGTGGCTAATATGGCTAGACGATCCTCCAATTTTCCCGTAATATTATTCAAAAGCTTTGTGTCCCAGTGTATTGTTAAGGGCTGGTCTAAACATTTAAATCTTTGAACAACGTTCTTGCTGATGTTTTTCCTCAAAATGTATTTTTGCTTGCGCACAGACGTACGGTTAATAACATAATTATTAGGATTTAATCCCAATGCTTCTAAAACCGCAACCAATATATGAACAGTATCACTGTTACTTAACTTTACCTTATCAAATACTGCAGCAACCCTCGGTGTTAATATATCTTTACGAGCTATTTTTGGCTCAGGCGGTGACAAGTTCTCAATTTTCTCTTCACTATTATTCGATTCGCATTCTGAATCAGAGACACAATATAAAATATCACCACCTATAGAAATTTAACTTTAAATCTTTGTTTTTAGGAGTTTAAAATAATTTGCAAGGTATTGCAGAGTATATTTCACAGCGAACTTAAATTACCTGTTAAATCTAAAGAAGATTCTATATGTTTTTTTATAGCTTCTTCAGCCTCGATTCTTTTTTTAATTCTCTCATTTTTCCTGCATAACTGTTGATCTAATCCAAGCATGCATCCAGGCCGACCTTTTAACCTTTGGTTAATTAAAAACTGTTTGTCTTCTTCTACTTTTATAAGACTGAGAGGTTTATAACAGGCTTATAAAGCAAATATCCATACAAAATTTGCTTTATAAGCCTGTTTTAGACCTTTGACAAGTTTTATGAATAGGGGGGTTAAATACATATATTTCAATACGATTATTTTACTTTTTTTAGATGTTTAAAACAAATTTTAATAACGCACGCACAGTGGCACCATCCCATACATTTCTTGGAAAAAAATAGAAGGAGTGGTCGTATAGCAATGAAATTTTGCAAAAACACTTCTTTGGGCTAAATTAAGAAATTTTGAAAAAATCTTGGAAAACCGCCCACTGCCACACCCACCTCCCATATAACTGCACTTGTCAAAATTTTTATTTTTGGACCTAGGGACTTGAAATTCGGGACACTTCTTAACTGAGTTCTCCTTATGAAAAAAATTAAACATATTGGGGATGCCGCACCTACTTTAGATTTTACGCCCACTGAAAGTTGTAGAGTTTAGGTGTTTTTCTTCCCTGTCTAGAATCATATGAGAATTTAATATAAGTTAAAAAATATTAATTTTTATTCAAACGTTAAACATCTGTTGTCTCCATACAACCCTCCTCGAAAGATATTAACCTTCAAATACACCGAAAATATCGCACAAATGCATGCCGCTTTTCTAGTCAAGTATATGCCAAGTTAAAGTGTGTAAAACCTAAGTCATTGAAACAAATTGATATAAAATACAGTTATGAACCCTTTTTAATGCTTTTTAATAAAAAAATGGTGTTGCCAATATTGAGACGTGAAATGAGGTTATTTGTACCTTTCAGCTTGATAAAAATCCAATATAATATACAATGTTTTAATTGAATATGTAACAGGCAAAAAAATGTGTTAGTTTTTATTTGTAATATTATTCAAGCACCATGTCTTTAACAATGGGATCTAGTTCGAAGGAAATTTTGTTCGAATGGTGGGTGTGGCAGTGGGCGGTTTTCCAAGATTTTTTCAAAATTTCTTAATTTAGCCCACTTCTTTGCAAAATTTCGTTGCTGTACGACCACTCCTTCTATTTTTTTCCAAGAAATGTATGGGATGGTGCCACTGTGCGCCCCTCCGCCCGCCGATAGAAAATTAAAAATCAGAGTTCAGAGGATCCCCCGCCTGAATATTCTGAAGATTCCTTGAAAATTTCATCAAAATCGGCCCAGCCGTTTTGGAGTCCATACGTTACATACATACATACATCCTATTTTATATATATAGATTTTAATTTTTATCTTCTTTTTCATTTTTATTACATTTTAATTTTTTGATTGCATGTACTTGTATTATTTACTTTTTCTTAAATTTTAGTTTTTATTTTTTTATGTTTTCCAAACAATTTGAAATCATAACAACATAACATAAACAATGTTATCGGCGCTGAAATACGATTTGAAACTGTTTCCTCGAATTCAATCAGCTTTGCGCTCTGACCAGCTCGGCGCCCACAATGACCGCTTCGCGCTTGTATGTACTAACTTGTATAGAACCAGTTTTCTCGCATTGGTTCTTGCAATAAGCGTCAACCAGCTCGGCTCGGCAACAACCTGCCACTCTGTATAAACCCTAAGCGAGTTAAGTTAACTATAATCCCAATCACATTTCAGATAAGAAATATCTGAAATAGAAATATTGTAAACAAACAATAACAAAATAATTACTTTAAGATAACAAAATAGAAGATAATTACTTTAAGATAAAAAATATGTTTAAGGCAGAAATTTAGTATTTAAGCTAAGGAAAATTAATAAAGAGAAGCATTAACGATTAACTAGAAAAGACGCATAGACAGACGTCAGTTGTCTTTAAGCAAAAAACAAAAAAATTTTTTTTTTTAATTAGCGTATATAAATACAAAATGGGTTTCGTTTTTAATTAAATTCATCAAAGATTTTTGTTTCCTCATGTATTAATTTCAGTAGAAATTGTTCACCGAATATGGCCAATACATTATTCAAAATCTATATATATAAAAGAGAGTGACGTTATTTATTTATTTATTTATTTATTTATTCGATTCCAATACAACAAGACACACGTATAATTATAGTATTTGGTTTTTGTATTGTAAGTACATAATTGAGTAAGAAAAAAAAAAAAAAAATATTATTATGAAGAATAATTAATTAATTACTAGAAATAAAAAATAAGCTTAAATTAGTTAAATACAAATATAATAAGAAGGATACAGTATTAATTTGGGGTAAATAATTTATATAACTCTTTTTCAAAAAGCAAGGCGTTGCTGATGGATTTATTGGCAGGTAGTAGCGAGTTCCAAAGGCGGATTGAATTGACGTAAAAATGACGTTCAGAAACCTGACTTCTATATCTAGTATGAATTATATCATAAGATCTTATTGAACGCATAAAGGATATCCTGTCAAAAAGATACACTGGTTCATGTTTAAATATTATTTTGTGTAATTAAATTTAATTTAATTTTCAACAGGTTACTCAGAGAAACACCATAAAGCTTATTTTTAAATTGGGAAATATGATCATACTTTCTTAAATTAAAAACATATCTCAATACAGCATTGAAAGTTTTCTCAAGTTTTCCCTGGCTTGTTGAGTCACAACTTGCAAACAATTCGCATCCATATAGTAAAATTGGCATGATGTACGTTTTTGCAAGTAATATTCGAATATTAAGCGGTGTGATTTGTTGGGTGTTCCATAGCGCTCGCAGCATTGAATATGTTTTCCCAGCAGCAGCAGTTACATAATCAGACCATGTGAGAGTGTTGTTAAAAAGAATGCCAAGATTTTTAGCTTTTTGTACAATTTCAATTCGTTGGTTGTTCAACAATATAATAGGTTCTAGCGACAGTTTCTGTGTTTTTTTTCTTATTATCAAGCATTTGGACTTCGAGGGGTTAATACACAAACCATTTGCATTTGCCCATGTGTGGACACGCTGTAAATCAAGATTTATTTGCTCAACACAATCATTTAGTTACTAGCTTTATAACTAAAGAACGCCAGGACCGATTGCACCGATTCGCACAAATTCAGGCTGGTCTCACGCCAGAGAAGAAGAATACCACGCCTACTTTTTTTTAAATTGATGTTTTTATGTGTGAGTGTGTGTATGTACTTTATAGAATCGTAAATGATCGTGTGATGATCTTCGGCAAAGTTGTTGTGCATGACCCGGGAAGGTTTGTAAGTTGGTACGACCCCGCTCACTCTAACGCCTACTTTTTTTAATTTAATTCTAAACGGGTTTTTACAGATTTACTTCAAATTGTATATAGTTATTGTTATGGAATTAAACAACTTGATCGTTTGGTTGCTTATTCTTAACTGATCTTTATTTATTTCTCTTTTATACATTTTCCTTAATCTTAATTTTAATCATGCACAGTCTTACTGGTAAAGTGACTCCCGCATACTTTGTTCTACAGCAAAGTGCAAGCGCATCAATTTCCCACGTAAGACTATCAACACTTGGGTTGCACAAGCAATGAGTAGACGCTAACGTCAGCATTTATGCATGCGCAACACAAGTGTTTGTATTGAATTATATTAGTTATTTCTCCCATATAACTCCTCCATCCCCAGATTCAACAGTCTCTGTTGAATGGAAGGTCTTGGGATTAGTCTCTAATTCGATATTTATAATGTTTTTATTTTTATTTTTATAATATTTTTTATAAACTACGTATACTATAATTACAAGTATTATTATTAATATTAATGTTATGTTTATGCCATATGACACATTCTTATGGTATACCAACTCTTCAATCTGTTTGATATATTCAAATTGGTTTATTGTAATTTTTTCAAAATTAATTTTTTCCTTAAAAGTACCATTTGTCACATCATTGTCTGGGTAAATAAACCTTTCATGAACAATGGTTCTTTTGTTTGCGAAATTCTTATTTAGTATTTCTAATTCACAATTATAAAAGTTAATTAAACAATTTTTGTTTATTACAATGTCTCTATTGTCGCAGTTTTGCGTTACTTTAACATTGTTTGCATTCTTAACCAAAATCAAACCGTCATCAATGACTTCAATATTTGTGTTGTTGTTGTTGTACTTCACACAGTTTTTCGCTAAAACACAGTTTGCGCTTCTTTTTAGGTCGGTAAAGATTAAATTTTCTTCGTATGTGTAAGTAATTTTATTCACTGTAACTATCCGTTCGTTCTTCTCGTCGATCTCCAAATACTTATCATTTGGTAAGGGGGTTATTAGTTTCAAGTCTGTTACAATGAAGTCTATTGGGATTTTTATTGCTATAATCAATGAGTTATTCGTATAAGTCATGACTCCCATTTTTAACAGTTTTAATTTGAAATAATCGATTTCGAATTCTTCTATTTCCTCAGGTGTTAGTACACCCGGGTGTATAATATTGTTCCTAGCTGACGCTATGTTTTCTTGAATTTGTGTAATTTTTCCTTCCAAACTTTTCAATTTGAGCATTTGGTCCGTGTATAAAAGTCTCCTAACTATTTCATTGTTTCTTTTCTTAATTTCATCGAAAGTTTTATCTATTTTGGCTCTGTCGTTTTCCACTGCCCTTCGTATTATCTCAATAGATTCGTTAAAATGTGAGTTAATTTTGATTTGTTTATTCAATGTTTGAATAGCATTATGGCTATTAGTATTTACGTATCTTAAATGTTCTAAAATTTCCTCTCTGTCTTCGTTGTCCATTACTCCGAAGAGCCATTTGTGGATACTACCTATTCCGTTAATTAAACCTCTCTTTTTCTTACCTAAGCCAGAGGGAATTATAGTTTTAATTTTTGCTCTTATGACCTTTATCTCCACCCTTAGTAATTCCTTATTATCCACATCTATTTCTTCGATATTCTTTTGTATTTGGTCGATTATATCTAAAACTTCTATAGGGTGTATTATGTGTAATATCGTATTTGTAGCGTTGGTTATTCCCACTTTAGCCAGCTGGATTGTCGTGTAACCCGGGTTCTCCTCAATCCTGCTGAGCTGTAGAAGTGCCCGGACCGTCACCAACAATGGAATCAACAGTATAATTTTCATTTTTGTTGTTCTGAAAAATATATTTTCGTTTTATTTGGGTTTTGTAGGCTTTTTTAAACCTATTATCATTGGAGACTAAATAGTTATCTTCTACTCTATAGTTCCCTACTTTCCTATACCTAGGTTGAGCTTTACCAGCTCTGTTATTCACTATAAACTCATTTTCAAATATTCTGTCAGCCACATTTCTCTCTTTAGCGTTTATAGCGCCTATTCTGGCTGTCTTTTCTTTATGCTGTTCTTCTGAGAATTTCTTTAGGTCCTCGTATGATATTGCATTGTTAATGAAGTCAATCGGTTTTATTTTTGTTGTCGAATGAATTGTATTATTGTAAGCGATTATCGCCTTAGAAACTTTCTCGTTCAAACTATCTTCGTTGCATTCATCTGAGTTAAATAGTCGAATGTGTTCATTCAACGTTAAATGGAGTCTTTCTACATCTGAATTTCCTGTTTTATTATAGGTTGTAGTGAAATGAATATTAATTCCGTAATCTCGTAGGAATTGTTTCACTGCTACAGTATCCAGTTCATTGTCCGTAACCAGTGTTTCCGGTTTACCAAGGTATTGTATCCGTGTTTTAATGGCGTCAACAATTGATACCCATGTTCTATCATTCAGTGGATGCGCGGTTGCGTATTTCGTCATTTTATCAATGCTGGTTAAGAACATCACATTCCTTTGTGGGTACCAGATATCGAAATGAACTATTTCGTTGTGTTTGCCAGGGGTTTTCGTTATATTCAACGAATGTTTGATAGGGTTTCTATCATACTTAGCCCTATTGCATACTTCGCAATTGTTAATATATTTTTGAATGGTTTTTTGTAGATTCGGACAGTAATATTTCCTTCTTATTTCTGAAAAAATTTCATTGATTCCTCTGTGATTGTTCCGTAGGTGTTCACATTCTATTATCTGAAGGATTTTACCCTCATCGGTAACATCCTCTAAAAGGATGCTAGATCTCAAAATCCTCAAATTTTCGTTTCTCACGAAGTATCTTATGTAACGATCCTGAAACTTCAAGAATAAATCCTTGTCAGGGCAAAACACCACCAAAAGTCCCTTGTAGGGCAGTTTCTATCTCATCAATTCCAGTAAATTGCTATCTGGTGTCACATTTATCGTCTCTTTGATTTTTCTTCGAAACACGATTTTCTTACTGCAGGATTGCCTTCCTGCATTTTTCAGGATTAACTGGTTTTTAAATACGTTAGTAGGGCTCTCAGTTATTTTTATGAAGTCAGTGTCGTCCGTTTCTGCACTATGTACAGTTTCTATGTCCTCCTCGAACAACTCGTTTAGGTTAATATCGATTTGATCGCCTGAACCTGTGACGATTCGGCTAAGGCCATCGGCAATGACATTTTCTTTGCCTTTTATATAGGCTATGTCAAAATCGAATTCATTCAATTTAATTTTCTACCTTTGGAGTTTCGAATTAGGTTCTTTCAGGTTACTTAGCCATACAAGAGGCCTGTGATCTGCCTTTATAGTGAATCGCCTTCCGAATAGGTAAGGTCGAAAGTACTTTGTCGCCCAAACTATTGCTAATAGTTCCTTCTCTATAGTACTGTAGTTTGTCTCGTGGCCATTTAATGATCGGCTGGCATAGGAAATGACTTTGTCATTCTGCATTAGTGCCGCTCCTAGAGCGAAGTTGCTTGCGTCAGTAACCACAATAAATTTTTTTGTAAAGTCCGGGTGCACCAAAATTGGGTCTGTTCTAATTAGAAGTTTCAATTTTTCGAATGAGTTTCTGTAGTCCTCATCTTTGAGATTTATTCTAGTGTTTTTCTTCAAATACTTCACCAAGTGATGTGCTACTTTTGAGTAGTCTTTTATGAATCTTCTGTAATATCCTGTTATTCCCAAAAAGGATTTTATTTCCTTTTGGTTCGTCGGGAGTAGGATTCTATCTGTAGCCTCTACCTTCTTCGGGTTTGGTTTTATGCCCCTATCAGTGACCAGATGTCCCAGGAATTCAGTTTCCCGTTTTAGAAAACTACATTTACTTAATTGTATTTTTAGGTTTGCCTTTGATAAACAATTCAATACCTTGTTTAGGGATTCCATATGTTCCTCTATGCTTGTGGAAAATATTAGGATGTCATCCAAATAGACTAGGCAAATTTTGCCAATGTATTCACTTAAGACCTCATTCATAAGTCTTTGAAAAGTGGACGGTGCGTTTCTCAATCCAAAGGGCATACGCAAAAACTCGTAGTGCCCACTCGCGGTCGAGAATGCTGTTTTGTGGATGTCCCTTTCATCCATTTCAATCTGATGGAAACCGTGGGTTAAATCGAGAGTTGAAAAGTACTGGCATCTTCCCAATTTATCAAATATATCTTCTATATTTGGAATTGGGAATCTATCCTCGATGGTGATGCCATTTAATTTTCTGTAATCGATTACAAGTCGCCATTTCTGAGTGTTTGACGAGTCTAGCTTTTTTGGGACTATCCAAATTGGGCTGTTGTAAGGACTAGATGATTTTCTTATTATTCCCTGTTGTAACATGTCTTCTATTTGCCTGTTAATTTCCTTTTTGTGGATTTCTGGGTATCTATAAAGTTTGGCATACACTGGAATGCCATTGTGCGTATTTATTCTGTGCTTTATTTTATTTGTGAATGACAAGTTCTCGTTTTCCTGGTAAAATGTTTTATTGTGCCTTCTCAATGTCGCCAGTAACCTATTGCTATCAAGTGCGTTCAAATGTGGCAACTTCAAATCAGATACAGAACACGTATTTTTATATTCTATATGACTACTGAGAATTTCAACAACATTTTCCGCGTAGAATTTATTCTTATACTCTTCTTCTTCTTTATTAAGGTAAATCGGGATGACTGTATTATTCGTTATAATTTGTCTGTTTTCATAATCTATAATGCAGTTAAGGTCCAGTAAAATATTATTTCCTATTAGTCCGTCAAATGCATTGTTAAAGTTATATTCCAAAAATTCGCCGAAGTAATGTTCGCATTTAAATTCTTTAAAAATTGGGAATTTACAAAGTGTCTTTACCTTAAATTCTTTACCCATTGCTCTTAAGGAAACGTCAGTTTTGTGTTTCCATTTTGGGTCGCATACGCCCTCATTTATGACACTGAACTCTGCTCCAGTATCGATAATGAAACGCCGTGATTTAGTTGAGTTTTCGATTATATTTACATTGTAGTTACTAATATCCATCGGTTCTTCATTATACCTGTTTAGATTATTGGGGTTCCTTGATTGGTTGGACTGTCTGCTTGAGTTACCAGAATTCTGGTAGTTCTGTTCTTGATTATTTCTGTTAAAGTTATTGTTTTGATTGTTGTTAGTGTAATTTTCGCTGTTATCCCTATTGTTACGGTTATAATTGTTGTAGTTATAACTACCGTTGTTATTACGGTTTCTATTTTGGTTCCATTGTCCATTGTCATGACTATTTCCTTGGTTTTGGTTGCCATTGTTTCGACTGTCAAAATTTCTATTTCCCGAGTTCGTCCTTCGTACGTCGTTGCTAAAATTTGTTCTGTACGAGGATCTCATGTTATCGTTTTTTTGTCCGTTTCTTGGGGCAGTGTAATTTTGATGTCTAGCTTCAAGAATTATCCTAAAGGCTGCTTCTAAAGTTTGTGGGTTTCTTGCGAATATTATAGTCTTTGTCGGTTCGGGTAGATTATCTTTAAATACTTCCAGTGAGATTCTGTTTATTTCATCCGCCGAAAGGCGCTCTTCACTATGAGTTAACCTTCTATTATGTAGTCTATTCCTAATCTTATTTATTCCATAATGGTATTTTTCGATTGTCGAATCTAACCTCCAAGTTTTCAATTTGTCCATCAATTCCCTAGTCGTTTCTTTCTCTCCAAAGTCAGTCACCAGGATCTCTTTTAGCGTTTCCCAAGTTCTTACCACCCCATGTCGATGTATTGTCTCTCTAGTCTCTCCTACACATTTGTTTTTTATGTATCCGAACAATATGTTTCTATTGGTTTCTTCAAACTCCGCAACCGATTGGAGGATTGCTTCAACTTGCGCCAAGAAATCCGGCAGTTGGCTTTGTTCCCTTCCATCAAATGTCGGAATCTCTCTGATGCAGCTTAGCATCAGATTGAATTGTTCGACTAACCTACTTTCCATTTCGCAAATTTCTGTGTAAACGAAAACTGTGTATTATCAGAGTATTGTTTTATTCAAAAAAAAAATTTCTAATCAATTTTTTACAATTTCAAATCTGGGACCAATAGAGACTTGTGAACATTTCGTTTTCTCATACAATTTTAATCCTTATCTTTTATTCTTAACAATAAAGTATGCACTATTACTGTTTAATCAACCAATGTATAAAATTTATCTATATATAAAATCTATTTAACTAATATTTACTTTGTTGATCCACGTAACCGTTATTTCTTCTTGCCAATAGTTGTTGGTATTGTGTTGCTGATGTTCTGTTGATTTTGCTGCTATTCTCTTGCTGTTAATAATATTTTGTTCCTTTTGTTGATATTCTCGGATGTTTTTGTAGATATTGTCACTTGTTGTATTTTTTTTCTTTGTTCAATTAATTTTATTAATTGTGTGAGTTTGTTTACTATAATTTATTTATTTATTTAAATTATTTATTTCTTTGATTCTTTAGTATGGAGGATTTTGTTGAATAAATTCTATTTAAAATTATTTTGCTTATGTTTTGTTTTCTTTTAATATTTTTTTTTTTTTGAACTAATTAATTAACTTTTTAGTGGGTTTTTCATTTATATTGATGTTCATTATTATTGTATGCAAATAGTACTTAGTTTTGTATGTAGTTTTTAGTGAATATTTTCTTTTATATTGATGTTCACTGTATGTATTTTGAATAATTTTGTGGGTTAGTATATAATTATCAAGTTATATATATTTTTTCTTTTTGCCGCTTTATCCTCGTCGCCAGTTATTGTTATGGAATTAAACAACTTGATCGTTTGGTTGCTTATTCTTAACTGATCCTTATTTATTTCTCTTTTATACATTTTCCTTAATCTTAATTTTAATCATGCACAGTCTTACTGGTAAAGTGACTCCCGCATACTTTGTTCTACAGCAAAGTGCAAGCGCATCAATTTCCCACGTAAGACTATCAACACTTGGGTTGCACAAGCAATGAGTAGACGCTAACGTCAGCATTTATGCATGCGCAACACAAGTGTTTGTATTGAATTATATTAGTTATTTCTCCCATATAACTATATACATCTTACTGTAGACGAGGTAGAAATAAAAATTGTATGTGCCACGCCCACTTTCACGCCCCATCACATGCAAGACGCTTGCCAGGAAAGCCAGACCGCTGGAGTGATCAGCCTGAAATTTTCACATCACACCACTAAGTATTTATAGAATACTTCTTTTTTGCGACCACGCCTACTTTAACGTCTTCTTTTTTAAATTGTGTAATTGATTCTACTCTAATTTTAACATATTCACTTTACTCTAGGCGAGATCAAAAATTAAGATTCATACTCCACGCCTCCTTTCACGTCCCATTTCTAGCGATCTTTTTTGACCGCCTACTTTTTTTTAAATTGATGCCGTAGCAACGCCCGCAGTGTACAGCCGAATTCGACCACGCCTGCTTTAAAATTGTGTAATCGATTCTACAAGGGTTTTAAAAGACTTACTTCAAATTGTATCACCCATTACTTTTAATTATTATCTTCTAAAATCAAATGTTTTTCTTTTGTATATCACAATTTTTACGACAATTGTTTTTCCACCTAATTTGATTGAAAACCTTTTTTGTTAATTTTTTTACAAAAACAAATTCTGGTTCTGCTATTGCCAGTAGATGGCGTTGTGTGCATAAACTTTTGACACCTGATTTATTTTTGTAGTATTTAAAAATTTTCAACTTTTTTTAAAAATGATTTTAAAAGGTAAGTTCCCTAAATGATTTTGTGACATTGTTTTTGTGACATTAATTTCTCAGTGTTATTCATAATGCCGCGACCCAGAAGATCTGATCTTTCGCACCGAACCCGTAATGCAATTACAAATCGGAATATTACCAATCGATTGAATACGGATGAACAAGAAATCGCACGAGATCAGCGCCGTGTTAGTATGGCCCGACTTCGCGTAACGCAAACACAAGAAGAAAGACAGGCGACAAATGAAACGGTTCAATTAGCAATGAGAAATCATGGATTAAATCAAGCAATTCAACAACGTGAAAATCTAAATCAACGCGTAAGAAGAAGAACTTCAAGTGTTGATTTGAATCGAGTAGCGTTTCATTACGATTGCACTTTTGACTACAGCTCGCATCCTTCCGTTCAAATTGGCCCAATGGAGATTGTGTGCAACCATTGCGGTACATTAAAGTTTACCGGAGAATCGCCTGAGTTGTGCTGTCTCAGTGGTAAGGTCAAATTACCACCATTGCCTTCACCATTGGTACGACCACGCCTACTCTAACGCCCACTTTTTTAATTGATTAATTGCTTCTACATGGGTTTTTTTACAGATTTACTTCATACAGATTGTATCCCCATCTTACTGCAGGCGATGTAAAAATAAAAACATTTATGTGTCACGCCCACTTTCACGCACCATCACAAAAAATTTATGTTTACATGGATTTTCAGTCTGCGGGCGCAGGGGCGTTTTTATTTTATTTCATTTTTTTCAAAGCCGTTGTCATGTTTTTCAAAACGAGATATCAAACTCTTAAATCGGTTATGTAGTTCCGAAGATATTTGCAAAAAACTTATGTTATTAACTTTCCAATATCAAAATTTTAAAACTTTCGAAATGTTGCATTCAAAAATCCGAGTTTTCGGTTTATTTACAAAATATTTACATGATTCGATAACAGAAGATATTCCGCGCTTACTAAGGTGCAACATTATACAATAAGTTAAAAATAATATTATATCATCAATCGATGATAAAAAACTTTATGTACCCTTGCATTTATGATACCTACATTTTGTGCACATTTGTGAGTTTTTTTCAAACGCTGATAAAAAAATAACGGTACATTCAAACAAATTGCTCGAAGCGCTTGATCGGACTCTACGTGATTTTCGAGGATACTACAAACCGATGGGAGGCGCTCTTATTCATTTTGTTGGTGATTTTCGTCAAACTTTGCCCGTTATTAGTGACCGCAGATGAGCTGAACGCATGCTTGAAAGCTTCATATCTTTGGAACCGAGTCGAGAAAATTACGCTATCGACGAACAGGCGCACAGTGGCTGAAAATCGTTTTTCGTTGGCCAAAATTCTGTAACTTTTGAACCGATCAAAATATTGAAGTAATTTTTTTTTTAATGGATAGATATTTAGTTCAGCTTGGCTCAGTTTCAATTACATTAAAATTGATTGATGACTTTTTAAGGACTTCTAGGTCAAAGTTGAACTTTTGATTTTTTTTAACTTTTGGAGTGAAATATGGGTTTACTTTTTTTATTTACATATTAAAAAATTTAATATTTGGAACTTAATAATAATTATAATTATTTTTTGTGATAATGGAATTTTTTAATGTTACACTCAAAAAAATTTTTACACTCAAAAAAATGTTTACACTAAAAAAAAATAGTAAAATTCACTGGAGATTTTGCTGTTACTACAGAAAAATTTATTCTTTTTTGCTGTCAGATTTGATAATTTTAAAAAACATTTTAAAAATAAAAACTGCAATAGATTTTATTAGCATTTGTAACAATAGTAGGTTCTATTTATTATTATTTTTAACCGACTTCAAAAAGGAGGAGGTTATCAATTCGAATGGTATGTTGCTTTTTTTATGTTTGTTCCACGATAACCATTTCTGAACCAATTTTAAAAATTATTTTTTTGTTTGAAAGGGTTTGCTTGCAGGTGGGTCCCATTTAATTTTTATGAAGATCGGACGGACATACGGTTTTTTATTTACCGTTATCTATATTTTTTCTGTGCTTCTCTTATAAATTGTTGAATAACTTCGTGATTTATGAATCAATTTTAAAAATAATGTTTTTATTTGGAAGATATGGCTTGCAGAAAAATATATTTAAGGTAAAAAAAATTAAAATTTCAGAAATTGATTGAGATATATCGGGGATATATAGCATAAACCGATTTTTAAGAATATATCGAATATGGGTGTCAAAATTTAGCTCTGTTAATGGGAAAACATTATAGATTTAGCATAAACCGATTTTTTAGAAGATTAACAAGATTTTCAAAATTCTTTCTTTCAATCAAAAAAGTGCAACAACATTAGTTATATTAAACATTTTTGAAAATTAATCCAACATTTTATTTGGCCGAAATTTTGAAGTCGGTTTTTTTTAAAGAATTATTTACTAATACTATGTTTTTCGTACTTAAATAACAATTATAATTATTATTCATTTGAAACAAATATTGATAGCAAATATTCTATATTTTGTTCTGCGCTATTTCTGTTCTTTAGTAGTTTTTTGGCTTCTTCATCTAAATCCCGATGTTCCACTTTCCATTGATTTCGAATATTGGATATGAACGGATCTGATGTTGCCAATAATAAATTAAAAAGATCTTCATTTGTGGAATTTCGTGAAATTTTTCTAGTAAAATGATATTTAATGATATCTTCTCCATGATAAAGGATTTTGTGAACTGTTGCAGACATATTCCTCTATGGGTAGTTGGTTGTATATATTTTTGCAGTTTCCTTAGCATAATCTCCAAACTGTCTAGCGTCAATTTCTTCATTGCACGCAAGTACTTCTAGGATTATTTTAAATCTGGAAATAAGGTTTAAATCCACTCCTGTTATTTCAGATGCTGTTTCTGGATCTAAAAAGAATCTTCGTGCGGTATTGTCATCATTTGTATTGCCTGACCCTTGTTTTGGCTGATCTATAATTAATCCAAATTTGCGATATTCATCTTGAACATGTTTCTTTTTTGAACTTCTTAACTCTTTGTTGGTTCCATTGTTTCTTATGGATCCTGAAGACCCGAAATCCAAATCATAACTGATATTTAGTATATGTTCCATAAGTCGTCATTTGATCCACAGTAAAAAGTCATGAAAAAATATGTGATGCTCTTGGTAGTCACAGCTAAATTCAAGTGCGGCCGAAAGGGTTAATATCAGGTAAAACTAATTAGTATCTGGCTAATATTGGGTTTTTTTTTCTTTAGTGGTTTAATGTCGCGATTATTATTATAAAATTGTTTATGACTTTGGTTGACCCTAACAGTTGATAACAGGTATATTAGAAAGAGATCATATGTTTACTGTAGAACCTATTGTGATATTTTTATGACTTATTATTTTTGCTAATCAAAACAAAGCCATAAAACCCTTTCCCAGGTATTATATTTAATTATTTTAGTTTTACGTAGTCTAAAGTAAAGAAACATAAACCTTTAGGCGAAAAACTGAAAATTTAATTTAAATAATAATTTTTAATTTCATTAAAATTAAAAAAGTGTTCTACCGGCGGGTCGTGGCGGGTGCAAAAGTATATATAGGATTAAAGAAGACACTTTCACCTTTCTTCGGGTGGTACACGTTTCTTGTTCCCTTTTGTTCCCTAGAAGTTCTATTCCACTAAAGTTTAAATTTCAGAAAAATATAGTAGTTTCATAAATATTTCAGAACGCCCCTAATATTAAACGCTAGAGCGGTAACCACTTACAACAACTAAAGACTATAATCCTACCAACATTATAAAAAAGACCGCAGGCCATTATCGATGATAGCTTGCGAGTAGTAACCATTTATTTTTGACAAAAAACAAATAAAAAACACCTTTTTCTGAAATTAAAAAAACAGTTGAGTTTGACAGCATGCCACGCCCACAATTATTAATAGTTTAACCTAATTTTTTGGCTACCTTAATATGGATATATTAGCTCCAAAAAGGTGTAAAAATTTTAAAAATCGGTGACAAAACAAAATTCGACTTTTGGCCAATGAAAAACGATTTTCAGCCACTGTGAGGCGTGTGCATTTGTTGCAAGACCCGTCTGTCCAAACATTCTCAGAACAATTTTTTGACATCGGAAATGGAAAAATTCCAATTAATCGCGCCACGAACGAGATTTCGTTCCCGCCTAACTTCTGTCGAATGCAAATGAATATTCAAGCCGTTGTCGACAAGGTTTTCCCAAGTCTAACAATCTTCTACAAAAAATCGGATTGGCTGTGGGAACGTGCAATTTTGGCACCAACAAATTATTATGCCAACAAGCTCAATGAGCAAATTCAATTGAAACTGCCCGGCAAATTAATCAAATACAAATCGATCGATACAGTAATGGATGAAGAACAAGCCGTCAATTATCCCACTGAATTTTTAAATTCATTGGAACCACCCGGAATGCCACCGCAATATTTGCAAACGCTGATAAACGTTGGATCACCGGTAATTCTTATTCGCAACTTAAACGCACCAAAGTTATGCAACGGAACCACATTGACCATCAAAAACTGCTCACCAAATTTAATCGAGGCAACAATCATCGGTGGCAGATTCAAAGGCGAAGATGTACTTATTCCACGAATTCGGATGATTTCCAACGATTTACCATTCCAATTAAAGCGGCTCCAATTCCCTTTGCGTCTTACCTGTACTATTGCTATCATTAAAGCAAGAGTCACATCATTAACTATTACTGGCTTAATTTTGAAAAATTTATGTTTTCCACACGGCACGCCAAAAAACAAAAAAACATTGTATATCCGTTGGCCCCAAGATGAAGTAATAAATAAATATATGTAATTTCCAATTTGCCTTAAATAAATGCGTTTCTTTTTTGATTGAGCCCATACCTAGACCATATGTAAGTTATTCTGTAACAAATCTTTATGACAGATATTCCATAAATTTATTTAAAGGCCGTACATTTCTTTAAAAGCTTAATTTAAATCGTGTGGTAATACAACACTAATGTTTGCTTAGGGCCAGCAACGCGGACCGGGTCAACTAGTAATAAATAAAATAAAAAATTAAATATATATCACTGGTTAAGAGTACAACTAGATTTGACACAAAATATAAAATCTTATAACGTAATAACATAACTGTTTTATATATTTTTATTTTTAGGTGATACCGTGCAAAGAGCTGAAGATGAACATGTTACTATTGTACAATCAATAATGGATAAATGTATGCGCAAAGAATCTTTAATAAACGAACTGTATTTGCAACTTATAAAACAAACAACTGATCATCCGGATCCCAATTCAAGGGTAAATCTTCGTCATTGGGCAATGTTGTCATTAGTGTGTAGTGTAGTTTTACCTTCAGTAAAAACTATTCGCAAATATTTGATAAGTCATTTAAAGAGATGTGCTAGTGATTATATAACTGAGGAAGGAAAATACGCACGTTTCGCAGAAAAGGTAAGATGCAATTCTATGTGCACACATTTTCCAATCATACATACATACATAGTTAAATATGTAGCTGATTACAATTATGAAATACAAACTGAGAATTAAATAATGAGAACTTTTTTAATGTATTTTTCGTTGTAAACGTATTACTTTTGTATATTACAATGTTATATGGTGGTCACACATGCATTTTTAATTGAAATATTTTAATTAACGCTTAATTGAATTCAATTATCGATACAAAATTTCAATTAACATAATTGCTTCATTAAGAGTTAATTGTTAAAATTAGAAATACAACTATGTGACAAGTAATAACTAAAATGGCAGTTGATTCGCTTTTAAATTAATAAAGAATATTTTTAGGCTGAAAATTATAATATTACAACCAACTAGGGAAAACGTCAACTAATTAAAACCGCGGGTGTTGACGTTTAACAAATTAAAAAAACTCTGTTATTTTTTTGTGCTGTTTTTTTCTTTCCAACACTTGGAAAAAAGGGTTGACGTTTTGGGATGTTGACGTAAACGAGCGTTGACGTTTTCCCGAGTGCACTGTAATTGTATTCTTTTTTGTCAGCTGCTGTCAAACGCTAATTGAATTAGCAATATTGAGCATATGTGAACACTTTTTAATTAACCACTAATTGACTCAATTAAAAATACATGTCTGAATACCATATTAGTTTATATTTTATTCATACATATTTTTACGAAATTGTATAAATATGTCACTTACGTGGAGACTTAATTTTTTTGTAAGTCCAGTCAAATTTAATAAACAAAACCCCCTAAAGTATGCTGTACAAATTGCAAGTAAATAAGAACAGGCATGTTGTGAATACATCCCAGCATACCATTCTAGGAGCGCTCCGAAAAAGGAGTCAGAAAAGAGTCCAACAAAAGAGCATTTTCAGAGCGAAAGAAAAATTTGCTTGTTACTGTCCTGAGTCTCAGTATGACTCAGAAATTCCACCTAATTATGTGTGTACCAAAGCCTTGTTGTCCTGTTATTTGTGCTTCGAACAAAAAAACATAGCTGTACCACACAAGAATGATAAAACCAAGATTACACAGAGCCCAAGAAAACCCTCATAAAAGACTCTTTTCTTGCATTATCTAAGAGCTCTTTAAGAGCCCAAAAACCCCCTCATAAAAGACTCTTTTCTGACATTATCTAAGAACTCTTTCTGACGGACCATTTTCGAATGTAATGACCCTCTTTTCTGAAGGTTTTCGGAGCAATTATGATTGTTTTTTGGGCTCATAAAGAGTGTTAACGCTCCGAAAAAGGTGTCAGAAAAGACTCTTTTCCAACTCATATGGCTTGGTGGGATCTCGTTCTATATTAGTGTCGGAAACACTCAAACGACTGCAAATAATTGTACACTCAAATAATTTTTCAGTTACCAAAATTAAAGACATTTTTTGGATTTTAGTATTTTTAATTAATTTGAATTTTTTTTCATAACACTTGTGAGGGTGACTTCGTTGAAATTTATCTACATATATGTATATTACTATAATTGATTTTAGTTTCTAATTTTTTTTTATGTTTTGTTCAGTTAGCCTTGATTTTCATATATTTCTAATTTGTCAAAAATATATAAAATTTTTCATAATTTAAAAATTTTCTTGAAACTGAGTCGGTCGCAAGAGCTCATTAAAAATACATTTACTTTTGATTTTTTTGATATTGGTGGTTTTATTTACAATTTCGCCATCGAATATTTATTCTAATTGCGGTAAGGTCATTATTTCTGTGATTTTTTTCAGATTTTGTTGAAAAATAGTGATTTTTTTTAAATATAGTATATTTAATTTGAGACATTTGGTGTTAAACCCTAATATTTTTATACCCTTCACCTTCGTGTGAAATTTCCACAATATAATTTTCCGACCCTATAAAGTATATATATTCTGGATCCTTATAGATAGCGAAGTCGATTAAGCCATGTCCGTCTGTCTGTTGTTGAAATCAGTCTGGATGTTGAAATCAGTTTTCCCAAGATATATTCGGGATCCAAGTCTTCAATAATTCTGTCAGAAATGCTTTCGAGAAGTTTGATATTTAAAATCAGCAAAATCGGTTTAGGTCAACCAGAGTTATGAACCAATATGTGAGACCACCTCCATAAAAATTTGATATTTTTCGCCCATTTTATTGCAATATTTTGAAATATATTGCACATAAGACCATGAAATTTTGTATGCATTGTTTGTATGGTAAAAGAAGAAAGTGTGCGGAAAATAGTAAGAATCCGTCCATGATTTCTCATAGCCCCCACACAAATATATATATTCCCGAAATATGGCTTAATGATAAATAAATGCCTATAAAATTGGAATATCAAGACAAAATTCAGCAAAAATAAGTTTTGTGCAAAAAGAAATCCCAAAACGAAATTTTGTTTTAGCTCGGTCCATGTTTGACCATAGACCCCATATAAAGTCCACTTCCAAAATTCATTTAAATACGTATAAAACAGATATAAATAATGGTAAACGGCTAAAATTTGACATAAATACTCTTTATAGGCAAATAAATTGTTGTACTAAATTTTATGGTGGTCGGCCCAGAACTGGTCATAGCTCCCATACAAGGACCACATCTGAAAAAGACATTTTTCCCATTGTATAAATATCGGTACCGACTCAAAACTTTGCACAGATCATTTTAATATATACAAAAATCATTCCACAAAATTTTGTTAATTTCGGTCTATTTTTAACCGTATGCCCCATATAAAGCCCTCTTCCGAAAATCACGTTAATACTCATTAATCGCTTATAAATAAGGGTACCAATCCATAATTTTACACGGATCATTTACATGCATGCCTAAATCTAACTGCTGGATTTTGAGAATATCGGTCCATATTTGACTATATCCCCCACATAAGGTCCACTCTCGAAATCAACGTTAATACTAATATACTAATATATATCGTTGAAATTCGACGTGAAATATCCTCATATGCATGAAAATAACTGTTCCAAAATTTAAGAAGATCGGCCCATAATTTGTCATAGCTGCCATATAAGAACCATTTCCAAAAAACAAATAAATTCGGGTCAAAAAATATTATTTTCGGATTGATCCATATTCGGTAATCATGATATATATCGTTGGAAAGGTATTTTTAATACCTTTTATTTAATGTATTATTTAATAGGCGTGACCGCTAACAAATTTTATTTTTGCTGGCATCTCCTTTAAAAGCCCTATTTGATGAGGTTTTTTTTTAGCAAAATCACTAAAACCGAATTGTACCCCTTTTTATACTCTGTTTGTTAAATTACACTGAAGATTATTATGAACATCAGACAAACTCTGTAAATTATGGTAAGAATTAACAATTAAATCAATTAAAAATGGTGAAAATTAGACAAAATTTCAAAATATTTAACATAAATTATGTTGGTCGTAAAATTGTCTTTCAATCAATATATCAAATACTAATAGATAAAATTTACACTAAGACTGAATAGAAAACACAGAATAAGGATATGCTTGTCCTATAACCAGTGTAGTTTTTGTATTTCTTATTACGTATAGGTGGAGGGTATTTAAGATTCGGCACAGCCGAATATATCACTCTTACTTGTTAATATTAATAAACTTTATACATATATTATAATCAGCGTTGCCGTTTTGGTTACTTTTAACCAAAATTGGTTACTTTTTTTACCAATGTGTACTTGTGTACTTTTTTTCCGTTTTGGTTACTTTTTTTTAACACAAAAGTAACCATTTTTTAGATTGTTTTTACTTTGACTTAAATTACAACACTAATTTTGGTAATAAACTAAACTACCACAATTTAAAAGTTTTTTAAAAATAAAACACTAAACACAGTTTTACAAAAAAAATACGTGCCTGTCTCCAAACATAACAAACACAATCATTGTATTGTTGAACGAGTGAAAGGTTCTTCACAAAAACCATCTAAAAACCATCTAAAAACATGCTAGTAAAAGCATTTTCATATTGATGTTTGACATCGGAACAAGTTAATTTTTCTTTTGTTTTAGACATGAACGGACATAAACATTCATAAATTATGTATGTTACCAGAAAACCAAAAAAAGCTTTTTACAAATTAGCGTGCTATTTAATAGTTAAAATTGGGTTTCTTTCGTAAAAAATGGATAAGTATGTATTTCGAATTAAAAAATAATAATATTGATATTAAGCACAATTTTTATTTTTGTTAGATTTTTATTTAAAAAGGCTGCTCAAAGTAAAACTAATAATGTCGAATTATCTTCTGGAAGTGATGATAAGAATAGGTAAATTTTCATTCAATTTCAATAACTTTTTGATAAATAATATTTGTTTAGTGATATTAAAAACAGCCCGAAAATAAAGTTCCGTGTATTGTGGTTGGATGAGTTTCCGTGGCTAAGAAACAAAGATGGATGTTGTTTCTGCGCTGCCTATGAAAAAACTTGCAAATCACGTAAATTATTTACGAAAGCAAGTGTTCATAAGAAAATGTGGAAAATAAAAAAAATCAAATAAAAATAACATTTGCAAGTTCTCAAAAAGAAACTCTTAATAAACAAGTGCACCAAACAGAGCTAAAATTAGTAATTTTTTTCATTTCCCACAATTTGCCTTTTTTATTAATGGACTATCTACCAGACTTATTAGAGGAGCGCTGTCCCGACCCTCAAATTGTGAAACACAATAAATATGGCAGGTAAAGCAACTCAATTAATTGTTAGGAAGTAAATCTAAAGCAAATTTAATTTCCAAACTAAAAACGACAAAGTTTACGTTAATCGAAGACGAAACAACAGACGTATCCACAGAAACCACTAGTTCTAGTCGTTCGCTATATTTATAAATCATTTAAGAACATTCAAGACAGATTTTTAGCCTCATCTACTTAAATTTGATATACTAGTGTTTTGTAAAAAATGTAATGAAATTAATTACATTTAGTTTTTATTAATATTGTTATTGCTGAATTATTTATTTCTTTCAATTGTACCTAATTATAAGACTGAACTACAAACTGAAATGCAATGGTTGATTTATATTTTACATATATATTTTTTTGCTGAAGTATAAATAAAATGAAATTTTAAATATATAAAAATTTTGGTTACTTTTTTTTGCTTT
Organism: Bellardia pandia; assembly: GCA_916048285.2. Lineage (NCBI taxonomy): Eukaryota > Metazoa > Arthropoda > Insecta > Diptera > Calliphoridae > Bellardia > Bellardia pandia. The sequence goes on from OU696529.1 coordinate 89,239,459, forward strand.
TGGTTACTTTTTTTTTACATTTTGGTTACAAAATTTTTTTGGTCGTGGCAACGCTGATTATAATGTTTTAAACATTAAATTTTGAAATTTTTAATTTACGAAAAGTGAAGTTAATGATATGGAGTATTAAGGGTAGATTACGTTAGTTTTTTTTATTTTTTTGGGCTGACAGCCAATATTGATTTTTTGTCAGCATGGAGGGAGGGCTTAGGCACAGTGTAGCAAGTTCCATCTGAAGCTACACTTCATTCATTTACCACTTCTACTATACACTGTGAATTTCATTAAATTATATATGTATATATATTTGGTACCTAAAGTAAAGTCTATGTAAATGATTCTGATAATTTTTTTAAGATGTATTTGGGAGCAAATCATCCACCCCACCGACGAGCTCGGCCGTAATTAGGTAGCACCGTTCCCAAGATAAAACCCCGAATCATGGAATCGTTACAGAGATTTTAGGCGCCCAACGTGGGCCCTCAGTTATCGCAATTTTCGGTTCAATACTCGTTTAACTCTTTCGTTCTGCTTATTCTGTTTCTATTGCTTTTCAATTATTTTTTTTTCACTCTTTCTCCACCAAAAATAATTTTCCTAGTTTGATTTTTCCGGATAAGTGGACTTAAAGTAAATGATTTTACAATCGATTATTTTCCTTTAACGGATAATCAATCCCTAACTTTCATTCTAAAACTTATTTTTTTGTTTCGGAATTAACATTCTTTGACTTCAGTCGAAGATGTCCAACAATTATGAGTTATTCTCTATCTCCTTATTTTTTTATTTTTATTTTTCTTTGAACCTTTTAATTTTGTTTATTTTTTTTGTTTCTTTTCCCCTCTATACTCCTACCTAAATACTTCATTGAGTAGTAATGATACTGATTCTTGATATCGAATTTTTTGATAGAATTTTATTTATTGTAAAAGATTTTGATACTTCGATAACCTTGACTTTACCTAATTTTTGACATAAATTTCCTTAATCACTTAACGAAAAGGAAAATGCCTCTGGTCCGAAGTACCGGAGATATACCATCTCAGATAGAACAAGACATTGCCATAGATCAGGAAGCTGGTGATGATATACAAATACCTGCTAATCAAATTAGAATACCTGTGACTCGTTTACAAGCGCGTAGGGAAGCTGAACAGGAAAACATGGATTATAGTGTTCATCGCATAGTTAATAATTATTTAAGGTAATTTAGAAATGAAGTAGCAAACATGATTGCAGAAGGTTTCACAGATTTATCTTTAGCCAATCAAAGATCAGTTCAACAGAAAAGACAAGAGCACACCCATCAAATATCTCTTAACCACACTGAACGCGGGAATCGAGATGCTCGAAATGAAACCGTGAGAAGCCATGATATTGGACGAATTCCTGAAATTAGTTATATAGATAAAAATTTTCATAGAAATTCGGAAAGGGTGTTGAATATAATCCGCAATTGGAAAGTTCGCTTTACTGGTAATTCTTCGGAAATGACAGTGTACGAAATCATCTATAGGATCAATACACTCATCGTAGCTGTGTTGATATGGATTGGGATGAATTATGTGATATTAGGGATGACATCTTAAGAAGAAAACAGAGACACAATGAGATCTTTGATGAGTTTTATGAAGCGATTATGGTTCTTTGTGATAATCTTCGAACGCCTTTATCAGAATATGAATTGTGCGAGACCATACAACGTAATTTGACACGAAATTCTACATTTAGATATTACTAGAGTTTCCCATTGAAGACGTGCAGTTCGAAGACACGAAAAATTTATTAAGGAAATGCCAGTTATAAATTTAAATAAACGTGGTTTTAATAAAACCCAGATTTCCGAAGTCATTATAGATGAGTACAAAACTTTGGAAGAAGATGATGAAATTTGTTTGATGTTAGAAAACAGTAAGTGTTGGAATTGTGACAAAGTAGGACATAGTTGTCAGTTTAGGGGATTTATCCCCAAATTGAGGATTTTTTTCGTGATTGGGGATAAAAATTTCATCTTGGGGATCCGGGGATTTGTTGGGAATGACAACACAATTTTAAGGAATTTCTGGGGTTATTTTTTTAAAAGTGATGGTAACAAGAATGATTTTGGAGCTAACAAATGTGCGTCTGGCAAGTCTAAAAATGTGTGTTATTATTTATAGGGTATGGTTTCTAGTAAAAAAGAAGTATGTAAATATTTAAAAAAAGTATATTTTTTACCGTTTAAAATGGCTGCAAATACTAATTTTATTAACAAAAATCATAATGCTTCTTGGGAACGCGAAGATTGGGCAAAAGGTTTGAAATATATATATACGAGTATATTTTTTAAGGCTAACGCTTGCGTTGAACGCGTTTTTTCAATAATGAATACTACCAAAACAAAAATGCGTAACAAAATGCAATATGAATTATTGGAAGCACTTCTCAGAATAAACCTAATATTTTAAAAATAATTAAATTTGTTTTGAGAAATTTAATCCATCTGTTGAAATGCTAAAGCTTTTTATACAAGCAATATGTACAATAAACTTTCTGAGGCTGATGAATCAGAAGATTTTGATTCTGAAGTTTTTGAAATGCTAAACTCTGGTAAATAATTTTTTATACTTCTATATATTGAATTATGTGTAAGTTTTTCTTTACAAGATTTCTAATTACAAATCTAATTAGTTTGAATACTAATATATGCAGCTATCGATAAAAATGAATTTTCAAAAAAATCAGTTTGGGGATGACAAATCAAAAATTGGGGATAAGCTCTAAAAAAGTAGGACACAGTTTCATAGATTGTTACGGTTGTGGGGCGAAAAATATTTTTAAACCTAAATGTCCCAATTGTTGGCAGAAGCGGGGAAACGGGTTGAGGGATGTCCGTACGAAGAAGGACGTGCATCCAAAACAAAATTATTAAATTCTATTATACCATCTACCGTACTTGAGAAGAATAGTTCACCTGCTAAGTCCAACATCCCTGACGAGACAAACCAAACTATTAAAGACAATATTCCACCTACTGTGAAAAAGGGCAAAACATTGATTCATCCTTTGCAACGACCAGACCACATTCCCTTAGAGGAATATAATCGTATTAAAGATAGAATTTTTAATGAAACTTATATTAAACAAAAACCCAGCCGATCGTCCAGGAGATTACGTGAATTTTATAATAGGAGAAACCGTTTCAGAAAATATATTATATTATCTTTGATAAATAAGGAAAATGACAATACACCATACATTAGTTTAAAGATTCGAGATAAAAATTATTTTGCTTTGCTTGATAGTGGCGCTAATATTAAGTTATTGGGGGATAATTATGTTCGGAAATAGTTGAATTTGGACATTTTTAACGTTCTCTTGGTAACGTGAAGACCGCCGATGGACAACGTCAGCATTGTACCGGAACCATTATTCTTGATATAGGTTATAATATATATAGATATTTCCTTTTATTTATAAAAATGAATTAATATTGTACATATCGGTCAATTATAGAGCAATTCCATATGAAAGCGATCACCTTTTGGACGACCCCTCTCCGATTTTAAAATAAATAGTCTCAATCGATTGCCCAGCAAAAACTAATGTACCTACATATTTTTTTTTTATAGTGAAATGTAGGTACATTATTTTTTGCTGGGCAATCGATCGGTCGTCCAAAAATTTGCCAATTTTGATCGTTTTCGTATGGAATTGCTCTATATGGTTGGTTGGTTTACGTGGTGGTTCACTACGTGCGAACACTTAAGTAGAGTCGAAGGAACCCCGTTTTAAAAGACCAAACCACTCGTCAGATTTAATGTCGTGTACAACATACTGTAGCTAATATGTGTGTGCAATAAAGTCGTGTCTTCCTAGACCCAACCTGTAGATGTGAGATATCTCAGTAGGTCATTGAGTTTTACCTTACCAAGGTTGTTCAGTGTATAGTTTCCCATGAATTAATGTCTCTTGACACACAGGGCTGGGCATTCGGCATTCGCAGAGAAGGTGAAAAATCGTTTCCTCTTTTTCTCTATCCTTACAACTACGACAATGGTCGTTAAAAGGGAGTCCCAGGCGATTTGCGTGCTTGCCTAACGTCCAGTGTCCCGTTAATACTGCCAGCAATCTTGATATATCCTTCCTATTCCGGGTTATCAGTTGCATAGTACGTTTCTCGTTGAAAGATGGCCACATCAACTTGGTTATCCTACATGTGTCTAAATTACGCCATCTATGCTCAGCCTTCGTAAGAAAGTGTCTGAGGATGATACCTTTGATAGTCCCCAGTGGAATTGCTACTGAGACCACATTAGAGATATATAAGGCAGATCCCGTTCTGGCTAGTTCGTCTGCCCGTTCATTGGCGCAGTGGTTCGTATGCGCAGGCACCCAGACCATGTCAGATAGACGACCTAGCCTTGACAGAGAATTTCTATATTGCCTAACTAGTGAAGATGAAATTGTGTAGGAATTAAGTGAGAGGAGTGCCGCATGACTGTCGACAAAAATACCTATATTGCCTTTAATGTTATGATCGTGTAATGTATTACAAGCTGCCATGATTCCAAAATTTCCGCCTGGAAAACACTACACTCATTCGGAAGACGATACGAGATGTCTACCCCAGGTTCGTCACAGAGACCCTAGAACCAACACCGTTGCTCATCTTAGAACCGTCTGTGTATATCCTAGTGCCATATTTGTACTCGAGATTTGAAGGCAACTGGCCAAGAATCCCCGCGTGGCCCTATATTCTCGATCTCCAACAACGGGACGCTTGAAGCCTCGCTGCGCTGCAGGCAGAAGTGGCCATTATGTGAAGGGCAATTGGCATAAGGTGCTCAGTGCCTCTGAAGGACTAGTCCTTAGTGCACCAGTTACGCCAATGCAGGTTGATCTATGGACTTTTTATAGTTGGTCTATGACATACTTCCTTCTGGTTGCAGTCCACCATACTAAGTCCCCATTTCCTACCAAACATCTTACGACAGGTGTAATAGGCCACCGTTGCCTTCTGTACCCTGTGTTGAGTATTTAGCTTCCATGACAATTTAGAGTCCAGTATGATGCCTAGATATTTTGCATTGTTTGAAAGGGGGATTTCGCAGTTTTTAACATTGGAAGTTTGAAGCTTGGGTCTTTGTCGTGAAAAGTACAAGCTCGATTTTGCTCGGGTTTACTCCAAGACCGTTAACCGTGGCCCAGTTGTAGAGCAACCTCAAAGCAGTGTACATAATCTCACTGATCACGTCCGGAAACAGACCTGGTACGTGTATCACCACATCGTCCGCATAAGCAACAACTTTTATCCCCCTTACTGTCTAGATCAATGAGAATCGAGTTAATAACGATAAGCCACAGTAGTGGGGAGATTACTCCTCCCTGTGGAGTGCCTCTCTCAACTTGCTTAGACTTAACGGTATTACCAAGATTTACTGTGACTATTCTTGAATTCAACATGGTAACTAACCAGTTATTGATATTTTCTTCAACGTCTAGGTTAGTAAGAGCTTGCTGAATTGCAAGAGTAGTTACATTATTGAAAGCTCCCTCTATATCCAGAAAGGCTGCCATTGTATATAGTTTAAATTCGAGAGATCTCTCTATAACTCTTACAACCTCATGCAGAGCTGTATCTGTAGAGCGAACCCTAAGGTAGGCATGCTGACTGTTTGAGAGCCATGTTGAACCCTCAAGGCGCTGCCTAATGTGAGTGTCAATGAGAGTAAATTAGTCGCTGATGTAACAGAATATGTTATGAGTTGTTCCTTATGCAAAACCTCTAAAGCACCAACAAACACACTCAAACCACCTATGGGACAAATGATAGATACAGAAAGACCATTTCAATGTCTATATGTACATTGTTCTAATTGGACCTTTCCCACGTACTAGGAATGGCAATATACATTTTTAAAACCGTTGAAGAAATTTGTAACAAAACCTATTATTGAATATCTCAGAAACGAAATATTCACTTGTTTTGGTGTTCCTGAAATAATTATTTCTGACAATGGAAGTCAATTTATTTTAGGAAGCTAGTTGACAAATTTGGGATTATTCATCAGTTCACCGTCCTCAATTGATCTATAAACGAGGCTTTGCGATCATATGTTAGAAACGATCAATGCAAATGGGATGAATATCTACCAAGTGTTAACTGTGCAATCCGAAGTAGTATCCATCAAGCAACAGGTCGAACTCCTTACGAACTATTGTTCGGACAAACATTGATAACGCATGGGCAGGAGTACCAAATTTTGTGCAACTTGAAACTTCTAGCGGAAACAGATACAGAATTGGAAAGACAAGACAATTTTACACTATTACGTGACTCCATTCGGAAGAAAATTAAGGAGGCTTATGACAAAAATGTAAAATCCTACAATTTAAGATCCCAAAAACGTGAGTTAAATATTGGCCAAATTGTGATACGTCGAAATTTTACACAAAGTTCATTACTGAATAATTTTAATGCCAGTTAGCCTTGATTTTCGTATATTTCTAATTTGTCAAAAATATATAAAATTTTTTATAATTTAAAAATTTTCTTGAAACTGAGTCGGTCGCAAGAGCTCATTAAAAAAATATTTACTTTTGATTTTTTTGATATTGGTGGTTGATCCTTAAGGTTTTATTTACATTTTCGCCATCGAATATTTATTCTAATTGAGGTAAGGTCATTATTTCTGTGATTTTTTAAGATTTTGTTGAAAAATAGTGATTTTTTTTAAATATAGTGTATTTAATTTGAGACATTTGGTGTTAAAAACTAATATTTTCAATATTAATAAACTTTATTCATATATTTATTATGTATAATGATTTAAACATGAAATTTTTGATTTACGAAAAGTGAAGTTAATGATATGGAGTATAAAGATTAAGTTAGTTTTTTTTATTTTTTTGGGCTGACAGCCAATATTGATTTTTTGTCAGCATGTAGGGAGGGCTTAGGTACAGTGTAGCAAGTTCCATCTTAAGCTACACTTCATTCATTTACCACTTCTACTATACACTGTGAATTTCATTAAATTATATATGTATATATATTTGGTACCTAAAGTAAAGTCTATGTAAATGATTCTGATAATTTTTTTTAAGATGTATTTGGGAGCAAATCATCCACCCCACCGACGAGCACGGCCGTAATATTAGGTAGCACCGTTCCCAAGATAAAACACCGAATCATGGAATCGTTACACACTTTTTATGAGAACTTTTTATAATAATAACAAAAACAATAGTTATGGTTCTGTGATGTCAGCATTAAGTTTGAATTATTATTCACTGTTTGCATTGTATTTTATTTATTTAATTCGGAGTCGTTAGTCCAGTTTTTTTAAATTAAATAATTGAAGAGTGCAAAATAAAAAAAATACCCTTGATGAAGTTCGAAGAAAGCGAACGAAACGTTGGGTAAAACAAATATGTATATAAAAAACTAGTAATGTTTTTTATTTACATTTGTTAAAGAAAAGGAGGAGAGAAATTGTTGATCAAAAAATAACCCGTGAGGAAAAACAAAAAACCTCAATAATAATATAAAACAATATTCATTTAATCATTAAATTAGTTTATCATTAAATTAAATTTTAATATTAATTAACAACCAAAAAAAATATACAAATAATATTAAATAATAAAATAATATATGTATGTACATAAACATAATGTATAATTAAATATTTTTTGACTTACAATGCGATGACAAATCAAGCATTGTGCGTCGCCATCCATGTTTTCTATAAAAAAATTATTTTCCCATTCTTCATTAATCATTTTGCTTTGAGTGTACTTAATAAAATGCGCAGCGAGAATGTAATTTTAAACGCGTCCAATTTCCAGTTCGCCTTGCATTTGCAATGATGATAAATAAATCTCAAGGACAATCTTTAAAAGTGTGTGGGTAAAATCTAGAATCCCAATGATTTTCCCACGGTCAATTGTATATTCATTCATACTATTCATTTTCTGCCCCAATAGAAAAACAAAAAAACATTGTACAAGTTTAAAAATTATTACAAGTTTTAAAATTTTTTTGTTTGTTTTTTTAATTAATAATTGTTTCAATTGTTGTTACATATAATAATAATCGATTTTGAAGAAACGTTTTAAGCAATAAATTGATACTAATTTTTGTTATTTTTTTTAACAATTTCCTGCGTATGTTGACAGATATATTATTTGTTGAAAAGCGTATGCAGGCTTTTCAGCATATGGCAAATTTATATGCGATCAGAGTTGTATTTTCTAATTAAGATGATAAGAAAACAACAATGTCGGCTTCATTGATTTAAATCACAAATTATAATCTAAAGGACAGACGTTTAACATTTTTTAATTGTTTGTATAGTGTATACAATTTACTATATTCACATATAACAACAAAATAATTGAACACAAATATTAATTTAAATGGCGGAAAACTGCGTTTGTTTACATTAAGGTAAGTTTAAGGACCAACTATAATATGCATAAGCAAGATTAAGCAAATTGCAAAAGTTAACGAAAAGGCTGTCAAATGCATAAGCAATTCAGAGTTAACTTTCAAGTGGCTACAATGTGCTTATGTGACTTTGAAACTTTTTGTCCACAGTTGCTCATTTATGTTTAAAAAAAAAATGTTTTTATTTTAACAAAAAGCCATTAAATAACTATATTTTATAAATATTATTATATTACATATTTCAAAATTAATGGCTACGTGTTGTATGATACTAAAGATCCCCGCGGAAGAGTATGTGGAAGTTCGGCAATTCTTATAAAGAACAGAATAAAATATTATTTAATGAACAACATATGTGAAGATTACCTCCAAGCAACAAACATTTGTATTGAATTCTGTCAATACAATTTTGTGTTATCATCAATTTATTCGCCGCCTCGATTTTCAATAAAAGAACACCAATACCATAACTTCTTTAAATCCCTTGGAGCTAGACTTTTAGTTGCTGGCGAATTTAACGCCAAACACACATTTTGGGGTTCACGTCTGGTAACCCCAAAGGGTCGCGTACTATTCAACACCATTGCTAAAATGGGCTTAGATGTACTCTCAAGTGAACATCCCACCTATTGGCCGACGGACCGACGGAAGATTCCCGATGTTATTGACTTTGGAGTAGTGAAAAATATTCCTGTAGAATGGATGCAAGTGGATCCTTCACTGGACTTGTCCTCAGATCACTCTTCTACTATCATTTCAATGCATTTTCCTCAAGTGTGTGGTTCTCCATTTATGAACATGACTAAGACCTGAGTAAGTTGGATAAAATACAAAAAGTATTTAAGTTCTCATTGCAGTCTCGTCTCATCGAACTGTTCGGACGTGTTACTTTTAGTGCGGCTGAATTTTCGGTGAAAAAATCGTAATAGGTGAAAAAGTGTAATAGGTTGAAATAAAACAAAAAAGTGAAAAAATAACTCGTAATAGGTTATAAAATCTACGGTAATATCGGTAATTAAAAAAAACACTAAAAATCGCATAAAAATTGTATGAGTGTTCCTCTCAGATGTAATTCTGAGAAAGAGCTTAGCTCGTCTAGAAAAATTAAATGGATCTCTGAGGAGGAATCCATAAAAAAATCTCTGGAGAATTTTCTCACTACAAGAGCCGCAGAACGGCGTCGTTCCTGTTCGCCCAAGATAGTGATTTCAACAGATGAAAAACCATCATCTTCATCAAATAGTGCAGTCAAACCCAAAAAACAAGTAGGTATGGATAAGTACATCACCGTTCTCAAACGACAGAGGAGCCCGACGTCTGCTCAAGTATCATCAAATTCAAAAGCTCCTAAGACCGTGAGTAATGATCAAAATAGGTTTGCTCTCCTCCAGACGGATGAGCCAGAACTTCCTAAGAAGACGTTTAAGCCCCCACCAATTTATCTGAGAGAGCCGACTTCCAGTAAATTGGTACAAGGAATTGTTTCGGTAATAGGTGAAAACATGTTTAGCGTAACCTCAATTAAACATGGAAATATCTGTGAAACTAAAATTCAAGTGAAAAAGGAAGATGATTTTCGAAAATTGTCCAACCAGTTGGAGAGGGAGGCTAGGGATTTTTATACCTACCAGCTCAAAAGCGCAAAAGGACTCCAAGTCGTTCTAAAGGGTATAGACCCATGTGTTGATCCTGCGGTGATAAAGACCGGTTTAATGGACAAAGGGTTCAAAATCATACAAAAATTCGCAAGAGGAATAATTCTCATATAATTTATAAAAAAAGTTGAATATACATAGTTTGAAAATAAAGCACTATTAGACACAAAGAATGCTGATGACGGCTTTAGCAGGCCAGAAAATGCATTACATTTTGCTAGTGTCTCTTTGAATATATTTTTGTATGATTTTACATTTATGCTTTCCAACGGAAAGCGATGTGAAACATATAACAGAAATATTCAAAAATAAATGTAGTGTATACAATTTATTTTCAAATAAAATTGTATATTTAACTTGAAGGCAACTTCGATTAAATTTTTTTGAATTTTGTTTATTAATACTCGCAAGAGGAATAATTCTCATATAATTTATAAAAAAAGTTGAATATACATAGTTTGAAAATAAAGCACTATTACACACAAAGAATGCTGATGACGGCTTTAGCAGGCCAGAAAATGCATTACATTTTGCTAGTGTCTCTTTGAATATATTTTTGTATGATTTTACATTTATGCTTTCCAACGGAAAGCTATGTGAAACATATAACAGAAATATTCAAAAATAAATGTAGTGTATACAATTTATTTTCAAATAAAATTGTATATTTAACTTGAAGGCAACTTCGATTAAATTTTTTTGAATTTTGTTTATTAATACTCGCAAGAGGAATAATTCTCATATAATTTATAAAAAAAATTTGAATATACATAGTTTGAAAATAAAGCACTATTAGACACAAAGAATGCTGATGACGGCTTTAGCAGGCCAGAAAATGCATTACATTTTGCTAGTGTCTCTTTGAATATATTTTTGTATGATTTTACATTTATGCTTTCCAACGGAAAGCTATGTGAAACATATAACAGAAATATTCAAAAATAAATGTAGTGTATACAATTTATTTTCAAATAAAATTGTATATTTAACTTGAAGGCAAATTCGATTAAATTTTTTTGAGAAATGATTTGTTTAAAAATTTGTTTTTGGAATGCGAACGGTCTCCGCCAACATAAAAACGAACTGGAACACTTCCTGATGGATAAGCAGATTGATGTCATGATGATTGCTGAAACTCACTTGACGGCGACAGCGTACTTCAAAATTAATTGCTACGAGTTCTACGATACTACAGACCCCCGCGGAAGAGCTTGTGGAGGATCGGCAATCCTTATAAAGAACAGAATAAAGCATTATCTAATGAATAACATAAGTGAGGATTACCTCCAAGCAACAAACATTTGCATTGAATTCTGTCAATACAAATTTGTTTTCTCATCGATTTATTCTCCGCCTCGATTTTCAATAAAAGAACACCAATACCATAACTTCTTTAAATCCCTTGGAGCTAGATTTTTAGTTGCTGGTGACTTTAACGCCAAACACACATTTTGGGGTTCACGTCTGGTAACCCCAAAGCGTCGCGTACTCTTCAACACCATTGCTAAAATGGGCTTAGATGTACTCTCAAGTGAACATCCCACCTATTGGCCGACGGACCGACGGAAGATTCCCGATGTTATTGACTTTGGAGTAGTGAAAAATATCCCTGTAGAATGGATGTAAGTGGATCCTTCACTGGACTTGTCCTCAGATCACTCTCCTACTATCATTTCAATGCATTTCCCTCAAGTGTGTGGTTCTCCATTTATGAACATGACTAAGACCCGAGTAAGTTGGATAAAATACAAAAAGTATTTAAGTTCTCATTGCACGGAAAATGTTGTGTTGAGAAGTACCGACGATATTGATGAGTCGATTGGCAACTTTACCGAGGACCTTCGACGAGCTGTGCATCACGCTTCCACTTATCACATTGAATGTAGAAATAGGACAAACAGAACTTATTTCTCTGAACTCGAACATCTCCTATCAGAAAAAAGAAGAATGAGAAGAGAGTGGCAAATTCACAGGTCTCCTGAACTGAAAGCTAGGCTACGGGAATGCAGAGATATACTAAGACATTTCTTAGAAACCCAAAGAACGGCCTCACTTAAATCTTACTTGGAAGGTCTTGATAGTACCCCACAATCTGACTACCCGTTATGGAGGGCGGCAAGAGGTTTAAAAAGACCAGTAAGAGGAAAACCTCCTTTGCGAAACCCGACTGGTGACTGGGCTAGAAATGATTCCGAGAAGGGGACTTTATTTGTTAACCATTTGAGAAATGTGTTTACTATATACAACTCAAATAATAACGAATCTGATTTGCCACCACTCGTTATTAGACCTCCTGTACCTCTAAGACTAAACTTTCGTGATGTCCAAAACGCTATTGGTACTCTGAACCTTAGAAAGGCTCCAGGTATGGATAAAATCAGCAATAAAATGCTTGTGGAGTTACCTCGTGTAGCAAGAAAGGTTATCCTCTTTATCTTCAACGCTATTTTACGCCTAGAATACTATCCTGCAGATTGGAAGGTGTCTATGATCACTATGATTCCTAAGTCAGGGAAGGACCACACCAAAGTGGAGTCATATAGGCCAATGAGCCTACTGCCGACAATTTCTAAACTGTTCGAAAAATTGTTAATGACTAAGTTGACTCCAATTCTGAATGACACTGAATGTATTCCAAATCATCAATTCGGATCAGAGCTAAACACAGTACCATGGAACAAACTCACAGATTAGTAAATGTGATAATAGGGTCGTTTGAAGATAAAAAATACTGCTCCGCCCTTTTCATTGATGTATGCCAAGCGTTCGACAAAGTTTGGCAGGACGGTTTAATGCACAAAATTAAATTAAATCTGCCTGCTAACACCCATAAACTCATGGAAAGTTATTTATACGGTCGCAAATTTAAAATCAAAGAAGGCAATTTTTTAAGTACCGCTCAGCCAATTGAATCAGGTGTGCCACAGGGTAGCATACTGGGCCCTACTTTATATTTGATTTATGCCTCCGACATGCCGCCAGACCCCAAAATCCACACGTCAACTTTTGCAGACGATACAGCCTTTGTCAGCGTCCATAAGGACCACCAAGTTGCATCACAGAATTTGCAGAATTATGTTTATAAGCTAGAGAATTGGCTAGAGCTTTGGAAAATCAGGGTAAATGAACAAAAATGTATTCATATCACTTTCACATTGCGAAAAGATACCTGCTCGTCCATCAGAATAAATAATCAAATTATTCCTCAACATAATGAAGTCAAATACCTCGGCATTCACCTCGACCGCCGTTTAACTTGGAAGTCTCATATTGAAGCAAAACTTACACAAATGAGATTAAAACCAGTGCAACTTAATTGGTTAATCGGCAGAAACTCTACATTGAAATTGGATTGCAAACTTTTGTTGTACAATGCAATTCTAAAGCCAATCTGGTGTTATGGAATTCAATTATGGGGTACTGCCTCAGCATCAAACATTGAAAAAATTCAAAGGGGTCAAAATAAAATTCTACGTATAATTACTGCAGCTCCATGGTATGTTAAAAATTCTCGAATCCACAAAGATCTAGGCGTGCCATTAGTAAAAGTCGAATTTACAAAATATGCGTCAAAGTATGTCAGCAAACTTGAACACCATCCAAACCCCCTTGCACGAGACATCCTTAACTTTAGTGGCCACAATCGGTTGAGAAGGAGGGATACCCTTGATTTAACTCAAGCGCAAAATAGATGACTGGATCAGTTGATGTGAAATTTTTTTAGTATCATAAACATTTTTGTCTAGCACTGGCTGGGCTTATTATTTTCTTTTTAGTATTAAGATTTGAATACTTATTGTCATTTCAAATATGAAGATTCAATAAATAATTAAATGCAAAAAAAAAAAAAAAAAAAAAAAAAAATTCCACGGAAAATGTTATGTTGAGAACTACCGACGATATTGATGAGTCGATTGGCAACTTTACCGAGGGCTTTCGACGAGCTGTGCATCACGCTTCCACTTATCACTTTGAATGTAGAAAGAGGACAAACAGTATTTATTTCTCTGAACTCGCACATGGAGTCATATAGGCCAATTAGTCTACTGCCGACAATTTCTAAACTGTTCGCAAAATTGTTAATGACTAAGTTGACTCCAATTCTGAATGACACTGAATGTATTCCTAATCATCAATTCGACGTCAGAGCTAAACACAGCACCATCGAACAAACACACAGATTGGTAAATGTGATAAGAGGGTCGTTTGAAAACAAAAAATACTGCTCAGCCCTTTGCATTGATGTGTCGCAAGCGTTCGACAAAGTTTGGCATGACGGTTTAATGCACAAAATAAAATTAACTCTGCCTGCTAACACCCATAAACTCATGGAAAGTTATTTATACGGTCGCAAATTTAAAATCAAAGAAGGCGATTTTTAAGTACCGCTCAGCCAATTGAATCAGGTGTGCCACAGGGTAGCATACTGGGTCCAACTTTATATTTGATGTATGCATCCGATATGCCGTCAGACCCCAAAATCCATACGTCAACTTTTGCAGGCGATACAGCCTTTATCGGCGTCCATAAGGACCACCAAGTTGCATCACAGAATTTGCAGAATTATGTTTATAAACTAGAGAATTGGCTAGAAATTTATTCATATCACTTTCACATTGCGAAAAGATACCTGCTCGTCCATCAGAATAAATAATCAAATTATCCCGCAAAACAATGAAGTCAAATACCTCGGAATCCACCTCGATCGTCGTTTAACTTGGAAGTCTCATTTCGACGCAAAACGTACTCAGATGAGATTAAAAGCAGTGCAACTTAATTGGCTAATCGGCAGAAATTCTACATTAAAGTTGGATTGCAAACTTTATGTTAAAAATTCTCGAATCCACAAAGATCTAGGCGTGCCATTAGTAAAAGTCGAATTTACAAAATATGCGTCAAAGTATGTCAGCAAACTTGAACACCATCCAAACCCACTTGCACGAGCCATCCTTAACTTTAGTGGCCACAATCGGTTGAGAAGGAGGGATACCCTTGCTTTAACTCAAGCGCAAAACAGATGACAGGATCAGTTGATGTGAAATTTGTATATATATTTATATATATATTTAATCCTTTAATTCCCAGTGGAACATAGGGCCGCAACAAATGTTCTCCATTGTGTTCTATCAGTAGACATAATTTTCATTTCACTCCAAGACACCTCATGCTCGTTCAACACTTTCTCAATTTGGCGTCTCCAAGTATTTGCAGGTCTGCCAGGTCTTCTGGACCCTTGGGGGTTATATTCAACGGACTGTCGAGTCAAATCATTCACTGGCTTTCTCATTGTGTGTCCAAGCCAATTGTATTTACGTAATCGGATATTCATGTTTAAAGGAACTTCATTGGTTAAGTTCCACAGGTCCTGATTGGATATTGTGACAGGCCCGAATATCATAAGTATACGCCTGAGGTATCGGTTTACAAAAGCTTGCATACAACTCATTTCCCGCCTCGAAATATTCCAGGTTTCGCAGCCATACAGAAGCACAGATTTCACGTTGCTATTAAAAACTTTAATTTTGGTGTGATTTGAGATATTTTGCGACCTCCAGAATTTATTAAGCGTGTCATAAGCTTGTTTCGCCTTACACAGTCTATTCTGTATATCTTCTTTGCTGCCCCCGCTTTTTGAAATTATACTCCCCAAATAGCAAAAGTTTTCAACATCGTCAATGGTTTGACCCGAGAGCTGAAAGTTCATAATGCATGAAGAATTTATACGCATTGACTTAGTTTTGTTGATATTGATTTGTAAGCCCGCTTTGGCAGCACGTGTAGCTAAGGCTTGAATCTTGGATTGCATGCTAGAGAAGCGGTGGGATAGTAGACATACGTCATCTGCATAATCAATATCATCTAACCTATCATGAAGACCCCAAGAAATAGCATGATGCATATCCATACAATGGTTCATAACTACATCAAGTACTATGTTAAACAGTATTGGAGACAAAACACAGCCTTGACGAACTCATACGTTTACTTTAATGGGTTTGCTTGCTGAACCCTCATGAAGTATGGAACACACTGCGTTGTTGTATAGCTCCTTAATGAGATTGATTAACTTTTCGGGAACTCCTTTGCATCTTAGAGCTTCACATATCGCACAGTGTTGTAATGTGTCGAACGCACGCTTGAAGTCAACAAATACTAACAAATACATGACTTGTTTGGCCTAAAGCCCGCTTGTTCTCGTCTTAACTGTGTTTCAATAACGGATGAAATGCGGTTGTGCAGGATGTGGGCTATGATTTTGTTTACGATATTCAAAAGAGTAATACCCCTCCAATTGGAGCAATCTTGCAAGTTTCCTTTCTTTGGAAGTTTAATTATAAGTCCTTCTCTAAGCTCACCAGGAATTTTCTCATTTAACCAAAAATATGAAATTAGGGGTTTTAGTAACGTGGTTGTTAGGGTGATGTCTATTTTCAAAATCTCTGGAGGTATTCCATCAGGGCCTGCAGCTTTACCGGACTTCAGACGTTTAATTGCAGCTATTATTTCTTCAGATGAGGGGTTTGCGATGTTTATATCGTTTTGTATGTTATTCATATGATGCATTGGCTCGCAATCACATATTGTTGTATATTCTGTCGGATTAACCGACAGCAGTTTAGTGTAATAATTCTCCCACATCTTCAATTGTTGATCTTTGGCATAAATCAATTCGCCCTGATCATTCCTCAGGGGCTTTATAGTGTGGTGGCTGTGGCCGGAAATCTCCTTCGTAATACGATACAGGTCTTTGAATCGACCTGTTTGACTGGCGATTTGTGCGTCTTTGGCTAAATTATCAGCCCACTTTCGCTTATCTTCTCTTGCACTTCGCTTAACTTTTGGGTTATCTTCTGGGTATTTACGTTGTTCATCTCGTTTAGAATGTGGAGTTTTAGCATCATTAACTTTAGCTTTTACATGCCTTCTAGATTCTATTTTTTGCCATGTATTATCGGAGATCCAGGGCTTGTTGGTTTTTTTAGCGTAGCCTATTTCATTTTCTGCCGTCTCAATAAGTGTTTAATTTACATCTTTCCAATACACGTCTATATTTTGATGGGGAGAAATTGATAGATTAGCTGCCCTGTTCCTCAAAGCAATCGAAAACTGAAGAGGGACCTCAGGGTTCTCAAATTTTTGTAGGTCAAATCTTCTTCTGCTGAGGGCTGGTTTACGTTTTACAGCTTTTAGTTTAAATCGGACTTCAGCTACCATTAGGTGATGATCACTACCAACATCCGCACCTCTCTTGTTTCTCACGTCCTGAAGTGACCCTCTCCACATCCTGCTTATCGCAAAGTGATCGATCTGATTTTCATTTATGTGATCTGGGGACACCCAAGTAACTTTATGGATATTCTTGTGGGGGAATAGCGTACCACCCAAAACCAAGTTAAAGTTATCGCATATTTCAACAAGCCTTTCTCCGTTATCTGTCATGCGGCCGATACCATGCTTGCCCATTACGCTTACCCATTAGAATTTTAATATCATCGTGATTGATATCATTAATCACATTTGTCAACTTACTGTAAAAGCTATCTTTTTCTTCATTTTCCGCGCCTTCTATTGGAGCATAGCATTGAATGCAGCTTAGGTTTCTTGCACGTGTTCTAAACCTTGCAACAATTATCCTGTCCGTGTATGGTTTCCATTCAATGAGAGCGTTTTTTGCCTCTCTAGAGAAAAGAAAACCAACACCACTTGCTCTAGGTTGACCGGGTGCTTTGCCAGAATAAACTAATGTTAAACCGCTAGATGTTATATGTTCACCGCTATCTGGCCAACGTATCTCGCTTAGTCCCATAATAAGCATGTTGTAGTTGCTGAACTCGTACTCAATTTGCTCGAGCTTTGAAGTCTCTAGCATGCTTCGAACGTTCCAAGATCCAAATCGTGTCCTTTTTTCATTCCAATAGTCGTCAACGGGGGGTTTTTTGATGTTATCATTTACATTTGTATAGGTTTCAGTAATCAGTTTAATTTCAGAGTAGGCTAAGTGTAAATGGCAGAAATGCATACCTTACAGTAAATGCAGAAGAGAGTGACAAGAAAGAAAATAATAAAAGAATTGATGACAGCGCATTTTTAACTGCCAAACCTATTAACCGCGCACGTTCTTGTTCGCCCGCTTTGTTTAATAATTACATTACATCAAATGCTCAATTGTCAACAACAGATGTGAAAACAAATACTGTAATAAACAACACTGCAAATATCATTATGCCTAAAAGTATGCCCAATAAATCAAATGTAGTAAGTGCCAATGCTGCCACTAAAACGGGAACTATACCCAAAACCGTCCAATCTCATGAAATTACCCAAAAATCACCCGTACAAATGGATATTGATAGATATATTACTGTCTTGAAACGAGGACGAAGTCCGAACTCCTCCAAAGTGGCTTCTAATTCGAAAGTACCAAAGGATAATGGTAATAATAGACCGAACTCTGAAAATCGCTATGCTATACTGGATATTGAAGTAAATGATACACCAATAACTAAATCATATAAACCCCCACCAATATACTTGAGAGAACAAAACTCCAGCAAACTAGTAAAAGAATTAATATCGTTAATTGGCGAAAATTCGTTTTTTGTGGTCTCTTTCAAAAGAGGTAATATTAAAGAAACCAAAATTCAGGTCAATCATGAAAATGATTATCGTAAAATTGTATCTGATTTTGAAACCCGTAAAAAAAATTTCTATACTTACCAACTAAAGAGCAGTAAAGGACTTCAAATTGTTATAAAGGGTATCGATTCCTGTGTAGAACCCCAGGAAATAAAGAGCAGTTTGGAAACGAAAGGGTTTAAGATAAAGAACGTAATAAATATTAAAAATCGTGAAAACATTTCCCAACCACTGTTTCGAGTAGAATTGGAACCTGGTGATCTCAAACTAAAGAAAGGTGAAACACATCCAATTTATGACCTCAGGTA
The DNA here is from genome assembly GCA_916048285.2 of Bellardia pandia. Classification (NCBI taxonomy): domain Eukaryota; kingdom Metazoa; phylum Arthropoda; class Insecta; order Diptera; family Calliphoridae; genus Bellardia; species Bellardia pandia. The sequence goes on from OU696529.1 coordinate 89,258,493, forward strand.
TTTATTGCACCGAAGAATAACGGTAGAAGAACCATACAAACGATCTGGCCCCGTCCAATGTGTAAACTGCCAGGAATATGGTCATACCAAGGCATACTGCTACTTACCCCCTGTTTGCGTAGTATGTGGTGAACTACACGGTACAGTCCTTTGCAATAAGTCTAAAACCGACCCCAACGTTAAAAAATGTAGCAACTGTGGCGGTAATCACACGGCCAATTATAGAGGATGCCCTGTATATGCTTTCGTCAAGCAGTCGGGTGGACCGAAAACTAATCCCCCACAAATACAGGTAATAAATCAAGAAACTACTAATAACATTCAGGCTCCGCAGCCTAATAATAACAGAACCTCTTATGCTAACGTCCTAAAATCAAACCATGTGCCAATACAAAGTGCTTCGACAAGTAATGATGAAACTTCAGTTTCTAATTTAAGTCGGCTAGAAAAAACCATGGAAACATTAGTGCAAACAGTAAATAATTTTACAAACACAATGGGTAATATGATGCAGGAAATTCTTAGAATGCAATCGATGTTATTGCAAGCTATACTTAACAAGCCATGAACTGTTTAAAAATTTGTTTTTGGAACGCAAACGGCATCCGCCAACATAAAAATGAATTAGAATACTTTCTTAAAAATAATCAAATTGATGTCATGATGGTTTCTGAAACTCATTTGACCTCAAGAAATACGTTTAAAATAAATGGTTATATATTATATGATACCAAGGACCCCCGTGATAGAGCTTGTGGAGGTTCTGCCATTTTGATAAAAACCAGAGTCAAACACTACCTATTGTGTGATTATCGTGAAGATTATCTCCAAGCAACTAACATTTGCGTTGAAGAATTAAATAGTAACCTAGTAATTTCATCGTTATACTCCCCACCTAGATATTCCATAAAAGAAAGCCAATATGAAAAATATTATAAATCATTAGGATCCTGTTTCCTGGCCGCTGGCGATTAAACCGCTAAACATACCTTCTGGGGGTCACGACTTATAACACCAAAGGGTCGTGTTTTATTTAATACAATTTCTAAAATGGATTTGAATGTAAAAGCGAGCGGACAACCAACATATTGGCCTGCTGATCAGCAAAAAATTCCAGATGTCATCGATTTCGGCGTGGTTAAAAACATCCCCATAGAAACGATTCATGTTGAAGCTTCCTTAGAATTATCTTCCGACCACACACCAACAATTGTTACTATAATGAACCCCAATAGAACTGTATCTCCGACTGGGTACTTAGCGACGTCAGCTACACAAATTAATTGGTTAAAATATAAAAAATATCTCAGTACCCATTGCATGGAAAATATTCCGCTTAGTACACCGGAGAATGTAGATCGTTCTATTATAAATTTTGACAGTATTCTAAAGCTAGCTGTTCAACATTCTAGTATTGCCCCCAAAAAAACAAAAAACATTAAAATCTATTCTACAGATGTCGAGCGTCTTCTGTCTGAAAAAAGAAGAGCTCGAAGAGAATGGCAATTGCACAGATCCCCGCAACTTAAGAACTTACTAAAAGAGTGCACAAAAAGGCTAAAAAAGTTACTGCAGACTCAGAAAATGGCTTCTCTGGAAAAATATCTTAAGGAACTTGATGCAACTCCGCAATCAGACTACTCATTATGGCGTGCAGCTAGAAATCTCAAAAGGCCAGTTGTCTCTAAGCCACCATTAAGAAACTTGAACGGAAATTGGGCAAGAAATGATAATGAAAAAGGAAATCTGTTTGTTAATCATTTAAAAAACGCATTTACCCCAAATATATCTTACGATATTGCGGTCGAGTTACCACCTATTGCTGCTAGAGAAGCTGTTCCCCTAAGATTTGAGATAAAAGAAATCGAAAAGGCTATTTGTGATTTAAACCCCAAGAAAGCCCCTGGTTTTGATAAGATCAGCAACAAAATGCTTTTGGAGCTACCCAGCACAGCAAAGAAAATTCCTGTTTTAATTTTTAATGCTATCTTACGCTTTGAATACTATCCTCAAAAGTGGAAGGTTTCCTTAGTCACCATGATACCTAAACCAGGAAAGGATCACACAAAAGTTGAATCATATAGGCCTATAAGCTTACTTTCTAATATATCAAAGCTGTTTGAGAAGCTGTTCGTATCAAAATTAACTCCAATTTTAAATGAAAACAGATGTATTCCAAACCACCAATTCGGATTTAGAAGAGAACACAGCACAATTGAACAAACCCATCGAATAGTAAACGCCATAAGAAAAGCCTTTGAAGAAAGGCTTCTCTTCATCGATGTTTCTCAAGCTTTTGATAAAGTCTGGCATGAAGGCTTATTACATAAATTGAAGCACAATTTACCAGCAAACGCACACAAGCTGTTAGAAAGCTACTTAATCGGTCGTCAATTTATTATTAAAGAAGGAAATTTCTTAAGTACACCTCAGCCTATTGGCGCTGGAGTCCCACAAGGCAGCATCCTGGGCCCTCTATTATACTTAATTTATACTTCGGACATGCCAACAAACAACTACACACAAACTTCAATATTTGCGGACGACACAGCTTTTCTAAGCGTGCACGAAAACCGTCATGAAGCATCACGTTACTTACAGAATCATATATTTCAACTAGAAGTTTGGTTAAAACAATGGAGGATAAAGGTCAATGAGCAAAAATGCGTACATATAACATTCACCTTGCGTCGGGAATCATGCCCCCCTATTAAAATCAATAATCAAGCAATACCTCAAAATTCGCATGTAAAATATCTCGGTATACATTTAGATCGCCGTTTAACGTGGAAAAGCCATATAGAAGCAAAATTAACTCAAATGAAACTAAAAGCCACCCAAATTCATTGGCTTATTGGAAGAAACTCTGTCCTTAGTCTCGACTGCAAACTTCTACTTTACAATTCCATCTTAAAGCCAATCTGGTGCTATGGTATTCAGTTATGGGGCACTGCCTCGGCCTCTAATATCGAAAAAATTCAAAGGCGCCAAAATAAACTTCTTCGAATGATTACAGCTGCCCCTTGGTATGTTAAAAACTCAAATATTCACAAGGATCTCAATGTTCCTTTAGTTAAAACTATGATTACGAAATATGCTGTAAAATACTTAAAAAGGCTCGAATTGCATCCGAACGCCGAATCAGGATTCCCATCTATTACCGAAAGAATATACGAGAGCGACTTAAAACTAATACCAAAACTATACATAAGTAACAACAAAAATCTCCACAAAATCGTGAAAAATACCATAAATCTTAAACGTACATGTAAAAAACAATCACCGATACACAGGTGTGTTGAATATGTCGGTAAATTTTTTCCAACAATTCAACTATTAAATACTCACTCGAAAAATGAACCTTGGTGGCTTTTAAACCGCAATTCATTTATACTGGATCTGCAGAAATATGACAAACAATCAACTTTACCAATTGTATACCAACTAGAATTCAATTCCATTCGTCGTTCCGACATATACAATACCTGGAAATTCATATTCACAGACGGGTCAAAAACACACCTACATACATCTTTTGGCATTGTAAACGATAATCACAAACCTTTATTCCATGGCCTTTTAGAACCATATTGTAGTATTTTTACAGCAGAAGCTCTAGCATTAAAACTTGCTACGGAATATTGCTCAAAACAAATAGGACGTTATGTTATATGTACCGACAGCAAATCAACAATCTCAGCTATCCTAAATACTAATTATTACGAACAATCGGTAACAGACATCCGTAATTTTCTCATTAAATACCCTAATAAAATACGCCTAATGTGGGTCCCAGGTCATTCTGGCATTCCAGGTAACATAGCTGCCGATAAAGCTGCATACTTCGCCGCGCAATCACCAACATATACCTTCACCACGCGTGCTACAAAAGACCTAAATAAACATATATCAAAACATCTCGAAGAAAACAAACTAAAACTATGGGAAAACTACAACCATCGGTACAAAATAATTAATCCTAATGGAATCAAACCTATATACCCTAAATCTTACCCCAGACAGGAACTACGTGTTTTCACGAGGTTAAGATTGGGTCATACCAAAATAACTCATCAACACCTGCTTCAAAAAGAAAATAGCCCTATTTGCACTAGATGCAACGTACAGATAACTGTAAACCACATCCTTGATCAATGCCAAGAATATTCTACAGTAAGATCAGAAATTTTTAAAACAACACTACCCAGCACTTCACTTAAAAACCCTAGCCATAGCAACATCACCAAAATCATTAAATTCATCAAACATTGTATAATAATATGTACATTTAAAACACCTTAATATTCCATAATATAATTACCTCTGTATAAATGTAAATAGAATATATAGATTATAATCAGAAGAGTCGAAGGCCTCAGTTGCTAGCACTCTCTTTAACTTGTATTATATAGTGTCATTAATTGTATTATATAATATTAATAAAATAAAAATAAATAAATCCGAACGCACTAGCTCGAAATATTTTAAATGATAGCGGCCACACTCGCTTAAGGAGAAGAGATACTGCAGCACTTATCCATTTAGATGAGCGATAAACACCTATATATGTGAACAGAAACAGCGATAATCAAAAATTATGTCTGGCTTTGGCAGGACATCAAAATAATGTATTAGGTTAAGATTTGATAAATTATTGTTAGTTCATATTTAATATATGAAGATTCAATAAATATATATAAAAAAAAAAAAAAAAAAAAAGTTTAATTTCAGAGAGAATAAGTGATTGGCCTATAGCTCTCCTAGGCTGGTGCTGGGGCTGCCAGCTTAGCCCCCAGCCTGGCTTGGTGAAAGTCACTAGCAAACTTAGCATATATGCCTACTTCCCAAGACGTCACTTTTAAGACCATTTGGGCATGCTAGAGACCGCCGCTCGAATTCGCTTCCACCTCAACAATGTGGTCCCCAGGGAGTACCACGAGGAGGCCACTGCCGTAGGAATGGGATCAGCACGCTGAACTACGAGTCGGCTTGGAGTGACTTACTAAGGATAGTGGGAACACTTTACCTTATACTTGTCAGTTTTGAAGATGATAAGTCTTACTAAGGAACGCTTTAACCATTTTACCTTATACACTCCAATACTCCCCGTATCATAAAAATTTTTGTCTAGCACTGGCTGGGATTATTATTTTCTGTTTAGTATTAAGATTTGAAAACTTATTGTCATTTCAAGATATGAAGATTCAATAAATAAATAAAAGCTACAATAAAAAAAAAAGAAAATATTATTTTATAATTAAAAGAAAACTTCGTACCCGAAACGCATAATTTTTCCTTTTTTTTAATTTATCGGCAAAAGTATTAAAATGTACAGCTGTAGCAGCACTAAATTGTAAATAATAATAAAGATTTACATATGTATGTTTTGTTAATTTTCGTATTGTGTTTGCAAAAATGGAGAAAAAACTTAAAAATTAAATAATATAAACATATTAAAGGTAGCGATTGAAGGCCTGTGCACATTAAAAGAAATATGTGAACTACACTGTAAACGAAGAAGACGCTCTTGTTCTGTCAGAGAAAGAAACCACAACAGAAAGACATTTTTGTTAAAATAAAAAGGGCCTTTTTATTATAAAGGCACTTATTTTTTCCACATTTTCTATTAAATTTTAAATAATTGTATTTTCTACTTTTTCCATTTTGTTAAAAACACAAACAAACAACAAACAGCTGATTCCGTACGGAATATGCGATCAGTTTGGCTTTTTGCTTAAGCAAATGACAGTTGAAAAACTTAACGAAAAGTTTCGTTAAGTACATTATAGTTTACAACATACAATTTATATGTATTCGGAGGGTTGCTTAGGCTAGCATATGCACATTAAAGTTGGGCCTTTAGGATAGTGTATCACGACCTTTAAGCCCAGCCGCCGATAGTTTTTTTTTTATGTCAATAGACTTCTTGTTGCATATGTACCTACAAACATACACACCCAAGAACACAAAACGCAATGGCCGGCGGCATTGTTCAAATTAATCGACACAGGTCTCTGGGAACAAACAATAACCCCTTATTCAAAAATTATTATTAAATTTAACAAACGTTTATTAAGACAGATTTCCATATAAAAATTTGCTTAATAAACGTTTGTTAAATTTAATAATTGTTTATGAATAAGGGGGTAAATTATTATAAATGTTTTACATGTTTTCGTGCATTATTTGCATATTTAGTGTATACTTTACCTCGATTTTGTAGGTAAGTTCTGCAATATTTTATTATTTATTATTATTGCTGTTTTTTATAATAGCATATGCTCTATTTCTTTATACCAATTCCTTGTATAATTTTACACAATAACCTTCTTCGTCTCGTCGTTCTACCCATTTCTTTTGCCAAACTCTGCGTCTTTTTGCTTTTAATTCCACTTCATCGTCATCCAAAATCAGCACTGTACAAGCAATAGCTAGTCTAATTTCCTCCCACGTTATCATTTATGTTTTTTAATTGATATTTTTTTATTATTTAATTTTATTTTAAAAATTACACATAAAATACAGAAGTTGAATAATAATTGAAAAATTTTGTCAAACTGACTAATTTCACAAACAAATGTTTATACGACTCAGCATATGTAGCACCACATAAAATTCAACATATCGTATAAACACAAAAATCGTATGCTAACTCTTATGTTGACATTTCATTTTCTGACATCAAAAAATTTGCTACTTTCAACACATCGTGTAAACGTCTAACATATGACATAGGAATTTGCTGCTAATTTAAATCATATGGCTGTCAGCATATATATGCTGATTCAACATATCGTCTAAACTTACCTTAATACACATCATTAGTAAATACCGTGCGAGGCCTGGGCGGTCAGCTAGTTTATAATATATTTTCCGCTTTTATTTGCAATTAAAAAATCTGTTTCACTAAAAGGAAATAAACCAATGTGACAACTGGTGTAAAAATTGGGATTGAGAATATTAGACGCGGTCATGCAATTTGTAGAGCTAATAGAGGAACAACTCAAGCGAAAATTGGGTAACTTGTAGCTTCCGGCAACAAGTAATTAAACTGAATTGCAGAAAAGGCTAATAGATAAATTCAAGCAACGAATTTGAGTACAAATTGTTGTATTTAATGGCCTGTTTCTACATAACAAGTAAGTTCTCAAGTAAGTTCTCAGGCAAGCCGGCCGTACACAAGCTTGTCTGACTTACGTTTAGTTGCCTTGGTAACATTGAGTTGTTAAATTGCATTATTGCCAAATTATTTAATTAGATATTTATTTTACTTTTTTCCATGTTAATATTCAATATTTTAGTTTTTAGGGGCAACCCTAGAAACCAAAATAAAAACAGCTGTGTTTTATTTACAATTCAAAAATAATTGATGTGGGCAATCGTTTATACCGTAGAAATATACGAAATAATATATTAATAGCCTGTTCGCCGATCTCGAACGTTAACGTTCGCTTAGATAAGACTTAAGACACAAACATTTTATCATATCTATTTTTTTACTCAATCAAGTTTGTTTATTCCACAATCAAGTTTATGTCTTAAGTCTTATCTAAGCGAACGTTAACGTTCGAGATCGGCAAACAGGCTATAAATATTGTTTTGTGATGCACAGAAGCACTTATTTCTACTTGTTTGTTTTTGACAGTAGTGAAAATTGAAATTGCAATGTAGAAACCATAAAAATTATAGTCTTATTCTCACTCAACAGAAATTTGACACTTGAGTTATTAAACCTCAAAACTAATGTTTGTACTCATTTGGGCAAAAAATTTGAGTCACTTGTTATCTAGAAACATGCCATAAGTATAAATATAATGAGTACTTCAAATTTTAAAGATAAGTAGTGGTTTGATGATATTGAGACAAGTATGAGTACGTATAAGTATAACAAATTATAAGTCATGATTCAAGTATACTCACTTTTTCAGTACTCATAACTGATCTCTGATCGGAATATAACGCGCGATATTTTACGGTGCCATCTTTAATTTGCAGACCGCTACTTACAAGTTTGTTGTTTTTGGGATTGACATCGTTTGCTGGTGTGTTTTTTGTTTCACTAACCAAAAATTTTTACACCTGACACTTTATTTGCGGTCCATGACTGCTTTATTTCTCCAATAAGTTCCTTTTTGGATCGAATAAAAATAACAATTTGTTTCTTGTTGTTAATTTAATTTACTTTAATTGGAAATTATCTCTCAATTTAATCTCTGCCGTTCAATAGTGTGATACTTAAAAAAACAAAATGTTGATTTTTGAGAGATACATAAAGGCCGCGGATGAAGTAACTAACTTTGAGGCTATGCTGAATAGTGAAGATTTCTCCAGTTACACAAATGAGGCCCTAGATTTTGAGAAAAGGGAATTAGAAAATGTTTGGGAGAAATATAAAAAAACTTTCGTTGAGTGTTTCGCTGACACTGTAGAGAAAAAGAAGGAATTAGTAATGGTACAGACGAAGCACACACAGACTAGGAAAACGTATATAAAGTGTTTAAATATTTTTTCAAAGGCAAAACAGGCGCTAGAAAAACAAAATCAGAAAAGTGAAGAAACAGTAGTTCCCAAATTTTGTAGTTCTATATCTGTGCCACCTTGTGACACTGGCGTCTTTCAAGGGGATTACGTATCGTGGCCAACCTTCAGGGACATGTTTACCGCAATCTACAGAAACAATACGAGACTTAGCCCGGTGAAAAATTATTTTATTTATTTACGAAAACGGATGGTGAGGCACGCGAGATTAATAGGAACATTGCTCTAACAGCTGAAAATTTTGACATTGCCTGGAACAATTTAAAATCTCAATACGAGAATAAACGGGTGTTGATTAATAGTCAACTTAAAACATTATTTAACTTGGCTCCATGCCAACAAGAAGCAGCTTCTGAAATCAAAAGGCTTCAAAAGGAGATCAATAATTGTATTTCAGTTTTGAGGTTATATAATGTTAATATTGACTCATGTGATCCAATGTTTGTTTTTCAATGTTCATCTCGTCTCTAAGAAACTACTTTAAATTTATGGGAACAGTCGGTGAAAAATAAAACAGAGGTTCCCAAATGGGAAGATTTAAACAATTTTCTGACGGATAGATTTCATCCCCTTGAAAATGTGTCTGAGATAAAAGCAATGAATAATGTAGCTGCCAGTGGTTCCCATCCAAGTTGTTAAATGTGCATCAAGCATCAAAAGTCAAACAATTTAAGGCCTCCCATACGAAAGTTGATACAATGCAATGCAAGCTTTGTAAAGAGAACCATAAAATGAAAACAATAATAACCAGGTTCAGTCAAATAATACTTCGCAAGGTGATAACCAAAATAGTCAAACTCAAATACAGTCCCTTCAGGTGTAGTTCAATCACATCATACAACACTGGCAAAAAAGGTTATGTTAGCCACAGCATGAGTTAACATTATTAGTTTTGGTTCGAGTTACAAGGTGCGAGCTTTGATAGATCCATGTTCTGACGAAAGTTTTATTTCCGATAAAATACAACGATTATTAAAGTTGCCCACTAATCCAGTTTCTGCAGAAGTTACGGGCTTAGGAGGAGATATTATAAGCAGGTCTTCTAAAATGGCGATTTTTAAAATTGTTTCCCTTTTTAATCAAAATGTGTCTTTAAATGGACAAGCTTTAGTTGTCCCTCATGTAACTGGTACTATTCCAACGCACTCATTTTTGCCCCAAGAAAATTTTGAACTTCCCGAGTTATGTTATGCCGACCCAAAGTTTTTCGAAAGCAGTGAAGTAGATTTATTGCTAGGAGGTGGTTTGTATCCCTCAATTCTTCGTGGTGGAGTAAAGCATGGTATTTTTGGAACATTAGTTGCTCAAGAAACCATTTTTGGTTGGATAGTCACTTGTTAGCGCCACCATCAAAATCCCCACAAATTTGATGACCATCTGGCAACCTACCAAATTTAATATTTTGTAAAGGATTTTTTGTAATTGTCACTAGGACATCTCAATTGATTTTTTTAACGAAAGTTGTTAATTGTCAAGAAGCGTCCCTAAGCCTTCGCCATTTTTGAAATAGAAGTCCATCTTAAAAGTTTGGCTTAAACGCGGTGCCTTGGATATACATACATATATAGAAAACTATTTAAAATTTTAAAATTGTTCTAGTGGTTTCCATACCAAAAAGTTTGTATACAATTTTAAAATATTTTTTTATATACAATTTGTAACTGTTTTATATGTTTAGGAATTTTAATATTCAAATACACATTGCTGAAATAAATCAAGTCTTTTATTAAGCTAGTGTGTTTTTATTCAAAATCCTGTGGAAATTGCTAGCTCGGCCTACTTGCCTTCTCAACTGTCACTGGTCGAACGCCACGAACAATAAGAATGGCTCATATGACACAAGTCTCTACTGACGATCAGCTGACAAAGTTTTGGGAGAGGATAAAAAATGTGAGGAGATCTATCGCTCTAGCACCACGAGAAACTCTGAAGGGAGATATACTTTTAGTCTGCCCTTTAAGAATAGTTTAAAGTCGCTTGGTCCTAATAGGCATATCGCTGTTAGCCAAGGCCCAGTATGATGAGGTCCATAAAGAATATTTAACCTTAAGGCATATGAAGAAAATAGAAACTTCTGAAAGTGGTCCTGGTTATTATTTACCTCACCATGACGTTTTTAAGCCAGAAAGTACAACCACCAAATTGAGAGTGGAATTTAACGCTTCGAGTCCATCCTCCAATGATGTAAGCTTAAATGATTTATTGTATACTGGCCCTATTCTGCAAGCTGAAATAGTTAATCTGTTTTTTTCTATTTATTTATTTATTTGATACCCTGTACAACAAAACTAAAAGTTTTATAATTACAGTACAGGATGAGTTTTACGCTAACAAATTTACAGAATAAATGACAAAAAGACAAGATCACATAAAAAAATAACTTAAAAAATAATAATAAATAATAAAAATAAAATAAAATTAAATTAAAACAATTAAAAAAATTTTAAAAATATTTAAAAATAACAATAATAATAACGTAGGTATAAGACTATGCACTAAAGTAGTTATATAAAGATTTCCTAAATTCCATTGCGTTGCTCAAAAACTGTATCTTTGGAGGTAGCGAGTTTCAAAGACGAATAAAATAGATGAAGTATTGATATTCCGAAACTAGTTTCTTATATCGTATTTGAATAAGGTTATTATTCCTCCTTGAACAAGTGAAAACGAACCGATTAAAAATTATCTTATGTAGTAATGTAAGAGATTTAATTTTTAGGAAGTCACAAAGGCTTACTCCCAATAATTTTGTTTGAAAGGGTGAGATGTGAGACGATTTTCTTAAGTTAAATACATATCTCAAGATTGAATTATATGCTGAAGTAAGTTTCCTTGTGCTTTTGTAGTCACAGCTGGAAAATACTTCAGAACCGAACAGAAGTGTTGGAATCAAAAAAGTTTTTGCCAGCATTATGCGTATTGAAACCGGTGTCAGGTGTTGAGTTTTCCATAGTCCACGTAATATTGAAAAGGTTTTTCCAGTAGCACTGATAACATGATCTGACCAGGTGAGTGTAGAGTTAAAAATTATTCCAAGGTTCTATGCCTTGTTGATAATCTCAATAATCTGGTTATTGAGCAAAATATTCGGCACATCAATAGTTTGCACTGGAGATCGAGAAATTATTAGAAATTTAGATTTTAATGGGTTAAGTCGGAGACCATTAAATATTGCCCAAGATTGGATTTTTAAAAGATCCGAGTTCAGTTTGTCAACACATTCATTCAGTTGGCTAGTATTGCAACATAAATATAATTGAACATCATCAGCGTACATATGAACTGTGCAATGTGATAATTGTCGTGGTAAATCATTTATATATATTGAAAAGAGAAGTGGTCCTAGTATTGATCCTTGTGGAACACCTTTTGTTACCCTTGACGTGCTAGAACATTTGTTATTTGCACAGACATATTGATATCTAGTATCAAGATACGATGATATGAGCCCAGTTGCGGAAGAACTAAATTTGAGAAAGTTACTTAATTTAAGACACAGCAAGTCATGGTTGACCATATCGAACGCTTTTGAATGATTTAATAGTGTTAAAAACGCCACGTATTTCTTCTGATACGTCTATAAGAGCATTAATGCTGCTATGTTTAGGACGAAACCCAGACTGTCTATTTGTAAGCAGACTATTAGCATTTAAGTATTCAACCATTTGCTTATTCAATATTCTTTCAAGTATTTTAGATAGGAATGAAAGTATTGCTATAGGACGGTAATCATTTTTATTCTTGGGTATTGGTACAATTTTAGCAAACTTCCATTTTTGGGGGAAAACACTTTTGGTTATAATTGTGTTAAAAATATGTGTAATTTGTGGTAGCAATATAGGAACAATTGCTTTAGTGAACTTAGGATGAATGTTATCAGGTCCAATTGCATTAGATTTGATTTCATTACAAGAAACTAATACGTCGGTTTGAGACACACACTTAAAAGAAAACGAGTTTCCAAGATCGATAGAGCATGAATGATTATCAAAGGAGTAAAAATCAGGATTAACATTTATATTTTCAATTTTTAAGAATGTTTCGTTTAATAAGTCAATATCAATGTTTGAGGAATTTGGATCCTGAGGTTTCTTAATACCAATATTGCGAATAATTTGCCACGTTTTTTTTTTGGTGTCTTTGGCAGATGAAAATAAACTAATGTAAAATGATGATTTAGCACTTTTTATTAGTTTATTAACTTTTTTTCTTGAATTAGAATATATTACGTAAAGTTCGTCCGTTTTATGTGTTTTCCAACATTTGAAGGCGTAATCACGAGTTTTTATTTCAGATTTAATATGATTATTGAACCAGGGTTTATTAGAATTACATGTCAGTTTTTTTAAAGGCACTGATTTATAGAAAATATCAACCACTTTTGATTCAAAAAAATTTACTTGGCTGTCCACATCAGGCATATAGTAAATACTATTCCAGTTAACATTAGCTAATTCGTTATTCATTATATTATAATTCATATGCTTGAAATCATAATAAAAGGTTTCACATTTATTAAATTGAGGGAAAAAGTCATAACTTAAGAAAATTAAGTCATGTTTTGAGAAACATGGTGCTGAATTCTGGTCATATAGTAAAATTTGATGTTTTGAACTGACAAAAAAAAGGTCAAGTAGTGATTGGTTAGTGGTCGAGAAATGTGTTGGGATAGTTAAGTTGGTCGCACATAAACCTATTGTGTTCATGACATCTAACAATTACGCTTCGTTCAGTACATTTGAGTTGAAATCACCACAAATTATAATATTATCATAACTAACGGTTATATCCTCAAGTATTTTCTGGAAGTCATCTAAGTCTATTCTCTTATTCGGTCTGTATACACAACCAATAAGTAATTTACTACCCATAGACACAATTCCAATGAATAAATGTTCAACTTTTTCGCAAGGTTCAGATTTAGTTAAAAATTTACACGTTATTCCGTTTTTGACAAAAATGGCAACACCACCTCCATGAGTGCTTCTATCACAGCGAAACATTTTAAAATCATTTAAGCACATACAAGCACAATTGTGCTTGATACATCGAACTGTTCGGACGTGTTACTTTTAGTGCGGCTGAATTTTCGGTGAAAAAATCGTAATAGGTGAAAAAGTATAAAAAGTTAAATGAAGTAAAAAAGTGAAAAAAAACTCGTAATAGGTAAAAAACTTTACAAAGTCAAATAATTGCACTAGGTGCAATAAAAAATTAATAAATTGTAATAATTTATTTTTAATTATTTGAAAACTAGAAAATTAAATACAGTGAGACAGTGAATGAGTAACAATTCTAACAGTGCGAGTGGGCCTCAGAGCCGAAATGCTTATTTCGTGTTGAGCTCGGCAAGTGTTAAGCCCTTATGACACTACATTTTTTGTGCATTGAATTGATATAGAATTGATAGAAAGAAACAGAAAATGTTAGAAAAAGCAAACTATAAAAAATGTAAACAAAAAAGCCTTTTAGTTTTTTTATTAAATGTTGTCAACTTTTTGTTTATGAGAAACATAAAAACAAAACGAACAAACAAACAGTTAATCGCCAAATTTGCCCATAAACCGCTAATTCAGCAACACTTTTAATATTTCAAGCTTGAAATGTCAATTTTAAGTTGAACAACTTTACATTTTTTTTGACATAACTTCATTTTTTATCGATAACTTAAGTAAAATGTTTGACAGTTTGTCATTGATCTTAATACTGCTGAACTCTTTGCACTTGGTACATTTTTCTATTACATTATATTTGTACTGTTCACCAAAACTTGAACAATGCATTAAAAATGTAGTGTCATAAGGCCTTTAGTAATGAGAACATTAAAAATCCCGAATTTAATAAAAACTACTTAACTGTGAAACCAAAAATAAGCACAAATCTGAATTTAAGTGCAAGTGCACCAAACTTGAATAAATGTGTTGAACAGGGCACAAACTTAGCCCAAAGCATATTTAATTTAAATAGAAAAATCACTGAAGGACCGTCTTCTTCACGGTCCTCGTTATCAAATATTGGAGAGACGTCAACAGCTGCAAAAGGCACATTAAGTCCTACAAATAAGACCGCTCCTATAGTTGCTGTAGAAGAAAAACAAAAAACACAGGTAGGAATGGACCGTTGTATAACAGTATCGAAGAGAGGCAGAAGCCCAAAATCTGCCGAAATTACACCAGCCGCAAAATTATCAAAGAATGCTGAAGAGCCACGCTCGCAAAATCGTTTTGCCATCCTCCAAGACAAAAATGATGTCCCTAACGCTGTGAATAAGCCAGTAAAACCACCTCCAATATATTTAAGAGAAAAAAACTCAAACGAACTTATAAAAATATTAGTTTCATTAATTGGTGAAAATTCTTTTTATGTGACTCCAATTAAGCGTGTCAATATTAATGAAACAAAGATTCAGGTTAATAATGAAAACGACTATCGGAGAATAGTTTCGGAATTTGAAAAACGCAAAAAGAATTTTTACACGTATCAACTTAAAAGCGCAAAAGGTCTACAAGTCGTAATTAAGGGAATTGATTCTTTTGTTGATCCTGAGGAGATCAAGAGCAGTTTGGCCGACAAAGGCTTTAAAATCAAGGCAGTATCAAATATAAGAAACAGAGATAGGATCCCTCAACCATTATTTAGAGTGGAGTTAGAACCTGGTGATGTTAAGCTGAAGAAAAATGAAACACATCCTATATATGACTTGAAATTCATAATGCACCGAAGAGTTACAGTGGAAGAACCTCATAAGCGATCTGGCCCAGTACAGTGTTCGAACTGCCAAGAATATAGTCACACTAAATCTTATTGTAAGTTGCCTACTGTTTGTGGGGATCTTCATGACACCTCAAAGTGCGATAAACCTAAGGATGATTCCAGGGTAAAAAGATGCAGCAATTGCGGTGGAAACCACACTGCCAACTACAGGGGTTGCCCTGTTTTCGAGGTCGTTAAACGCTCCTTGATCAACAAACCCGCTTCTACCCCTACTCAGACGACAAAAGTACCTATTACAAGTATTCCCCCCGTAGCACAAGCATCCACTAGCCAATTTTCATATGCCAACGTGCTAAGATCTAACCAACCAACACTGCAAAATGAATCACCAATAAATGATACAAACAGCCACAATTTTAGCCGTCTTGAAGGTATAATGGAGAATCTGGTGCAATCCATGAACCATTTCATGACAAGTATGATGCAGGAGATGCAAAAAATGCAGTCCACGCTACTGCAGGCCATACTTAATAGACCATGAACTGTCTCAAAATATGTTTCTGGAACGCAAACGGCATACGCCAACACAAAAATGAACTTGAATATTTTCTTTTTAATAAGAAAATTGATGTAATGCTGATTTCCGAGACTCATATGACGTCGAGAATCATTTTTAAAATAAGTGGTTATACATTCTACGACACCAAGGACCCCAGAGATAGATCATGTGGTGGCTCGGCAATATTGGTCAAATCACGAATCAAACACCATTCATTGGGTGGTCTTTCAAAGTGTTATCTTCAAGCAACAAACATCTGTATTGAGAACTTTTGTCAAAACCTCGTGATTTCGTCAGTTTACTGTCCGCCCAGATTTTCAATAACAAAAGATCAGTATAGAGATTTTTACAAATCACTAGGTAGCCGTTTCATAGCGGCTGGCGACTACAATGCTAAGCATACATTCTGGGGCTCACGACTCGTTAGCTCTAAAGGTCGTATCTTGTACGACTCCCTGTCTGAAATGGGACTGAATGTGATTTCAACTGGTCAACCAACTTATTGGCCAACTGACCAGCAAAAAATTCCTGACGTTATCGATTTCGGCGTGGCGAAAGGGGTATCCCCGGAACTCATTGAAGTCGAGGCTTCACTGGATCTTTCTTCAGATCACTCACCCACTGTAATAACCATCAGAAGTCCTCAGCAAATCGTAACTGATGCCTTACTTCTTGTCAAACGTCTGAATTGGTTAAAATACAAAAAATACATCAGCACTCACTGCACAGAGAAACTCCCGTTAAAAACTGCTGAAGACATCGATGCCTGTATAAAAAGTCTTAATGAACATGTCGAGAAAGCCGCAGAACATGCTTCTTCCACTTACCGCCCGAATAGGTACAACAGAGTTTTTTCTGCAGATTTTGAGCAACTATTGTCTGAAAAAAGGAGAGTCCGAAGAGAGTGGCAACAACACAGATCGCCCCAACTTAAAACTAGGTTGAGAGAATGTACCAAAAATCTTAGGATCTTGCTAGAAGCGCAAAAAGCAGAGTCTCTCAAACAACATATGGAAGGTCTAGACGCAACTTCCCAGTCAAATTATTCATTATGGCGTGCAGTCCGAAATCTAAGAAAACCCGTAATCGCAAAACCTCCACTGCGTACTTTGAACGGATCTTGGGCACGAAATAACGAAGAAAAAGGCAACCTTTTCGTAAGTCATTTAAAAAATGTATTCACTCCCAATATGGATACTGACATTAGCCAACTACCGCCTGTTGTTGCCAGACCACCTGTACAAATAAGATTTCAATATCTGGAGGTTGTTAAGGCTGTTGATAATTTAAATTTTAAAAAAGCACCTGGGTTTGATAAAATCAGCAATAAAATGATTTTTGAGCTGCCTCGCATTGCAAAAAGATTAATCCTCTTTCTTTTTAATGCCATCTTACGGCTTGAGTACTACCCTCCGGTTTGGAAAATTGCACTAGTAAAGATGATTCCTAAGCCGGGAAAAGATCCTTGCAAAGTTGAGTCGTATAGGCCAATAAGTCTATTACCAACTATGTCCAAATTATTCGAGAAATTGCTTATAACCAAGCTGACTCCGATTTTGAATGAAAACAACTGCATTCCCAATCACCAGTTTGGCTTCAGACGTCAACACAGTACAATAGAACAAACACATAGATTGGTACAAGTCATAAGAAAAACCTTTGAGGAAAAGAGATACTGTTCGGCACTCTTTATTGACGTCTCTCAAGCTTTCGACAAAGTATGGCATGAAGGCCTGATATCTAAATTAAAGCAGAACTTGCCGGTGAATCTTCAACACCTACTATGGAAATACTTAATCGACCGTCAGTTTATGATTAAAGAAGGTGATTATTTAAGCTGTCCTCAACCTATAGGTGCTGGCGTCCCTCAAGGTAGTATCTTAGGACCAATTCTATACTTGCTGTACACAGCAGACATGCCAACAAACAATGAAATTCACACGTCAACATTTGCTGATGATACGGCATTTTTCAGTACTCACAAAGATCCAAAAGATGCCTCGATTCAATTACAGCACCACGTAACGCAAGTGGAGAAATGGGCAAGACAATGGGGAATAAAAATAAATGAACAGAAATGCACCCACATTAATGACCATATAGTGCCTCAAAACTCACACGTGAAATATCTTGGTATTCATCTGGACCGTCGCCTCACATGGAAACCACATATAGATGCTAAGCTGACTCAAATGAAACTGAAAGCAGCCCAAATTCGTTGGCTCATCGGCAGAAACTCCGTCCTTCGGCTCGATTGTAAGCTTCTACTCTACAACTCAATCTTAAAGCCAATTTGGTGCTATGGTATCCAGTTATGGGGCACTCCCTCCAACTCCAATATTGAGAAAATTCAACGCCGTCAAAACAAAATTCTACGAATGATAACTACCGCTCCTTGGTATATTAAAAACAACAACATACACAACGATCTTGATGTTCCACTTGTCAAATGGGAAATAACTAAACACGTGGCCCTTTATTTGGGTAAGCTGGAAACTCATCCAAATCCCCTCGCTCGAGACATCTTACAACATCCCGGTCATAGCCGTTTGAGAAGGAGGGACACCACCGCTCTCAGATAAATAAATACAAGTTGCTCATTATATCCTATCGAATTTGAAAACTAGATTTTGTCTAGCATTGGCTGGACTTATCTTAATTAACTTTAGTTTTAGGATTTGAATACCTATTGTTAGTTCATTTAAAATGAAGATACAATAAAAAAGAATATGCAAAAAAAAAAATTTAACCCAATCATGCTATCAAAAACCTTTTCATTAAACCACGTTTCTGATACACATATAACGGCCACAGCAGAATTTTCGAAAGTATACCTAAATTCATCTATTTTATTATTCAAACTTTGAGCATTAATGTGGCAGATATTAATTCCAGATCTTTGTTTACTTAAAATTCGAATAAGATTAAAAGTATCGTCAATGGAACTGTATGCTATATTATCTCCAGTTAAAGACATAATAAATTAAAAAATACTTTTTCACCATACGGTGAGCAACGTAGATATGGAACAATAGGAAAAATTGTTTTAGTTTTAATCATAGTTATAGTGGTTTTTAAATTTGTTATTCTTAAGTAAAAAAAATAAAATAAAATAAAGGTTTTAAAAATAGTCCGAATTAATAATTTAGTTATGAGAAATGTGTTCCGGAAAAAACTTCAGTAGTTGTTTATGGTCATCAATTCTAACATGTTCTTCATTTTCCTTAAGTTTAACATGCACTAACCCACGGATTGTATATGCTGTTTTTAAAAGTCCCCGCTTCTTAAGTTCAATTGCCTGTCGTAGTATTTTGTGGTTTGCTGTTGTTAAATTTTCATTAACATAGAAGGAGCGATTATCACCAATACCAAAGTCGGACAACTTTAATTCTCGTCTATTTGTTTTTCTATAATTAGCCAAACATTTTAGAATGAAGTTTTTATCATACGGAGAAAATAATTTGACCATTATAACCGCATCAGGAGAGTGACTTCGGTCTTTATTATTGTGGTTCTGCAGACGGTATATAGTTTTAAAGGCGGGCGTTGAAATATTTAAGACTTCGCAGATGGATTTAAAGATTCCATGTAGGTTTTCATCTTTTGTATATGGTATTCCGTTTATACGAAGATCTGATGCAACAATGGAATTTTCTTGTCGTTGTAATTGTGTTTTTAACGACTGGACTTCGCTTTTAATTCCAACAATTTCAGCTGCTACTGTTTCAAGTTGTATCACTCTTTGATTTAATTCCAACATTTGACTCTTTATATCATTAAATCTCTTATTTAACAACACATCAATTCGGGCTTCCATACGAGCTTCACTTTCTTGAAACCAAGAATGATAAAATAAAGATTACGCCAACGCGCGTAAAATTTTAAAATGTTCTGCGCATTTAGGCCCTGTGACGTCACACATTCTGTGTTTCTATTGGCTAATTTTTTCTCACTTGTTTTTTTTACTCATGTTTTGCTTGCATTTGCTCACTGCACTCTTCATGTTTATATTTTTTGTTTGTTTTTCTTTTTTAAACAGATTTTATTTTAGAACTCTCAGAGATTTCAATTGCAAGGTTGCCAACTATCACATAAAACATAAATTTTTCGCCAGAAATTTTAATTCTAACACATGAAACATTATTGGTGACCCTTTGAATGGCCCTTCTACGTCACATAACGGGAAATCATGCGCATGGCGTAATCTTTATTTTATCATTCTTGCTTGAAACATTGTTTTCAAATCTCTTATCTATTCTCTTATCTACAGTATTTAAGAGCTTGAAAGGAGAATCAGTAATTGATAACCTAGGAGTTTTAGGTACGTTACCATTTAAAGAGGTCTGCGCTGCCTCTCTGCATCTTTTTGGCGCATACATTGGATTCTGCAAATAATTGTTTATTTCGCCTTCAGACATACCAGAGAAAATTTCGTTGCTGTTGTTACGGTTGTTGTTGTCGTGGGTGTTGTTGTAGCTCATTTTGTATGTGTTTGCTAATAAAACTTTTATTTTTCTCTTAAGTGGACTTTTTTTATATTTTGTTTATTTATTACTTTATCTATTTGTATGTATGAATGTTCCTTTATGTCGGAATTTAGATATATTTTGTTTATTTATTTATTTATACTTTGGGTTGTCAATGTTGTTTTAGTATCAAATAGTAGCGTTATTTAATTAAAGTTATATTTAATAGCTTTTTTTTTAAAATATTATTTCCTTAAGAAAATTTATTAAATTGGAGAGCGATTTTAAAACACGTCCATTCACCTTCACTGTTCTTTGTTTATTTTTTTTTTATTGCCTTTAATTATTTATTGAATCTTCATATATGAAATGACAATAATTATTCAAATCTTAATACTAAAAAGAAAATAATAAGCCCAGCCAGTGCTAGACAAAAATTTTTATGATACTAAAAAATTTCACATCAATTGATCCAGTCCTCTGTTTTGCGCTTGAGTTAAAGCAAGGGTATCCCTCCTTCTAAACCGATTGTTTTTTTTTTTTTTTTTTTTTTTTTTTACATTTAATTTATTTATTGAATCTTCAGAAATGAAATGACAATAAGTTTTCGAATCTTAATACTAAAAGAAAATAATAAGTCCAGCCAGTGCTAGACAAAATATTATGATACTACAAAAAATTTATATCCACTGATCCAGTGATCTGTTTTGCGCTTGAGTTAAAGCAAGGGTATCCCTCCTTCTCAACCGAACATGGCCAGTAAAGTTAAGGATGTCTCGTGCAAGTGGGTTTGGATGGTGTTCAAGTTTGCTGACATATTTTGAGGCGTATTGTGTAAGTTCGACTTTCACCAAAGGAATGCCTAGATCTTTGTGGATTCGAGAATTTTTAACATACCATGGAGCTGCAGTAATTGTACGTAGAATCTTATTTTGACCCCTTTGAATTTTTTCAATGTTGGATGCTGAGGCAGTACCCCATAATTGAATTCCATAACACCAGATTGGCTTTAGAATTGCATTGTACAACAAAAGTTTGCAATCCAACTTTAATGTAGAATTTCTGCCGATTAGCCAATTAATTTGCACTGCTTTTAATCTCATCTGGGTAAGTTTTGCGTCGATATGAGACTTCCAAGTTAAACGACGATCGAGGTGGATTCCGAGGTATTTGACTTCATTGTGTTGCGGGATAATTTAATTATTTATTCTGATGAACGAGCATGTATCTTTTCGCAATGTGAATGTTATATGAATACATTTCTGTTCGTTAACCTTGATTTTCCAAAGCTCAAGCCAATTCTCTAGTTTATAAACATATTTCTGCAAGTTCTGTGATGCTATTTGATGGTCCTTATGAACGCTAATAAAGGCTGTATCGTCTGCAAAAGTTGAAGTATGTATTATGGGGTCTAACGGCATATCGAATGCATAAATCAAATATAAAGTTGGACCCAGTATGCTACCCTGGGGTACTCCTGCTTCAATTGGCTGAGCGGGGCTTAAAAAATCGCCTTTTTTGATTGTAAATTTGCGACCATATAAATAACTTTTCATAAGTTTGTGGGTGTTAGCAGGCAGAGTTATTTTTATTTTATGCATTAAACCTTCATGCCAGACTTTGTCGAACGCTTGCGACACATCAATGAAAAGGGCGGAGCAGTATTTTTTCTCTTCAAACGACTGTCTTATCACATTTACCAATCTGTGTGTTTGTTCGATGGTACTGTGTTTAGCTCTGAACCCGAATTGGTGATTTGGGATACATTGAGTGTCGTTCAGAATTGGAATCAACTTAGCCAATAACAATTTTTCAAACAGTTTTGAAATTGTCGGCAGTAGAATAATTGGCCTATATGACTCTACTTTAGTGGGGTCCTTCCCTGGCTTAGGAATCATGGTAATCATAGATACCTTCCAATCTGCAGGATAGTATTCTAGGCGTAAAATAGCGTTGAAGATAAGGAGCATAATTCTTCTTGCTACACGAGGTAATTCCACAATCATTTTGTTGCTGATTTTATCCATACCTGGAGCTTTTTTAAGATTCAGAGTACCAATAGCGTTTTGGACATCACGAAAGTTTAGTCTTAGAGGTACAGGAGGCCTTATAACAAGTGGTGGCAAATCAGATTCGTTATTATTTGAGTTGTTTATAATAAACACATTTCTCAAATGGTTAACAAATAATGTCCCTTTCTCGGAATCATTTCTAGCCCAGTCACCAGTCGGATTTCGCAAAGGAGGTTTTCCTCTCACTGGTCTTTTTAAACCTCTTGCCGCCCTTCATAACGAGTAGTCAGATTGTGGGGTACTATCAAGACCTTCCAAGTAAGATCTGAGTGAGGCCGTTCTTTGGGTTTCTAAGAAATGTCTTAGTATATCTCTGCATACCCGTAGCATAGCTTTCAGTTCAGGAGACCTGTGAATTTGCCACTCTCTTCTAACTCTTCTTTTTTCTGACAGGAGATGATCGAGTTCAGCGAAATAAGTTCTATTTGTCCCACTTCTGCACTCAACGTCGTATGTGGAGGCGTGATGTACAGCTCTTCGTATGTCCTCAGTAAACTTGCCAATCGACCCATCAATATCCTCGGTAGTTCTCAACACAACATTTTCCGTGCAATGAGAACTTAAATACTTTTTGTATTTTATCCAACTTACTCGGGTCTTAGTCATGTTCATAAATGGAGAACCACACACTTGAGGGAAATGCATTGAAATGATAGTAGGAGAGTGATCTGAGGACAAGTCCAGTGAAGGATCCACTTGCATCCATTCTACAGGGATATTTTTCACTACCCCAAAGTCAATAACATCGGGAATCTTCTGTCGGTCCGTCAGCCAATAGGTGGGATGTCCACTTGAGAGTACATCTAAGCCGATTTTAGCAATGGTGTGGAAGAGTACGCGACTCTTTGGGGTTACCAGACGTGAACCCCAAAATGTGTGTTTGGCGTTAAAGTCACCAGCAACTAAAAATCTAGCTCCAAGGGATTTAAAGAAGTTATGGTATTGGTGTTCTTTTATTGAAAATCGAGGCGGAGAATAAATCGATGATAAAACAAATTTGTATTGATAGAATTCAATGCAAATGTTTGTTGCTTGGAGGTAATCCTCACTTATGTTATTCATTAAATAATGTTTTATTCTGTTCTTTATAAGAATTGCCGATCCTCCACATGCTCTTCCGCGGGGATCTTTAGTATCATACAACACGTAGCCATTAATTTTGAAGTACCCTGTCGCCGTCAAGTGAGTTTCAGCAATCATCATAACATCAATCTGCTTATCCATCAGGAAGTATTCCAGTTCATTTTTATGTTAGCGGAGGCCGTTCGCGTTCCAGAAACAAATTTTTAAATAAATCATATCTTTAACATGGCTTGCAAGATAGTGGATTGCATTTTCAGCATTTCCTTCATCATGGATGTCATGGTGTTCGTAAAAGTGTTCATAGTTTGGACAAGTGTCTGCAGTGTTGTCTCTAGATTGTTGATATGTGGCTCAGAATATTGGGGTTTAGGTTCCTGCTCCAGACCTGGCATATTAGATTTAACCACGTTTGCGTAACAAACTTGTCTAGAATTAGGAGCGTTTTCGTGAGTAGTTGGTCGTACAATTTAAGGAAAATTCATTCTCGACGTGAAATTAGGTAGGTGATGATGATCAGGTAATACTGGCGACTTATTGGTCCGTATGCCCTTCAAGTAAGTATAAACTGGACAACCTCTATAATTTGCGGTATGATTTCCTCCGCAGTTACTACATTTTTTATTTTTACGTCAGTTTTAGACTTATTGCATTGAGCAGTTGGATGTAGTTCCCCACACGCAACACAAACAGACGGCAATTTACAGTACGCTTTGGTGTGGCCAAGTTCTTGACAATTAACACACTGGACGGGTCCAATACGCTTATGCGGTTCCTCCACGGTAATTCTACGATGCAGAAGATAAATGAGATTGTAGATTGGATGGGACTCGTTTTTCTTTAAGACAATATCTCCAGGTTCCAATTCTACCCTGAACATGGGCTGAGGGATCTTTTCACGGTTTCTGATATTCACTACGCTCTTGATTTTGAACCCTTTGTCCATTAAACCGGTCTTTATCTCCGCAGGATCAACACATGGGTCTATACCCTTTAGAACGACTTGGAGTCCTTTTGCGCTTTCGAGCTGTTAGGTATAGAAATCCCTAGTCTCCCTCTCCAACTGGTTGGACAATTTTCGAAAATCATCTTCCCTATTCACTTGGATCTTTGTCTCGCAGATATTTCCATGTTTAATTGAGGTTACGCTAAACATGTTTTCACCTATTACAGCAACAATTCCTTGTATCAGTTTATTCGAAGTGGGCTCTCTCAGGTAAATTGGTGGGGCTTAAATGTCGTTTTCGGTATTTCTGGGTCATCCGTCTGAAGTGGAGAAAATCTGTTTTGGTCATTTGGTTTATCACTATTGACGGTCTTAGGAACTTTTGAGTTGGAAGACATTTGAGCAGATGTCGGGCTCCTCTGTCGCTTGAGAACGGTGATGTACTTATCCATACTTACATGTTTTTTGGGTTTGACTGCACTATTTGATGAAGATGATGTTTTTCATCTGTTGAAATCACTATATTGGGCGAACAGGAACGACGCCGTTCTACGGTTCTTGTAGTGAAAAAATTCTCCACAGATTTTTTTAAGGATTCTTCCTCAGATACCCATATAGTTTGTCTAGTCGAGCTAAGCTCTTTCTCAGAATTATATCTGAGAGGAACACTCATACAATTTTTATGCGATTTTTAGTGTTTTTGTTTTTTAATTACCGTAGTTTTTTTTTACCTATTACGAGTTATTTTTCACTTTTTTGTTTTATTTCAACCTATTACACTTTTGCAACTATTACGATTTTTTCACCGAAAATTCAGCCGCACTAAAAATAACACGTCCGAACAGTTCGATGAGACGAGACTGAATTATTATAGATTTAGCATAAACCGATTTTTTAGAAGATTAACAAGATTTTCAAAATTATTTCTTTCAATCAAAAAAGTGCAACAACATTAGTTCTATTAAACATTTTTGAAAATTAATCCAACATTTTATTTGGCCGAAATTTTGAAGTCGGTTTTTTTAAAGAATTATTTACTAATACTATGTTTTTCGTACTTAAATAACAATGAAGGCAATTATAATTATTATTCATTTGAAACAAATATTGTTTGCAAATATTCTATATTTTGTTCTGTGCTATTTCTGTTCTTTAGTAGTTTTTTGGCTTCTTCATCTAAATCCCGATGTTCCACTTTCCATTGATTTCGAATATTGGAGGTGAACGGATCTGATGTTGTCAATAATATATTAAATAGATCTTCATTTGTGGAATTTCGTGAAATTTTGATATTTAATGATATCTTCTCCATGATAAAGGATTTTGTGAACTGTTGCAGACATATTTCTCCATGGGTAGTTGGTTGTATATATTTTTGCAGTTTCCTTAGCATAATCTCCAAATTGTCTAGCGTCAATTTCTTCATTGCACGCAAGTACTTCTAGGATTATTTTAAATCTGAAAATAAGGTTTAAATCCACTCCTGTTATTTCAGATGTTGTTTCTGGATCTGAAAAGAATCTTTGTGCGGTATTGCCATCATTTGTATTGCCTGACCCTTGTTTTGGCTGATCTATAATTAATCCAAATTTGCGATATTCATCTTGAACATGTTTCTTTTTTGAACTTCTTAACTCCTTGTTGGTTGCATTGTTCCTTAATGGATCCTGAAGACCCGAAATCCAAATCATAACTGAATTTTAGTATATGTTCCATAAGTCGTATTCTTGCATGTAGTGGTGATAATCCAAATTCATATGCATGGGTATTATCTAATGATTTTGTCGGAACTTGGTTTAATTGGGTTGATGTTGCTTGGCATATAATGCAACTGGATGCAGCCTTCGTGTTAGTGAAAGCCTGACCTACTTTTCCATCTATCATTGTAAGGACTAATTGGTAGCTTACTTCAACTTGCTGCCCATCTAACTGTAATTGTAATGGCTGTAGTGTTGCAATTTGGGCCTTGATATCACCAATTAATGGCATCACGAGTTTCTTTTTTGAATTCAAATTTGATTGGCCTGCAGTATTTCGTAGAAGATGGTGTCTCATTTTCCCAAATATCCATTGTTTGCGTTGTACTAGTCGAAGGCTCTGAATCTTCCAAAATCTTTTTCAATCGCAATGGTACAAATGAACATATCTGAGTCCGAAATATTTTCACATACAACTTGTTTGTATTGTTTTTGTCCCGAAGAACCATCACATCCCCTTTTGCAAAAAAGAATTAGCTTTGTGTTTCCATATTTCTTTAACGCATTTCCTGGTATTGATTGTAGCAAGTGTTCGGCTGTGTGATCAAGTAGAGATTGTAGTTGTACCTCTGCCGAAATTGGTGTGATTGGAATAGTGTCCTTTGATGGCAAACAGTCCATTTTAGCAGCGGTTATGTGATGATATGCTGGATAGATATTTGTGCCCTTTTCAATCGCACGCAATCTGAGCTTAATATATTGCTGTTTTGTTAATTTCAAATCCAGAAATAAGGGTAATGCCTCCTCATTTGTGTACTGTTTTGCATCGCTCGGAGTTGGTTTGTTCTCACTGGACTAGCTTTAATAACTTTTTCAATGATATCCACTGTTGTTAATTGGTTCTGTGATCGTAATTGATTCTTTTATATTTGTACAACCAATTGCATCGTTAACATCTTTAAGTTTCCGCCTCTTAGATCTATCGCTGCAGTTGTCCAATGATTTGCGTGGTCTTCCAACCTTATCTTGCTTTGCTGTTTCTGCAGCGACAGTAAGTTGGCCTTCTAACCAGTTTTCACTTTTTATATAAAACTTTTGTTTACTGTAACTAACTTATTTGTAGTGTTTTTTTTAGTACTTTTACAAAATTAGATAATTGCTCTTGTATTTCGGTGCTACACGAATTTAAGTTTAATTTTATTTTAACGTAACTAAGAACATCTTCCTGGTTTTTATTTCTAAAATACTCTTCGGCCAGTTCTTTATAACTGAAGCTCTCCATATTTTTCGGAATATTTTTATTTGTGTCTGTTATGTTTTATCACTTCCAAATATACGTCCGTACACGTCAAGGATTAACTTATTATTGAGTAATCCCTTATCGAATCCGTACTTTTATACATTTTTAGATACATGTTATTCACACATTGATCTTCAATTTCATAGCAGGTAGTACTTAAATTGAACAAAACTACACTTGTTATCCAGACCTTAACCATTTCGGCTTTTGTGCGCGAATTCCCGTCATTCCCTGTTGTCTAATTAAACTAATGACGGGAATTCCCGCTGATATTCAAACAGGTTTTTAACTGCTACAGCTGATTTATGTTACTCTTTGTACACTGTAAGAGTTGTTATTATGGTAAAATACTTGCTCATTTGATCCACAGTAAAAAGTCATGAAAAAATATGTGATGCTCTTGGTAGTCACAGCTAAATTCAAGTGCGGCCGAAAGGGTTAATATCAGGTAATACTAATTAGTATCTCGCCAATATTGGGTTTTTTTCTTTAGTGGTTTAATGTCGCGATTATTATTATAAAATTGTTTATGAGTTTGGTTGACCCTAACAGTTGATAACAGGTATATTAGAAAGAGATCATATGTTTACTGTAGAACCTATTGTGATATTTTTATGACTTATTTTTTTGCTGATCAAAACGAAGCCATAAAACCCTTTCGCAGGTAATATATTTAATTATTTTAGTTTTACGTAGTCTAAAGTAAAAAACATAAACCTTTAGGCGAAAAAGTGAAAATTTAATACACCATTGTATACCATTTTTTTTAGAGTAATTTCATTAAAATTAAAAAAGTGTTCTACCCGCGGGTCGTGGCGGGTGCAAAAGTATATATAGGGTTAAAGAAGACACTTTCACCTTTCTTCGGGTGGTATACGTTTCTTGTTCCCTTTTGTTCCCTAGAAGTTCTATTCCACTAAAATTTAAATTTCAGAAAAATATAGTAGTTTCATAAATATCTTTTCTCGTCTCGTCTCATCGAACTGTTCGGACGTCTTACTTTTAGTGCGGCTGAATTTTCGGTGAAAAAATCGTAATAGGTGAAAAAGTGTAAAAAGTTGAAATTAAACAAAAAAGTGAAAAAAAAATCGTAATAGGTTAAAATATATAAAAAAAAAAAAAAAAAAAACATTAAAAATCGTATAAAAACTGTATGAGTGTTCCTCTCAGATGTAATTCTGAGAAAGAGCTTAGCTCGACTAGAAAAACTAGATGCATCTCTGAGGAAGAATCCATAAAAAAATCTTTGGAGAATTTTCTCACTACAAGAGCCGTGGAACGGCGTCGTTCCTGTTCGCCCAATATTGTGATTTCAACAGATGAAAAAACATCATATTCATCAAATAGTGCAGTCAAACCCAAAAAACAAGTAGGTATGGATAAGTACATAACCGTTCTCAAGCGACAGAGGAGCCCGAAGTCTGCTCAAGTGTCATCAAATGAAAAAGCTCCTAAGACCGTGAGTAATGATCAAAATAGGTTTGCTCTCCTCCAGACGGATGAGCCAGAACTTCCTAAGAAGACGTTTAAGCCCCCACCAATTTATCTGAGAGAGCCGACTTCCAGTAAATTGGTACAAGGAATTGTTGCTGTAATAGGTGAAAACATGTTTAGCGTAACCTCAATGAAACATGGAAATATCTGCGAGACAAAGATACAAGTGAATAGGGAAGATGATTTTCGAAAATTGTCCAACCAGCTGGAAAGGGAGACTAGGGATTTCTATACCTACCAGCTCAAAAGCGCAAAAGGACTCCAAGTCGTTCTAAGGGGTATAGACCCATGTGTTGATCCCGCGGAGATAAAAACCGGTTTAATGGACAAAGGGTTCAAAATCAAGAGCGTAGTGAATATTAGAAACCGGGAAAAGATCCCTCAGCCCATGTTCAGGGTAGAATTGGAACCTGGAGATGTTGTCTTAAAGAAAAATGAGTCCCATCCCATCTACAATCTGATGTACCTTCTGCATCGTAGAATCACCGTGGAAGAACCACATAAGCGTCAGGGACCCGTACAGTGTCTCAACTGTCAAGAATTTGGTCACACCAAGGCGTATTGTAAATTGCCGACAGTTTGTGTTGCGTGTGGGGAGCTACATGCAACTGCTCAATGCGATAAGTCGAGAACTGACTCAAAAATTAAAAAATGCAGTAACTGTGGAGGTAATCATACCGCAAATTATAGAGGTTGTCCAATTTACACTCATTTGAAAGGCATAAGAACCAACAAGACGTCAGTATTGCCTAATCGCCCTCAACAGCCAAATTTAGCACCGAGTGACAATTTCCCTCAATTATTACGGTCCACTAGTCATGTAAACGCGCCTAGTTCTAGACAAGTTTCTTACGCAAACGTCGTTAAATCTAATATGCCAGGTCTGGAGCAGGAACCTAAACCCCAATATTCTGAGCCGCATATCAACAATCTAGAGGAAACATTGCAGACACTTGTCCAAACTATGAACACTTTCACGACCACCATGACATCCATGATGCAGGAAATGCTGAAAATGCAATCCACTATCTTGCAAGCCATTTTAAAGAAATGATTTATTTAAAAATTTGTTTCTGGAACGCGAACGGCCTCCGCCAACATAAAAATGAACTGGAATACTTCCTGATGGATAAGCAGATTGATGTCATGATGATTGCTGAAACTCACTTGACGGCGACAGCGTACTTCAAAATTAATGGCTACGTGTTATACTAAAGATCCCCGCGGAAGAGCATGTGGAGGTTCGGCAATTCTTATAAAGAACAGAATAAAGCATTATCTAATGAATAACATAAGTGAGGATTACCTCCAAGCAACAAACATTTGCATTGAATTCTATCAATACAAATTTGTTTTATCATCGATTTATTCTCCGCCTCGATTTTCACTAAAAGAACACCAATACCATAACTTCTTTAAATCCCTTGGAGCTAGATTTTTAGTTGCTGGTGACTTTAACGCCAAACACACATTTTGGGGTTCACGTCTGGTAACCCCAAAGGGTCGCGTACTCTTCAACACCATTGCTAAAATGGGCTTAGATGTACTCTCAAGTGGACATCCCACCTATTGGCCGACGGACCGACGGAAGATTCCCGATGTTATTGACTTTGGGGTAATGAAAAATATCCCTGTAGAATGGATGCAAGTGGATCCTTCACTGGACTTGTCCTCAGATCACTCCCCTACTATCATTTCAATGCATTTCCCTCAAGTGTGTGGTTCTCCATTTATAAACATGACTAAGACCCGAGTAAGTTGGATAAAATACAAAAAGTATTTAAGTTCTCATTGCACGGAAAATGTTGTGTTGAGAACTACCGACGATATTGATGAGTCGATTGGCAACTTTACCGAGGACCTTCGACGAGCTGTGCATCACGCTTCCACTTATCACGTTGAATGTAGAAATAGGACAAACAGAACTTATTTCTCTGAACTCGAACATCTCCTATCAGAAAAAAGAAGAATGAGAAGAGAGTGGCAAATTCACAGGTCTCCTGAACTGAAAGCTAGGCTACGGGAATGCAGAGATATACTAAGACATTTCTTAGAAACCCAAAGAACGGCCTCACTTAGATCTTACTTGGAAGGTCTTGATAGTACCCCACAATCTGACTACTCGTTATGGAGGGCGGCAAGAGGTTTAAAAAGACCAGGGAGAGGAAAACCTCCTTTGCGAAATCCGACTGGTGACTAGGCTAGAAATGATTCCGAGAAAGGGACATTATTTGTTAACCATTTGAGAAATGTGTTTACTATAAACAACTCAAATAATAACGAATCTGATTTGCCACCACTTGTTATAAGGCCTCCTGTACCTCTAAGACTAAACTTTCGTGATGTCCAAAACGCTATTGGTACTCTGAACCTTAGAAAGGCTCCAGGTATGGATAAAATCAACAATAAAATGCTTGTGGAGTTACCTCGTGTAGCAAGAAGAATTATCCTCTTTATCTTCAACGCTATTTTACGCCTAGAATACTATCCTGCAGATTGGAAGGTGTCTATGATCACTAATGATTCCTAAGCCAGGGAAGGACCATACCAAAGTGGAGTCATATAGGCCAATTAGACTACTGCCGACAATTTCAAAACTGTTTGAAAAATTGTTAACGACTAAATTGACTCCAATTCTGAATGACACTGAATGTATTCCTAATCATCAATTCGGCTTCAGGGCTAAACACAGCACCATCGAGCAAACACACAGATTGGTAAATGTGATAAGAGGGTCGTTTGAAGACAAAAAATACTGCTCCGCCCTTTTCATTGATGTGTCGCAAGCGTTCGACAAAGTTTGGCATGACGGTTTAATGCACAAAATAAAATTAACTCTGCCTGCTAACACCCATAAACTCATGGAAAGTTATTTATACGGTCGCAAATTTAAAATCAAAGAAGGTGATTTTTTAAGTACCGCTCAGCCAATTGAATCAGGTGTGCCACAGGGTAGCATACTGGGTCCTACTTTATATTTGATATATGCCTCCGACATGCCGTCAGACCCTAAAATCCATACGTCAACTTTTGCAGACGATACAGCCTTTATTAGCGTTCATAAGGACCATCAAATAGCATCACAGAACTTGCAGAAATATGTTTATAAACTAGAGAATTGGCTAGAGCTTTGGAAAATCAGGGTTAACGAACAGAAATGTATTCATATAACTTTCACATTGAGAAAAGATACCTGCTCGTTCATCAGAATAAATAATCAAATTATCCCGCAACACAATGAAGTCAAATACCTCGGCATTCACCTCGACCGCCGTTTAACTTGGAAGTCTCATATTGAAGCGAAACTTACACAAATGAGATTAAAAGCAGTGCAACTTAATTGGCTAATCGGCAGAAACTCTACATTGAAATTGGATTGCAAACTTTTGTTGTACAATGCAATACTAAAGCCAATCTGGTGCTATGGAATTCAATTATGGGGTACTGCCTCAGCATCCAACATTGAAAAAATTCAAAGGGGTCAAAATAAAATTCTACGTATAATTACTGCAGCACCATGGTATGTTAAAAATTCTCGAATCCACAAAGATCTAGGCGTGCCATTAGTAAAAGTCGAATTTACAAAATATGCGTCAAAGTATGTCAGCAAACTTGAACACCATCCAAACCCACTTGCACGAGACATCCTTAACTTTAGTGGCCACAATGGGTTGAGAAGGAGGGATACCCTTGCTTTAACTCAAGCGCAAAATAGATGACTGGATCAGTTGATGTGAAATTTTTTTAGTATCATAAAAATTTTTGTCTAGCACTGGCTGGGCTTATTATTTTCTTTTTAGTATTAAGATTTGAATACTTATTGTCATTTCAAATATGAAGATTCAATAAATAATTAAATGCAAAAAAAAAAAAATAAATATTTGATAACGCCACTAATATTAAACGCTAGAGCGGTAACCACTTACAACAACTAAAGACTATAATCCTACCAACATTATAAAAAAGACCGCAGGCCATTATTGATGATAGCCTGCGGGTAGTAACCATTTATTTTTGACAAAAAACAAATAAAAAACACCTTTTTCTGAAATTAAAAAAGAGTTGAGTTTGCCAGCATGCCACGCCCACAATTATTAATAGTTTAACCTAATTTTTTGGCTACCTTAATATGGATATATTAGCTCCAAAAAGGTGGAAAAATTTTAAAAATCGGTGACAAAAAAAATTCGACTTTTGACCAATGAAAAACGATTTTCAGCCACTGTGCGACGTCACAAACCGTGTGCTGATTGGCCCAGCCCAGGGAAAACTGGGAAAACTTTATAACCAGGAAACCATCTTTGGTTTGGTGTACTTCGTAGAGGCTTCAAAAAAAAAACCGTCGCAATAACTGCATCTGTCGCTCTTCAGGCGCCTTTTGTATCATGTATTTTTTGTAATATATAATATCCAATTTGTCGTCCTTAAGGCGCTGCACAGTGGGTTAAAATAGCCTGTTTTCTTGGATTAATTAAAAAAAATTTTAGTATCGTCAAAGTTATTTGTACCCGGTTAGAATATATAAAAAACTCTACATCACTTGTCGTTAAAATAAATATCAAAAGTGCTCTGGTGTTTTTGTATTGAAACTTTGTAATGCTTGGTTTTCACTATGTCAGTTTTGTTGTCAAATTGTCCAAATTGTTGGTAACAAATTGAAAAATTTGACAACAAAACTGACATAGTGAAAACCAAGCATAACGAAGTAATTCGCCACAAACATATATACATATGTATTTTCTTATTATCTTTTTTTTCAATGAATTGTTAATTAATTTTATTCACATTATGAAATATAATATTTAGTTTAAGAATAGAATGTATAATAGATTTGTAAGAGAGAGCCCAGCAACCAACTCTCTTTCTTTACATGTACATTTTTGTTCACTTAATGCTGCCGTGGTTATCACTATTACATTGTGTAAATATCAACCTTGTCCTGTCAATGTGGACGGATAGTTATCGCAAGTTTGTAATAGCTTCGATAGCAGCCATACACACGCAGGCCAAATCTCAACTCAGTAGTAGTGCATAGGGTATCTACTGGTATTTACTGCCATAGATCACAGGCTTTGTAATGGTATCTACTGGTATTTACAGCCATATATCCCAGGCACTACCCTGCAAATAATATTGGACTATGTGATCCATTTTAGATGAAATGGATTTCTCACAACATGGTCCAATGTAATGCAGTCATGGACCATGTCATAGTTAAACAAGAGTTTGTAGTTAAACGACATGGTTTCGTGTTAACACGATTGCATATTGAGTTGTTGTTGTTGTTTAAAACTAACCCTCGTGAGTACTCCATGGAGTAGTTTTGGGACTACTCCGATGGGTTATATGGTCCAGTCCTAGGACATCGCAATGTTAAATGGACCACCTTTTTTATATATATTTGGAGTAGTTTTGGAGTACTCCTACTCCTCTTTGGATTAGTCTTTACATGCATGTATGGACTAGTCGCGTTATTTGCAGGGTATATATAGTTGTAGCACACAGTGAAACAACTGGTTTTTATAGCCATAGTTCACAGGTAATAGTGATTAGCACACTAACAACCTTAATAATCTCCACTTTTAAAAGGCCACCCTTTAAGCGAAGAGGGAGTCGAATTTTGTAACTGGTCAGTGACGGTTGTTCTATACGGGTACTTGATTGATTGCTGGGCTTGATCGACGTGAAATATTTTTGTGAGCCAATAATTAATGGCATTAGTTTATAAAGAATTTAAATAAAGAATCTAAAAAATATTTAAAAAAAATGACTCTTTTCCGCTGGACTACCCTGAAAAAGGTATTATAACTTCAAAATCAAACTTTATAGAAATTTTTGTGCAAAAAAGGCTGAAAAAAGTGAAAACTTTCCCCTTGAAAATTTTATTTATTTTAAAAAGTATTGCAAAAGTTAAAAATTTTTCAATGGAACCATCAAGTTCAGGTTATTTTGCCAATACTTCGTTAACATATGTGTATAAAATTGTGTGTGGAAGTTTATCTTGGAAATGCCAAAAAAATTAGCATTTCTATATTTTAAATGGATATATAGTTATTATTCGTCCACATTCGTGTCATAATTATTAGTTTGTATTAAAGAGGACATAAATCTCTATTATATTGCAAAATTTTACGCTGCCTTTTTGTGCCTTTTAGAAGCTATGCATTGTTTAATACAAGTGTTGAAGTGTTGCAGCAGTCAAATTAGCTAAAAATCACATTGATCTCGCGACTGCTGCTGTTGTTTTGTGTTGTGTTTTGTTGTTTTTCATGTTACTTTTTTCTATTTATTTGTGCTCTTCTTTTTAGTATATTAATGATGTTATTTTTTTTAATAATATTCTTTGTTTCAATAATATTTTGTTTTTGTTTATTATAATAATATTTTTTGTTTTGACAAATAATGATCGTGTTGTGCAGTTTCAAGTAATCGGGTAAAAGGGATTTTTGAAATTTTTTTTTTTGTATTAGCATTATTTTTTTTATAGAAACAAGTTCGAACGTTTTTTTATACTCGTCGAAACTTATTTGATATTATGATGAATTCAAGCGCTCAAACAATGAATGACAAGATGAAATTAGCTGAAGAAATCAAAAAATGAACCACCTGCTATGAGGATAATATGTGTGATTTTAATAAAAGAATTGACGTTTTCTTTTATGAATTTAAATCTAAGAATGGAAATGAGGTTTATTACTCAAAATAAAATCTGGTTGGAATCCTCTTTACTCTTGCCCCAACTGCAAAACGTAATCGAAAAGAAATTAGTTTTACCGAGTTCAGTGGTTGGAGTAAATATAAAAAAACAACGCTTTTAAGAGACACATATCATTGCCAGAGTTACTTTATGCTTCACAGGTTAAATTACAAACCGCAGGTTATGTCGAGGAATCAAAAGTGTTGCGAGTAGTGATGGCAAAAAAAAGAAGAATAATCGATTAATGGATTATATGATTAATCGAAAAGAAAAAATAATCGATTACAATTAATTGGAAAGATTTAATCGATTAATCGATATAAAAAAATTATGATTACTTATTAAAAAAAAGTAATTTATTTAGCACAGAATTTAAAAATAGAAGCTTTGATAACCGTTTCGTGGTTAATCTGTTCCGTTTTTGCGTTACTATTGCACATGCTTTGGAAAAAAGCCGCTCTGATGGTACAGATGTACCAATCAAAAATCAATATTTTTGTGCAAGAGAGTACAGCTTAGGGTAGACCGATTTCATTTCTTCCCATGCGTCTATTACGTTGCGCTTTAATTCTATTACTGGAGCATTGAGAAAGAAGCTTAAATCATCTTGAGGAAGTGTTGAGTCATTGTTCTTTCTTCTTCTTTTGTGGGCACTGTTGCCATATTTGACGATTTATCGTCATTTTGACGATTTTTGGTGTCAAAAATGACCCTTTGACGATTTGACGATATTTGCCCCTATTTTGACGATTTTTCAGTATAAATGATTTGCGACACTTTTTCTCATTAAAAATTTATAATTTGGTTTCGGAAAAAGAAAATAGTTTATTGGAATTTTGGAAACACATTTCGCAAATTCAAAGGAAAGATTCAAATCTCTTGTTTCCCATGCTAACCAAATTTATACAAAAAAATTTAGTTTTAATTCATTCTTCGGCAAATGTCGAACGAGTATTTAGTCAGGTAAATTTAAAAAAAAACAAAAATTAGGAATAGGTGAGGAATGCCTACTTTGAAAGGGATTTTATTCACTAAAGATTTTTTCAAACTAAATAAATGTTGTTTTTATATGAATGTTGTACCTGAGCTTATTAAAAAGTTTAATAGGGAAATGTACCTACAAAAATAAATATACTAGACTTCACAATTTCCAATTGGAAACTACAGAAATGCAATTGAAATTTTTTTAAATATAAAATTAAATAGAAAATTCTGAAATATAATTGAAAAATTCGAAAACGCAAAAAGGTGATATTTTGTATTTAGAAGTAGAATATTTTATGTTTTACATTGTTACTATGAAGTAATTGTTTTGTTTATTTTATATTAAAAACAAGAAACATTTAAAAATTGATTTATTACTTATTTTTGTGTTTTGTTATTTGTTACTCTTTTTTATTTTAATATTAATATTTATAACTATTTTTTAAACTTTTATCGATCTCTTAAACATATTTATTTTTTTTTTTGTTTTTTTTCTTTTCGTTTATGCATTAAAAAAATTAATTTGAAAAAATAAATAAAATATTGAATTGATAAAAAGTTTTATTTTATTTGACGATTTGAACCCTTATTTATCTGGCAACTATGTTTGTGGGCTAAAGATTTATGGTGAGCCCATAAATCAAATTCCACTTCACCAACAGAAGACGTTTCACTGCCGCTCCCAATGCTGTCATCCATATGAGCAATTTCTGCCATTTCATTTCTTGGATGTCTCATGTCTGTTGATAAAGGGATCTTCAAAATGAATTTTTTAAATCTTGGGTCTAGCAATGTTGATGCTGCCAGTAGAAATGAATGTTCCATTTCCCCAAAGCGACGTTGAAACTGGTTCAAAATGTTTGTTTTTAAGTTACTTGCCAATGGAGATAAACATTCAATTTTCATGATTTGTTGTCAGCATATAGTGAAAAACTACAAAGTTTGTAATAATTATACACAACAAAATGCAGGAAAAAGGGTCACAGGATTTTAACGATTTTTTTCCGAAATTCATCTGGCTGTCACGAAAAACGCTCAACCATGCGTTTGTTGCTCTTATCTTTTTCGATTTTTTATTTGTTCCTGGATGTCTATCGATTATTTTTTGGAATAATCGATTAACTCAATTAATCGAAAGAGAATTCACGATACAATTAAATCGTTAATTAAAGAAAAATAATCGATCATTACTAGTTTATCGATTAATCGTGCCATCACTAGTTGCGAGCCATATATGAAAAGTGTTGCAAGGGCATAAATTTAAAAAACAGTTGATCAGCTGATGATGCTGATGATAATGATAATGATGATGATGATTGACTTTAAGATGTATAAAATACAATCTTTAAGTTCTTATACTGTACTGTATACCTACACTGATATTTGGCATTATTTAATAAAATTATACTCAAATATACTTATAAAACATTTTTTTACTTATTTTAATGGTATTAACTGAAAAATAAAGAAAAATTATCCGAACATAGCTGCCCTGATTTGATCCAAGAAAACATGTTATTCTAACCCACTGTGCGCTGGTAAAATTTATCTTTTTTCTATTATCTAATACCTAATTTCAACCTTTTGTATTTTTTTCTTTTTTTATTCGCGGGGACTCGATATAGTAACAATTGTGGGTGAGTGATCTGACGATAATTCTAACGAAGATTCGACGTAAATTACATCTCTCGGGATATATTTTAGCACTCCAAAATCAATAACATCTGGTATCTTCTGTGGGTCAGTAGGCCAGTAAGTAGGTTTTCCGCTCGAAAATACATTCAATACCATGTTAGAAATTGTATTGAATAAAACACGACCTTTCGTAGTAATCAGTCTTGATCCCCAGAAAGTGTGCTTAGCATTATAGTCGCCAGCTGCCAGAAAACATGGTGAATATATAGATCGAAATGGCTTGAAGATAATCTTCACAAAGATCACTCATTAAGTAGTGTGTAATTCGAGTTTTTATTAAAATTGCTGTGCAATTCGTAAAATTATTAATTCGAACAATATGAATAATAGTTTAGTTGTGTTATTATTTCTATCACGATTTTCAGGCAACAAAAATATTTGGTCTTTTTTAAATTCCTGTTAATTTATTGGTATATTTTCTGTAAATATTCTAGAATTTTTTGTGTAACTTCCAATTGTTAGTAGTAAGATTAATATAGTCCTTATTGTGCATGTATCTGAAGATATTTGTCTCGTCTCATCGAACTGTTCGGACGTGTTACTTTTAGTGCGGCTGAATTTTCGGTGAAAAAATCGTAATAGGTGAAAAAGTGTAATAGGTTGAAATAACACAAAAAGTGAAAAAATAACTCGTAATAGGTTAAAAAAAATCTACGGTAATATCAGTAATTAAAAAAAACACTAAAAATCGCATAAAAATTGTATGAGCGTTCCTCTCAGATGTAATTCTGAGAAAGAGCTTAGCTCGTCTAGAAAAACTAAATGGGTATCTGAGGAAGAATCCATAAAAATTTCTACGGAGAATTTTCTCACTACAAGAGCCGCAGAACGGCGTTGTTCCTGTTCGCCCAATATAGTGATTTCAACAGATGAAAAAACATCATCTTCAACAAATAGTGCAGTCAAACCAAAAAAACAAGTAGGTATGGATAAGTACATCACCGTTCTCAAGCGACAGAGGAGCCCGACGTCTGCTCAAGTGTCATCAAATTCAAAAGCTCCTAAGACCGTGAGTAATAATCAAAATAGGTTTGCTCTCCTCCAGACGGATGAGCCAGAACTTACTAAGAAGACGTTTAAGCCCCCACCAATTTATCTGAGAGAGCCGACTTCCAGTAAATTGGTACAAGGAATTATTTCGGTAATAGGTGAAAACATGTTTAGCGTAACCTCAATTAAACATGGAAATATCTGCGAGACAAAGATCCAAGTGAATAGGGAAGATGATTTTCGAAAATTGTCCAACCAGTTGGAGAGGGAGACTAGGGACTTCTATACCTACCAGCTCAAAAGCGCAAAAGGACTCCAAGTCGTTCTAAAGGGTATAGACCCATGTGTTGATCCCGCGGAGATAAAAACCGGTTTAATGGACAAAGGGTTCAAAATCAAGAGCGTAGTGAATATCAGAAACCGTGAAAAGATCCCTCAGCCCATGTTCAGGGTAGAATTGGAACCTGGAGATGTTGTCTTAAAGAAAAACGAGTCCCATCCAATCTACAATCTCATTTATCTTCTGCATCGTAGAATTACCGTGGAGGAACCGCATAAGCGCATTGGACCCGTCCAGTGTGTTAATTGTCAAGAATTTGGCCACACCAAAGCGTACTGTAAATTGCCGTCTGTTTGTGTTGCGTGTGGGGAACTACATCCAACTGCTCTATGTAATAAGTCCAAAACTGACGTAAAAATAAAAAAATGCAGTAACTGCGGAGGTAATCATACCGCAAATTATAGAGGTTGTCCAATTTACACGCATTTGAAAGCCATAAGTACCAACAAGACGTCAGTATTACCTGATCATCATCAACAGCCTATTTTGGCATCGAGTGACAATTTCCCGCAATTGTTACGGTCCACTAGTCATGTAAACGCGCCTAGTTCTAGACAAGTTTCTTACGCTAACGTGGTTAAATCTAATATGCCAGGTTTGGAGCAGGCACCTAAATCACAATATTACGAGCCTAATATTAACACTCTAGAGACTACATTGCAGACACTTGTCCAAACCATGAACACTTTTACGACCACCATGACATCCATGATGCAGGAAATGCTGAAAATGCAATCCACTATCTTACAAGCCATTTTAAAAAAATGATTTGTTTAAAAATTTGTTTTTGGAATGCGAACGGCCTCCGCCAACATAAAAACGAACTGGAACACTTCCTGATGGATAAGCAGATTGATGTCATGATGATTGCTGAAACTCACTTGACGGCGACAGCGTACTTCAAAATTAATGGCTACGTGTTGTATGATACTAAAGATCCCCGCGGAAGAGCATGTGGAGGATCGGCAATTCTTATAAAGAACAGAATAAAACATTATTTAATGAACAACATATGTGAGGATTACCTACAAGCAACAAACATTTGTATTGAATTCTGTCAATACAATTTTGTTTTATCATCAATTTATTCGCCGCCTCGATTTTCAATAGAAGAACACCAATACTACAGCTTCTTCAATTCCCTTGGAGCTAGATTTTTAGTTGCTGGTGACTTTAACGCCAAACACACTTTTTGGGGTTCACGTCTGGTGACCCCGAAGGGTCGTGAACTCTTCAACACCATTGCCAAAATGGGATTAGATGTACTCTCAAGCGGGCATCCCACCTACTGGCCGACGGACCGACGGAAGATTCCCGATGTTATTGACTTCGGAGTAGTGAAAAATATCCCTGTAGAATCGATACAAGTGTAGCCTTCATTAGACTTGTCTTCAGATCACTCTCCTTCTATTATTTCAATGCGTTTCCTTCAAGGGAATGGCTCTCCATTTCGGGACATATCTAAAACCAGAGTAAGTTGGATAAAGTATAAAAAGTATTTAAGTTCCCACTGCACGGAAAATGTAGTGTTGAGAACTACCGAGGATATTGATGGGTCGATTGGCAAGTTTACTGAGGACATACGAAGAGCTGTACATCACGCCTCCACATACGACGTTGAGTGCAGAAGTGGGACAAATAGAACTTATTTCGCTGAACTCGATCATCTCCTGTCAGAAAAAAGAAGAGTTAGAAGAGAGTGGCAAATCCACAGGTCTCCTGAACTGAAAGCTAGGCTACGGGTATGCAGAGATATACTAAGAAATTTCTTAGAAACCCAAAGAATGGCTTCACTTAAATCTTACTTGGAGGGTCTTGATAGTACCCCACAATCTGACTATTCGTTATGGAAGGCGGCACGAGGTTTAAAAAGACCAGTTAGAGGAAAGCCTCCTCTGCGAAATCCGACTGGTGACTGGGCTAGAAATGATTCCGAGAAGGGGACTTTATTTGTTAATCATTTGAGAAAAGTGTTTACTATAAACAACTCAAATAATGCATCTGATTTGCCTCCACTCGTTATTAGACCTCCTGTACCTCTAAGACTAAACTTTCGTGATGTTCAAAACGCTATTGGTACTCTGAACCTTAGAAAGGCTCCAGGTATGGATGAAATCAGCAATAAAATGCTTGTGGAGTTACCTCGTGTAGCAAGAAAGATTATCCTCTTTATCTTCAACGCTATTTTACGCCTAGAATACTATCCTGCAGATTGGAAGGTGTCTATGATCACTATGATTCCTAAGCCAGGGAAGGACCACACCAAAGTGGAGTCATATAGGCCAATTAGCCTACTGCCGACAATTTCTAAACTGTTCGAAAAATTGT
This sequence comes from Bellardia pandia, assembly GCA_916048285.2. Classification (NCBI taxonomy): domain Eukaryota; kingdom Metazoa; phylum Arthropoda; class Insecta; order Diptera; family Calliphoridae; genus Bellardia; species Bellardia pandia. The sequence continues at coordinate 89,300,393 of OU696529.1, forward strand.
TAATGACTAAATTGACTCCAATTCTGAATGACACTGAATGTATTCCAAATCATCAGTTCGGATTCAGAGCTAAACACAGTACCATCGAACAAACTCACAGATTGGTAAATGTGATAAGAGATTCGTTTGAAGATAAAAAATACTGCTCCGCCCTTTTCATTGATGTGTCCCAAGCGTTTGACAAAGTTTGGCATGACGGTTTAATGCACAAAATAAAATCAACTCTGCCTGCTAACACCCATAAACTCATGGAAAGTTATTTATACGGTCGCAAATTTAAAATCAAAGAAGGTGATTTTTTAAGTACCGCTCAGCCAATTGAATCAGGTGTGCCACAGGGTAGCATACTGGGCCCTACTTTATATTTGATTTATGCCTCCGACATGCCGTCAGACCCCAAAATCCACACGTCAACTTTTGCAGACGATACAGCCTTTGTCAGCGTCCATAAGGACCACCAAGTTGCATCACGGAATTTGCAGAATTATGTTTATAAACTAGAGAATTGGCTAGAGCTTTGGAAAATCAGGGTAAATGAACAAAAATGTATTCATATTTCACATTGCGAAAAGATACCTGCTCGTCCATCAGAATAAATAATCAAATTATTCCTCAACATAATGAAGTCAAAACCTCAGCATTCACCTCGACCGCCGATTAACTTGGAAGTCTCATATTGAAGCGAAACTTACACAAATGAGATTAAAAGCAGTGCAACTTAATTGGTTAATCGGCAGAAACTCTACATTGAAATTGGATTGCAAACTTTTGTTGTACAATGCAATTCTAAAGCCAATCTGGTGTTATGGAATTCAATTATGGGGTACTGCCTCAGCATCAAACATTGAAAAAATTCAAAGGGGTCAAAATAAAATTCTACGTATAATTACTGCAGCACCATGGTATGTTAAAAATTCTCGAATCCACAAAGATCTAGGCGTGCCATTAGTAAAAGTCGAATTTACAAAATATGCGTCAAAGTATGTCAGCAAACTCGAACACCATCCAAACCCACTTGCACGAGACATCCTTAACTTTAGTGGCCACAATCGGTTGAGAAGGAGGGATACCCTTGCTTTAACTCAAGCGCAAAATAGATGACTGGATCAGCTGATGTGAAATTTTTTTAGTATCATAAAAATTTTTGTCTAGCACTGGCTGGGCTTATTATTTTCTTTTTAGTATTAAGATTTGAATACTTATTGTCATTTCAAATATGAAGATTCAATAAATAATTAACTGCAAAAAAAAAAAAAAAAAAAAAAAAAAAAAAAAAAAAAAAAAAAAAAAGGGTGAAGGAATATAATTTAACATTTCTAATATATAGATTTAATAATTGGACTACAGCACGCAAAAGTATTGAAAATTTAACAGTTAACAACTAAAAAGAATACTACTTACTAATGTAAACAGACGAACTGTAGGCGTAGGATACTGAGATCCATCGATAGATGCGGTCTTCTGGCAAGGGAAAAATAGGGTCTAGTAGAAATTCAATAATGCCTTAAATATAAGTAATATAAAACCAACGGTTAATCATGATGCCGGCTATATGGTGGTTAATGGATGGAAAATCCAGTGCCAAAAGATTGGTCTACAAGGAAATATATTTTACTTTTAACATATTATGACCTGAAACATAAAGCTTTAGATATCAAAATGTTGCTTTTTTACAGTACAGACCTGAGTTTAATGCAACGAGTTTTGCCTAGTAAATGTTAAATTTTTTCCTTTTTTTCCGAGGACAATAATGATTGTAATTAAACATGGGAAAAAGCACAAAGCGTATATATTTAACAAACTCCAAGAAAAATTAAAATAGTTCAAAAAGACAAAATACTTCAGTGACTTTTAAATTTTGAGGAAAATTAATAAAATGATGCAAATAATAAACAAAATAAAAGTTAATATCTTTTTAAGTTTTTGAATGCAAAACCAATTTCTCCTAAAAATAAGTAGGTTAAATAGTTTTGTGATTCACTGTATACGTAAATAAAATAATTTTCTAATAAAATAAGAAAATATAATTGATTAAGCTTCTCTTTGCAGTGCTTTTTTAAGACTCAAGGGACCAGAAGACGTCAATGGCCACCAAGTCGCGAAGAAATTCTATGTACGGTCAACCGTAGACCATGTTACTCAAGGTTTCATTTTATGGACGGTCAATTTTATTCAATTGAATTTCATCCTAGTTCAACCGCTTTCGAAGTTATGGAATTGGTAAAAAAAAAAATTGGACTTCAAGATAACTCCATGGGATACGCTATTTATGAAGTTGTTGGAAACACAGAAAGAAGTTTACTTTTCGAGGAAAAAATTGCAGATGTTATGGCAAAATGGGAAAAATATAGAAATGCTACTCAGCAAGGATTACATAATGCGGTATGTACTAAAGCAATATACATTCTTTATTTATAATGTCATACGTTTTTATATTCACAAATTACATACATATGTATGTATACAAAATATGCTAAAACCTAGTGTGCTTCGCGACCCCCAAATAAGGAAATACAATTGAAGATGTCAATAGATGTCAGGTTTAGATGTGCTTTATAAATTTTAAGATTCCAACTTATTTATTTTATATGATATACGAATTTTAGTACTTACTTTGTATGGGCGGATCCACGTTTATTTTTACAAACTCAACAACTTATGCTTGAAATATAGATTTGTATCAAATTGTTACTCATCAGAAATTAGACGATTTTTCCTATTGTTTTCTTCAAGATATAATAATTTTAGTATTAACTTTCTATGTGGGGTGCCACTCCCGCTGCCCAATTTTTACCCACATGTTCGTATGGACATCAAAGTTGCTATTACAATATTTGAAAAGTCTAGCTGTTATAGATTCCCAGATAGTTGAATTTTATCTATATGCCACGCCCACTATTTGTGGTCCAACTATTTTCGTCGTAATTATTTGTATTGACACTAAAGTTAATCGCTTAAAATTTAAAGGTTCTGAATGTTAAAATGTCCAACGCCCACTATTTCTTGTCCGCCGATTTTTCGTCAAATGGATGTCGAAATTGTTCGTACTATCTGCAACAGTTTTCAAAATAAACTGTTAATACTTATTTTATGCTTGGGCCACGCCTAAAATGGTCTATGTTCCTTCCAGGCATACAGGAATACACTGTGAAAATTTCAAGAAAATCGGTTAAGCCCTCTGTAGACTTCAAACAAACGTACAAATATGCAAACAAACACAAATTAATTTTTATATATACACTGCGCTGCATAACTATAAAAACATAAAACTTTCCTCAAAGTTAAAGAAAAAGTAAAACAGTTTAACTACATATGAGTCATTCCATGTCAAACGGTACGAATTTGGGAAACAATTTAACGCAATGATTCCGATTTTTATGGAAATTTGCAGATTTAGTCCTCTAAAAATTCTACTTCATCCCCGATGAGAAAAAAAATATGAAAATTGTTTTTCAAAAGTTATGACCAATTGAACTTTGTTGAAATGGAGATTTTTTTCAAAGAGATGTGTTCATTCAATCGCATGTAACTCCTGAAATACTGGACCGATTTTAATGTCCTATACCTTGTTTTGAAGGTAATTTCAATTTCTTCTAAAATAAGCGGTATGACATATCCCCATAGCATTTTTTTTAAGTTTGTATCATTTTCATCCTTTTATTTCGATTTTCAAACTGATTACATCTTTTTTTTTTTTAATTTTGAGGGTGTGTTCTTATAGGTCTTTTTTACAGACTGTGTGAGTTTTGAAGTGGTAAAATAATTCGTTCTATTTTTAACGATTTTTTTTTACTTTATACCTTTTGTACGAGCAACAAAAATTTCTGTGAATATAGAAAAAAATATATTTTTCGATAGTTTATTAACACAAGATACAAACAACAACAAAAAACAAAGAAAACGTAGTTCAGTCATGTGTAATATTTACAGTAAAAAAGAAAACAAAAAATAGAGTAAAGAAATAAATGTTATGCGTTGTATTCCGTCTTAATACAGTACTGCTCAGAAGATTAAGTTGTCTGAACTTTAATTTTTTTTATCGGGTTTTGGAATGAATGCGTGGTAGCCAAGAGTTCCAGAAATTATTTTCCCTTTGTCAAAGCGCTCCTTTAGGTGTTTCCCTATCTTATCATATTATCCTATCATATTGGTAGTTATTAAAGAACTCTGTATGAATATTCTTGACGTTTTTATTCACCCAATCATCAAAATCAAACTCAAAACGCAGCAGAGAAGGAATTGCTTGCCGCTTTTCAAAGTAATAAGAAGACCTTTCGATCACCGGTTGAAACTCCACGCTCCACAGTGGGGACCCGCGACAACACGGATGGCACAAAAGGAAACACCCTCAGGATAGAGGCAGATGTAGATGGAGGACTAATCGAAGCTATAGGAGGCTCTCCAAGACAGGAGTTCATAATAAAAATGAGGTTTTCTGAGGAGGAGGCTCTGGGGAAGTGCAAAAAAGCTCTAAGGAAGATAAGGCAGGCGATGAGCAAACAAAGAAATATAAACATGGATGTGCAAAACGGAATAGGCGAGTTAGAGGAACTCATCGATGTTATTGAAGATTACCGCAGAAGTTGGCAAAGGGCAGAAAAGGAACGAGAAGCTAACAGCAAACTGATAAAAAATGCTAAAAGAACCGTGCCAATAGAAGAACAGCCAACAACCTCCATGTCCCAAAACAAGAGAGGAGCAACGAGTCCAGCAGATATAAACCCCAAAAAGAAAGCCAAAAAGAGAATGCAAGATCATAGGCATAAGGAGACTGAAAACGTTGATAGCGCCACTTCTGAAGAAGAAATTAGAGAGAAAGGAAAACCTAGGAAACGGAAACCCAAAAATAGAGCTGAAGCTGTTCTCATAAAACCCATTAGCGGATACAGTTATGCAGAGGTGCTAAAAGACTTGAAGGCACAAGTACGGCCAGAAGAAGCAAATGTTGCTGTTCGCTCTATAAGAAAGACGAATACTGGAGGCATGCTCTTGGTTATGGAGAAAGGGGGCGAAAAGGAGAAATTTTGCAATGCAATAAAGGGCTCACTAAAGGAAGCCGCAGTAGTCGAGGAGCTCAAACCTAAAGCCACGCTGGTGATTCAAGATCTTGATGCTCTCTCTACAGCAGATGAAGTACAAGAAGCTGTAAATAGGGTCACGGGTATAGCGACGCGGGACATAAAGGTCCACTTGACAGCTCTAAACCGGCGCGAACAGAGAATGGCTTTTGTCTCACTACCAGTCGATGGCGCAAACAAAATCCTGAAGACAGAGAGAATACTCATCAGCATTACAAATTGCAGGGTGAAATACCGCGAGGAAACAAAGCGTTGCTTCAGATGCTTTGCAAGCGGACATATGAAATGGGATTGCAAGGGACCGGACCGGAAGGGTATGGGTGTCTGCATTCGCTGCGGAGGAGCAAGACATAAAAAGAAGGACTGCACAAATAGGCCGAAATGCTGTATTTGCGTGGAAGAAGGAAAGAGCTCGACAGACCATTTACCGGGCTCAAGAAGCTATATCAGCAAAAATAAACAGGCGAGATGAAAATCCTACAAATAAACATGCATAGAGGAAGAGTTGCGGATGCTCTCTTGCCACAGATAGTCATTGAACAAGCCGCTTCTATTATCATTATTAGCGAACAGTACACGAAGAGGACAGATGGATACCAAACAGTAGTCTCATAAGAGTGTTGAACAGTGGAAGAGGGAATGGTTTTGTTTGGATTACGCTCGCTGACTGCCTTCTTATAAGCTGTTACCTTACTCCAAGTGACAAAATAGCGGAATTTCAGTGCAAGCTTGATGGAATAGAAGACGAGATGAGACATACGGGACAAAGATTCATAGTGGCAGGTGACTTTAATTCCCGTGCTGTGGAATGGGGATCCCGAACTACAAACGCAAGGGGCAGGAGAATTCTGGAAATGGCTGCTAGAACAGGGCTATCAGTCGCAAACGTCGAAAATACACCTACCTTCAGGAGACCCGGCTGTGAGGGCACAATACCAGACATAACACTAGTTTCAGAGACTCTGATGAATAATATCAGCAACTGGAAGGTCCTTGACATATATACGGGAAGCGACCACCAGTACATTTCGTATTCTATACGGGTAGATAAAGAATGCTTGAAGCGAAGAAAAACTGGCACACGTAGGTGGAACACGAATAAGTTAGATAAAACCACTTTGATACTAGAGATAGACCGGCACGGATGGGGAGTAAACAGCGATGCCACATATGTAGTGAAGAATACCATGGACTCTATCACTAAAGCTTGCAACAAGGCGATGCCGAAAATAATGCCAACAATAAGGGGAAATAAGGCCGTATATTGGTGGAACGATTCCATTACCGAATTAAGGCGAAACTGTTTCAAGCTAAGAAGATCGTATACCAGGGCAAGACGCCGAGGCCTTGCAGAAAGAAAACGTGAACTGTACAAAGAAGCACAAAAAACCCTTCGAAACGCCATCAATAAAAGTAAGAAGGATAAATGGGAAGAACTTAGAGGTGATATAAACCGGGACCCATGGGGCCTCGGATATAAAATCGTTATGAAGAAACTTGGCTCGAAAAGCCCAGTGGAAGAAATGGATGAAGAGACGATGAACAACATTGTGGACACCCTCTTTCCCACGCATAGCCAAAGACCAGCTGAGTCTGATGACACAGAAGTTTCAATGCCCATTCCTTTCACTGAAGAAGAACTGAAAAATGCAACCTCAAAACTAAAGGTAGGGAAAGCACCGGGCCCCGACGGAATACCAGTTAAAGTTATTAAAGAGATCTCAGAGAAACGACCAAATCTACTGTTAAATATGTACAACAGCTGCTTATTAGAAGAACTCTTCCCAGAAGCATAGAAGGAACAAAAGTTGGTTCTTATAAGCAAAGGGAAAGGTGATCCAAACGCTCCATCATCGTACAGACCACTCTGTATGTTGAACACAGCTGGCAAATTGCTGGAGAGATTACTCAAGCCCCGGATTCAAGAGGCCATACACGTAAAAGGGGGACTCTCGGAGAAACAATATAGGTTTCGACCAGGAAAGTCTACGCTATTAGCACTTAAGGATGTCGTGGATGTCGTGCTGGCAGGTAGAGAGAAGAACCACCACAGCAGACCTATTGTACTCCTTGCCACGCTCGACGTTAAAAATGCTTTTAATAGCCTACGCTGGTCAGATGTGGTACACGCGCTGGAACATAACTTTGAGGTGCCAAGATATCTCATGAGAATGATCGGATCGTATCTCAGAGATAGAATCCTCATCTATGACACTAGCCAAGGCATAAGACGGGCACAGGTTACATCTGGAGCCGTACAGGGATCCATCCTCGGACCGGACCTATGGAACGCCAGTTATGATGGTATTTTAAGATGGATATGCCAGATGGAGTCTTCCTAGTCGGATATGCAGATGACATCGCAGCTGTAATACAATCCAGGACAACGGAAGGAGCACAACGCAAGCTCAGCCAGGTCATGATTCGCACAAAGAACTGGCTGAATTCACATGGACTAGAGCTAGCTGCACATAAAACAGAACTGCTGCTACTAACCAGACGACGTATCCCAACCGAGGTTAACATGAAAATTGGAGACATAGAAATACCAACAAAAAACTTGGGAAATTATCTTGGCATAAGACTGGATACCAAGATAACTTTTGGCACCCAAATCAAATATGCCACGGAAAAGTCAAGTGATATAACCACCAAACTAAGTAGATTGATGGCAAACGTTGGCGGGCCCATAGCAAAAAGGAGGAAATTGCTAATGGAGGCGTGTAGCAGTATCCTCCTGTACGGATGCGAGATTTGGGGTACAACTTTACAAGCACAGCAGAGAGCGAAAAAATTGATAACAGTACAGAGAATAGCTGCACTCAGAGTAGCATCGTCGTACCGTACGGTGTCAGCATCGGCCGTACAAGTTATAGCTGGAATGATCCCCATAGATCTTCAGATAGAGGAACGTAGGAAAGTTTTTATAGCTAGGCAGACCAGACAAGAGGATCCAATTTATTATAAACAAATGAAGGTAGAAACCCTGAGAAAGTGGCAGGCTCGGTGGAACAGTGACATAAATGGAAAATGGACGGAATAGGAGCCATGGTGATGTAAATTATTACGTAACACAGATGCTTTCAGGCCACGGCTACTTTAGGAAGTATCTATGTATATAGAATGAATAAATGCAGCTCACCATATTGCATCTACAAAGGAGAAGGCTACATTGACGACGCGAAACATACGTTCTTCCAGTGCGACAAATGGCAAAACGAGCGAAAACATTATAGTGAAAATGATAGAGCGAGAGGAGTACTGGAAATGTGAGGAAATTTTTGTGGAGAAGGTTTTAAGGTTAAAAAAAGTAGACCTTGATAGTATATAAATAGCGGAGTTGGACGCAAGCAACAACGTCGACGGGGCGAAATAGCCACAAGGAGAACCACCTCGAAGTAATGCGAAAGCGGTCCCGAGGTGGAGCTATTCCCGAAGGAAAACAGGATGGTTTTTAGTCGGTATACTCCGATCGAGAGAGCCCGACATATCGCTAAAGCGACGGCTTTAGTGAATGCGTAAAAGCATTTTCCATCCTGAACCGCAAAAAAAAAAAATATCATAAAATTTGACGGCACTATTAATGGGATTTATGAGGCTGGACAAGCTTGCACGTGCTGCTAATCTTTTGACTGTTCCTCCCAGACCATCACAGGGCCCTTTGCCATGAGACGTTGCAAAAAATGCCATTCCGCTGGTATTCCAAAATCAAATACGTGGAACGTCAGGTTTAAAAAGTTTTTCTTGTTTTTGTATTGTGCGCTTGCACCGAAATCATGCGTCTGGATGCTCCAATGAAAGTATCTTCAATCTGATTAAAAGTCTAGTCTGAGGCTAGGGTTAATATTTTAATTTTCCTTACCGTTGCACTTGCAAAATTTTGTTAATGTTTGTCTAATATTTTTTTTTTTTTTTTTTTTTTTTTTGCATATTCTTTTTTATTGTATCTTCATTTTAAATGAACTAACAATAGGTATTCAAATCCTAAAACTAAAGTTAATTAAGATAAGTCCAGCCAATGCTAGACAAAATCTAGTTTTCAAATTCGATAGGATATAATGAGCAACTTGTATTTATTCATCTGAGAGCGGTGGTGTCCCTCCTTCTCAAACGGCTATGACCGGGATGTTGTAAGATGTCTCGAGCGAGGGGATTTGGATGAGTTTCCAGCTTACCCAAATAAAGGGCCACGTGTTTAGTTATTTCCCATTTGACAAGTGGAACATCAAGATCGTTGTGTATGTTGTTGTTTTTAATATACCAAGGAGCGGTAGTTATCATTCGTAGAATTTTGTTTTGACGGCGTTGAATTTTCTCAATATTGGAGTTGGAGGCAGTGCCCCATAACTGGATACCATAGCACCAAATTGGCTTTAAGATTGAGTTGTAGAGTAGAAGCTTACAATCGAGCCGAAGGACGGAGTTTCTGCCGATGAGCCAATGAATTTGGGCTGCTTTCAGTTTCATTTGAGTCAGCTTAGCATCTATATGTGGTTTTTATGTGAGGCGACGGTCCAGATGAATACCAAGATATTTCACGTGTGAGTAAATGTTACGTGGGTGCATTTCTGTTCATTTATTTTTATTCCCCATTGTCTTGCCCATTTCTCCACTTGCGTTACGTGGTGCTGTAATTGAATCGAGGCATCTTTTGGATCTTTGTGAGTACTGAAAAATGCCGTATCATCAGCAAATGTTGACGTGTGAATTTCATTGTTTGTTGGCATGTCTGCTGTGTACAGCAAGTATAGAATTGGTCCTAAGATACTACCTTGAGGGACGCCAGCACCTATAGGTTGAGGACGGCTTAAATAATCACCTTCTTTAATCATAAACTGACGGTCGATTAAGTATTTACATAGTAGGTGTTGAAGATTCACCGGCAAGTTCTGCTTTAATTTAGATATCAGGCCTTCATGCCATACTTTGTCGAAAGCTTGAGAGACGTCAATAAAGAGTGCCGAACAGTATCTCTTTTCCTCAAAGGTTTTTCTTATGACTTGTACCAATCTATGTGTTTGTTCTATTGTACTGTGTTGACGTCTGAAGCCAAACTGGTGATTGGGAATGCAGTTGTTTTCATTCAAAATCGGAGTCAGCTTGGTTATAAGCAATTTCTCGAATAATTTGGACATAGTTGGTAATAGACTTATTGGCCTATACGACTCAACTTTGCAAGGATCTTTTCCCGGCTTAGGAATCATCTTTACTAGTGCAATTTTCCAAACCGGAGGGTAGTACTCAAGCCGTAAGATGGCATTAAAAAGAAAGAGGATTAATCTTTTTGCAATGCGAGGCAGCTCAAAAATCATTTTATTGCTGATTTTATCAAACCCAGGTGCTTTTTTAACATTTAAATTATCAATAGCCTCAACAACCTCCAGATATTGAAATCTTATTTGTACAGGTGGTCTGGCAACAACAGGCGGTAGTTGGCTAATGTCAGTATCCATATTGGGAGTGAATACATTTATTAAATGACTTACGAAAAGGTTGCCTTTTTCTTCGTTATTTCGTGCCCAAGATCCGTTCAAAGTACGCAGTGGAGGTTTTGCGATTACGGGTTTTCTTAGATTTCGGACTGCACGCCATAATGAATAATTTGACTGGGAAGTTGCGTCTAGACCTTCCAGATGTTGTTTGAGAGACTCTGCTTTTTGCGCTTCTAGCAAGATCCTAAGATTTTTGGTACATTCTCTCAACCTAGTTTTAAGTTGGGGCGATCTGTGTTGTTGCCACTCTCTTCGGACTCTCCTTTTTTCAGACAATAGTTGCTCAACATCTGCAGAAAAAACTCTGTTGTACCTATTCGGGCGGTAAGTGGAAGAAGCATGTTCTGCGGCTTTCTCGACATGTTCATTAAGACTTTTTATACAGGCATCGATGTCTTCAGCAGTTTTTAACGGGAGTTTCTCTGTGCAGTGAGTGCTGATGTATTTTTTGTATTTTAACCAATTCAGACGTTTGACAAGAAGTAAGGCATCAGTTACGATTTGCTGAGGACTTTTGATGGTGATTACAGTGGGTGAGTGATCTGAAGAAAGATCCAGTGAAGCCTCGACTTCAATGAGTTCCGGGGATACCCCTTTCGCCACGCCGAAATCGATAACGTCAGGAATTTTTTGCTGGTCAGTTGGCCAATAAGTTGGTTGACCAGTTGAAATCACATTCAGTCCCATTTCAGACAGGGAGTCGTGCAAGATACGACCTTTAGGGCTAACGAGTCGTGAGCCCCAGAATGTATGCTTAGCATTGTAGTCGCCAGCCGCTATGAAACGGCTACCTAGTGATTTGTAAAAATCTCTATACTGATCTTTTGCTATTGAAAATCTGGGCGGACAGTAAACTGACGAAATCACGAGGTTTTGACAAAAGTTCTCAATACAGATGTTTGTTGCTTGAAGATAACACTTTGAAATACCACCCAATGAATGGTGTTTGATTCGCGATTTGACCAATATTGCCGAGCCACCACATGATCTATCTCTGGGGTCCTTGGTGTCGTAGAATGTATAACCACTTATTTTAAAAATGCTTCTCGACGTCATATGAGTCTCGGAAATCAGCATTACATCAATTTTCTTATTAAAAAGAAAATATTCAAGTTCATTTTTGTGTTGGCGTATGCCGTTTGCGTTCCAGAAACATATTTTGAGACAGTTCATGGTCTATTAAGTATGGCCTACAGTAGCGTGGACTGCATTTTTTGCATCTCCTGCATCATACTTGTCATGAAATGGTTCATGGATTGCACCAGATTCTCCATTATACCTTCAAGACGGCTAAAATTGTGACTGTTTGTATCATTTATTGGTGATTCATTTTGCAGTGTTGGTTGGTTAGATCTTAGCACGTTGGCATATGAAAATTGGCTAGTGGATGCTTGTGCTACGGGGGGAATACTTGTAATAGGTACTTTTGTCGTCTGAGTAGGGGTAGAAGCGGGTTTGTTGATCAAGGAGCGTTTAACGACCTCGAAAACAGGGCAACCCCTGTAGTTGGCAGTGTGGTTTCCACCGCAATTGCTGCATCTTTTTACCCTGGAATCATCCTTAGGTTTATCGCACTTTGAGGTGTCATGAAGATCCCCACAAACAGTAGGCAACTTACAATAAGATTTAGTGTGACTATATTCTTGGCAGTTCGAACACTGTACTGGGCCAGATCGCTTATGAGGTTCTTCCACTGTAACTCTTCGGTGCATTATGAATTTCAAGTCATATATAGGATGTGTTTAATTTTTCTTCAGCTTAACATCACCAGGTTCTAACTCCACTCTAAATAATGGTTGAGCGATCCTATCTCTGTTTCTTATATTTGATACGGCCTTGATTTTAAAGCCTTTGTCGGCCAAACTGCTCTTGATCTCCTCAGGATCAACAAAAGAATCAATTCCCTTAATTACGACTTGTAGACCTTTTGCGCTTTTAAGTTGATACGTGTAAAAATTCTTTTTGCGTTTTTCAAATTCCGAAACTATTCTCCGATAGTCGTTTTCATTATTAACCTGAATCTTTGTTTCATTAATAGTGCCACGCTTAATTGAAGTCACATAAAAAGAATTTTCACCAATTAATGAAACTAATATTTTTATAAGTTCGTTTGAGTTTTTTTCTCTTAAATATATTGGAGGTGGTTTTACTGGCTTATTCAGAGCATTAGGGACATCATTTTTGTCTTGGAGGATGGCAAAACGATTTTGCGAGCGTGGCTCTTCAGCATTCTTTGATTATTTTGCGGCTGGTGTAATTTCGGCAGATTTTGGGCTTCTGCCTCTCTTGGATACTGTTATATAACGGTCCATTCCTACCTGTGTTTTTTGTTTTTCTTCAACAGCAACTATAGGAGCGGTCTTATTTGTAGGACTTAATGTGCCTTTTGCAGCTGTTGACGTCTCTCCAATATTTAATAACGAGGACCGTGAAGAAGACGGTCCTTCAGTGTTTTTTCTTTTTAAATTAAATATGCTTTGGGCTAAGTTTGTGCCCTGTTCAACACATTTATTCAAGTTTGGTGCACTTGCACTTAAATTCAGATTTGTGCTTATTTTTGGTTGCACAGTTAAGTAGTTTTTATTAAATTCGGGATTTTTAATGTTCTCATTACTAACACTTGCCGAGCTCAACACGAAATAAGCATTTCGGCTCTGAGGCCCACTCGCACTGTTAGAATTGTTACCCATTCACTGTCTCACTGTATTTAATTTTCTAGTTTTCAAATAATTAAAAATAAATTATTACAATTTATTAATTTTTTATTGCACCTAGTGCAATTATTTGACTTTGTAAAGTTTTTCACCTATTACGAGTTTTTTTCACTTTTTTATTTAATTTAACTTTTTATACTTTTTCACCTATTACGATTTTTTCACCGAAAATTCAGCCGCACTAAAAGTAACACGTCCGAACAGTTCGATGTATCAAGCACAATTTGGCTGCTCGAACTGTTGACAATTTGCGTGAAAATAATGGTCTGCGCTGGTGCTGCAAAAAATGTATGGCTCTTGACATTGAATTTTACTCATTCTTTAAAAACACATGTAATCAATTTAATGAAATTCATAATGACTTAAATAACCTTTTTAAGAAATTTACGCAATATAAAGAACTTCTTGAAAAAACACCAAGCTCACCGAAAAGAAAGAAACAAGCTACAACTATAACTAATGCTGTTGAAAAAGTTTCTGATAATCCACTAATTGCATCTTCATCTTCATCTACCAGTTCTTCCTTGTCGTTGGTTCACCCATTAACAACTGAAAAAAGTCCTGCAACTATTTCTATACCCTCATCTGACTTATTAAACAATGTACCATTATCTTTAAATCTTAATTCAACAAGTTCACCTGTTCCCATGAATCTAAATCAACTCGCTCCTGTTTTTAAACCACCAAACCACAAAACTATTCAACAAGTTCTTAATCCGCCAAACAATTCAACAAGTTCATCTGTTTCAACTAACTTAAATCCGCCCACTCCTGTTGCTATACCGTCTAACAATACTCCAATTCTTCAAGTTATTTCTCCAAAAAAAACTATATTTGCTGCTCGATTTGCTTCCTTTACAACTACTGATGACATCAAACATTACATAACTGATAAAATTGGCTCCAATATTGATATGATTGTTTTCAAATTTAAATATTCTGAACCAAGAAATAAAGCATCTTTTAAAATAATCGTCCCTCAAGAGTACTTTGATACAATTGTGAATCTAGATTTTTGGCCGCCAAATGCTCTTATTCGTGAATACGAGTATAAAAATACTTCAACATCTGGCATTGTTCATCTACCGCAATCATCTTCAAAAAACTAACTCAACTATCGATAGATAATCTCATTAATATTATTTACCAAAATGTACGGGGTCTCAATACTAAATTAACTAATCTTTTTGCAAACAGTTTTGATTTTTCATACCACATTATTGTATTTACCGAAACCTGGCTGAATGATAAAAAATGTATTCATAACAATGAAATTCTATGTTCCAAATATCAAATATTTAGATATGATCGTATGCGAAAACTTGGTGGTGGAGTACTTATTGCTGTCCTTGATGTTTTGCTATGTGAGATTATAGAAAATGTTTTAATTGATGACATTGATGATGAAATTGAGTTTATTGCGGTTAAAATTCGTGTTGGTCATAGACAATTATTTGTCACGTGTTCTTATATACCACCTAACTCATCTCTTTTAATATATAATAAACATTTTTCCGCTATTAAATTCGTTCTGAATCAATCAAACACATCCGATATAGTACTTCTACTTGGCGATTTTAATATTCCAAATGTAAAATGGGTTCAATCCTTTGATTGTAATTATTTGCTACCAACAATTATGTCCGATTTTTTAAACTCCCTGCATGGATGCGGATTTTTCCAATTAAACCATATAACAAATGAATCCGGAAATATTCTTGATCTTGCTTTCGTTAATTATCCTCTGGAATTTTGTCTTCGTGATACATTGCCTGTGTCGTATCCCGTTGACCTCCACCATCCTCCTTTTGAAATTGGTTTATCATTGCCGGATAATGAACAATCTATGGCTAGAATACAAAATGTTATACCATTGCAATCTTACTGTTTTACTCGCACTAACTATACTGTACTTAACAGCTTGCTATCTAATGTCAATTGGGATTATGTACTTGCTGATGATAACTTAGATAATAATGTATCAAGCTTTTATAATATTTTGCATAATTTCATTAGTATCACAGTTCCAAAAAGTAAATTCTACAATAATAATGGGCCGCCATGGAATAATCAACACTTACGAAATGCTAAAAATAAGAAAAATAAATGTTTTGCTAAATATTTGAGAACTGGTGCACTGGTTGATTTTCGTAAATATGCTATAGCAAGATCTGAATACAACACTACTAATAAACTTGCATACAATAACTATATTTATCGTATTAAAAACAATATAAGAGTAAACCCCAAATCTTTCTATAAATTCGTAAACTCCAAGCGTCGCTCTTCATGTTATCCAAAGCAATTGAAGTATGGCTCCTTAACTGCTGATGACGATGTTTCAATAAGCAATATATTTGCTGACTTCTTTTCAACAACTTATTCTACCAAGTCCTATTCTAACACAACAAAATATCCTTATACTACGACTCATTCATGTGGGATTTACTTTCCATTTATAAATATTGATACTGTGCTTTCGAACTTAAAGTCGCTGAAGAACTCGTTTAGTCCAGGTCCTGATGGTATTCCAAGCAGTATCCTTAAAAACTGTGCAGCATCACTGTCCGCGCCTCTTACTGCATTATTTAACAAATCTGTTGTAGCGTGTTATTTGCCATCAGTGTGGAAAACATCATATATAATTCCTTTATTCAAGAATGGCAGTAAAAATGATGTATCTAACTACAGAGGTATCGCTAAAATTAATGCAATTCCAAAACTCCTTGAAAAAATTCTTACAGATTGCTTATATCATCAAATTTCTTCCCTTCTATCACCATGTCAACATGGGTTTCGTAAGTCCCGTTCAACTACAACTAATGTTTTGGAACTCACTACTATCGTCAATGAAGGTTTTACAAATAAAATGCAAACTGATGTGATATACACGGATTTTAGTAAGGCGTTTGATAAAGTTAACCACAATCTTCTATTACACAAATTATCACTTATGGGCTTTAGTTTCTCAGCTATAAAATGGTTAAACTCTTATCTATCACAAAGAACTCAACAAGTCAAATTTGGGAATGTTATATCAAAAATTATTCAAGTACATTCTGGTGTTCCTCAAGGTAGCCACCTGGGTCCAATTTTGTTCACGCTATTCATCAATGATCTTCCTACTGTTATTTTGCATTCTAATGTACTGATGTATGCCGATGATGTTAAACTTTTTAACTCTTTTAATGATACAAATGGACATAGTTTACTAAGTGCCGACTTTTACAATTTTTCTCAATGGTGCAGATTTAATTTATTGGAGTTAAATATTAAGAAATGCAAACACATGTCATTTTTTAGACACAATCCGATTGAGACTTCTTACTATATTGATACTGTTATTTTAAATAAAGTTCAAACCATATTGGATCTTGGCATACTGTTGGATCATAGACTTGATTTTCGTGATCACATCTCTATAATGGTAAATAAAGCCTATGGGGTACTTGGATTCATGAAGCGCTGGTCTAAGGAATTTTTAGATCCTTATATTACAAAACTTTTATATACTTCTCTTGTTCGACCAATTCTTGAGTATGGATCAATTGTTTGGGATCCTTGTTATTCAATTCATATCAATAGTATTGAATCGGTACAAAAGCAATTTTTAATTTTCTGTCTCCGTGATCTTGGTTGGAATTCTTATGTCTTGCCACCGTATGAAAGTAGACTTGCTTTGATAAAATTGCCAACTCTAAATAGTCGACGATTGATGCTGAGTGCTTTATTTGTTCTGGGCATAATTCGTGGTGATGTTGATTCGGAGTTCCTGCTTAGTCAACTAAACTTCAATGTTCCTGTTAGACCAACCCGCAATTTTGAACTCTTAGCATTAAAATACTACCGTTCTGTATATGCTAATAACGATTCTTTTCGTCGTGCATGTGTTAACTTCAATAAATGCTATCACCTTATGAACATATCTGAGAGTAACGACGTACTGAAGAAAAAAATTACTTTATATCTAAATTGTTGAACTAATTATTTATATATATATATATTACTGTTTTGTCATTTATATGTAGTCAGTAAGGATGTAAAATCTATTGACCTAAATAAATAAATAAATAAATAAATAAATAATGTCTAATATTGAAGCATTTTTTGTTTCATTGTCAGGAACATCTTCGCTGTCTTGATTTGAATTTTGAAACACGCGTTCGTTTATCAAATTAACAATTTTCTGTTTTTTAATAGCGTTATATTTTTTCTGCTCAAGTTTTCTTTTGTTTATAGGAGAACCGTTATACAACAGCAATGCCTCATTAAGATTCACCAATTTTGCACTTTCTACGGAATATTCGCTGTCAATAGACATGGTTGGTTGGTTGGTTTACGTGGTAGTTCACTACGTGCGAACACTTAAGTAGGGTCGAAGGGACCCCGTTTTAAAAGACCACACCACTCGTCAGATTTAATGTCTTGTACAACATACTGTAGCTAATCTGTGTGTGCAAAAAAAGTCGTGTCTTGTTAGACCCAACCTGTAGCTGTGATATATCTCAGCAGGTCATTAAGTTTTGACCCGGCTACCTCACCAAGGTCGTTCAGTGTGTAGTTCTTCATGAATTTATGTCTCCTGACACACAGGGCTGGGCATTCGCAGAGAAGGTGAAAAATCGTTTCCTCTTTTTCTCTATCCTTACAGCTACGACAATGGTCGTTAAAAGGGAGTCCCAGGCGGTTTGCATGCTTGCCTAACGTCCAGTGTCCCGTTAATACTGCCAGCAATCTTTATATATCCTTCCTATTTCGAGTTATCAGTTGCATAGTACGTTTCTCGTTGAAAGATGGCCACATCAACTTGGCCATCCTACATGTGTCTAAATTTCGCCATCTATACTCAGCCTTTGCAAGAAAATGTCTGAGGATGATACCTTTGATGGTCCCCAGTGGATCGCTACTGAGACCGCATTGGAGATATCTAAGGCAGATCCCGTTCTGGCTAATTCGTCTGCCCGTTCATTGCCGTAGTGGTTCCTATGCGCAGGCACCCAGACCAAGGTAATGTCAGATAGACGACTTAGCCTTGACAGAGAATTCCTGCATTGCCTGACTAGTGAAGATGAAATTGTGTAGGCATTAAGTGAGAGGAGTGCCGCCTGACTGTCGACAAAAATACCTATATTGCCTCTAATGTTATGATCGTGTAATGTATTACAAGCTGCCATGATTGCAAAAATTTCCGCCTGGAAAACACTACACTCATTCGGAAGACGATACGAGGTGTCTACCCCAGGTTCGTCACAGAAGACCCCAGAACCCACACCGCAGCTCATCTTAGAACCGTCTGTGTATATCCTAGTGTCGTATTTGTGCACGAGATTGCCCCTATTCCACTCACTCCTAGAGAGAATTAAGACCTTGAATATCTTATCAAAGTCCGTGTATGGAGTAATGTAGTCAGATGGTTGGAGAACGTTTGAAGGCAACTGGTCAAGAATCCCCGCGTGGCCATATATTCTCGATTTCCAACAACCGGACGCTTGAAGCCTCGCTGCGCTGCAGGCAGAAGTGGCCATTATGTGAAGGTCAATTGGCATAAGGTGCAATATAGTGTTCAGTGCCTCTGAAGGACTAGTCCTTAGTGCACCCGTTATGCCTATGCAGGCTGATCTCTGAACTTTGTATAGTTGGTCTACGACATACTTCCTTCTAGTTGCAGTCCACCATACAAGAGATCCGTAAGTAAGAATTGGACGTAGTATAGCCGTATACATCCATTTAACTATGCTGGGACTAAGTCCCCATTTCCTACCAAACATCCTACGACAGGTGTAATAGGCCACCGTTGCCTTCTTTACCCTGTGTTGAGTATTTAGCTTCCATGACAATTTAGAGTCCAGTATAATGCCTAGATATTTTGCATTGTTTGAAAGGGGAATTTCGCAGTTTCTCAACATTGGAAGTCTGAAGCTTGGAATCTTGGTCTTCGTCGTGAAAAGTATAAGTTCCGTTTTGCTCGGGTTTACCCCAAGGCCGTTAACTGTGGCCCAGTTGTCGAGCAACCTCAAAGCAGTGGACATAATCTCGCTGATCACGTCCGGAAACAGACCTGGTACGAGTATCACCACATCGTCCGCATAAGCAACAACTTTTATACCCCTACTGTCTAGATCAATAAGAATCGATTTAATAACGATAAGCCACAGTAGTGGAGAGATTACTCCACCCTGTGGAGTGCCTCTCTCAACTTGCTTAGACTTAACGGTATTACCAAGATTTGCTGTGACTATTCTTGAATTCAACATGGTAACTATCCAGTTATTGATATATTCTTCAACATCTAGGTTAGTCAGAGCTTGCTGAATTGCAAGAGTAGTCACATTATTGAAAGCACACTCTATATCTAGAAAGGCTGCCATTGTATATTGTTTAAATTCGAGAGATCTCTCTATAACCCTTACAACCTCATGCAGAGCTGTATCTGTAGAGCGACCCTTAAGGTAGGCATGCTGACTGCTTGAGAGCCATGTCGAACCCTCAAGGCGCTGCCTAATGTGAGCATCAATGAGTCTTTTCAACGTCTTAAGTTGAAAAGATGAAAGACTAATTGGACGGAAATCCTTCGCCTTCTCATGACTTCTTTTGCCAATTTTGGGAATAAAAACGACCCTGACTCTCCTCCAGTTAACCGGAACATGGTTGAGGGATAGACAGAGCGTAAAAATTCTATGAAGCCAGGGAATGATATGCCTTTTTGCACTTTGTAGCATCTTTGGCAAGATACCATCCGGCCCAGGTGACTTGAATGGTGCAAAACTGTCAATCGCCCATGATATCCTGTCATAGGAGATGATGTTACTATCAATATTGGATAGAGTCATGCCTACATTCTCAATAACCGTATCCATAGTAACATCCTTACAGCCTGGAAAATGCGTATTCACTAGAATGTTAAGTGACTCTGCTGAGGATTCGGACCAGGAGTCATCATTCTCCTTGATATAAGTGGGATTGGATTGCCCCTTGGCCAGAATTCTGCTAAGTCTTGCAGAGTGTCTTGTGTTATCTATAGATTCGCAGAAGCGTCTCCACGAGTTTCTTTTTGCGATTACTATAGCTTTCTTGTAAGCTTTCAATAGATCACGATATGGTTGCCATGATTTACTATTATAGCTAATGTTAAAGGCCCTACGAGTTTCTCTGCGTAGTTTAGATAGCTCCGAACTCCACCATGGAGGGAAGCTTTTCTTAGCCTTAGTGACTGGACAGGAAACTTCAAAAGCTTTAACTACAGTTTTACTAAAGTTTTCCTCCAATCTTTCAAGACCAGTGATTGAATCTTCTACAACTGGCATATTCCTAAGTTTATGTTTAAGGATCCCATTAAATTTGAACCAATCAGTCCTTCTTGGGTTCCTAAATTGTATTTTTTCTGTCGAGTTCTGAAGTCTAATTTCGAAAAGAATCCAGTTATGATCAGAGAATGACCTTTCACTAGATACTCTCCACCTATCTACTGATACCTTAGACCTATCATTAATGAGTGTAATATCTAATACTTCCTCCCAACCATTATAGTTGTCCGAACTCGGAAAAATGAATGTAGGCGTGTTACCAGAATTACATATGCTTAGTTTGCTGGAATTAATGAAATCAAGTAAAGACTCACCCCTTTCATTTGTTTCCTTGCTGCCCCAGATTGAATGCCTTGCATTAGCATCGCAGCCCAGGATAATGTCCGATGCTCCAACAGATGTCATCAGAGTACTCACCTCGACTGGAGGAGCTGTTTTGTCGTGTGCCATATAGCTGGAGGCAATCAAGAGGCTACTGTTGCCCGGTAGCTCGACCCTTGCTGCTGTAAGGTCCTCTGAACTAAGCTGCGTACAGAGAAAAATTTTAATAGATTTTTTGGCAATAATACTTGATCTTGGCCTACCATTGTTTCTTGCATAGAGTATATTATATGCTGAGGCCGGGAGACCCTTCACGTCCAGGTTTGAAACCCAGGGTTCTTGCACCAGCCCAATGTCCAGGTCCTCTTCGGCTAAGAGTACCCGAAGGTTATCTGTAGCACATTTCGAGTGCTGCAGATTTATCTGCACCACCTTAAGTGCCATTGTTAGTATCTAGGGAGGGGGGGGGGGGGGGGGTTTCGATAGCTTCATATCTGTGAGCAGAGAGCTTGCCACTTCAACCTCATCCGCCTCACCGCTACCTGTTCCTTTGAGCCGAAACACCCTGACCTTAGCGTCCCTCACTCCGAAGAACAGCTTGAAACCCGCCTTCTCAAGCTCCACTGAGCCAGATTCTGTGATGGCGAGGATAAGGCATGTGTGGCCTTCGCCTTGCTCAGTACGGATGATGGACCAGTCATCCATGTGGATGTTGGGGTTCTGCAGCTTCAGGCAGTCCAACATCTTATGTGCTTCGGTTGCCATCTTTGGTAACCAAATGCGTGCACGCGGTCTCATCGGAATATCTTGAGCGGGGATCAAGGCTTAAACCCTCCCATGCGCCACCAATATTAGCGATGCATTTGCTAAGAAATTCCTTTGAGAACACGTCCATGCATTTGATCACCCTGTATCCCCGGTGAATTTCACCAGAGTCAAAGCGAGGTGCCGTTCCAGTCCTATTAGCGATCAGGTAATTTGGACTCGATAGCACCCCATTCTGTTACTACAGGATTGATGGCAACCAGCGTTACCGTTGGCAAATTTCAGAAAGTCGCACAAAAAGGGGATTTATTAAAAAAAAGGGGCACCACTTTTAAAAAGATGGAAAATAAACAAAACAAAAATAAAAATCGTATTTTTTTCATTTAAATGTTGTATATGATGTATGTTTACATATGCATATAATAAAAAAATTAATAAAAAAAAACTAATAAGTATCAAGTAAAACAAAAAAAGGTACACAAAAAGTGGCAAGGCATCTGTAAAAGGGTCAAATTGCCACTTTAGTCGCATCAACGGTAACGCTGATGGCACCGTCTTTCTCTGTCGCCAGAGCCATTATGAGATGGTCTTTAACCACCTCGTTAAAGGGTCGTCTGGCGGATGTGGTCGTGGTAAATGTGGGTCCCGGAGCGGCTTTTTTATCGGAAACCTTTCTCCGTTTAGGCGACTTTTCACCCTCTGTTTGAGAGCGATCTCGCTTGACCCTTTCTGTTGTTAGGGCTGCTGCCTTTGATGTGCTGGGTACTGAATCTAAAGACTTTTGATATTCATCTACCACAGCCTGGTATTTGGCGCGATCAGCTTCATCACGCTCATGAGGAGCACCGCTGGCAGCATTCTTGTCAATCTTATCAAGAATGAATATCGCCTTAGTGTTGCGAGACTTGAGGATGTCTTTCTGACTCTTCCTCTTCTTCCGTTTCTTCTTCAATTGATCGCCAGCCTTGGCATCCACTTGAAGAGGAGCTTTTGTCACGTTTATTGTGGTGGTCAGCACAGTGCTGTGTCGGTCACCCACGCTGTCCTCCATTGCAACCAAGGTCTCTTGGCTAGAAGCCAGTAGGTCGCCTTCTGAAGAAGAACCGAGATCATCGGCGCTCTTCAGGGAGTTTTTGTTGTTTTTTGTGTTTTCTTTATTCAAATTCATTTTTTGTCCCACGAGTAGGCACGTAAGGGGATGGACCATCCATGCAGTGACGGCGTACATGGACTAGGCAAAATACTCATTACAGCCGACCCGTGCCCTGGCGTCGGAGGGAAGCTGTTCACGACTAGTTTCTTTAACCACTAACTAGCCATTCAGGTCTTCGGCACTGCTATCATCCACCTTGACCTTAAAAGTGGGGATAACCCTTGGTCATGTTGGCTTTAAAGCTTATGCCTTCTAACTTGTTCCGGCTAAAATTAACCGATTCAAGTTACAAGACATACACTACAGCCAGCATTTAAGCAACCACATCACGACAAGATGGTTATCCAGGTGGGGGTCAATAGACATATTGTCATTTATTTCTTTACGTCAGTTTTACTCACTTTACTTAATTTAATACGGCAATTAGTACAATTCTAACCTTGCCCTTTAATGATTTAAGTTTTAATTTTCGTTTATGTTCAACAACACTTGAACTTATCCATCGCAATGTTTTCTTAGAACTTTTCTTATGACATCTTGATTGAAACGGGTTGCAACAAACATCGAACCGAGGTGGCATTTTGATTCTGAAAAACTTATTTTATTATATTTTTCTGAGAACTTCAAGGAAGTCTCGCGACAAATTAAACGCGAATGACTGTAACAATTGACCTAATGTCGTCCGAGCACAGCAATGACAGAATATACATTACTACTATGATTAGAAAAACATTGACATCAATGCAAATTATGTATTTGTATTAAAAGTATAAACAGTTAGTGTTTTCAGCTCTCTATAAGCTCTTTATTTCTGCTCTTAGTTTATCGTTTGTATTTAATAAAATTGTTCGCAAATAAGACTGTTACAGTAATTGCTTTTGTTGTTCTTGTTGTTGTATTAATAAGTCAAAAAACATATTATCATTCTGTTAACTATTCTAAGTTAATTCACAGCAATTTATGTTGCTTGTGGAAAAGATGTTTCGGAAAAAATTTGTAAAAAAATAGAACGCATTATTTCACCACTTCGAAACTCACACAGTCTGTAAAAAAAGACCTATAAGAACACACCCTCAAAATTTAAAAAAGAGATGTAATCAATTTGAAAATCGAAATAAAATGATGAAAATGATACAAACTTAAAAAAATGCTATGGGGATATGTCATACCGCTTTGGTATTTGAGAAGAAATTGAAATTACCTTCAAAACAAGGTATAGGACATTAAAATCGGTCCAGTATTTCAGGAGTTACATGCGATTGAATGAACACACCTCTTTGAAAAAATCGCCATTTCACCAAAGTTCAATTGGTCATAACATTTGAAAAAAAAAAATTATATTTTTTTCTTGAAACACGTATAAAATATTTTTAAGAGAAGAATGCATACACAAACTGCTGAAGCAATCCAAGTTAGTGATGTAAAAAATACGTACCATTTGACATGGAATGACTCATATGTACCTATACCTACATATGTATATATTTATATAGAAGATACACTTAGTGTAATTTTTAATGTATCAGCCGATAGCGGTTGTTCAGCTACAACTCATCTCAAATGTTCGATAGTTTGTTGTTGATCACTGTGTGGTACTGTGATGCTGAATGGTTGTGTGTTGTAATGAAATCAACCCTCTTTGTCGGATGTAATCTGGTAACACTTAAACGATTTATAATAATTTTTGCGAAGTAGAAATATGTATGTAATAATTCAAGTATATCGCACCTTAAATACAAAAGGGTCACAACTCAAAATACTAAAATGTTCATGAGAGACAAAAAAACTGCATCGTGCACAAGCAACACAACATAAAAATAGATATAACTGTGAAATGAAATTTTTGCAGTAGTTGGAGATGTGTACTCTGAATTATTTTGGAAAAAAGTCAGTTTTGGAAAATTTTGAATTGTGACCCTTTTGCATTTAGGGTGCGATATGTATGTACGTAAAATAAGTTTATTAAAGTAATATGTCCTATATAATACTTTTGTTCGAATTAGTTAATAACAGTTTTAATTTATTTCAGACCAGCAATACCATAAGCTGTCGCCATCAACATTATATGTTCTTGTTTAAGAAGCATTTATTTTTTGATGACTACATAAATATTGATGATCCTGTAGAAAAAGAACTCTTATATCATCAGGTGTTACACTCCCTTAGAACTGAACGATTTCCTATAACTGAAATGGAAGCTATTATGCTCACGTCTCTCCAGGGACAGCTTGAATTAGGCGATTGTGACGAATTAGTAAATGACTACAGAGTAATTGCGAGTCATTGTTTGCCTCCAAGATTTGTTCCTAATATACCACATGAAGCCGTTGCGATGCATCACCAAAGTCTACGTGGAATGTTACCAGCTGAAGCTAAAAAATCATTTCTGAATTTGATACAAAGTTGGCCACTTCATCGCGCAACAATATTTGATGTGATGGTAATACAAATAATAATTAATACAAAATATTGCCTTGCCTCTTCCAATTATTATATGTATTTAATTATTATATTTTCCAAACAAAAATTTAAGTTTTACAAAAGTATGTCGAAGAATTAAAGATGAGAGAAAATAAATTAATTTTGGATTGCTAAACTCGAACGTACTTTTATGTGCCTACGGTTTTTGGAATTAGAAATTTGTTTTACAAAGACAGACAGACATACATACATATGTAGATCAATCGGCTTATGTATAATGTTGAACTTTTTTGGATCTTTGTTAAATATTTCTCAAAGTTACACGGGCAATAACAATCTTTTATATACCCTTATACTGTGTTCAGATATGAAACTTAATTGAGTCAATATTCGGTTAATTGACAATATTATTTTAAGTGTTCAGGCATACGCAATTTTCAGCTTATACTGCATTTACATCTACGCAAAATCTACTAGATTTCAGCTTAAATCTTCAAGGAAATCTTTGCCGTTTACACTACTGTTTTTTGTCATATTGTGGGATTTCATTTTCATAACAAAAACAGCTGACTAAAAAGGAAGGAAAATTTTTAAATTTTTTTGTGGCAAAAAATGAGCTTCATAATGAGTTTTTTGTTTTTAAAAAAGTACACAACTTACACTTACACTTTATTTACTATTTGGTGCTCCATTGCCAATTATCTTTAATAATTATTACGATTTTAAATTTTGCCGCAAAAATTCCAAAAATACCGCCCTTTGTTTGCTTTTTTTTATTGTCAAAGTGTCAAAATTAAATTGAACAGTGTTGCGTTTTTTAGTACATTAATAGGAAAATCACGGTTGTATTAGTAAGTAGTGCAAGATTTTGAAAGATTTTGGCGAAATCTACTAGATTTGCTGCATTTTGTTTTGTATGGGAAATCTCATCAAAATCTACCAGATTTGGCTTGAAATCCCGTAAGTAGTAGATTTCGCTTAGGTGTAAATGGCATATTACTCAATAATCATTTGACAGTTGGAAAACAATACAACAAATACTCTAAATGGTTGTTGTGTTTCTATGTAAACAAACTTACCTTCACATTGATTTTTTTTGTTTTCTTTTGTTGACATTTGCACTTTTATACAATTTTGTTCACTAAACACAGTTGTGAACAGTGTTGCATTCGAAATCTTACTCAATATTATAACAATTTCGTACTTATTGCGCAATAATTAATTGATATTTTATATGGAATATTGAGCTCAATAATGGCGTTAATTGCGATTATCGCAATTAAGGTTCATATCTGAACACGCTATTATTTACCACTTCACGAATTTCTTCTGTTTGATTTTTATATGCATATGTATAAAGCTTATTTATGTAAAATTTCAACTGAATGACGATGTGTATATAGGATTTATGCATATTTAAGTGGTTTTCGGGAGTAGTTTTTTATATGGATTGTACGACCAATTATGGACAGATCACGTTGATTTATATGCACATGACAACTATTTGTCTCGAATTTTAACTTGAAAACTGTTTGTATAACAGATTTATGTGTACAGAAATGATTTTTCGGAAGTGGACTTTCTATGGGGGCTACTGTCAAATATGGACTGCTTAAAAAAAAATATTCGGTCTTGTTATTTATATTTACTGAATCATAGATTTGCTGAATTTTGTAAGGATAATGATTTTTTATAGGTTTTTATGTAGCATAGAGAAATATTTTGAGAAAACATCTGTATGACGGCTATAAGAAATCATTTACCTCTTCATACCATTTTTAACAGGACTATATTTTTGAATATTTTTTGTTCGCGGCTCTATTGTATCGACAATAGATGGACAGGACTCAGAATATATGTATAAGGCGCTGCAAATAATTGGCAAAAAAACGAAAAATAATCCCAAAAAATTACGCTGACTAAAAAAAAACACGAAATTATTGGGTCTTTTTTCATTTTTATTGGGGTTATTTAGAATGCACTTTCTTTGGGGTAACTTTGCATTTTTAAAGGAAAAATCGTAATGTGAAAAAAATCGTAGAATGAAAAAGAGCCAAAGTAATTTTGTTTTTGTGCTTTGGGGCTAAATTTCATTCGTTAATATTTTAATATATGTATGTATATGTATATATATGCACTAAAAATATAAAAATGAAAAATTACCTCAAAAACCTCATGCAAATGTTGGAGTTTTCATTATTACTATTTAGAAATATTTTATAAAAATTACAAAATTTGGTGTGAAAATTTATTTTTTATTTTAACCTTGGGATAATTTTTCATAACCTTTGGGGTGTTTTTTTTATAAAAAATTAGGACTAAATTTCATAATGAAATGTGACCTCAAATTTGGTACTTTTTTCGGGTTTTTCTTTGTGAATTTTTCTTAATGTCATTATTCGCAGACCGTTATTTTGATGTAGTATAAAAGGAATGACAAACTTAATATATCCCAATTATTTTTAGTAGTGGTTATAAAAAAAATATCGTTTGACAAACAGAGGAGAAAATGCTTCACTGTTTTGTCTTTGTCTAAATATATATAGATTTTTCATCAAATCTTTCGCGTCCATTTAATAAATCACGTTCGAATTTCCTACACATTGAACTATTTCTTTAAAGTCCCCAAAAATTACTATATTTTGATTTTTGTATATGCAAATATTAATTATCAATATTTTTACAGCAAACCTTTACTTCTAATTGGCCACGAATACTATGGCTTGCTGTGGATCAAAATGGCATACACCTACTAGAACATCGTTCCCGCAATATACTATGTACTCATGACTACGAATCCATTATATCATACTCTCCAAATATGAATTCGTTGATGATATTTACAGGGACAGATAAAAAACAATCAAAAGTGATATTGAGCACAACTCAGGTAATATATAATACAATGCGATCCATACATTTTAAAGAAAATTATTATATATGAAATAATTATAAATTTTAAAAAACTAGCTAAAATCCGGTGTGCTTCGCTACCCGTATCGTAATGAAATAAAAAGTTAAGAGTTAAATAAATATAATTATTAAGTTATGAAAACCTACAGTTTTCCTTTTAAATTAAATCTTATTATATTATCTTATTATGATTTACAATATACAAACAAACAAACACACATTCACTTTTATATATAGATAAGGGTTTTAAATCAGTGATGTTCAAAAATAAAATGTAGATGTATTTGTGAGAGATTTTGCACAGCAAACATATTGTCAAACGCTTAAAATCAGAAAAAAGTAAAGAATTTTTTCCAAATGTAAACAGCTTATGAAACAATATCAGGGACCGTAAATAACAATTATCAATATCGAGACCAATTTTAGAACAGTTATTTTGATAAAAAACAAAAATAAGTCTATCTAAACCAGTTTTTTATTTTTCGTTTTCAATTGTAAGTGAATAGCGTGTGTTTGCTGTGCTTCGATCAACAAGAAGCAACAACAATGCTTAACAAATTTCTGAAAAAAATGACGATAGCCCGTCGCATGTGTTCTCATCGCTTGCTGAACGACGAGTGAATGAATGTTTTTAAAAGAACATAACAAATGTGTGTAAATTTTTCAAACAATTGTTGTATGGGCTGAACATCACTGTTTTAAATGTATAAAAATGTTAACATTTACTTAATATTGTTGCTAATCAGCACATTGGTGTCCTAAATATTAATATTGATAGCTGATATAGCTTTCCCTATATATAATTTGTCATCATATCTATGGGAAGTGCCCACTATTGATAGTCCGCCCATTCTTGTCCTAAATATTAATGGTAGAATAACCGTACCATATATCTTATTGTATACCACGCCCCCTGTCGCTACTACTTCCATTTTTTCCGCAAATATTTAAACAAAAAATGGAATTGCTAATGCAAAATTTGAGTACTATAGCTATTATAGTTTCCTAAGTATTTGATTTTTAAAATTCACTTTGTATGGGAGGTACCACGCCCACTTCAAATTTCAGAAAAAAAGTAGCCTATAGCTCCCTCCAGACATACAGAAATACTCTGTGAAAATTTCAAACAAATCG
This sequence comes from Bellardia pandia, assembly GCA_916048285.2. Lineage (NCBI taxonomy): Eukaryota > Metazoa > Arthropoda > Insecta > Diptera > Calliphoridae > Bellardia > Bellardia pandia. The sequence goes on from OU696529.1 coordinate 89,329,688, forward strand.
GTTCAGCCGTTTAGCTGTCTATAGATCCCAAACTAATAATAATAAACATGCATACATACATACAGACACACAGTGCTGATATTCAGCCGGTTCGGACCGGTTCCCTCGAACCGGTTTTTAAAATTTTAAACATTTTCCGTACCGGTTGTTGCATATTCACCCTTATCGTGAAGAATAATTCCACATGAAATTTGTTCCCTTTTATTTTTTAACATTGAATTTTAATAGGAAAAATGTGAAAAGGGAACAAATTTCATGTGAAATTTTTATTCACGATAGGGGTGATTATGTTTTTTTGCTTTAACGGTTTTATATAATGTGTAATTATCAAGGTGATATAGTCTCGGCAACAAACACAATATTGTTCAGTTGTTCATTGCTCAAACGTACAAACAAATGATTTTATTTTGGTCATACATTGGATTCTTGGATGATGATGTTTTCGATAGCGTTTTCTTCAATCTTTTGAGAAAAAAATAAAACAATTTTTTCTTGACTTTTATTTTGCAAAATCAAAACTATTTTTTGTTAAAAACGTAACTCTTTTTATTAAACGAAAGTTTATATCATTTCCTTCAAGAGGCTTGTGGTCTGTTATTGGGATGCGACTTTAAAATTTTCGCTATTTTTATCAAAATTTGGCAAAAATATAATTTTTTTAAGCGAACTGGTTTTTAATTGTTTCGAATATCACCACTGCAGACACACAATCACTTTTATATATATGTATATAAATAATATAAGTATGTAAAAAACATATTTATTTTTTTAAATCGCTTCGTGATCTTACCGAAATAAAACTACATAAAATATTCTCGATTAAAGGCTTAAAAAAATATTTTCTAAAACAATAGCGGTATTCACACCGACCTTGTTAGTTTGTTAGTCGTTAATCGTTACTTTTTTACACGCATTTTGTTTTTGTATATTTAACGCGCTAACGGATAAACATTTAACAAATTAACGACACGGCATCCCTGATAAAATAGTTGTTAGTTGGTAACTCACAATCAGCTGTTGCAGTTTCTAAATAAATATATTTAAAAAATCATTTGTGATACATTTCTAAAAAAATATTTGTGTACATTGAGAGTAAGTATGTTAAATAAATGATTTTTTATTTTATTTTAATAAATCATAAACTGTTCTCGTAGTGGATAACCAAAAGAAAAAATGAGTAATTAAATGGTTTACAATTGTTTTTTTTACACTTTCTCGTGGCATGTTTTATTTTTTCCAGAATAATAAATTGTGTCAAAACAATAAATCAGCTGTTTTACTACGAAAGTTACCAGACTAACAAAGTTTTAAAAATGGGGTCGTTCACAGTTGGTAACTTTAACAAATTAACAAACTACCGACTAACAAACTAACAAGCTCGGTGTGAATACCGCTAATGTACAATTTTGTTACCATAACAAAATAACACAAGTGAGCAAGTATAGCATGACAATATAATAATGCCGTGTAGTGGTAACTACAATATACAATAATATTGACAATTTATAAGCAAATCTTTATTATTTTAATCTAAGACTTGAAAAATTAATAATAGAAAAATAAGAGAAATTTTAGCAACCATGCATGACGCCACGTCATTTATAGATACTGTAATGCAAATACATTTTATTTATTTATTTATTGTCTATGGATGTTATTCCTTACAGACATTTACAAAAATTTTAAAATTAACAAATTTAAAACATATAAACCAGAACACTATGAATTTAAATACATTATTAAATAAAGTTTTATAAGACTGGGATCTAATGAAAAATCTATATAACTGATTAAATGTGTCTCACATCCTTCTTAGTGGGTCAGCATCAGCATAGTTTGATCTCAAAAATCTTATTGACAATGGATAGTAATTTCTGGTAGGACGTTGTGGAACATTGAAAAGAATTTCATTTATTAGAGAATTAGAGCATAAGAGTTGGTAACTCTACCGTAAACGTCAAATTTTTCTGGTGATTATCAAAGTTTTTATTAATTTAAATTAAACCGATTAATTTACAAGTTTAACTAAACAAAACTTCGCATTTTACTAATCAAACTAAGGGGAATTGAAATTATATGAAATATGCCTCCAAAAAGTCGCCGAAGCATTCAAAACAATAAAGTGATATGCACTCAATGTAACTTGAAAATCAAAGATGACGATGAGTTTATTGATTGTGATAAGTACTCAAAAAATATCATATAATTTGTACTGCATTGAATAAAGGCGAATTCATATATGAGTATTTACTAAAACATGAAGAAGAAGAATTTGTGTGCCATTTGTGTGGTAATAATAACAATAATAGTGGTACGCTTAAAAACGAATTGAATGAGATAAAAACAGAACTGAAAAAGCTCGATCAGCTGTCGAATTTGCATGAAACCATGACTTTTATGTCTAAGCAATGCCATGACATATTGAGAGGAGTAGCTGAAAACAAAAAGAAATTGGAAATTGTGCAGAAGGAAAACAAGATGATAAAAGAAGAGTAAAAAAAACTCTGATAGATGGAATGTATGCTGCAGATACTGTTTTAAAACTGTCCAGTGATGCCGGTGTAGAATTACAACCAGAAGTTATTGATGAAGCTTATTTCATTAAAAAGAGGAATACATCGAGTGACAACAAAAATGAAAATAACGAAGAAAAGCAGGTAATGGTGGTGAAGTTTAATTCTAAACAAGTAACATATCAAGCTCTTTTCGTATTGGCTCAGTGGAAATTAGACTTTCTGACCATAACCTCTTATCATGTGAAATAGAAATTGAAGCTCAATCCCAAGTTTTTAAGAGAGATGAGCGATTATATTGTGATTATGACCGCGTGAAAAGTGAAATTCGAACTATTTTACCAAGTATATGTACAACTAGTGATCCATCACTCGATACTTCAACGTTGATATCGTGTGTTTAAAAAAAATCTTTTGAAAATGAGAAGAAAAAAAACCTGGTAAATGGAGTCTATGAATAACTTTTATAGGGACAATTTAAGTGAAATTCAACAAGATCCTAAAAAATGCTGGAATTTCTTAAATGAAACTCTAGGTAGAAAACAAACTAAGTCGATTACAATAAAAGATTTAAATGGAGATATAATTTCAAATGATTTTCAAAAAGCCGAGATTCGATTAAGGACTTAAAATTTCAAATGAATCAAATAACATCTGACTCGTGCAATTCGTTGAGAACGCTTATTTAACCAAATTATAGATTTTACTTAGAACACACCACGCATGAAGAGTTGCAAATCATTGTGACTAATCTACCACAAAATAAAAGTTGTGGCCGTGATAACATATCACATACTGACAATGTGCCCCGATGTTTTGACACCTTATTTGGTGAATATTTTTAATAATATGGTAGATCGAAGTATTTATCCTGAAATTTTGAAAATTCATAAAGTGGTTCCGATAACAAAAGAAAATAATGCCTCTAGTGATGACCAATAACTGTATTATGTCATCGATATTGTATTCGAAAAAATTTTGTACAATCAAATTTCAGAATATATGAAGAATAAAAATTTTTTAAACGACTATCAATATGGTTTTAGAAAAGGATGTAAGGGACTGGATGAATGATTTAGTGGCGTAGCTGGTATTTTTTTTTTGATCTAACAAAAGCTTTTAATCTCATACACCATGATATTCTTGTTAAAAAACTTAGATACTACGGAATTTGTGGAAAGGAACTGTCTCTCTTTAAAAGCTACTTGGTAAATCACAAGCAATACGTTAAAATTAATGCAGAGAAAAGCTTGTTCATGTTCATGTTGAGCATGGTGTTCCGCAAGGCAGTGTTTTGGGACCTTTACTCTTTACAATTTATCTTAATTTTTTTTTTTTTTTTAATACATTTCATTTATTTATGGAATCTTCAGAAATGAACTGACAATAAGTTTTCGAATCTTAATACTAAAAGAAAATAATAAGTCCAGCCAGTGCTAGACAAAATATTATGATACTACAAAAAATGTATATCCACTGATCCAGTCATCTGTTTTGCGCTTGAGTTAAAGCAAGGCTATCCCTCCTTCTCAACCGAACATGGCCACTAAAGTTAAGGATGTTTCGTGCAAGTGGGTTTGGATGGTGTTCAAGTTTGCTGACATATTTTGAGGCGTATTTTGTAAGTTCGACTTTCACCAAAGGAATGCCTAGATCTTTGTGAATTCTAGAATTTTTAACGTACCATGGAGCTGCAGTAATTGTACGTAGAATCTTATTTTGACCCCTTTGAATTTTTTCAATGTTGGATGTTGAGGCAGAACCCCATAATTGAATTTCATAACACCAGATTGGCTTTAGAATTGCATTGTACAACAAAAGTTTGCAATCCAACGTCAATGTAGAATTTCTGCCGATTAGCCAATTAATTTGCACTGCTTTTAATCTCATCTGGGTAAGTTTTGCGTCGATATGAGACTTCCAAGTTAAACGACGATCGAGGTGGATTCCGAGGTATTTGACTTCATTGTGTTGCGGGATAATTTGATTATTTATTCTGATGAACGAGCAGGAATCTTTTCGCAATGTGAAAGTTATAAGAATACATTTCTATTCGTTCACCCTGATTTTCCAAAGCTCAAGCCAATTCTCTAGCTTATAAACATATTTCTGCAAGTTCTGTGATGCTATTTGATGGTCCTTATGAACACTAATAAAGGCTGTATCCTCTGCAAAAGTTGAAGTATGTATTATGGGGTCTAACGGCATATCGGATGCATAAATCAAATATAAAGTTGGACCCAGTATGCTACCCTGGGGTACTCCTGCTTCAATTGGCTGAGCGGTGCTTAAAAACTCGCCTTCTTTGATTGTAAATTTGCGACCGTATAAATAACTTTTCATAATTTTGTGGGTGTTAGCAGACAGAGCTAATTTTATTTTATGCATTAAACCTTCATGCCAGACTTTGTCGAACGGTTGGGAAACATCAATGAAAAGCGCGGAACAGTATTCTTTCTCTTCAAACGACCGTCTTATCACATTTACCAATCTGTGTGTGTGTTCGATGGTGCTGTGTTTAGCTCTGAACCCGAATTGGTGATTTGGGATACATTGAGTGTCGTTCAGAATTGGAATCAACTTAGCCAATAACAATTTTTCAAACAGTTTTGAAATTGGCGGAAGTAGACTAATTGGCCTATATGACTCTACTTTAGTGGGGTCCTTCCCTGGCTTAGTAATCATGGTAATCATAGATACCTTCCAATCTGCAGGATAGTATTCTAGGCGTAAAATAGCATTGAAAATAAATAGGATAATTCTTCTAGCTACACGAGGTAACTCCACAAGCATTTTGTTGCTGATTTTATCCATACCTGGAGCTTTTTTAAGATTCAAAGTACCAATAGCGCTTTGAACATCATTATAGCTAAGTCTTAGAGGTACAGGAGGTCTAATAACGAGTGGAGGCAAATCAGATGCATTATTTGAGTTGTTTATAGTAAACACATTTCTCAAATGGTTAACAAATAAAGTCCCCTTCTCGGAATCATTTCTAGCCCAGTCACCAGTCGGATTTCGCAGAGGAGGCTTTCCTCTAACTGGTCTTTTTAAACCTCGTGCCGCCTTCCATAACGAATAGTCAGATTGTGGGGTACTATCAAGACCCTCCAAGTAAGATTTAAGTGAAGCCATTCTTTGGGTTTCTAAGAAATTTCTTAGTATATCTCTGCATACCCGTAGCCTAGCTTTCAGTTCAGGAGACCTGTGAATTTGCCACTCTCTTCTAACTCTTCTTTTTTCTGACAGGAGATGATCGAGTTCAGCGAAATAAGTTCTATTTGTCCCACTTCTGCACTCAACGTCGTATGTGGAGGCGTGATGTACAGCTCTTCGTATGTCCTCAGTAAACTTGCCAATCGACCCATCAATATCCTCGGTAGTTCTCAACACTACATTTTCCGTGCAGTGGGAACTTAAATACTTTTTATACTTTATCCAACTTACACATTTCTCAAATGGTTAACAAATAAAGTCCCCTTCTCGGAATCATTTCTAGCCCAGTCACCAGTCGGATTTCGCAGAGGAGGCTTTCCTCTAACTGGTCTTTTTAAACCTCGTGCCGCCTTCCATAACGAATAGTCAGATTGTGGGGTACTATCAAGACCCTCCAAGTAAGATTTAAGTGAAGCCATTCTTTGGGTTTCTAAGAAATTTCGTAGTATATCTCTGCATACCCGTAGCCTAGCTTTCAGTTCAGGAGACCTGTGAATTTGCCACTCTCTTCTAACTCTTCTTTTTTCTGACAGGAGATGATCGAGTTCAGCGAAATAAGTTCTATTTGTCCCACTTCTGCACTCAACGTCGTATGTGGAGGCGTGATGTACAGCTCTTCGTATGTCCTCAGTAAACTTGCCAATCGACCCATCAATATCCTCGGTAGTTCTCAACACTACATTTTCCGTGCAGTGGGAACTTAAATACTTTTTATACTTTATCCAACTTACTCTGGTTTTAGATATGTCCCGAAATGGAGAGCCATTCCCTTGAAGGAAACGCATTGAAATAATAGAAGGAGAGTGATCTGAAGACAAGTCTAATGAAGGCTACACTTGTATCGATTCTACAGGGATATTTTTCACTACTCCGAAGTCAATAACATCGGGAATCTTCCGTCGGTCCGTCGGCCAGTAGGTGGGATGCCCGCTTGAGAGTACATCTAATCCCATTTTGGCAATGGTGTTGAAGAGTTCACGACCCTTCGGGGTCACCAGACGTGAACCCCAAAAAGTGTGTTTGGCGTTAAAGTCACCAGCAACTAAAAATCTAGCTCCAAGGGAATTGAAGAAGCTGTAGTATTGGTGTTCTTTTATTGAAAATCGAGGCGGCGAATAAATTGATGATAAAACAAAATTGTATTGACAGAATTCAATACAAATGTTTGTTGCTTGTAGGTAATCCTCACATATGTTGTTCATTAAATATTGTTTTATTCTGTTCTTTATAAGAATTGCCGATCCTCCACATGCTCTTCCGCGGGGATCTTTAGTATCATACAACACGTAGCCATTAATTTTGAAGTACGCTGTCGCCGTCAAGTGAGTTTCAGCAATCATCATGACATCAATCTGCTTATCCATCAGGAAGTGTTCCAGTTCGTTTTTATGTTGGCGGAGGCCGTTCGCGTTCCAAAAACAAATCATTTCTTTAAAATGGCTTGTAAGATAGTGGATTGCATTTTCAGCATTTCCTGCATCATGGATGTCATAGTGGTCGTAAAAGTGTTCATAGTTTGGACAAGTGTCTGCAATGTAGTCTCTAGAGTGTTACTATTAGGCTCGTAATATTGTGATTTAGGTGCCTGCTCCAAACCTGGCATATTAGATTTAACCACGTTTGCGTAAGAAACTTGTCTAGAACTAGGCGCGTTTACATGACTAGTGTACCGTAACAATTGAGGGAAATTATCACTCGATGCAAAATTTGGCTGTTGAGGATGATTAGGCAATACTGACGTCTTGTTGTTTCTTATGCCTTTCAAATGAGTGTAAATTGAACAACCTCTATAATTTGCGGTATGATTACCTCCGCAGTTACTGCATTTTTTGATTTTTGAATCAGTTTTCGACTTATCACATTGAGCAGTTGCATGTAGCTCCCCACACGCAACACAAACTGACGGCAATTTACAGTACGCCTTGGTGTGATCAAATTCTTGACAGTTGAGACACTGCACGGGTCCCTGACGCTTATGTGGTTCTTCCACGGTGATTCTACGATGCAGAAGGTACATCAGATTGTAGATGGGATGGGATTCGTTTTTCTTTAAGACAACATCTCCAGGTTCCAATTCTATCCTGAACATGGGCTGAGGGATCTTTTCACGGTTTCTAATATTCACTACGCTCTTGATTTTGAACCCTTTGTCCATTAAACCGGTCTTTATCTCCGTAGGATGAACACATGGGTCTATACCCTTTAGAACGACTTGGCGTCCTTTTGCGCTTTTCAGCTGGTAGGTATAGAAATCCCTAGTCTCCCTCTCCAACTGGTTGGACAATTTTCGAAAATCATCTTCCCTATTCACTTGAATTTTGGTTTCGCTGATATTTCCATGTTTAATTGATGTTACGCTAAACATATTTTCACCTATTACCGAAACAATTCTTTGTACCAATTTACTGGAAGTGGGCTCTCTCAGATAAATTGGTGGGGGCTTAATCGTCTTCTTAGGAAGTTCTGGCTCATCCGTCTGGAGGAGAGCAAACCTATTTTGATCATTACTCACGGTCTTAGGTGCTTTTGAATGATCTTAATGATATAAAAAATCTTGGATAACATGGGAGGCTATTTATTTATGCTGACGATAATTGTCTGTTTTACCCATATCAGCATGAAACCGTTGCAAAAGCTTATATGGAATGACACGCTGCTGCTTTTGGAATATACTAGAATTAATAAACTTATATTGAATGCAAATAAAACAAAGTTGATTCGATTTAAACCGTATTGCCACAATAACATAAACTTTAGTGTTTATGTTGATGGTAGTGAAATTTACGATGTCAAATCAATAAAGTACTTGGGTGTATATCTACAGAGTAATTTGTCTTCGAACCAACACATACAACATATGAAAACAAAAGTTGCTCAAGGTACCGGGTTTTTGTACAAGTTAAAAAATAAATTTGATCGTAAAACAAAATTTTTAATATACAATGCCCTTGTATGGGTACACGGGTAAAATATATATATGTATGAAGAAATATAATAATGGGGGGTGACATACGTGGACTGTAGGGTGAAGTGGATGATTTGGAGGGGATGATACCTTTATTCCTGGATGAGGGGGATGAGGGTGATGTGGATAGATCACCTGGTTCTTTGGAGGATGCTGATGAGGTAAGGTGTCTATCGGACAACCTGTTGTTGTTGTAGCTGGTGGCCGGTAGGTTGGTGTCTGTTTATTGTTTGTGTTGTTGTTTTTTAGGTCGCTGGGTTTTTGTTTTGGTTAATTAAAAACCTTTTGTTTTGTTGATTTGGTTTAATTTGTAAATTGTTTCTTTTTATTTATATGTTTATATTTTTGTTTGTTAATTTCAATTACAATTTTAGTTTGTAGTTTTTATTATATTTAAGTTTATGTGTTTTATATCTATTTGTATATATGTTTTTTATAAATCTATGTTTATATTGTTTTGTTTCAAATCTGTTTTGTTAGTTCTTCACACTTTTTAATTTTTATACACTTATGTCTATGTTATTTTTGTTATACATTTGTTTTGTTTTTGCACTTGTTTTGTTTTTTTTTTGTTTGTCAAAAGGAGGATCAACCTTGTTGTTTTGCTGATGAGATGAGACTGTGTTATGAACAAAATATTTTTTAATGCTCGTAAGTAATGATGATAAGAAAAGAATTTAAAGAATGCAAACAAAAACAAATGTATAAATAAAAATTCCGTTAATAGTACAAAGGGTGGTTAATTATTTTATGTTAATGTTGAACAGTGTCTATCAGACAACCTGTTGTTGTTGCTGTGGGCCTGTCTATCGGACAACCTGTTGTTATTATTGCTATTGGCCGGTCTATCGGACAGCCTGTTGTTGTTGTTGGCCTGTCTGTCGGACAACCTGTCGTTGTTGTTGGCCTGTCTATCGGACAACCTGGAAACTTTTTCGATGCACTTTATTGACTGGTGACAATAAGAACGATGCACCTTTTACTTTTACTTTAATGTACCGGTTTAAAAGTTAACTTTTCGAATTTGTTTTTTCCTTCTATTTGGCAAATATACACTTTTTTATACGAGCAAAATATATTAAAAAACCACGAATCAAAAATTAAATGACATTTGTTGAAAGAAAATGCGGATAGTTTACGGAAAAAATACCACTTGTATTGATAGACGTTTGCGAAAATAAAAAAACTCTTAATATGTGGGTAGATGTGTATTGCAATACACATCTACCCACAATATATTGTGCCAAAGTTTTATTTTGTGTTATTATTTTTATATGTGAAGCGCTTGCTTTGATGGTTTAAAACAGAGTATCTTGTTGTGTTAAAAACCAACCACCACAACTGCCTGTTAGTATACGTGGAGAATGAGAAAGAGAGGAAGATTAGTAACGAGTAACGCTGCAGTTGCAGGGTTACCGTACCACAAACCTGAGATAAATTATTTTAGGGGTTTCGTGCCTAAACAGCCCTTATTCAAATCATTTGAATTACTTAACTATCGTATATGGATGGAAGCAATGCAATGAACTTAAATCACTTCAACGATGCCACATTAAAGCCTTAAAAGTGGTTTCTAATATTCATATTACGTTCAATATCATTATATAAGGATAAATTCAAAACAGTTTTGCCAGTTTTTGGTATTTACAAATTGCAAATTTTGATATGTCTTTAAAATTGTACACAATATTGGTCATCACATGACTCAGTTTACAAGGAATCAAGTGTTACACAATACAAGGAATAACAGTAATTTGTCAGTAGCAAGGTGTAGATTGGAAACAACCAAACAAAGAATTGAATATATGGGTAGTCGTGAGTTTAATAACTTACCTCAATACTTAAAAATGATAAATAGAATTTCAATATTTAAAATTTTTTTGAAAGATTATTTACTTCAAAATTTAGATGATTCTGATGTAAAATAGTTTTGATCTCAAATTGTATTAATATGATAAAAAGTTATTTTATTTTATTTTTTTTTTCTCTTTTTTGAATACTGAAAATTAGGGCTAAGATTTTCATGCACTAAAGAATCGAAAATATGCACTAAAAAAATCGAAAATATGCAGTAAAACTTGGAAAATTTCAATAAAAAAATGTTTTGTTTTTTAATTTTATTAAAAACAAAAAATTCAGTCTATTGTTATTTAAACGTAAATCTTTTAAAAACTAAAATATGTAACTACATAATTTAAATTTTGTATAAACAAATAAATATTTTTTATATTATCAAAAAAATTTTGTATATAGAAAATGATCTCTCAACGTCAACCGAAATTATAGGAGCATACTTGAAGGAATCCAATTCATTTGGAGAATATTCATTTTCTAATTTGTTTTATTTTTTGAAATCCTTCATTTTTTTGCAATTTGTTGGGCTTTTCTTCCGTCCACATTGTTAATTTTACTTTCTGCAATATTAATTAATTTGATTTAAGTATTAAGTGAACCAAATCCCTCCAATTTAGTTATTGTCTCCCAAATATATCCGTATTCTTTTACTTTTTTAATTGCATACGAATCGGTATCAACAAGCTCGTCAATAACATTCTTAAATTGCTCAAAGTTGTTTGAATAGTTTTCTACAGCGTCTAGCCAGGTTCCCCATTTTCTTAATACTGGCTGCGGTGGAAGGGGAACCAAGGGATGCATTTCTTTAAAAATTGCAACTCGTGAAGGAGCCTTTAAAAATGTTTTTTTCCGTATAAAATCAATAAATCAATACTATCGAATTTGCTTCTAATTTCCTCTGCAACGCGGTCTAACCTATGTTGCAAGCAGGTAACATGTAACAGTTTTGGATAAAAGAAGTCAGTTTTTCTCAAAAATACGTTGCAAAAAAATTAAAAATTTCATTTATGTTTTTGTTTGAAAATTGAATGTGAATGTGTTAGTATGCGATATCAAGTTATGTAGTATACAAGAACGATAAAATAAAGATTTCGCCAACTCGCGTAAAATTTTAAAATGTTCTGCGCATTTTGGGACTGTGACGTCACACATTCTGTGTTTCTGGCTAATTTTTTCTCACTTGTTTTTTTTACTCATGTTTTCCTTGCATTTGCTCACTGCATCTATGACAAATTATGGGCCGATCTTCTTAAATTTTGGAACAGTTATTTTCATGCATATAAGGATATTTCACGTCAAATTTCAACATAATAACGGTATATTTAAGATATATATGTATTAGTATTAACGTGGATTTCGAGAGTGGACCTTATGTGGGGGTAGGTGTGCCAGACGTACTGTTTGTCCATATGAAATGAATACAACAACCATTGTTTCATGAAATGGACATCGTTGCTCTAAAGGCATTTCTAACCATTAAACATTATAGATTAATATGAAGAATATTAAAAAAAGAAATTGGATTTCATAAATATATCGCTGTTTATACAACGTATTTAAATACACTTTCCAAAAACTGATGGCACATTTAATTTTAAAGTAGTCATGTTATAGGGGGTTAAGATAAAATGTTACTTGGATTTTTTTTCAATAAATGATACTTCTTGATTTTTAAATAATAAATTTCTACACCATGTAAATTGGAACAGCATTATTCTTACTAAAAAATATTGAAAAAGGAGTGAAATTGAGTTGACATTAAATTTAAAGTTCACTTTTGTAATGTAAATTAATACATATACAGATTGATTTACAAAAACTAATAAATTTAAAACTTTGCATTACAAGCAAAGCAAAAATATTGTAATCTAAAAGGACTTTGATGATATAAAGGATACAATATGTCATTTAAATTGTATTTTCTATGTACCTTCTTCAAAAACGTTCATAATATATGTTATGATCTCATATTTTTAAGTATTTTTAACATTTTTTTTTTGTTGCTTATTAAATTAATATTACAAAAATGTTATTAAATGAATAATGAGTTATGTTTTCGTTAAAAAATAAAATGTACTGTTTTTTTTTTTGAATTGTACTGTTTTTTTGTATAAGATGTACTGTTTTTCTGTATTTCAAATCTGGCTACCCTATGTGGGGGATATAGTCAACTATGAACCGATATTCTCAAAATCCAGCAGTTTGATTTAGGCATGTATGTAAATAATCCGTGTAAAATTTTGGATTGGTACCCTTATTTATAAGAGATTTATGAGTATTAAAGTGATTTTCGGAAGAGGGCTTTATATGTGGCATACGGTTAAAAATAGACCGAAATTCACAAAATTTTGTGGGATGATTTTTGTATATATGTAAATGATCTGTGCAAAGTTTTGAGTCGGTACCAATATTTATACAATATATAGGGAAAAATGTCTTTTTCAGATGTGGTATTTGTATGGGAGCTATTACCAATTCTGGGCCGCCCACCATAAAATTGAGTACGACAATTTATTTGCCTATAAAGATTAGTTATGTAAAATTTTAGCCGTTTACCATTATTTATATCTGTTTTATACGTATTTAAGGGAATTTTGGAAGTGGACTTTATATGGGGTCTATGGTCAAACATGGACCGAACTAAAAAAAATTTCGTTTTGCGATTTCTTTTTGTATAAAACTTATTTTTGCTGAATTTTGTCTTGGCATTCCAATTTTATAGGCATTTATGTTTAATTGAGCAATATTTCGGGAAGATTTTTTTTGTATTGAGGCTATAAGAAATCATGGACCGATTCTTACTATTTTCCGTACACTATCTTCTTTTATCATACAAGGTTAGATTAGGTTCCGTGGGTAGCCGTTTTTTGAAACAGCTCACTTGGGTCCATCGTGTTCATCCCATTATGATACCCGTTAGTGGGCTACCTATCGGTTTCACTCCGCATTGGTTGCTTCCCTATCGAACCATCTAGACTCCTTGGCAAAGGTGCTGATGCATCTTGGATTTATCCTAGTTCACCCAAACATGGAAGAAAGGGTGCCCCGAGTATCCGTTCCCTTTTCATCGATAGGGCTGGGCATTCGCAGTGGAAGTGGATGACTGTCTCCTCCTCCTCCTCGTTGTGCTTCTACAAAAGTCATTGTATTGTAGACCAAGTCTTCTGGCGTGTGTCCCAAAAGTACAGTGACGTGTAAGTAGAGAGACAATAAGCCTAATTAGGTCGCGACGAAAACTAAGTAATGATTTTGTCCTTCCCTCATCAAATAAGGGTCAAGTGGACCTTGCAATAGAGCAGGTGATTTCGTTCGTCCACCTTACCTGAGCAAGTCTGAACATTTCATCTTGAATGAGTAATTTCAGACTTTTCATGTTAATGCCAGTGAAGGAGTCAATCTCCTCATCAGCCAGCATTGTACTCTTCTTGGCTCCTCCTCCTACCGTTCATCTCAACCAGCAGGGAGTTTATAGCCAAGTTCCACAATAGAGGTGATAGGACTCCTCCTTGATGCGTACCGCGATTGGCCACTCTGCTTACAGTAGAGCTCCCAAGCGTGGCACATATGACCCTATTACCAAGTAGTTTACGTATAAATTGGCAGGTACTAGATTCAGCAACCAATCTCTCCAATTCAGAAAGAATAGATGATGATCTGACGTTATTGAAGGCCACTTCTATATCTAGAAAGGCAACCATAGAGTATTCCTTATGTCCTAGTGGCTCTTCAACGGAGGCCTCCAGTGAGTGTAGAGCTGTTTCCACAGACTTACCTTTGGTGTAGGCATGCTGATTCGGCGAAATTAGCGCAGTAGGAAGAGTCATTCTCAGGTGAATGTCAATGACCCTTTCCAGAGTCTTGAGCAGGAAAGACGATAAACTAATTGGTCTATAGTCCTCAGGCTTAGTGTGCGTCGTTTTACCTCCTTTGGGGATAAACAGAACCTTACATTTAGTCCACATTGACGGTATATAGGTTCCAATAATACATTCATTGTATATATTGATGAACCAAGGGATCACACTATCCTCATTTTTCTGAAGATCTGCTGGAATAATGCCATCTGGTCCTGGTGACTTAAAAGGACCAAAGCTACTAATCGCCCACCGTATCCTTTCACGATTAATCGGAATAGAGTTATTTTGAGGGCAACTGTTATTACTGAGAGCTGCCGGTGTGAGGTTATTGACCGGAGCACAGCCTGGGAAGTGAGTATCAAGTAAAACATCAAGAGTTTCTTTACTATTCGGTGTCCAATTACCACACGGTTTCTGAATATAGCTTGGCACAACCGGTGAGGTTGATAAAATTTTACGAAGTCTCTTTGTCTCAGATGAGCCTTCCACACCATCGCAGAAGTCCATTCAAGCTTTACTTTTCGCATTCCTTATTAGCTTCTTAAAGTAATTAATTTCGCCTTATTAAACAGTTTACGACATGTACCTCTTGCATGCGCTATCTCAGTGACAGAGTGGGCGTCTTCAGTTTTGTCTGGAATGGTGGTAGCGTTACACTCCGTGTCCTCAGCAGACATGGGTTTTACATCACTGACAGAAGCGGTATCGTCCTCCTGTTTGGATGGCTCAGCTGGAACCGTAGCTACAGATCTAGGCCTTCCGGGTATCTCACTAATGGATACCACCTCCAGCCTAGATCCCGGCCATTTCTCACCTAGCAATGCAATAGCAGTCTCGAGTAGCGACGGTGAGCGTTCATCTGCGCAAGACATGAGTTTAATGTGACCCTGGTGCTAACCAGTATCATCACATTGAGGAGGAGTGCCTGGGTTTTCTTTGAAAACCTTCCAGAACACCAGTTTTTGTTTAGCCATAGCCCAATTGGATTGAGATATGGATCCATCATTATTGCTTCTGTTAATAACGGCCCGCTTGAGATTGTCTTGAGCAATCTCACTGAAGGCCTTGATCAGAGACTTTGGCATATGTTTGGCGCGTTTAGCTCCAGGTTGATGGCTTTTGACTGCCGCTTCCTCCTCTGAACGCTGTTGTTTAGGCGTTTATGGAGGTTGTCTCACATATTGGTCCATAACTCTGCAAATTTCTCGAAAGCATGTCTGACAGAATTATTGACGATTTGGATCCCGAAGATATCTGGGGACTTCAGAAAATTAATTTCAACATCCAGACTGACAGACAGACGGACATGCCTTAATCGACTCCGCTATCTATAAGGATCCAGAATATATATACTTTATAGGGTCGGAAAATTATATTGTGGAATGACAAACTTATATATACCCTTCTCATGAAGGTGAAGGGTATAAAAACGCCCCTGATACTTAGTGCGACATCTTCTGGTATAAGTTGACACATAATTTATTATAAAATATTCGTCTGAACCACCCTGTGAACTGTCAATTTTAATATTTACACAACATAAAAGCGTCTTCGCGTGTACAGATTTTTAATGAAAAATTTCCTGGTATTCCGCTTCCTCCAGAGCCAATTATAACAATATGGGGAACGTGGCTTAATGGTGTAAAATATTATGCCCAGAACATCGAAAAATTTAGCGAAGTAGTAAAGCTTGACAATTCGGATTCGATATCGATTAAAAGCGTAAAAGAACTGTTAGACTTGCCTTCTCTCAAATCTCAACTGATTTTTGTACATAGCAATTATGGGTTTTTATGCGAGGTAATACAATAATTAGAAGGACGAATTTTCTTTGAAAGATGCAGTCGATTTAATAAATAATTCTGTGAAGAAAATAAATGATGTAAAAGGGTCAATTGGCCAAAAAATTGTTGAAAAATTAAAAGGAAATACTTCTTTCTTGGTTTGAAATTTTGTTAATTTCAAAACATAAAAAAAGCCTGTAAAAAAGATTACATGCCCAAACATTGGTGACCCCGACGTGATACTTTGCCCTTCCTAAACATCATCATGCCACTTGATTCAACTCCAGGTAGCAAAGATGCTGCATATGTCGCTGCTTTGCCTGTTGCTTCTCTATCTAGCGTACCAATAGCCACAGATCGAGTGAGGTTTTTTATGTTAAAAGCAAATGCCATGTTTAACCGTCTTAACAGAATAATCGCTGAGTTTGACGACGATAATCTGCACGGGATGGATGAATACTCTCTGACAGTACAACTGGAGACATTGGGTGAATTGAGGTCAAGTTTCAACGAGGCGCACACAAGTTTGGAGGAATTTGATTTTGAGGCAATAAATAGTGAGTTACCTAGCAAATTCGACGCCAATTTTGCCAAACTTAAATCTACCCTGCAACGTGAAATTGGAAGGCGTAGTTTATCACAGCTTTGTTCCACATTCAAGGTGAACGCCCAAGAGTCTCAGTCAATTATAGTACATACCAATCGGTCGTGATTGCCTTTTCTCACATTGCCAAAGTTCAATGGGGACTATACGGAATTGATGAATTTCTACTCAATGTTCGTATATATCATCGATAAAGACAGTGATCTTACGCCGGTAGACAAGCTGCAGCATTTGCGTTTCTGCCTAAGTGGTGCCGCCTTGGACACCATACGTTCCTTAGAAATAAATGAGGCTAACTATAGAAATGCATTAGATCTCTTGCATAAACGATTTGATAATAAGCGTCTTATATTTCAGGCACATATAAAGGAGATATTTGAGCTGGGCAAGGCAGATGGATCAGTAGGCCGGCTGCGGAATTTCTCTGATAATCTCACCGCTCACATACGGGCATTGGAGTCACTTGGCTCAATGGAGCAAATATCAGACTGCATCATCGTACAATTCATCACACAAAAATTAGACAAAGCTACTCAAGCTAAATGGGAGGAGAGTTCGTCAACGCATGAGTTGCCCTCTTTAGACCAGCTATCCTCATTTTTGGAAAAACGTTGCAGGACGCTGGAAAATGTTGAGTACGTTATGCAGTCACAAGCTGGTAGCTCTGGTAAAAGCGCAAGTACAAACCATAAAAAATCCTTTGTTGCGTCTAATGGCTCAGAGAAAATTTGTGTGTTTTGTGGATCCCATGAGCATTTGATCTACCATTGCCCTCGCTTTCTACATCTATCGCCAAACCTTCGCCAAAGGGAAGTTAGACAACTATCTCTATGTCTCAATTGTCTCAAACAAGACCACCAGGTTCGCAACTGTAGATCGGGATCTTGTCGCAACTGTCAATCAAGGCATCACACACTTTTGCACTTTGATAGCACAGCTACAACTTCAACCAGCGCTCAAGGTGTAACTTCTCAATCCCCTACACTTCTACCTAATGCCATGACTGCATCCTTATCTTCCTCTTCTCATGCTCTCATTTCTCCGTCTGATGTTGTGCTCCTAGCCACGGCGCTAATTTTCGTAAAAAACCGTGCTGGCACCTTCATAACTTGTCGAACGCTGTTGGACTCTGGTTCACAGCTACATTTCATTACCTCTCGTCTCGCAAACCAGTTACAACTACGCAAAACTAAAACCCTAGCTGCCGTATCTGGCATAGGTGATGTCAACTTTTCAACGGATGGTTACTCTGTTGACCTCGTACTAAAATCGCGGACTTCAGAATTCTCAACAGCCATTACTGCTGTTGTTGCACAAACAATCACTGAAAGTCAACCCAGCATTGCAGTGAACACCTCCGATTGGCAAATACCCAATAATATCCAACTAGCAGATCCCAACTTCAACACACCCAATCGTATTGATCTGCTTATAGGAGCAGGACTTTTCTTCGAACTTCTTTGTGTAGGCCAAATACAGTTGGCACCGGGGCTACCATCTCTCCAAAAAACTCGTTTTGGTTGGGTGCTTTCCAGTGGGGCACATCAAACACCCAAGCTGTCATCGTTCGTCGTACGTCAACGATCAGTCACTAACATTGACTCTAGCACTCGGCTAGATTATTTAGTTCGACGTTTTTGGGAAATAGACCATGTCATTGAACCCATCGCCAAAACAACAAAGGAAGAGCTCGACTGCGAAGAGCACTTTAAGAAAAATTATTCGCGCTTGTCTTCAGGCGACTATTCCGTACGCTTACCTATGAAGACTAGCTTAGAGTCACTTGGTGAATCGTATTCACAGGCACTACATCGTTTCCATACTCTTGAACGAAAACTGATTCGTAATTCGCAACTAAAGGAAAAATATATGGCATTTATTAAAGAATATATTGATCTCAACCACATGTCATTAGTATCTAGTAAAGATATTCATCAATGCAAATATTTTCTTCCACATTACTGTATCTTCAAGGAAGATAGTTCTTCAACAAAGCTAAGAGTCGTATTTGATGGCTCTGCAGTTGCAACCTCTGGTTTATCATTAAACGATGTGTTCATGGCAGGCCCAACAATCCAACCAAAACTTTTTAATATTCTCCATCGATTTCGTTCGTTTCCCATAGCTCTTACTGGAGACATCTGTAATATATATAGGTGCGTTCGAGTCACTGCTCCAGATGACATGCTGCAGTGTATACTATGGCGTGACTATCCACAAGAAGTCGTTCATGTATATAAGTTAAATACTGTAACTTATGGAACTAAACCTGCATATTTTCTGGCCATTCGGGCCATGCATCAGCTGGCCTTTGATGAATAATCAACGTATCCCCTGGGTTCGCAAGTTGTTCTTCGAGAGTTTTATGTGGATGATATGATATCTGGAGGCAATTCTGTGAAGGAAGTGCAAGATATTATGCAGCAAACAGCAAGCCTTCTTTCTAGAGGTAACTTTCAACTACGTAAATGGTGTTCCAATAGCCCTGAAGTTCTTGCCGACATTTCGCAAACAGAAAGAGAAAGTTTTCTCAAATTCGATGATGGCAGCGACATCACCAAAACTTTAGGACTTGCCTGGGATCCGTTCAAAGACAAGTTTTTGTTTTCTTTTCCCCTCATCCCAAATCAAGTAAAAACACTAAGCGCTCTGTTTTAGCCACCATAGCTCGGTGTTATGATCCACTTGGACTACTCGGCCCTACGATGACCAGGGCAAAAATTCTCTTACAGCGTATGTGGAGGGATAAACTCCCGTGGGATGAAAGTTTGCCCCATTCACTATATACAGCCTGGTCTTCTTTTTGTGAAGACTTTGTCAACATACAACACTCGTCGTTTCCACGCTATGTATTGCAGATAGGAGCTGTGCTTGAAATTCATGCGTTCTGTGACGCTAGCCTCTAAGCATACGGCGCCTGTATATACACTCGCTCAATCACAAAAAGCAACATTCAGATGCATTTGCTATGTTCGAAAGCTCGCGTGGCTCCATTAAAAACTTTAACTGTGCCTAAGTTGGCACTTAGCGCTGCTGCTCTTCTTGCACAATTAGTAGGCGAAATTGCAAAGATGAAGGTTTTTAACTGTCGCTTCTATTGCTGGTCTGATTCGTCGATCGTTCTCTCATGGCTGCAGGAAGAATCATCCAAATTCAATGTATTTGTCACTAATCGAATATCAGCTATACAGGAGCTTACAAAGGGGATGACATGGCACTATGTTCCTACCACCATGAACCCAGCAGACATTTTATCCAAAGGCGCTGCACCAAGAGAGCTTTTACAATCAATACTTTGGATGCATGGTCCCGCATTCTTGCGCGAAGCAAAATTCAACTGGCCTGAATTTCGAACGCCGCAAACCAAGCTGTTAGAAATTCGTCAAAAGGTATTATTCACATCAAATAGTCATACTGATATATCTCTTTCATTTAAGTTCATCAACTCGTTTGGAAAAATGCAGCGTATTTTTTGGATACGTGAGCAAATTCCTCAATAGAACAAAATTGCCAAGGACATTGCAACTCACGTCTGAGGATATTCGTTATGGAACTCGACTATTAATTCGCCTTGTTCAGCGGGCTCAGCTTCGGCAAGAGTACGTTGCTCTTAAGCATGAGAAATGCGTATAATCATCCAGCAGCATCTCATCATTATCGCCATTTTTGGATGACTTCGGACTGATTCGAGTTGGCGGACGCCTGAAGCACTATAATCTTGGTTTTG
This sequence comes from Bellardia pandia, assembly GCA_916048285.2. Classification (NCBI taxonomy): domain Eukaryota; kingdom Metazoa; phylum Arthropoda; class Insecta; order Diptera; family Calliphoridae; genus Bellardia; species Bellardia pandia. Next base: position 89,350,208 of record OU696529.1, read on the forward strand.
AAGCCCGGCACCCTTGTGTTTTGCCAACAAATCATCCGCTAACATTCGCCATAATCTCACATTTTCATCTCAAATATCATCACGCTTAAAAAATGCATCATATGTCGTAAATCGAAACCGCGACTCGTTGAGCATATCATGGCTGATTTGCCTAGGGATCGCGTTGAGTCTTCACGCGCCTTTATAGTTACTGGTGTAGACTATTGTGGGCCATTTTATTACAAGCCAGAAGTGCGTAGCAAGTCTCCTCAAAAATGTTACGTCAGCGTATTTATTTGCTTCGCTACGAAAGCAGTTTGGATGGAGTTGGTGAAGGATCTATCAACTAACGCCTTCATCGATGCTCTAAAGCGATTTTTCGCCACTCGTGGCGTTCCCAGCTGCATTTAGTCCGATAATGCCACAAACTTCGTAGGGACGAGCTAAGTGATTTGAAACGGCTATTTTTTTTAGCGAAAAACATCGTAGCGAAATCTACAACCACTGCATCAATAATGGATTTAATTGGCGATTTATCCCACCTCGCTCACCGCACTTTGGCGGCTTGTGGGAAGCAGCCGTAAAAATAGCAAAGCAGCACTTTTATCGTTCAATTGGCTCTTCAGTTCTTGGCTTTGACGAATTACGCACTTTAGTGTGTCAAATTGCTGCTGTTATCAATTCTCGTCCCCTCGTACTACTTTCAGAAAATCCTGATGATTTAGATGTATTGACACCAGGTCATTTTTTGATTGGTGGACCACCAACAGCTTTGCCTGAACCTGACATTACGCATTTAAACTTCAATCGACTTGATCGTTGGCAGCGTGCAACTTATATGCAACAAATTTTCTGGAAACGGTGGAGTGAAGAATATCTTACTCTCCTCCAGGAACGAGCAAAGTGGCGTATACCCCAGCCCAGTATACAAGTCAATGATATCGTATGCGTGAAGAATGAAAACTTGCCGCCTCTAAAATGGCCTCTTTCACGCGTAGTTGATATTGTCCCTGGAGATGATGGTGTCTCTCGAGTAGCAATTTTGCGCACGTCTAAGGGGACAACTAGTCGTGCTGTGAATAGACTATGCGTCCTCCCAATCAAGGATATTGTTGAAAGCCCTGGCTTTTCAACGGGGGGAGTATGTTCGGAGCAGTAGCCGTAAAAGCAGTAAACACAATCTAATCATTTTTTGAATTCTATTCATTTTATCCTATTATACATAAATGTTTACGAATAGTATTCCTTACAAACCACTGTATAATATTTTTGCTCAAAACCACATTACATACAAACATTCAGCTAATCCCGTTGCATAGTTATGTATGTATGTATGTACATATGCATGTGCTTTGCCCTTGAACATTCTTTCTCCAAAATCAGCATTTGCTTTACAATGCACACACAAATTCATATGTACATACATACCTGCTAACGGTGCGATCACCAGACAGAATATTTAAGTTGAAGTATTGTAAAATCTTATTTTGTTAGTTTTAAATTCATTCCGATAAGTAAAGTGAGCAGATTAAGACTTAAAAGTAAGAGAAAATTGGTAAAAATAAAATAAAGTGTTTCAAAATAAAATTAAAGGAAATACTTCTTTCTTGGTTTGAAATTTTGTTAATTTCAAAACATAAAAAAGCCTGTAAAAAAGATTACAGGCCCAAACAGTTCTCTTAAAAAATAAAGGTTTCCTTGAAATAAGGAGACTTGCAGGAATTTTAGAATTTGATGAAAATTTTTCCAAAACCAATTTTACAATAAAAGAAGTGTGTGCTTTTAAATATGCTCCTGTAACATCTGTTGATGTTGAGCGCTCCTTTTCCATGTACAAGAACTTTTTAAGACCTAATCGGGAAAGCTCTGTGTTTCAAAACCTTAAAAAGAACTTTTTTGTTTACGCCAATAACGCAATAAATTAAAATTGATCGCTCTTATATATGGTGAATTTCACGTCAAGTGACCCAATTTTAAACATCGATGTCTTCCGATTTGGATGAAATTCGATAATTAGTCGTAGCTCCCATAAATGGCCCACTTCCGAAAATCACTTTAACGATCATAAATTTCTTAAGAATGTTGGTAATCAAATAAAATTCGACACAAATAATATACAGAATTTTTTTTTTTTTTTTTTCATATTCTTTTTTATTGTATCTTCATTTTAAATGAACTAACAATAGGTATTCAAATCCTAAAACTAAAGTTAACTAAGATAAGTCCAGCCAATGCTAGACAAAATCTAGTTTTCAAATTCGATAGGATATAATGAGCAACTTGTATTTATTTATCTGAGAGCGGTGGTGTCCCTCCTTCTCAAACGGCTATGACCGGGATGTTGTAAGATGTCTCGAGCGAGGGGATTTGGATGAGTTTCCAGCTTACCCAAATAAAGGGCCACGTGTTTAGTTATTTCCCATTTGACAAGTGGAACATCAAGATCGTTGTGTATGTTGTTGTTTTTAATATACCAAGGAGCGGTAGTTATCATTCGTAGAATTTTGTTTTGACGGCGTTGAATTTTCTCAATATTGGAGTTGGAGGGAGTGCCCCATAACTGGATACCATAGCACCAAATTGGCTTTAAGATTGAGTTGTAGAGTAGAAGCTTACAATCGAGCCGAAGGACGGAGTTTCTGCCGATGAGCCAACGAATTTGGGCTGCTTTCAGTTTCATTTGAGTCAGCTTAGCATCTATATGTGGTTTCCATGTGAGGCGACGGTCCAGATGAATACCAAGATATTTCACGTGTGAGTTTTGAGGCACTATATGGTCATTAATGTGGGTGCATTTCTGTTCATTTATTTTTATTCCCCATTGTCTTGCCCATTTCTCCACTTGCGTTACGTGGTGCTGTAATTGAATCGAGGCATCTTTTGGATCTTTGTGAGTACTGAAAAATGCCGTATCATCAGCAAATGTTGACGTGTGAATTTCATTGTTTGTTGGCATGTCTGCTGTGTACAGCAAGTATAGAATTGGTCCTAAGATACTACCTTGAGGGACGCCAGCACCTATAGGTTGAGGACGGCTTAAATAATACCTTCTTTAATCATAAACTGACGGTCGATTAAGTATTTCCATAGTAGGTGTTGAAGATTCACCGGTAAGTTCTGCTTTAATTTAGATATCAGGCCTTCATGCCATACTTTGTCGAAAGCTTGAGAGACGTCAATAAAGAGTGCCGAACAGTATCTCTTTTCCTCAAAGGTTCTTCTTATGACTTGTACCAATCTATGTGTTTGTTCTATTGTACTGTGTTGACGTCTGAAGCCAAACTGGTGATTGGGAATGCAGTTGTTTTCATTCAAAATCGGAGTCAGCTTGGTTATAACATTTTCTCGAATAATTTGGACATAGTTGGTAATAGACTTATTGGCCTATACGACTCAACTTTGCAAGGATCATTTCCCGGCTTAGGAATCATCTTTACTAATGCAATTTTCCAAACCGGAGGGTAGTACTCAAGCCGTAAGATGGCATTAAAAAGAAAGAGGATTAATCTTTTTGCAATGCGAGGCAGCTCAGAAATCATTTTATTGCTGATTTTATCAAACCCAGGTGCTTTTTTAACATTTAAATTATCAATAGCCTTAACAACCTCCAGATATTGAAATCTTATTTGTACAGGTGGTCTGGCAACAACAGGCGGTAGTTGGCTAATGTCAGTATCCATATTGGCAGTGAATACATTTTTTAAATGACTTACGAAAAGGTTGCCTTTTTCTTCGTTATTTCGTGCCCAAGATCCGTTCAAAGTACGCAGTGGAGGTTTTGCGATTACGGGTTTTCTTAGATTTCGGACTGCACGCCATAATGAATAATTTGACTGGGCAGTTGCGTCTAGGCCTTCCAGATGTTGTTTGAGAGACTCTGCTTTTTGCGCTTCTAGCAAGATCCTAAGATTTTTGGTACATTCTCTCAACCTAGTTTTAAGTTGGGGCGATCTGTGTTGTTGCCACTCTCTTCGGACTCTCCTTTTTTTCAGACAATAGTTGCTCAACATCTGCAGAAAAAACTCTGTTGTACCTATTCGGGCGGTAAGTGGAAGAAGCATGTTCTGCGGCTTTCTCGACATGTTCATTAAGACTTTTTATACAGGCATCGATGTCTTCAGCAGTTTTTAACGGGAGTTTCTCTGTGCAGTGAGTGCTGATGTATTTTTTGTATTTTAACCAATTCAGACGTTTGACAAGAAGTAAGGCATCAGTTACGATTTGCTGAGGACTTCTGATGGTGATTACAGTGGGTGAGTGATCTGAAGAAAGATCCAGTGAAGCCTCGACTTCAATGAGTTCCGGGGATACCCCTTTCGTCACGCCAAAATCGATAACGTCAGGAATTTTTTGCTGGTCAGTTGGCCAATAAGTTGGTTGACCAGTTGAAATCTCATTCAGTCCCATTTCAGACAGGGAGTCGTACAAGATACGACCTTTAGGGCTAACGAGTCGTGAGCCCCAGAATGTATGCTTAGCATTGTAGTCGCCAGCCGCTATGAAACGGCTACCTAGTGATTTGTAAAAATCTCTATACTGATCTTTTGTTATTGAAAATCTGGGCGGACAGTAAACTGACGAAATCACGAGGTTTTGACAAAAGTTCTCAATACAGATGTTTGTTGCTTGAAGATAACACTCTGAAAGACCACCCAATGAATGGTGTTTGATTCGCGATTTGACCAATATTGCCGAGCCACCACATGATCTATCTCTGGGGTCCTTGGTGTCGTAGAATGTATAACCACTTATTTTAAAAATGCTTCTCGACGTCATATGAGTCTCGGAAATCAGCGTTACATCAATTTTCTTATTAAAAAGAAAATATTCAAGTTCATTTTTGTGTTGGCGTATGCCGTTTGCGTTCCAGAAACATATTTTGAGACAGTTCATGGTCTATTAAGTATGGCCTGCAGTAGCGTGGACTGCATTTTTTGCATCTCCTGCATCATACTTGTCATGCTTGTCATGAAATAATTCATGGATTGCACCAGATTCTCCATTATACCTTCAAGACGGCTAAAATTGTGGCTGTTTGTATCATTTATTGGTGATTCATTTTGCAGTGTTGGTTGGTTAGATCTTAGCACGTTGGCATATGAAAATTGGCTAGTGGATGCTTGTGCTACGGGGGGAATAATTGTAATAGGTACTTTTGTCGTCTGAGTAGGGGTAGAAGCGGGTTTGTTGATCAAGGAGCGTTTAACGACCTCGAAAACAGGGCAACCCCTGTAGTTGGCAGTGTGGTTTCCACCGCAATTGCTGCATCTTTTTACCCTGGAATCATCCTTAGGTTTATCGCACTTTGAGGTGTCATGAAGATCCCCACAAACTACACAAACAGTAGGCAACTTACAATAAGATTTAGTGTGACTATATTCTTGGCAGTTCGAACACTGTACTGGGCCAGATCGCTTATGAGGTTCTTCCACTGTAACTCTTCGGTGCATTATGAATTTCAAGTCATATATAGGATGTGTTTCATTTTTCTTCAGCTTAACATCACCAGGTTCTAACTCCACTCTAAATAATGGTTGAGGGATCCTATCTCTGTTTCTTATATTTGATACGGCCTTGATTTTAAAGCCTTTGTCGGCCAAACTGCTCTTGATCTCCTCAGGATCAACAAAAGAATCAATTCCCTTAATTACGACTTGTAGACCTTTTGCGCTTTTAAGTTGATACGTGTAAAAATTCTTTTTGCGTTTTTCAAATTCCGAAACTATTCTCCGATAGTCGTTTTCATTATTAACCTGAATCTTTGTTTCATTAATATTGCCACGCTTAATTGGAGTCACATAAAAAGAATTTTCACCAATTAATGAAACTAATATTTTTATAAGTTCGTTTGAGTTTTTTTCTCTTAAATATATTGGAGGTGGTTTTACTGGCTTATTCAGAGCGTTAGGGACATCATTTTTGTCTTGGAGGATGGCAAAACGATTTTGCGAGCGTGGCTCTTCAGCATTCTTTGATAATTTTGCGGCTGGTGTAATTTCGGCAGATTTTGGGCTTCTGATACTGTTACTGGATACTGTTATATAACGGTCCATTCCTACCTGTGTTTTTTGTTTTTCTTCAACAGCAACTATAGGAGCGGTCTTATTTGTAGGGCTTAATGTGCCTTTTGCAGCTGTTGACGTCTCTCCAATATTTGATAACGAGGACCGTGAAGAAGACGGTCCTTCAGTGAGTTTTCTATTTAAATTAAATATGCTTTGGGCTAAGTTTGTGCCCTGTTCAACACATTTATTCAAGTTTGGTGCACTTGCACTTAAATTCAGATTTGTGCTTATTTTTGGTTTCACAGTTAAGTAGTTTTTATTAAAATCGGGATTTTTAATGTTCTCATTACTAACACTTGCCGAGCTCAACACGAAATAAGCATTTCGGCTCTGAGGCCCACTCGCACTGTTAGAATTGTTACTCATTCACTGTCTCACTGTATTTAATAATAACCTCCATAAATCTTTTAAAAGCATTTATATCAAGATAAAGTTTCACATACGCAATATTTATATTCACAGAAATCATGACACTAAATTTTTGGATGATCGGTATATAATAGGTCATATCTCCCATATAGGGCCCATATCTAAAAACTGTTTTATTGATATACTGGGTGTAGGGTATTATATGGTCGGGCTTGACCGACTATACTTTCTTACTTGTTTTTTTTTTATATGTGAAAATTAGGTGAAAATTCAACACAAATAATTCTTATAGATACTCATATATTGTAAATTGTTGTACTAAACTTTATGATGGTGTAACGTGATTTTGTCGTCGCGACGCGTCGGCTGAGGCAACTTAGTCGTGTCCAGGGTTTACTTACGGATGCACAAACCTTAAGTAATAATACGAAGATTATTATGTACCCTTCTTGGGTTTAACGAAAATAATACTTTATTAAAATCTTCTTAATCTTAAATATATATTAAAGTAAATTACGATAAATACGAGAATACAACAGTACATATCCCAAATTTTACACGGAGCATTTACATATATGCCAAAATGAAACTGCTGGCTTTTGAAAATATCGGTGCATATTTCACCATATCCTCCATATAAGGTCCACTTTCGAAATTGACGTTAATACTAATACATATGTATCTTAAATGTACTGTTATTGTATTGATTTTCAACGTGGGATATCTTTATATGCATAAAATCCTCTGTTCCAAAATTTAAGAAGATCGGCCAATGTTTTTCAAATTTCACATATGTATGTATATGTACCACTTCCAAAAAACAAGGTAATTCTCAATAATGTGTAATATAAATATCGATATCGAATCAACATTTTATACAGATTATAAATTATAATCCAAAAATGATACTAATATCGGCTATACGGCAATTATGCTGCTGAATTTTATAGCTGTGAGTCTCCCGAATTAAGTCAACTCCGAGCTTAACAACACTCCATTCAACTCATGTAAGTAACGGTATTGAGATGAATTTCAACCAAAATAAGCTCAAAATACATCAAATTACTGGATACTGGATTTAGAAAGCTATTAGTCCGAATCCTCAGCAGATTCACTACGCATTTTGAATACGCATTTTCCAGGCTGTAGGGATGTTGCTATGGATAGGTATATTGAGAATGTAGGTATGACTCTATCCAATATCGATAGTAACATCATCTCCTATGACAGGATATCATGGGCGATTGACAGTTTCGCACCATTCAAGTCACCTGGCCCGGATGGTATTTTGCCAAAGATGCTACAAAGTGCAGAAAGGCATATCATTCCCTGGCTTTATAGAATTTTTACGCTCTGTCTCTCCCTCAACAATGTTTCGGTTAACTGGAGGAGAGTCAAGGTCGTTTTTATTCCCAAAATTGCCAAAAGGAGTCATGAGAAGGCAAAGTACTTCCGTGCAATTAGTCTTTCATCTTTTCAGCTTAAGGCGTTGGAAAGACTCATTGACGCTCACATTAGGCAACGCCTTGAGGGTTCAACATGGCTCTCAAACAGTCAGCATGCCTACCTTAAGGGTCGCTCTACAGAGACAGCTCCGCATGAGGTTGTAACAGTTATAGAGAGATCTCTCGAATTTAAACAATATACAATGGCAGTTTTCAATAATGTAACTACTCTTGCAATTCAGCAAGCTCTTACTAAACTAGACGTTGAAGAATATATCAATAACTGGTTAGTTACCATGTTGAATTCAAGAATAGTCACAGCAAATCTTGGTAATACCGTTAAGTCTAAGCAAGTTGAGAGAGGCACTCCACAGGGAGGAGTAATCTCCCCACTACTGTGACTTATCGTTATTAACTCGATTCTCATTGATCTAGACAGTAGGGGGATAAAAGTTGTTGCTTATACGGACGATGTGGTGATACACGTACCAGGTCTGTTTCCGGACGTGATCAGTGAGATTATGTCCACTGCTTTGGGGTTGCTCGACAACTGGGCCACGGTTAATGGTTTTGGGGTGAACCCGAGCAAAATGAAACTTGTACTTTTCACGACGAAGATCAAGATTCCAAGCTTCAAACTTCCAATGTTGAAAAACTGCGAAATCCCCCTTTCAAACAATGAAAAATATCTGGGCATCATACTGGAATCTAAATTGTCATGGAAGCTAAATACTCAACACAGGGTAAAGAAGGCAACGGTGGCCTATTACATCTGTCGTAAGATGTTTGGTAGAAAATGGGGACTTAGTCCCAGCATAGTTAAATGATGTATACGGCTATAGTACGTCCAATTCTTGCTTACGGATCTCTTGTATGGTGGAATGCAACTAGAAGGAAGTATGTCGTAGACCAACTATACAAAGTCCAGAGATCAGCCTGCATGGGAATAACTGGCGCACTAAGGACTAGTCCTTCAGAGGCACTGAACACTATATTGCAGCTTATGACAATTGACCTTCACATAATGGCCACTTGTGCACGCAGCGCAGCGAGGCTTCAAGCGTCCGGTTGTTGGAGATCGAGAATATATGGCCACGCGGGAATTCTTGGCCTTCAAACGTTCTCCAACCATCAGACTATAATAATCCATACACGTATTTTGATAGGGTATTCAAGGTCCTAATTCCCTCCAGGAGTGAGTAGAATAGGGGTAATCTCGTGCACAAATATGATACTAGGATATACACAGACTGTTCTAAGATGAGCTGCGGTGTTGGTTCTGGGGTCTTCTGTGACGAACCTGGGGTAGACATCTCGTATCGTCTTCCGAATGAGTGTAGTGTTTTCCAGGCGGAAATTTTTGCAATCATGGCAGCTTGTAATACATTACATGATCATAACATTAGCGGCAATATAGGTATTTTTGTCGACAGTCAGGCGGTACTCCTCTCACTTAATTCCTATACAATTTCATCTTCACTAGTTAGGCAATGTAGGAATTTTCTGTCAAGGCTAGGTCGTCTATCTAACATTACCTTGGTCTGGGTGCCTGCGCATAGGAACCACTACGGCAATGAACGGGCAGACGAACTAGCCAGAACGGGATCTGCCTTAGATATCTCCGATGTGGTCTTAGTCCTCTGGTACTATCAAAGGTATCATCTTCAGACATTTTCTTACAAAGGCTGAGTATAGATGGCGTAATTTAGACACATGTAGGATAGCCAAGTTGATGTGGCAATCTTTTAACGAGAAACTTACTATGCAACTAATAGGAAGGATAGGATAGGAATGATATGTATATCAAGATTGCTGGCAGTATTAACGGGACACTGAACGTTAGGCAAGCACGCAAATCACCTGGGACTCCCTTTTAACGAACATTGTCGTAGTTGTAAGGATAGGGAAAAAGAGGAAACGATTTTCCACCTTCTCTGCGAATACCCTGAGTGTCAAGAGACATAAATTCATGGGAAACTATACATTGAACAACCTTGGTGAGGTAGCCGGGTCAAAACTCAATGACCTACTGAGATATCTCACAGCTACAGGTTGGGTCTAGCAAGACACTACGTTTTTGTACACACATATTAGCTACAGTATGTTGTATAGGACATTAAATCTGACAAGTGGTGTGGTCTTTTAAAACAGCATCCCTTCGACTCTACTTAAGTGTTCGCACGTAGTGAACTACCACGTAAACCAACCAACTAACCAACGTAATTGGTCCACTTCTACTATGCCATCCATATATGTTGTAAATAAGGTTCTTGAGATGTTTTCGCGAATTTAATTTTAAAATGTGTAACGAATTAAAATTTAATTCGCGAAATAACCTACCTACTACTACCTTACCTACTTTGATTATATTAAATGCGACTGTACAACATCAGTTGCTAATTAAACAAGATATTTATATTTTCTTATAAAACTTAATTTTTTTGCTTTCTTTGTTTACTTATTGAATGTGTCTTGGTTTGTTAGGCCTAACAATATGAATTAAAATCTTAAACTAAAGTTAAAACAGATCCGTGATGGACAATGTATTCCATACTAGGGCGGTGGTAGATCGATTCTACGAAACCCCACAAAAAACTAAATTCAGGATTTTAAAATGAATACTTGGGAAATATCGAAGCAGGAAAATTTCACATTCCGATAAATTATTTTGATATAAAGTAATATAATTCAATATATAATTATTACCCTAAGTCTACAATATGTATACATTCATAACAAAACAGAACCAGAACTTAACCAATTTATTTTTTATTATTTCAGGCATTTCAAATTGCTACGCTTATTAAAGAATATTCGGAAATTGTGAAAACTCGAAAAACGTTACCAGAAACTTCCAGAATACAATAGGACGATTCTATTAAAAAATTGGAAGGAGAGATCAAATTGTATATACAACTTTATTTGCAGTAATTATACCAATAGTTATTAATTTTATTAGCTAAAGCTCACATTTAAAATATGTTATATGTACTCGTATTGTATTACACAATTTCAGTTTAAGACGTACTATTTTAAAATAAAATAAATAAATACTTATTATGAAATACATACCATCTGTTGTATTTATTTATTCAACTCAACTGGAGAAATAGTCGAATATTTATAACTGATGGTTATAGGCGGCCGTCAAAACGCACAGCTCACATGATCCCTTTGTGTCTGAAAAGATAAGATGGAGGATGAGAAATGGATAGAGATGATAAGTATAGAGGATAAGTATGGAAGATAGAGAAAAGAAAGAATCCGAGTCAAAAAAGGATTTGTATATAGATGGTACAAAGATGGAGAAGGTTACTCCAAGTCAATTTAGCAACCAAATAATATCTACCGTAAAAAGTTTATGTAACCGATAGCAGCAGCTAGCTTCTATTCCTAACACTGTACAACATTTTTCAGGTGATTGATTCGGGACTCAATTCTGTTTATGAAAGTAGCCCCAAAAAGAAGAACTTCTGCATCCTTCGTTTGGTCATTTTACATGAAGAAGTAATTTAAAAACTAATTTGAAGTTAGTAAGTATCGTATAGGAAATTTGTCACGTTTTAGGCTCTTTTGTTTGTCATAACTCGAGAACCACTAGTCCGAATAAGCTGAAACAAATTTAGACAAATTAAGAACTACAATTCCTTTAATCGTTTCAAACGTTTCGCTACATAAGCAACAGTTTCGCAGTTTTAAATAAATGTCTGAAGACAAAAACTACTTTTTGCCTAAAAAATTTAATTTTTTTATATTTAATACATAAAAAATCCAAAACGGTAAAAAAAATGTGTCAAATTACTTTCACGTAAAGTCGCATAACCTATGAACAAAATGAGATATAAATCATGAAAATCGATGAACGCGTTTCGCTTTTATTCACAACTAGCTGTACCCTGCGTGCGTTGCTACGCTACCAATTAAAATAAATTTGAAAGAAAGACATTACACAAATATTCAATTTATTTTGAGTATTTTTATTGATATTTCTCATTTTGAAAAAAGTAGGTAGTCGAAAGAAGTATTCTTAGTCATGCCGGAATCTTAATTATATTCCATCAAATTTTTAGTAAGATCGGTCCAGCGGTCTGGCCTTCCCGGCAGGCGTTGTCTTAATTTTTACCTCACCTAGAGTGACATGTGTATTCGATTTGAAGTAAACATGTTAAAATCCGAGTAGAATCAATTACACAATTTAAAAAAGTAGGAGTGGTCGAAAGAAATAAGAAGCTATAGCACATCAAATTCTTCTTTTTACCTCGCCTTCAGTAAGATGTGTATACAAAATGTTTGAAGTAAATCTGTAAAAACCCATGCAGAAGAAATTAATCAATTTAAAAAAGTGGGCGTTAGAGTAGGTGTGGTCGTACCAACTGAGAAACCTTCCCGGACTCCTACACAACAACTTTGCCGAAGATCATCACATGATCAAATGCATAGTTTACGATTATATAAAGGACATACATACAAACATTAATTTTTGAGATGGGGCGTGCAAGTGGGCGTGGCACATAAAGTTTTTATTTTTACCTCGCCTTCAGTAAGATGTGGATACAATTTGTATGAACTAAATCTGTAAAAACCAATACCGAAGAAATTAATCAATTAAAAGAAGTGGGCACTAGAGTAGGCGTGGTCGAACCAACTCAGAGACCTTCCCGGTCTCATGCACAACAACTTTGCCGGAGATCATCACATGATCAGATGCATAGTTTAGGAGTCTATAAATGACATACATACAAAAATTCGTTTTTATATATATGATATTAAATATTTACTTTTTATGGGAGCTGCCACTCCCACTGGTCTGATCCCGCCTATTTTTTTCCTGATTATTCAAATCAGTAACATATGGGATACTGCAATGTTTCAAAACTCTTGCTATCATAATATAGAAGATATATGATATTATTCAATTTATGTGGGAGGGGCCACGCCCACTTGAAATATATATAGCTGTATACCTAATCTGGACTTTAACCTTTCAAATGAAACCAGTTTGGGCCAAATCGGTTGGATAGTTTTAGAGGCTATAGAGGACAAACATACAAACATTGTATTTTATATTATGATATTAAATATTTACTTTGTATGGTAGCTGACACGCCCACTGGTCCGATTATGCCCATTTTTCCCATTAACAAATAATCAACGTGCACAAATTTCTAAGACCCTGGCTGTTATAGAATGATATTAAATATTTACTTTGTATGGGAGATGCCACTCCCACTGGTCCGATCCCGCCCATTTTTTTTTTCCTGATTATTCAAATCAGTAACATATGGGATACTGCAAGGTTTCAAAACTCTTTCTATTACAATAGTCAAGATATATGATGTTATTCATTTTATGTGGGAGGGGCCACGCCCACTTGAAATATTTTTAGCTGTAAACCTAACTGGGACTATAACCTTTCAAATGAAACCGGTTTGGGCCAAATCGGTTAGATAGTTTTAGAGTCTATAAAGGACAAACATACAAACATTGTATTTTATATATGTATGTAGATATATAGATTACGTAAAGGTATGAATTTCAAAAATTGGCTTAAGTCGGTTTTAGTGACTTTTTTCAAATCACTATCAAAATTTTATCATTAATAGCATTTTAAATTTTGATTGAAATAAAAAAAATTGGGGCGGTCACGCCTATTTTCGAGGGGGCGGGCCCGTAAAGTTGAAAATATATAGGCCTATATCTCGGGAAGTACTGGATGTCTGATAATTTGTAATACATTAAATTAAAATACCTTTCTAACGATATATATCATGATTATAAAATATGGACCGAATATGGGTTAAATCCGAAAAGAATGTTCTTTGACCCGAATTTTTTTTTTAATATCTAAAAAAATTAAAAAAAATTTCTTTATAAGTGTTATTTTAGTTCATTAATATAAATAGCCAAGACAATTAGCTTTAATTTAAGGTATCATATGTGTCTGTCGCATAGCCATTGAATTATAAGATCTAAAAAATTAGAAAAACACTCCTCTATGGTATATAGAACACCGGCTTCGCATAGTACAGATTGTAGTTTTTATGGTGAAATGTCATAACCTTTCTTTAATATCTTCGGATTTATATTACCTACATGGTCGTGTTATACCTTAAATTAAAGTTTAATTTCTTGACCTGAAAATATTGTAATTTATCTACTTACTCATATAGACCTTTTAAAATTTACTCGAGATATGCACAAAATTCTTTGGAAAAAACATTGATTTTTTATGATTCTTAGAATTAAAAAAAAGTAATAAACCAAAGGTATGATATTAATTTAAGCCTTTTACAATAACATAATACTCGCAAGAGGAATAATTCTCATATAGTAAATTTGAAAAGTTAAATATAAGAAATTTGAAAATGAACAACAATAGACACAAAGAATGCTGACGAAGGCTTTAGCAGGCCAGAAAATGCATTACATTTTGCTAGTGTCTTTTTGTATATTTCTGTGTGTTTTTTGCATTTACGTTTTCCAACGGAAAGCTATGTTGAACATATAACAGAGGTATACAAAAATAAATTTCAAATTTTTTCTATTTAACTTTGAAGTAAACCTTCGAATAAACAAATTTTTTTTTTTTTTTTAAATTTTTTACGAAAAGTATTTTATTTACATTAAATAATATAGGCCCAATTAGCTGAGTAGATATAATTCAAACATAAAATTTCTATTGGATTTGGCCAAATAACACATTAGACAAAATTTATTTGATTTTTATAATTGCGGTAGCAAAGTAATAAGCGTTAAAAACTGTCATTGGACAATTAAAAGGAAAAAAGGAAAGTGCACTTTTTAATTATTTGGGGTTTTCCGTTAGTTACCTGCATGATTTGTTTACAGAAATTGCACCCACGTTTATGAGTGCTTATGTTTTGGAACGTTTCGAAATATGCGTTTCGAAATATTACAAATTATCAGGCACCCAGTAGTTCCCGAGATATAGGCCTATATATTTTGAACTTTACGGGCCCGCCCCCTCGAAAATAGGCGTGATCGCCCCAATTTTTTTTATTTCAATCAGAATTTAAAATGCTATTAATGATAAAATTTTGATAGTGGTTTGAAAAAAGTCACTAAAACCGACTTAAGCCAATTTTTGAAATTCATACCATTACGTAATTGTGAATAAAAGCGAAACGCGTTCATCGATTTTCATGATTTATGTCTCATTTTGTTCATAGGTTATGCGACTTTACGTAAAGTAATAGGACTTGACACTTTTTTTTACCGTTTTGGATTTTTAATGAATTAAAAATAAAAAAATTAAATTTTTTAGGCAAAAAATAGTTTTTTTCTTCATACATTTATTTATAACTGCGAATCTGTTGCTTATGTAGCGAAACGTTGTAAGAACCGATTAAAGGAATTGTAATTCTTAATTTGTCTAAATTTGTTTCAGCTTATTCGGACTAGTGGTTCTCGAGTTATCATAAACAAAAGAGCCTAAAACGTGACAAATTTCCTATACGATACTTACTAACTTCAAATTAGTTTTTAAATTACTTCTTCATGTAAAATGACCAAACGAATGATGCAGAAGTTCTTCTTTTTGGGGCTACTAGTGTTATTAATATTAAAATTTAATTCTTTGATATTTCTTTATTTAGGCTCTAGTTCATTAAATTTAATTTACATTAAATTATTTTTACTGAAGGTAGGAATTGTTACATGAAAATTATTATTAAAATTTATTGATAATTTTTCTTGGCCTAGGATTCGAACCTGGGTTGTTGGTTGAATTTAGTAGCACTGGTGGTTCGAAATTTGCTGTAATTATCATTTTTTCATTTTATTTTACATGTTGCCTCATTTTTCTTCAGTTTTTTCGTATTCATGCCAAGACTTCGTCATACATACATTTTTATTGTGTTTGTTGTCTACTTTCGTCGACATTTTATATGTACCACTTAAAGCACAACTACAAGCATTAGCTTGTGCCTTAACTTATGTTAAGAATTATTATTTTTTTATTTGAACTCTTAATTTTAAACGAACTCGAGGCTAAATAAAGAAATATAAAAGATTTAAAATTAACAGTTCAAATAAAAAATAATAATTCTTAAAATTTAATGATAAACTAATTAACACCGAAAGAAAATATATATAAATAAATACTAATTAAATAATAAAATTATGTATAATTAAATAAATTATAATTTAATTTTGCAAATTTGCAAAAAAATTCAAATCACTTAGTCTCATCTCATCGAACTGTTCGGACGTGTTATTTTTAGTGCGGCTGAATTTTCAGTGAAAAAATCGTAATAGGTGAAAAAGTGTAATAGGTTGAAATAAAACAAAAAAGTGAAAAAATAACTCGTAATAGGTTAAAAAAAAAATCTACGGTAATATCGGTAATCTATATATATAAAATTCAATGTATGTATGTATGTATGTAACGTATAGACTCCAAAACGGCTGAGCCGATTTTGATGAAATTTTCACAGCATGTTACTGTGACTCTGGAAGGAATAATAGGGTACTTTTTTACCACGCCCACTTTTACGCCCACTTTTTTTAAATATTGTAATTGGAGACCAAACCTCTGGACCGCTATTTTTGAAATTTTCACAGCATTTAACTGGGACTCTGGTATGATCAATAGGGTACTTTTTTTACCACGCCCATTTTTACGCCCACTTTTTAAAAATTATGTAATTGCTCCCATATAGTTTTTAACAGATTTACTTCAATTTGTATACACATTATATACTCCAGGCGAGGTAAAAATAAAGATTTCTTAAGCCACGCCCCTTTCACGCCCCTTTTCACGCCAAATTTTTGAAAGTTTTATTCTCTATACAAATTTGTTCATTCCAACGTATTTTTTTTATTTGGTAGTATATTGCTCTTAATACTGTTAACGTCGCCATATAACTATGAACTACGCCTACTTCATCGCCCCCTTTTTTTAATTCAGATACTTACTTATACCACTAACAATGTTTGCTATACAAAATAATTTTTTTGTAATATGTATTTACCTAAAGTTTTATATACTTTTTAACTACATACATTTTTTTATTACGAAATCCCCATTTTTCGCCCCATTTCACCTTAAATTATATATATATAAATGAATGTGTGTCTGTATGTTTGTCCTTAATAGGAGGCCAAACCCTTGGACCAATCTGCCTGAAATTTGTACAGCATGTTACTGTGACTCTGGAAGGAATAATAGGCTATATGAAGTTTTGATTGTACAAACGGGGGTGGCACCGCCCATATAACCCACAAATTTAACCCGCCATATTTTGGGCATTTTTTGACGTACGTCGGTGATATTTGGTACATATGGTATTGGCATAATTAGGAATACGTACCAGGAGAAAAGTGAGTGGGACCACGCCCCTTTTTAGAAAAATTAAACATCGTAATATAGTCTTAACTACTGGACCGATCGTCATTAAATTTTCACAACAGGATATTCTTACGAAATATTAAATTCTTGACTATGTAAGTGGACAAAGGGGCATGGTCTCTCCTGAAGCATTGCAATAAATACATTAAAATTAAATAAATAAATGTTTGTAAATATATAAATACGTTTTATTTTATTTTATGACGAGGGGGGGGGTAGCAAAGCACACCGGGTTAAGCTAGTTAAAAAAAAACTCTAAAAATCGCATACAAATTGTATGAGTGTTCCTCTCAGATGTAATTCTGAGAAAGAGCTTAGCTCGACTAGAAAAACTAGATGGGTCTCTGAGGAAGAAGCCTTAAAAAAATCTGTGGAGAATTTTCTCACTACAAGAGCCGTAGAACGACGTCGTTCCTGTTCGCCCAATATAGTGATTTCAACAGATGGAGGAACATCAACAGCTTCTACATCAAATAGCGCAGTCAAACCTAGAAAACAAGTACGTATGGATAAATACGTCACAGTTCTTAAGCGACAGAGGAGCCCGACATCTGCTCAAGTGTCATCAAATTCAAAAGCTCCTAAGACCGTGAGTAATGATCAAAATAGGTTTGCTCTCCTCCAGACGGATGAGCCAGAACTTCCTAAGAAGACGTTTAAGCCCCCACCAATTTATCTGAGAGAGCCGACTTCCAGTAAATTGGTACAAGGAATTGTTTCGGTAATAGGTGAAAACATGTTTAGCGTAACTTTAATTAAACATGGAAATATCTGCGAGACAAAGAGACAAGTGAATAGGGAAGATGATTTTCGAAAATTGTCCAACCAGTTGGAGAGGGAGACTAGGGATTTTTATACCTACCAGCTCAAAAGCGCAAAAGGACTCCAAGTCGTTCTAAAGGGTATAGACCCATGTGTTGATCCTGCGGTGATAAAGACCGGTTTAATGGACAAAGGGTTCAAAATCAAGAGCGTAGTGAATATCAGAAACCGTGAAAAGATCCCTCAGCCCATGTTCAGGGTGGAATTGGAACCTGGAGTTGTTGTCTTAAAGAAAAACGAGTCCCATCCCATCTACAATCTGATGTACCTTCTGAATCGTAGAATCACCGTGGAAGAACCACATAAGCGTCAGGGACCCGTCCAGTGTCTCAACTATCAAGAATTTGGTCACACCAAGGCGTATTGTAAATTGCCATCAGTTTGTGTTGCGTGTGGGGAGCTACATGCAACTGCTCAATGCGATAAGTCGAGAACTGATTCAAAAATCAAAAAATGCAGTTACTGCGGAGGTAATCATACCGCAAATTATAGAGGTTGTCCAATTTACACTCATTTGAAAGGCATAAGAACCAACAAGACGTCAGTATTGCCTAATCATCCTCAACAGCCAAATTTTGCATCGAGTGACAATTTCCCTCAATTGTTACGGTCCACTAGTCATGTAAACGCGCCTAGTTCTAGACAAGTTTCTTACGCAAACGTGGTTAAATCTAATATGCCAGGTTTGGAGCAGGAACCTAAATCACAATATTACGAGCGTAATATTAACACTCTAGAGACTACATTGCAGACACTTGCCCAAACTATGAACACTTTTACGACCACTATGACATCCATGATGCAGGAAATGCTGAAAATGCAATCCACTATCTTACAAGCCATTTTAAAGAAATGATTTGTTTTTGGAACGCGAACGGCCTCCGCCAACATAAAAACGAACTGGAACACTTCCTGATGGATAAGCAGATTGATGTCATGATGATTGCTGAAACTCACTTGACGGCGACAGCGTACTTCAAAATTAATGGCTACGTGTTCTACGATACTAAAGACCGCCGCGGAAGAGCATGTGGAGGATCGGCAATTCTTATAAAGAACAGAATAAAACATTATTTAATGAATAACATAAGTGAGGATTACCTCCAAGCAACAAACATTTGCATTGAATTCTGTCAATACAAATTTGTTTTATCATCAATTTATTCGCCGCCTCGATTTTCAATAAAAGAACACCAATACTACAGCTTCTTCAATTCCCTTGGAGCTAGATTTTTAGTTGCTGGTGACTTTAACGCCAAACATACATTTTGGGGTTCACGTCTGGTGACCCCGAAGGGTCGTGAGCTCTTCAGCACCGTTGCCAAAATGGGCTTAGATATACTCTCAAGCGGGCATCCCACTTACTGGCCGACGGACCGACGGAAGATTCCCGATGTTATTGACTTCGATGTTATAGACTTGTCTTTAGATCACTTTCCTTCTATTATTTCAATGCGTTTCCTTCAAGGGAATGGCTCTCCATTTCGGGACATATCTAAAACCAGAGTAAGTTGGATAAAGTATAAAAAGTATTTAAGTTCCCACTGCATGGAAAATGTAGTGTTGAGAACTACCGAGGATATTGATGGGTCGATTGGCAAGTTTACTGAGGACATACGAAGAGCTGTACATCACGCCTCCACATATGACGTTGAGTGCAGAAGTGGGCCAAACAGAACTTATTTCGCTGAACTCGATCATCTCCTGTCAGAAAAAAAAGAGTTAAAAGAGAGTGGCAAATTCACAGGTCTCCTCAACTGAAAGCTAGGTTACGAGAATTCAGAGATATACTAAGAAATTTCTTAGAAATCCAAAGAACGGCCTCACTTAGATCTTACTTGAAAGGTCTTGATAGTACCTTACAATCTGACTATTCGTTATGGAGGGCGGCAAGAGGTTTAAAAAGACCAGTGAGAGGAAAACCTCCTTTGCGATATCCGACTGGAGACTGGGCTAGAAATGATTCCGAGAAGGGGACTTTATTTGTTAACGATTTGAGAAATGTGTTTACTATAAACAACTCAAATAATGCATCTGATTTGCCTCCACTCGTTATTAGACCTACCTCTAAGTACTTAGCTATAATGATGTTCAAAGCGCTATTGGTACTCTGAATCTTAAAAAAGCTCCAGGTATGGATAAAATCAGCAACAAAATGCTTGTGGAGTTACCTCGTGTAGCTAGAAGAATTATCCTATTTATTTTCAATGCTATTTTACGCCTAGAATACTATCCTGCAGATTGGAAGGTATCTATGATTACCATGATTTCTAAGCCAGGGAAGGACCCCACTAAAGTAGAGTCATATAGGCCAATTAGTCTACTTCCGACAATTTCAAAACTGTTTGAAAAATTGTTATTGGCTAAGTTGATTCCAATTCTGAACGACACTCAATGTATCCCAAATCACAAATTCGGGTTCAGAGCTACACACAGTACCATCGAACAAACACACAGATTGGTAAATGTGATAAGACAGTCGTTTGAAGGGAAAGAATACTGTTCCGCGCTTTTCATTGATGTTTCCCAACCGTTCGACAAAGTCTGGCATGAAGGTTTAATGCATAAAATAAAATTAGCTCTGCCTGCTAACACCCACAAAATTATGAAAAGTTATTTATATGGTCGCAAATTTACAATCAAAGAAGACTATTTTTTAAGCCCAGCATACTGGGTGCAACTTTATATTTGATTTATGCATCCGATATGCCGTCAGACCCCATAATACATACTTCAACTTTTGCAGACGATACAGCCTTTATTAGCGTTCATAAGGACCATCAAATAGCATCACAGAATTTGCAGAAATATGTTTATAAACTAGAGAATTGGTTTGAGCTTTGGAAAATCAGGGTTAACGAACAGAAATGTGTGTGTGAATAACTAAATAAATAAAAAAATAATAAAGTTGGATTGCAAACTTTTGTTGTACAATGCAAATCTAAAGCCATTCTGTACTGCGATTCACTAACTTTTAACGATCCGACAATCGTAACATTTGTCGACATAAATAGTCGTTTGCAGTAACGATTGTGTGATTCTGTAACTTTTTTTTAACGATAGTATACAGCTGTTTTTTTGTACTCATTGAATTTAATAAAATGTGGCACCTCTGTGTACAAAGTGTCAAAATAAGCGAAAAGCACAAAAGAGAATGGTAAAGAAACAAATAGAATTGTGCATAATTTGGGAGTTTTGTTTATTTTTGTAAATTTTGACTTATACTATGTTTCCACGGTACATGCTTCGCTCTCTATTCATGCTTCACACCCCAATCATGTGCGAAACAACTTGCTTCACCATACAAAATTTTAAGAGCGAATCAAGTAGATTCATATGGAATCTACTTGCGAAGCACGAAAAATTGCACTCTTCTCTAATTTTTATCGCAAGTTTATCTGCACTAGCTGTAAAAATTTAATATTATTGTAAACAAAGCAAATTATTTTCTTGTTGCTGGAAGTAAAGAAAGTAAATACGTACGAATGTATGTTTTTTTTCAAATAAGCTAATTTCCACTCACTTTTGTTTGTACATTAAAAAAAATATTTTCCACAAATTGTAAATTCTGTTTTTATACCCTTCACCATCGTGAGAAGGGTATATATAAGTTTGTCATTCCGTGTGTAATTTCCACAAAAAAATTTTCCGACCCTATAAAGTATATATATTCTGGATCCTTATAGATAGCGAAGTCGATTAAGCCATGTCCGTCTGTCTGTCTGTTGAAATCAGTTTTTTGAAGTCCCCAGATATTCTCGGGATCCAAACCTTCAATAATTCTGTCAGAAGTGCTTTCGAGAAGTTTGCTATTTAAAATCAGCAAAATCGGTTTAGGTCAACCAGAGTTATGAATCAATATGTGAGACCACCTCTATAAAAATTTGATATTTTTCGTCCATTTTATTGCAATATTTTGAAATATATTGGAGATAATACTATGAAATTTTGTATACGTTGTTTGTATGACAAAAGAAGAAAGTGTGCGGAAAATAGTACGAATCGCTCCATGATTTCTCATAGCCCCCATACAAATATATATATTCCCGAAATATGGCTTAATGATAAATAAATGCCTATAAAATAGGGATATCAAGACAAAATTCAACTAAAATAAGTTTTACACAAACAGAAATCGCAAAACGAAATTTTTTTTAGTTCGGTCCATGTTTGACCATAGACCCCATATAAAGTCCACTTCCAAAATTCATTTAAATACGTATAAAACAGATATGAATAATGCTAAACGGCTAAAATTTGACATAAAGACTCTTTATAGACAAATAAATTGTTGTACTAAATTTTATGGTGGTCGGCCCAAAATTGGTCATAGCCCCCATACAAAAATCTTCCCGAAATATTGCTCAATTATACATAAATGCCTATAAAATTGGAATATCACGACAAAATTCAGCAAAAATAAGTTTTATGCAAAAAGAAATCGCAAAACGAAATTTTTTTTAGTTCGGTCCATGTTTGACTATAGACCCCATATAAAGTCCACTTCCAAAATTCACTTAAATACGCATAAAACAGATATAAATAATGTTAAACGGCTAAAATTTGACATAAATACTCTTTATAGGCAATTAAATTGTTGTACGAAATTTTATGGTGGTCGGCCCACAACTGGTCATAGCTCCCATACAAGGACCACATCTGAAAAAGACATTTTTCCGTATATATATTGTATAAATATCGGTATCGACTCAAAGCTTTGCACAGATCATTTAAATATATACAAAAATCATCCCTCAAAATTTTGTGAATTTCGGTCTATTTTTAACCGTAGGCCCCATATAAAGCCCTCTTCGGAAAATCACTTTAATACTCATAAATCGCTTATAAATAAGGGTACCAATCCAAAATTTTACACGGATCATTTACATACATGCCTAAATCTAACTGCTGGATTTTGAGAATATCGGTCCATATTTGACTATATCCCCCACATAAGGTCCACTCTCGAAATCCACTTTAATACTAATATATATCTTAAATATAGCGTTATTATGTTGAAATTCGACGTGAAATATCCTCATATGCATGAAAATAACTGTTCTAAAATTTAAGAAGATCGGCCCATAATTTGTCATAGCTGCCATATAAGAACCATTTCCAAAAAACAAATAAATTCGGGTCAAAAAATATTTTTTTCGGATTTAACCCATATTCGGTCTATATTTTATAATCATGATATATATCGTTGGAAAAGTATTTTTAATACCTTTCATTTAGTGTATTACAAATTATCAAGCACCCAGTAGTTCCCGAGATATAGGCCTATATATTTTCAACTTTACGGACCCGCCCCTTCGAAAATAGGCGTGACCGCCAATAAATTTTTTTTTTGCTGGTATCTCCTCTAAAAGCCCTATTTCATTTTGTTTTTTTTTTTTTTTTGAGCAAAATCACTAAAATCGAATTGTACCCCTTTTTTATACTCTGTTTGTTTTTTATACTCTGTTAAATTACACTGAAGATTATTATGAACATCAGACAGACTCTGAAAGTTATGGTAAGAATTGGTAATTAAATCAATTAAAAATGGTAAAAATTAGATAACATTTCAAAATATTTAACATAAATTATGTTGGTCGTAAAATTGTGTTTCAAACAATATATCAAATACTAATAAAATTTGCACTAAGACTGAATAGAAAACACAGAATTAGGATATTCTAGTTTAGTGTAGTTTCTGTATTTCTTATTACGCTTAGGTGAAGGGTATTTAAGATTCGGCACAGCCGAATATAGCACTCTTACTTGTTTTTATTCTGTTTGTTTATTAAAAACAACTGTCAAATCGAATCAAGTTTTTTGGTCATGTAAACAGCATGATTCATAAACATGATTCAGAGAGCGAAGCAGGTGATTCAAGTCGTCGTGGAAACATAGTATTAGGCTTGAGTTCAGTAAATTTAATTTTCATTAAATTACACTGTGCTAGAATTTGACACTTTTTTTTGTGACAAACGGGGCACCTGGCGGGTTAAACTAATTCGGGTACGCTGAATCCAGTGGTGCTAACCGTTTTTTTTGATTAGCTCGTTTTTTCGAAATATACCGTTATTTGGAAAATGGAGGAGGTTGCACAACATATATTCGCGTAACTCAAAAACGGTTGAGTTTATTGAATAAACTAAAAAAACCGAAATTCCGCAATGAAATTTTCTTTAAGTAAGGTTAAACTTTTTTCCAATATGCGCAGTCGTTGTAGAAACATAATTTTTTTTTTACCAAAAAAAATAGTTTTTTTTAGCAAAATTTCAAAAATTTTGTTTTTTAAAACGGCCTAAAAAATTGGAAAACGCAGCTGTGCTTCTAATTTTTTCTGCAGGTATAGCAAACAAAGTTCCAAACAAAACAAGACATAAATAATTAAGATCAGTCTACAACTTTTGATTTTATTCACAAAAGATGAAATATATAATAACCAGACGAAACTTCAAAAATTAAAACATTTATTTTTGTTGTTAATTAAAGTTTAAGTTTTTATTTACAAATTTATTCTTCTTCCTCCTGCAGATTCCAACAAATATCCCGTAATAGCGAATCAAGTTGTTTGCCACTATACCAGTGTTCGAGTCTGGCTGTTACTTGGTGAAATCTTTCGCCATGTTCATCAGACTCGGCTGGTGATTGTTCATTAAATTTTTCTGCCTGACAATGCAAAAAATGTATTTTCAATGACATTTTGACGTTTAAGTTTTTAAATGCGGTTAGCATATCTCCAATTAAAATTCGCCAATTTTCAGACCGATGATTTCCTAATACATTTTTTATTACTGATTTCACAGAATTCCAGCCCAATAGCTCCATATCATTCAATGCAAGTTCAAATTGTTGGTCCTTCATTAGACGGCGAATGTCCGGTCCATTAAGAATTCCTGTAAAATAAAAACATTATGATATGAAATATAAATCTAATTTAATAAAGTAGCTAGAGTTCATACCTTCTTTTACTTTCATGCCGCTTAATCGTGGAAAAATTCGGCGCAATTCGGTAAAAGCAATTCCATCTGGGTTCAATTTTTTACAATACCCAGTTTGATGTGGAGTGGAGGAAGCAAAATCTTTTCCATCGGCACAAGTGGTAATTCAATAATATTATTTCTATGCAATCTGCTTTCCTCACGTATAGCCCAATCCCGTGTATTGTACTGGTCGCCATGGAAACGCGAATTAAAGAACTGTATTTAATTAAGTTCAAAAAAAATCAACCGTTTAGGTTGAACACCAATTTATTTCTCAAATATTATTTTGTTTACAATGGTTTTTTATAATTTTCTTAATATTATTTACAATGGGTTTTAATATTAATTACTAGGAAAAAGAATACAATGCAACTTAGGCTAAATTATAAATATTGTGAAATGTTATGTTTGCATTTACTTGTACGGAAGTTCAGTTTATTGAACTAAGAGTGTTTTTGATGTTTTCAATGTTTTCCCTATATTTATCCAGATTAATCACATGAATGAGGTTGCTGTATCCTGTTATGTGTCTTGCTGGTCCCAAGTCTATTGGCAAAACACCCATGTTAGATGTTAGGTCTCGAATCTCAATATATTGTGCCGTAGTTAAAGTGGCCCTAAAAAGAAGATTTTTTTCGTTTCTTTTTTAGTCGGGATTTATGTATTTTCTGGTTATTGGTGGTAGTAATTGTATGCAAATTGTCTTCTTTTACTTTATGTTTGGAAAATCTCGAAGTGATTTTATTACGTTTACTGTTTTTTCTATATATTGTTTCATTACTTTGCCTAGGCTCTGGATCTTCCCTAGATTCATTTAATTTGTTTGTACGATTAAGAGCGGAAACCTCTAATTTTTCTTTAATTTTTGGGTATAAAGTTTCTTGAAATTCATTAAATTTTCTCAAGTAATCATGTTCATTGTTGAATTTTAGATTTTTATCAAATTCGTATGTTCGGCCATGAAAGAGCTCAAAAGGGGTTAGTTTTGTGGCCGAATGTACTGAGTTATTATATGTTAATACAACTTCTGTCATCAACTCTTGATGGTCGGACTCCATTCTGCGGGTTTTTTTTTCTTCCAGAATGAGTCTATAAATTTCGGTGAACGTAGAATGGAGTCTTTCGACAGGTGAGTTGCTACTTGTTTGTTGAAATAAAGTATGGTGTAGTTCAATACCATATTGTCTGCAGAATTCTTTGAAAATATTGCTTGTAAACTCAGATCCTTGGTCACATATAATTTTCTTAGGAATGCCGTATGAGCTCAGAAATGATTTAAGTGATTTAAGTACTGTTATACTATTCCTGTTTACAAGAACGTATGCTGCTGCGAATTTTGAAAATTTATCTATAATTGTTAAATTTTGATGATTATTTATTGTGTATAAGTCGATATGCAGTGTATCTAATGGTTTAGAGGGGGTTTCGGGTAGTCTGAATTTTATTTTGGGTGGTTGTCTATCGTACTTTAGAGTTTGGCATCTATCGCAATTGTTAATAGTTTTAGTAATTAGTTCTTTCATATATGGAAAATAATATTTTCTTTTCAAGTGTTCGTAGCACTCGTTAATTCCTCGGTGGTTACTATGATCATCATGATATTCTTTTACCAAATTTTCTTGGTCATCGTTTTGTCTAATATCTTCCAGAAATTTTGTACATCTTAGTAATTTGAAAAGTTTATTGTGTGAGAAATATTTTGAATAGATATCCTGTACTGTCTTAAAAATGTTGTCATCAGTATATATTACTGTTAGCTTGTTAGGTGGAAAATATTTTTTAAATATGTCTATCATTACTTGTTCGTTAAAATTGGGTCGTCTAATTATTCGTCTTTGTCTGTTTCTGAAAATTGTTTCTATTGTCATTGGGCTTCCCAATGCTGTTTTCTCTAGGACTATTTGTAAATTAAATTCATTAAGTGGCCTTTCAGATATGAAGATGCCATCGTCAAAGTTCTCGTCGGAGGAATGGATTGTGGTACCCTGTGTACCTTGATTTGAAGTAGTGTCATTAATATTAATATCCATATGATTTACGTCAATTTTTACACGACTAAGGGCATCGGCGTTTGTGTTGATTGCACCTTTTTTGTAATGGATCTCGTAGTCGTACTCCTCCAGCTTTAACCTCCATCTCACTAGTTTGGAGTTGGGTCCTTTAGACTCATTATCCAAGTTAGTGGACGATGATCGGTAACGATTTTAAATTTTCGGCCATATAAATATGGTCGGAAATATTTAGTGGCCCATACTATTGCTAGCAGTTCCTTTTCAATTGTAGAATAGTTTATTTCAGATTCGCACAATGTACGGCTAGCGTAGCATATGGGTCTGTCGCTGCCAATTGGGCCTTGTGATAAAATGGTGTCTATCGCAAATCCGCTGGCATCCGTGGTGAGTACAAATGGTTTAGAAAAATCGGGGTATTGAAGAATTGGATCATTTTACATGTTTCAAAGGCGTGTATATAATTCTGGTTGAAGTCTATTTTACTGTTTTTCTTAAGGCACATTGTCAGAGGCTTAACGATTTTCGCAAAATCCTTGATGAATTTCCGATAGTAGCCTACCAACCCCAAAAAGGATTTAATTTCTTTCGGCGTACTGGGAATTGGGAAATTTCGTATTGCTTCCAACTTTGCAGGGTTTGGTTTAATGCCCTCTGTTGAAACAATGTGTCCTAAAAATGCAATTTCTTTCCTTAAAAATTCAGATTTGTCCAATTGTATTTTGAAATTCGCAATTTCCAATCTTTCGAAAACCTGTCTCAAATTGTTAATATGCTCCTCTAGTGACGTAGAAAATATGATTATGTCATCGAGATAAACAAGACAGATTTTACCTACAAGATCTCTCAAGACATTGTCCATGACTCTCTGGAAGGTGGAGGGTGCATTTTTCAGCCCAAATGGCATCCTTATGTATTCATAATGCCCTCCTTCAACGGTAAATGCAGTCTTTTGGATCCATTTCGATCTGATGGAAACCGCTGGCGAGATCCAAGGTCGAAAAATACATGCATTTTCCTAGTTTATCCAGAATATCTGAGATATTCGGTAAAGGGTATCTGTCCGAGATTGTTTTCTCGTTCAGTTTCCTATAATCAATAACAAGGCGCCATTTTTGTTTCCCGCTGGCGTCTTGTTTTTTTGGAACTACCCAAACGGGTGAACTCCATGGAGAATATGATGGCTTAATTATGCCTTGTTCTAACATGTTCGTTATCTTTTTTATGACTTCTTCCTTATGAATATAAGGATAGCGATATGATTTAGTATAGA
Source organism: Bellardia pandia (assembly GCA_916048285.2). Lineage (NCBI taxonomy): Eukaryota > Metazoa > Arthropoda > Insecta > Diptera > Calliphoridae > Bellardia > Bellardia pandia. The sequence goes on from OU696529.1 coordinate 89,378,517, forward strand.
TTGGAATTTCGTCTACTGTTTTTATAGTGTGTTTAATTTGCTTTGTAAATGTAAGATTCTGATTATCTTTATAAAATACAGAGTAAAACTGTTGGCAAAGTTTAAGGAGAAGTTTCTTTAGTTTCGTATTTTTCTTTATAATTTGCTACATACTCAGGGTTAATACAATTGAGTTCTACATGGTTTGAGGAATTATAAGGCTCTGCTTTCAAAGGTTGTTCAAGATGTAATATTTGGTCGTGATTTGAACTGTTCCATATTACTCAGCCAATTATTTGCATTGTAAATGCCTTCGGAGATTTCTAGTTGTGTCGAGATTTTTGTTTGTGTAACAAAGATTTCGCCTTTTTCTACATCAACAGGAAGTTGTAAAATCGTTTTAGAGTTAGCAGGTATTAGATACTTATGCGATGTTATGGTAGGTTTCATTTGTAAAGGGATGGTGCTTTTTGGAGTAATTAAGATATTATTCTGCAAGTCGATATTTGCTTTAAGTTCCTGTAATGCATCGATTCCTAGGAGCCCGTCAAAGTAGTTGTGAAACTTAAAAATTAGAAATTCTAAATGACCCTTTTCTCTAAATTCTGTGAATATTGGCAATTTAGTTTTTGTGTTCAGAGTGTATTTGTTGGATATAGTCGTTATAGTCACGGGTGGACAGTTTGTTTGGTTTTCTAATGGTATAAATTCGGGGTTGATAAATGATGAGGATGCACCTGAATCTATTAAGAATCTTAATGGGCGGCCAAATGGGGATGATATCAATATAAATGGCAATTTAGTTCCATGTTTGTTTATATCTATGTATCCCGTGGGATTTTCAAGGCTGATACTTGAAAATTTCCAGTATCATCTATATTGGCCATATTTGACATTTCTTGATTTGGATAATTATCCGCAGATTGCACAATGTTCCGGAAATTTGAATTTATTTGAGGTTGGAAGTTTTGTCTGATCATACCTGCTCTATTGTATGAATACATATTTGGAACTTCATGGTGTGCGTCAAAGTTGTGGAAATTTGAGTTGAAATTCATTCGGGGTTGAAAATTTTGCCTGATCATATCTGTCCTGTTGTATGAATATATGTTTGGTACTTCGTGGTTTTTATCTAAAATTTGATCGAAGTTGTGATAATTTGAGTTGAAATTCGTTCGGGGTTGAAAATTTTGCCTGGTCATACCTGTCCTGTTGTATGAATTGGGAACATTTTGTCTAAAATTTGATCGCATTGTGTTATTATCAGTCGGTTCTCTCTTTAAAGGCATTATAGCATTACTAATGCTATGATTATTGTTTCCAAAATTATTGTTATTAAAATAGCGATTTGTATTATATTGAGGATTTTGGAATTGCCTTTGTCCTAACTGGATTTGTCCGTAATATGGTCTCTGAATTTTATTCTGCTGAATTTGATAATCTCTTCTATAAAAAGGTTGTGCCTCTCGTGGGTAAAGTTTCGATTGGTGTGGTTTGTAAGGCTTCTGGTCTTGTTTAGCCGAAATAATATTCTGCTCTTTTATGCAGTAAGAGAGTGCTACTGGAAGTGTTTCGGGACGCATAGCACGGATTGTTGCGCCCAAAGGATCTTTAAGTCCGCTTAAGAATGCATTTAGGCACATTTCTGAAAATAATTCTTTTTTTGAATTAATGACTTTTTGGTCTTTTTCATTGATGAGAATATTATTCAATAGTGCAGCTTGGATCTCTATAATTTCGGCATGAAACTGTTCTAGTGTTCTATCAGTTTGGCGGATGTTATGGAGGCCATCTGGGTTCAATTTTTTACAATACCCAGTTTGATGTGGAGTGGAGGAAGCAAAATCTTTTCCATCGGCACAAGTGGTAATTCAATAATATTATTTCTATGCAATCTGCTTTCCTCACGTATAGCCCAATCCCGTGTATTGTACTGGTCGCCATGGAAACGCGAATTAAAGAACTGTATTTAATTAAGTTCAAAAAAAATCAACCGTTTAGGTTGAACACCAATTTATTTCTCAAATATTATTTTGTTTACAATGGTTTTTTATAATTTTCTTAATATTATTTACAATGGGTTTTAATATTAATTACTAGGAAAAAGAATACAATGCAACTTAGGCTAAATTATAAATATTGTGAAATGTTATGTTTGCATTTACTTGTACGGAAATATGAATTGGGCCAAAAATGAAATTTGGAATAATTCTAAAGAATTCAATTGGAGCAATTTCCTGTCTAGTGTATTGGCCTCTTTGTTGTAGTTGGTAGTGTGTACATAACTCCTCCCTGCCCAGTTTGAAGCGTAGGGACAGAAGGAACTGAAGGGACTGCAGCTTCATTGTGGACTTCTTGTTTAATATTTAACTTGTATACTCTTCTCAAGATATAAATTGTTACTGCAATGATAATTAGCCATATGAAGGATTCAATTAAGTTCTGCACATCTAGTCTGGATGATATTGAAATAATCTCGTTTTGCTGGTTGATGTTATAATCTGATAGCTTTTTTAGGGTAATAGTTTTCATCTCAGTTGAAGCATGAATTTGGGAAGTTGATACTGGGGCAATATATACGTCATCCCAGAATGTGTTGATGTCGTCACCATAGGTTATATTATTTACGTATACTTCACAGTGTTTGTAATGCACTACGCCTGTTCCATGCAATGAGTGGTTGTTGATTTTGCAAGTAGTCTCGATCTGTGTTTTAGGAATATTAATGAATACGATTAAGTTAGGTTCTGGTTGCCAAATTGGTTGTGTCTCGCCGACGTCGTTGGTAACACACTGTGCATCCTGGTTTTTAAAGAGATGGCCGATACAACTAGAGTTGGAGATTGCTTCTTCATTTTTAAATTTTGAACAAAAAAAATATATTTTCTATTTTTGAACATTTCTCTGATATATATAAAATTTTAAATTCATTATACATTAAGTAAGGTTCACTTATAATAATCTTAGTTCTATTAATGGGTAAGGGAATTACATGATAAAATTTGTAGGGTTTGGGATCAAGGTTGGGGATCAGTACATTAAAAATAATATTGGATTCGTTGTAATAAGCCTGGAGTCCTAGTAATTCGTATATGTTTTCTATTGATTTGGTTTTAATAGATTCGTCCTCTAAATGTTTGCTAATCTGTTCTATTTCCTCTGGGTGTAAAATTAATTTAGGAATTATGTTAAGTTTTGCCAAAATAATTGCCTCCGAAATGTCGTTAATATGACTTGTTAGTATATCAATATTGTAGTTAATTTGGTTAAGGTATTGAATTTCTCTGATTGAGAATTCTGGACTTTTTATTATGTGGTTAGTTAGATTTGCCTGTTTGTTTAAAAAATGCTGTATGGTTTCTTGCATCTCATTTATGTGATTGGTAATATTGGAAAATCTCGCAACCATATTTAGGTTAAATCTATGGTCCTTTGTCAAGGTCTTCTGAAATTCTATTTGATTAAATTTGAGTTGTTCAATTTGATCATTTATTTTATGAGCGTCATATGCGTCCATGTTTCCTGTAATAAATTTAATTGCATGTCCAACTCCGTCAATCACTGTTGCTTGTGATGATTTTTCTAACGGAGATATCCTCTCCCCGTTTTATGTGTGTTAAAGTCTTGTTTAATGTTCTTATTATTATTATTAACTTTGTATATCTTTTTTTTTTTTTATTATATTTTTTTTTTGTTGACGTTTTTTAACGTTCTACGTGTGTTAAAGTTTTGTTTAATGTTCTTATTATTATTATTAATTTTGTATATCTTTCTTTTATTGTATTTTTCTTTAGCGTTTTTTTTTTTTTTTTTTTGTTGACGTTTTTTAACAGAGATATTCCCTCACTGTTCTATAACGTTTTTAAGTAACGGAGATATTCTCTCCCCGTATTATACTTCTTTTCTTTTTAACGATTTTAACAGAGATATTCTCTCCCTGTTTTATACCGTTTTTGTTTAAAAAAAATTCTTTTCTATAGGTTTTTTTTGTTTTTTTTTTTTTTTGTAAAGCAATTGTTATTCTAATATTTTACTTTTTCTTTTTGTAATAACTTTTTGTTAAAATATTAATGTCACTTGTGAATATTACTTTATTATTATATTTTTATACCCTTCACCATCGTGAGAAGGGTATATATAAGTTTGTCATTCCGTGTGAAATTTCCACAATATAATTTTCCGACCCTGTAAAGTATATATATTCTGGATCCTTATAGATAGCGAAGTCGATTAAGCCATGTCCATCTGTCTGTCTGTCTGGATGTTGAAATCAGTTTTTTGAAGTCCCAAGATATGTTCGGGATCCAAACCTTCAATAATTCTGTCAGAAGTGCTTTCGAGAAGTTTGCTGTTTAAAATCAGCAAAATCGGTTTAGGTCAACCAGAGTTATGAACCAATATGTGAGACCACCTCTATAAAAATTTGATGTTTTTCGTCCATTTTATTGCAATATTTTGAAATATATTGCAGATAATACCATGAAATTTTGTATACGTTGTTTGTACTATAAAAGAAGAAAGTGTGCGGAAAATAGTAAGAATCGGTCATTGATTTCTCATAGCCCCTATACAAATATATATATTCCCGAAATATGGCTTAATGATAAATAAATGCCTATAAAATTGGAATATCAAGACAAAATTCAGCAAAAATAAGTTTTATACAAAAAGAAATCACAAACCGAAATTTTTTTTAGTTCGGTCCATATTTGACCATAGACCCCATATAAAGAGTCCACTTACAAAATTCACTTAAATACATATAAACAGATATAAATAATGTTAAACGGCTAAAGTTTGACATAAATACTCTCTATAGGCAAATAAATTATTGTACCAAATTTCATGGTGGGCGGCCCAGAAATGGTCATAGCTCCCATACAAGGACCACATCTGAAAAAGACATTTTTCCCTATATATATTGTATAAATATCGTTACCGACTCAAAACTTTGTACAGATCATTTACATATATACAAAAAACATTCCACACAATTTTGTTAATTTCGGTCTATTTTTAACCGTATGCCCCATATAAAGCCCTCTTCCGAAAATCACTTTAATACTCATAAATCTCTTATGAATAAGGGTACCAATCCAAAATTTTACACGGATCATTTACATACATGCCTAAATCAAACTGCTGGATTTTGAGAATATCGGTGCATATTTGACTATATCCCCCACATAAGGTCCACTACCGAAATCCACGTTAATACTAATATATATCTTAAATATACCGTTATTATGTTGAAATTCTACGTTAAATATCCTCATATGCATGAAAATAATTGTTCCAAAGTTTAAGAAGATCGGCCCATAATTTGTCATACCTGCCATATAGAACAATTTCCAAAAAACAAATAAATTCGGGTCAAAAAATATTCTTTTCGGATTTAACCCATATTCGGTCCATATTTTATAATCATTATATATATCGTTGGAAAGGTATTTTTAATACCTTTTATTTAATGTATTACAAATTATCAGACACCCAGTAGTTCCCGAGATATAGGCTTATATATTTTCAACTTTAAGGGCCCGCCCCCTCGAAAATAGGTGTGACCGCCAACAAATTTTTTTTTGCTGGTATCTCCTCTAAAAGCCCTATTTGATTTTGTTTTTTTTGAGCAAAATCACTAAAACCGAATTGTACCCCTTTTTATACCCTTCACCATCGTGAGAAGGGTATATATAAGTTTGTCATTCCGTGTGTAATTTCCACAAAAAAATTTTCCAACCCTATAAAGTATATATATTCTGGATCCTTATGGATAGCGAAGTCGATTAAGCCATGTCCATCTGTCTGTCTGTCTGGATGTTGAAATCAGTTTTTTGAAGTCCCCAGATATACTCGGGATCCAAACCTTCAATAATTCTGTCAGAAGTGCTTTCGAGAAGTTTGCTATTTAAAATCGTCAGTCTCGTCTCATCGAACTGTTCGGACGTGTTACTTTTAGTGCGGCTGAATTTTCGGTGAAAAAATCGTAATAGGTGAAAAAGTGTAAAAAGTTGAAATTAAACAGAAAAGTGAAAAAAAATCGTAATAGGTTAAAATATATCAAAAAAAAAAAAAAAAAAAAAAAAAAAAAAAAACATTAAAAATCGTATAAAAACTGTATGAGCGTTCCTCTCAGATGTAATTCTGAGAAAGAGCTTAGCTCGACTAGAAAAACTAGATGCATCTCTGAGGAAGAATCCATAAAAAAATCTTTGGAGAATTTTCTCACTGCAAGAGCCGTGGAACGGCGTCGTTCCTGTTCGCCCAATATTGTTATTTCAACAGATGAAAAAGATTAAAAGCAGTGCAACTTAATTGGTTAATCGGCAGAAACTCTACATTGAAATTGGATTGCAAACTTTTGTTGTACAATGCAATTCTAAAGCCAATCTGATGTTATGGAATTCAATTATGGGGTACTGCTTCAGCATCAAACATTGAAAAAATTCAAAGGGGTCAAAATAAAATTCTACGTATAATTACTGCAGCTCCATGGTATGTTAAAAATTCTCGAATCCACAAAGATCTAGGCGTGCCATTAGTAAAAGTCGAATTTACAAAATATGCGTCAAAGTATGTCGTGTTGAGCTCGGCAAGTGTTAGTAATGAGAACATTAAAAATCCCGAATTTAATAAAAACTACTTAACTGTGAAACCAAAAATAAGCACAAATCTGAATTTAAGTGCAAGTGCACCAAACTTGAATAAATGTGTTGAACAGGGCACAAACTTAGCCCAAAGCATATTTAATTTAAATAGAAAAATCACTGAAGGACCGCCTTCTTCACGGTCCTCGTTATCAAATATTGGAGAGACGTCAACATCTGCAAAAGGCACATTAAATCCTACAAATAAGGCCGCTCCTATAGTTGCTGTTGAAGAAAAACAAAAAACACAGGTAGGAATGGACCGTTATATAACAGTATCGAAGAGAGGCAGAAGCCCAAAATCGGCCGAAATTACACCAACCGCAAAATTATCAAAGAATGCTGAAGAGTCACGCTCGCAAAATCGTTTTGCCATCCTCCAAGAGAAAAATGATGTCCCTAACGCTGTGAATAAGCCAGTAAAACCACCTCCAATATATTTAAGAGAAAAAAACTCAAACGAACTTATAAAAATATTAGTTTCATTAATTGGTGAAAATTCTTTTTATGTGACTCCAATTAAGCGTGGCAATGTTAATGAAACAAAGATTCAGGTTAATAATGAAAACGACTATCGGAGAATAGTTTCGGAATTTGAAAAACGCAAAAAGAATTTTTACACGTATCAACTTAACAGCGCAAAAGGTCTACAAGTCGTAATTAAGGGAATTGATTCTTTTGTTGATCCTGAGGAGATCAAGAGCAGTTTGGCCGACAAAGGCTTTAAAATCAAGGCCGTATCAAATATAAGAAACAGAGATAGGATCCCTCAACCATTATTTAGAGTGGAGTTAGAACCTGGTGATGTTAAGCTGAAGAAAAATGAAACACATCCTATATATGACTTGAAATTCATAATGCACCGAAGAGTTACAGTGGAAGAACCTCATAAGCGATCTGGCCCAGTACAGTGTTCGAACTGCCAAGAATATAGTCACACTAAATCTTATTGTAAGTTGCCTACTGTTTGTGTAGTTTGTGGGGATCTTCATGACACCTCAAAGTGCGATAAACCTAAGGATGATTCCAGGGTAAAAAGATGCAGCAATTGCGGTGGAAACCACACTGCCAACTACAGGGGTTGCCCTGTTTTCGAGGTCGTTAAACGCTCCTTGATCAACAAACCCGCTACTACCCCTACCAGACGACAAAAGTACCTATTACAATTATTCCCCCCGTAGCACAAGCATCCACTAGCCAATTTTCATATGCCAACGTGCTAAGATCTAACCAACCAACAGTGCAAAATGAATCACCAATAAATGATACAAACAGCCACAATTTTAGCCGTCTTGAAGGTATAATGGAGAATCTGGTGCAATCCATGAACCATTTCATGACAAGCATGACAAGTATGATGCAGGAGATGCAAAAAATGCAGTCCACGCTACTGCAGGCCATACTTAATAGACCATGAACTGTCTCAAAATATGTTTCTGGAACGCAAACGGCATACGCCAACACAAAAATGAACTTGAATATTTTATTTTTAATAAGAAAATTGATGTAATGCTGATTTCCGAGACTCATATGACGTCGAGAAGCATTTTTAAAATAAGTGGTTATACATTCTACGACACCAAGGACCCCAGAGATAGATCATGTGGTGGCTCGGCAATATTGGTCAAATCGCGAATCAAACACCATTCATTGGGTGGTCTTTCAGAGTGTTATCTTCAAGCAACAAACATCTGTATTGAGAACTTTTGTCAAAACCTCGTGATTTCGTCAGTTTACTGTCCGCCCAGATTTTCAATAACAAAAGATCAGTATAGAGATTTTTACAAATCACTAGGTAGCCGTTTCATAGCGGCTGGCGACTACAATGCTAAGCATACATTCTGGGGCTCACGACTCGTTAGCCCTAAAGGTCGTATCTTGTACGACTCCCTGTCTGAAATGGGACTGAATGTGATTTCAACTGGTCAACCAACTTATTGGCCAACTGACCAGCAAAAAATTCCTGACGTTATCGATTTCGGCGTGGCGAAAGGGGTATCCCCGGAACTCATTGAAGTCGAGGCTTCACTGGATCTTTCTTCAGATCACTCACCCACTGTAATCACCATCAGAAGTCCTCAGCAAAGCGTAACTGATGCCTTACTTCTTGTCAAACGTCTGAATTGGTTAAAATACAAAAAATACATCAGCACTCACTGCACAGAGAAACTCCCGTTAAAAACTGCTGAAGACATCGATGCCTGTATAAAAAGTCTTAATGAACATGTCGAGAAAGCCGCAGAACATGCTTCTTCCACTTACCGCCCGAATAGGTACAACAGAGTTTTTTCTGCAGATGTTGAGCAACTATTGTCTGAAAAAAGGAGAGTCCGAAGAGAGTGGCAACAACACAGATCGCCCCAACTTAAAACTAGGTTGAGAGAATGTACCAAAAATCGTAGGATCTTGCTAGAAGCGCAAAAAGCAGAGTCTCTCAAACAACATCTGGAAGGTCTAGACGCAACTTCCCAGTCAAATTATTCATTATGGCGTGCAGTCCGAAATCTAAGAAAACCCGTAATCGCAAAACCTCCACTGCGTACTTTGAACGGATCTTGGGCACGAAATAACGAAGAAAAAGGCAACCTTTTCGTAAGTCATTTAAAAAATGTATTCACTCCCAATACGGATACTGACATTAGCGAACTACCGTCTGTTGTTGCCAGACCACCTGTACAAATAAGATTTCAATATCTGGAGGTTGTTGAGGCTATTGATAATTTAAATGTTAAAAAAGCACCTGGGTTTGATAAAATCAGCAATAAAATGATTTTTGAGCTGCCTCGCATTGCAAAAAGATTAATCCTCTTTCTTTTTAATGCCATCTTACGGCTTGAGTACTACCCTCCGGTTTGGAAAATTGCACTAGTAAAGATGATTCCTAAGCCGGGAAAAGATCCTTGCAAAGTTGAGTCGTATAGGCCAATAAGTCTATTACCAACTATGTCCAAATTATTCGAGAAATTGCTTATAACCAAGCTGACTCCGATTTTGAATGAAAACAACTGCATTCCCAATCACCAGTTTGGCTTCAGACGTCAACACAGTACAATAGAACAAACACATAGATTGGTACAAGTCATAGGAAAAACCTTTGAGGAAAAGAGATACTGTTCGGCACTCTTTATTGACGTCTCTCAAGCTTTCGACAAAGTATGGCATGAAGGCCTGATATCTAAATTAAAGCAGAACTTGCCGGTGAATCTTCAACACCTACTATGGAAATACTTAATCGACCGTCAGTTTATAATTAAAGAAGGTGATTACTTAAGCCGTCCTCAACCTATAGGTGCTGGCGTCCCTCAAGGTAGTATCTTAGGACCAATTCTATACTTGCTGTACACAGCAGACATGCCAACAAACAATGAAATTCACACGATATGATGATACGGCATTTCTCAGTACTCACAAAGATCCAAAAGATGCCTCGATTCAATTACAGCACCACGTAACGCAAGTGGAGAAATGGGCAAGACAATGGGGAATAAAAATAAATGAACAGAAATGCACCCACGTAACATTTACTCTACGTAGGGAATCATGTCCCCCTATTCGTATTAATGACCATATAGTGCCTCAAAACTCACACGTGAAATATCTTGGTATTCATCTGGACCGTCGCCTCACATGAAAACCACATATAGATGCTAAGCTGACTCAAATGAAACTGAAAGCAGCCCAAATTCATTGGCTCATCGGCAGAAACTCCGTCCTTCGGCTCGATTGTAAGCTTCTACTCTACAACTCAATCTTAAAGCCAATTTGGTGCTATGGTATCCAGTTATGGGGCACTGCCTCCAACTCCAATATTGAGAAAATTCAACGCCGTCAAAACAAAATTCTACGAATGATAACTACCGCTCCTTGGTATATTAAAAACAACAACATACACAACGATCTTGATGTTCCACTTGTCAAATGGGAAATAACTACTAAACACGTGGCCCTTTATTTGGGTAAGCTGGAAACTCATCCAAATCCCCTCGCTCGAGACATCTTACAACATCCCGGTCATAGCCGTTTGAGAAGGAGGGACACCACCGCTCTCAGATGAATAAATACAAGTTGCTCATTATATCCTATCGAATTTGAAAACTAGATTTTGTCTAGCATTGGCTGGACTTATCTTAATTAACTTTAGTTTTAGGATTTGAATACCTATTGTTAGTTCATTTAAAATGAAGATACAATAAAAAGAATATGCAAAAAAAAAAAAAAAAAAAAAAAAAAAAAAAGTATGTCAGCAAACTTGAACACCATCCAAACCCCCTTGCACGAGACATCCTTAACTTTAGTGGCCACAATCGGTTGAGAAGGAGGGATACCCTTGCTTTAACTCAAGCGCAAAATAGATGACTGGATCAGTTGATGTGAAATTTTTTTAGTATCATAAAAATTTTTGTCTAGCACTGGCTGGGCTTATTATTTTCTTTTTAGTATTAAGATTTGAATACTTATTGTCATTTCAAAATATGAAGATTCAATAAATAATTAAATGCAAAAAAAAAAAAAAAAAAAAAAAAAAAAAAAAAAAAAACAGATGAAAAAACATCATCTTCATCAAATAGTGCAGTCAAACCAAAAAACAAGTAGGTATGGATAAGTACATAACCGTTCTCAAGCGACAGAGGAGCCCGAAGTCTGCTCAAGTGTCATCAAATGCAAAAGCTCCTAAGACCGTGAGTAATGATCAAAATAGGTTTGCTCTCCTCCAGACGGACGAGCCAGAACTTCCGAAGAAGACGTTTAAGCCCCCACCAATTTATCTGAGAGAGCCGACTTCCAGTAAATTGGTACAAGGAATTGTTGCTGTAATAGGTAAATACATGTTTAGCGTAACCTCAATGAAACATGGAAATATCTGCGAGACAAAGATACAAGTGAATAGGGAAGATGATTTTCGAAAATTGTCCAACCAGCTGGAAAGGGAGACTAGGGATTTCTATACCTACCAGCTCAAAAGCGCAAAAGGACTCCAAGTCGTTCTAAAGGGTATAGACCCATGTGTTGATCCCGCGGAGATAAAAACCGGTTTAATGGACAAAGGGTTCAAAATCAAGAGCGTAGTGAATATTAGAAACCGTGAAAAGAATCTGATGTACCTTCTGCATCGTAGAATCACCGTGGAAGAACCACATAAGCGTCAGGGACCCGTCCAGTGTCTCAACTGTCAAGAATTTGGTCACACCAAGGCGTATTGTAAATTGCCGACAGTTTGTGTTGCGTGTGGGGAGCTACATGCAACTGCTCAATGCGATAAGTCGAGAACTGACTCAAAAATCAAAAAATGCAGTAAGTGCGGAGGTAATCATACCGCAAATTATAGAGGTTGTCCAATTTACACTCATTTGAAAGGCATAAGAACCAACAAGACGTCAGTATTGCCTAATCGCCCTCAACAGCCAAATTTAGCATCGAGTGACAATTTCCCTCAATTATTACGGTCCACTAGTCATGTAAACGCGCCTAGTTCTAGACAAGTTTCTTACGCAAACGTCGTTAAATCTAATATGCCAGGTCTGGAGCAGGAACCTAAACCCCAATATTCTGAGCCGCATATCAACAATCTAGAGGCAACATTGCAGACACTTGTCCAAACTATGAACACTTTCACGACCACCATGACATCCATGATGCAGGAAATGCTGAAAATGCAATCCACTATCTTGCAAGCCATTTTAAAGAAATGATTTATTTAAAAATTTGTTTCTGGAACGCGAACGGCCTCCGCCAACATAAAAATGAACTGGAATACTTCCTGATGGATAAGCAGATTGATGTCATGATGATTGCTGAAACTCACTTGACGGCGACAGCGTACTTCAAAATTAATGGCTACGTGTTATATGATACTAAAGATCCCCGCGGAAGAGCATGTGGAGGTTCGGCAATTCTTATAAAGAACAGAATAAAACATTATCTAATGAATAACATAAGTGAGGATTACCTCCAAGCAACAAACATTTGCATTGAATTCTGTCAATACAAATTTGTTTTATCATCGATTTATTCTCCGCCTCGATTTTCAATAAAAGAACACCAATACCATAACTTCTTTAAATCCCTTGGAGCTAGACTTTTAGTTGCTGGTGACTTTAACGCCAAACACACATTTTGGGGTTCACGTCTGGTAACCCCAAAGGGTCGCGTACTCTTCAACACCATTGCTAAAATGGGCTTAGATGTACTCTCAAGTGAACATCCCACCTATTGGCCGACGGACCGACGGAAGATTCCCGATGTTATTGACTTTGGGGTAATGAAAAATATCCCTGTAGAATGGATGCAAGTAGATCCTTCACTGGACTTGTCCTCAGATCACTCTCCTACTATCATTTCAATGCATTTCCCTCAAGTGTGTGGTTCTCCATTTATGAACATGACTAAGACCCGAGTAAGTTGGATAAAATACAAAAAGTATTTAAGTTCTCATTGCACGGAAAATGTTGTGTTGAGAACTACCGACGATATTGATGAGTCGATTGGCAACTTTACCGAGGACCTTCGACAAGCTGTGCATCACGCTTCCACTTATCACGTTGAATGTAGAAATAGGACAAACAGAACTTATTTCTCTGAACTCGAACATCTCCTATCAGAAAAAAGAAGAATGAGAAGAGAGTGGCAAATTCACAGGTCTCCTGAACTGAAAGCTAGGCTACGGGAATGCAGAGATATACTAAGACATTTCTTAGAAACCCAAAGAACGGCCTCACTTAGATCTTACTTGGAAGGTCTTGATAGTACCCCACAATCTGACTACTCGTTATGGAGGGCGGCAAGAGGTTTAAAAAGACCAGTAAGAGGAAAACCTCCTTTGCGAAATCCGACTGGTGACTGGGCTAGAAATGATTCCGAGAAAGGGACATTATTTGTTAACCATTTGAGAAATGTGTTTACTATAAACATCTCAAATAATAATGCATCTGATTTGCCTCCACTCGTTATTACACCTCCTGTACCTCTAAGACTTAGCTATAATGATGTCCAAAACGCTATTGGTACTCTGAACCTTAGAAAGGCTCCAGGTATGGATAAAATCAGCAATAAAATGCTTGTGGAGTTACCTCGTGTAGCAAGAAGAATTATCCTCTTTATCTTCAACGCTATTTTACGCCTAGAATACTATCCTGCAGATTGGAAGGTGTCTATGATCACTATGATTCCTAAGCCAGGGAAGGACCATACCAAAGTGGAGTCATATAGGCCAATTAGTCTACTGCCGACAATTTCAAAACTGTTTGAAAAATTGTTAATGACTAAATTGACTCCAATTCTGAATGACACCGAATGTATTCCTAATCATCAATTCGGCTTCAGGGCTAAACTCAGCACCATCGAGCAAACACACAGATTGGTAAATGTGATAAGAGGGTCGTTTGAAGACAAAAAATACTGCTCCGCCCTTTTCATTGATGTGTCGCACAGTGGGATTTTTTGTGCAATAAGTCATTTTTTCGACACATAAAATTTAAAAATGTAATGATGCAGTTTTGTAGAAAATTGATTCAGTATGAAGAATCCATAAACAGAATCTAAAAAAAACGTTTATTTGTCTTTGAAATAATGAAGTAAAGTCACATGTAAATTTTGGTCCAAAATATTGAAAACTGTTAAGGCACTTCTAAAGTGTTTGTACGTAAGATAATTTTATTGCTCTGATTTAAATTGCGATTTTCTTCAAATATAGCCTTTTCTGCGTGTTTAAAAACAAAACTTATAAAATTCGCTCATATGGTTTAAAAGATATGATAGAATAAAATTTGTTCTATAATGTGCCGTGATTACAAACTTCCTTGGAAAAAAAAGGTTGCTCGGTCGTGCTCGGTGCTCTCGCTATAATAAAATGAAAGGTAAGACTCCATACTATCATTTAAAAAAAAAAAAATTTAAATAATAATCTTTTATAAAATCATAAAATTGGTTTCCGATTTCATGAAATTTTTAATTTTAAAAAATTACAAAAATATATTGCATAATTTTAGGCACGTGCGTTATAATGACATTAAGTTACAACAATAACTTATTTAGAATAGATTAAAAACAAAACCATATGATTTAACAACAATAAAAATAAAACAATTTGTGAAAATATCGAAGTGGAAAAGATATTATTAAAATGAGTTTATTTTCTATTGATGGTGAAGCAATCAAAATGGGCGTTTCCTTCTTACATGCTCGCATAAAATTTATGGAGTGCATACTTCATATCGCCTACAACAAACCATTTGAAAAATGGTCCGCGCTCAAGGACGAACACAAAAGTCTTAAACTGGAAAACAAACTTCGAATTCAGAAGGCCTCAAAGGAACAGATGGGTATACGAGTGGATGCAGTTCAACAAGGAACTGGGTCTACTAACGATGGAAATACGTCCAGGCGTTTCTTTTCTAACCCCGCACTTGTTGCCGATGTGACTGGTGTAGAGGAGCAACTAATTGATCGATTTCGCATTATACTACAAATAATAACATGTGGCAAAAAAGTTAATTCCTTGAAGTTCAAGAATTTTGCTCAAGATACAGCAAAACTTTTTGTTGAAAAATATAGTTGGTATTATATGCCAGTAACAGTACACAAAATACTAATACACGGAAAGGATATCATGGATGCGACAATACTTCCTATTGGCATGCTTTCTGAAGAAGCCGAAGAAGCCAGAAATAAAGATTATAGAAATTATAGATTAAGGTTCTCCAGAAAATGTGATAGAGTTGCAACAAATACAGATGTTTTTCATCGACTTCTAGTATCGTCAGATCCTTTTATAAGTAGCATTAGATGTCAACCCCGTAAACAGGTTATGGAACTTGATGATATAGTTACAGAAATGATAGATGATGAATAAAAGTCTATTTTAAATGCATGTATTGAAATTTATTTATAAAATAATTAGTTTTAGTAATGAAACAAAAAGTTGTGGGAAAAAATATAATATGGATTATATGGGCGGTGGGTAGAGGGCGTGGCCAATTTTGATGAAACTTTATATTTTTCTTAATTGAGCTAACCAAAGGCTCTGTGCCAAATTTCAAAAACTTTGGGCCAAAAATTAATTTTGGGTTCTATGGGCGGTGAGTAGTGGGCGTGGCCAATTTTGATGAAACTTTATTTTTTTCTTAATTAAGCTAACCAAAAGCTCTGTGCCAAATTTCAACATTCTACGAGCACTCCTTATATTTTTTGCCAAACATTGTATGAACAAATCCCTCTGTGTGTCGCAAGCGTTCGACAAAGTTTGGCATGATGGTTTAATGCACAAAATAAAATTAACTCTGCCTGCTAACACCCATAAACTCATGGAAAGTTATTTATACGGTCGCAAATTTAAAATCAAAGAAGGTGATTTTTTAAGTACCGCTCAGCCAATTGAATCAGGTGTGCCACAGGGTAGCATACTGGGCCCTACTTTATATTTGATTTATGCCTCCGACATGCCGTCAGACCCTAAAATCCATACGTCAACTTTTGCAGACGATACAGCCTTTATTAGCGTTCATAAGGACCATCAAATAGCATCACAGAACTTGCAGAAATATGTTTATAAACTAGAGAATTGGCTTGAGCTTTGGAAAATCAGGGTTAACGAACAGAAATGTATTCATATAACTTTCACATTGAGAAAAGATACCTGCTCGTTCATCAGAATAAATAATCAAATTATCCCGCAACACAATGAAGTCAAATACCTCGGCATTCACCTCGACCGCCGTTTAACTTGGAAGTCTCATATTGAAGCGAAACTTACACAAATGAGATTAAAAGCAGTGCAACTTAATTGGCTAATCGGCAGAAACTCTACATTGAAATTGGATTGCAAACTTTTGTTGTACAATGCAATACTAAAGCCAATCTGGTGCTATGGAATTCAATTATGGGGTACTGCCTCAGCATCCAACATTGAAAAAATTCAAAGGGGTCAAAATAAAATTCTACGTATAATTACTGCAGCACCATGGTATGTTAAAAATTCTCGAATCCACAAAGATCTAGGCGTGCCATTAGTAAAAGTCGAATTTACAAAATATGCGTCAAAGTATGTCAGCAAACTTGAACACCATCCAAACCCACTTGCACGAGACATCCTTAACTTTAGTGGCCACAATCGGTTGAGAAGGAGGGATACCCTTGCTTTAACTCAAGCGCAAAATAGATGACTGGATCAGTTGATGTGAAATTTTTTTAGTATCATAAAAATTTTTGTCTAGCACTGGCTGGGCTTATTATTTTCTTTTTAGTATTAAGATTTGAATACTTATTGTCATTTCAAAATGAAGATTCAATAAATAATTAAATGCAAAAAAAAAAAAAAAAAAAAAAAAAAAAAAAAAAAAATTTTAAATCAGCAAAATCGGTTTAGGTCAACCAGAGTTATGAACCAATATGTGAGACCACCTCTATAAAAATTTGATATTTTTCGTCCATTTTATTGCAATATTTTGAAATATATTGGAGATAATACTATGAAATTTTGTATACGTTGTTTGTATGACAAAAGAAGAAAGTGTGCGGAAAATAGTACGAATCGGTCCATGATTTCTCATAGCCCCCATACAAATACATATATATTCCCGAAATATGGCTTAATGATAAATAAATGCCTATAAAATAGGGATATCAAGACAAAATTCAACTGAAATAAGTTTTACACAAACAGAAATCGCAAAACGAAATTTTTTTTAGTTCGGTCCATGTTTGACCATAGACCCCATATAAAGTCCACTTCCAAAATTCATTTAAATACGTATAAAACAGATATGAATAATGCTAAACGGCTAAAATTTGACATAAACACTCTTTATAGACAAATAAATTGTTGTACTAAATTTTATGGTGGTCGGCCCAAAATTGGTCATAGCCCCCATACAAAAATCTTCCCGAAATATTGCTCAATTATACATAAATGCCTATAAAATTGGAATATCACGACAAAATTCAGCAAAAATAAGTTTTATGCAAAAAGAAATCGCAAAACGAAATTTTTTTTAGTTCGGTCCATGTTTGACTATAGACCCCATATAAAGTCCACTTCCAAAATTCACTTAAATACGCATAAAACAGATATAAATAATGTTAAACGGCTAAAATTTGACATAAATACTCTTTATAGGCAATTAAATTGTTGTACGAAATTTTATGGTGGTCGGCCCACAACTGGTCATAGCTCCCATACAAGGACCACATCATACCGCAAAATATAGAGGTTGTCCAATTTACACTCATTTGAAAGGCATAAGCACCAACAAGACGTCAGTATTACCTGATCATCGTCAACAGCCTATTTTGGCATCGAGTGACAATTTCCCGCAATTGTTACGGTCCACTAGTCATGTAAACGCGCCTAGTTCTAGACAAGTTTCTTACGCTAACGTGGTTAAATCTAATATGCCAGGTTTGGAGCAGGCACCTAAATCACAATATTACGAGCCTAATAGTAACACTCTAGAGACTACATTGCAGACACTTGTCCAAACCATGAACACTTTTACGACCACTATGACATCCATGATGCAGGAAATGCTGAAAATGCAATCCACTATCTTACAAGCCATTTTAAAGAAATGATTTGTTTAAAAATTTGTTTTTGGAATGCGAACGGCCTCCGCCAACATAAAAACGAACTGGAACACTTCCTGATGGATAAGCAGATTGATGTCATGATGATTGCTGAAACTCACTTGACGGCGACAGCGTACTTCAAAATTAATGGCTACGTGTTATATGATACTAAAGATCCCCGCGGAAGAGCATGTGGAGGTTCGGCAATTCTTATAAAGAACAGAATAAAACATTATTTAATGAACAACATATGCGAGGATTACCTACAAGCAACAAACATTTGTATTGAATTCTGTCAATACAATTTTGTTTTATCATCAATTTATTCGCCGCCTCGATTTTCAATAAAAGAACACCAATACTACAGCTTCTTCAATTCCCTTGGAGCTAGATTTTTAGTTGCTGGCGACTTTAACGCCAAACACACATTTTGGGGTTCACGTCTGGTGACCCCGAAGGGTCGTGAACTCTTCAACACCATTGCCAAAATGGGATTAGATGTACTCTCAAGCGGGCATCCCACCTACTGGCCGACGGACCGACGGAAGATTCCCGATGTTATTGACTTCGGAGTAGTAAAAAATATTCCTGTAGAATCGATACAAGTGGAGCCTTCATTAGACTTGTCTTCAGATCACTCTCCTTCTATTATTTCAATGCGTTTCCTTCAAGGGAATGGCTCTCCATTTCGGGACATATCTAAAACCAGAGTACGTTGGATAAAGTATAAAAAGTATTTAAGTTCCCACTGCACGGAAAATGTAGTGTTGAGAACTACCGAGGATATTGATGGGTCGATTGGCAAGTTTACTGAGGACATACGAAGAGCTGTACATCACGCCTCCACATACGACGTTGAGTGCAGAAGTGGGACAAATAGAACTTATTTCGCTGAACTCGATCATCTCCTGTCAGAAAAAAGAAGAGTTAGAAGAGAGTGGCAAATCCACAGGTCTCCTGAACTGAAAGCTAGACTACGGGTATGCAGAGATATACTAAGAAATTTCTTAGAAACCCAAAGAATGGCTTCACTTAAATCTTACTTGGAGGGTCTTGATAGTACCCCACAATCTGACTATTCGTTATGGAAGGCGGCACGAGGTTTAAAAAGACCAGTTAGAGGAAAACCTCCTCTGCGAAATCCGACTGGTGACTGGGCTAGAAATGACTCCGAGAAGGGGACTTTATTTGTTAACCATTTGAGAAATGTGTTTACTATAAACAACTCAAATAATGCATCTGATTTGCCTCCACTCGTTAATAGACCTGTACCTCTAAGACTTAGCTTTAATGATGTTCAATGCGCTATTGGTACTCTGAATCTTAAAAAAGCTCCAGGTATGGATAAAATCAGCAACAAAATGCTTGTGGAGTTACCTCGTGTAGCTAGAAGAGTTATCCTCTTTTTTTCAATGCTATTTTACGCCTAGAATACTATCCTGCAGATTGGAAGGTATCTATGAGGACCCCACTAAAGTAAAGTCATATAGGCCAATTAGTCTACTGCCGACAATTTCAAAACTGTTTGAAAAATTGTTAATGGCTAAGTTGATTCCAATTCTGAACGACACTCAATGTATCCCAAATCACCAATTCGGGTTCAGAGCTAAACACAGTACCATCGAACAAACACACAGATTGGTAAATGTGATAAGACAGTCGTTTGAAGAGAAAAAATACTGCTCCGCCCTTTTCATTGATGTGTCGCAAGCGTTCGACAAAGTCTGGCATGAAGGTTTAATGCATAAAATTAAATTAACTCTGCCTGCTAACACCCACAAACTTATGAAAAGTTATTTATATGGTCGCAAATTTACAATCAAAGAAGGCGATTTTTTAAGCCCCGCTCAGCCAATTGAAGCAGGAGTACCCCAGGGTAGCATACTGGGTCCAACTTTATATTTGATTTATGCATCCGATATGCCGTTAGACCCCATAATACATACTTCAACTTTTGCAGACGATACAGCCTTTATTAGCGTTCATAAGGACCATCAAATAGCATCACAGAACTTGCAGAAATATGTTTATAAACTAGAGAATTGGCTTGAGCTTTGGAAAATCAGGGTTAACGAACAGAAATGTATTCATATAACTTTCACATTGCGAAAAGATACATGCTCGTTCATCAGAATAAATAATCAAATTATCCCGCAACACAACGAAGTCAAATACCTTGGAATCCACCTCGATCGTCGTTTAACTTGGAAGTCTCATATCGACGCAAAACTTACCCAGATGAGATTAAAAGCAGTGCAAATTAATTGGCTAATCGGCAGAAATTCTACATTAAAGTTGGATTGCAAACTTTTGTTGTACAATGCAATTCTAAAGCCAATCTGGTGTTATGGAATTCAATTATGGGGTACTGCCTCAGCATCCAACATTGAAAAAATTCAAAGGGGTCAAAATAAGATTCTACGTACAATTACTGCAGCTCCATGGTATGTTAAAAATTCTCGAATCCACAAAGATCTAGGCATTCCTTTGGTGAAAGTCGAATTTACAAAACACGCCTCAAAATATGTCAGCAAACTTGAACACCATCCAAACCCACTTGCACGAGACATCCTTAACTTTACTGGCCATGTTCGGTTGAGAAGGAGGGATTCCCTTGCTTTAACTCAAGCGCAAAACAGATGACTGGATCAGTGGATATAAATTTTTTGTAGTATTGATATTTTGTCTAGCACTGGCTGGACTTATTATTTTCTTTTAGTATTAAGATTCGAAAACTTATTGTCATTTCATTTCTGAAGATTCAATAAATAAATTAAATGTATAAAAAAAAAAAAAAAAAAAAAAAAAAAAAAAAAAAAAAAACAAGGACCACATCTGAAAAAGACATTTTTCCGTATATATATTGTATAAATATCGGTATCGACTCAAAGCTTTGCACAGATCATTTAAATATATACACAAATCATCCCTCAAAATTTTGTGAATTTCGGTCTATTTTTAACCGTAGGCCCCATATAAAGCCCTCTTCGGAAAATCACTTTAATACTCATAAATCGCTTATAAATAAGGGTACCAATCCAAAATTTTACACGGATCATTTACATACATGCCTAAATCTAACTGCTGGATTTTGAGAATATCGGTCCATATTTGACTATATCCCCCACATAAGGTCCACTACCGAAATCCACGTTAATACTAATATATATCTTAAATATGCCGTTATTATGTTGAAATTCGAGGTGAAATATCCTCATATGCATGAAAATAACTGTTCTAAAATTTAAGAAGATCGGCCCATAATTTGTCATAGCTGCCATATAAGAACCATTTCCAAAAAACAAATAAATTCGGGTCAAAAAATATTTTTTTCGGATTTAACCCATATTCGGTCTATATTTTATAATCATGATATATATCGTTGGAAAGGTATTTTTAATACCTTTCATTTAGTGTATTACAAATTATCAAGCACCCAGTAGTTCCCGAGATATAGGCCTATATATTTTCAACTTTACGGACCCGCCCCTTCGAAAATAGGCGTGACCGCCAATAATTTTTTTTTTTGCTGGTATCTCCTCTAAAAGCCCTATTTCATTTTGTTTTTTTTTTTTTTTGAGCAAAATCACTAAAATCGAATTGTACCCCTTTTTTATACTCTGTTTGTTTTTTATACTCTGTTTGTTAAATTACACTGAAGATTATTATGAACATCAGACAGACTCTGAAAGTTATGGTAAGAATTGGTAATTAAATCAATTAAAAATGGTAAAAATTAGATAACATTTCAAAATATTTAACATAAATTATGTTGGTCGTAAAATTGTGTTTCAAACAATATATCAAATACTAATAAAATTTGCACTAACACTGAATAGAAAACACAGAATTAGGATATTCTAGTTTAGTGTAGTTTCTGTATTTCTTATTACGCTTAGGTGAAGGGTATTTAAGATTCGGCACAGCCGAATATAGCACTATTACTTGTTTTTTTATATCATCACTGTCAAAATCACTTAAAATTGATACCGCGACTGCCCGAGTAGACTGCGCCAATTAAAGAACTGTATTTAATTAAGTTCAAAAAAAAATCAACCGTTTAGGTTGAACACCAATTTATTTCTCAAATATTATTTTGTTTACAATGGTTTTTTATAATTTTCTTAATATTATTTACAATGGGTTTTAATATTAATTACTAGGAAAAAGAATACAATGCAACTTAGGCTAAATTATAAATATTGTGAAATGTTATGTTTGCATTTACTTGTACGGAAGTTCAGTTTATTGAACTTACGTACAAGTCAAAAATATGAATTGGGCCAAAAATGAAATTTGGAATAATTCTAAAGAATTCAATTGGAGCAATTTCCTGTCTAGTGTATTGGCCTCTTTGTTGTAGTTGGTAGTGTGTACATAACTCGCGTATTCCATAAGCACATGAAGCACATATTTTTAGTATAGCCCAATTGCATGCCTCTTAAAAGAGCCACCACTTTTAAATCTGCGCATATTTTCCACTTGTGGTCTTCATATTTAATTAACTCTATTATTTTTTTCATTGATGCGTATGTCTCTTTAGTATTTGTGCTTAGTGCTATCGGAATAGGACTTTTTAAATTAGTGACATGTAGCAAAACTGCTTTTAACCCAATCGCTGCGAAGGTATTTTTTATCGAATTTTTTTAATCACTTTGTGTGTGCTTTTAGAACGGCATATGTAACTCGAATGACCAAACAAAAGAAACACATGTTTTGTGGCATTCATTTACCGTTAGAAAAAAATGGGATTAATATCAGAATGTTACAGTGTTGCATTTTAATCGCTCAAAGCGCTAAAGGCTAAGGGTGGTTAGGGTGGTTCCATATGGAACCGTCGCAGCGATTGGGTTAAGCTACTTTTGGACGAATCGATGAATAAGCGCCAATCTTCAGGATTATATTCATGTTGCATTGTTAAAACCAAGCCGCGAATGTCAGTACAATACGCGAGAGAATTATTCTCAATAGATTTAAAAAAAGTCGTAAATCGACGATGGCGATTGATAGCCCCGTATATTTGTACGTCTGGTGCTAAAATATTAGCTTGTTTTAACTCTTTTGTTAAGAGAATGCTCTGTCTTTGAGACAATTTTAGGCGTCGTACCATTATATCCAGACGATTTTGCGTGATTTCGTTGTGGTTACATGGAATCGTGATGTATGACGGATTGAGTTATTGAGGAAATATCTCCTGTTGGTATTTGGCTATCTGGAACAGGAATTTCGTCAGAATGTGGCAGCGGAAATTGAGCTTATATTGTTGCAGTGTAAGATATAGAACCACTTTTTCTTCTGTTCATGCCGGCTGTATGATTTATGGACGCATGACACTCATCTTCAACATGGAGTATGGGATCTCTCCAAATCATTGGAACACCAAATGGCATGGCATCTCCATTTTTTTCCACTTATTTAAATGGTAAATGCACTTTGTACACACTATTGATGGTGACCAACTCTTGCCACATATGACACTTAAAGAAAAATATGTTTCATACAAGTTAATTGTTTCAGTAGTCATTTTACGGCGACTTGGCATATTTGTATATTTCCCACACACATAACAAAAGTTATGAAACTTGTTACACGCTTACATCTTAGATATTTCAATATAAATGATTAGACTCAAGACTGTCAAAGACTTTAAACTTCACTTTTCACTTTCGCAAGCACTCGCTATATGACATTGAAGGGGTTGAGGAACTCTTATTTATACTGTAATTTTTTTATCAAAGTACCTGTCAAGACCTTCATGAACATAATTTATAAAAAACCCAAAGCCGGGACGATTTCTGTTTCTACCTGTTCCAGGTATAACAATAGAATACGTTACTTAAGTTCTTTACAAGACCGATTTGTGCGGTTGTTGTTCGCACAAGAAAATACAAATATGTAAAAATTTATGACTTTATTTTTTAATTCTAATGCTAGGTACACACTACGCAACTCGTTTCTGCAATACCATGCCATAAAACACGACTACACACTATGCACCCAACATCAATGCAACCAGAAAATATCAAAATATTGAGATATTTTTGCCTGGTATTCTATTGGTATACCTGGAACAATTTGAACTTGCATTGCATGATATGGAGCTATTGGGCTGGAATTCTGTGAAATCAGTAATAGAAAATGTATTAGGAAATCATCGGTCTGAAAATTGGCGAATTTTAATTGGAGATATATTCTAACCGCATTTAAAAACTTAAACGTCAAAATGTCATTGAAAATACATTTTTTGCATTGTCATGCAGAAAAATTTAATGAACAATCACCAGCCGAGTCTGATGAACATGGCGAGAGATTTCACCAAGTAACAGCCAGACTCGAACACTGGTATAGTGGCAAACAACTTGATTCGCTATTAGGGGATATTTGTTGGAATCTGCAGGAGGAAGAAGAATAAATTTGTAAATAAAAACTTAAACTTTAATTAACAACAAAAATAAATGTTTAAATTTTTGAAGTTTCGTCTGGTTATTACATATTTCATCTTTTGTGAATAAAATCAAAAGTTGTAGACTGATTTTAATTATTTATGTCTTGTTTTGTTTGGAACTTTGTTTGCTATACCTGCAGAAAAAATTAGAAGCACAGCTGCGTTTTCCAATTTTTTAGGCCGTTTTAAAAAACAAAATTTTTGAAATTTTGCTAAAAAAAACTATTTTTTTTGGTAAAAAAAAAATTATGTTTCTACAACGACTGCGCATATTGGAAAAAAGTTTAACCTTACTTAAAGAAAATTTCATTGCGGAATTTCGGTTTTTTTAGTTTATTCAATAAACTCAACCGTTTTTGAGTTACGCGAATATATGTTGTGCAACCTCCTCCATTTTCGAAATAACGGTATATTTCGAAAAAACGAGCTAACCTAAAAAAACGGTTAGCACCACTGGATTCAGCGTACCCGAATTAGTTTAACCCGCCAGGTGCCCCGTTTGTCACATTTTCCAACTAGCACAGTGTAATTATAAAGTGCGCAATTGAAAATCGTTTGTATTGTTAGGAGCTTCAAGTTTGTATGGAAGATGGCATCGACATTTCTTATGACATGCCATCAACCTCCAAAAAGTCTACGGATTTAGCCCAAGAAACTCCAAGCACTCCTGCCAGCAGAACTCCAAGGGCTGTCAAGAGAAAACGAGGAGATGAAATCGATATGCAGTCAAAATTTCTAGAAATTGCTGCCAAACAAGCAGATTCTTTAAAGGTATGTATCCAAAGTTAAAAAAACTGATATGTAAGTGTATAATTGTTACTTTTATTTTTTTACCACAGTTGCTAGCTGAATCCAACGCAGCTAGTGTGCAGGGAAACCAACTTATGGCGGAAGCATTAAAAGTCATCGGAGAAGGCTTAAAAGCCAACGCCGATGCTATGAACAATTTTGCATCTGCTATAAACAGCTCTATGTCCACTGGACAATAAAGAAACATTTAAATTTTTTATTTAATGAATTAAAAAAATACTGTGATATTAACGTGATTATCAATTAAAGTACAAAACACTTAATTAATTATAAGATTGAATTAAAGTTTTTTTTTTTGTTTATAATATGTAGTTGCATTTTGTTTTAGTTCGTAATATAACATACATTCTATATATATAAAATTCAATGTATGTATGTATGTATGTATGTATGTATGTAACGTATAGACTCCAAAACGGCTCAGCCGATTTTGATGAAATTTTCACAGCATGTTACTGTGACTCTGGAAGGAATAATAGGGAACTTTTTTTTTTACCACGCCCACTTTTTTAAAATATTGTAATTGAAGACCAAACTTTTGGACCGATATTTTTGAAATTTCCACAGCATTTAACTGGGACTCTGGTATGATTAATAGGGTACTTTTTTTGTCACGCCCATTTTTACGCCCACTTTTTAAAAATTATGTAATTGCTCCCATATAGTTTTTAACAGATTTACTTCAAATTGTATACACATTATATACTCCAGGCGAGGTAAAAATAAAGATTTCTTAAGCCACGCCCCCTTCACGCCCCTTTTCACGCCAAATTTTTGAAAGTTTCATACTTTTTGTTCTCTATACAAATTTGTTCATTCCAACGTATTTTTTTTATTTGGTAGTATATTGCTCTTAATACTGTTAACGTCGCCATATAACTATGAACTACGCCTACTTCATCGCCCCCTTTTTTTAATTCAGATACTTACTTATACCACTAACAATGTTTGCTATACAAAATAATTTTTTTGTAATATGTATTTACCTAAAGTTTTATATACTTTTTAACTACATACATTTTTTTATTACCAAATCCCCATTTTTCGCCCCATTTCACCTTAAATTATATTGCTTTTAATCTATATATATATAAATGAATGTGTGTCTGTATGTTTGTCCTTAATAGGAGGCCAAACCCTTGGACCAATCTGCCTGAAATTTGTACAGCATGTTACTGTGACTCTGGAAGGAATAATAGGCTATATGAAGTTTTGATTGTACAAACGGGGGTGGCACCGCCCATATAACCCACAAATTTAACCCGCCATATTTTGGGCATTTTTTGACGTACGTCGGTGATATTTGGTACATATGGTATTGGCATAATTAGGAATACGTACCAGGAGAAAAGTGAGTGGGACCACGCCCCTTTTTAGAAAAATTAAACATCGTAATATAGTCTTAACTACTGGACCGATTGTCATTAAATTTTCACAACAGAATATTCTTACGAAATATTTTATTTTTTTTTTTATTTATTTAATAGATATATTATATATATTATACAAAATTTAAATATAGTTTACAAAATTCATTTAAATATAATTAGTTATCTATAACTGGCATAACTTATAGTTGTGAGCCAGATTGGCAAAATAAATCTTACGAAATAATAAATTCTTGACTATGTAAGTGGACAAAGGGGCATGGTCTCGCCTAAAGCATTGCAATAAATACATTAAAATTAAACAAATTAATGTTTGTAAATATATAAATACGTTTTATTTTATGACGAGGGGGGGGGGTAGCAAAGCACACCGGGTTTAGCTAGTAAGTACATAAATATTAATTTTTTTGTTTTGTTTTCTTTTTTTCTATTATTATATTTTTTTTTTTTTTTGCATATTCTTTTTTATTTAATCTTCATTTTAAATGAACTAACAATAGGTATTCAAATCCTAAAACTAAAGTTAATAAAGATAAGTCCAGCCAATGCTAGACAAAATCTAGTTTTCAAATTCGATAGGATATAATGAGCAACTTGTATTTATTCATCTGAGAGCGGTGGTGTCCCTCCTTCTCAAACGGCTATGACCGGGATGTTGTAAGATGTCTCGAGCGAGGGGATTTGGATGAGTTTCCAGCTTACCCAAATAAAGGGCCACGTGTTTAGTTATTTCCCATTTGACAAGTGGAACATCAAGATCGTTGTGTATGTTGTTGTTTTTAATATACCAAGGAGCGGTAGTTATCATTCGTAGAATTTTGTTTTGACGGCGTTGAATTTTCTCAATATTGGAGTTGGAGGCAGTGCCCCATAACTGGATACCATAGCACCAAATTGGCTTTAAGATTGAGTTGTAGAGTAGAAGCTTACAATCGAGCCGAAGGACGGAGTTTCTGCCGATGAGCCAATGAATTTGGGCTGCTTTCAGTTTCATTTGAGTCAGCTTAGCATCTATATGTGGTTTCCATGTGAGCCGACGATCCAGATGAATACTAAGATATTTCACGTGTGAGTTTTGAGGCGCTATATGGTCATTAATACGAATAGGGGGGCATGATTCCCTACGTAGAGTAAATGTTACGTGGGTGCATTCCTGTTCATTTATTTTAATTCCCCATTGTCTTGCCCATTTCTCCACTTGCGTTACGTGGTGCTGTAATTCAATCGAGGCATCTTTTGGATCTTTGTGAGTACTGAAAAATGCCGTATCATCAGCAAATGTTGACGTGTGAATTTCATTGTTTGTTGCTGTGTATAGCAAGTATATAATTGGTCCTAAGATACTACCTTGAGGGACGCCAGCACCTATAGGTTGAGGACGGCTTAAATAATCACCTTCTTTAATCATAAACTGACGGTCGATTAAGTATTTCCATAGTAGGTGTTGAAGATTCACCGGCAAGTTCTGCTTTAATTTAGATATCAGGCCTTCATACCATACTTTGTCGAAAGCTTGAGAGACGTCAATAAAGAGTGCCGAACAGTATCTCTTTTCCTCAAAGGTTTTTCTTATGACTTGTACCAATCTATGTGTTTGTCCTATTGTACTGTGTTGACGTATGAAGCCAAACTGGTGATTGGGAATGCAGTTGTTTTCATTCAAAATCGGAGTCAGCTTGGTTATAAGCAATTTCTCGAATAATTTGGACATAGTTGGTAATAGACTTATTGGCCTATACGACTCAACTTTGCAAGGATCTTTTCCCGGTTTAGGAATCATCTTTACTAGTGCAATTTTCCAAACCGGAGGGTAGTACTCAAGCCGTAAGATGGCATTAAAAAGAAAGAGGATTAATTTTTTTGCAATGCGAGGCAGCTCAAAAATCATTTTATTGCTGATTTTATCAAACCCAGGTGCTTTTTTAACATTTAAATTATCAATAGCCTCAACAACCTCTAGATATTGAAATCTTATTTGTACAGGTGGTCTGGCAACAACAGGCGGTAGTTGGCTAATGTCAGTATCCATATTGGGAGTGAATACATTTTTTAAATGACTTACGAAAAGGTTGCCTTTTTCTTCGTTATTTCGTGCCCAAGATCCGTTCAAAGTACGCAGTGGAGGTTTTGCGATTACGGGTTTTCTTAGATTTCGGACTGCACGCCATAATGAATAATTTGACTGGGAAGTTGCGTCTAGACCTTCCAGATGTTGTTTGAGAGACTCTGCTTATTGCGCTTCTAGCAAGATCCTAAGATTTTTGGTACATTCTCTCAACATAGTTTTAAGTTGGGGCGATCTGTGTTGTTGCCACTCCCTTCGGACTCTCCTTTTTTCAGACAATAGTAGCTCAACATCTGCAGAAAAAACTCTGTTGTACCTATTCGGGCGGTAAGTGGAAGAAGCATGTTCTGCGGCTTTCTCGACATGTTCATTAAGACTTTTTATACAGGCATCGATGTCTTCAGCAGTTTTTAACGGGAGTTTCTCTGTGCAGTGAGTGCTGATGTATTTTTTGTATTTTAACCAATTCAGACGTTTGACAAGAAGTAAGGCATCAGTTACGATTTGCTGAGGACTTCTGATGGTGATTACAGTGGGTGAGTGATCTGAAGAAAGATCCAGTGAAGCCTCGACTTCAATGAGTTCCGGGGATACCCCTTTCGCCACGCCGAAATCGATAACGTCAGGAATTTTTTGCTGGTCAGTTGGCCAATAAGTTGGTTGACCAGTTGAAATCACATTCAGTCCCATTTCAGACAGGGAGTCGTACAAGATACGACCTTTAGGGCTAACGAGTCGTGAGCCCCAGAATGTATGCTTAGCATTGTAGTCGCCAGCCGCTATGAAACGGCTACCTAGTGATTTGTAAAAATCTCTATACTGATCTTTTGTTATTGAAAATCTGGGCGGACAGTAAACTGACGAAATCACGAGGTTTTGACAAAAGTTCTCAATACAGATGTTTGTTGCTTGAAGATAACACTTTGAAAGACCACCCAATGAATGGTGTTTGATTCGCGATTTGACCAATATTGCCGAGCCACCACATGATCTATCTCTGGGGTCCTTGGTGTCTTAGAATGTATAACCACTTATTTTAAAAATGCTTCTCGACGTCATATGAGTCTCGGAAATCAGCATTACATCAATTTTCTTATTAAAAAGAAAATATTCAAGTTCATTTTTGTGTTGGCGTATGCCGTTTGCGTTCCAGAAACATATTTTGAGACAGTTCATGGTCTATTAAGTATGGCCTGCAGTAGCGTGGACTGCATTTTTTGCATCTCCTGCATCATACTTGTCATGATTGTCATGAAATGGTTCATGGATTGCACCAGATTCTCCATTATACCTTCAAGACGGCTAAAATTGTGGCTGTTTGTATCATTTATTGGTGATTCATTTTGCAGTGTTGGTTGGTTAGATCTTAGCACGTTGGCATATGAAAATTGGCTAGTGGATGTTTGTGCTACGGGGGGAATAATTGTAATAGGTACTTTTGTCGTCTGAGTAGGGGTAGAAGCGGGTTTGTTGATCAAGGAGCGTTTAACGACCTCGAAAACAGGGCAACCCCTGTAGTTGGCAGTGTGGTTTCCTCCGCAATTGCTGCATCTTTTTACCCTGGAATCATCCTTAGGTTTATCGCACTTTGAGGTGTCATGAAGATCCCCACAAACAACACAAACAGTAGGCAACTTACAATAAGATTTAGTGTGACTATATTCTTGGCAGTTCGAACACTGTACTGGGCCAGATCGCTTATGAGGTTCTTCCACTGTAACTCTTCGGTGCATTATGAATTTCAAGTCATATATAGGATGTGTTTCATTTTTCTTCAGCTTAACATCACCAGGTTCTAACTCCACTCTAAATAATGGTTGAGGGATCCTATCTCTGTTTCTTATATTTGATACGGCCTTGATTTTAAAGCCTTTGTCGGCCAAACTGCTCTTGATCTCCTCAGGATCAACAAAATAATCAATTCCCTTAATTACGACTTGTAGACCTTTTGCGCTTTTAAGTTGATACGTGTAAAAATTCTTTTTGCGTTTTTCAAATTCCGAAACTATTCTCCGATAGTCGTTTTCATTTTCAACCTGAATCTTTGTTTCATTAATATTGCCACGCTTAATTGGAGTCACATAAAAAGAATTTTCACCAATTAATGAAACTAATATTTTTATAAGTTCGTTTGAGTTTTTTTCTCTTAAATATATTGGAGGTGGTTTTACTGGCTTATTCAGAGCGTTAGGGACATCATTTTTGTCTTGGAGGATGCCAAAACGATTTTGCGAGCGTGGCTCTTCAGCATTCTTTGATAATTTTGCGGCTGGTGTAATTTCGGCAGATTTTGGGCTTCTGCCTCTCTTGGATACTGTTATATAACGGTCCATTCCTACCTGTGTTTTTTGTTTTTCTTCAACAGCAACTATAGGAGCGGTCTTATTTGTAGGACTTAATGTGCCTTTTGCAGCTGTTGACGTCTCTCCAATATTTGATAACGAGGACCGTGAAGAAGACGGTCCTTCAGTGATTTTTCTATTTAAATTAAATATGCTTTGGGCTAAGTTTGTGCCCTGTTCAACACATTTATTCAAGTTTGGTGCACTTGCACTTAAATTCAGATTTGTGCTTATTTTTGGTTTCACACTTAAGTAGTTTTTATTAAATTCGGGATTTTTAATGTTCTCATTACTAACACTTGCCGAGCTCAACACGAAATAAGCATTTCGGCTCTGAGGCCCACTCGCACTGTTAGAATTGTTACTCATTCACTGTCTCACTGTATTTAATTTTCTAGTTTTCAAATAATTAAAAATAAATTATTACAATTTATTAATTTTTTATTGCACCTAGTGCAATTATTTGACTTTGTAAAGTTTTTCACCTATTACGAGTTATTTTTTTCACTTTTTTTTTTAATTTAACTTTTTATACTTTTTCACCTATTACGATTTTTTCACCGAAAATTCAGCCGCACTAAAAATAACACGTCCGAACAGTTCGATGTATCAAGCACGTTCTCTATTATTATGTTGAATTAAAATATTTATTTTGTTAAGACTGTTAGTTAGTTCGTAATATATATAGTATATGTACATAAATATTAATTTTTTTGTATTGTTTCTATTATTATATTGAATTTTTTTGTTTAGATTTATAAGACTGAATTAAATATTTTTTTGTTTGTTTATAATAGTTGAATTTTGTTTTAGTTCGTAATATACATATTTAATTTAATTTCTATACATACATACTTACATACATATAATTTAATAAAAATACAAATAAAATTTTTCATTTCGTTGAAAGTTTTTAATAAAAATTTTACTTTATAAAAAAGAAAATATTTATTTACATTGCATTTTGTTTGGATACTATGTTTATGTAAAAAAATTTGTTATAATTCGGTCTTGGACCCGTTTTGCTGTTGAAGAAGGTGTAAATTCAGTTACCAGATTATCTGTTGTGTGCGGTTCCAAGAGTTCATCTTTGATCACGTTTTTTTCTTCACAAGAATTTATGTTGTGCAATACTGCGCATGCATTGACGACTTTTCCAGCAAACCCAGGGTCGTAAAAAAGTGTCCTTTGCTGCGATAAGCACCGCCAAGTTGCTTTAAGTACACAAAAAAGCCTTTCTATCGGATTTCGAGCTTTGCAAAGCGCCTCATTGTAGAGCAGAGGTAGGCAAAGCGTAAAGTGAGGTTGTGTGTGTGAGCGAACTACCCAGCAAACATAAACATAATTATATAAATTATACAAAAAAACTTAGATATGAAACATACATTCACAATATATTTTCCGTAACATATAAGAAATTAACAACGAGATTGATATATAAATGGAACTTCTAATACTTCAAAAGCTGATTACATGCATGTTACCAAATGCATTATCAATCATAAAATATTTTTTGTAATTTATTATTAATTTGCAATGTTTGGTGGGAATTATTTCTGAAAAAAATATAAAAGCATCCGCCGCATGTGCACACATTGCTGTCTCAATGACGACTGAATGAACGAGATTAAGTGTATGTGTGAAGTGCTCTCTGCACTATTGTGCTATAGGATGCCGACCTATGTTGTAGAGAAACTTAGGACTTCCTTCCGGTTGATTTGTTAGAGGAGTCATGAGCCATGGCTCCAATGGATATCCAGAATCACCTAAGATTTTTTTGTTTTAATTTTTAACAATATAATTTTTATTAAATATTTGACTATAAAGTAAATAAGTACCAATCAAAAACATGTTGTGGTTTTCGTTCTCAAAGCTACGTTGCATTACCCTTCGCACAGAAGAAGAACTCCAAATATAGGCGTCATGCCGTGCCCCTGGATATTTTGCATTAACGTTTAAAATTTTTAGGAATGGATCACATATCTAAAGTGTAAACAAAAGTTATTTTATGTTAAGATTTATGAAAAAAAATTTATTATACCATTTGCACGTTGATTGAGTGATAGCCATGGTGATTTACATAAGCCTCCTCATGATTCTTTGCACCCAAAATCGAAACGTGTGTGCAGTCAATAGCCCCAATTGTTCCTGGAACAAATGGTGATGTTGAAGAAGAAAAAATTGCTTTCGCGGCTTGTCGCTCCAACTGGGTCATGGGAAACTTAACGTTTGCAAAAAACATAGCGTTGTTAATTGCATCTGTTACACGATGGATGCAACGGCTAATAGACGATTGACTCATGGATATTCCCCATTGTTCTCCTACGGGCCGCTGATAGCATCCAGTTGCATAAAAACGTAAAGACGAAAGCACCTAGCAATATAAAATACTTAAAATTTAATTTTAACTTGAAGCTGGCATGTCTTACGTGCTTTTCTGTCGATATAGATGTTATTCTAGATCCTCTTACTTGATCATCTAACTCAAAAATTAAATTTTCAGCCAAGTCCGGAGTGAGCCGGTATAATTTTTGAAATTCCTTCGCTGTCAACTCAAAAGGATTGTCCAAATCCCGAAGAATACGACGATTGGTCATCCCTTGCTAATTCGTATGCCAAATACTCAAAAGCCATTTTAAACACAAAATAAACTTATATACACACTTTATATAATAAATACACTTTATCGATAAAATAAACACAACTAAAATTTTTGTCGCTAATATAACGAGAGAAAAACTTGTTAAGAGTAACAGCTGACTTCAGCCGACAGCGAATATCGTTAAAAATGTTACTGAATTGCAAATTCGATAAATTTTCGTTATATTTATTTTAACGATACGATTATCGTTAAAAAAGTTAGTGAAGATCTAGGCGTGCCATTAGTAAAAGTCGAATTTACAAAATATGCGTCAAAGTACGTCAGCAAACTTGAACACCATCCAAACCCACTTGCACGAGACATCCTTAACTTTAGTGGACACAATCGGTTGAGAAGGAGGGATACCCTTGCTTTAACTCAAGCGCAAAACAGATGACTCATAAAAATTTTTGTCTAGCACTGGCTGGGCTTATTATTTTCTTTTTAGTATTAAGATTTGAAAACTTATTGTTATTTCATGATATGAAGATTGGCTGAATTTCAGTTTATGGGGGACACCCCTAGAGAAAAAATCTAAATATGCCATCCCCTTCAGAATGTTCCCAGGAGTACGAAAATCATAATGAAAAAGGGGGCTCACGCCCCCTATGGGCGTGGCAGTCGAAAAACGACCCGGCCCACCTACTTAGGCAATATTGGTATCAAATGAAAGGAAATGTCTTCACGATTCCAAAAATACCCGTAGTTGCCAGATCGTCCAGAATTTGAGGAAGATATGTTAATTTTTATAAAATGGGGGAAGGACTTTTTTTGTTTATTTCTTTTTAGCTCGGCCACTCGAGATCCCCGCCGTCTAGAATTAAGACATACTGGAGTTAAAAACCCCTAAGCCCGGCCATAGGCCGGTCACGCAGAAAAACTTTACTAAGCGAAGCCAGTATAACAAATTTTCATTAATCAATCAGAAGCTTTCAAGAGTTTTCCTCGTTTCTTAATTTTGTACTTATCCTCATTTATGATTTGACTCTTGACACGAGAACATCACTAAATATGGATTGCGTTACTGCCTTTGACATTCACGACTGGGGTCGTGAATTGGACGATACGGCTATTTTTGGAATCGTGAAGACATTAGCTTTCATTTGATACCCATATTGTCTACGTAGGTGCGCCGGGTCGTTTTTCGACTGCCACGCCCATAGGGGGCGTGAACCCCCTTATTCATTATGATTTTCGCACTCCTGGGGTCATTTAAGGGGGCGTGGCATTTTTTTTTTTCCCAGGGGTGTCCCCCATAAACTGAAATTTTGCCTGAAGATTAAATAAATAAATAAAAGCTACAAAAAAAATGTCTTTAATTTTAGCAACTGAAAAATTATTTGCGTGTACAATTATTTGCGGTCGTTTGTTTTTTGCTGCTTCCAACACTAGCAGATATGAGTGAGTATGTGTGTGCCCGAGACTGATATAAAAGATACAATATGTCATTTAAATTGTATTTTCTATGTACCTTCTTTAAAAACGTTCATAATATATTTTATGATATCATATTTTTAAGTATTTTTAACAATTTTTTTTTGTTGCTTATTAAATTAATATTACAAAAATGTTATTAAATGAATAAAGAGTTATGTTTTCGTTAAAAAATAAAATGTACTGTTTTTTTTTTTTGAATTGTACTGTTTTTTTTTTATATAATATACTGTTTTTCCGTATTTCAAATCTGGATACGCTAGCCGAATATAGCACTCGAACTTGTTTTAATTGCGTTTGTGTACATTTAAATAAATAAAGACTCGTTATACATATCTTCTTTATTTTGCAATTAAAAAGAATCCGGTTTATTTAAAGGAAATAAACCACCGTTTTTAAAAGGTAAAAACGTAACAATAATTAAAAGGTAAAAACGTAACAATATAATATATATATTGTATGTATATAATATAATTATGCATCCACAACAAAGGTGAAGGTTATATAAGATTCGGCATTGCCGAATATAGCACTCTTGTTTTTCTTCAAAATGGAGTTTTTTTTATTTTTCCTCAAAAGAAACTAGACCATTTCCTTTAAAATTTGCAACTCAAAGAAGAAAGTGTTTCAATTTTTACCATATGCACCAAGGCATATTTTTTATAAGGTAGGAGCCACATTACAACAAGTGCAACAATACAAAAACAACATGGTTATTTGTTTTTGCTTGAGGTTTTTCATTGTCAAAAACAGCTGACTAAAAATTACAAACATTCGTTTTCAGGACACTGATGGCAAACATGGTACAATTGTACTTTTTTTGATACATTTTAAACACAGTTGGTACCGTGGTATTACCACGAGTCATATGGTACAATTTCAAAATACTGTTGCATAAAAATTTGGTATTTCAGATGAAACAGATAAATATCAGCCATGTCACAGAATTTAGTTCCGTTCGGAAGTGGAATTATTTCCGTATTTTGCTTCTAAAGAAAAAGTAAAACGAACAATTGATTTCATTCCGAACAAATTTTTCGTTTCGCTTTTTTATATATTAAATTTCATGAACATTTTGGAAATAATATCAATTTCATCTCTAAATATGCATCTATAAGATGATTATTACAATAAATTTTTGGTTGAATTATCGAACAATATGATTACATTAACAAAACAACTGTCAAATCGAATCAAGTTAATTAGTCATGTAAACAGCATGATTCATAAACATGATTCAGAAAGCGAAGCAGGTGATTCAAGTCGTCGTGGAAACATAGTATAACGGAATGTAGTTTATTCAGGAAGTATTCCGTGGAATTGTTTTTAACTAAATAAACATTAAAAATTCTAAGAAAATTTATTCTTAACTGAATCTAACATTTATTCAAAAAACTACTAAGTGCACATTAATACGGATTTTCAGTAATTTAAAATAACTGAAAATTTACTTAAAAATCTATCTACTTATTTTTCATTTCATTTTAACAAAAAGTTCATTTAATTTTAAATGTTAAAATAGCTGACTTAACTATCAAAAGAACAAGTCACGACTTCTGTGAAAATAAAAGGTTTTTGCTATTTTTACTATCAAAAATTCAATTGTGAATTCCGTAAAAACAAAAGAATTTTCAGTTGGTGCAAATTTTTGTGATGGCTATAAAAACTTAAAAAACGATTTTTTTTGTGTTTAAACACATCTTCATTGCATGCGTATCAAAAATCTTTATTTATACAAGTTTAATTTTCATTAAAACGTTTTTGGATCCATCTGGGAAGAACAAATGAAGCAGAATGTATAGAGCTCGTATAATATTTCATTTTCATTTGATCGATTTCAGCAGAGGAAAATCTATGCAAAGGAGTTTCCAAACAACGATTTTTATCTAAGCATCCAATTACAAATCCTATATGCCCACAGGGATAAGAAGGTATTGAAGTCACAGCATATGATACATTTGGAAAGTGTAAACGGCAATTGCTAATTGTTTTTTTTACATATTCGGAATCGAGCCAGAAGCTTCCTCCTTGAGAACATACTACGCCACCATCACGTAATGCAGTTTTCATAAGCTTGTAGTAGCTTTCATTAAATAAATTTACAGCTGGTCCAATTGGATCTGAACTATCCGTAATTATAACATCAAATTCATTTTTGTGATTTTTCATGTACTCAAATCCGTCACCAATTGTCAAGAAAAGCTTTGGATTATCAAATCCACTTGACATATTTGGTAAAAACTTTTTTGACAGTTCAACAACACGGTCATCTATTTCAATTTGATGAACTTCTTCTACAAGCGGATGTTTTACTACTTCACGAGCAACACCACCATCACCTCCTCCCACGATTAGCACCTTCTTTGGGTTTGGATGGCAACATAGAGGTATAAATGATATCATTTCTTGATATGAAAACTCATCTTTGGAAGTGCATTGGATTATTCCATCTAATAAGAGACACGTCCCATACGATTCTCTAGAAATAAAAAAAAATTAATGAATAAGTAAACAAATATTTACATTATCATCAGCAAATGCAAAAAACCATTCATTCACACAGGATTATACATTTGTAATCTATTTCGATATTTTCTTTATTTTAAATTAGAATTTATTACGCTAAGCTCAGATTTGCTGTTCTTATATTTCGTTCCTCAAGGAACGTATACATATAGTATATGTATGTATGTAATAAAAAATGTGGTATGTTTTTATACCCTCCACCGCCAAGAGTGGCGAATGAGGGTATATTATGTTTGTCATTCCGTGTGAAACTTTTTTAATATTCATCTGAGACCCAACAAAGTACATATATATTTTATTGCTCCTTATGAAATTCTAAGTCGATTTAGCCATGTCCGTCTGTCTGTCCGTCTGTGTAAGACACTCTCACGTCCAAACTATACAACTTAACTAAACGAAATTTCCAGAAAAATATTTCTTATTTTACGGGTAACTTTAGTATTGAAAATCAGCAAAATTGGTTTAGGACCAATATGTGAGACAACCTCCATAAAAATTTAATATTTTTTGTACATTTTATTGCAATATTTTGAAATATATTGCAGATAATACCATGCAATTTTCTATACGTTGTTTTTATGACAAAAAAAAAAAAGAAAGCGTGCGGAAAATAGTAAGAATCGGTCCATGATTTCTCATAGCCCCCATACAAAAAACTTCGCAAAATATTGCTCAATTATACATAAATGCCTATAAAATTGGAATATCAAGACAAAATTCAGCAAAAATAAGTTTTATGCAAAAAGAAATCGCAAAACGAAATTTTTTTTAGTTCGGTCCATGTTTGACTATAGACCCCATATAAAGTCCACTTCAAAATTCACTTAAATACGTATAAAACAGATATAAATAATGGTAAACGGCTAAAATTTTACATAACTAATCTTTATAGGCAAATAAATTGTTGTATAAATTTTTTGGTGGTCGGCCCAGAATCTGAAAAAGACATTTATTCCTATATATATTTTATAAATATCGGTACCGACTCAAAACTTTGCACAGATCATTTACATATATACAAAAATCATCCCACAAAATTTTTTGAATTTCGGTCTATTTTTAACCGTATGCCCCATATAAAACCCTCTTCCGAAAATCACTTTAATACTCATAAATCTCTTATAAATAAGGGTACCATTCCAAATTTTTCGATAATGGAAAAATGTTCTTTTAATTTTATAAATTGTAAAATTACACTATGCGACAGTCAAAATCGGGATGGGATTAAGCCAACGGGAAATGTTATATCGGTAAAAAAGAAGTTATACGTGTCCCGGCGTTTCGCTGGGTCACATCTAGGAAGCGAGATATATCGATTTGAAGTTAGTAACTATCATATACGGGAAATTGTCACCTTTGGTGGTCTGTAAGCTGGCATGATAGCTCTGGTAGAATTGAGTTGGTCAAAGTTTTGTCTTTATCTACCTTAACTAATTCCATTATCAGTTCTTAAGCCAGCTGTATATATAAAATTATGGCCAGAGATTTATGAGTATTGAAGTAACTTTAGGAAGGGGACTTGATATGGCGGATATGGTCAAACATGGACCGAACTAAACAAAATTTCGTTTTACGATTTATTTTTATATGAAACTTATTTTTGCTGAATTGTGTATTGATATTTAAATTTTATAGGCATTTATGTATTATTGAGCCATATTTCAGAAAGATATTTGTATGAGCACTATGAGAAATCATGTACCGATTCTTACTATCTTTATACAAAATGTACAAAATTGCATTTTATGTATTATCTTCAATATATTTAAACAAAACAGCAAAAAAAAAACGGAGGCTGTACTATGCCGCTTTTGATGTTTTTCAATACCAAACTGCTTAGGAGAATTATTAATTGTCTTTTGTAAACTTTGCTGATTTTGGTTGCGTATTTTGGATTTGAACTTGTTTTACACAGACAGACGAGCATAGCCCAATCGACTTAGAACTCCAAAAGGATCAGGAATATAAATACTTTGTTGGGTCTCAGATGAATATTTCTAAGTGTTACAGACGGAATGACAAATTTATATATGTATACCCTCATTCACTACTTGCGAAAAACATACATATGTATATTGGATTTAAAGCAAAGATTAGTTCAATGAACGATATATATATATAACCTTGAAAATATTCCTCTTTTTAAAGAATTCTTAATTTAGCAAATGAGGCGAAAATCTTTATCTGTTCCCCTATATATTTCCCTTTTTAATCACACAAATGTATATAGCTTTATTTTAATGCAACGCTGCGATTAAAATTATATTCCAGAATGAACTTCCAGTGTTCACGTTTTTGCTATAATAAACAAAACAACAATAAGGAACTAAATTTCAGAACGTAACAAACAAAAACTTGTATCAACAAATAACAACCAAAATAGTAACCTGAAAAAAATTTAAATTAAATTTTGGGAAGTGATCCCTATATTGGAGCTATGACCAATAATGGGCCAATCACCATAAAGTTCATTACAATAATTTATATATATGTATATGTTAATTATTTGTGTAGAATTTCAACTTGATAATGATATTTATTAGGGATTTAGGTTTTTTCGGAAGTGGACATTATATGTGGGCTATGGTCAAATATGGTCCGATCGTATTTTATTTGAAGAAAATAGCAAAAAATATTTTAAAAACATCGAGGTTGTCTGAAACTTTAGTCTAAATATAACTTTGATGCTTCTTGACAAAAATTGTTCATTTTCAATACCAAACATTTCGGTCAAACATAGAATGTTTGGGACAAATTTCATTGCTCTAAGTTTTTTTTTCAAAGCTCTATCGTGTCTTCAACAGACGGACAAACATGGCTTAATCGTCTTAGAATCTTCTATGTTTTTGGTTCTACGACTAATATTTCGATTGTAGTTATAACCATATTTTTGGTGTACAAAAACAAGAACGTAAAATCTGTTTCTGGTGCAACACCTTCAACAT
The DNA here is from genome assembly GCA_916048285.2 of Bellardia pandia. Classification (NCBI taxonomy): domain Eukaryota; kingdom Metazoa; phylum Arthropoda; class Insecta; order Diptera; family Calliphoridae; genus Bellardia; species Bellardia pandia. The sequence continues at coordinate 89,419,298 of OU696529.1, forward strand.
ATTGAGAATCATTATTTGTACTTGGTTTTGTTGATAAAGAAGAAAATACAATTATGTTCAAACAATGGGGATACTTTAAGGTATTACAAATTTTAACACTTTCTGCCGTATTTATAAAAAATTAAAGTAGACTTCAAATGTACTTTAAGAAAATTTTGTATACAAATTTTCTCTAAAAGCATACTTCAAGTCTACTTTATTTTTTATAAATACGGCTTTAATATCTTTTTGTTTGTTTAAATTTTGAAGAACCTAAACGTTCAGTCGGATACTACAAATTATTATTTATACAAATTCTAAAATATAAAATATAATTGTTTCTTACGTTTCAATGATTTTAATATCTTGATATTTTGACTTTTCCTGATGAAGCACTTCCTTAACTTTTAAAGAAAAGCATTGTCCTGGCCACAACTCGTTCTGTATTTCACTAAACCAACCGTTTTGAATGGCGTCCATGGTGTTACTTGTATACTTTGTGGTTACTAATAATATTACTCTTTAATATTCATATAATAATTTTTTTATATGTACATACATATGTATGTATGTATTCTATTTAAATTTTAAAACAGTGGTGATGCCAAGAATGATAAAATGAAGATTACGCCAACGCGCGAATTAATGTTTTTCCTTTTTATTAAAATAAAAAGTATATTTTTTTGTCGACGCGATGCGTCTTTCTTTATTTTAAAATGTTAAAGAGTTTTGAATTAAAAAATATTTCGACGTCTATGCGTCTTTGTTACTTATTTTTAACTGACTTATCATTTTCATTTCAGTTGCTTAAATACTACATTTTTCTTAACTATTAAACAAACAACATGTTTGTGTTTTTCTTAATTACTAAAAATATGTTCGGGTTTTTCCGTAACTTGGGGTTTTCTTGTTTATTATTATTATACTTAAATTGTTTTTCTTAATTACTAAAATATGTTCGGGTTTTTCCATAACTTGGGTTTTCTTGTTTATTATTATTATATCTTATCTTATATTAAAGAAAAAGGGATGATTCGTGAGAGTGTCGTTAACTCGCGTAAAATTTTAAAATGTTCTGCTCATTCTGTGTTTCTATTGGCTAATTTTTTCTCACTTGTTTTTTTTACTCATGTTTTGCTTGCATTTGCTCACTGCACTCTTCATGTTTATATTTTTTGTTGTTTTTTTTTTTGTTTGTTTTTCTTTTTTAAGCAGATTTTATTTTCGAACTCTCAGAGATTTCAATTGCAAGGTTGCCAACTATCACATAAAACATACATTTTTCGCAAGAAATTTTAATTCTAACACATGAAACAGTCTTGGTAACCCTTAGAATGGAACTTCTACGTCACATAACGGGAAATCATGCGCATGGCGTAATTATTATTCTTGGTGATAGCATAAGATAATATGAAATTAGGGTGGCCCAAATTTATTTTTAAATTTCAAATTTATGTTTAATTTATATCATGATCTTTCATTATAATGTTCTTAAGCTCAATATTATTTGTTTTATTACAATCGTCTAGTGCGTAATACTTTAAAACTTTATAAGACATTTTTAATTAAAATGTTATTTAAAACATGGCAAATTATTGAATTACACAATTTACGTGTTTTTTTGTAAAAATTATTTCATTTTAATTCATATGTATGTATGTTTGTGTGAAATAATATTATGTGAATAAAAGGAGAAAATTTAAGTTAAAGAAAAAATAAAATATATACATACATACATACATATGTACATCTGTATGTAGAAACGTTTGCTAAAAGTCGTAAAGGAATGAAATTCGAAACAAAGCATGACAGAATTTCTGAGTAAATTCAACATTAAATATTAATAGTTATTAACATACATATGTATCTATATGTATGTACTGAAACATTTATAAAGTAAAATAAGTAAGATAGCATAGTCGGTCAAGTCCAACCATATAATACCCTACACCCAATTATTTATAAAATAGGGGCTATATGCGAGCTATGGTGAATTATGAACCGATCTACACACAATTTTTCATTTAAACTTCAATATTATCGCAGTTGTTGTAGAGTCTATGTAGTGTTTTATGTAAATGTATTAATTTTTAGAAACAAAATAATAAAATATTTAAAATATTGAAGTTTAAATGAAAAGTGTTTTTATGAAAATTCCAAAAATTTTAAGACGCATGCGCGGGCTAAACATTTCACTTAATTGAATATTTTTTTCAAGTACATATTACCTTTTTACGTCTAAGACAGCAAAATATTACTATTAGAACTTTATTAATTAACTTTTATTTTTTCCCATACGAAAACGCCCCACCCTAAAGTATATATTCTCATTCATGATTATTTACTTGTTCAAATCATTTATTATTTTTAAAAATAATGTAAGTTGCCTTCGGGTTATCTCTATGGTTAAAGCATTATTGATAACTCATACATACAATTAAAGCAATAAATTGTCTTCCATACAAAACAGAGATCAATTTTCTCATCTTCATATTTACTTTCTCCAACTTACACTAGAGGTATTCACAATGTATAGTACTTGACTTGACAATGTATTAAAATAGAAACAAGTAAGAAAGTATAGTCGGTCGAGCCCAACCATATAATAAAACGAGTAAAAACAGTTTTTAAGAAATAGTAGCGCGACTTCTGTGCATTTACAAATTATTTGCATTAAATTTTACCTCTACATTGACACTTGTAAAGGATTTATGTACATATGTTATAGAAATTTTCTGAAGAGGATTTTATTTCGATACCAACAATTTTTATGGTCGTTAAAGTGGACCTTATATGGTAGCTATGGTCAATTATGAATTGATCTGTACAGAATTTCTAAGTGTGATTAGACTTGATGTATAACTTATTTGTGGTGAAGTTTGTTTTCATACGTGCAGAAAAACAACAAAAAAATTCCACATTTTATTCAAGGAACCAAGAAAATTATAACGGAAAATGAAAAGGCAGAACTACTATCCGATACATTTACTGCTTCAAACAATCTTACTGGCAACTTCAAACATTCGATTGATAAAATTGTCAACTCCAAGGTGAATAGATTTAAGTCCACAGATTTTTATCGCGAAGATGTGGCTCTAACCTCGACAAATAAGATTAATTTATTAATTGGGTCACTTAAAGCATCAAAATCGGCTGGTCTAGACGATATCTCAAACTTATTAATAAAAAATCTCCCCCATAAGGCTGTAAAACTGTTAACGATTATTTTCAATAGCTGCTTACAAATAAATTATTTTCCAACCCACTTCAAAAAAGCCAAATTTATCGCAATTCCAAACCCAAACAAAGCAAAAAACACTCCTAGTAGTTATAGACCCATTAGTTTATTAAGTAACTTCGGAAAATTATATGAAAAAATAATTCAAATTAGAATTTGTAATGTTGCTGAAAATACATCCATAATAGCCAATGAACAATTTGGCTTCAAAAGACAACACAGTGCAGTACACCAAATAAATCGCTTAACTAATATAATAAAGGCTAATAAACGTAAAAAACTATCTACAGGTCTTGTAATTTTGGACGTGGAAAAGGCATTTGACACTGTTTGGCACAATGGATTGGTTTATAAATTGCTCCAGATTTTCTTAGTGACAGATCGTTTGTTGTTGCAGTTAATAACACGTTATCTTCACCAAAGCCTATCAAAACCGGTTTACCACAAGGTCCAATATTGTCACCACTTTTGTACTCCGTTTATACTTCGGACTTTTCTTCTCCTCCGTACCAAAAAGTTGCATATTATGCAGATGATACTGCTCTTATTACGTCTAGCAAACTTACTAAGGCACTATTAAAGAAAATGGAAAAAGGTTTTGCTGCTTGCAAAAAATACTTGTATAAGTGGAAAATAAAATTTAACACAAATAAAATTCAGGCCATTTTATTTCCCTACAATAAAGGCAGAATTAGTCTCTACATTCTGTTCCGTTCCGAATCAGCTGACTTGATTCTGTTAAATAGAAAATCTGTAGAAGTCTTTAGTTGTTTTGTTACTTTCCGTGCCGTTGCGGACGAACCTGTTGAAAACAAAAATTTGCTAAGTAATTGTAAGTGACAACACAAAACAGCTGACATCTGCACAGCAAAAAAATGTTTGGTTTATAACCAAAATTTTCAATTCCTTTGAATATAATTAAGTTTTTGTATAAAAGTTAGAAAAATATAAAAAATAAACCATGGAAGACGAAAAACTCATTACTTTAATCGAAAGTAATGACATATTGTACAATAAAAAAACTTTGGTTTGTATTTTTTGATTTATTTTCGCGGTGTGTTGTCTGTTTACCTAAAACAGCTGATACGTTTATACGGAAAAACTAACTACAAAAATTTAACAACAGAACGACGCGGAACAGAACAGCAACAGAAAGTAAAGACTAATGAAACCATAACTCTCCCAAGCGATTACCAAACCGTCAGCTAAATTTTGAAAATGTCAGTATTCAAGTACAAAATGACGTCAAGTATCTGGGTATGTGCTTAGACAAAAAACTTGATTTTGCAAAACATATAAACGAAACTTGCAAAAAGTCCCTTAATTCAATTAGAGCCTTATGGTCAGCGTTACTGTTGTTGCGACTGATGTCGCAATTTGACCCTTTTACAGATGCCTTGCCACTTTTTGTGTACCTTTTTATGAAACTTATGTTAAAAAATTAATAAATTGTTGAATATATGTATGTTTATGTAAACATACATCATATCAGTGATGGAAAATTCAATACTATTGTACTATTTTCAGTACTTTTTCACAACAAAAATACCACAGTACCCCCACATCATATTTAGTACTCTTTGTTTGTTTTGCTTTGTTCCCTGTTTAGAAATCCAGCGTTACTATTTTTATAATCACTGACAACATTGGCTTCAAAACAAGAACATAATGAATGCACAAATTCGTTATTCATGTTATTTATTTGATCTGGGTTAAGCTAATCTACAAAAGTAAGCAGATGCATAAAGAATTAATGTTGTTTGTGGTACTATTTTGATAAATTTTTTAAATTTCTTATGTGTCGTACATTTTTGCAAATCTCATTTCTTGTTTGAGATTTTTTGTGTATCATATGAGTTTGAAAACTTCAAACATATTGGTGAACGAGCTATTAATTATATGGCATTAACACTAACAAAATGCAGGCATGTTTATTATTTTAACCCACAACAAATAAAAATTTTTCAAACATATATTTTTACATAAAAATTAATTAATTTTTAGTTTGTTGTTATAACAGTTTTTATTAAACTGAATTAATTTTATTTTTGAATTATTTTTAAATGGATTTTTAATTCTATTTCTGAATAAAAATATATGTTTCCGAAAAAGTACCAAAATGTTGAAAAAAGTACTCTTTTTGTTGACGGTCAGTACCATTTAAATTTTTCATTTTTCCATCACTGCATCATATACAACATTTTAATGAAAAAAAAAATACGATTTTTATTTTTGTTTTGTTTATTTTCCATCTTTTTAAAAGTGGTGCCCCTTTTTAAGCCCTTTTTGAGCGACTTATTTTTAAGAAATCCCCTTTTTGTGCGACTTTCTCAAATTTCCCAACGGTAACGCTGCTTATGGCCGATATTAAGCAAACGCTCTTCACTCAATTTAAAAAACAAGAAATTTTTATTTAATAGTGTCATAAGACCTACACTGACATATGCATGTCCCATTTGGTATAAAGCTGCAAAAACCCATATGAAGAAACTTCAAATAATACAAAACAAATGCCTGAAGGTAATAAATAACAAGCATTGGAGATACCCTACGCAGCTTCTTCACAGTGAAACTGGTTATGAATTAATTAATGACTTCATTAAAAGACTTATAGATAAATATCATGAAAATATTGAAAATTCTTCTTATCAGTTGATAAGAGAATGTAGAGAGTCGGCACTAGACTAGCTATTAATCGAAAATCATCAAATAGAAAATGATATGTATATAACGTATTATTTATTACCCTCAAATAATACAAATATAAAGGTTTTCCTACTTTTCCTTTAAATAATGTTATAATACTATAATAATTTTCAATATCTCTGATTAAAAAACTAATTCGTTGTAATCTCCAAAAATGTAAATACATATTTGTAAATAAAAACTGTACATAAAGATGTATTTATAAATGAAAATGAAAAAATGACACAGAACAAGAATATTCTAGTCCGATAACCAGTGTAGTTTTTCTATTTCTTAGTACGTTTAGGTGGAGGGTATTTAAGATAATATAGCACTCAAACTTGTTTTTACTAGGATGCCAATCCCTTGCTTTGCTGATGTGTTATCAGCTAGCTATGTTATGGAAAAAACTATTGTTTTGATTTGGAAAAATTATGTGTTTTTTTATTTATGGATATTTGAGCTTCTTGTATAGAAATAATGTCGGGATTAAGTTCGGTTATAATGAGTTGTAGTTCGTGGTAGTTATTAATAAGGCGATTCAAATTCCACTGTATTATCTTTAAATCTATGATTAAAATGTAGTGAACAAATTATTCTTTATCGACAAACATTATTTCTTCTTGTTCATTGTAATTTGAGTTTTGTTGTGACGATCGATCGCTATGGTAGAGCTAGAACATCGGCTTGGTATAATATTAAATGCTTTTTTTCGTTTTGTTGCTTTAATGGTTGTTATCGTTTGAGTAGTTGTTGTTAGCTTATTAATTGATCTTGTATGCATTGAATATTTGGAATTCTTTTTGTTTGCTGTCGTTTTGGGCGTTTTGCTTCTTGTATGCATTTTACTGCAGTGACATTGGGGTTGTTGTTGTTGGAATTTAATTTGATTTAATGTATTTTTTTGTTGTTTGTTTGTTAATGCATGACTAAAAGATTTAGCAAATGGAATTGTTGTTGATTGTGCTTCATCTGCTAAAGAACCAAAAATATATCCTACGCTAATGTTTTAAAAACAAACCAAATTCTTCAGATCCTCTTACCCAATAATAATGTCAAAATGTAGCCAAATATTTAAAAACTAAATATTTTAGTAGAAACCCTTGTAATTTTACGAATTCTATGAGTAACATTTTTTTTTTTTTTTTTTTTTGCATATTCTTTTTTATTGTATCTTCATTTTAAATGAACTAACAATAGGTATTCAAATCCTAAAACTAAAGTTAATTAAGATAAGTCCAGCCAATGCTAGACAAAATCTAGTTTTCAAATTCGATAGGATATAATGAGCAACTTGTATTTATTCATCTGAGAGCGGTGGTGTCCCTCCTTCTCAAACGGCTATGACCGGGATGTTGTAAGATGTCTCGAGCGAGGGGATTTGGATGAGTTTCCAGAACATCAAGATCGTTGTGTATGTTGTTGTTTTTAATATACCAAGGAGCGGTAGTTATCATTCGTAGAATTTTGTTTTGACGGCGTTGAATTTTCTCAATATTGGAGTTGGAGGCAGTGCCCCATAACTGGATACCATAGCACCAAATTGGCTTTAAGATTGAGTTGTAGAGTAGAAGCTTACAATCGAGCCGAAGGACGGAGTTTCTGCCGATGAGCCAATGAATTTGGGCTGCTTTCAGTTTCATTTGAGTCAGCTTAGCATCTATATGTGGTTTCCATGTGAGGCGACGGTCCAGATGAATACCAAGATATTTCACGTGTGAGTTTTGAGGCACTATATGGTCATTAATACGAATAGGGGGACATGATTCCCTACGTAGAGTAAATGTTACGTGGGTGCATTTCTGTTCATTTATTTTTATTCCCCATTGTCTTGCCCATTTCTCCACTTGCGTTACGTGGTGCTGTAATTGAATCGAGGCATCTTTTGGATCTTTGTGAGTACTGAGAAATGCCGTATCATCATATCGTGTGAATTTCATTGTTTGTTGGCATGTCTGCTGTGTACAGCAAGTATAGAATTGGTCCTAAGATACTACCTTGAGGGACGCCAGCACCTATAGGTTGAGGACGGCTTAAATAATCACCTTCTTTAATCATAAACTGACGGTCGATTAAGTATTTCCATAGTAGGTGTTGTAGATTCACCGGCAAGTTCTGCTTTAATTTAGATATCAGGCCTTCATGCCATACTTTGTCGAAAGCTTGAGAGACGTCAATAAAGAGTGCCGAACAGTATCTCTTTTCCTCAAAGGTTTTTCTTATGACTTGTACCAATCTATGTGTTTGTTCTATTGTACTGTGTTGACGTCTGAAGCCAAACTGGTGATTGGGAATGCAGTTGTTTTCATTCAAAATCGGAGTCAGCTTGGTTATAAGCAATTTCTCGAATAATTTGGACATAGTTGGTAATAGACTTATTGGCCTATACGACTCAACTTTGCAAGGATCTTTTCCCGGTTTAGGAATCATCTTTACTAGTGCAATTTTCCAAACCGGAGGGTAGTACTCAAGCCGTAAGATGGCATTAAAAAGAAAGAGGATTAATCTTTTTGCAATGCGAGGCAGCTCAAAAATCATTTTATTGCTGATTTTATCAAACCCAGGTGCTTTTTTAACATTTAAATTATCAATAGCCTCAACAACCTCCAGATATTGAAATCTTATTTGTACAGGTGGTCTGGCAACAACAGGAGGTAGTTGGCTAATGTCAGTATCCATATTGGGAGTGAATACATTTTTTAAATGACTTACGAAAAGGTTGCCTTTTTCTTCGTTATTTCGTGTCCAAGATCCGTTCAAAGTACGCAGTGGAGGTTTTGCGATTACGGGTTTTCTTAGATTTCGGACTGCACGCCATAATGAATAATTTGACTGGGAAGTTGCGTCTAGACCTTCCAGATGTTGTTTGAGAGACTCTGCTTTTTGCGCTTCTAGCAAGATCCTAAGATTTTTGGTACATTCTCTCAACCTAGTTTTAAGTTGGGGCGATCTGTGTTGTTGCCACTCCCTTCCGACTCTCCTTTTTTCAGACAATAGTTGCTCAACATCTGCAGAAAAAACTCTGTTTTACCTATTCGGGCGGTAAGTGGAAGAAGCATGTTCTGCGGCTTTCTCGACATGTTCATTAAGACTTTTTATACAGGCATCGATGTCTTCAGCAGTTTTTAACGGGAGTTTCTCTGTGCAGTGAGTGCTGATGTATTTTTTGTATTTTAACCAATTCAGACGTTTGACAAGAAGTAAGGCATCAGTTACGATTTGCTGAGGACTTCTGATGGTGATTACAGTGGGTGAGTGATCTGAAGAAAGATCCAGTGAAGCCTCGACTTCAATGAGTTCCGGGGATACCCCTTTCGCCACGCCGAAATCGATAACGTCAGGAATTTTTTGCTGGTCAGTTGGCCAATAAGTTGGTTGACCAGTTGAAATCACATTCAGTCCCATTTCAGACAGGGAGTCGTACAAGATACGACCTTTAGGGCTAACGAGTCGTGAGCCCCAGAATGTATGCTTAGCATTGTAGTCGCCAGCCGCTATGAAACGGCTACCTAGTGATTTGTAAAAATCTCTATACTGATCTTTTGTTATTGAAAATCTGGGCGGACAGTAAACTGACGAAATCACGAGGTTTTGACAAAAGTTCTCAATACAGATGTTTGTTGCTTGAAGATAACACTTTGAAAGACCACCCAATGAATGGTGTTTGATTTGCGATTTGACCAATATTGCCGAGCCACCACATGATCTATCTCTGGGGTCCTTGGTGTCGTAGAATGTATAACCACTTATTTAAAAATGCTTCTCGACGTCATATGAGTCTCGGAAATCAGCATTACATCAATTTTCTTATTAAAAAGAAAATATTCAAGTTCATTTTTGTGTTGGCGTATGCCGTTTGCGTTCCAGAAACATATTTTGAGACAGTTCATGGTCTATTAAGTATGGCCTGCAGTAGCGTGGACTGCATTTTTTGCATCTCCTGCATCATACTTGTCATGCTTGTCATGAAATGGTTCATGGATTGCACCAGATTCTCCATTATACCTTCAAGACGGCTAAAATTGTGGCTGTTTGTATCATTTATTGGTGATTCATTTTGCAGTGTTGGTTGGTTAGATCTTAACACGTTGGCATATGAAAATTGGCTAGTGGATTTTTGTGCTACGGGGGGAATAATTGTAATAGGTACTTTTGTCGTCTGAGTAGGGGTAGAAGCGGGTTTGTTGATCAAGGAGCGTTTAACGACCTCGAAAACAGGGCAACCCCTGTAGTTGGCAGTGTGGTTTCCACCGCAATTGCTGCATCTTTTTACCCTGGAATCATCCTTAGGTTTATCGCACTTTGAGGTGTCATGAAGATCCCCACAAACAACACAAACAGTAGGCAACTTACAATAAGATTTAGTGTGACTATATTCTTGGCAGTTCGAACACTGTACTGGGCCAGATCGCTTATGAGGTTCTTCCACTGTAACTCTTCGGTGCATTATGAATTTCAAGTCATATATAGGATGTGTTTCATTTTTCTTCAGCTTAACATCACCAGGTTCTAACTCCACTCTAAATAATGGTTGAGGGATCCTATCTCTGTTTCTTATATTTGATACGGCCTTGATTTTAAAGCCTTTGTCGGCCAAACTGCTCTTGATCTCCTCAGGATCAACAAAAGAATCAATTCCCTTAATTACGACTTGTAGACCTTTTGCGCTTTTAAGTTGATACGTGTAAAAATTCTTTTTGCGTTTTTCAAATTCCGAAACTATTCTCCGATAGTCGTTTTCATTTTCAACCTGAATCTTTGTTTCATTAATATTGCCACGCTTAATTGGAGTCACATAAAAAGAAATTTCACCAATTAATGAAACTAATATTTTTATAAGTTCGTTTGAGTTTTTTTTTCTTAAATATATTGGAGGTGGTTTTACTGGCTTATTCAGAGCGTTAGGGACATCATTTTTGTCTTGGAGGATGGCAAAACGATTTTGCGAGCGTGGCTCTTCAGCATTCTTTGATAATTTTGCGGCTGGTGTAATTTCGGCAGATTTTGGGCTTCTGCCTCTCTTGGATACTGTTATATAACGGTCCATTCCTACCTGTGTTTTTTGTTTTTCTTCAACAGCAACTATAGGAGCGGTCTTATTTGTAGGACTTAATGTGCCTTTTGCAGCTGTTGACGTCTCTCCAATATTTGATAACGAGGACCGTGAAGAAGACGGTCCTTCAGTGATTTTTCTATTTAAATTAAATATGCTTTGGGCTAAGTTTGTGCCCTGTTCAACACATTTATTCAAGTTTGGTGCACTTGCACTTAAATTCAGATTTGTGCTTATTTTTGGTTTCACACTTAAGTAGTTTTTATTAAATTCGGGATTTTTAATGTTCTCATTACTAACACTTGCCGAGCTCAACACGAAATAAGCATTTCGGCTCTGAGGCCCACTCGCACTGTTAGAATTGTTACTCATTCACTGTCTCACTGTATTTAATTTTCTAGTTTTCAAATAATTAAAAATAAATTATTACAATTTATTAATTTTTTATTGCACCTAGTGCAATTATTTGACTTTGTAAAGTTTTTCACCTATTACGAGTTATTTTTTTCACTTTTTTTTTTAATTTAACTTTTTATACTTTTTCACCTATTACGATTTTTTCACCGAAAATTCAGCCGCACTAAAAATAACACGTCCGAACAGTTCGATGTATCAAGCACGTTCTCTATTATTATATTGAATTAAAATATTTATTTTGTTAAGACTGTTAGTTAGTTCGTAATATATATAGTATATGTACATAAATATTAATTTTTTTGTATTGTTTCTATTATTATATTGAATTTTTTTGTTTAGATTTATAAGACTGAATTAAATATTTTTTTGTTTGTTTATAATAGTTGAATTTTGTTTTAGTTCGTAATATACATATTTAATTTAATTTCTATACATACATACTTACATACATATAATTTAATAAAAATACAAATAAAATTTTTCATTTCGTTGAAAGTTTTTAATAAAAATTTTACTTTATAAAAAAGAAAATATTTATTTACATTGCATTTTGTTTGGATACTATGTTTATGTAAAAAAATTTGTTATAATTCGGTCTTGGACCCGTTTTGCTGTTGAAGAAGGTGTAAATTCAGTTACCAGATTATCTGTTGTGTGCGGTTCCAAGAGTTCATCTTTGATCACGTTTTTTTCTTCACAAGAATTTATGTTGTGCAATACTGCGCATGCATTGACGACTTTTCCAGCAAACCCAGGGTCGTAAAAAAGTGTCCTTTGCTGCGATAAGCACCGCCAAGTTGCTTTAAGTACACAAAAAAGCCTTTCTATCGGATTTCGAGCTTTGCAAAGCGCCTCATTGTAGAGCAGAGGTAGGCAAAGCGTAAAGTGAGGTTGTGTGTGTGAGCGAACTACCCAGCAAACATAAACATAATTATATAAATTATACAAAAAAACTTAGATATGAAACATACATTCACAATATATTTTCCGTAACATATAAGAAATTAACAACGAGATTGATATATAAATGGAACTTCTAATACTTCAAAAGCTGATTACATGCATGTTACCAAATGCATTATCAATCATAAAATATTTTTTGTAATTTATTATTAATTTGCAATGTTTGGTGGGAATTATTTCTGAAAAAAATATAAAAGCATCCGCCGCATGTGCACACATTGCTGTCTCAATGACGACTGAATGAACGAGATTAAGTGTATGTGTGAAGTGCTCTCTGCACTATTGTGCTATAGGATGCCGACCTATGTTGTAGAGAAACTTAGGACTTCCTTCCGGTTGATTTGTTAGAGGAGTCATGAGCCATGGCTCCAATGGATATCCAGAATCACCTAAGATTTTTTTGTTTTAATTTTTAACAATATAATTTTTATTAAATATTTGACTATAAAGTAAATAAGTACCAATCAAAAACATGTTGTGGTTTTCGTTCTCAAAGCTACGTTGCATTACCCTTCGCACAGAAGAAGAACTCCAAATATAGGCGTCATGCCGTGCCCCTGGATATTTTGCATTAACGTTTAAAATTTTTAGGAATGGATCACATATCTAAAGTGTAAACAAAAGTTATTTTATGTTAAGATTTATGAAAAAAAATTTATTATACCATTTGCACGTTGATTGAGTGATAGCCATGGTGATTTACATAAGCCTCCTCATGATTCTTTGCACCCAAAATCGAAACGTGTGTGCAGTCAATAGCCCCAATTGTTCCTGGAACAAATGGTGATGTTGAAGAAGAAAAAATTGCTTTCGCGGCTTGTCGCTCCAACTGGGTCATGGGAAACTTAACGTTTGCAAAAAACATAGCGTTGTTAATTGCATCTGTTACACGATGGATGCAACGGCTAATAGACGATTGACTCATGGATATTCCCCATTGTTCTCCTACGGGCCGCTGATAGCATCCAGTTGCATAAAAACGTAAAGACGAAAGCACCTAGCAATATAAAATACTTAAAATTTAATTTTAACTTGAAGCTGGCATGTCTTACGTGCTTTTCTGTCGATATAGATGTTATTCTAGATCCTCTTACTTGATCATCTAACTCAAAAATTAAATTTTCAGCCAAGTCCGGAGTGAGCCGGTATAATTTTTGAAATTCCTTCGCTGTCAACTCAAAAGGATTGTCCAAATCCCGAAGAATACGACGATTGGTCATCCCTTGCTAATTCGTATGCCAAATACTCAAAAGCCATTTTAAACACAAAATAAACTTATATACACACTTTATATAATAAATACACTTTATCGATAAAATAAACACAACTAAATTTTTTGTCGCTAATATAACGAGAGAAAAACTTGTTAAGAGTAACAGCTGACTTCAGCCGACAGCGAATATCGTTAAAAATGTTACTGAATTGCAAATTCGATAAATTTTCGTTATATTTATTTTAACGATACGATTATCGTTAAAAAAGTTAGTGAAGATCTAGGCGTGCCATTAGTAAAAGTCGAATTTACAAAATATGCGTCAAAGTACGTCAGCAAACTTGAACACCATCCAAACCCACTTGCACGAGACATCCTTAACTTTAGTGGACACAATCGGTTGAGAAGGAGGGATACCCTTGCTTTAACTCAAGCGCAAAACAGATGACTCATAAAAATTTTTGTCTAGCACTGGCTGGGCTTATTATTTTCTTTTTAGTATTAAGATTTGAAAACTTATTGTTATTTCATGATATGAAGATTGGCTGAATTTCAGTTTATGGGGGACACCCCTAGAGAAAAAATCTAAATATGCCATCCCCTTCAGAATGTTCCCAGGAGTACGAAAATCATAATGAAAAAGGGGGCTCACGCCCCCTATGGTCGTGGCAGTCGAAAAACGACCCGGCCCACCTACTTAGGCAATATTGGTATCAAATGAAAGGAAATGTCTTCACGATTCCAAAAATACCCGTAGTTGCCAGATCGTCCAGAATTTGAGGAAGATATGTTAATTTTTATAAAATGGGGGAAGGACTTTTTTTGTTTATTTCTTTTTAGCTCGGCCACTCGAGATCCCCGCCGTCTAGAATTAAGACATATTGGAATTAAAAACCCCTAAGCCCGGCCATAGGCCGGTCACGCAGAAAAACTTTACTAAGCGAAGCCAGTATAACAAATTTTCATTAATCAATCAGAAGCTTTCAAGAGTTTTCCTCGTTTCTTAATTTTGTACTTATCCTCATTTATGATTTGACTCTTGACACGAGAACATCACTAAATATGGATTGCGTTACTGCCTTTGACATTCACGACTGGGGTCGTGAATTGGACGATACGGCTATTTTTGGAATCGTGAAGACATTAGCTTTCATTTGATACCCATATTGTCTACGTAGGTGCGCCGGGTCGTTTTTCGACTGCCACGCCCATAGGGGGCGTGAACCCCCTTATTCATTATGATTTTCGCACTCCTGGGGTCATTTAAGGGGGCGTGGCATTTTTTTTTTTCCCAGGGGTGTCCCCCATAAACTGAAATTTTGCCTGAAGATTAAATAAATAAATAAAAGCTACAAAAAAAATGTCTTTAATTTTAGCAACTGAAAAATTATTTGCGTGTACAATTATTTGCGGTCGTTTGTTTTTTGCTGCTTCCAACACTAGCAGATATGAGTGAGTATGTGTGTGCCCGAGACTGATATAAAAGATACAATATGTCATTTAAATTGTATTTTCTATGTACCTTCTTTAAAAACGTTCATAATATATTTTATGATTCGTTATACATATCTTCTTCAAACTACTTGACGCTTTTATTTTGCAATTAAAAAGAATCCGGTTTATTTAAAGGAAATAAACCACCGTTTTTAAAAGGTAAAAACGTAACAATAATTAAAAGGTAAAAACGTAACAATATAATATATATATTGTATGTATATAATATAATTATGCATCCACAACAAAGGTGAAGGTTATATAAGATTCGGCATTGCCGAATATAGCACTCTTGTTTTTCTTCAAAATGGAGTTTTTTTTATTTTTCCTCAAAAGAAACTAGACCATTTCCTTTAAAATTTGCAACTCAAAGAAGAAAGTGTTTCAATTTTTACCATATGCACCAAGGCATATTTTTTATAAGGTAGGAGCCACATTACAACAAGTGCAACAATACAAAAACAACATGGTTATTTGTTTTTGCTTGAGGTTTTTCATTGTCAAAAACAGCTGACTAAAAATTACAAACATTCGTTTTCAGGACACTGATGGCAAACATGGTACAATTGTACTTTTTTTGATACATTTTAAACACAGTTGGTACCGTGGTATTACCACGAGTCATATGGTACAATTTCAAAATACTGTTGCATAAAAATTTGGTATTTCAGATGAAACAGATAAATATCAGCCATGTCACAGAATTTAGTTCCGTTCGGAAGTGGAATTATTTCCGTATTTTGCTTCTAAAGAAAAAGTAAAACGAACAATTGATTTCATTCCGAACAAATTTTTCGTTTCGCTTTTTTATATATTAAATTTCATGAACATTTTGGAAATAATATCAATTTCATCTCTAAATATGCATCTATAAGATGATTATTACAATAAATTTTTGGTTGAATTATCGAACAATATGATTACATTAACAAAACAACTGTCAAATCGAATCAAGTTAATTAGTCATGTAAACAGCATGATTCATAAACATGATTCAGAAAGCGAAGCAGGTGATTCAAGTCGTCGTGGAAACATAGTATAACGGAATGTAGTTTATTCAGGAAGTATTCCGTGGAATTGTTTTTAACTAAATAAACATTAAAAATTCTAAGAAAATTTATTCTTAACTGAATCTAACATTTATTCAAAAAACTACTAAGTGCACATTAATACGGATTTTCAGTAATTTAAAATAACTGAAAATTTACTTAAAAATCTATCTACTTATTTTTCATTTTAACAAAAAGTTCATTTAATTTTAAATGTTAAAATAGCTGACTTAACTATCAAAAGAACAAGTCACGACTTCTGTGAAAATAAAAGGTTTTTGCTATTTTTACTATCAAAAATTCAATTGTGAATTCCGTAAAAACAAAAGAATTTTCAGTTGGTGCAAATTTTTGTGATGGCTATAAAAACTTAAAAAACGATTTTTTTTGTGTTTAAACACATCTTCATTGCATGCGTATCAAAAATCTTTATTTATACAAGTTTAATTTTCATTAAAACGTTTTTGGATCCATCTGGGAAGAACAAATGAAGCAGAATGTATAGAGCTCGTATAATATTTCATTTTCATTTGATCGATTTCAGCAGAGGAAAATCTATGCAAAGGAGTTTCCAAACAACGATTTTTATCTAAGCATCCAATTACAAATCCTATATGCCCACAGGGATAAGAAGGTATTGAAGTCACAGCATATGATACATTTGGAAAGTGTAAACGGCAATTGCTAATTGTTTTTTTTACATATTCGGAATCGAGCCAGAAGCTTCCTCCTTGAGAACATACTACGCCACCATCACGTAATGCAGTTTTCATAAGCTTGTAGTAGCTTTCATTAAATAAATTTACAGCTGGTCCAATTGGATCTGAACTATCCGTAATTATAACATCAAATTCATTTTTGTGATTTTTCATGTACTCAAATCCGTCACCAATTGTCAAGAAAAGCTTTGGATTATCAAATCCACTTGACATATTTGGTAAAAACTTTTTTGACAGTTCAACAACACGGTCATCTATTTCAATTTGATGAACTTCTTCTACAAGCGGATGTTTTACTACTTCACGAGCAACACCACCATCACCTCCTCCCACGATTAGCACCTTCTTTGGGTTTGGATGGCAACATAGAGGTATAAATGATATCATTTCTTGATATGAAAACTCATCTTTGGAAGTGCATTGGATTATTCCATCTAATAAGAGACACGTCCCATACGATTCTCTAGAAATAAAAAAAAAATTAATGAATAAGTAAACAAATATTTACATTATCATCAGCAAATGCAAAAAACCATTCAGTCACACAGGATTATACATTTGTTATCTATTTCGATATTTTCTTTATTTTAAATTATAATTTATTACGCTAAGCTCAGATTTGCTGTTCTTATATTTCGTTCCTCAAGGAACGTATACATATAGTATATGTATGTATGTAATAAAAAATGTGGTATGTTTTTATACCCTCCACCGCCAAGAGTGGTGAATGAGGGTATATTACGTTTGTCATTCCGTGTGAAACTTTTTTAATATTCATCTGAGACCCATATATATTTTATTGCTCCTTATGAAATTCTAAGTCGATTTAGCCATGTCCGTCTGTCTGTCCGTCTGTGTAAGACACTCTCACGTCCAAACTATACAACTTAACTAAACGAAATTTCCAGAAAAATATTTCTTATTTTACGGGTAACTTTAGTATTGAAAATCAGCAAAATTGGTTTAGGACCAATATGTGAGACAACCTCCATAAAAATTTAATATTTTTTGTACATTTTATTGCAATATTTTGAAATATATTGCAGATAATACCATGCAATTTTCTATACGTTGTTTTTATGACAAAAAAAAAAAAGAAAGCGTGCGGAAAATAGTAAGAATCGGTCCATGATTTCTCATAGCCCCCATACAAAAAACTTCGCAAAATATTGCTCAATTATACATAAATGCCTATAAAATTGGAATATCAAGACAAAATTCAGCAAAAATAAGTTTTATGCAAAAAGAAATCGCAAAACGAAATTTTTTTTAGTTCGGTCCATGTTTGACTATAGACCCCATATAAAGTCCACTTCAAAATTCACTTAAATACGTATAAAACAGATATAAATAATGGTAAACGGCTAAAATTTTACATAACTAATCTTTATAGGCAAATAAATTGTTGTATAAATTTTTTGGTGGTCGGCCCAGAATCTGAAAAAGACATTTATTCCTATATATATTTTATAAATATCGGTACCGACTCAAAACTTTGCACAGATCATTTACATATATACAAAAATCATCCCACAAAATTTTTTGAATTTCGGTCTATTTTTAACCGTATGCCCCATATAAAACCCTCTTCCGAAAATCACTTTAATACTCATAAATCTCTTATAAATAAGGGTACCATTCCAAATTTTTCGATAATGGAAAAATGTTCTTTTAATTTTATAAATTGTAAAATTACACTATGCGACAGTCAAAATCGGGATGGGATTAAGCCAACGGGAAATGTTATATCGGTAAAAAAGAAGTTATACGTGTCCCGGCGTTTCGCTGGGTCACATCTAGGAAGCGAGATATATCGATTTGAAGTTAGTAACTATCATATACGGGAAATTGTCACCTTTGGTGGTCTGTAAGCTGGCATGATAGCTCTGGTAGAATTGAGTTGGTCAAAGTTTTGTCTTTATCTACCTTAACTAATTCCATTATCAGTTCTTAAGCCAGCTGTATATATAAAATTATGGCCAGAGATTTATGAGTATTGAAGTAACTTTAGGAAGGGGACTTGATATGGCGGATATGGTCAAACATGGACCGAACTAAACAAAATTTCGTTTTACGATTTATTTTTATATGAAACTTATTTTTGCTGAATTGTGTATTGATATTTAAATTTTATAGGCATTTATGTATTATTGAGCCATATTTCAGAAAGATATTTGTATGAGCACTATGAGAAATCATGTACCGATTCTTACTATCTTTATACAAAATGTACAAAATTGCATTTTATGTATTATCTTCAATATATTTAAACAAAACAGCAAAAAAACGGAGGCTGTACTATGCCGCTTTTGATGTTTTTCAATACCAAACTGCTTAGGAGAATTATTAATTGTCTTTTGTAAACTTTGCTGATTTTGGTTGCGTATTTTGGATTTGAACTTGTTTTACACAGACAGACGAGCATAGCCCAATCGACTTAGAACTCCAAAAGGATCAGGAATATAAATACTTTGTTGGGTCTCAGATGAATATTTCTAAGTGTTACAGACGGAATGACAAATTTATATATGTATACCCTCATTCACTACTTGCGAAAAACATACATATGTATATTGGATTTAAAGCAAAGATTAGTTCAATGAACGATATATATATATAACCTTGAAAATATTCCTCTTTTTAAAGAATTCTTAATTTAGCAAATGAGGCGAAAATCTTTATCTGTTCCCCTATATATTTCCCTTTTTAATCACACAAATGTATATAGCTTTATTTTAATGCAACGCTGCGATTAAAATTATATTCCAGAATGAACTTCCAGTGTTCACGTTTTTGCTATAATAAACAAAACAACAATAAGGAACTAAATTTCAGAACGTAACAAACAAAAACTTGTATCAACAAATAACAACCAAAATACTAACCTGAAAAAAATTTAAATTAAATTTTGGGAAGTGATCCCTATATTGGAGCTATGACCAATAATGGGCCAATCACCATAAAGTTCATTACAATAATTTATATATATGTATATGTTAATTATTTGTGTAGAATTTCAACTTGATAATGATATTTATTAGGGATTTAGGTTTTTTCGGAAGTGGACATTATATGTGGGCTATGGTCAAATATGGTCCGATCGTATTTTATTTGAAGAAAATAGCAAAAAATATTTTAAAAACATCGAGGTTGTCTGAAACTTTAGTCTAAATATAACTTTGATGCTTCTTGACAAAAATTGTTCATTTTCAATACCAAACATTTCGGTCAAACATAGAATGTTTGGGACAAATTTCATTGCTCTAAGTTTTTTTTTCAAAGCTCTATCGTGTCTTCAACAGACGGACAAACATGGCTTAATCGTCTTAGAATCTTCTATGTTTTTGGTTCTACGACTAATATTTCGATTGTAGTTATAACCATATTTTTGGTGTACAAAAACAAGAACGTAAAATCTGTTTCTGGTGCAACACCTTCAACATATTGAGAATCATTATTTGTACTTGGTTTTGTTGATAAAGAAGAAAATACAATTATGTTCAAACAATGGGGATACTTTAAGGTATTACAAATTTTAACACTTTCTGCCGTATTTATAAAAAATTAAAGTAGACTTCAAATGTACTTTAAGAAAATTTTGTATACAAATTTTCTCTAAAAGCATACTTCAAGTCTACTTTATTTTTTATAAATACGGCTTTAATATCTTTTTGTTTGTTTAAATTTTGAAGAACCTAAACGTTCAGTCGGATACTACAAATTATTATTTATACAAATTCTAAAATATAAAATATAATTGTTTCTTACGTTTCAATGATTTTAATATCTTGATATTTTGACTTTTCCTGATGAAGCACTTCCTTAACTTTTAAAGAAAAGCATTGTCCTGGCCACAACTCGTTCTGTATTTCACTAAACCAACCGTTTTGAATGGCGTCCATGGTGTTACTTGTATACTTTGTGGTTACTAATAATATTACTCTTTAATATTCATATAATAATTTTTTTTATATGTACATACATATGTATGTATGTATTCTATTTAAATTTTAAAACAGTGGTGATGCCAAGAATGATAAAAGGAAGATTACGCCAACGCGCGAATTAATGTTTTTCCTTTTTATTAAAATAAAAAGTATATTTTTTTGTCGACGCGATGCGTCTTTCTTTATTTTAAAATGTTAAAGAGTTTTGAATTAAAAAATATTTCGACGTCTATGCGTCTTTGTTACTTATTTTTAACTGACTTATCATTTTCATTTCAGTTGCTTAAATACTACATTTTTCTTAACTATTAAACAAACAACATGTTTGTGTTTTTCTTAATTACTAAAAATATGTTCGGGTTTTTCCGTAACTTGGGGTTTTCTTGTTTATTATTATTATACTTAAATTGTTTTTCTTAATTACTAAAATATGTTTAGGTTTTTCCATAACTTGGGTTTTTCTTGTTTATTATTATTATACTTAAATTGTTTTTCTTAATTACTAAAATATGTTCGGGTTTTTCCGTAACTTGGGTTTTTCTTGTTTATTATTATTATACTTAAATTGTTTTTCTTAATTACTAAAATATGTTTAGGTTTTTCCATAACTTGGGTTTTCTTGTTTATTATTATTATATCTTATCTTATATTAAAGAAAAAGGGATGATTCGTGAGAGTGTCGTTAACTCGCGTAAAATTTTAAAATGTTCTGCTCATTCTGTGTTTCTATTGGCTAATTTTTTCTCACTTGTTTTTTTTACTCATGTTTTGCTTGCATTTGCTCATTGCACTCTTCATGTTTATATTTTTTGTTGTTTTTTTTTTTTTGTTTGTTTTTCTTTTTTAAGCAGATTTTATTTTCGAACTCTCAGAGATTTCAATTGCAAGGTTGCCAACTATCACATAAAACATACATTTTTCGCAAGAAATTTTAATTCTAACACATGAAACAGTCTTGGTAACCCTTAGAATGGAACTTCTACGTCACATAACGGGAAATCATGCGCATGGCGTAATCTTTATTTTATTATTCTTGGTGATAGCATAAGATAATATGAAATTAGGGTGGCCCAAATTTATTTTTAAATTTCAAATTTATGTTTAATTTATATCATGATCTTTCATTATAATGTTCTTAAGCTCAATATTATTTGTTTTATTACAATCGTCTAGTGCGTAATACTTTAAAACTTTATAAGACATTTTTAATTAAAATGTTATTTAAAACATGGCAAATTATTTAATTACACAATTTACGTGTTTTTTTGTAAAAATTATTTCATTTTAATTCATATGTATGTATGTTTGTGTCAAATAATATTATGTGAATAAAAGGAGAAAATTTAAGTTAAAGAAAAAATAAAATATATACATACATACATACATATGTACATCTGTATGTAGAAACGTTTGCTAAAAGTCGTAAAGGAATGAAATTCGAAACAAAGCATGACAGAATTTCTGAGTAAATTCAACATTAAATATTAATAGTTATTAACATACATATGTATCTATATGTATGTACATACATATATTCATATCGCTGAAACATTTATAAAGTAAAATAAGTAAGATAGCATAGTCGGTCAAGTCCAACCATATAATACCCTACACCCAATCTATATATATAAAATTCAATGTATGTATGTATGTATGTAACGTATAGACTCCAAAACGGCTGAGCCGATTTTGATGAAATTTTCACAGCATGTTACTGTGACTCTGGAAGGAATTATAGGGTACTTTTTTTTACCACGCCCACTTTTACGCCCACTTTTTTAAAATATTGTAATTGGAGACCAAACCTCTGGACCGATATTTTTGAAATTTTCACAGCATTTAACTGGGACTCTGGTATGATTAATAGGTTACTTTTTTTACCACGCCCATTTTTACGCCCACTTTTTAAAAATTATGTAATTGCTCCCATATAGTTTTTAACAGATTTACTTCAAATTGTATACACATTATATACTCCAGGCGAGGTAAAAATAAAGATTTCTTAAGCCTTTCACGCCCCTTTTCACGCCAAATTTTTGAAAGTTTTATACTTTTTTTATACCCTTCACCATTGTGAGAAGGGTATATATAAGTTTGTCATTCCGTGTGAAATTTCCACAATATAATTTTCCGACCCTATAAAGTATATATATTCTGGATCCTTATAGATAGCGAAGTCGATTAAGCCATGTCCGTCTGTCTGTCTGGATGTTGAAATCAGTTTTGTGAAGTCCCAAGATATGTTCGGGATCCAAACCTTCAATAATTCTGTCAGAAGTGCTTTCGAGAAGTTTGCTATTTAAAATCAGCAAAATCGGTTTAGGTTAACCAGAGTTATGAACCAATATGTGAGACCACCTCCATAAAAATTTGATATTTTTCGTCCATTTTATTGCAATATTTTGAAATATATTGCAGATAATGCCATGAAATTTTGTATACGTTGTTTGTACTATAAAAGAAGAAAGTGTGCGGAAAATAGTAAGAATCGGTCCATGAGTTCTCATAGCCCCCATACAAATATATATATTCCCGAAATATGGCTTAATGATAAATAAATGCCTATAAAATTGGAATATCAAGACAAAATTCAGCAAACATAAGTTTTATACAAAAAGAAATCACAAACTGAAATTTTTTTTAGTTCGGTCCATATTTGACCATAGACCCCATATAAAGTCCACTTACAAAATTCACTTAAATACGCATAAAACAGATATAAATAATGTTAAACGGCTAAAATTTGACATAAATACTCTTTATAGGCAAATAAATTATTGTACCAAATTTTATGGTGATCGGCCCAGAAATGGTCATAGCCCCCATACAAAAATCTTCCCGAAATATTGCTCAATTATACATAAATGCCTATAAAATTGGAATATCAAGACAAAATTCAGCAAAACTAAGTTTTGTGCAAAAAGAAATCGCAAAACGAAATTTTTTTTAGTTCGGTCCATGTTTGACGATAGACCCCATATAAAGTCCACTTCCGAAATTCACTTAAATACGCATAAAACAGATATTAATAATGTTAAACGGCTAAAATTTTACATAAATACTCTTTATAGGCAAATAAATTGTTGTACTAAATTTTATGGTGGTCGGCCCACAACTTGTCATAGCTCCCATACAAGGACCACATCTGAAAAAGACATTTTTCCCTATATATATTGTATACATATCGTTACCGACTCAAAACTTTGTACAGATCATGTACATATATACAAAAATCATTCCACACAATTTTGTTAATTTCGGTCTATTTTTAACCGTATGCCCCATATAAAGCCCTCTTCGGAAAATCCCTTTAATACTCATAAATTGCTTATAAATAAGGGTACCAATCCAAAATTTTACACGGATCATTTACATACATGCCTAAATCTAACTGCTGGATTTTGAGAATATCGGTCCATATTTGACTATATCCCCCACATAAGGTCCACTACCGAAATCCACGTTAATACTAATATATATCTTAAATATACCGTTATTACGTTGAAATTCTACGTGAAATATCCCCATATGCATGAAAATAACTGTTCCAAAATTTAAGAAGATCGGCCCATAATTTGTCATACCTGCCATATAGAAGCATTTCCAAAAACAAATAAATTCGGGTCAAAAAATATTCTTTTCGGATTTAACCCATATTCGGTCCATATTTTATAATCATGATATATATCGTTGGAAAGCTATTTTTAATACCTTTTATTTAATGTATTACAAATTATCAGACACCCAGTAGTTCCCGAGATATAGGCCTATATATTTTCAACTTTAAGGGGCCGCCCCCTCGAAAATAGGCGTGGCTGCCAAAAAAATTTTTTTTTTGCTGGTATCTCTTCTAAAATCCCTATTTGTTTTTTTTTTTTTAACAAAATCTTTAAAACCGAATTGTACCCCTTTTTATACCCTTCACCATCGTGAGAAGGGTATATATAAGTTTGTCATTCCGTGTGTAATTTCCACAAAAAAATTTTCCGACCCTATAAAGTATATATATTCTGGATCCTTATAGATAGCGAAGTCGATTAAGCCATGTCCGTCTGTCTGTCTGTCTGTCTGTCTGTCTGTCTGTCTGTCTGTCTGTCTGTTGAAATCAGTTTTTTGAAGTCCCCAGATATACTGGGGATCCAAACCTTCAATAATTCTGTCAGAAGTGCTTTCGAGAAGTTTGCTATTTAAAATCAGCAAAATCGGTTTAGGTTAACCAGAGTTATGAACCTATATGTGAGACCACCTCCATAAAAATTTGATATTTTTCATCCATTTTATTGCAATATTTTGAAAACTATTGCAGATAATACCATGAAATTTTGTATACGTTGTTTGTACTATAAAAGAAGAAAGTGTGCGGAAAATAGTAAGAATCGGTTCATGATTTCTTATAGCCCCCATACAAATATATATATTCCCGAAATATGGCTTAATGATAAATAAATGCCTATAAAATTGGAATATCAAGACAAAATTCAGCAAAAATAAGTTTTATACAAAAAGAAATCGCAAAACGAAATTTTTTTTAATTCGGTCCATGTTTGACCATAGACCCCATATAAAGTCCACTTCCAAAATTCACTTAAATACGTATAAAAGAGATATAAATAATGTTAAACGGCTAAAATTTGACATAAATACTCTTTATAGGCAAATAAATTGCTGTACTAAATTTTATGGTGGTCGGCCCAGAATTGGTCATAGCCCCCATACAAAAATCTTCCCGAAATATGGCTTAATGATAAATAAATGCCTATAAAATTGGAATATCAAGACAAAATTCAGCAAAAATAAGTTTTATACAAAAAGAAATCGCAAAACGAAATTTTTTTTAATTCGGTCCATGTTTGACCATAGACCCCATATAAAGTCCACTTCCAAAATTCACTTAAATACGTATAAAAGAGATATAAATAATGTTAAACGGCTAAAATTTGACATAAATACTCTTTATAGGCAAATAAATTGCTGTACTAAATTTTATGGTGGTCGGCCCAGAATTGGTCATAGCCCCCATACAAAAATCTTCCCGAAATATGGCTTAATGATAAATAAATGCCTATAAAATTGGAATATCAAGACAAAATTCAGCAAAAATAAGTTTTATACAAAAAGAAATCGCAAAACGAAATTTTTTTTAATTCGGTCCATGTTTGACCATAGACCCCATATAAAGTCCACTTACAAAATTCACTTAAATACGTATAAAAGAGATATAAATAATGTTAAACGGCTAAAATTTGACAGAAATACTCTTTATAGGCAAATAAATTGTTGTACTAAATTTTATGGTGGTCGGCCCAGAACTGGTCATAGCTCCCATACAAGGACCACATCTGAAAAAGACATTTTTCCGTATATATATTGTATAAATATCGGTACCGACTCAAAACTTTGCACAGATCATTTTAATATATACAAAAATCATCCCACAAAATTTTGTGAATTTCGGTCTATTTTTAACCGTATGCCCCATATAAAGCCCTCTTCCGAAAATCACTTTAAACTCATAAATCGCTTATAAATAAGGGTACCAATCCAAAATTTTACACGGATCATTTACATACATGCCTAAATCTAACTGCTGGATTTTGAGAATATCGGTCCATATTTGACTATATCCCCCCCATAAGGTCCACTACCGAAATCCACGTTAATACTAATATATATCTTAAATATACCGTTATTACGTTGAAATTCTACGTGAAATATCCCCATATGCATGAAAATAACTGTTCCAAAATTTAAGAAGATCGGCCCATAATTTGTCATACCTGCCATATAGAAGCATTTCCAAAAACAAATAAATTCGGGTCAAAAAATATTATTTTCGGATTTAACCCACATTCGGTCTATATTTTATAATCATGATATATATCGTTGGAAAAGTATTTTTAATACCTTTCATTTAGTGTATTACAAATTATCAAGCACCCAGTAGTTCCCGAGATATAGGCCTATATATTTTCAACTTTACGGACCCGCCCCTTCGAAAATAGGCGTGACCGCCAATAAATTTTTTTTTTGCTGGTATCTCCTCTAAAAGCCCTATTTCATTTTGTTTTTTTTTTTTTTTTGAGCAAAATCACTAAAATCGAATTGTACCCCTTTTTTATACTCTGTTTGTTTTTTATACTCTGTTAAATTACACTGAAGATTATTATGAACATCAGACAGACTCTGTAAATTATGGTAAGAATTGGTAATTAAATCAATTAAAAATGGTAAAAATTAGACAACATTTGAAAATATTTTACATAAATTATGTTGGTCGTAAAATTGTCTTTCAAACAATATATCAAATACTAATAAAATTTGCACTAAGACTGAATAGAAAACACAGAATTAGGATATTCTAGTCTAGTGTAGTTTCTGTATTTCTTATTACGTTTAGGTGAAGGGTATTTAAGATTCGGCACAGCCGAATATAGCACTCTTACTTGTTTTATATAAAATAATTTTTTTTTTTTTTTTTTGCATTTAATTATTTATTGAATCTTTATATTTGAAATGACAATAAGTATTCAAATCTTAATACTAAAAAGAAAATAATAAGCCCAGCCAGTGCTAGACAAAAATTTTTATGATACTAAAAAAATTTCACATCAACTGATCCAGTCATCTATTTTGCGCTTGAGTTAAAGCAAGGGTATCCCTCCTTCTCAACCGATTGTGGCCACTAAAGTTAAGGATGTCTCGTGCAAGGGGGTTTGGATGGTGTTCAAGTTTGCTGACATACTTTTTTTTTTTTTTTTTTTTTTTTTTTTTGCATATTCTTTTTTATTGTATCTTCATTTTAAATGAACTAACAATAGGTATTCAAATCTTAAAACTAAAGTTAATTAAGATAAGTCCAGCCAATGCTAGACAAAATCTAGTTTTCAAATTCGATAGGATATAATGAGCAACTTGTATTTATTCATCTGAGAGCGGTGGTGTCCCTCCTTCTCAAACGGCTATGACCGGGATGTTGTAAGATGTCTCGAGCGAGGGGATTTGGATGAGTTTCCAGCTTACCCAAATAAAGGGCCACGTGTTTAGTTATTTCCCATTTGACAAGTTTAACATCAAGATCGTTGTGTATGTTGTTGTTTTTAATATACCAAGGAGCGGTAGTTATCATTCGTAGAATTTTGTTTTGACGGCGTTGAATTTTCTCAATATTGGAGTTGGAGGCAGTGCCCCATAACTGGATACCATAGCACCAAATTGGCTTTAAGATTGAGTTGTAGAGTAGAAGCTTACAATCGAGCCGAAGGACGGAGTTTCTGCCGATGAGCCAATGAATTTGGGCTGCTTTCAGTTTCATTTGAGTCAGCTTAGCATCTATATGTGGTTTCCATGTGAGGCGACGGTCCAGATGAATACCAAGATATTTCACGTGTGAGTTTTGAGGCACTATATGGTCATTAATACGAATAGGGGGACATGATTCCCTACGTAGAGTAAAAGTTACGTGGGAGCATTTCTGTTCATTTATTTTTATTCCCCATTGTCTTGCCCATTTCTCCACTTGAGTTACGTGGTGCTGTAATTGAATCGAGGCATCTTTTGGATCTTTGTGAGTACTGAGAAATGCCGTATCATCAGCAAATGTTGACGTGTGAATTTCATTGTTTGTTGGCATGTCTGCTGTGTACAGCAAGTATAGAATTGGTCCTAAGATACTACCTTGAGGGACGCCAGCACCTATAGGTTGAGGACGGCTTAAATAATCACCTTCTTTAATCATAAACTGACGGTCGATTAAGTATTTCCATAGTAGGTGTTGAAGATTCACCGGCAAGTTCTGCTTTAATTTAGATATCAGGCCTTCATGCCATACTTTGTCGAAAGCTTGAGAGACGTCAATAAAGAGTGCCGAACAGTATCTCTTTTCCTCAAAGGTTTTTCTTATGACTTGTACCAATCTATGTGTTTGTTCTATTGTACTGTGTTGACGTCTGAAGCCAAACTGGTGATTGGGAATGCAGTTGTTTTCATTCAAAATCGGAGTCAGCTTGGTTATAAGCAATTTCTCGAATAATTTGGACATAGTTGGTAATAGACTTATTGGCCTATACGACTCAACTTTGCAAGGATCTTTTCCCGGCTTAGGAATCATCTTTACTAGTGCAATTTTCCAAACCGGAGGGTAGTACTCAAGCCGTAAGATGGCATTAAAAAGAAAGAGGATTAATCTTTTTGCAATGCGAGGCAGCTCAAAAATCATTTTATTGCTGATTTTATCAAACCCAGGTGCTTTTTTAACATTTAAATTATCAATAGCCTCAACAACCTCCAGATATTGAAATCTTATTTGTACAGGTGGTCTGGCAACAACAGGCGGTAGTTGGCTAATGTCAGTATCCATATTGGGAGTGAATACATTTTTTAAATGACTTACGAAAAGGTTGCCTTTTTCTTCGTTATTTCGTGCCCAAGATCCGTTCAAAGTACGCAGTGGAGGTTTTGCGATTACGGGTTTTCTTAGATTTCGGACTGCACGCCATAATGAATAATTTGACTGGGAAGTTGCGTCTAGACCTTCCAGATGTTGTTTGAGAGACTCTGCTTATTGCGCTTCTAGCAAGATCCTAAGATTTTTGGTACATTCTCTCAACCTAGTTTTAAGTTGGGGCGATCTGTGTTGTTGCCACTCCCTTCGGACTCTCCTTTTTTCAGACAATAGTAGCTCAACATCTGCAGAAAAAACTCTGTTGTACCTATTCGGGCGGTAAGTGGAAGAAGCATGTTCTGCGGCTTTCTCGACATGTTCATTAAGACTTTTTATACAGGCATCGATGTCTTCAGCAGTTTTTAACGGGAGTTTCTCTGTGCAGTGAGTGCTGATGTATTTTTTGTATTTTAACCAATTCAGACGTTTGACAAGAAGTAAGGCATCAGTTACGATTTGCTGAGGACTTCTGATGGTGATTACAGTGGGTGAGTGATCTGAAGAAAGATCCAGTGAAGCCTCGACTTCAATGAGTTCCGGGGATACCCCTTTCGCCACGCCGAAATCGATAACGTCAGGAATTTTTTGCTGGTCAGTTGGCCAATAAGTTGGTTGACCAGTTGAAATCACATTCAGTCCCATTTCAGACAGGGAGTCGTACAAGATACGACCTTTAGGGCTAACGAGTCGTGAGCCCCAGAATGTATGCTTAGCATTGTAGTCGCCAGCCGCTATGAAACGGCTACCTAGTGATTTGTAAAAATCTCTATACTGATCTTTTGTTATTGAAAATCTGGGCGGACAGTAAACTGACGAAATCACGAGGTTTTGACAAAAGTTCTCAATACAGATGTTTGTTGCTTGAAGATAACACTTTGAAAGACCACCCAATGAATGGTGTTTGATTTGCGATTTGACCAATATTGCCGAGCCACCACATGATCTATCTCTGGGGTCCTTGGTGTCGTAGAATGTATAACCACTTATTTTAAAAATGCTTCTCGACGTCATATGAGTCTCGGAAATCAGCATTACATCAATTTTCTTATTAAAAAGAAAATATTCAAGTTCATTTTTGTGTTGGCGTATGCCGTTTGCGTTCCAGAAACATATTTTGAGACAGTTCATGGTCTATTAAGTATGGCCTGCAGTAGCGTGGACTGCATTTTTTGCATCTCCTGCATCATACTTGTCATGCTTGTCATGAAATGGTTCATGGATTGCACCAGATTCTCCATTATACCTTCAAGACGGCTAAAATTGTGGCTGTTTGTATCATTTATTGGTGATTCATTTTGCAGTGTTGGTTGGTTAGATCTTAGCACGTTGGCATATGAAAATTGGCTAGTGGATGTTTGTGCTACGGGGGGAATAATTGTAATAGGTACTTTTGTCGTCTGAGTAGGGGTAGAAGCGGGTTTGTTGATCAAGGAGCGTTTAACGACCTCGAAAACAGGGCAACCCCTGTAGTTGGCAGTGTGGTTTCCTCCGCAATTGCTGCATCTTTTTACCCTGGAATCATCCTTAGGTTTATCGCACTTTGAGGTGTCATGAAGATCCCCACAAACAACACAAACAGTAGGCAACTTACAATAAGATTTAGTGTGACTATATTCTTGGCAGTTCGAACACTGTACTGGGCCAGATCGCTTATGAGGTTCTTCCACTGTAACTCTTCGGTGCATTATGAATTTCAAGTCATATATAGGATGTGTTTCATTTTTCTTCAGCTTAACATCACCAGGTTCTAACTCCACTCTAAATAATGGTTGAGGGATCCTATCTCTGTTTCTTATATTTGATACGGCCTTGATTTTAAAGCCTTTGTCGGCCAAACTGCTCTTGATCTCCTCAGGATCAACAAAATAATCAATTCCCTTAATTACGACTTGTAGACCTTTTGCGCTTTTAAGTTGATACGTGTAAAAATTCTTTTTGCGTTTTTCAAATTCCGAAACTATTCTCCGATAGTCGTTTTCATTTTCAACCTGAATCTTTGTTTCATTAATATTGCCACGCTTAATTGGAGTCACATAAAAAGAAATTTCACCAATTAATGAAACTAATATTTTTATAAGTTCGTTTGAGTTTTTTTCACTTAAATATATTGGAGGTGGTTTTACTGGCTTATTCAGAGCGTTAGGGACATCATTTTTGTCTTGGAGGATGCCAAAACGATTTTGCGAGCGTGGCTCTTCAGCATTCTTTGATAATTTTGCGGCTGGTGTAATTTCGGCAGATTTTGGGCTTCTGCCTCTCTTGGATACTGTTATATAACGGTCCATTCCTACCTGTGTTTTTTGTTTTTCTTCAACAGCAACTATAGGAGATTTTAAATGTTCTCATTACTAACACTTGCCGAGCTCAACACGAAATAAGCATTTCGGCTCTGAGGCCCACTCGCACTGTTAGAATTGTTACTCATTCACTGTCTCACTGTATTTAATTTTCTAGTTTTCAAATAATTAAAAATAAATTATTACAATTTATTAATTTTTTATTGCACCTAGTGCAATTATTTGACTTTGTAAAGTTTTTCACCTATTACGAGTTATTTTTTTCACTTTTTTGTTTAATTTAACTTTTTATACTTTTTCACCTATTACGATTTTTTCACCGAAAATTCAGCCGCACTAAAAATAACACGTCCGAACAGTTCGATGTATCAAGCACGTTCTCTATTATTATATTGAATTAAAATATTTATTTTGTTAAGACTGTTAGTTAGTTCGTAATATATATAGTATATGTACATAAATATTAATTTTTTTGTATTGTTTCTATTATTATATTGAATTTTTTTGTTTAGATTTATAAGACTGAATTAAATATTTTTTTGTTTGTTTATAATAGTTGAATTTTGTTTTAGTTCGTAATATACATATTTAATTTAATTTCTATACATACATACTTACATACATATAATTTAATAAAAATACAAATAAAATTTTTCATTTCGTTGAAAGTTTTTAATAAAAATTTTACTTTATAAAAAAGAAAATATGTATTTACATTGCATTTTATTTGGATACTATGTTTATGTAAAAAAATTTGTTATAATTCGGTCTTGGACCCGTTTTGCTGTTGAAGAAGGTGTAAATTCAGTTACCAGATTATCTGTTGTGTGCGGTTCCAAGAGTTCATCTTTGATCACGTTTCTTTCTTCACAAGAATTTATGTTGTGCAATACTGCGCATGCATTTTTTTTTTTTTTTTTTTTTTTATACATTTAATTTATTTATTGAATCTTCAGAAATGAAATGACAATAAGTTTTCGAATCTTAATACTAAAAGAAAATAATAAGTCCAGCCAGTGCTAGACAAAATATAATGATACTACAAAAAATTTATATCCACTGATCCAGTCATCTGTTTTGCGCTTGAGTTAAAGCAAGGGTATCCCTCCTTCTCAACCGAACATGGCCAGTAAAGTTAAGGATGTCTCGTGCAAGTGGGTTTGGATGGTGTTCAAGTTTGCTGACATATTTTGAGGCGTGTTTTGTAAATTCGACTTTCACCAAAGGAATGCCTATTTCTTTGTGGATTCGAGAATTTTTAACATACCATGGAGCTGCAGTAATTGTACGTAGAATCTTATTTTGACCCCTTTGAATTTTTTCAATGCTGGATGCTGAGGCAGTACCCCATAATTGAATTCCATAACACCAGATTGGCTTTAGAATTGCATTGTACAACAAAAGTTTGCAATCCAACTTTAATGTAGAATTTCTGCCGATTAGCCAATTAATTTGCACTGCTTTTAATCTCATCTGGGTAAGTTTTGCGTCGATATGAGACTTCCAAGTTAAACGACGATCGAGGTGGATTCCGAGGTATTTGACTTCATTGTGTTGCGGGATAATTTGATTATTTATTCTGATGAACGAGCATGTATCTTTTCGCAATGTGAAAGTTATATGAATACATTTCTGTTCGTTAACCCTGATTTTCCAAAGCTCAAACCAATTCTCTAGTTTATAAACATATTTCTGCAAATTCTGTGATGCTATTTGATGGTCCTTATGAACGCTAATAAAGGCTGTATCGTCTGCAAAAGTTGAAGTATGTATTATGGGGTCTGACGGCATATCGGATGCATAAATCAAATATAAAGTTGCACCCAGTATGCTGGGCTTAAAAAATAGTCTTCTTTGATTGTAAATTTGCGACCATATAAATAACTTTTCATAATTTTGTGGGTGTTAGCAGGCAGAGCTAATTTTATTTTATGCATTAAACCTTCATGCCAGACTTTGTCGAACGGTTGGGAAACATCAATGAAAAGCGCGGAACAGTATTCTTTCCCTTCAAACGACTGTCTTATCA
The DNA here is from genome assembly GCA_916048285.2 of Bellardia pandia. Lineage (NCBI taxonomy): Eukaryota > Metazoa > Arthropoda > Insecta > Diptera > Calliphoridae > Bellardia > Bellardia pandia. Next base: position 89,452,821 of record OU696529.1, read on the forward strand.
CATTTACCAATCTGTGTGTTTGTTCGATGGTACTGTGTTTAGCTCTGAACCCGAATTGGTGATTTGGGATACATTGAGTGTCGTTCAGAATTGGAATCAACTTAGCCAATAACAATTTTTCAAACAGTTTTGAAATTGTCGGCAGTAGACTAATTGGCCTATATGACTCTACTTTAGTGGGGTCCTTCCCTGGCTTAGGAATCATGGTAATCATAGATACCTTCCAATCTGCAGGATAGTATTCTAGGCGTAAAATAGCATTAAAAATAAATAGGATAATTCTTTTAGCTACACGAGGTAACTCCACAAGCATTTTGTTGCTGATTTTATCCATACCTGGAGCTTTTTTAAGATTCAGAGTACCAATAGCGCTTTGAACATCATTAAAGCTAAGTCTTAGAGGTACAGGAGGTCTAATAACGAGTGGAGGCAAATCAGATGCATTATTTGAGTTGTTTATAGTAAACACTTTTCTCAAATGATTAACAAATAAAGTCCCCTTCTCGGAATCATTTCTAGCCCAGTCACCAGTCGGATTTCGCAGAGGAGGTTTTCCTCTAACTGGTCTTTTTAAACCTCGTGCCGCCTTCCATAACGAATAGTCAGATTGTGGGGTACTATCAAGACCCTCCAAGTAAGATTTAAGTGAAGCCATTCTTTGGGTTTCTAAGAAATTTCTTAGTATATCTCTGCATACCCGTAGTCTAGCTTTCAGTTCAGGAGACCTGTGGATTTGCCACTCTCTTCTAACTCTTCTTTTTTCTGACAGGAGATGATCGAGTTCAGCGAAATAAGTTCTATTTGTCCCACTTCTGCACTCAACGTCGTATGTGGAGGCGTGATGTACAGCTCTTCGTATTTCCTCAGTAAACTTGCCAATCGACCCATCAATATCCTCGGTAGTTCTCAACACTACATTTTCCGTGCAGTGGGAACTTAAATACTGTTTATACTTTATCCAACTTACTCTGGTTTTAGATATGTCCCGAAATGGAGAGCCATTCCCTTGAAGGAAACGCATTGAAATAATAGAAGGAGAGTGATCTGAAGACAAGTCTAATGAAGGCTCCACTTGTATCGATTCTACAGGGATATTTTTTACTACTCCGAAGTCAATAACATCGGGAATCTTCCGTCGGTCCGTCGGCCAGTAGGTGGGATGCCCGCTTGAGAGTACATCTAATCCCATTTTGGCAATGGTGTTGAAGAGTTCGCGACCCTTCGGGGTCACCAGACGTGAACCCCAAAATGTGTGTTTGGCGTTAAAGTCACCAGCAACTAAAAATCTAGCTCCAAGGGAATTGAAGAAGCTGTAGTATTGGTGTTCTTTTATTGAAAATCGAGGCGGCGAATAAATTGATGATAAAACAAAATTGTATTGACAGAATTCAATACAAATGTTTGTTGCTTGTAGGTAATCCTCGCATATGTTGTTCATTAAATAATGTTTTATTCTGTTCTTTATAAGAATTGCCGAACCTCCACATGCTCTTCCGCGGGGATCTTTAGTATCATATAACACGTAGCCATTAATTTTGAAGTACGCTGTCGCCGTCAAGTGAGTTTCAGCAATCATCATGACATCAATCTGCTTATCCATCAGGAAGTGTTCCAGTTCGTTTTTATGTTGGCGGAGGCCGTTCGCATTCCAAAAACAAATTTTTAAACAAATCATTTCTTTAAAATGGCTTGTAAGATAGTGGATTGCATTTTCAGCATTTCCTGCATCATAGATGTCATAGTGGTCGTAAAAGTGTTCATGGTTTGGACAAGTGTCTGCAATGTAGTCTCTAGAGTGTTACTATTAGGCTCGTAATATTGTGATTTAGGTGCCTGCTCCAAACCTGGCATATTAGATTTAACCACGTTAGCGTAAGAAACTTGTCTAGAACTAGGCGCGTTTACATGACAAGTGGACCGTAACAATTGCGGGAAATTGTCACTCGATGCCAAAATAGGCTGTTGACGATGATCAGGTAATACTGACGTCTTGTTGGTGCTTATGCCTTTCAAATGAGTGTAAATTGGACAACCTCTATAATTTGCGGTATGATTACCTCCGCAGTTACTGCATTTTTTGATTTTTGAATCAGTTTTCGACTTATCACATTGAGCAGTTGCATGTAGCTCCCCACACGCAACACAAACTGTCGGCAATTTACAATACGCCTTGGTGTGACCAAATTCTTGACAGTTGAGACACTGGACGGGTCCCTGACGCTTATGTGGTTCTTCCACGGTGATTCTACGATGCAGAAGGTACATCAGATTGTAGATGGGATGGGACTCGTTTTTCTTTAATACGACATCTCCAGGTTCCAATTCCACCCTCAACATAGGCTGTGGAGTCTTTTCACGGTTTCTAATATTCGTTATGCTCTTAATTTTGAAGCCTTTTTCCATTAAGCTAGTCTTTATCTCGGCAGGATCAACATCTGGGTCTATACCCTTTAGAACGACTTGGAGTCCTTTTGCGCTTTTCAGCTGGTAGGTATAGAAATCCCTACTTTCCCTCTCCAACTGGTTGGACAATTTACGAAAATCATCCTCCTTTTTCACTTGTATTTTGGTTTCGCTGATATTTCCATGTTTAATTGATGTTACGCTAAACATATTTGCACCTATTACCGAAACAATTCCTTGTACCAATTTACTGGAAGTGGGCTCTCTCAGATAAATTGGTGGGGGCTTAAACGTCTTCTTAGGAAGTTCTGGCTCATCCGTCTGGAGGAGAGCAAACCTATTTTGATCATTACTCACAGTCTTAGAAGCTTTTGCATTTGATGACACTTGAGCAGACTTCGGGCTCCTCTGTCGCTTGAGAACGGTGATGTACTTATCCATACCTACTTGTTTTTTGGGTTTCACTGCACTATTTGATGAAGATGATGTTTTCTCATCTGTTGAAATCACTATATTGGGAGAACAGGAACGACGCCGTTCTACGGCTCTTGTAGTGAGAAAATTCTGCAGAGATTTTTTTATGGATTCTTCCTCAGAGAGCCATTTAGTTTTTCTCGACGAGCTAAGCTCTTTCTCAGAATTACATCTGAGAGGAACACTCATACAGTTTTTATACGATTTTTAATGTTTTTTTTTTTATTTTTTATATATTTTAACCTATTACGAGTTATTTTTTTCACTTTTTTGTTTAATTTCAACCTATTACAATTTTTCACCTATTACGATTTTTTCACCGAAAATTCAGCCGCACTAAAATTAACACGTCCGAACAGTTCGATGAGACGAGACTGACGACTGCGCATGCATTGACGACTTTTCCATCAAACCCAGGGTCGTAAAAAAGTGTCCTTTGCTGCGATAAGCACCGCCAAGTTGCTTTAAGTACACAAAAAAGCCTTTCTATCGGATTTCGAGCTTTGCAAAGCGCCTCATTGTAGAGCAGAGGTAGGCAAAGCGTATAGTGAGGTTGTGTGTGTGAGCGAACTACCCAGCAAACATAAACATAATTATATAAATTATACAAAAAAACTTAGATATGAAACATACATTCACAATATATTTTCCGTAACATATAAGAAATTAACAACGAGATTGATATATAAATGGAACTTCTAATACTTCAAAAGCTGATTACATGCATGTTACCAAATGCATTATCAATCATAAAATATTTTTTGTAATTTATTATTAATTTGCAATGTTTGGTGGGAATTATTTCTGAAAAAAATATAAAAGCATCCGCCGCATGTGCACACATTGCTGTCTCAATGACGACTGAATGAACGAGATTAAGTGTATGTGTGAAGTGCTCTCTGCACTATTGTGCTATAGGATGCCGACCTATGTTGTAGAGAAACTTAGGACTTCCTTCCGGTTGATTTGTTAGAGGAGTCATGAGCCATGGCTCCAATGGATATCCAGAATCACCTAAGATTTTTTTGTTTTAATTTTTAACAATATAATTTTTATTAAATATTTGACTATAAAGTAAATAAGTACCAATCAAAAACATGTTGTGGTTTTCGTTCTCAAAGCTACGTTGCATTACCCTTCGCACAGAAGAAGAACTCCAAATATAGGCGTCATGCCGTGCCCCTGGATATTTTGCATTAACGTTTAAAATTTTTAGGAATGGATCACATATCTAAAGTGTAAACAAAAGTTATTTTATGTTAAGATTTATGAAAAAAAATTTATTATACCATTTGCACGTTGATTGAGTGATAGCCATGGTGATTTACATAAGCCTCCTCATGATTCTTTGCACCCAAAATCGAAACGTGTGTGCAGTCAATAGCCCCAATTGTTCCTGGAACAAATGGTGATGTTGAAGAAGAAAAAATTGCTTTCGCGGCTTGTCGCTCCAACTGGGTCATGGGAAACTTAACGTTTGCAAAAAACATAGCGTTGTTAATTGCATCTGTTACACGATGGATGCAACGGCTAATAGACGATTGACTCATGGATATTCCCCATTGTTCTCCTACGGGCCGCTGATAGCATCCAGTTGCATAAAAACGTAAAGACGAAAGCACCTAGCAATATAAAATACTTAAAATTTAATTTTAACTTGAAGCTGGCATGTCTTACGTGCTTTTCTGTCGATATAGATGTTATTCTAGATCCTCTTACTTGATCATCTAACTCAAAAATTAAATTTTCAGCCAAGTCCGGAGTGAGCCGGTATAATTTTTGAAATTCCTTCGCTGTCAACTCAAAAGGATTGTCCAAATCCCGAAGAATACGACGATTGGTCATCCCTTGCTAATTCGTATGCCAAATACTCAAAAGCCATTTTAAACACAAAATAAACTTATATACACACTTTATATAATAAATACACTTTATCGATAAAATAAACACAACTAAAATTTTTGTCGCTAATATAACGAGAGAAAAACTTGTTAAGAGTAACAGCTGACTTCAGCCGACAGCGAATATCGTTAAAAATGTTACTGAATTGCAAATTCGATAAATTTTCGTTATATTTATTTTAACGATACGATTATCGTTAAAAAAGTTAGTGAAGATCTAGGCGTGCCATTAGTAAAAGTCGAATTTACAAAATATGCGTCAAAGTACGTCAGCAAACTTGAACACCATCCAAACCCACTTGCACGAGACATCCTTAACTTTAGTGGACACAATCGGTTGAGAAGGAGGGATACCCTTGCTTTAACTCAAGCGCAAAACAGATGACTCATAAAAATTTTTGTCTAGCACTGGCTGGGCTTATTATTTTCTTTTTAGTATTAAGATTTGAAAACTTATTGTTATTTCATGATATGAAGATTGGCTGAATTTCAGTTTATGGGGGACACCCCTAGAGAAAAAATCTAAATATGCCATCCCCTTCAGAATGTTCCCAGGAGTACGAAAATCATAATGAAAAAGGGGGCTCACGCCCCCTATGGGCGTGGCAGTCGAAAAACGACCCGGCCCACCTACTTAGGCAATATTGGTATCAAATGAAAGGAAATGTCTTCACGATTCCAAAAATACCCGTAGTTGCCAGATCGTCCAGAATTTGAGGAAGATATGTTAATTTTTATAAAATGGGGGAAGGACTTTTTTTGTTTATTTCTTTTTAGCTCGGCCACTCGAGATCCCCGCCGTCTAGAATTAAGACATACTGGAGTTAAAAACCCCTAAGCCCGGCCATAGGCCGGTCACGCAGAAAAACTTTACTAAGCGAAGCCAGTATAACAAATTTTCATTAATCAATCAGAAGCTTTCAAGAGTTTTCCTCGTTTCTTAATTTTGTACTTATCCTCATTTATGATTTGACTCTTGACACGAGAACATCACTAAATATGGATTGCGTTACTGCCTTTGACATTCACGACTGGGGTCGTGAATTGGACGATACGGCTATTTTTGGAATCGTGAAGACATTAGCTTTCATTTGATACCCATATTGTCTACGTAGGTGCGCCGGGTCGTTTTTCGACTGCCACGCCCATAGGGGGCGTGAACCCCCTTATTCATTATGATTTTCGCACTCCTGGGGTCATTTAAGGGGGCGTGGCATTTTTTTTTTTTCCCAGGGGTGTCTTCCATAAACTGAAATTTTGCCTGAAGATTAAATAAATAAATAAAAGCTACAAAAAAAATGTCTTTAATTTTAGCAACTGAAAAATTATTTGCGTGTACAATTATTTGCGGTCGTTTGTTTTTTGCTGCTTCCAACACTAGCAGATATGAGTGAGTATGTGTGTGCCCGAGACTGATATAAAAGATACAATATGTCATTTAAATTGTATTTTCTATGTACCTTCTTTAAAAACGTTCATAATATATTTTATGATATCATATTTTTAAGTATTTTTAACAATTTTTTTTTGTTGCTTATTAAATTAATATTACAAAAATGTTATTAAATGAATAAAGAGTTATGTTTTCGTTAAAAAATAAAATGTACTGTTTTTTTTTTTGAATTGTACTGTTTTTTTTTATATAATATACTGTTTTTCCGTATTTCAAATCTGGATACGCTAGCCGAATATAGCACTCGAACTTGTTTTAATTGCGTTTGTGTACATTTAAATAAATAAAGACTCGTTATACATATCTTCTTCAAACTACTTGACGCTTTTATTTTGCAATTAAAAAGAATCCGGTTTATTTAAAGGAAATAAACCACCGTTTTTAAAAGGTAAAAACGTAACAATAATTAAAAGGTAAAAACGTAACAATATAATATATATATTGTATGTATATAATATAATTATGCATCCACAACAAAGGTGAAGGTTATATAAGATTCGGCATTGCCGAATATAGCACTCTTGTTTTTCTTCAAAATGGAGTTTTTTTTATTTTTCCTCAAAAGAAACTAGACCATTTCCTTTAAAATTTGCAACTCAAAGAAGAAAGTGTTTCAATTTTTACCATATGCACCAAGGCATATTTTTTATAAGGTAGGAGCCACATTACAACAAGTGCAACAATACAAAAACAACATGGTTATTTGTTTTTGCTTGAGGTTTTTCATTGTCAAAAACAGCTGACTAAAAATTACAAACATTCGTTTTCAGGACACTGATGGCAAACATGGTACAATTGTACTTTTTTTGATACATTTTAAACACAGTTGGTACCGTGGTATTACCACGAGTCATATGGTACAATTTCAAAATACTGTTGCATAAAAATTTGGTATTTCAGATGAAACAGATAAATATCAGCCATGTCACAGAATTTAGTTCCGTTCGGAAGTGGAATTATTTCCGTATTTTGCTTCTAAAGAAAAAGTAAAACGAACAATTGATTTCATTCCGAACAAATTTTTCGTTTCGCTTTTTTATATATTAAATTTCATGAACATTTTGGAAATAATATCAATTTCATCTCTAAATATGCATCTATAAGATGATTATTACAATAAATTTTTGGTTGAATTATCGAACAATATGATTACATTAACAAAACAACTGTCAAATCGAATCAAGTTAATTAGTCATGTAAACAGCATGATTCATAAACATGATTCAGAAAGCGAAGCAGGTGATTCAAGTCGTCGTGGAAACATAGTATAACGGAATGTAGTTTATTCAGGAAGTATTCCGTGGAATTGTTTTTAACTAAATAAACATTAAAAATTCTAAGAAAATTTATTCTTAACTGAATCTAACATTTATTCAAAAAACTACTAAGTGCACATTAATACGGATTTTCAGTAATTTAAAATAACTGAAAATTTACTTAAAAATCTATCTACTTATTTTTCATTTCATTTTAACAAAAAGTTCATTTAATTTTAAATGTTAAAATAGCTGACTTAACTATCAAAAGAACAAGTCACGACTTCTGTGAAAATAAAAGGTTTTTGCTATTTTTACTATCAAAAATTCAATTGTGAATTCCGTAAAAACAAAAGAATTTTCAGTTGGTGCAAATTTTTGTGATGGCTATAAAAACTTAAAAAACGATTTTTTTTGTGTTTAAACACATCTTCATTGCATGCGTATCAAAAATCTTTATTTATACAAGTTTAATTTTCATTAAAACGTTTTTGGATCCATCTGGGAAGAACAAATGAAGCAGAATGTATAGAGCTCGTATAATATTTCATTTTCATTTGATCGATTTCAGCAGAGGAAAATCTATGCTAAGGAGTTTCCAAACAACGATTTTTATCTAAGCATCCAATTACAAATCCTATATGCCCACAGGGATAAGAAGGTATTGAAGTCACAGCATATGATACATTTGGAAAGTGTAAACGGCAATTGCTAATTGTTTTTTTTACATATTCGGAATCGAGCCAGAAGCTTCCTCCTTGAGAACATACTACGCCACCATCACGTAATGCAGTTTTCATAAGCTTGTAGTAGCTTTCATTAAATAAATTTACAGCTGGTCCAATTGGATCTGAACTATCCGTAATTATAACATCAAATTCATTTTTGTGATTTTTCATGTACTCAAATCCGTCACCAATTGTCAAGAAAAGCTTTGGATTATCAAATCCACTTGACATATTTGGTAAAAACTTTTTTGACAGTTCAACAACACGGTCATCTATTTCAATTTGATGAACTTCTTCTACAAGCGGATGTTTTACTACTTCACGAGCAACACCACCATCACCTCCTCCCACGATTAGCACCTTCTTTGGGTTTGGATGGCAACATAGAGGTATAAATGATATCATTTCTTGATATGAAAACTCATCTTTGGAAGTGCATTGGATTATTCCATCTAATAAGAGACACGTCCCATACGATTCTCTAGAAATAAAAAAAAATTAATGAATAAGTAAACAAATATTTACATTATCATCAGCAAATGCAAAAAACCATTCATTCACACAGGATTATACATTTGTAATCTATTTCGATATTTTCTTTATTTTAAATTAGAATTTATTACGCTAAGCTCAAAATTGCTGTTCTTATATTTCGTTCCTCAAGGAACGTATACATATAGTATATTTATGTATGTAATAAAAAATGTGGTATGTTTTTATACCCTCCACCGCCAAGAGTGGCGAATGAGGGTATATTATGTTTGTCATTCCGTGTGAAACTTTTTTAATATTCATCTGAGACCCAACAAAGTACATATATATTTTATTGCTCCTTATGAAATTCTAAGTCGATTTAGCCATGTCCGTCTGTCTGTCCGTCTGTGTAAGACACTCTCACGTCCAAACTATACAACTTAACTAAACGAAATTTCCAGAAAAATATTTCTTATTTTACGGGTAACTTTAGTATTGAAAATCAGCAAAATTGGTTTAGGACCAATATGTGAGACAACCTCCATAAAAATTTAATATTTTTTGTACATTTTATTGCAATATTTTGAAATATATTGCAGATAATACCATGCAATTTTCTATACGTTGTTTTTATGACAAAAAAAAAAAAGAAAGCGTGCGGAAAATAGTAAGAATCGGTCCATGATTTCTCATAGCCCCCATACAAAAAACTTCCCAAAATATTGCTCAATTATACATAAATGCCTATAAAATTGGAATATCAAGACAAAATTCAGCAAAAATAAGTTTTATGCAAAAAGAAATCGCAAAACGAAATTTTTTTTAATTCGGTCCATGTTTGACTATAGACCCCATATAAAGTCCACTTCAAAATTCACTTAAATACGTATAAAACAGATATAAATAATGGTAAACGGCTAAAATTTTACATAAATAATCTTTATAGGCAAATAAATTGTTGTATAAATTTTTTGGTGGTCGGCCCAGAATTGGTCATAGCTCTCATACAAGGACCACATCTGAAAAAGACATTTATTCCTATATATATTTTATAAATATCGGTACCGACTCAAAACTTTGCACAGATCATTTACATATATACAAAAATCATCCCACAAAATTTTTTGAATTTCGGTCTATTTTTAACCGTATGCCCCATATAAAACCCTCTTCCGAAAATCACTTTAATACTCATAAATCTCTTATAAATAAGGGTACCATTCCAAATTTTTCGATAATGGAAAAATGTTCTTTTAATTTTATAAATTGTAAAATTACACTATGCGACAGTCAAAATCGGGATGGGATTAAGCCAACGGGAAATGTTATATCGGTAAAAAATAAGTAATACGTGTCTCGGCGTTTCGCTGGGTCACATCTAGGAAGCGAGATATATCGATTTGAAGTTAGTAACTATCATATACGGGAAATTGTCACCTTTGGTGGTCTGTAAGCTGGCATGATAGCTCTGGTAGAATTGAGTTGGTCAAAGTTTTGTCTTTATCTACCTTAACTAATTCCATTATCAGTTCTTAAGCCAGCTGTATATATAAATTTATGCCCAGATATTTATGAGTATTGAAGTAACTTTAGGAAGGGGACTTGATATGGCGGATATGGTCAAACATGGACCGAACTAAACAAAATTTCGTTTTACGATTTATTTTTATATGAAACTTATTTTTGCTGAATTGTGTATTGATATTTAAATTTTATAGGCATTTATGTATTATTGAGCCATATTTCAGAAAGATATTTGTATGAGCACTATGAGAAATCATGTACCGATTCTTACTATCTTTATACAAAATGTACAAAATTGCATTTTATGTATTATCTTCAATATATTTAAACAAAACAGCAAAAAAACGGAGGCTGTACTATGCCGCTTTTGATGTTTTTCAATACCAAACTGCTTAGGAGAATTATTAATTGTCTTTTGTAAACTTTGCTGATTTTGGTTGCGTATTTTGGATTTGAACTTGTTTTACACAGACAGACGAACATAGCCCAATCGACTTAGAACTCCAAAAGGATCAAGAATATAAATACTTTGTTGGGTCTCAGATGAATATTTCTAAGTGTACAGACGGAATGACAAATTTATATATGTATACCCTCATTCACTACTTGCGAAAAACATACATATGTATATTGGATTTAAAGCAAAGATTAGTTCAATGAACGATATATATATATAACCTTGAAAATATTCCTCTTTTTAAAGAATTCTTAATTTAGCAAATGAGGCGAAAATCTTTATCTGTTCCCCTATATATTTCCCTTTTTAATCACACAAATGTATATAGCTTTATTTTAATGCAACGCTGCGATTAAAATTATATTCCAGAATGAACTTCCAGTGTTCACGTTTTTGCTATAATAAACAAAACAACAATAAGGAACTAAATTTCAGAACGTAACAAACAAAAACTTGTATCAACAAATAACAACCAAAATAGTAACCTGAAAAAAATTTAAATTAAATTTTGGGAAGTGATCCCTATATTGGAGCTATGACCAATAATGGGCCAATCACCATAAAGTTCATTACAATAATTTATATATATGTATATGTTAATTATTTGTGTAGAATTTCAACTTGATAATGATATTTATTAGGGATTTAGGTTTTTTCGGAAGTGGACATTATATGTGGGCTATGGTCAAATATGGTCCGATCGTATTTTATTTGAAGAAAATAGCAAAAAATATTTTAAAAACATCGAGGTTTTCTGAAACTTTAGTCTAAATATAACTTTGATGCTTCTTGACAAAAATTGTTCATTTTCAATACCAAATATTTCGGTCAAACATAGAATGTTTGGGACAAATTTCATTGTTCTAAGTTTTTTTTTCAAAGCTCTATCGTGTCTTCAACAGACGGACAAACATGGCTTAATCGTCTTAGAATCTTCTATGTTTTTGGTTCTACGACTAATATTTCGATTGTAGTTATAACCATATTTTTGGTATAAAAACAAGAACGTAAAATCTGTTTCTGGTGCAACACCTTCAACATATTGAGAATCATTATTTGTACTTGGTTTTGTTGATAAAGAAGAAAATACAATTATGTTCAAACAATGGGGATACTTTAAGGTATTACAAATTTTAACACTTTCTGCCGTATTTATAAAAAATTAAAGTAGACTTCAAATGTACTTTAAGAAAATTTTGTATACAAATTTTCTCTAAAAGCATACTTCAAGTCTACTTTATTTTTTATAAATACGGCAGTTTGACTTTAATATCTTTTTGTTTGTTTAAATTTTGAAGAACCTAAACGTTCAGTCGGATACTACAAATTATTATTTATACAAATTCTAAAATATAAAATATAATTGTTTCTTACGTTTCAATGATTTTAATATCTTGATATTTTGACTTTTCCTGATGAAGCACTTCCTTAACTTTTAAAGAAAAGCATTGTCCTGGCCACAACTCGTTCTGTATTTCACTAAACCAACCGTTTTGAATGGCGTCCATGGTGTTACTTGTATACTTTGTGGTTACTAATAATATTACTCTTTAATATTCATATAATATTTTTTTTTATATGTACATACATATGTATGTATGTATTCTATTTAAATTTTAAAACAGTGGTGATAGCCAAGAATGATAAAATGAAGATTACGCCAACGCGCGAATTAATGTTTTTCCTTTTTATTAAAATAAAAAGTATATTTTTTTGTCGACGCGATGCGTCTTTCTTTATTTTAAAATGTTAAAGAGTTTTGAATTAAAAAATATTTCGACGTCTATGCGTCTTTGTTACTTATTTTTAACTGACTTATCATTTTCATTTCAGTTGCTTAAATACTACATTTTTCTTAACTATTAAACAAACTTAATTAGTAATTCTTAATTACTAAAAATATGTTCGGGTTTTTCCGTAACTTGGGGTTTTCTTGTTTATTATTATTATACTTAAATTGTTTTTCTTAATTACTAAAATATGTTCAGGTTTTTCCATAACTTGGGTTTTCTTGTTTATTATTATTATATCATATCTTATATTAAAGAAAAAGGGATGATTCGTGAGAGTGTCGTTAACTCGCGTAAAATTTTAAAATGTTCTGCTCATTCTGTGTTTCTATTGGCTAATTTTTTCTCACTTGTTTTTTTTTTACTCATGTTTTGCTTGCATTTGCTCATTGCACTCTTTATGTTTATATTTTTTGTTGTTTTTTTTTTTTGTTTGTTTTTCTTTTTTAAGCAGATTTTATTTTCGAACTCTCAGAGATTTCAATTGCAATGTTGCCAACTATCACATAAAACATACATTTTTCGCAAGAAATTTTAATTCTAACACATGAAACATTCTTGGTAACCCTTAGAATGGAACTTCTACGTCACATAACGGGAAATCATGCGCATGGCGTAATTATTATTCTTGGTGATAGCATAAGATAATATGAAATTAGGGTGGCCCAAATTTATTTTTAAATTTCAAACTTATGTTTAATTTATATCATGATCTTTCATTATAATGTTCTTAAGCTCAATATTATTTGTTTTATTACAATCGTCTAGTGCGTAATACTTTAAAACTTTATACGACATTTTTAATTAAAATGTTATTTAAAACATGGCAAATTATTGAATTACACAATTTACGTGTTTTTTTGTAAAAATTATTTCATTTTAATTCATATGTATGTATGTTTGTGTGAAATAATATTATGTGAATCAAAGGAGAAAATTTAAGTTAAAGAAAAAATAAAATATATACATACATATGTACATTTGTATGCAGAAACGTTTGCTAAAAGTCGTAAAGGAATGAAATTCGAAACAAAGCATGACAGAATTTCTGAGTAAATTCAACATTAAATATTAATAGTTATTAACATACATATGTATCTATATGTATGTACTGAAACATTTATAAAGTAAAATAAGTAAGATAGCATAGTCGGTCAAGTCCAACCATATAATACCCTACACCCAATTATTTATAAAATAGGGGCTATATGCGAGCTATGGTGAATTATGAACCGATCTACACACAATTTTTCATTTAAACTTCAATATTATCGCAGTTGTTGTAGAGTCTATGTAGTGTTTTATGTAAATGTATTAATTTTTAGAAACAAAATAATAAAATATTTAAAATATTGAAGTTTAAATGAAAAGTGTTTTTATGAAAATTCCAAAAATTTTAAGACGCATGCGCGGGCTAAACATTTCACTTAATTGAATATTTTTTTCAAGTACATATTACCTTTTTAAGTCTAAGACAGCAAAATATTACTATTAGAACTTTATTAATTAACTTTTATTTTTTCCCATACGAAAACGCCCCACCCTAAAGTATATATTCTCATTCATGATTATTTACTTGTTCAAATCATTTATTATTTTTAAAAATAATGTAAGTTGCCTTCGGGTTATCTCTATGGTTAAAGCATTATTGATAACTCATACATACAATTAAAGCAATAAATTGTCTTCCATACAAAACAGAGATCAATTTTCTCATCTTCATATTTACTTTCTCCAACTTACACTAGAGGTATTCACAATGTATAGTACTTGACTTGACAATGTATTAAAATAGAAACAAGTAAGAAAGTATAGTCGGTCGAGCCCAACCATATAATAAAACGAGTAAAAACAGTTTTTAAGAAATAGTAGCGCGACTTCTGTGCATTTACAAATTATTTGCATTAAATTTTACCTCTACATTGACACTTGTAAAGGATTTATGTACATATGTTATAGAAATTTTCTGAAGAGGATTTTATTTCGATACCAACAATTTTTATGGTCGTTAAAGTGGACCTTATATGGTAGCTATGGTCAATTATGAATTGATCTGTACAGAATTTCTAAGTGTGATTAGACTTGATGTATAACTTATTTGTGGTGAAGTTTGTTTTCATACGTGCAGAAAAACAACAAAAAAATTCCACATTTTATTCAAGGAACCAAGAAAATTATAACGGAAAATGAAAAGGCAGAACTACTATCCGATACATTTACTGCTTCAAACAATCTTACTGGCAACTTCAAACATTCGATTGATAAAATTGTCAACTCCAAGGTGAATAGATTTAAGTCCACAGATTTTTATCGCGAAGATGTGGCTCTAACCTCGACAAATAAGATGAATTTATTAATTGGGCCACTTAAAGCATCAAAATCGGCTGGTCTAGACGATATCTCAAACTTATTAATAAAAAATCTCCCCCATAAGGCTGTAAAACTGTTAACGATTATTTTCAATAGCTGCTTACAAATAAATTATTTTCCAACCCACTTCAAAAAAGCCAAATTTATCGCAATTCCAAACCCAAACAAAGCAAAAAACACTCCTAGTAGTTATAGACCCATTAGTTTATTAAGTAACTTCGGAAAATTATATGAAAAAATAATTCAAATTAGAATTTGTAATGTTGCTGAAAATACATCCATAATAGCCAATGAACAATTTGGCTTCAAAAGACAACACAGTGCAGTACACCAAATAAATCGCTTAACTAATATAATAAAGGCTAATAAACGTAAAAAACTATCTACAGGTCTTGTAATTTTGGACGTGGAAAAGGCATTTGACACTGTTTGGCACAATGGATTGGTTTATAAATTGCTCCAGATTTTCTTAGTGACAGATCGTTTGTTGTTGCAGTTAATAACACGTTATCTTCACCAAAGCCTATCAAAACCGGTTTACCACAAGGTCCAATATTGTCACCACTTTTGTACTCCGTTTATACTTCGGACTTTTCTTCTCCTTCGTACCAAAAAGTTGCATATTATGCAGATGATACTGCTCTTATTACGTCTAGCAAACTTACTAAGGCACTATTAAAGAAAATGGAAAAAGGTTTTGCTGCTTGCAAAAAATACTTGTATAAGTGGAAAATAAAATTTAACACAAATAAAATTCAGGCCATTTTATTTCCCTACAATAAAGGCAGAATTAGTCTCTACATTCTGTTCCGTTCCGAATCAGCTGACTTGATTCTGTTAAATAGAAAATCTGTAGAAGTCTTTAGTTGTTTTGTTACTTTCCGTGCCGTTGCGGACGAACCTGTTGAAAACAAAAATTTGCTAAGTAATTGTAAGTGACAACACAAAACAGCTGACATCTGCACAGCAAAAAAATGTTTGGTTTATAACCAAAATTTTCAATTCCTTTGAATATAATTAAGTTTTTGTATAAAAGTTATAAAAATATAAAAAATAAACCATGGAAGACGAAAAACTCATTACTTTAATCGAAAGTAATGACATATTGTACAATAAAAAAACTTTGGTTTGTATTTTTTGATTTATTTTCGCGGTGTGTTGTCTGTTTACCTAAAACAGCTGATACGTTTATACGGAAAAACTAACTACAAAAATTTAACAACAGAACGACGCGGAACAGAACAGCAACAGAAAGTAAAGACTAATGAAACCATAACTCTCCCAAGCGATTACCAAACCGTCAGCTAAATTTTGAAAATGTCAGTATTCAAGTACAAAATGACGTCAAGTATCTGGGTATGTGCTTAGACAAAAAACTTGATTTTGCAAAACATATAAACGAAACTTGCAAAAAGTCCCTTAATTCAATTAGAGCCTTATGGTCAGCGTTACTGTTGTTGCGACTGATGTCGCAATTTGACCCTTTTACAGATGCCTTGCCACTTTTTGTGTACCTTTTTATGAAACTTATGTTAAAAAATTAATAAATTGTTGAATATATGTATGTTTATGTAAACATACATCATATCAGTGATGGAAAATTCAATACTATTGTACTATTTTCAGTACTTTTTCACAACAAAAATACCACAGTACCCCCACATCATATTTAGTACTCTTTGTTTGTTTTGCTTTGTTCCCTGTTTAGAAATCCAGCGTTACTATTTTTATAATCACTGACAACATTGGCTTCAAAACAAGAACATAATGAATGCACAAATTCGTTATTCATGTTATTTATTTGATCTGGGTTAAGCTAATCTACAAAAGTAAGCAGATGCATAAAGAATTAATGTTGTTTGTGGTACTATTTTGATAAATTTTTTAAATTTCTTATGTGTCGTACATTTTTGCAAATCTCATTTCTTGTTTGAGATTTTTTGTGTATCATATGAGTTTGAAAACTTCAAACATATTGGTGAACGAGCTATTAATTATATGGCATTAACACTAACAAAATGCAGGCATGTTTATTATTTTAACCCACAACAAATAAAAATTTTTCAAACATATATTTTTACATAAAAATTAATTAATTTTTAGTTTGTTGTTATAACAGTTTTTATTAAACTGAATTAATTTTATTTTTGAATTATTTTTAAATGGATTTTTAATTCTATTTCTGAATAAAAATATATGTTTCCTAAAAAGTACCAAAATGTTGAAAAAAGTACTCTTTTTGTTGACGGTCAGTACCATTTAAATTTTTCATTTTTCCATCACTGCATCATATACAACATTTAAATGAAAAAAAATACGATTTTTATTTTTGTTTTGTTTATTTTCCATCTTTTTAAAAGTGGTGCCCCTTTTTAAGCCCTTTCTGAGCGACTTATTTTTAAGAAATCCCCTTTTTGTGCGACTTTCTCAAATTTCCCAACGGTAACGCTGCTTATGGCCGATATTAAGCAAACGCTCTTCACTCAATTTAAAAAACAAGAAATTTTTATTTAATAGTGTCATAAGACCTACACTGACATATGCATGTCCCATTTGGTATAAAGCTGCAAAAACCCATATGAAGAAACTTCAAATAATACAAAACAAATGCCTGAAGGTAATAAATAACAAGCATTGGAGATACCCTACGCAGCTTCTTCACAGTGAAACTGGTTATGAATTAATTAATGACTTCATTAAAAGACTTATAGATAAATATCATGAAAATATTGAAAATTCTTCTTATCAGTTGATAAGAGAATGTAGAGAGTCGGCACTAGACTAGCTATTAATCGAAAATCATCAAATAGAAAATGATATGTATATAACGTATTATTTATTACCCTCAAATAATACAAATATAAAGGTTTTCCTACTTTTCCTTTAAATAATGTTATAATACTATAATAATTTTCAATATCTCTGATTAAAAAACTAATTCGTTGTAATCTCCAAAAATGTAAATACATATTTGTAAATAAAAACTGTACATAAAGATGTATTTATAAATGAAAATGAAAAAATGACACAGAACAAGAATATTCTAGTCCGATAACCAGTGTAGTTTTTCTATTTCTTAGTACGTTTAGGTGGAGGGTATTTAAGATAATATAGCACTCAAACTTGTTTTTACTAGGATGCCAATCCCTTGCTTTGCTGATGTGTTATCAGCTAGCTATGTTATGGAAAAAACTATTGTTTTGATTTGGAAAAATTATGTGTTTTTTTATTTATGGATATTTGAGCTTCTTGTATAGAAATAATGTCGGGATTAAGTTCGGTTATAATGAGTTGTAGTTCGTGGTAGTTATTAATAAGGCGATTCAAATTCCACTATATTATCTTTAAATCTATGATTAAAATGTAGTGAACAAATTATTCTTTATCGACAAACATTATTTCTTCTTGTTCATTGTAATTTGAGTTTTGTTGTGACGATCGATCGCTATGGTAGAGCTAGAACATCGGCTTGGTATAATATTAAATGTTTCTTTTCGTTTTGTTGCTTTAATGGTTGTTACCGTTTGAGTAGTTGTTGTTAGCTTATTAATTGATCTTGTATGCATTGTTTGCTGTCGTTTTGGGCGTTTTGCTTCTTGTATGCATTTTACTGCAGTGACATTGGGGTTGTTGTTGTTGGAATTTAATTTGATTTAATGTATTTTTTTGTTGTTTGTTTGTTAATGCATGACTAAAAGATTTAGCAAATGGAATTGTTGTTGATTGTGCTTCATCTGCTAAAGAACCAAAAATATATCCTACGCTAATGTTTTAAAAACAAACCAAATTCTTCAGATCCTCTTACCCAATAATAATGTCAAAATGTAGCCAAATATTTAAACCCCATATTTTAGTAGAAACCCTTGTAATTTTACGAATTCTATGAGTAACATAATGTAGGAAATGCTTAAAATGCAACTCATGCTATTGCTAGTTGTAATTAATAAACGGCATTCGCTCGAATATTTCCTAAAAAAAATCACCAAATTGATGTGATGCTGATTTCATTCATTTCGTCTATATAATCAACACCTAGATTTCCAATAATGGAAAGTCAATAGCTACAATAATGTTTTTGCAATCACTAGGCCCACATTCTGAAGATCATGACCGATTATTGGGCAAGGTCGTGTTTTGTTTGATACAATTTCTAAAATGGGATTGAATGTGATTTGGAGCGGAAATCCTCCTTACAGGCCTACTGACCCACAGAAGATACCGGATGTTATTGATTTTAGAGTTATCAAATATATTCCGTGAGAAATCTTGAATCTTCGTTAGAATTATCATCAGATCACTCACCCACAATTGTTACTATATCGAACCCTCAAATAATTGTAATTGTAATAAGTATAATTTAGATTAAATATAGAAAATACCTACATATGTACACATTGTTCTGAAACCATACCGCTAAGAACACCAGAAAATATCGATCATTATATTATCAATTTAAATAATGCTCAAGTTGCTTCACAAAGTCCCTCAATAATCAGAATATAATAGAATTTGTTCTGCAAACATTTGAAAAAATATTGTTCTGCTCTTTTCATCGACATTTCTCAAGCAACAAGTTTGAGTGCAATATACGGCTGTGCCAAATCATAAATACCCTTCACATACTATAATATCCTTATTTAGTGGTTTTTATTCAGTTTTGCACAAACTTTATTAGTATTTTATGTACTGACTAGCTAAACCCCCCACCGCTCGTTATAAAATAAAATAAAACGTATTTATATACATATTTACAAACATTTATTTGCTTAATTTTAATGTATTTATTGCAATGCTTTAGGTTTAGTTTGCCCATCAGGAGCATACACATATACACCTTGAGCTTTGTTAACAGTCATCGCAAACGCTAACCGAACAGGAAACAAATTTTTAAAATCGAATGGTAAATCTGTTGGTAGCATTGGAATGCGTAGCAAAACACATCTGTACTTTTATATTTTCCTGTTATAATGGTCGCTTCTACTAAATTATTTCTCAGTTTTTTTACTGCAAATCGAGTGTCATTGCAAAGCCGAGGTGATCGATATTACGCAGTAAAATGATTGACACTCCAATTTTAAGTTGTAGCACATGTGGTGGAAAACCTGGCACACCGAGTGAATTTAAGAACTCAACAGGATAATTAACGGCCTTATGTTGACTGATTTGACGCATTTCACAGTTATATCAATCTTCTCCATATTGAAAAATAATAGGATACTGAAGCGCGTCATATGAGCGATGCATTTCAGTGGGCGAGGCCATGCCCCTTTGTTCACTTACATAGTCAAGAATTTATTATTTCGTAAGAATATCCTATTGTGAAAATTTAATGACGATCGGTCCAGTAGTTAAGACTATAGTACGATTTTTAATTTTCCTAAAAAGGGGCGTGGTCCCACCCACTTTTCTCCTGGTACGTATTCCTAATTATGCCAATACCATATGTACCACATATCATTAACGTAGGTCAAAAAATGCCCAAAATATGGCGATTTAAATTTTTGGGTTATATGGGCGGTGCCAACCCCGTTTGTACAATGAAAACTTCATATAGACTATTATTTCTTCCAGAGTCACTGTAACATGCTGTGCAAATTTCATCAAAATCGGCTCTGCCGTTTTGGAGTCCATACGTTACATACATACAGTGGGTTGCCGGTTTAACGAATTATATATTGTCAGGCCCATTCGTTATATCGAAAAATTCGTAAAAACCGGCAGTTTTTTATACCCTTCACCTTCATGAGAAGGGTATATATATGTTTGTCATTCCGTGTGAAATTTCCACAATATAATTTTCCGACCCTATAAAGTATATATAAAGTATATATTTCTGGATAGCGGGGTCGATTAAGCCATGTCCGTCTGTCTGTCTGTCTGAGTGTTGAAATCAGTTTTTTGAAGTCCCCAGTCGGGATCCAAATCTTCAATAATTCTGTCAGAAATTCTTTCGAGAAGTTTGCTATTTAAAATCAGCAAAATCGGTTTAGGTCAACCAGAGTTATGGACCAATATGTGAGACAACCTCCATAAAAATTTGATATTTTTTGTCCATTTTATTGCAATATTTTGAAATATATTACAGGTAATACCATTAAATTTTGTATACATTGTTTGTATGATAAAAGAACAAAGTGTGCTGAAAATAGTATGAATCGGTCCATGATTTCTCATAGCCCCCATACAAAAAACTTCCCAAAATATTGCTAAATTATACATAAATGCCTATAAAACTGGAATATCAAGACAAAATTCAGCAAAAATAAGTTTTATGCAAAAAGAAATCGCAAAACGAAATTTTTTTTAGTTCGGTCCATGTTTGACTATAGACCCCATATAAAGTCCACTTCAAAATTCACTTAAATACGTATAAAACAGATATAAATAATGGTAAACGGCTAAAATTTTACATAACTAATCTTTATAGGCAAATAAATTGTTATATAAATTTTTTGGTGGTCGGCCCTTTATGTGAAATTTAGGCGTTAGATTAGACGAACATAAAGCTGACATAAAAAGAGGAAATCAATCAAGTGCACTTGCACAACACTGCATTGAAAACGGACACAAACCAAACTTTGAAAAAGTGAAAATTTAAGATAAAGAGAAAAGGGAAAATAAGAGATACACGTTGGAGAGCTTAAGAATACAACAAAAATCGACAATTGCAATAAACACAAAAGAAGACAAAGACAATACAAATGCAAACTACACCATTGCAATACTTTAGTACTAATAACAACTGTGACCAAGAAAAAACGACAAATTTTCTGTGATATATGTATATTTTAATTTACATTAATTTTTTTAAATATTTTAAGTTTTGTGTTGTGTTGTTACATATACAAAAAAATACTGTGATATAAATCATAAATTGATGTAAAGACTGACAAAAAAGATTATTGTAAGTTAATTTGTCAAAAATTAAGCTTGTAATTATTGTTATTATTGACTAAATGTTTCTTTTGTATTTTTACAATGTTACCAGATTTTAATAAAAAAACAAATCCCTGAAGAAGTTGGAAAGAATACCAACGAAACGTCGGATTTAATTGAAAATGAAATAAATAATCTTTTATTTGCATTAAATTAATGACCTTGAAAGCCTGCATATAGGAAACTATATAAACTATTAATAGTAAAAACATTCAATTTTAAAAAAACTAATATGAAGACAACAAAATGGTCTCGTCAACTAACTTCAGGTATGAACTCTGATTTACCAACAACTTCAAGAAATCGGTTCAGTGCTCTGGCCGATTTTAATGACATGGAATTGGATCCAGTGTCCAACATAACTGAATCTAAAAATATTAAACCTCCTCCTCTGGTAGTTGACGAGAAAATTTCGCTCAGGGAACTTCAAGAGTTATTTGGTAAAACTCCATATACAAGCGTACATCAATTGGAACGAAGGTGTTTCCAGAAAATGAAAAATGCAAAAAGATTTTTTGGAGAAGAATATAGAATTTCACTCTTTCAACTCTATGGAAAATCGCCTCTACATGGTGTTTTTTTACGGACTTCCCAAAATCAGTACTGATGATATCAAGAATGACATCTTAGGTTATAATTTAACACCTTCATCTATTACTGAAATTAACACAAAATTCAGTTCTGTAAACAATGCAGTATATAAAGTACAATTCGCCAGGAAAAACTTTAATCCTAAATCACTTAGCAACATAACTGCAATATGCAACATTATTGTTTCGTGGAAAAAGTTTAAACCTAGAAAAGGTGACAATCCAACGCAATGTTGGAACTGTTTAATGTATGGTCATGGTGGTGAACACTGTAAACGTCTTCCAGAATGTATGATATGCGCAAATCGGCACCACACAAATGATTGCCCACTCAGGAATCAAAACAAAATACCAGCAGTATTTTCTTGTTTTAATTGTAACAAGCATGGTAAAGAACGAACAGATCACTCTGCAAATGATATTCAATGTCCCTTGCGTTCTTCCTATTTGGAAACTAGAGCCAAAGCAACATCAAAAAACTCACGCAGATACAGCAACAAACAACAAAACTCATCACAGTTCATAAATACTGATCTTAACAGAAACAACCAAAACAAATTCAACACTCAACGTAATGCATTCACATATGCCGATTGTATGAAAAGTAATAATGATCTCTTTAGAGTAGATGAACTCTTCAATATTTTTACAACAGCACTGGGCATGGTGCACCTATACAAGGTGAGTGCAGTAGCCCAGCTGACAGACTTTGTTTACAATTTACTTATGTCAAAAGTAATGCTTTTTCAAGTATTTTTGACAATAGTACATTATTTTACACAAACAAAATGCCTGTTGTTTCTGTTTTGTGTTGTATTTGTTGTCGATTTGCACTCACCTTGTATAGTTGCACCATGGCACTGGGTGATCTCCAACAATGCACAAATAAAGTACAACAAATACAAGTTGTAATGTCCATGGTTAAATATGCATGTGGTCTTCGATAACTCTCTTAGCTTAACACTTGTTCATTGGAATGCTAACGGCATTACTCAAGGTAGAATTAGCCGAACGTCCACGTATCCGTACTGTAACGTACCGTACTGTAAGCATGTTTGTGTACTTATAGAAAATTTAAAAACGTGCCATACGTTTAAAAAAATTTAAAAAACACATAGTACAACGATATTGTGTTTGTGTTTAATTGTTTGTTTTCTACTTCAGTTCAAATTATATATGTATTTTAAAACTCAAATATTCTCAATTATAATGGATTCGGAGGATTTATTTACTTATTTAATGTTTTTAAAATTATTAAGGCCCATTATTACAACTTAGCAATAGTTAAAGGTATGATGTTATCGGACAGATAAGAAGTATTTGGTTATTATAAGTTTACTTTAATCTAAACCGACCGATAAGCTAAAGGGAAGATCATCTTGCCTTTAATTTTATAGTGAGGTTTACGTATTTGAAGTTGCCATATGTTCTGAAAAATTGACAACTTTATCAAAAATAAATTAATTTTAATTTTGTTTTGCGAATAAATAATTTGATAAACAAAAATGGAAAGCAGACGTTTGATTTATATGTTTTTCACAAACAAATATTTTCACAAACACAAAAAATTTACTGTTTCTTGTCAGTAATTTGTCAAAAGTAATCGGTTTTTAACTGGTATTGCCATATTTTAGAAAAAAATTATTTTATTTTACAAGGAAGTTGTAATAACGAAAAATTTTAAAGGTCACTTTATTCCTCACTTTAATTAAAGTTACCTTTTATTATTAAGAACAGAGACCTGCAACAAGTATGAACGAGCCGACTTATTCACTAACGTTGAATTTTAAGAACAATACAAAAAAGTATGATTCAATTTTATGCTTATTCACTTTTTATGCACACACAGAAAATTCAGCAACGAGTATAAATCATTTCCAACACTTGGTTCGAACTGCAATGTTTGAAAACAAAAATTCTTGTTTATACACAGTTTGTTTTTTGCATGTCGGCTTTGTTGTGCATGATCTGATTGGAATTGAACTAAAAACACACGAGCCACTTATAAGTAAAAAGCGGCTGGCAGAAAAATATGAAAACATAAAAAATGTGCATTTACTACCTATTTAACATTATTTCGTCGAAAAGAAAACTT
Source organism: Bellardia pandia (assembly GCA_916048285.2). Lineage (NCBI taxonomy): Eukaryota > Metazoa > Arthropoda > Insecta > Diptera > Calliphoridae > Bellardia > Bellardia pandia. The sequence goes on from OU696529.1 coordinate 89,477,272, forward strand.
ATTTGACAAAGCAATGATAAAATTTGTAATATGTACAATTTGTCAAATATATCTTTGCACAGCAAAAAAAATTAAAGAAAAAATGTAAAATGAGCTGCTTCATACAATTAACGACACAGTCGAACATTCATGTTCGCACAAAACAACAAATGAATAAAACACATGTTCGGCTAACAACACGTTGGCTTTGATGTAAAACGAGCTTCATACATTTAACGACACAGTCAGAATATTCATGTTCGCAAAAAACAACCAGTGAATAAAACTGAATGTTTGAAACGAACGGTTGCGTAAACGAGCGTTTTGTGCATTTGAACAAAAACGATTAAATCATAAAAATCAATGTGCATGATTAAGTATACCCGAAAATTTAGTACTCGTTGCAGGTCTCTGATTAAGAACATTAAAGGCAAGTTGTAATAATGGCCCTAAATATTTTCAAGAAAAAAAAAAAAAACAAAACACAATAAATATACAATCAGCTGTTCGAAACAGTGATGGACATTGAAAAGTTTCTGTTCGTACATACATGCTTGATAAAGTACCAAAAGCCATTTTAAAGTTATTTTAATAGTAGCAAAATTTTGTGTGTGTGTGCATTTACATACATAATCTAGCACTTTGATAGTTATGTATATTATCAATGTAATATATTTTACTATAATTTATTTCAATATTTGTTGAATTTGCAATATTTATAATACATAGTTATGCGTATGTACTCGTATGCATTTATTTTGTTATATTTATATTGTATGTGATTTTTTTTATTTTATACATATGTATAAACATATTCAGATATGTATTATATAAAATCGTGTTGCTCAATTTCAACAAACATTATTAAAAAAAGTACCAAAAAATAGGGCGAATTTACTCCAATACAATTTAGCATGCAAACAGTCCATCACTACTATACAAATGTCACGTAAGAACGTTAGGAAATTCTATTTTATACAGGTTGAGACGTTCCGTCAACGTGATATTAATATGTATTCGGTAAGCATTTGCATTGATTTCAAATAACAAAACGGGTTCAGCTGTTTCGTTACAGTACAGTACGGGACGTAGACGTTCGGCTAATTCTACCTTTAGTGTTGATATTTTAGCTCTTTCAGTGGTAGATTTAGCATTTTGTTCCTCGAAAATGCATTGAAATTTTTAAAAATTATGCTAAATGCTTTTTAGCATAATTTGCTTGATAAAAAAAATTTTTTTCGAGAAAAAATTTTTACTATTTTACTCCAAAAACTACTTTTGGAGAAATAAAAAATAACTTTTATTAATATTTCAACTAAATTTCTTTCGGTGTGGTAAGTAAATGAACACGAACATTTTTGAATTAATATATGAAATGTAATCTATTAAAACAACTCAACAATTATTATGAACAAAATTAGAAAAAACTATAATGTATATTTGTAACATTTGAAATAAAAATTGTATTGTTACATTATTATAACATTGAACAAATGTAGTTGCAATCGCTCTCTTTTGATTTCATTTATTTTTTTAGCTTTTTTGCAAAATCTCGTTAAACCGAGTACATGAAATTTTCATTTGTTCGTAATATGAGGTACTCAATGGAAAGAATATGACTGTTCGTTAAATCGCGAATTCGTTAAATTGAGTATACGTTAAACCGGGAAACATTTTTATATATGTATATGTACATATGTATATGTAGATTCAAAGAAAATTTTACAACCATAATAATTTATTTCAAATGTTTTGAAATTTTATGTAATTTTGACCATTTATAATTTATGTAATTACCAATTCCTACCATAATTTACAGAGTTTGTCTAATTTTTATAACAATCTTGAGTGTAATTTAAAAATTAAAAAAATTAGTAATTACATACATATTCACCACAAGTTAAGGAGCGGATTATAAAAAAGGTTAAGATTATAAGGTGAGGTTTCTTTTGGTTGAATTTGATCTCAATAACTGTCCTTAAGCTCTGGGCAATTTAAATGTATTTTAAATAGAATTATAAAAGTTACAATGTTTTAGGTATTTGATTAAAATATTAATATTGGCATCGGATATTGCATTGAAAAAAGTCTTGTGACGACAATTTAAAAAAAGATGATCTATACTTATTGGATGAATGAATGAACAGAAGGGACATAATTTTGACAGGTTTGACTTGACTTGAGTGTGAACCAGCCTCAAACGTATTAACTTGATTTGGTATTTTCTTGTCTTGCGTTATCGTTAATTTTTTTGAAATGGTAGTTTGGCGAATCATTCGTGGGTATAATTGGTCATTGTTTTAATTTTTGATTGCGTCTAATGACGAAAGAGAGACAGTGCAGATTGCATGTTTGCCTCTGTGTTCTTTATAAGTTTAATATCTAGTTTCATGATAGCTCTGGTAGAATTGAGTTGGTCAAAGTTTTGTCTTTATCTACCTTAACTAATTTCATTATTAGTTCTTAAGCTAGCTGTATTTATAAATTTATGGCCAGAGATTAATGAGTATTGAAGTAACTTTAGGAAGGGGACTTGATATGGCGGATATGGTCAAACATGGACCGAACTAAACAAAATTTCGTTTTACGATTTATTTTTATATGAAACTTATTTTTGCTGAATTGTGTATTGATATTTAAATTTTATAGGCATTTATGTATTATTATTTCAGAAAGATATTTGTATGAGCACTATAAGAAATCATGTACCGATTCTTACTATCTTCATACAAAATGTACAAAATTGCATTTTATGTATTATCTTCAATATATTTAAACAAAACAGCAAAAAAAACGGAGTCTGTACTATGCCGCTTTTGATGTTTTTCAATACCAAACTGCTTAGGAGAATCTTTTGTAAACTTTGCTGATTTTGGTTGCGTATTTTGGATTTGAACTTGTTTTACACAGACAGACGAACATAGCCCAATCGACTTAGAACTCCAAAAGGATCAAGAATATAAATACTTTGTTGGGTCTCAGATGAATATTTCTAAGTGTTACAGACGGAATGACAAATTTTTATATGTATACCCTCATTCACTACTTGCGAAAAACATACATATGTATATTGGATTTAAAGCAAAGATTAGTTCAATGAATGATATATATATATAACCTTGAAAATATTCCTCTTTTTAAAGAATTCTTAATTTAGCAAATGAGGCGAAAATCTTTATCTGTTCCCCTATATATTTCCCTTTTTAATCACACAAATGTATATAGCTTTATTTTAATGCAACGCTGCGATTAAAATTATATTCCAGAATGAACTTCCAGTGTTCACGTTTTTGCTATAATAAACAAAACAACAATAAGGAACTAAATTTCAGAACGTAGCAAACAAAAACTTGTATCAACAAATAACAACCAAAATAGTAACCTGAAAAAAATTTAAATTAAATTTTGGGAAGGACCAATAATGGGCCAATCACCATAAAGTTCATTACAATAATTTATATATATGTATATATGTATATGTCAATTATTTGTGTAGAATTTCAACTTGATAATGATATTTATTAGGGATTTAGGTTCTTTCGTGGGATATGGTCAAATATTGTCCGATCGTCATAAAATTCGATACGCTAATGCATCTTCATGATATTATCTGTATTTTATTTGAAGAAAATAGCAAAAAATATTTGAAAAATATCGAGGCTGTCTGAAACTTTAGTCTAAATATAACTCTGATGCTTCTTGACTAAAATTGTTCCTTTTCAATACCAAAGATGCTGTTAATGAAGAGATAATAAGTGACTGGCAATATACAAAAATATGTAAATACAAAGTAAATCGTCAGATCTGCACAACCAACTGGCACGAAGTAGGAAATCATTCTAATCCGGATATGATGTTTAACTCATTATATGAAAAATTTAATCAAATCTACGAACATTCAAAAATAATAAAGCAAAAAAAGAAAAATAGAGTTCCAAATCCTTGAATGAATGAAAATTTAAAAAAATAGAGAAATACCTTAAATAAAAGACTGAATTATGCAAAAAATTTGTATTATAAAAATAAGTTTTTTGAAAATAGATCCAATATCCGCCTAACGTGGCAAACTATAAACGAAATAATTAGAAGAAAATCGAATAATTTAGATGATATAATAATAAAAAATTTCAAAAATACTAACATAACCGAAATTTGCAATAACTTTGCAATAAACTTTAAGCAAAATGTCAAAAATATTTTACACAATTGTGATATTCAATTGCTAAAAATTCTAAAAAAAAATCGCTCTATAAATACCCAAAACCCAAACATTGTCAACAATGATAACAACACAACAACCCAGCATACCATTTTAGGAGCGCTCCGAAAAAGGAGTCAGAAAAGAGTCCAACAAAAGAGCATTTTCGGAGCGCTCCAAAAAAAAGAAGTCAGAAAAGAGTCCAACTAAAGAGCATTTTCGGAGCGAAAGAAAAATTTGCTTGTTACTGTCCTGAGTCGGCACGCAGTATGACTCAGAAATTCCACTTAATTATGTGTGTACCAAAGCGTTGTTCTCCTGCTATTTGTGCTTTGAATAAAAAAAAACGTAGCTGTACCACACAGGAATGATAAAAACAAGATTATACAGAGCCCAAGAAAAACCTCATAAAAGACTCTTTTCTGGCATAATCTAAGAGCTCTTTAAGAGCCCAAAAAAACCCTCATAAAAGACTCTTTTCTGACATTATCTAAGAGCTCTTTCTGACGGACCATTTTCGAATGTAATGACCCTCTTTTCTGAAGGTTTTCGGAGAGCGTTAACGCTCCGAAAAAGGTGTCAGAAAAGATTATTTTCGGACTCATAGGCTTGCTGGGAAACAACATCAACTGCATATAAAATACCACCATAACCAACCTTACAACAACTAATTCCAACGTTTATGATCAAACAACCAATACAAATGGAACAACACTTAAGGTACGGTCACATTTGACAAATATTTCCTCAAAAAAGCGTAACCACTTGTTTTAGCACAAATTTGTTTGACGTTGTTTGCTCTTACAAGAGTTTTGCAAGATCAAACAGCATCAAATAAATTAAAACTAAATATTTGTTGTGCTTTGACCTAAATAAGAAAAGTTTTTTTAAGTAAACAAATGAGTTCAAATAAATGTTATTTAGTGGTTACGTCATTTTCGGCAAATATTTGTCGAATGTGACCGTACCTTTACTGATAATAACCAGCGTTGTCAACTTTGAAATTTCAAAACGCACCAAAATGGAGAAAAAAGCGCACCATTTACAAAAAAACGCACCAAGTTAAGAATTTTGTTTTTGTTTCAAATATTTATTGAATTAATTTGAAATTTTTTAATATCATAAATTCTACAAAAAACTTTTTATCCACAATTATTAGTAAAAGCCTTTTTTTAATAAATGAAGACAAAATTAGCATTTAACCACTCAAAATTTAACTCACAATATGATATTCGGAACTAAAGTACTAATTGGTAAAAAAGCTAATTTCAGTACATATTTGGTACTGTTTTTTTTATATATTTTTGTTTTCTAGTTAAAGTACTTCTATTTGATTTTTTTCCTATAAAATTTGTTAGGATTCCACTGGTACTCTAACCCTGGGGGGTTTCTCTGTATTTCGATTCGAAAAGAAAATCAGTCGAATTTGCATACTTTTTACATTGTATTTCGAAAGCTTTTGCATTCGAATCGAAATACGGAGTAACCCCCCTGGTTGTTCGTCTACAGTTCAGTAGACCAAACCATCAGGTTATACAAGAATTTTTATTTACATGTTTAAAATGTTAATTTGATTTTAAACAAAGATTTTTGAAGAATTTGATTTCATTTATTAACATTCGTATTTAAAATACATTTTTTCATCGTATAGTTTTCATGAGTTATGAATTATTAAAAAACTGCAATTAAAAATTAGTAAAAATAAAGATTTCATCACATTTTCAAACAAATTAAAAAAAACGCACCGAAATACACAAAAAAAATTTCCAGTGTTGAATGAAATGGTACTCAAATAGGTGTATTTTATTGTAGAAAGATTTTTCTGACACTGAAACAAAAAGTTGTGTTGAATTTGCTTTGGTGCTACCAAAAATTTAAAAGCGCACCGCGCACCAACTAAAGAATTTTTCGCACCAAAAATTTAAAAAAGCACCAAAATTGGTGCGAAACGCACCAAGTTGACAACGCGACGTCATAGCTCCCACCAACTCTGGAAACACCAACAACAATGCAACTAATATTAGCATCGCTAAAGAACTAAACATATTAAACGTCAATAGCATCTTTTTAACAACATTAAAAAAAATAGACCACAAACACCACAAACTCGTATAAACGTTGAAGGTAGATACCGGGTACATAGACACAAAAACAACTATGGGGAAAGTACTTTATCCGTAATGCTGCCAACAATATTAAACACACTGCCCATCAGTGATGCCAACCTTTGAGACTCAAAACGAGTAAACATTTTTGAAAAAAGGGCTAAATTGAAAAAAAATCCTTTTAACGCCACATCCTGTCAAAATTTTCGATAAAGTGCGAAAAGAGGCTAAATTATAAAATGTTTCTTTTAAAAATCAAAAACAACAAACACATTTTTATAAAATAATTTATTAGAAAACAAGTAAGAAAGTATAGTCGGTCAAGCCCGATCATATAATACCCTACACCCAGTATATGTATAAAGAAGTTTTTCAGAAATGGGCGTTATATGGGAGATATAACCTATTGTCGACCGATCATCCAAAAATTTAGTGTCATGATGTCTGTGAATATTAATATTATATGTGTTAAACTTTATCTCGATATAAATACTTTTAAAAGATTTATGGAGCTTAAAGTGAATTACGGAGAGGGTCTTATATGGGAGTTTCGCCTAATTATGTTCGGTCCCATTATAAAATTGTACCGTATTATTTGTATACATATGAAATATATTTGCTTCAATATTAATTGCATACCAACATTTTTGAGAGAGTTATACTCTTTACAGAAAGTGATTCTGAGTCGATCGGTATACTTTAAGGTGGGTGTTGGACCAATATTTCTGGGTGTTAGAAACATCAGCACAAATCAAATATACCATCCCCATTATGGTGGTGTAGGGTATAAAAATTATTTATTTATATACTACCATGAGATATATATTTCAATTATATTTTAATAAATAAGGTACAGACGTACATAGATTAAATACATAGTATTAAGTAGTACATATACATTTAAAATTGGTCGTTACTGAACAAAATTTCGATTTCTTGTTCATCATCATTTTCAGTCCATAAGACACTATCAATAAAATATTTACACTTTTTATATGTTTCATTCGAATTAATTTTTGAGCACACTTCGTCAGGTATTTTTTTGTTTGAACAACATACATTATCTCTTTTTAGGCTACATTTAATGTGTATTATAGCGTAGACAGACGACACAGTTAATTTGCATTAACAGTCTTAATTCACATCTTAATGCGCATTAAGTTAGACGTAAATACACAAAATCAAACTGAATTTATACTGCATTTAGCTATTTCAATATGGCAACATCGTCGAAAATCAATAATATGTTATCAAATTGTTTACTATTCTAAAAGAAGAAGAAGACAATTGTAAAATTAAAATAATAAAAATAGATTTCCACAATTGCAACATGTTCAGGTTAATGGTTGCTAGTGCATGAACAAGTTTTGCATTATGAAACAGTTTCAGCAAAAGTAATTTCAGCTTTTTTTCAAAGAAATACTGTTTTTTCAGCAAATGCCAAACAAATTTTTTCATAATTAAATAGTTGTTTACAAACAAACAGCTGTTGCCTAAATGCAGTTTAAATGCAGAAACTGTCGTCTGTCACTGTAAAATCTTAATTCAAATTAGTGAGATTTTAATGCGCATTAACTCTGTCGTCTGTCTACGGTATTAAACTGTTACACATATGTAATGACATTTTGTTTCTAATTTTATTTTTGAATAAATTCATGACACTAAAACTCCTCTCAACTTCTGCGTTTGAGTACGGATATGTCAATATGTGTTTGGCACAGCTTAAGGAATGGGTTATTTCTATATTATTAGGTTAAAGGAAGAAAAAGTACGAAAAAACTAAAATGTAGCCATATCGAGCAAAAAGTAACAACGGGCTAAAAGGGTTAAAAGATAATTGTAAAACGTGCTAGATTTACGCTTTTTTTAGTTTAGGGCCAATTTTCTTTTTTCGCGTTTTGAGTGACTAAAATTTGGCTAAATCTAGCCCGAAAAGGGCTAAGTTGGTATCGCTGCTGCCTATTGAAATACTTAATACAGCCAACAAATATAATAGAAATTAAATATTTAAAAACTTTTTTATTAATCAACAATGAATGTCGTAACACTTTACAGTTAACTTTAAATAGTAAACATCAATATAACATTTAAATTAGTTTTTAATATTTAAATATTTTCATAAATTTAAATTCTAGAGGATAACATTTTTTGTTAATTTACATACAGACAATCCGCAAGGCTGCGTATGGTTAGTTCAGTAATGAAATGTCAATATTTTCTGGAATCGATAAATAAATAAATAAAAAAAGCTACTGGATTTTGTTGCTGTAAGTCAATAATATCTCCTGAATTAAGTCCACTTCCGAGCATAACAACCAACCATACAACTCTTGTAAATAACGCTATTGAGATGAAATTCAACCAATATAATCCTAAAATACATAGAAACCACATTAGTGGATACTGGATTTAGAAGCCATCGGTCCATAATTGGTCCACTTCTTCTATGCCACACATAAATCGTTTGTAAATAATGTTATTGAGATCAAATTCAAACAAAAAAGCCTCATATTATATCTTATCCTTTTTATACTCTGTTTCTTAACTTGTTGTGAATATGGAAAAATGTTCTTTTAATTTAATAAATTGTTAAATTACAATCAAGATTATTATGAAAATCAAACAAATTCTGTAAATTACAGTAAGAATTATAAATGGTCGAAATTAGATAAAATTTCAAAATATTTAACATAAATTATGTTGGTCGTAAAATTTTCTTTCAAACTATATATAAAATTCTAATAAAATTTGCACTAAGACTGAATAGAAAACACAGAATAAGAATATTATAGTCCTGTAACCAGTGTAGATTTTCTATGTCTTAATATGTTTAGGTGGAGGGTATTTAAGATTCGGCACAGCCGAATATAGGGATGCCAGACGTACTGTTTTTTTATGTACTGTTTTATGCACAAGACTCAAAACAGTACGCAAATGTACTGCTTTTTACACGTTGTACTGTTTTATCGTTAAAAGCTTTTTTGTATTAAAATTGAAAAAACACCCCAACTCAGCCGAAAAATTATCAATAAAATTTTAATAATAATTTTCATGTAACAATTCCTACCTTCAGTAAAAATAAATTAATGAAAATTAAATTTAATTGTTCTTAATTGAAAAAAATATAAAAAAAATGTTTGTTCAGTGTATTGCTTTATTAAAAAAATGATTTATTTATCAAGGTTTAATCTACTTTAAAGTTGATTAGGAGATCAGTGTTAATGGCTCTAAAGCATTGGTGTCCAAAAAAATTTGTTTGTCCATATGAAATGAATGAATCTAAGCATCAAATCGGACTCAGTAGGCGAGGATGGTGTACACCCTAAATTTATTAAGCTGATAATAACTCACATATTACCACAAATAACACACATAGCAAACTCCATAATAACATCATCATCTTTCCCATCTAGTTGGAAATGTGCTAAAATTATACCTATTCCTAAACCTGATAAGAGTTATAGACCAATTGCTATATTACCTTTTTTGTCTAAAGTTATTGAAAGAATTCTTCATACGCAGATGGCCAAATATCTGTACCAAAATAAACTATTATCGGAGAAGCAGTCAGGTTTTAGACCTAATCACAACTGTATTTCAACTCTTACTGAGGTTTGCGAGGAGATAAGGTCAAAAATGGACAGCAACTTTATATCTTTTTTAGTTTTACTGGATCATTCCAAGGCGTTTGATACTGTCGAACATGCTATATTATGCCAAAAACTCAAGTATATGTGCCATTTCTCTAATACTGCCGTCAAACTTCTTTCTTCCTATTTAACAAATAGGAGTCAACTGGTCTATGTTGGCAGTAACAAATCAACAAATTGTCAAATGCCGAGAGGTGTCCCGCAAGGTTCTATACTTGGTCCATTATTATATACAATTTACTGTAATGATTTGCCACTGAAACTCGTTCATTGTGAAATTCAGATGTACGCAGATGACGTCCAACTCATTATCAGTTGTGTGCCATCTGATATAAAAAATTGTATTATAAAATTAAACAGTGATCTCGATAATGTATTCAAATGGGCCTCAGCAAATGGACTTTGCTTAAATGCAAAGAAATCAAAAGCAATGATGATAAAGAAAAGCAGCGGTGAACAATATAACCTACCGCCAATTCGGATCGGTAACTCCACAATTGAGGTAGTTGACCACGCCAAAAATCTTGGAATTATTATTAATGATACTCTCACTTGGTCTAACCATATAAATGGTCTATGTGGTAAAATATATGCTATGCTTCGTAATCTATGGATGACACAGTCATATACACCAATAAACATACGCATGCTACTTGCTAAGTCATATATTCTGCCAATTTTAACATATGGTTGTGAGCTATTTTCTAGTTGTAATTCAACAAGTAAAAATAAACTCAGAGTGGCCTACAACAATATTGGCAGATATATTTATGGAATCTCAAGAAGAAATCATATATCACATCTGTCTTATACAATTTTTAATATTTCTTTCGACAACCTGTTAAAATGCCGTACGCTGTTACATTTACATAAAATTATATATTCTAAACAACCGGAATATCTATTTAAAAGAATAATATTTTCAAGATCTAACAGAGGATATAAGATCAACTCCATTCGGTACCAAAAACAAATATCTGAAAGACATTTTTTTGTAAATGCCATTCGTCTCTGGAATGAGCTTCCGAACAATATACAAATTTTAAGCAATGCAAAGCACTTCAAACGAGCAATATTTACACTTTTTAGATAGTAATGATAATTTTCCAAACTCTTTTAATTTATTTGTCAAACTATGTACATTTTATTGTTTAATTAATGATTTGTTGTTATTTATTTAGTTTTTATTAATAAGCTTAAGAATTTTGTTTGTATTAATATATTGCCTCCACCTACGCAGTACTATTAAGTAAGATTAAATCTTGTTGTACTGTTTTTCCGAAAATAAATAAATAAATAAATAAATAAATAAATAACCATTGTTTCATGAAATGGACATCGTTGCTCTAAAGACATTTCTAACCATTAAACATTAATGATTAATATGAAGAATATTAAAAAAACAAATTGGATTTCATAAATATATCGTTGTTTATACATACAACGTATTTAAATACATATTTCGAAAAGCTGATGGCACATTTAATTTTAAAGTAGTCATGTTATAGGGGGTTAAGATAAAATGTTACTTGGATTTTTTCAGTAAATGATACTTCTTGATTTTTAAATAATAAATTTCTACACCATGTAAATTGAAACAGTATTATTCTTACTAAAAAATATTGAAAAAGGAGTAAAATTGAGTTGACATTAAATTTAAAGTTCACTTTTGTAATGTAAATTAATACATATACAGATTGATTTACAAAAACTAACAAAAATCCAAGCAGAGGGACAATAAGTGTAAAAAAGAAAAAAAATTTGTGTTATTTATTATTTTTAAATACCCCCGAAGATGATTAGCGACGCTAATTGAAATATTGGGAACAATAATAAAAATATTTAAAATAAAAATCAAAAGTTTTTATTTATTCAACGACCTGTAGCCGAACAAACACAACAAATAATTAAAAACTAATAAATTTAAAACTTTGTATTACAAGCAAAGCAAAAATATTGTAATCTAAAAGGACTTTGATGATATAAAGGATACAATATGTCATTTAAATTGTATTTTCTATGTACCTTCTTCAAAAACGTTCATAATATATGTTATGATCTCATATATTTAAGTATTTTTAACAATTTTTTTATTGCTTATTAAATTAATATTACAAAAATGTATTACATTACTAAACATTATCCCCCTGGCCCTCGATGTTGAACGATAATCGCTTAGATAAGACTTAAGACACAAACTTGATTGTGGAATAAACAAACTTGATTGAGTAAAAAATAGATAAGATAAAAAGTTTGTGTCTTACGTCTTATCTAAGCGAACGTTATCATTCGACATCGTGGGCAAGGGGGTATTTTTCGTTAAAAAATAAAATGTACTGTTTTTTTTTTAATTGTACTGTTTTTTTTTGAATTGTACTGTTTTTTTTTTGTATAAGATGTACTGTTTTTTTTTTTTGTATAAGATGTACTGTTTTTCCGTATTTCAAATCTGGATACGCTAGCCGAATATAGCACTCGAACTTGTTTTAATTGCGTTTGTGTACATTTAAATAAATAAAGACTCGTTATACATATCTTCTTCAAACTACTTGACGCTTTTATTTTGCAATTAAAAAGAATCCGGTTTATTTAAAGGAAATAAACCACCGTTTTTTAAAGGTAAAAACGTAACAATAATTAAAAGGTAAAAACGTAACAATATAATATATATATTGTATGTATGTATGTATGTATATAATATAATTATGCATCCACAACAAAGGTGAAGGTTATATAAGATTCGGCATTGCCGAATATAGCACTCTTGTTTTTTTCAAAATGGAGTTTTTTTTTATTTTTCCTCAAAAGAAACTAGACCATTTCCTTTAAAATTTGCAACTCAAAGAAGAAAGTGTTTCAATTTTTACCATATGCACCAAGGCATATTTTTTATAAGGTAGGAGCCACATTACAACAAGTGCAACAATACAAAAACAACATGGTTATTTGTTTTTGCTTGAGGTTTTTCATTGTCAAAAACAGCTGACTAAAAATTACAAACATTCGTTTTCAGGACACTGATGGCAAACATGGTACAATTGTACTTTTTTTGATACATTTTAAACACAGTTGGTACCGTGGTATTACCACGAGTCATATGGTACAATTTCAAAATACTGTTGCATAAAAATTTGGTATTTCAGATGAAACAGATAAATATCAGCCATGTCACAGAATTTAGTTCCGTTCGGAAGTGGAATTATTTCCGTATTTTGCTTCTAAAGAAAAAGTAAAACGAACAATTGATTTCATTCCGAACAAATTTTTCTTTTCGCTTTTTTTATATATTAAATTTCATGAACATTTTGGAAATGATATCAATTTCATCTTTAAATATGCATCTATAAGATGATTATTACAATAAATTTTTGGTTGAATTATCGAACAATATGATTACATTAACAAAACAACTGTCAAATAGAATCAAGTAAATTAGTCATGTAAACAGCATGATTCATAAACATGATTCAGAAAGCGAAGCAGGTGATTCAAGTCGTCGTGGAAACATAGTATAACGGAATGTAGTTTATTCAGGAAGTATTCCGTGGAGTTGTTTTTAACTAAATAAACATTAAAAATTCTAAGAAAATTTATTCTTAACTGAATCTAACATTTATTCAAAAAACTACTAAGTGCACATTAATACGGATTTTCAGTAATTTAAAATAACTGAAAATTTACTTAAAAATCTATCTACTTATTTTTCATTTCATTTTAACAAAAAGTTCATTTAATTGTTACGGTAGCGAAACTTATATTTTTTTATTCTAAATGTTATTCCTTCTGACCACCGTATTATTATGAAAAGAGAGAGCTTTCTTAAGTTCGATCTGAGCAACATCACTGTTAAGATTACATTAAATAATGTTGTACAAGGTTGTTGTCTCTGGTATGTTGGATATGTTAGAGTATGTACGTATGGATGTAAATCAGTTACTGTATATATATAAGTTAATGCAGAATAGGTAAATTCCACTCAATCTATTTTTTTGTTTGCCCCTCTACGTACTTCTTTTATCGTTTTAAACATTTCTGCCGATGTTTAACATTAAATAATATTCATTACTTTAATTCATGGTGATAACTCAAAAAGAAAAGACCTACATAAATCCGTTAGTTATTGAAAGAGAAACAAAATTAGCAACGTGACTTTAATTTTTCAAGAAGTTTCGAATTACATCACGCGATAACTTATTGTAAGTACAGTTTTTATTTGCATAAAAGGTCTATATCTGATAAACTTATTTAATATTTAGAAACCTACAAATCTTTCAACAATTTCGAAAATATAATTAACGCTAGATGACTGCTCATCTTCCGGAGGGTACTCCAATCATCCACCAAAATTATATGTGACTCGATTTCCTTATACCTAACAAAATTAAGCCTGCGTAGTGACCGAGAATTGTTATTTGGGACTCCTGCTACTTTAAGGACGATAATTCCAAGGCTGTTGTGGATCCCCGACCTTTCAATTATAGTCATTATAAAATCGTATTATTGGATATTTTTAATTACTGAAATTAAAACTAAATTTAGTATCACAGTATAAGTACAAGGAGCCAGGGTGTATCCCTAAATAATTTTTGTTACGATATATGTACTTGGAATTTGTAATTATAGAGGAATTATTGTCGAAGGAAAAGAAGTGTCACATAATCGGACTTTTTATCGACATCACAATCCGGAGGACTGGCCAGCTGAAGGAAAAGTGAGTAAGTACCAAAAAAAATGTAATATAACTATTTTCTTTGCCATGATTTCTTTATTTTTATAAATTCCATGTTTAAAATTTCATATATACCTTTATAACTAAATCACGTAGAATTTAATCAATGAGTGCATAGAGTGAATACCCTAACTCTTTTTACTTATACTCATACTCAAATTTAAATTCAGAAATGATCTGTTATGATCCATAACATTCTGTTAAGTTTTTTTTGATCTTTCTATGTAGTATTGTTCTTAAGCTAAATTGTAAACAAGAGGAATAGAATTTATCGTGACGTCATAACATTGTATGTTGTGAATATTTGTTTGCTTTATTATTTTGAAAGCTCAACTTAAATATTCAATAAAATTATGGTTGTTGTAAATATGAATCTGTAAAGTTCTTTTTAATTTCGACTTAAGCCATTGGTCGTTGTTGTTTTTGGGATTCTCTATAAATTATACATCAATAGGAATAGAGAATCAACGGTAGGGAGGGCGACAAAATAAACAGGGCGCTAACCATCTGGCCTTTGGACATTAGTTTATTTATCATTTTAGTTTCAGAATGGGTGATATAGTTTCAATAGTTATGTGTTATCGGTTGTAGAGTTCATTTCTTTTGTAGGCACGTAGAATTTTTCTTTACGGCTGTGAATTAAGGACTGCAAAGACTCACCCCGGTTGCCGACGAGCTAGACCGTAACCAGTACGTGCCGAGTGCAATCCTAAAACTCATTATACAGCAGGTAGGCCGTAACATAATTTTAAATGTTAAAATAGCTGACTTAACTATCAAAAGAACAAGTCACGACTCCCGTGAAAATAAAAGGTTTTTGCTATTTTTACTATCAAAAATTCAACTGTGAATTCCGTAAAAACAAAAGAATTTTCAGTTGGTGCAAATTTTGGTGATGGCTATAAAAACTTAAAAAACGATTTTTTTTTTGTGTTTAAACACATCTGCATTGCATGCGTATCAAAAATCTTTATTTATACAAGTTTAATTTTCATTAAAACGTTTTTGGATCCATCTGGGAAGAACAAATGAAGCAGAATGTATAGAGCTCGTATAATATTTCATTTTCATTTGATCGATTTCAGCAGAGGAAAATCTATGCAAAGGAGTTTCCAAACAACGATTTTTATCTAAGCATCCAATTACAAATCCTATATGCCCACAGGGATAAGAAGGTATTGAAGTCACAGCATATGATACATTTGGAAAGTGTAAACGGCAATTGCTAATTGTTTTTTTTACATATTCGGAATCGAGCCAGAAGCTTCCTCCTTGAGAACATACTACGCCACCATCACGTAATGCAGTTTTCATAAGCTTGTAGTAGCTTTCATTAAATAAATTTACAGCTGGTCCAATTGGATCTGAACTATCCGTAATTATAACATCAAATTCATTTTTGTGATTTTTCATGTACTCAAATCCGTCACCAATTGTCAAGAAAAGCTTTGGATTATCAAATCCACTTGACATATTTGGTAAAAACTTTTTTGACAGTTCAACAACACGGTCATCTATTTCAATTTGATGAACTTCTTCTACAAGCGGATGTTTTACTACTTCACGAGCAACACCACCATCACCTCCTCCCACGATTAGCACCTTCTTTGGGTTTGGATGGCAACATAGAGGTATAAATGATATCATTTCTTGATATGAAAACTCATCTTTGGAAGTGCATTGGATTATTCCATCTAATAAGAGACACGTCCCATACGATTCTCTAGAAATAAAAAAAAAATTAATGAATAAGTAAACAAATATTTACATTATCATCAGCAAATGCAAAAAACCATTCAGTCACACAGGATTATACATTTGTTATCTATTTCGATATTTTCTTTATTTTAAATTATAATTTATTACGCTAAGCTCAGATTTGCTGTTCTTATATTTCGTTCCTCAAGGAACGTATACATATAGTATATGTATGTATGTAATAAAAAATGTGGTATGTTTTTATACCCTCCACCGCCAAGAGTGGTGAATGAGGGTATATTACGTTTGTCATTCCGTGTGAAACTTTTTTAATATTCATCTGAGACCCATATATATTTTATTGCTCCTTATGAAATTCTAAGTCGATTTAGCCATGTCCGTCTGTCTGTCCGTCTGTGTAAGACACTCTAACGTCCAAACTATACAACTTAACTAAACGAAATTTCCAGAAAAATATTTCTTATTTTACGGGTAACTTTGGTATTGAAAATCAGCAAAATTGGTTTAGGCCAACCAGAGTTATGGACCAATATGTGAGACAACCTCCATAAAAATTTAATATTTTTTGTATATTTTATTGCAATATTTTGAAATATATTGCAGATAATACCATGCAATTTTCTATACGTTGTTTTTATGACAAAAAAAAAAAAAAGTGTGCGGAAAATAGTAAGAATCGGTCCATGATTTCTCATAGCCCCCATACAAAAAACTTCCCAAAATATTGCTCAATTATACATAAATGCCTATAAAATTGGAATATCAAGACAAAATTCAGCAAAAATAAGTTTTATGCAAAAAGAAATCGCAAAACGAAATTTTTTTTAGTTCGGTCCATGTTTGACTATATACCCCATATAAAGTCCACTTCAAAATTCACTTAAATACGTATAAAACAGATATAAATAATGGTAAACGGCTAAAATTTTACATAACTAATCTTTATAGGCAAATAAATTGTTGTATAAATTTTTTGGTGGTCGGCCCAGAATCTGAAAAAGACATTTATTCCTATATATATTTTATAAATATCGGTACCGACTCAAAACTTTGCACAGATCATTTACATATATACAAAAATCATCCCACAAAATTTTTTGAATTTCGGTCTATTTTTAACCGTATGCCCCATATAAAACCCTCTTCCGAAAATCACTTTAATACTCATAAATCTCTTATAAATAAGGGTACCATTCCAAATTTTTCGATAATGGAAAAATGTTCTTTTAATTTTATAAATTGTAAAATTACACTATGCGACAGTCAAAATCGGGATGGGATTAAGCCAACGGGAAATGTTATATCGGTAAAAAAGAAGTTATACGTGTCCCGGCGTTTCGCTGGGTCACATCTAGGAAGCGAGATATATCGATTTGAAGTTAGTAACTATCATATACGGTAACTTTAGGAAGGGGACTTGATATGGCGGATATGGTCAAACATGGACCGAACTAAACAAAATTTCGTTTTACGATTTATTTTTATATGAAACTTATTTTTGCTGAATTGTGTATTGATATTTAAATTTTATAGGCATTTATGTATTATTGAGCCATATTTCAGAAAGATATTTGTATGAGCACTATGAGAAATCATGTACCGATTCTTACTATCTTTATACAAAATGTACAAAATTGCATTTTATGTATTATCTTCAATATATTTAAACAAAACAGCAAAAAAACGGAGGCTGTACTATGCCGCTTTTGATGTTTTTCAATACCAAACTGCTTAGGAGAATTATTAATTGTCTTTTGTAAACTTTGCTGATTTTGGTTGCGTATTTTGGATTTGAACTTGTTTTACACAGACAGACGAACATAGCCCAATCGACTTAGAACTCCAAAAGGATCAAGAATATAAATACTTTGTTGGGTCTCAGATGAATATTTCTAAGTGTACAGACGGAATGACAAATTTATATATGTATACCCTCATTCACTACTTGCGAAAAACATACATATGTATATTGGATTTAAAGCAAAGATTAGTTCAATGAACGATATATATATATAACCTTGAAAATATTCCTCTTTTTAAAGAATTCTTAATTTAGCAAATGAGGCGAAAATCTTTATCTGTTCCCCTATATATTTCCCTTTTTAATCACACAAATGTATATAGCTTTATTTTAATGCAACGCTGCGATTAAAATTATATTCCAGAATGAACTTCCAGTGTTCACGTTTTTGCTATAATAAACAAAACAACAATAAGGAACTAAATTTCAGAACGTAACAAACAAAAACTTGTATCAACAAATAACAACCAAAATAGTAACCTGAAAAAAATTTAAATTAAATTTTGGGAAGTGATCCCTATATTGGAGCTATGACCAATAATGGGCCAATCACCATAAAGTTCATTACAATAATTTATATATATGTATATGTTAATTATTTGTGTAGAATTTCAACTTGATAATGATATTTATTAGGGATTTAGGTTTTTTCGGAAGTGGACATTATATGTGGGCTATGGTCAAATATGGTCCGATCGTATTTTATTTGAAGAAAATAGCAAAAAATATTTTAAAAACATCGAGGTTTTCTGAAACTTTAGTCTAAATATAACTTTGATGCTTCTTGACAAAAATTGTTCATTTTCAATACCAAATATTTCGGTCAAACATAGAATGTTTGGGACAAATTTCATTGTTCTAAGTTTTTTTTTCAAAGCTCTATCGTGTCTTCAACAGACGGACAAACATGGCTTAATCGTCTTAGAATCTTCTATGTTTTTGGTTCTACGACTAATATTTCGATTGTAGTTATAACCATATTTTTGGTATAAAAACAAGAACGTAAAATCTGTTTCTGGTGCAACACCTTCAACATATTGAGAATCATTATTTGTACTTGGTTTTGTTGATAAAGAAGAAAATACAATTATGTTCAAACAATGGGGATACTTTAAGGTATTACAAATTTTAACACTTTCTGCCGTATTTATAAAAAATTAAAGTAGACTTCAAATGTACTTTAAGAAAATTTTGTATACAAATTTTCTCTAAAAGCATACTTCAAGTCTACTTTATTTTTTATAAATACGGCAGTTTGACTTTAATATCTTTTTGTTTGTTTAAATTTTGAAGAACCTAAACGTTCAGTCGGATACTACAAATTATTATTTATACAAATTCTAAAATATAAAATATAATTGTTTCTTACGTTTCAATGATTTTAATATCTTGATATTTTGACTTTTCCTGATGAAGCACTTCCTTAACTTTTAAAGAAAAGCATTGTCCTGGCCACAACTCGTTCTGTATTTCACTAAACCAACCGTTTTGAATGGCGTCCATGGTGTTACTTGTATACTTTGTGGTTACTAATAATATTACTCTTTAATATTCATATAATATTTTTTTTTATATGTACATACATATGTATGTATGTATTCTATTTAAATTTTAAAACAGTGGTGATAGCCAAGAATGATAAAATGAAGATTACGCCAACGCGCGAATTAATGTTTTTCCTTTTTATTAAAATAAAAAGTATATTTTTTTGTCGACGCGATGCGTCTTTCTTTATTTTAAAATGTTAAAGAGTTTTGAATTAAAAAATATTTCGACGTCTATGCGTCTTTGTTACTTATTTTTAACTGACTTATCATTTTCATTTCAGTTGCTTAAATACTACATTTTTCTTAACTATTAAACAAACAACATGTTTGTGTTTTTCTTAATTACTAAAAATATGTTCGGGTTTTTCCGTAACTTGGGGTTTTCTTGTTTATTATTATTATACTTAAATTGTTTTTCTTAATTACTAAAATATGTTCAGGTTTTTCCATAACTTGGGTTTTCTTGTTTATTATTATTATATCTTATCTTATATTAAAGAAAAAGGGATGATTCGTGAGAGTGTCGTTAACTCGCGTAAAATTTTAAAATGTTCTGCTCATTCTGTGTTTCTATTGGCTAATTTTTTCTCACTTGTTTTTTTTACTCATGTTTTGCTTGCATTTGCTCACTGCACTCTTCATGTTTATATTTTTTGTTGTTTTTTTTTTGTTTGTTTTTCTTTTTTAAGCAGATTTTATTTTCGAACTCTCAGAGATTTCAATTGCAAGGTTGCCAACTATCACATAAAACATACATTTTTCGCAAGAAATTTTAATTCTAACACATGAAACATTCTTGGTAACCCTTAGAATGGAACTTCTACGTCACATAACGGGAAATCATGCGCATGGCGTAATCTTTATTTTATTATTCTTGGTGATAGCATAAGATAATATGAAATTAGGGTGGCCCAAATTTATTTTTAAATTTCAAACTTATGTTTAATTTATATCATGATCTTTCATTATAATGTTCTTAAGCTCAATATTATTTGTTTTATTACAATCGTCTAGTGCGTAATACTTTAAAACTTTATAAGACATTTTTAATTAAAATGTTATTTAAAACATGGCAAATTATTGAATTACACAATTTACGTGTTTTTTTGTAAAAATTATTTCATTTTAATTCATATGTATGTATGTTTGTGTGAAATAATATTATGTGAATAAAAGGAGAAAATTTAAGTTAAAGAAAAAATAAAATATATACATACATACATACATATGTACATCTGTATGTAGAAACGTTTGCTAAAAGTCGTAAAGGAATGAAATTCGAAACAAAGCATGACAGAATTTCTGAGTAAATTCAACATTAAATATTAATAGTTATTAACATACATATGTATCTATATGTATGTACTGAAACATTTATAAAGTAAAATAAGTAAGATAGCATAGTCGGTCAAGTCCAACCATATAATACCCTACACCCAATTATTTATAAAATAGGAGCTATATACGAGCTATGGTGAATTATGAACCGATCTACACACAATTTTCATTTAAACTTCAATATTATCGCAGTTGTTGTAGAGTCTATGTAGTGTTTTATTTTATGTAAATGTATTAATTTTTAGAAACAAAATAATAAAATATTTAAAATATTGAAGTTTAAATGAAAAGTGTTTTATGAAAATTCCAAAAATTTTAAGACGCATGCGCGGGCTAAACATATCACTTAATTGAATATTTTTTTCAAGTACATATTACCTTTTTAAGTCTAAGACAGCAAAATATTACTATTAGAACTTTATTAATTAACTTTTATTTTTTCCCATACGAAAACGCCCCACCCTAAAGTATATATTCTCATTCATGATTATTTACTTGTTCAAATCATTTATTATTTTTAAAAATAATGTAAGTTGCCTTCGGGTTATCTCTATGGTTAAAGCATTATTGATAACTCATACATACAATTAAAGCAATAAATTGTCTTCCATACAAAACAGAGATCAATTTTCTCATCTTCATATTTACTTTCTCCAACTTACACTAGAGGTATTCACAATGTATAGTACTTGACTTGACAATGTATTAAAATAGAAACAAGTAAGAAAGTATTTATTTTTTTTTTTTTTTTTATTTATTTAATAGATATATTATATATATTATACAAAATTTAAATATAGTTTACAAAATTCATTTAAATATAATTAGTTATCTATAACTGGCATAACTTATAGTTGTGAGCCAGATTGGCAAAATAAATGCTGTTTATACAAATATTTATATATTAATATGTATGTTAATTGACTTATACAAATTCGTTATGTATGAGTTTTCTGTATTTTGAACAACAGTCTAAATAATTTACAAGATTGATATAATTACTGAGCTGACCATTAAGAATGCTTAGTACTTCTGATAGGCTTAGAGTGTTTTTGTTGAAGAATTGACGTCTGAATCCATTTAGAATAGGACAGATGCCAATAAAATGGAAAGTGTTTTCTGTTGCATCAAGGTTACAAAGTGTACATAACCCGTCCGTTGCACTTCTAAAAGATCTAGAATTTATGTCCAGCAGGCCTCCTCTGGCTTTTATTATAAGACTTATAGCCCGTGACGAGAGGTTAGAGGTATTAATTTCCATTAAGCAATAATTTAGCTGTGAGTATAAGTCGTGGAATTGAGAATTTCTTGCATCAGATACTAAGTTTTCCTTTTCGTAGGCTGCAACGAGAGGTAAAATTGTTTTGCAGTGTTTACTAAGTATATCTGAATTATTTTCAGGAACAAAGTTGATTTTAGCGCACAGATTAGTCCACTCTTCAGCCCAAAAAGTTTGTTTTGCAATTATTTGTTCAGCAAGTTGGCGAGGTAGTCTGTTATATGGCATATTTAGTACTTTATTAATATAATTAAAGTGTAGATTTAACGTATCTAGATACAATGAATTTAAACCAGTTTCTAGCAGGAGCATGTAGTTTGGAGTGTTGCTTGGTAGGAATAACATCTTTTTAATAAAAAATCGAAACAATTTTTCAACTACATCATATTTTTTGTAACCCCATATTTGAGCACCGTATAACATAATAGAACGGGATGATGCGTTGAATATTTTTAGTTTATTTTTGGCAAAATTTCAGTTTATGGGGGACACCCCTGGGGAAAAAAAAAAAATGCCACGCCCCCTTAAATGACCCCAGGAGTGCGAAAATCATAATGAATAAGGGGGCTCACGCCCCCTATGGGCGTGGCAGTCGAAAAACGACCCGGCGCACCTACGTAGACAATATGGGTATCAAATGAAAGCTAATGTTTTCACGATTCCAAAAATAGCCGTAGTTGCCAGATCGGGCGATTTTTGTAGCCGATATGGCCATTTTGGCAAAATTTGGGGTGGGGGAAATTTTTTTTTTTTTTTTTGCTTATATTTTGTTAAAAACAAACAAAAATGAGCATTTTGTGCTGCGTGACCGGCCTACGGCCGGGCTTAGGGGTTTTTAACTCCAGTATGTCTTAATTCTAGACGGCGGGGATCTCGAGTGCTCGGCCTCTGGCCGAGCTAAAAAGAAATAAACAAAAAAAGTCCTTCCCCCATTTTATAAAAATTAACATATCTTCCTCAAATTCTGGACGATCTGGCAACTACAGGTATTTTTGGAATCGTGAAGACATTTCCTTTCATTTGATACCAATATTGCCTAAGTAGGTGGCATGGGTCGTTTTTCACCCCCGCCCCTATTTAACAAAAATGGCCGTATCGGCTGCAAAAACCGCCCGATCTGGCAACTATGGCTATTTTTGGAATCGTGAAGACATTAGCTTTCATTTGATACCCATATTGTCTACGTAGGTGGGCCGGGTCGTTTTTCGACTGCCACGCCCATAGGGGGCGTGAGCCCCCTTTTTCATTATGATTTTCGTACTCCTGGGAACATTCTGAAGGGGATGGCATATTTAGATTTTTTCTCTAGGGGTGTCCCCCATAAACTGAAATTCAGCCTTATTTTTGTTTGATATTTTAGGATGATTTATATATTTAGACCAGAAGGAAGAAATGGCCATTTTTGACGTTGCTAGTTTGTTTTCTAGATGTTTACTAAACGATAGATTAAAACAAAGTTCCATACCAAGGTACTTATAAGAGTTAACGATTTCAATTACATTTTCACCATACTTCCAGCTTAAGCTCCCTGCTAATCTGTTTCCACTACGAAAAGCCACTATTTTTGATTTCGCCAAGTTCACATTTAAATGCCACATGTTACTGTACTCATAAAGGGAGTCGATCATTGTTTGGAGACCGCTTGGAGAGTCAGATAATATGACAATGTCGTCAGCATAAAGCAGAATTTTCACTGAGATGTTGTCAAGAACTATTCCTCCAGGTAGAGTATCCGCAAGGTCGTTCAAGTATAAAGCAAATAGTACTGGACTTAATATGCACCCTTGTTTGACCCCAAGATTTTCGTCAAAAGAATCAGAGAAGGTATTTCCAAACAATATCTTGCTCGTTGTGTTATCATACGAGTGCTGAAGTATTCTTACTATTTTCGAAGACAACCCCATACTGGACAATTTGTAAAACAAATAATTTCTGGGAATCGAATCGAATGCACATGAGAAGTCAACGAAAAATGCATAAGTGTATTTTCCTTTTAATTTGTTTAACTGAACGATATTAACAAGATTGAATACATTGTCGATAGTTGAGTAGTGTTTCCGGAAACCTGCTTGATATTCATTTAGAATATTGTTTCTATTAATCCAATCAGTAATGCGATTCATAAGGATGTTATTAAAAATTTTGCAAAGTGTATCTATTAGAGACAATCCACGGTAATTAGAGGGGCAGTTAGGATCACCTTTTTTTAATAACGGGATAAGAATTGCAGTTTTAAAACTAGACGGTATATTTTCTTTCAGGAATATTACATTTAGAACAGACAGCACCTCATTAATAAAATTTACTGGAGCATATTTAAAAAATTCGTAACTGATACCATCTGGACCAGGAGATTTGTTGTCTTTTAAGCCGTTTAGAACAGAAAAAAGTTCACATAATTCAAATGGAGAGTCAAGGAAAGCATCTGTGATGTAAGGCATGCACCATTGAAACGTAGTAACGGGATTAGAACTTTGTAATATATCGCTAAAATGTTGTAGGAAATCGTCAGCACATAGATCACTGCGAGCAGAATGAGAACGTAATTTTAAATCATTTGATAATTTCCACCATTCTTTGCTACCTCTTACTTTATTCAACTGATTAATGTTAGAATTGTAATGCTGGATTTTACTATTACGACACACGTTTAGGTATTTGGCTTTTGCTGATATATATTTGCATTTGTTTGCGTTTATTGGGTTTTTGCGGAATTTTTTAAGATTTTTTAACATATTTCTTCGATAACGGGAACATTTCCAATTAAACCACCTTTGTTTGGGCTCAAAATAAAATTTTGGTCTTGTTTTTATGGAAGCATCTAAAATTTTATTTTTGACACCTAAAACCAATGAATCCACAGAAATATCTTGTAGTAACGTGGGAATACAAGGAAGTCGATTAAGGTTTACAAAATATTTTGCAGTATTATTTTTATTCCAATGAAGTTTCTGAGATCTTACAGAAGAGTTAGATGAATTAATATTGATACAAGTACAAGTAAGAAAGTATAGTCGGTCGAGCCCAACCATATAATAAAACGAGTAAAAACAGTTTTTAAGAAATAGTAGCGCGACTTCTGTGCATTTACAAATTATTTGCATTAAATTTTACCTCTACATTGACACTTGTAAAGGATTTATGTACATATGTTATAGAAATTTTCTGAAGAGGATTTTATTTCGATACCAACAATTTTTATGGTCGTTAAAGTGGACCTTATATGGTAGCTATGGTCAATTATGAATTGATCTGTACAGAATTTCTAAGTGTGATTAGACTTGATGTATAACTTATTTGTGGTGAAGTTTGTTTTCATACGTGCAGAAAAACAACAAAAAAATTCCACATTTTATTCAAGGAACCAAGAAAATTATAACGGAAAATGAAAAGGCAGAACTACTATCCGATACATTTACTGCTTCAAACAATCTTACTGGCAACTTCAAACATTCGATTGATAAAATTGTCAACTCCAAGGTGAATAGATTTAAGTCCACAGATTTTTATCGCGAAGATGTGGCTCTAACCTCGACAAATAAGATGAATTTATTAATTGGGTCACTTAAAGCATCAAAATCGGCTGGTCTAGACGATATCTCAAACTTATTAATAAAAAATCTCCCCCATAAGGCTGTAAAACTGTTAACGATTATTTTCAATAGCTGCTTACAAATAAATTATTTTCCAACCCACTTCAAAAAAGCCAAATTTATCGCAATTCCAAACCCAAACAAAGCAAAAAACACTCCTAGTAGTTATAGACCCATTAGTTTATTAAGTAACTTCGGAAAATTATATGAAAAAATAATTCAAATTAGAATTTGTAATGTTGTTGAAAATACATCCATAATAGCCAATGAACAATTTGGCTTCAAAAGACAACACAGTGCAGTACACCAAATAAATCGCTTAACTAATATAATAAAGGCTAATAAACGTAAAAAACTATCTACAGGTCTTGTAATTTTGGACGTGGAAAAGGCATTTGACACTGTTTGGCACAATGGATTGGTTTATAAATTGCTCCAGGATTTCTTAGTGACAGATCGTTTGTTGTTGCAGTTAATAACACGTTATCTTCACCAAAGCCTATCAAAACCGGTTTACCACAAGGTCCAATATTGTCACCACTTTTGTACTCCGTTTATACTTCGGACTTTTCTTCTCCTTCGTACCAAAAAGTTGCATATTATGCAGATGATACTGCTCTTATTACGTCTAGCAAACTTACTAAGGCACTATTAAAGAAAATGGAAAAAGGTTTTGCTGCTTGCAAAAAATACTTGTATAAGTGGAAAATAAAATTTAACACAAATAAAATTCAGGCCATTTTATTTCCCTACAATAAAGGCAGAATTAGTCTCTACATTCTGTTCCGTTCCGAATCAGCTGACTTGATTCTGTTAAATAGAAAATCTGTAGAAGTCTTTAGTTGTTTTGTTACTTTCCGTGCCGTTGCGGACGAACCTGTTGAAAACAAAAATTTGCTAAGTAATTGTAAGTGACAACACAAAACAGCTGACATCTGCACAGCAAAAAAATGTTTGGTTTATAACCAAAATTTTCAATTCCTTTGAATATAATTAAGTTTTTGTATAAAAGTTAGAAAAATATAAAAAATAAACCATGGAAGACGAAAAACTCATTACTTTAATCGAAAGTAATGACATATTGTACAATAAAAAAACTTTGGTTTGTATTTTTTGATTTATTTTCGCGGTGTGTTGTCTGTTTACCTAAAACAGCTGATACGTTTATACGGAAAAACTAACTACAAAAATTTAACAACAGAACGACGCGGAACAGAACAGCAACAGAAAGTAAAGACTAATGAAACCATAACTCTCCCAAGCGATTACCAAACCGTCAGCTAAATTTTGAAAATGTCAGTATTCAAGTACAAAATGACGTCAAGTATCTGGGTATGTGCTTAGACAAAAAACTTGATTTTGCAAAACATATAAACGAAACTTGCAAAAAGTCCCTTAATTCAATTAGAGCCTTATGGTCAGCGTTACTGTTGTTGCGACTGATGTCGCAATTTGACCCTTTTACAGATGCCTTGCCACTTTTTGTGTACCTTTTTATGAAACTTATGTTAAAAAATTAATAAATTGTTGAATATATGTATGTTTATGTAAACATACATCATATCAGTGATGGAAAATTCAATACTATTGTACTATTTTCAGTACTTTTTCACAACAAAAATACCACAGTACCCCCACATCATATTTAGTACTCTTTGTTTGTTTTGCTTTGTTCCCTGTTTAGAAATCCAGCGTTACTATTTTTATAATCACTGACAACATTGGCTTCAAAACAAGAACATAATGAATGCACAAATTCGTTATTCATGTTATTTATTTGATCTGGGTTAAGCTAATCTACAAAAGTAAGCAGATGCATAAAGAATTAATGTTGTTTGTGGTACTATTTTGATAAATTTTTTAAATTTCTTATGTGTCGTACATTTTTGCAAATCTCATTTCTTGTTTGAGATTTTTTGTGTATCATATGAGTTTGAAAACTTCAAACATATTGGTGAACGAGCTATTAATTATATGGCATTAACACTAACAAAATGCAGGCATGTTTATTATTTTAACCCACAACAAATAAAAATTTTTCAAACATATATTTTTACATAAAAATTAATTAATTTTTAGTTTGTTGTTATAACAGTTTTTATTAAACTGAATTAATTTTATTTTTGAATTATTTTTAAATGGATTTTTAATTCTATTTCTGAATAAAAATATATGTTTCCTAAAAAGTACCAAAATGTTGAAAAAAGTACTCTTTTTGTTGACGGTCAGTACCATTTAAATTTTTCATTTTTCCATCACTGCATCATATACAACATTTAAATGAAAAAAAATACGATTTTTATTTTTGTTTTGTTTATTTTCCATCTTTTTAAGCCCTTTTTTAAGAAATCCCCTTTTTGTGCGACTTTCTCAAATTTCCCAACGGTAACGCTGCTTATGGCCGATATTAAGATATCAATTTAAAAAACAAGAATTTATTATTTAATAGTGTCATAAGACTTACACTGACATATGCATGTCCCATTTGGTATAAAGCTGCAAAAACCCATATGAAGAAACTTCAAATAATACAAAACAAATGCCTGAAGGTAATAAATAACAAGCATTGGAGATACCCTACGCAGCTTCTTCACAGTGAAACTGGTTATGAATTAATTAATGACTTCATTAAAAGACTTATAGATAAATATCATGAAAATATTGAAAATTCTTCTTATCAGTTGATAAGAGAATGTAGAGAGTCGGCACTAGACTAGCTATTAATCGAAAATCATCAAATAGAAAATGATATGTATATAACGTATTATTTATTACCCTCAAATAATACAAATATAAAGGTTTTCCTACTTTTCCTTTAAATAATGTTATAATACTATAATAATTTTCAATATCTCTGATTAAAAAACTAATTCGTTGTAATCTCCAAAAATGTAAATACATATTTGTAAATAAAAACTGTACATAAAGATGTATTTATAAATGAAAATGAAAAAATGACACAGAACAAGAATATTCTAGTCCGATAACCAGTGTAGTTTTTCTATTTCTTAGTACGTTTAGGTGGAGGGTATTTAAGATAATATAGCACTCAAACTTGTTTTTACTAGGATGCCAATCCCTTGCTTTGCTGATGTGTTATCAGCTAGCTATGTTATGGAAAAAACTATTGTTTTGATTTGGAAAAATTATGTGTTTTTTTATTTATGGATATTTGAGCTTCTTGTATAGAAATAATGTCGGGATTAAGTTCGGTTATAATGAGTTGTAGTTCGTGGTAGTTATTAATAAGGCGATTCAAATTCCACTGTATTATCTTTAAATCTATGATTAAAATGTAGTGAACAAATTATTCTTTATCGACAAACATTATTTCTTCTTGTTCATTGTAATTTGAGTTTTGTTGTGACGATCGATCGCTATGGTAGAGCTAGAACATCGGCTTGGTATAATATTAAATGCTTTTTTTCGTTTTGTTGCTTTAATGGTTGTTATCGTTTGAGTAGTTGTTGTTAGCTTATTAATTGATCTTGTATGCATTGAATATTTGGAATTCTTTTTGTTTGCTGTCGTTTTGCTTCTTGTATGCATTTTACTGCAGTGACATTGGGGTTGTTGTTGTTGGAATTTAATTTGATTTAATGTATTTTTTTGTTGTTTGTTTGTTAATGCATGACTAAAAGATTAAGCAAATGGAATTGTTGTTGATTGTGCTTCATCTGCTAAAGAACCAAAAATATATCCTACGCTAATGTTTTAAAAACAAACCAAATTCTTCAGATCCTATTACCCAATAATAATGTCAAAATGTAGCCAAATATTTAAACCCCATATTTTAGTAGAAACCCTTGTAATTTTACGAATTCTATGAGTAACATAATGTAGGAAATGCTTAAAATGCAACTCATGCTATTGCTAGTTGTAATTAATAAACGGCATTCGCTCGAATATTTCCTAAAAAAAATCAACAAATTGATGTGATGCTGATTTCATTCATTTCGTCTATATAATCACCACCTAGATTTCTAATAATGGAAAGTTAATAGGTACAATCACTAGGCCCACATTCTGAGGATCATGACCGATTACTGGGCAAGGTCGTGTTTTGTTTGATACAATTTCTAAAATGGGATTGAATGTGATTTGGAGCGGAAATCCTCCTTACAGGCCTACTGACCCACAGAAGATACCGGATGTTATTGATTTTAGAGTTATCAAATATATTCCGTGAGAAATCTTGAATCTTCATTAGAATTATCATCAGATCACTCACCCACAATTGTTACTATATCGAACCCTCAAATAATTGTAATTGTAATAAGTATAATTTAGATTAAATATAGAAAATACCTACATATGTACACATTGTTCTGAAACCATACCGCTAAGAACACCAGAAAATATCGATCATTATATTATCAATTTAAATAATGCTCAAGTTGCTTCACAAAGTCCCTTAATAATCAAAACGTAATAGAATTTGTTCTGCAAATATCAAACGGCTCTTAAATGAAAAAAGGAAAATTTTAACAGAGTGGCAATTGCACAGATCGCCCAAGTGAAATCTAAGCTGAAAGATTGCATAAAAAGACTTAAAGAGCTCTTGGAATGTCGGAAAAGAGAATCTCTAAATAAATAAGTATTTAGAAAATCTGCACGAAACTCCGCAATCTGATTACTATGTAATTATGGCGAGCCACTAAAATACTGAGAAGACCTGTCTTATGTAAGCACCCCTTGCGAAACTTAAGTGGTGGTTGGCAAGAAATTTTTTTTTTTTTTTTTGCATATTCTTTTTTATTGTATCTTCATTTTAAATGAACTAACAATAGGTATTCAAATCTTAAAACTAAAGTTAATTAAGATAAGTCCAGCCAATGCTAGGCAAAATCTAGTTTTCAAATTCGATAGGATATAATGAGCAACTTGTATTTATTCATCTGAGAGCGGTGGTGTCCCTCCTTCTCAAACGGCTATGACCGGGATGTTGTAAGATGTCTCGAGCGAGGGGATTTGGATGAGTTTCCAGCTTACCCAAATAAAGGGCCACGTGTTTAGTTATTTCCCATTTGACAAGTGGAACATCAAGATCGTTGTGTATGTTGTTGTTTTTAATATACCAAGGAGCGGTAGTTATCATTCGTAGAATTTTGTTTTGACGGCGTTGAATTTTCTCAATATTGGAGTTGGAGGCAGTGCCCCATAACTGGATACCATAGCACCAAATTGGCTTTAAGATTGAGTTGTAGAGTAGAAGCTTACAATCGAGCCGAAGGACGGAGTTTCTGCCGATGAGCCAATGAATTTGGGCTGCTTTCAGTTTCATTTGAGTCAGCTTAGCATCTATATGTGGTTTCCATGTGAGGCGACGGTCCAGATGAATACCAAGATATTTCACGTGTGAGTTTTGAGGCACTATATGGTCATTAATACGAATAGGGGGACATGATTCCCTACGTAGAGTAAATGTTACGTGGGTGCATTTCTGTTCATTTATTTTTATTCCCCATTGTCTTGCCCATTTCTCCACTTGCGTTACGTGGTGCTGTAAATGAATCGAGGCATCTTTTGGATCTTTGTGAGTACTGAAAAATGCCGTATCATCAGCAAATGTTGACGTGTGAATTTCATTGTTTGTTGGCATGTCTGCTGTGTACAGCAAGTATAGAATTGGTCCTAAGATACTACCTTGAGGGACGCCAGCACCTATAGGTTGAGGACGGCTTAAATAATCACCTTCTTTAATCATAAACTGACGGTCGATTAAGTATTTCCATAGTAGGTGTTGAAGATTCACCGGCAAGTTCTGCTTTAATTTAGATATCAGGCCTTCATGCCATACTTTGTCGAAAGCTTGAGAGACGTCAATAAAGAGTGCCGAACAGTATCTCTTTTCCTCAAAGGTTTTTCTTATGACTTGTACCAATCTATGTGTTTGTTCTATTGTACTGTGTTGACGTCTGAAGCCAAACTGGTGATTGGGAATGCAGTTGTTTTCATTCAAAATCGGAGTCAGCTTGGTTATAAGCAATTTCTCGAATAATTTGGACATAGTTGGTAATAGACTTATTGGCCTAAACGACTCAACTTTGCAAGGATCTTTTCCCGGCTTAGGAATCATCTTTACTAGTGCAATTTTCCAAACCGGAGGGTAGTACTCAAGCCGTAAGATGGCATTAAAAAGAAAGAGGATTAATCTTTTTGCAATGCGAGGCAGCTCAAAAATCATTTTATTGCTGATTTTATCAAACCCAGGTGCTTTTTTAACATTTAAATTATCAATAGCCTCAACAACCTCCAGATATTGAAATCTTATTTGTACAGGTGGTCTGGCAACAACAGGCGGTAGTTCGCTAATGTCAGTATCCGTATTGGGAGTGAATACATTTTTTAAATGACTTACGAAAAGGTTGCCTTTTTCTTCGTTATTTCGTGCCCAAGATCCGTTCAAAGTACGCAGTGGAGGTTTTGCGATTACGGGTTTTCTTAGATTTCGGACTGCACGCCATAATGAATAATTTGACTGGGAAGTTGCGTCTAGACCTTCAAGATGTTGTTTGAGAGACTCTGCTTTTTGCGCTTCTAGCAAGATCCTAAGATTTTTGGTATATTCTCTCAACCTAGTTTTAAGTTGGGGCGATCTGTGTTGTTGCCACTCTCTTCGGACTCTCCTTTTTTCAGACAATAGTTGCTCAACATCTGCAGAAAAAACTCTGTTGTACCTATTCGGGCGGTAAGTGGAAGAAGCATGTTCTGCGGCTTTCTCGACATGTTCATTAAGACTTTTTATACAGGCATCGATGTCTTCAGCAGTTTTTAACGGGAGTTTCTCTGTGCAGTGAGTGCTGATGTATTTTTTGTATTTTAACCAATTCAGACGTTTGACAAGAAGTAAGGCAACAGTTACGATTTGCTGAGGACTTCTGATGGTGATTACAGTGCGTGAGTGATCTGAAGAAAGATCCAGTGAAGCCTCGACTTCAATGAGTTCCGGGGATACCCCTTTCGCCACGCCGAAATCGATAACGTCAGGAATTTTTTGCTGGTCAGTTGGCCAATAAGTTGGTTGACCAGTTGAAATCACATTCAGTCCCATTTCAGACAGGGAGTCGTACAAGATACGACCTTTAGGGCTAACGAGTCGTGAGCCCCAGAACGTATGCTTAGCATTGTAGTCGCCAGCCGCTCTGAAACGGCTACCTAGTGATTTGTAAAAATCTCTATACTGATCTTTTGTTATTGAAAATCTGGGCGGACAGTAAACTGACGAAATCACGAGGTTTTGACAAAAGTTTTCAATACAGATGTTTGTTGCTTGAAGATAGCACTCTGAAAGACCACCCAATGAATGGTGTTTGATTCGCGATTTGACCAATATTGCCGAGCCACCACATGATCTATCTCTGGGGTCCTTGGTGTCGTAGAATGTATAACCACTTATTTTAAAAATGCTTCTCGACGTCATATGAGTCTCGGAAATCAGCATTACATCAATTTTCTTATTAAAAAGAAAATATTCAAGTTCATTTTTGTGTTGGCGTATGCCGTTTGCGTTCCAGAAACATATTTTGAGACAGTTCATGGTCTATTAAGTATGGCCTGCAGTAGCGTGGACTGCATTTTTTGCATCTCCTGCATCATACTTGTCATGCTTGTCATGAAATGGTTCATGGATTGCGCCAGATTCTCCATTATACCTTCAAGACGGCTAAAATTGTGGCTGTTTGTATCATTTATTGGTGACTCATTTTGCAGTGTAGGTTGGTTAGATCTTAGCACGTTGGCATATGAAAATTGGCTAGTGGATGCTTGTACTACGGGGGGAATAATTGTAATAGGTACTTTTGTCGTCTGGGTAGGGGTAGAAGCTGGTTTGTTGATCAAGGAACGTTTAACGACCTCGAAAACAGGGCAACCTTTGTAGTTGGCAGTGTGGTTTCCACCGCAATTGCTGCATCTTTTTACCCTGGAATCATCCTTAGGTTTATCGCACTTTGAGGTGTCATGAAGATCCCCACAAACAACACAAACAGTAGGCAACTTACAATAAGATTTTGTGTGACTATATTTTTGGCAGTTCGAACACTGTACTGGGCCAGATCGCTTATGAGGTTCTTCCACTGTAACTCTTCGGTGCATTATGAATTTCAAGTCATATATAGGATGTGTTTCATTTTTCTTCAGCTTAACATCACCAGGTTCTAACTCCACTCTAAATAATGGTTGAGGGATCCTATCTCTGTTTCTTATATTTGATACTGCCTTGATTTTAAAGCCTTTGTCGGCCAAACTGCTCTTGATCTCCTCAGGATCAACAAAAGAATCAATTCCCTTAATTACGACTTGTAGACCTTTTGCGCTTTTAAGTTGATACGTGTAAAAATTCTTTTTGCGTTTTTCAAATTCCGAAACTATTCTCCGATAGTCGTTTTCATTATTAACCTGAATCTTTGTTTCATTAATATTGCCACGCTTAATTGGAGTCACATAAAAAGAATTTTCACCAATTAATGAAACTAATATTTTTATAAGTTCGTTTGAATTTTTTTCTCTTAAATATATTGGAGGTGGTTTTACTGGCTTATTCACAGCGTTAGGGGCATCATTTTTCTCTTGGAGGATGGCAAAACGATTTTGCGAGCGTGGCTCTTCAGCATTCTTTGATAATTTTGCGGCTGGTGTAATTTCGGCAGATTTTGGGCTTCTGCCTCTCTTCGATACTGTTATATAACGGTCCATTCCTACCTGTGTTTTTTGTTTTTCTTCAGCAGCAACTATAGGAGCGGCCTTATTTGTAGGACTTAATGTGCCTTTTGCAGCTGTTGACGTCTCTCCAATATTTGATAACGAGGACCTTGAAGAAGACGGTCCTTCAGTGATTTTTCTATTTAAATTAAATATGCTTTGGGCTAAGTTTGTGCCCTGTTCAACACATTTATTCAAGTTTGGTGCACTTGCACTTAAATTCAGATTTGTGCTTATTTTTGGTTTCACAGTTAAGTAGTTTTTATTAAATTCGGGATTTTTAATGTTCTCATTACTAACACTTGCCGAGCTCAACACGAAATAAGCATTTCGGCTCTGAGGCCCACTCGCACTGTTAGAATTGTTACTCATTCACTGTCTCACTGTATTTAATTTTCTAGTTTTCAAATAATTAAAAATAAATTATTACAATTTATTAATTTTTTATTGCACCTAGTGCAATTATTTGACTTTGTAAAGTTTTTCACCTATTACGAGTTTTTTTCCACTTTTTTATTTAATTTAACTTTTTATACTTTTGCACCTATTACGATTTTTTCACCGAAAATTCAGCCGCACTAAAAGTAACACGTCCGAACAGTTCGATGTATCAAACTCGATTGAAAACTTACCAGGTCCGAACATAAGGGCAAGAAATGACACTGGAAAATTATTTATCCTAAACCCATCAAATTAATCAATAGACTTGCCACCAGTCACACACCATTTAGAACCAGCTGTATCCCTATGTTTTAAGATTCGAGAGATCGAAAAGGCTATTACTGATTTAAACTCTAAGAAAGCAACTGATATTGACAAAATCACTAACAAAATGCTTATGGAGCTACTCCGGATAGCAACAAAAATTATATTTCTTATTTTAAACGCTATATTACGCCTTGAATATTATCCACCAGAATGGAACGTTTCATGGGTTACCATGATATCTAAGCCAAGAAAAGATCACACAAAAATAAAATCATATAAACTCGTCAGCATATTGTCGAATATATCAAAGCTAATCCAGAAAATACTAAGGGAAAAGTTATACCCGATTTTAATTAAAAACGAGTGTATTTCGAATCATCAGTTTGGATTTAGAAGAAAACACAGTATTATGAAACAAACCCAGACTTTTAAATATCGTAAAAAACATTTGAAGAAGACAAATATTGTTCTGCTCTTTTTATCGATATTTCTCAAGCAACAAGTTTGAGTGCAATATACGGCTGTGCCAAATCATAAATACCCTTCACATACTCGTAAATATAATACGAAATACAAAAACTACATTGGTTATAGGACTATAATATCCTTATTTAGTTTTTATTCAGTTTTGCACAAACTTTATTAGTATTTTATGTACTGACTAGCTAAATTTGGTGTGCTTCGCTACCCCCCCCCTCGTTATAAAATAAAATAAAACGTATTTATATACATATTTACAAACATTTAT
This sequence comes from Bellardia pandia, assembly GCA_916048285.2. Classification (NCBI taxonomy): domain Eukaryota; kingdom Metazoa; phylum Arthropoda; class Insecta; order Diptera; family Calliphoridae; genus Bellardia; species Bellardia pandia. The sequence continues at coordinate 89,513,369 of OU696529.1, forward strand.
TTGCTTAATTTTAATGTATTTATTGCAATGTGTAACGATTTCTTATAAAAACAAAATAATATTGCATTAATTCTATTTGTACCTAAAATTTTTTTTAATTGTGTTAATGAATGAACCCTCAATTTTTCTAGCATGGTAGAACGTTTTTTTTGCATTTTATCCCGATTATCTGTACTTGCTCATTTTAACTTACAAATTTACATTTATTTATATTAAAGTAAAGTTGTGAGTAAGCGGTAGCTACTCTCACTTGTTAAATTTAATTTTATGACCATATATGGTAATATAATTTTGTATTGCCGTGTCAAGTTAGCTGACCTTTTTTAGATCACATCATCTTATGATGATAATACTTTTGTCTTTTTTCCACTTTAGCTTAGATAGATGGCATTGCATTTGATTTTTTTTTTCTTATTTTAAAATATGCACTCCATAATTCAACTGTAGATCGAAAAAAGATCATTGGTTCTAGAAAAGAGGTGCTGATCAGAACAAGCAAACAAAAAGACAAATAGAAAAAAATTTAATTGTGGAAAAGTGACACAAGTGAACCCAAAGTGACCAAAAGTTTTTATATAATCCCTACAAGGAAACTAAACATCTTGCCTTGTACAGATCTTAAAAGGATAATACTTCTTAAGTTTCCAATTGGTCGACTGCAGCATTGCCCCTGAGAAAAAACAAAATCAGCCTACATCCAAAAAGGGTTTTCCTATGGTTCACCACACGTGGTATCTATTCTCCAGTTCGGAACTATTGATGTCTTCACCTTCAAAAGAAACATGAAATTCTACATGGTTTGGCAATTACAAATAAATAATTAATAAAAACTTAAATTATTTAATACAGTATCAAATTATATAATACTTAATTAAATTTTAAAATAATATATTTATTAATAACATAAAAAAATTAAAACTAGTTTATTTGCTCCTGTGCATAAAATCAATAAAATAATACATTTTTTTTTATGATACTAAAAAAATTTCACATCAACTGATCCAGTCATCTATTTTGCGCTTGAGTTAAAGCAAGGGTATCCCTCCTTCTCAACCGATTGTGGCCACTAAAGTTAAGGATGTCTCGTGCAAGGGGGTTTGGATGGTGTTCAAGTTTGCTGACATACTTTGACGCATATTTTGTAAATTCGACTTTTACTAATGGCACGCCTAGATCTTTGTGGATTCGAGAATTTTTAACATACCATGGTGCTGCAGTAATTATACGTAGAATTTTATTTTGACCCCTTTGAATTTTTTCAATGTTGGATGCTGAGGCAGTACCCCATAATTGGATTCCATAGCACCAGATTGGCTTTAGTATTGCATTGTACAACAAAAGTTTGCAATCCAATTTCAATGTAGAGTTTCTGCCGATTAGCCAATTAAGTTGCACTGCTTTTAATCTCATTTGTGTAAGTTTCGCTTCAATATGAGACTTCCAAGTTAAACGGCGGTCGAGGTGAATGCCGAGGTATTTGACTTCATTGTGTTGCGGGATAATTTGATTATTTATTCTGATGAATGAGCAGGTATCTTTTCGCAATGTGAAAGTTATATGAATACATTTCTGTTCGTTAACCCTGATTTTCCAAAGCTCTAGCCAATTCTCTAGTTTATAAACATAATTCTGCAAATTCTGTGATACAACTTGGTGGTCCTGATGGACGCTGATAAAGGCTGTATCGTCTGCAAAAGTTGACGTATGGATTTTAGGGTCTGACGGCATGTCGGAGGCATATATCAAATATAAAGTAGGACCCAGTATGCTACCCTGTGGCACACCTGATTCAATTGGCTGAGCGGTACTTAAAAAATCACCTTCTTTGATTTTAAATTTGCGACCGTATAAATAACTTTCCATGAGTTTATGGGTGTTAGCAGGCAGAGTTAATTTTATTTTGTGCATTAAACCGTCATGCCAAACTTTGTCGAACGCTTGCGACACATCAATGAAAAGGACGGAGCAGTATTTTTTGTCTTCAAACGACCCTCTTATCACATTTACCAATCTGTGTGTTTGTTGGATGGTGCTGTGTTTAGCCCTGAAGCCGAATTGATGATTAGGAATACATTCAGTGCCATTCAGAATTGGAGTCAACTTAGTCATTAACAATTTTTCAAACAGTTTTGAAATTGTCGGCAGTAAACTAATTGGCCTATATGACTCCACTTTGGTGTGGTCCTTCCCTGGCTTAGGAATCATAGTGATCATAGACACCTTCCAATCTGCAGGATAGTATTCTAGGCGTAAAATAGCGTTGAAGATAAAGAGGATAATTCTTCTTGCTACACGAGGTAACTCCACAAGCATTTTATTGCTGATTTTATCCATACCTGGAGCCTTTCTAAGGTTCAGAGTACCAATAGCGTTGGACATCACGAAAGTTTATTCTTAGAGGTACAGGAGGCCTTATAACAAGTGGTGGCAAATCAGATTCGTTATTATTTGAGTTGTTTATAGTAAACACATTTCTCAAATGATTAACAAATAATGTCCCTTTCTCGGAATCATTTCTAGCCCAGTCACCAGTCGGATTTCGCAAAGGAGGTTTTCCTCTTACTGGTCTTTTTAAACCTCTTGCCGCCCTCCATAACGAGTAGTCAGATTGTGGGGTACTATCAAGACCTTCCAAGTAAGATCTAAGTGAGGCCGTTCTTTGGGTTTCTAAGAAATGTCTTAGTATATCTCTGCATTCCCGTAGCCTAGCTTTCAGTTCAGGAGACCTGATACATGGAAAAAAATTCTAAATATTTTCCTTATAATTGAAATTTTATACCTAATATTTTCAAGTATGTCCTAAAAATTGTGTTGAACTTAACCTACAAAAGAAAACGAATTGCTAAAACCTATATTTATGTTAACTTTTTTTCTATTATTATTTTTTTGTTAATTACTAAGAAAAACTAAGAAATATATATATATATAAAAACTAATTTAACAATTTGAAAACATGAAATTAAAAATCTAAATTATACTAAAATCAATATACAAGACATAATTTAATTTTATTTTTATTTTAGAAAAGTTCAAATGATTTTAATTTAATAATAATTCGATTAATTCAAAATTTATTAAAATTATCTAAGATCAATATAAAACAGAATAAACAAGAAAACATGAAATATTTTTAACATTTTCCCTTATAATTAATTAAAATCATTTGTACTTATTATTTTAACTAAGTCTGTAATTTAAAATTTAATGTATCTGTTTTTTTTAACTTCTTTTCATAAACTTTATTTAACATAATTACAAAAAAACACATGTGAATCTTTTCATTTAGCAAACAACAACAACATCATCTCATTTTGCTGGGCCCTTCAAACGAGACGATTATAAATTGGAACATCAACAATTAAATATGTTGTGAGTAATATTGATCTCTATTTTTTTGTAATTATTCGTATTGAGAAGTTATTTTGTTTTTATTTCCAAATTGTTCTCCTTTATTCTTTTTTTGAACTTTGCTTTAATCATATTTGTAAAAAATGTTATAGTATTCAGTATAATATCAGCATTCTTGATGTTATGATATTTTTCTTTTATTTATAAAAAGCTGTAATTACATGCCTTTAATATTTTTATTTTTTTTAATAAAACTTTGTTATTTGCTTAATTAGAAAATTAATTTCTAAATATTTTTTTATAGGAAGGGTATCTAAAGGGAATTTTGACAAATTAAGTATATTAGTCTTCATTAGGGACAGATTTAAATTTTAGAGTAAGTTTACTGTCAAGGCGTTGGACTATTAGTTCTGTGATAAATAAAAGTCAGTTTTTATTATTAGAGCAACTAGTTGTCGCTTTGACTTTATTATCAGAATTGATCTTTATTACTAAATACATACTACTTATATACTACTTATGAAAATATACTAGACGACTAATTCTTAAACTAATGTATGGGAATATTTTGGGTAATTTGATTTGACTTAAAGTATTCCCATACATATGGTCGTAGCTGAATGCGTGTGTCCATTTCAAGTGCATTGCAACCCAGACGTTTACTACAGTGTCTATTTACACCAAGCCGCTAATGGGCATGCACCTTATGTATATCTGTTTGTTTTGTTTACTGTAAGAGGACACTTGTTTTGTTCAGTTACCTAAAACAATGCATTCATGTAATAATGCTACACCTCCTTTCTTAATAAGAATGTTCATATAACATTTTTTTTTTTTTTGTTGTATGGACATTCTTTTACAAACTATTTATATTTAGATAATATTATTGTGAGTTTATAATGGTATATGAATTTGTAATGGGGTATTTGAATTAGTAATGGGGTATTTGAATAAGTAATGGGGTATTTGAATAAGTAATGGGGTATTTGAATAAGTAATGGCGCCTTTACAATTCTTTTACTTATCGTGATAAATTTTAAGTCTATTCTTATGTACTATTTGCTCTTTATTTGTTTTATTATCCACTATGGTTATATTATTTCTTAGATCTATATTTACAATTTGAAAAGGACCTTTGTAGTTTGGTTCTATTTTATGTCCTGATTCATTTCTTAATAAAACTAAATCACCTATTTTTAAATTACAATTTATAGTGTTCTTATCATAAATCTCTTTTGAATTAAATTTATTTTTATTTAATAATAATTGGGCTCTCTTATGAGCTACTTCTATTCTAAATTTTGCTTCTTTGGCATAATCATCTATATTATACAATGGAGAGATTCTATCTATAGTATCAAATTGTGTAAATGAATTTGGAAGTTTGGAGAAAACTAGTTCATATGGACAGTAATTATGCACTGTTGAAGGGGTGGTATTGAAACAGTAAGTAAAATATTTTATCCATATGTCCCAGTCCGTCTTGTCTACTGAAATATAAGAACGTACGTATTCGTTAAAAGTTCTATGGCTTCTTTCGATCGTTCCTAATGTTTGATGGTGGCGGGCGGTTGAGATTAGTTTTTCAATTTTTAATAATTTACATATTTCTGATAAGATAGAATTTTTATACTCTGTTCCCATGTCTGATATGAACGTCTTCATTGGACCATAGGTAAGTATAAAGTTCTCAAATATAGCTTTTGCTATTGTTTTAGCGCTCTTGTCTTGTATTGGTATTGTTACTAAGTACTTAGTTAAGTCGCATATTAGCGTTATTGCATACTCATTTCCTTGAATTGATCTCGGAAATGGTCCTACTGTATCAACATATACTATGTCAAATGGTTTATCCGGTGTTTCTGTTATGGTCATAGGACATTTTATATGCTTCGTTGTTTTTGCTATCTGGCATTTGTGACATGCTTTTACATAATTAGATATATCTTTTGACATATTTTTCCAATAATAATATCTTCGTATCTTTTGTGTAGTTCTATATATTCCACAATGTCCTCCTTCTATTGGATCATCGTGATATTTCTGCAGTATATCAAGAATTGCCTTGGCATTCTTATTATTGATTTGGGTCACCTGTTTTAGTAGCGCTATTTTAATTTTCTTTAATACATTATTGCCCATTATTTTAAAATCATTAAAAGAGATAAATTCAAAAATTTTCTCACTAGGTGCCACTTGTAAATTATAAATATTATGTTCACCGGCCACTTTTTCGAGCCTAGGGAAAAATTGTCCTAAGTCAAGATTCCCGTTAGTAAACAAATCATTTATTTGTATATATGTTACTATAGATTTCCCTCGTTTGATGTAGCATCTTCCAGGGGAAATCTTTAGTTTATAGTATTTCCTGACGTCAGTGTTATTTAAAGGTTCATATATACTGGGCTTATTATTTTTATTTTCATCAATTTTCTGCTGTTGAACTACTGTATTATTATTATTATTTGCATGTTTATTGGTCATAGATCTGGTTGTGACTTTTAGTATAGAATTATTCATTTCTTTTAAGTCGTTAATGGTTATCCTTGATAACGCGTCCGCAACGTAATTATCTTTTCCCCTAAGATATTCAATAGTAAAGTCATATTCCTCTAAGTCGAGTCTCATTCTTATTAGTTTGGAACTTGGATTCTTCATAGAAAATAAATAAGATAATGGTTTATGATCAGATCGTACTAAGAAATGTTTTCCATATATGTATGGTCTAAAATGTGTAATAGCCCAATGGATGGCAGTTAATTCTTGTTCAATAATAGCTTTATTGCTTTCACCTTTACTGAATGCTTTAGAGCAGGGGTTTCCATTTCATAGCTCAATTGAGCCTACCACTACCAAGACATATTTTTATGCTCTTCAATTCAGTCGTCGATGTGACTTCGACAAGTGCACATGTCTAGCGGATGCTATGTTATTTTTTTCAGGTTAACAGATGATGACACTCAAAAAATATTGTGCGATCAAAAATGCTTTTGGTAACGTACATAGCAAATTATAAAATATGTATATTACTAACATTTTTTTGCGGCTTTAAATAAATACATTCTCTCAATTTTATTACTCTCTCGTACTCACTAATACATAAACAAAACATTTTTGGAAGCCCCTGCTTTAGAGGCATATGCTATAGGTAGATGTTTTCCTTCATATTCTTGTGTTAATACTGCCCCACAAGCTTTTTTGCTTGCGTCTGTTGTTATGCAAAATTGTTTATTGAAATCGGGGTATTGAAGCAATGTTGGCTTCATTAAGGCCTTTTTAAGATATTCAAATGCGAAATTGCAATCATCTGTCCATTCGAATTTTGTATTCTTTTTAGTTAGTTGTGTTAAATGTCTTGAATATTCTGAAAAATTTTTAATGAATCTTCGATAGTAGTTGCAAAAGGCGACAAATCTTTTTGCACTATCTGCATCTGTTGGTTTAGGGTAGTTTTCAATTATTGCATATTTAGTGTCATCCGGCAGTATTCCTTTGTCAGTACATTTGTGACCAAGGTATGTAACTTCCTTCATGAAAAAAGAACATTTTTCTGGGTGTAGTTTTAGATTGTGTTTTCTACATAACTCGAAAACTTCTCTTAGATTTGAAAGCATATGTTTCTCTGAACATCCTAATACAACTAAATCATCCATATACAGGAAGGCTTGGTTGGGTTTTAATCCACTAAAAGCTAGTGTCATCATTCTTTGAAAAGAATTAGGGGCTATTTTTAGACCGTATGGTAATCTCGTTAATCTATATGAACCGTTGTTTGTCGAAAACGATGTTAAATCCCTAGATTTGTTTTCTAAACTAATTTGATGAAATCCAGACATTAAGTCTAAACAAGAAAAGTATTTTGCTCTACCTAGTTGGTCTAATATGTCATCTATCCTAGGCAGTGGGAACTTATCTGCAATTAGTTTTTTATTTATTTGTCTATAATCTACGACAAGTCTCCATCTTTTATTTTCAGTATTTGGGAGTGATTTCTTGGGTACTAATAAGATTGGACTGTTGTATTCGGAGTAAGATGGTTCCACTATTTTGTCAGTTATTAATTTGTTAACTTGTCTGTCTATTTCTTCTTTATGTGAATGCGGTATTTTGTAATTCTTTATATATATCGGTGTTGGATCTTTTACTCTTAACGTTTGTTCATAAAAATTGTTAGTGCTAATTGGTTCTGTTTCTAATCCAAAAATATCGCTGTATTCAGAGCATATGTTAGTTAGTGTTGTGTTAAAAGGTATTGGAAAATTTTTCTGTAATATTTGTAATATTTTTGATTTTTTATTTGTGTTACTATTATTAGTTTTATTTGTGATTATATCATAGTTTGATATTTTTTCGTTTAATATATTGTTTGGATTTAGTGTTGTATTAGTGTTATTAGTATTTAAGAAACGAATATAAGCAAACTTAGTGTTTATTAGTGTATTTGCAATAAATACGCCTGGTATTGGTTCTTGATTTGGTATCAATAATTCAGTTTCATTGGAGCATATATTTATTTTACGTATTACTTCTGACCTTGCTGGTAAGACAATGTTATTATTATTATTTGTAAGTGGTATTTTTATATCTTGTGGTATATTAAAAGGTCTAAGGATAAGATAATCAAAATCCTCATTAAAATCTAAAACGCAGTTGTATTTTTTCATAAAATCCATACCAATTATACCATCGCATGGTATCGGAAATTCATCATTTACTATATGAAAGTTGTGTGGTATCTGGAAGTTTTGGGCTCTTAGCTCAAAAAATTTAGTTCCTAAGGAATTTATTTCACCTTTTCCTATCCCACTTAATGTTGTTATTTTGTTTTTATTGATTTCCTCTAATTTAAAACATTTTGATTTAACTATCGAAATATCTGCTCCAGTATCTACTAACAATGTTATTTGAATATTTGTGTTATTAATGTAAGCATTTATGAAAAAACAAAAGTTAAGATTAAGATTATATATTTTTGTTTTTATTGGTTTGATCCTAGGGGAAGATTCGAGTTTTCCGAATCTCTTTCATTGCTTGCCGTCGTATGTACGTAATTTCGGTTTCTATTGTAATTAGTTCGTCTTTGATGGTAAGTATTATTTTTATTTCTGTTGTTATTGTGGTTTCTATTATTATTGTTTCGAGAGTAGTTGTTTCGTCCACGAAATCTATAGGAATTATTATTTGGTCGTTGTTGGAAATGTAATATTGTATTTTGTTGTCCAGTTGCTTCTGTACAACTGTTGACAAACTTGCTGATTGCTTCATTCATATTACTAAACTGTCCGGCTTCCATAATAAGTTTTACTTTATCATTGGTACAGTTCTCTGTCATTGCTTTTACTGCTGTCTGTGTTGCATATTTATTTGCGATTTCGTTTGTTACTCCATCAGCTATGTACGCATTTTCTAATGACTTAGTAATAGCTTCTATTTCACTACAATATGTATTAGCAGTTTTATTATTTTGTCTAATATTCATTGCTTTTGCTGTCAAGACCTCGACTGACTCGCCTTTAATTGTATTTTCTAATTTGTTTACTATATCTGCTATGGTATTTTCATTATTTATAATATTTCTGGTATTTCCTTTTAATTTTGTTTTTATTAAAGATACTGCTATGATTTCATGTGAACCTTTGATTGAGTCTACTAAGGCTATTGCATCTAAAAATGATCGTAAATTTTCTGCCTTTCCGTCAAACTCAGGAATTAATTTAGAGGCGGTGTTAAGAAATTCTACCACTGTTTGAGACATTGTTGCTTCTATTTTATTTATTATTGGAAAATTTTTTTCGATTTGTATCCTCTCATGGATATTATTTGATATATTTATATCGAAATTCTTTTTTTGCTGTTATTCTTAATACTTTGTCTCTTGTGTCTTGGTAAAATGCTTCAGCAGCTATCTTATGATTTTTTGTAAGTCTTTCGTAATTTACATTTAAAAGGGTTCTAATTTCTTCTAAACTATTAATTAGTATTTTCAAATGTTTATGTAAAGTATCGTCTTTTATTGGTCTGTCCAAATTCAGACATTTATAGGATTTCTCTATTTCTACTTTAATGTTTCTGCATCTTTCAAGAATGCTTTTCCAATCCATATACAAATTTTCTTCTTTCTTCCTTTTATTTATATTGTATTTGATTCATTATTTCTATTTTGATATCTTTTCTTTAAATTTTTATGATGCATTTGATATATGCGACAAAAGAAATTTATGATTAATATTAAAGTTATTATAACTAAGAATATTTCTATTTTAAAAGTATTAATATTTTCTTCTCTTATATCTACTTCATTTACTACGTTTGCTCGTGGATGATCAAAGGTAGTCTTCGAATTACACATTGTTTAAAAAAAATTTGTTGAAAGAAAAAAAAATTAGTGTTTGTCAACGGAGGTTAACGCCTACCGACCTATACGTGCATCTAGTGCACTGTAGTTTTTTTTGTATTAGTTCATCGAGTTGGTTGATTCTCAACCAAATTATTGTCGACCGCTCCCAAGTTGGTGGTTCCTTGCTGTTGACTTCTCTTAGTAACTGGGATCTCTCTCTCTTCCATCTGCAGAGTAATCCACCTCTGCGTTTTGGTCTTGTCACTTGTGGTTTTTTATTTATTGGAGTATCATCCTTCTTTTTAGGCTGCTTCTGCCTTGCTCTATACTCCTCTAGAGTTAATGGTTTTGGGCCTGCTTTGGAATCCATGCACCTTTTGGCCAGGTGTTTTCTTCCTACTCTTCTCTTTTGTCAGGCCGTTATTGGCTGGACTGACAGTATTTTCAAAAAATTTTATTTATTCCATCCTTTTTTATGGGTGCTCTATTTGTTAAAGCACTCCAAGGAATTTTGAATTTCTTTGGGTGCTCTGTATTTTTAAAGCACTCCAAGGACTTTGGATTTCTTTGGGTGCTCTGTATTTTTAAAGCACTCCAAAGAAGTTTGGCAGGATCGCCATGTGATAAATGAAAGTCAGTTTTTATTATTAGAGCAACTAGTTGTCGCTTTGACTTTATTATCAGAATTGATCTTTATTACTAAATATATACTACTTATATACTACTTATGAAAATATACTAGACGACTAATTCTTAAACTAATGTATGGGAATATTTTGGGTAATTTGATTTGACTTAAAGTATTCCCATACATATGGTCGTAGCTGAATGCGTGTGTCCATTTCAAGTGCATTGCAACCCAGACGTTTACTACAGTGTCTATTTACACCAAGCGCTAATGGGCATGCACCTTATGTATATCTGTTTGTTTTGTTTACTGTAAGAGGACACTTGTTTTGTTCAGTTACCTAAAACAATGGGAGGGAATAAGTTTATCCTACGTGGCACTACATCTAGCCATGGTTTTTTCCTATTTTTTTTTTCTCTTTAAATAGGATATAAATGTTTTTGAAACTCTTTGGTTTTTATAGGCATTAAGAGTTTTTATATGTTTATGCGCTAACATACGGGTTTAGAACCAATCTACCATATATACGCTAGCCGGAAAATCTTTTATATGCCTCCTAAACTTTGTGTTTTAGTCGATTTTTGTTATTTACATAACAAGTTAGTAGCGCGTAACAAATGCTTTAGGTTTAGTTTGCCCATCAGGAGCATACACATATACACGGGATATTAACCTTGAGCTTTGTTAACAGTCATCGCAAACGCTAACCGAACAGGAAACAAATTTTTAAAATCGAATGGTAAATCTGTTGGTAGCATTGGAATGCGTAGCAAAATACATCTGTACTTTTATATTTTCCTGTTATAATGGTCGCTTCTACTAAATTATTTCTCAGTTTTTTTACTGCAAATCGAGTGCCATTGCAAAGCCGAGGTGATCGATATTACGCAGTAAAATGATTGACACTCCAATTTTAAGTTGTAGCACATGTGGTGGAAAACCTGGCACACCGAGTGAATTTAAGAACTCAACAGGATAATTAACGGCCTTATGTTGACTGATTTGACGCATTTCAAAGTGATATCAATCTTCTCCATATTGAAAAATAATAGGATACTGAAGCGCGTCATATGAGCGATGCATTTCAGTGGGCGAGGCCATGCCCCTTTGTTCACTTACATAGTCAAGAATTTATTATTTCGTAAGAATATCCTATTGTGAAAATTTAATGACGATCGGTCCAGTAGTTAAGACTATAGTACGATTTTTAATTTTCCTAAAAAGGGGCGTGGTCCCACCCACTTTTCTCCTGGTACGTATTCCTAATTATGCCAATACCATATGTACCACATATCATTAACGTAGGTCAAAAAATGCCCAAAATATGGCGATTTAAATTTTTGGGTTATATGGGCGGTGCCAACCCCGTTTGTACAATGAAAACTTCATATAGACTATTATTTCTTCCAGAGTCACTGTAACATGCTGTGCAAATTTCATCAAAATCGGCTCTGCCGTTTTGGAGTCCATACGTTACATACATACAGTGGGTTGCCGGTTTAACGAATTATATATTGTCAGGCCCATTCGTTATATCGAAAAATTCGTAAAAACCGGCAGTTTTTTATACCCTTCACCTTCATGAGAAGGGTATATATATGTTTGTCATTCCGTGTGAAATTTCCACAATATAATTTTCCGACCCTATAAAGTATATATATTCTGGATCCTCATAGATAGCGGGGTCGATTAAGCCATGTCCGTCTGTCTGTCTGTCTGAGTGTTGAAATCAGTTTTTGAAGTCCCCAGTCGGGATCCAAATCTTCAATAATTCTGCCAGAAATTCTTTCGAGAAGTTTGCTATTTAAAATCAGCAAAATCGGTTTAGGTCAACCAGAGTTATGAACCAATATGTGAGACCACCTCCATAAAAATTTGATATTTTTTGTCCATTTTATTGCAATATTTTGAAATATATTACAGGTAATACCATTAAATTTTGTATACATTGTTTGTATGATAAAAGAACAAAGTGTGCTGAAAATAGTATGAATCGGTCCATGATTTCTCATAGCCCCCATACAAAAAACTTCCCAAAATATTGCTAAATTATACATAAATGCCTATAAAACTGGAATATCAAGACAAAATTCAGCAAAAATAAGTTTTATGCAAAAAGAAATCGCAAAACGAAATTTTTTTTAGTTCGGTCCATGTTTGACTATAGACCCCATATAAAGTCCACTTCAAAATTCACTTAAATACGTATAAAACAGATATAAATAATGGTAAACGGCTAAAATTTTACATAAATAATCTTTATAGGCAAATAAATTGTTATATAAATTTTTTGGTGATCGGCCCTTTATGTGAAATTTAGGCGTTAGATTAGACGAACATAAAGCTGACATAAAAAGAGGAAATCAATCAAGTGCACTTGCACAACACTGCATTGAAAACGGACACAAACCAAACTTTGAAAAAGTGAAAATTTAAGATAAAGAGAAAAGGGAAAATAAGAGATACACGTTGGAGAGCTTAAGAATACAACAAAAATCGACAATTGCAATAAACACAAAAGAAGACAAAGACAATACAAATGCAAACTACACCATTGCAATACTTTAGTACTAATAACAACTGAGACCAAGAAAAAACGACAAATTTTCTGTGATATATGTATATTTTAATTTACATTAATTTTTTTAAATATTTTAAGTTTTGTGTTGTGTTGTCACATATACAAAAAAATACTGTGATATAAATCATAAATTGATGTAAAGACTGACAAAAAAGATTATTGTAAGTTAATTTGTCAAAAATTACGCTTGTAATTATTGTTATTATTGACTAAATGTTTCTTTTGTATTTTTACAATGTTACCAGATTTTAATAAAAAACTCAAATCCCTGAAGAAGTTGGAAAGAATACCAACGAAACGTCGGATTTAATTGAAAATGAAATAAATAATCTTTTATTTGCATTAAATTAATGACCTTGAAAGCCTGCATATAGGAAACTATATAAACTATTAATAGTAAAAACATTAAATTTTAAAAAAACTAATATGAAGACAACAAAATGGTCTCGTCAACTAACTTCAGGTATGAACTCTGATTTACCAACAACTTCAAGAAATCGGTTCAGTGCTCTGGCCGATTTTAATGACATGGAATTGGATCCAGTGTCCAACATAACTGAATCTAAAAATATTAAACCTCCGGCAAAATTTCAGTTTATGGGGGACACCCCTGGGAAAAAAAAAAAATGCCACGCCCCCTTAAATGACCCCAGGAGTGCGAAAATCATAATGAATAAGGGGGCTCACGCCCCCTATGGGCGTGGCAGTCGAAAAACGACCCGGCGCACCTACGTAGACAATATGGGTATCAAATGAAAGCTAATGTCTTCACGATTCCAAAAATAGCCGTATCGTCCAATTCACGACCCCAGTCGTGAATGTCAAAGGCAGTAACGTAATCCATATTTAGTGATGTTCTCGTGTCAAGAGTCAAATCATAAATGAGGATAAGTACAAAATTAAGAAACGAGGAAAACTCTTGAAAGCTTCTGATTGATTAATGAAAATTTGTTATACTGGCTTCGCTTAGTAAAGTTTTTCTGCGTGACCGGCCTACGGCCGGGCTTAGGGGTTTTTAACTCCAGTATGTCTTAATTCTAGACGGCGGGGATCTCGAGTGCTCGGCCTCTGGCCGAGCTAAAAAGAAATAAACAAAAAAAGTCCTTCCCCCATTTTATAAAAATTAACATATCTTCCTCAAATTCTGGACGATCTGGCAACTACGGGTATTTTTGGAATCGTGAAGACATTTCCTTTCATTTGATACCAATATTGCCTAAGTAGGTGGCATGGGTCGTTTTTCACCCCCGCCCCTATTTAACAAAAATGGCCGTATCGGCTGCAAAAACCGCCCGATCTGGCAACTATGGCTATTTTTGGAATCGTGAAGACATTAGCTTTCATTTGATACCCATATTGTCTACGTAGGTGGGCCGGGTCGTTTTTCGACTGCCACGCCCATAGGGGGCGTGAGCCCCCTTTTTCATTATGATTTTCGTACTCCTGGGAACATTCTGAAGGGGATGGCATATTTAGATTTTTTCTCTAGGGGTGTCCCCCATAAACTGAAATTCAGCCAAACCTCCTCCTCTGGTAGTTGACGAAAAAATTTCGCTCAGGGAACTTCAAGAGTTATTTGGTAAAACTCCATATACAAGCGTACATCAATTGGAGCGAAGGTGTTTCCAGAAAATGAAAAATGTAAAAAGATTTTGTTGGAGAAGAATATAGAATTTCACTCTTTCAACTCTATGGAAAATCGCCTCTACATGGTGTTTTTATACGGACTTCCCAAAATCAGTACTGATGATATCAAGAATGACATCTTAGGTTATGATTTAACACCTTCATCTATTACTGAAATTAACACAAAATTCAGTTCTGTAAACAATGCAGTATATAAAGTACAATTCGCCAGGAAAAACTTTAATCCTAAATCACTTAGCAACATAACTGCAATATGCAACATTATTGTTTCGTGGAAAAAGTTTAAACCTAGAAAAGGTGACAATCCAACGCAATGTTGGAACTGTTTAATGTATGGTCATGGTGGTGAACACTGTAACCGTCTTCCAGCATGTATGATATGCGCAAATCGGCACCACACAAATGATTGCCCACTCAGGAATCAAAACAAAATACCAGCAGTATTTTCTTGAAGGAAAACAACTTCCTTGGAGCTTTTTGAAAACTACCTCAAAACAGGCACACAGCTCAACCAAGCATTGCAGGATTAAAATATTTATACTTGATAGTCTGTCTGTTTCTGAGTTAACGGCAAGAATTTGATTTACTTGTATCCAGTTATCTGAGATTGACTTAAACATGGCATAATGTGAATTCCAACGTGTAGGGCAATGGGTTTTTAAGGAAGTTTGCAGCAAGTGTTGGAGACTTGCTTTTTTAAAATATTTCACAACTTTCTTACAAGAACTAATAACTTCTGTTAGCTCCCCTGTACATTCAATCGCAGAATCCAGAACATTGGAAAATAGATGACTTGAACAATTCAACCTGGTGTAGTTTTCAAGAGCTTTCTTGACATTGCTTCCTCTGTCCGTTACGAAAACGATTTTTTTAAAGTCCTGTACACCAAATTCGCTAAGTAAATTTTGCAACTTACACAACACATTTTGTCCAGTACTACGCATAAAATCCATAGATTTCATTCCCAGGACAATATCAATCAATTCAAAGTCCTTTTGGAAATGTAGAGTGGCGCACAAAACATTTCTCTTCACATAGTTATCTTGCCAAAGATCAATAGTTACAGATGCTTCACCATTACTTACTAATTTTCCAATTTTCAATTTCATTTCGTTCTTCTTTTCTTGTGCTGTTTTTGTTATGCGGCGTGAAAGTGTGGATGGATCAGGAAGGAAATCATTAACATCAATATTTGTACCATAACGTGCTCCAATTTTTAAAATAAAATTAACCAATTTGCGAAATCCAGTTCCCTCAACAGCGGTAAAGGGGCGACAGTCCTCAATTACCCATGTTGTACAAGCATCAATAGCTTCTTGTTTTTCCTCCTCACTTACCTTTTTAATAGATGCACTTGGTAAGGTCAAATTGTAGCACTTATGCCCGTTTAGATTGGATGAATGCTTTCCATTATACTTTAAAACTTTTTGGCACATGCGACAGCATACAATGCCCTCTAAAATCGTTTCATCGTCCTTTAAAATTTGTGCGAACATTGTCCATATTGGGCTTCTGCCCTTACGTTTTTGCACTAATCGGAAAACTCCGGCATTGATTTTTTCTTCAATCTCACTGTTATCATTCATTTTTTACAGCCTGCTTATAAAAATTATATAAAATAAAAAATGTTATATTTTCCCCAATATGTTTTCCTATAAACTTACTTGTATGTTTTTATATTTATTTTTTACTTATTTTGTATAAATTCCTAACGGATAAAGCAGAATGACTTAACTGAGTTGAATACTTTATGAGTATATGAGTATTTCTCTTAAAATGTAAATCAAAATACCGCCGTTTATGAATCAAACATATTGGGAATGGTATGAGCTCGATGTCGGCGTTGTAATCATACTTCTATCCATCCGCATTTATAAGTCAACGTTGTTGTGAGTTTGAGTAACTCAGAGTAGTTAAATTGCAATGATGTAAATCCACTTATACTTAAAATGTTATGAGTAGTTGTGAGTCGTAAAAAAACGATTCATTCCCGATCTCTGATATATACTAGCAATTATGAAGCGCATTTATCTGAGCACTACTGGTAAGTATCTTATACAATCATAAAAATATGCCTAATTACTTACCCCCTTATTCATAAACGATTATTAAATTTAACAAACGTTTATTAAGCAAATTTTTCTATGCAAATCTGTCTTAATAAACGTTTGTTAAATTTAATAATCGTTTATGAATAAGAGGGTTATATCGTATTTTAACAGATAACGGAAAAGAAAATGACGATAAGGCGCCTTGCCAATGTTCACTTGAAGTTTTAAAGCAATTTGATGCAAAATTTTCTGAAATGAATGCTAAGTTTTCCGAGATGACATGTAAGATAAAAATATTTATTGTCTGCAAAAATATCATGTTTTTCATATAAACATTTATATTTCAAGGCGAAATTAAGGAGCTCAAAGGGATAATTCAATCTCAAAATGAAGCCATAATGGCAGCATTGTCTACCCAAAAAGTAGTGACCGAAAGCCTTGTTCGCCAGGAAAAAAACAATGTGGCTATTAAGAATGTTTTTCCAATAAACACCCTCGAGGAGTTAAAAGCGCTCAATGACGTCATAATTGATGAAAATCAGCAAATTTATGTGAGTTCTTATTTATCTCTACTTTTATCATTTTCCAAATTTTCGTGTTTTTTTACAGACCAATGCCATGAAATTATCGCTGAAAGGGAAATTGCCAAAAACGTTAACGACAATTTTATCTCTGCAATTGATTCTCGTTATAAATATCGATGGTACTCATGGCAAAACGCGCTTAAAGGATTACGAAAAAGTTTTTGATACATTGATGGATGCGGTTCGGCCACTCTTTGATGACCCAGATAAAGAACTACGCAACGCCTTAGCTGTAATTAAAAAACGTCATTTTCATAACGTTTGCGTTGAAAAAAAAAAACTAAATAAGTTCAATACTTAAGATAATATTTTGACTGTTTTCATAAACGCAGTATGCAACGCAACATTTCATTGCATAGAGTTCATAATAGCATTTAGAATATAATTTAAAAACTTTTATCACATAAAATATAAAGATATTTCACTATTAAAGAGCATCTTAAAACAAAAATTTTTAAATTATATTTCTAAATGCTATTATGAACTCTATGCAATGAAATGTTGCATTGCATACTGCGTTTATGAAAACAGCCTTTCTATGAGCAGTACAAACTTTGCTTTTTACTTGTTTTCATTACAACTTTTATTTTAAGTCATTTATTTTTTTATTTTTTTTTTATTTTAATAATTATTTCTATTTATAAATATATATTGTATATGTATGTACATATTTTGACAAAAAAGAATTAAAATTAAATTGGTTAAAATTTAATTTAAAAAAAGTGGTTTTTAAATAATTTAGTATAAACCGATTATTAATAACCAATTTTTAAATTAACTATAAATTGGTTGGGAAATAAGTAATTAGTAGTCAATTTAAAAGTCATGCAGAGGTGACCAATTGACTACAGCCTATGACATGCCTATGTTAAAATAATGAGTCGACGACAAGAAAAAAGTCACTTAAGCAACTAGATGTGTTTATTAAAAAACCAGTTTGAAGTTACTTAAAAATGTGTTTGACTTCCTACAGGGTCTGCAAATGATATTCAATGTCCCTTGCGTTCTTCCTATTTGGAAACTAGAGCCAAAGCAACATCAAAAAACTCACGCAGATACAGCAACAAACAACAAAACTCATCACAGTTCATAAATACTGATCTTAACAGAAACAACCAAAACAACTTCAACACTCAACGTAATGCATTCACATATGCCGATTGTATGAAAAGTAATAATG
The DNA here is from genome assembly GCA_916048285.2 of Bellardia pandia. Taxonomy (NCBI): domain Eukaryota; kingdom Metazoa; phylum Arthropoda; class Insecta; order Diptera; family Calliphoridae; genus Bellardia; species Bellardia pandia. Next base: position 89,531,725 of record OU696529.1, read on the forward strand.
ATCTCTTTAGAGTAGATGAACTCTTCAATATTTTTACAACAGCACTGGGCATGGTGCACCTATACAAGGTGAGTGCAGTAGCCCAGCTGACAGACTTTGTTTACAATTTACTTATATCAAAAGTAATGCTTTTTCAAGTATTTTTGACAATAGTACATTATTTTACACAAACAAAATGCCTGTTGTTTCTGTTTTGTGTTGTATTTGTTGTCGATTTGCACTCACCTTGTATAGTTGCACCATGGCACTGGGTGATCTCCAACAATGCACAAATAAAGTACAACAAATGTAATGTCCATGGTTAAATATGCATGTGGTCTTCGATAACTCTCGTAGCTTAACACTTGTTCATTGGAATGCTAACGGCATTACTCAAGGTAGAATTAGCCGAACGTCCACGTATCCGTACTGTAACGTACCGTACTGTAAGCACGTTTGTGTACTTATAGAAAATTTAACAAGTAAGAGTGATATATACGTCTGTGCCGAATCTTAAATACCCTTCACCTAAGCGTAGTAAGAAATACAGAAACTACACTAGACTAGAATATCCTAATTCTGTGTTTTCTATTCAGTCTTAGTGCAAATTTTATTAGTATTTGATATATTGTTTGAAAGACAATTTTACGACCAGCATAATTTATGTTAAATATTTTGAAATTTTGTCTAATTTTCACCATTTTTAATTGATTTAATTACCAATTCTTACCATAATTTACAGAGTTTGTCTGATGTCCATAATAATCTTGAGTGTAACTTAACAAACAGAGTATAAAAAAGGGATACAATTCGGTTTTAGTGATTTTGCTCCAAAAAAAAAAAAACAAAATCAAATAGGGCTTTTAGAGGAGATACCAGCAATAAAAAATTGTTGGCGGTCACGCCTATTTTCGAGGGGGTGGGCCCTTAAAGTTGAAAATATATAGGCCTATATCACGGGAACTACTGGGTGCCTGATAATTTGTAATACATTAAATAAAAGCTATTAAAAATACCTTTCCAACGATATTTATCATGATTATAAAATATGGACCGAATATGGGTTAAATCCGAAAAGAATATTTTTTGACCCGAATTTATTTGTTTTTTGGAAATGGTTCTTATATGGCAGCTATGACAAATTATGGGCCGATCTTCTTAAATTTTGGAACAGTTATTTTCATGCATATGAGGTTACTTCACGTCGAATTTCAACATAATAACGGTATATTTAAGAAATATATTAGTATTAACGTGGATTTCGAGAGTGGACCTTATGTGGGGGATATAGTCAAATATAGACCGATATTCTCAAAATCCAGCAGTTAGATTTAGCCATGTATGTAAATGATCCGTGTAAAATTTTGGATTGGTACCCTTATTTATAAGCGATTTATGAGTATTAAAGTGATTTTCGGAAGAGGGTTTTATATGGGGCATACGGTTAAAAATAGACCGAAATTCACAAAATTTTGTGGGATGATTTTTGTATATATTAAAATGATCTGTGCAAAGTTTTGAGTCGGTACCGATATTTATACAATATATATATAGGGAAAAATCTCTCTTTCAGATGTGGTCCTTGTGTGGGAGCTATGACCAGTTCTGGGCCGACCACCATAAAATTTAGTACAGCAATTTATTTGCCTATAAAGAGTATTTATGTCAAATTTTAGCCGTTTAACATTATTTATATCTGTTTTATATGTATTTAAGTGAATTTTGTAAGTGGACTTTATATGAGGTCTATGGTCAAATATGGACCGAACTAAAAAAAAATTCGTTTTGCGATTTCTTTTTGCACAGAACTTAGTTTTGCTGAATTTTGTCTTGATATTCCAATTTTATAGGCATTTATGTATAATTGAGCAATATTTCGGGAAGATTTTTGTATGGGGGCTATGACCATTTCTGGGCCGACCACCATAAAATTTGGTACAATAATTTATTTGCTCATAAAGAGTATTTATGTCAAATTTTAGCCGTTTAACATTATTTATATCTGTTTTATACGTATTTAAATGAATTTTGGAAGTGGACTTTATATGGAGTCTATGGTCAAATATGGACCGAACAAAAAAAAAATTTCGGTTTGTGATTTCTTTTTGTATAAAACTTATTTTTGCTGAATTTTGTCTTGATATTCCAATTTTATAGGCATTTATTTATCATTAAGCCATATTTCGGGAATATATATATTTGCATGGGGGATATGAGAAATCATGGACCGATTCTTACTATTTTCCGCACACTTTCCTCTTTTATCATAAAAACAACGTATACAAAATTTCATGGTATTATCTGCAATATATTTCAAAATATTGCAATAAAATGGACGAAAAATATCAAATTTTTATAGAGGTGGTCTCAAATATTGGTTCATAACTCTGGTTGACCTAAACCGATTTTGCTGATTTTAAAAACAAACTTCTCGAAAGCACTTCTGACAGAATTATTGAAGGTTTGGATCCCGAGTATATCTGGGGACTTCAAAAAACTGATTTCAACAAACAGACAGACAGACAGACGGACATGGCTTAATCGACTTCGCTATCTATAAGGATCCAGAATATATATACTTTATAGGGTCGGAAAATTATATTGTGGAAATTTCACACGGAATGACAAACTTATATATACCCTTCTCACGATGGTGAAGGGTATAAAAACGTGCCATACGTTTAAAAAAATTTAAAAAACACATAGTACAACGATATTGTGTTTGTGTTTAATTGTTTGTTTTCTACTTCAGTTCAAATTATATATGTATTTTAAAACTCAAATATTCTCAATTATAATGGATTCGGAGGATTTATTTACTTATTTAATGTTTTTAAAATTACTAAATATTTTCAAGAAAAAAAAAAACAAAACACAATAAATATACAATCAGCTGTTCGAAACAGTGATGGACATTGAAAAGTTTCTGTTCGTACATACATGCTTGATAAAGTACCAAAAGCCATTTTAAAGTTATTTTAATAGTAGCAAAATTTTGTGTGTGTGTGCATTTACATACATAATCTAGCACTTTGATAGTTATGTATATTATCAATGTAATATATTTTACTATAATTTATTTCAATATTTGTTGAATTTGCAATATTTATAATACATAGTTATGCGTATGTACTCGTATGCATTTATTTTGTTATATTTATATTGTATGTGATTTTTTTTATTTTATACATATGTATAAACATATTCAGATATGTATTATATAAAATCGTGTTGCTCAATTTCAACAAACATTATTAAAAAAAGTACCAAAAAATAGGGCGAATTTACTCCAATACAATTTAGCATGCAAACAGTCCATCACTACTATACAAATGTCACGTAAGAACGTTAGGAAATTCTATTTTATACAGGTTGAGACGTTCCGTCAACGTGATATTAATATGTATTCGGTAAGCATTTGCATTGATTTCAAATAACAAAACGGGTTCAGCTGTTTCGTTACAGTACAGTACGGGACGTAGACGTTCGGCTAATTCTACCTTTAGTGTTGATATTTTAGCTCTTTCAGTGGTAGATTTAGCATTTTGTTCCTCGAAAATGCATTGAAATTTTTAAAAATTATGCTAAATGCTTTTTAGCATAATTTGCTTGATAAAAAAAATTTTTTTCGAGAAAAAATTTTTACTATTTTACTCCAAAAACTACTTTTGGAGAAATAAAAAATAACTTTTATTAATATTTCAACTAAATTTCTTTCGGTGTGGTAAGTAAATGAACACGAACATTTTTGAATTAATATATGAAATGTAATCTATTAAAACAACTCAACAATTATTATGAACAAAATTAGAAAAAACTATAATGTATATTTGTAACATTTGAAATAAAAATTGTATTGTTACATTATTATAACATTGAACAAATGTAGTTGCAATCGCTCTCTTTTGATTTCATTTATTTTTTTAGCTTTTTTGCAAAATCTCGTTAAACCGAGTACATGAAATTTTCATTTGTTCGTAATATGAGGTACTCAATGGAAAGAATATGACTGTTCGTTAAATCGCGAATTCGTTAAATTGAGTATACGTTAAACCGGGAAACATTTTTATATATGTATATGTACATATGTATATGTAGATTCAAAGAAAATTTTACAACCATAATAATTTATTTCAAATGTTTTGAAATTTTATGTAATTTTGACCATTTATAATTTATGTAATTACCAATTCCTACCATAATTTACAGAGTTTGTCTAATTTTTATAACAATCTTGAGTGTAATTTAAAAATTAAAAAAATTAGTAATTACATACATATTCACCACAAGTTAAGGAGCGGATTATAAAAAAGGTTAAGATTATAAGGTGAGGTTTCTTTTGGTTGAATTTGATCTCAATAACTGTCCTTAAGCTCTGGGCAATTTAAATGTATTTTAAATAGAATTATAAAAGTTACAATGTTTTAGGTATTTGATTAAAATATTAATATTGGCATCGGATATTGCATTGAAAAAAGTCTTGTGACGACAATTTAAAAAAAGATGATCTATACTTATTGGATGAATGAATGAACAGAAGGGACATAATTTTGACAGGTTTGACTTGACTTGAGTGTGAACCAGCCTCAAACGTATTAACTTGATTTGGTATTTTCTTGTCTTGCGTTATCGTTAATTTTTTTGAAATGGTAGTTTGGCGAATCATTCGTGGGTATAATTGGTCATTGTTTTAATTTTTGATTGCGTCTAATGACGAAAGAGAGACAGTGCAGATTGCATGTTTGCCTCTGTGTTCTTTATAAGTTTAATATCTAGTTTCATGATAGCTCTGGTAGAATTGAGTTGGTCAAAGTTTTGTCTTTATCTACCTTAACTAATTTCATTATTAGTTCTTAAGCTAGCTGTATTTATAAATTTATGGCCAGAGATTAATGAGTATTGAAGTAACTTTAGGAAGGGGACTTGATATGGCGGATATGGTCAAACATGGACCGAACTAAACAAAATTTCGTTTTACGATTTATTTTTATATGAAACTTATTTTTGCTGAATTGTGTATTGATATTTAAATTTTATAGGCATTTATGTATTATTATTTCAGAAAGATATTTGTATGAGCACTATAAGAAATCATGTACCGATTCTTACTATCTTCATACAAAATGTACAAAATTGCATTTTATGTATTATCTTCAATATATTTAAACAAAACAGCAAAAAAAACGGAGTCTGTACTATGCCGCTTTTGATGTTTTTCAATACCAAACTGCTTAGGAGAATCTTTTGTAAACTTTGCTGATTTTGGTTGCGTATTTTGGATTTGAACTTGTTTTACACAGACAGACGAACATAGCCCAATCGACTTAGAACTCCAAAAGGATCAAGAATATAAATACTTTGTTGGGTCTCAGATGAATATTTCTAAGTGTTACAGACGGAATGACAAATTTTTATATGTATACCCTCATTCACTACTTGCGAAAAACATACATATGTATATTGGATTTAAAGCAAAGATTAGTTCAATGAATGATATATATATATAACCTTGAAAATATTCCTCTTTTTAAAGAATTCTTAATTTAGCAAATGAGGCGAAAATCTTTATCTGTTCCCCTATATATTTCCCTTTTTAATCACACAAATGTATATAGCATTATTTTAATGCAACGCTGCGATTAAAATTATATTCCAGAATGAACTTCCAGTGTTCACGTTTTTGCTATAATAAACAAAACAACAATAAGGAACTAAATTTCAGAACGTAGCAAACAAAAACTTGTATCAACAAATAACAACCAAAATAGTAACCTGAAAAAAATTTAAATTAAATTTTGGGAAGGACCAATAATGGGCCAATCACCATAAAGTTCATTACAATAATTTATATATATGTATATATGTATATGTCAATTATTTGTGTAGAATTTCAACTTGATAATGATATTTATTAGGGATTTAGGTTCTTTCGTGGGATATGGTCAAATATTGTCCGATCGTCATAAAATTCGATACGCTAATGCATCTTCATGATATTATCTGTATTTTATTTGAAGAAAATAGCAAAAAATATTTGAAAAATATCGAGGTTGTCTGAAACTTTAGTCTAAATATAACTCTGATGCTTCTTGACTAAAATTGTTCCTTTTCAATACCAAAGATGCTGTTAATGAAGAGATAATAAGTGACTGGCAATATACAAAAATATGTAAATACAAAGTAAATCGTCAGATCTGCACAACCAACTGGCACGAAGTAGGAAATCATTCTAATCCGGATATGATGTTTAACTCATTATATGAAAAATTTAATCAAATCTACGAACATTCAAAAATAATAAAGCAAAAAAAGAAAAATAGAGTTCCAAATCCTTGGATTAATGAAAATTTAAAAAAATAGAGAAATACCTTAAATAAAAGACTGAATTATGCAAAAAATTTGTATTATAAAAATAAGTTTTTTGAAAATAGATACAATATCCGCCTAACGTGGCAAACTATAAACGAAATAATTAGAAGAAAATCGAATAATTTAGATGATATAATAATAAAAAATTTCAAAAATACTAACATAACCGAAATTTGCAATAACTTTGCAATAAACTTTAAGCAAAATGTCAAAAATATTTTACACAATTGTGATATTCAATTGCTAAAAATTCTAAAAAAAATCGCTCTATAAATACCCAAAACCCAAACATTGTCAACAATGATAACAACACAACAACCCAGCATACCATTTTAGGAGCGCTCCGAAAAAGGAGTCAGAAAAGAGTCCAACAAAAGAGCATTTTCGGAGCGCTCCAAAAAAAAGAAGTCAGAAAAGAGTCCAACTAAAGAGCATTTTCGGAGCGAAAGAAAAATTTGCTTGTTACTGTCCTGAGTCGGCACGCAGTATGACTCAGAAATTCCACTTAATTATGTGTGTACCAAAGCGTTGTTCTCCTGCTATTTGTGCTTTGAATAAAAAAAAACGTAGCTGTACCACACAGGAATGATAAAAACAAGATTATACAGAGCCCAAGAAAACCTCATAAAAGACTCTTTTCTGGCATAATCTAAGAGCTCTTTAAGAGCCCAAAAAAACCCTCATAAAAGACTCTTTTCTGACATTATCTAAGAGCTCTTTCTGACGGACCATTTTCGAATGTAATGACCCTCTTTTCTGAAGGTTTTCGGAGAGCGTTAACGCTCCGAAAAAGGTGTCAGAAAAGATTATTTTCGGACTCATAGGCTTGCTGGGAAACAACATCAACTGCATACAAAATACCACCATAACCAACCTTACAACAACTAATTCCAACGTTTATGATCAAACAACCAATACAAATGGAACAACACTTAAGGTACGGTCACATTTGACAAATATTTCCTCAAAAAAGCGTAACCACTTGTTTTAGCACAAATTTGTTTGACGTTGTTTGCTCTTACAAGAGTTTTGCAAGATCAAACAGCATCAAATAAATTAAAACTAAATATTTGTTGTGCTTTGACCTAAATAAGAAAAGTTTTTTTAAGTAAACAAATGAGTTCAAATAAATGTTATTTAGTGGTTACGTCATTTTCGGCAAATATTTGTCAAATGTGACCGTACCTTTACTGATAATAACCAGCGTTGTCAACTTTGAAATTTCAAAACGCACCAAAATGGAGAAAAAAGCGCACCATTTACAAAAAAACGCACCAAGTTAAGAATTTTGTTTTTGTTTCAAATATTTATTGAATTAATTTGAAATTTTTTAATATCATAAATTCTACAAAAAACTTTTTATCCACAATTATTAGTAAAAGCCTTTTTTTAATAAATGAAGACAAAATTAGCATTTAACCACTCAAAATTTAACTCACAATATGATATTCGGAACTAAAGTACTAATTGGTAAAAAAGCTAATTTCAGTACATATTTGGTACTGTTTTTTTTATATATTTTTGTTTTCTAGTTAAAGTACTTCTATTTGATTTTTTCCTATAAAATTTGTTAGGATTCCACTGGTACTCTAACCCTGGGGGGTTTCTCTGTATTTCGATTCGAAAAGAAAATCAGTCGAATTTGCATACTTTTTACATTGTATTTCGAAAGCTTTTGCATTCGAATCGAAATACGGAGTAACCCCCCTGGTTGTTCGTCTACAGTTCAGTAGACCAAACCATCAGGTTATACAAGAATTTTTATTTACATGTTTAAAATGTTAATTTGATTTTAAACAAAGATTTTTGAAGAATTTGATTTCATTTATTAACATTCGTATTTAAAATACATTTTTTCATCGTATAGTTTTCATGAGTTATGAATTATTAAAAAACTGCAATTAAAAATTAGTAAAAATAAAGATTTCATCACATTTTCAAACAAATTAAAAAAAACGCACCGAAATACACAAAAAAAAATTTCCAGTGTTGAATGAAATGGTACTCAAATAGGTGTATTTTATTGTAGAAAGATTTTTCTCACACTGAAACAAAAAGTTGTGTTGAATTTGCTTTGGTGCTACCAAAAATTTAAAAGCGCACCACGCACCAACTAAAGAATTTTTCGCACCAAAAATTTAAAAAAGCACCAAAATTGGTGCGAAACGCACCAAGTTGACAACGCGACGTCATAGCTCCCACCAACTCTGGAAACACCAACAACAATGCAACTAATATTAGCATCGCTAAAGAACTAAACATATTAAACGTCAATAGCATCTTTTTAACAACATTAAAAAAAATAGACCACAAACACCACAAACTCGTATAAACGTTGAAGGTAGATACCGGGTACATAGACACAAAAACAACTATGGGGAAAGTACTTTATCCGTAATGCTGCCAACAATATTAAACACACTGCCCATCAGTGATGCCAACCTTTGAGACTCAAAACGAGTAAACATTTTTGAAAAAAGGGCTAAATTGAAAAAAAATCCTTTTAACGCCACATCCTGTCAAAATTTTCGATAAAGTGCGAAAAGAGGCTAAATTATAAAATGTTTCTTTTAAAAATCAAAAACAACAAACACATTTTTATAAAATAATTTATTAGAAAACAAGTAAGAAAGTATAGTCGGTCAAGCCCGATCATATAATACCCTACACCCAGTATATGTATAAAGCAGTTTTTCAGAAATGGGCGTTATATGGGAGATATAACCTATTGTCGACCGATCATCCAAAAATTTAGTGTCATGATGTCTGTGAATATTAATATTATATGTGTTAAACTTTATCTCGATATAAATACTTTTAAAAGATTTATGGAGCTTAAAGTGAATTACGGAGAGGGTCTTATATGGGAGTTTCGCCTAATTATGTTCGGTCCCATTATAAAATTGTACCGTATTATTTGTATACATATGAAATATATTTGCTTCAATAATAATTGCATACCAACATTTTTGAGAGAGTTATACTCTTTACAGAAAGTGATTCTGAGTCGATCGGTATACTTTAAGGTGGGTGTTGGACCAATATTTCTGGGTGTTAGAAACATCAGCACAAATCAAATATACCATCCCCATTATGGTGGTGTAGGGTATAAAAATTATTTATTTATATACTACCATGAGATATATATTTCAACTACATTTTAATAAATAAGGTACAGCCGTACATGAATTAAATACATAGTATTAAATAGTACATATACATTTAAAATTGGTCGTTACTGAACAAAATTTCGATTTCTTATTCATCATCATTTTCAGTCCATAAGACACTATCAATAAAATATTTACACTTTTTATATGTTTCATTCGAATTAATTTTTGAGAACACTTCGTCAGGTATTTTTTTGTTTGAACAACATACATTATCTCTTTTTAGGCTACATTTAATGTGTATTATAGCGTAGACAGACGACACAGTTAATTTGCATTAACAGTCTTAATTCACATCTTAATGCGCATTAAGTTAGACGTAAATACACAAAATCAAACTGAATTTATACTGCATTTAGCTATTTCAATATGGCAACATCGTCGAAAATCAATAATATGTTATCAAATTGTTTACTATTCTAAAAGAAGAAGAAGACAATTGTAAAATTAAAATAATAAAAATAGATTTCCACAATTGCAACATGTTCAGGTTAATGGTTGCTAGTGCATGAACAAGTTTTGCATTATGAAACAGTTTCAGCAAAAGTAATTTCAGCTTTTTTTCAAAGAAATACTGTTTTTTCAGCAAATGCCAAACAAATTTTTTCATAATTAAACAGTTGTTTACAAACAAACAGCTGTTGCCTAAATGCAGTTTAAATGCAGAAACTGTCGTCTGTCACTGTAAAATCTTAATTCAAATTAGTGAGATTTTAATGCGCATTAACTCTGTCGTCTGTCTACGGTATTAAACTGTTACACATATGTAATGACATTTTGTTTCTAATTTTATTTTTGAATAAATTCATGACACTAAAACTCCTCTCAACTTCTGCGTTTGAGTACGGATATGTCAATATGTGTTTGGCACAGCTTAAGGAATGGGTTATTTCTATATTATTAGGTTAAAGGAAGAAAAAGTACGAAAAAACTAAAATGTAGCCATATCGAGCAAAAAGTAATAACGGGCTAAAAGGGTTAAAAGATAATTGTAAAACCTGCTAGATTTACGCGTTTTTTAGTATAGGGCCAATTTTCTTTTTTCGCGTTTTGAGTGACTGAAATTGGGCTAAATCTAGCCCGAAAAGGGCTAAGTTGGTATCGCTGCTGCCTATTGAAATACTTAATACAGCCAACAAATATAATAGAAATTAAATATTTAAAAACTTTTTTATTAATCAACAATGAATGTCGTAACACTTTACAGTTAACTTTAAATAGTAAACATCAATATAACATTTAAATTAGTTTTTAATATTTAAATATTTTCATAAATTTAAATTCTAGAGGATAACATTTTTTGTTAATTTACATACAGACAATCCGCAAGGCTGCGTATGGTTAGTTCAGTAATGAAATGTCAATATTTTCTGGAATCGATAAATAAATAAATAAAAAAAGCTACTGGATTTTGTTGCTGTAAGTCAATAATATCTCCTGAATTAAGTCCACTTCCGAGCATAACAACCAACCATACAACTCTTGTAAATAACGCTATTGAGATGAAATTCAACCAATATAATCCTAAAATACATAGAAACCACATTAGAGGATACTGGATTTAGAAGCCATCGGTCCATAATTGGTCCACTTCTTCTATGCCACACATAAATCGTTTGTAAATAATGTTATTGAGATCAAATTCAAACAAAAAAGCCTCATATTATATCTTATCCTTTTTATACTCTGTTTCTTAACTTGTTGTGAATATGGAAAAATGTTCTTTTAATTTAATAAATTGTTAAATTACAATCAAGATTATTATGAAAATCAAACAAATTCTGTAAATTACAGTAAGAATTATAAATGGTCGAAATTAGATAAAATTTCAAAATATTTAACATAAATTATGTTGGTCGTAAAATTTTCTTTCAAACTATATATAAAATTCTAATAAAATTTGCACTAAGACTGAATAGAAAACACAGAATAAGAATATTATAGTCCTGTAACCAGTGTAGATTTTCTATGTCTTAATATGTTTAGGTGGAGGGTATTTAAGATTCGGCACAGCCGAATATAGGGATGCCAGACGTACTGTTTTTTTATGTACTGTTTTATGCACAAGATTCAAAACAGTGCGCAAATGTACTGTTTTTTACACGTTGTACTGTTTTATCGTTAAAAGCTTTTTTATATTAAAATTGAAAAAACACCCCAACTCAGCCGAAAAATTATCAATAAAATTTTAAAATAATTTTCATGTAACAATTCCTACCTTCAGTAAAAATAAATTAATGAAAATTAAATTTAATTGTTCTTAATTGAAAAAAATATAAAAAAAATGTTTGTTCAGTGTATTGCTTTATTAAAAAAATGATTTATTTATCAAGGTTTAATCTACTTTAAAGTTGATTAGGAGATCAGTGTTAATGGCTCTAAAGCATTGGTGTCCAAAAAAATTTGTTTGTCCATATGAAATGAATACAACAACCATTGTTTCATGAAATGGACATCGTTGCTCTAAAGACATTTCTAACCATTAAACATTAATGATTAATATGAAGAATATTAAAAAAACAAATTGGATTTCATAAATATATCGTTGTTTATACATACAACGTATTTAAATACATATTTCGGAAAGCTGATGGCACATTTAATTTTAAAGTAGTCATGTTATAGGGGGTTAAGATAAAATGTTACTTGGATTTTTTCAGTAAATGATACTTCTTGATTTTTAAATAATAAATTTCTACACCATGTAAATTGAAACAGTATTATTCTTACTAAAAAATATTGAAAAAGGAGTAAAATTGAGTTGACATTAAATTTAAAGTTCACTTTTGTAATGTAAATTAATACATATACAGATTGATTTACAAAAACTAACAAAAATCCAAGCAGAGGGACAATAAGTGTAAAAAAGAAAAAAAATTTGTGTTATTTATTATTTTTAAATACCCCCGAAGATGATTAGCGACGCTAATTGAAATATTGGGAACAATAATAAAAATATTTAAAATAAAAATCAAAAGTTTTTATTTATTCAACGACCTGTAGCCGAACAAACACAACAAATAATTAAAAACTAATAAATTTAAAACTTTGTATTACAAGCAAAGCAAAAATATTGTAATCTAAAAGGACTTTGATGATATAAAGGATACAATATGTCATTTAAATTGTATTTTCTATGTACCTTCTTCAAAAACGTTCATAATATATGTTATGATCTCATATATTTAAGTATTTTTAACAATTTTTTTATTGCTTATTAAATTAATATTACGAAAATGTATTACATTACTAAACATTATCCCCCTGGCCCTCGATGTTGAACGATAATCGCTTAGATAAGACTTAAGACACAAACTTGATTGTGGAATAAACAAACTTGATTGAGTAAAAAATAGATAAGATAAAAAGTTTGTGTCTTACGTCTTATCTAAGCGAACGTTATCATTCGACATCGTGGGCAAGGGGGTATTTTTCGTTAAAAAATAAAATGTACTGTTTTTTTTTTAATTGTACTGTTTTTTTTTGAATTGTACTGTTTTTTTTGTATAAGATGTACTGTTTTTTTTTTTTTGTATAAGATGTACTGTTTTTCCGTATTTCAAATCTGGATACGCTAGCCGAATATAGCACTCGAACTTGTTTTAATTGCGTTTGTGTACATTTAAATAAATAAAGACTCGTTATACATATCTTCTTCAAACTACTTGACGCTTTTATTTTGCAATTAAAAAGAATCCGGTTTATTTAAAGGAAATAAACCACCGTTTTTTAAAGGTAAAAACGTAACAATATAATATATATATTGTATGTATGTATGTATGTATATAATATAATTATGCATCCACAACAAAGGTGAAGGTTATATAAGATTCGGCATTGCCGAATATAGCACTCTTGTTTTTTTCAAAATGGAGTTTTTTTTTATTTTTCCTCAAAAGAAACTAGACCATTTCCTTTAAAATTTGCAACTCAAAGAAGAAAGTGTTTCAATTTTTACCATATGCACCAAGGCATATTTATTATAAGGTAGGAGCCACATTACAACAAGTGCAACAATACAAAAACAACATGGTTATTTGTTTTTGCTTGAGGTTTTTCATTGTCAAAAACAGCTGACTAAAAATTACAAACATTCGTTTTCAGGACACTGATGGCAAACATGGTACAATTGTACTTTTTTTGATACATTTTAAACACAGTTGGTACCGTGGTATTACCACGAGTCATATGGTACAATTTCAAAATACTGTTGCATAAAAATTTGGTATCTCAGATGAAACAGATAAATATCAGCCATGTCACAGAATTTAGTTCCGTTCGGAAGTGGAATTATTTCCGTATTTTGCTTCTAAAGAAAAAGTAAAACGAACAATTGATTTCATTCCGAACAAATTTTTCTTTTCGCTTTTTTTATATATTAAATTTCATGAACATTTTGGAAATGATATCAATTTCATCTTTAAATATGCATCTATAAGATGATTATTACAATAAATTTTTGGTTGAATTATCGAACAATATGATTACATTAACAAAACAACTGTCAAATAGAATCAAGTAAATTAGTCATGTAAACAGCATGATTCATAAACATGATTCAGAAAGCGAAGCAGGTGATTCAAGTCGTCGTGGAAACATAGTATAACGGAATGTAGTTTATTCAGGAAGTATTCCGTGGAGTTGTTTTTAACTAAATAAGCATTAAAAATTCTAAGAAAATTTATTCTTAACTGAATCTAACATTTATTCAAAAAACTACTAAGTGCACATTAATACGGATTTTCAGTAATTTAAAATAACTGAAAATTTACTTAAAAATCTATCTACTTATTTTTCATTTCATTTTAACAAAAAGTTCATTTAATTGTTACGGTAGCGAAACTTATATTTTTTTATTCTAAATGTTATTCCTTCTGACCACCGTATTATTATGAAAAGAGAGAGCTTTCTTAAGTTCGATCTGAGCAACATCACTGTTAAGATTACATTAAATAATGTTGTACAAGGTTGTTGTCTCTGGTATGTTGGATATGTTAGAGTATGTACGTATGGATGTAAATCAGTTACTGTATATATATAAGTTAATGCAGAATAGGTAAATTAGCAACGTGACTTTAATTTTTCAAGAAGTTTCGAATTACATCACGCGATAACTTATTGTAAGTACAGTTTTTATTTGCATAAAAGGTCTATATCTGATAAACTTATTTAATATTTAGAAACCTACAAATCTTTCAACAATTTCGAAAATATAATTAACGCTAGATGACTGCTCATCTTCCGGAGGGTACTCCAATCATCCACCAAAATTATATGTGACTCGATTTCCTTATACCTAACAAAATTAAGCCTGCGTAGTGACCGAGAATTGTTATTTGGGACTCCTGCTACTTTAAGGACGATAATTCCAAGGCTGTTGTGGATCCCCGACCTTTCAATTATAGTCATTATAAAATCGTATTATTGGATATTTTTAATTACTGAAATTAAAACTAAATTTAGTATCACAGTATAAGTACAAGGAGCCAGGGTGTATCCCTAAATAATTTTTGTTACGATATATGTACTTGGAATTTGTAATTATAGAGGAATTATTGTCGAAGGAAAAGAAGTGTCACATAATCGGACTTTTTATCGACATCACAATCCGGAGGACTGGCCAGCTGAAGGAAAAGTGAGTAAGTACCAAAAAAAATGTAATATAACTATTTTCTTTGCCATGATTTCTTTATTTTTATAAATTCCATGTTTAAAATTTCATATATACCTTTATAACTAAATCACGTAGAATTTAATCAATGAGTGCATAGAGTGAATACCCTAACTCTTTTTACTTATACTCATACTCAAATTTAAATTCAGAAATGATCTGTTATGATCCATAACATTCTGTTAAGTTTTTTTTGATCTTTCTATGTAGTATTGTTCTTAAGCTAAATTGTAAACAAGAGGAATAGAATTTATCGTGACGTCATAACATTGTATGTTGTGAATATTTGTTTGCTTTATTATTTTGAAAGCTCAACTTAAATATTCAATAAAATTATGGTTGTTGTAAATATGAATCTGTAAAGTTCTTTTTAATTTCGACTTAAGCCATTGGTCGTTGTTGTTTTTGGGATTCTCTATAAATTATACATCAATAGGAATAGAGAATCAACGGTAGGGAGGGCGACAAAATAAACAGGGCGCTAACCATCTGGCCTTTGGACATTAGTTTATTTATCATTTTAGTTTCAGAATGGGTGATATAGTTTCAATAGTTATGTGTTATCGGTTGTAGAGTTCATTTCTTTTGTAGGCACGTAGAATTTTTCTTTACGGCTGTGAATTAAGGACTGCAAAGACTCACCCCGGTTGCCGACGAGCTAGACCGTAACCAGTACGTGCCGAGTGCAATCCTAAAACTCATTATACAGCAGGTAGGCCGTAACATAATTTTAAATGTTAAAATAGCTGACTTAACTATCAAAAGAACAAGTCACGACTCCCGTGAAAATAAAAGGTTTTTGCTATTTTTACTATCAAAAATTCAACTGTGAATTCCGTAAAAACAAAAGAATTTTCAGTTGGTGCAAATTTTGGTGATGGCTATAAAAACTTAAAAAACGATTTTTTTTTGTGTTTAAACACATCTGCATTGCATGCGTATCAAAAATCTTTATTTATACAAGTTTAATTTTCATTAAAACGTTTTTGGATCCATCTGGGAAGAACAAATGAAGCAGAATGTATAGAGCTCGTATAATATTTCATTTTCATTTGATCGATTTCAGCAGAGGAAAATCTATGCAAAGGAGTTTCCAAACAACGATTTTTATCTAAGCATCCAATTACAAATCCTATATGCCCACAGGGATAAGAAGGTATTGAAGTCACAGCATATGATACATTTGGAAAGTGTAAACGGCAATTGCTAATTGTTTTTTTTACATATTCGGAATCGAGCCAGAAGCTTCCTCCTTGAGAACATACTACGCCACCATCACGTAATGCAGTTTTCATAAGCTTGTAGTAGCTTTCATTAAATAAATTTACAGCTGGTCCAATTGGATCTGAACTATCCGTAATTATAACATCAAATTCATTTTTGTGATTTTTCATGTACTCAAATCCGTCACCAATTGTCAAGAAAAGCTTTGGATTATCAAATCCACTTGACATATTTGGTAAAAACTTTTTTGACAGTTCAACAACACGGTCATCTATTTCAATTTGATGAACTTCTTCTACAAGCGGATGTTTTACTACTTCACGAGCAACACCACCATCACCTCCTCCCACGATTAGCACCTTCTTTGGGTTTGGATGGCAACATAGAGGTATAAATGATATCATTTCTTGATATGAAAACTCATCTTTGGAAGTGCATTGGATTATTCCATCTAATAAGAGACACGTCCCATACGATTCTCTAGAAATAAAAAAAAAATTAATGAATAAGTAAACAAATATTTACATTATCATCAGCAAATGCAAAAAACCATTCAGTCACACAGGATTATACATTTGTTATCTATTTCGATATTTTCTTTATTTTAAATTATAATTTATTACGCTAAGCTCAGATTTGCTGTTCTTATATTTCGTTCCTCAAGGAACGTATACATATAGTATATGTATGTATGTAATAAAAAATGTGGTATGTTTTTATACCCTCCACCGCCAAGAGTGGTGAATGAGGGTATATTACGTTTGTCATTCCGTGTGAAACTTTTTTAATATTCATCTGAGACCCAACAAAGTACATATATATTTTATTGCTCCTTATGAAATTCTAAGTCGATTTAGCCATGTCCGTCTGTCTGTCCGTCTGTGTAAGACACTCTCACGTCCAAACTATACAACTTAACTAAACGAAATTTCCAGAAAAATATTTCTTATTTTACGGGTAACTTTGGTATTGAAAATCAGCAAAATTGGTTTAGGCCAACCAGAGTTATGGACCAATATGTGAGACAACCTCCATAAAAATTTAATATTTTTTGTATATTTTATTGCAATATTTTGAAATATATTGCAGATAATACCATGCAATTTTCTATACGTTGTTTTTATGACAAAAAAAAAAAAGAAAGCGTGCGGAAAATAGTAAGAATCGGTCCATGATTTCTCATAGCCCCCATACAAAAAACTTCCCAAAATATTGCTCAATTATAAATAAATGCCTATAAAATTGGAATATCAAGACAAAATTCAGCAAAAATAAGTTTTATGCAAAAAGAAATCGCAAAACGAAATTTTTTTTAGTTCGGTCCATGTTTGACTATAGACCCCATATAAAGTCCACTTCAAAATTCACTTAAATACGTATAAAACAGATATAAATAATGGTAAACGGCTAAAATTTTACATAACTAATCTTTATAGGCAAATAAATTGTTGTATAAATTTTTTGGTGGTCGGCCCAGAATCTGAAAAAGACATTTATTCCTATATATATTTTATAAATATCGGTACCGACTCAAAACTTTGCACAGATCATTTACATATATACAAAAATCATCCCACAAAATTTTTTGAATTTCGGTCTATTTTTAACCGTATGCCCCATATAAAACCCTCTTCCGAAAATCACTTTGTTTATGTGAAAATGCCCATATGTAGTTATTGCTAAGTGTACAAAAGGCGAATTGGAATATTCCTGTTGCTCTTTACCATTTGTGCTCTCTTTTTTGGCATCTCTTGTGAACTAGCATTAAACATTTTTTTTAGTCTAAAAACAACCATCAATAATAAAGGTTCGTGCCATTAAATAAAATATTGAATTTTTTCCCCCGCTAACCCCCCGTTTTTTTCTATTTAACATTTGTTAAAATAACCACACTTTCGCCCCATCATTTTTGGTCCAATCGAGCCGGATTGGCAAAGTGCATTATTTTTACAAATAATTTATTTTCAGAGCGAACTAACCCCGTGGAAAATAATTTTTTGTTAAGAAGTAAAAATATATAAGATAAAATCCCGTGAAGATCACAACCCCCCTCCCCAGCCATTGTAAAATCGTTTTGAATTACCATTATTATAATATAATCTGCATCTGCGATTCCCATCAAAAAAAAAAAATAATAATCTTCAAGTAAGTTGATTTTATTTATTTAAGAAAAAAAGAATAAAGTGTAAAAGAAATTAAAATAAAGTACACAACAACAATTGAGCTGAGTATACAGTTAAAATTTTGTGCATAAAAAATTCTCCCCGTTAAAAGCAACGAAATCCACAAAAAAAAAAAAGGAGAAGATTGCGAGTTCAATAAATTCTAAGAGCTCTGTTAATTAATTCCATGATCGGTCAAACTTGTATGACTTTTGTTGCTACAGCATTACAGATACAACCAACAGTTGTGAGTGTTAACACAAAATATGAACTTTTTTGTAATAACAAGTTTAAACACAACATAATAGAACAAAATTGAAGCAGAGAAGAATACGGTTCAAACCAAGTTGTATCTGAGAAAAAGCTTTTTAGTTTTTTGTGTGTTCCAACCAACTCGCTGAAGATTACAAATGTAAACAAAGCAAGAAAAAATAAATACAGCAACTACATACAAACGAACATACAATATTTACATTTAAACATAACTAAAAAATCAAATTAAAAATTAACCCAGCGAATATTATTTCGGATAAAAGTAATTTTGTTAGAACTAAATTTTAACGTATTAATTTGATGAACATAAATTGAAATTTAATTTAAATTTTTATTAAATTTTTTTAAATTAAATTAAATTTAATATACATAATAAATTAATTATTCTGCCTTTGATAGAAATTCAAATAATAACTTTACCCGAAAAAACAGTCGACATAAGTTTCTTATCAGATAGTCAAAAAAAAAAAAAAAACCATTGTTCTCGAAGTTTAACCATTATTGTATAACATCCCACAAATTAAACTGTATACAGTTCTTTTACACGCCCGTACTAATTATTGCACATTTTTTCTTAAAACCTATTACTTATCACGTATTCATTTTACGCATTTGTTTTGATTTTGCCCTGAGTTATTTTACGCTTAAACTATCATGTCAACCCTTGACTCATTTATTCGCGGTTCGGACCGTGTTATCGAATTTCAAGCGTATTTCGACAATCTTCCGGCTAATGGCCATTCGATTCATACCTTGGAGGTTCAAAGGGATGAGATGTTACGTCTGTGGTCGGAGTTTAGATTGTGCTATGACGATATTTTGGGTAAATTTAATAAATTAGAAGAAGATGTTCAACTTGAAGCGGTAAAAACACGTTTTTTCGCAACTTTCGAAGCTCACGTAAAAGTTCTTTCTAAATCTAATGAGCTTCTAGAACATCTTTCTCAACAGGCTAATTCTAGCCCTACTCCAGCCCCCCCTGCGGCCTCTATAATAGATTTAAACACTAATATTTCCCTGCCTCCTTGTGACACTGAGGTGTTTCACGGAGATTATAAGTCATGGCCAACGTTTCGTGACATGTTCACCGCCTTATATCGGAATAGTAAACGATTGTCGCCAGTAGAGAAAATGTGTCATCTCATTAAGAAGACACAGGGAGAGGCCCGCGAGTTACTGAAGACATGCCCCATAACTAACGAAGGCTTCGAGATGGCTTGGCAAAACTTAATCAACCGGTATGAAAACAAGCGAATCCTTATAAACTCCCAATTGAAAACGCTTTTCAATCTTACCCCCGTTTCTAAAGAAACAAGCAGCAACATTAGGTGTATCCAGCGAACAATTAGTGATTGTGTTACGAATCTTACGCTGTTGAAAATCGATACAGCAAATTGGGATATAATCTTTGTTTATATCTGCTCCACTTGTTTGCCAGAAGTGACCCTTAGCTTATGGGAACAATCCCTCCCAAATAGCACAGAGTTACCAACGTGGAAGCAAATGGATGCATTCTTGACATCCAGGTTCCAAACCTTAGAGTCAGTAGCTGATATCCGAACCACGTTTGTTCAACCTAATAGCTCCAAACAAACCCAAGTGTCGAATTCAAAAAAACAAACTTATTCAGAACAGCAGAAAGTGAAAAGTTATCGTACCAGTGTGGCTAATGATCAACCCGGTAAATGTACCATATGCTCAGGGGTCCACCCCCTCAGGCTTTGCCCTACATTCCTGGGAATGACTGTCGAAGATCGTTTCGCGACCATAAAGCAACAGAAGCGCTGCACAAATTGTCTTGGTACGTCACACGTGTTCAAAAAATGTAGGAGTCAATATGTCTGCAACTTATGCAAACTTAAGCATCATTCTCTACTTCATCGGAATGAAAATGAGCCGAATGCTAACCGCCCTAACCCCCAAGCGAACAATCGGACCACTGCTTCAACGACAAATATAACCCCGACTAACATTTCCCCTAATAGTGTTTCTCAATCTTCAATTTTGAACACTAACCCCTCTACTTCAGCTCAAGCCGCAGCGCAGATGCGACAGTCTTACTCAACACAGTTACAGTCCACTTCCGATTCCACAGTTTTACTTGGTACAGCACTCGTAGATATATATTCAAATGAGCTAAAATACACGGTTCGAGCTCTAATTGACTCTGCCTCAGAAGCCACGTTTATTTCAAAAAGGCTCCAAACTAAACTTGCTCTTAAAACCAGATCATCTCAAACCGAAATTCATGGCTTAAATGAAGCATTAACTGCCACAGCCACTCAGCTGTGTTTTATTCGTTTTGGCTCTCCCATTGACAGATCTTTCGAATCTTTTACGGATGCCTTCGTTGTTAAAAAGTTAACAGGCCAACTCCCTTATTATCCACTTCAAGTACTACGAGATACCGAATTCTCTGATTTAAAAATGGCTGACAATCATCTGCATCGGTGTTCAGAGATAGATTTGCTTCTGGGCGGAGATGTCTATCCGAAAATTATAAGAAATGGCTTGCGTTGGGATCACAGTCAATCGTTAGTCGCACAACAAACAGTTTTCGGTTGGATCATAACTGGTAAAATAGCGAATAGGTGTAATATCCCATCACTTTCATCGTTTTATAATGAGGTATCGCTCGATAAACAGCTTCAAAAATTTTGGGAACTTGAAGAAGTTCCAAGAGAATCTCAGCTTTCTGAAGATGACCAATATTGTGAGTCATTTTTTCTAATTTTCGGATAGACACACTTTAATACTCATAAATCTCTTATAAATAAGGGTACCATTCCAAATTTTTCGATAATGGAAAAATGTTCTTTTAATTTTATAAATTGTAAAATTACACTATGCGACAGTCAAAATCGGGATGGGATTAAGCCAACGGGAAATGTTATATCGGTAAAAAAGAAGTTATACGTGTCCCGGCGTTTCGCTGGGTCACATCTAGGAAGCGAGATATATCGATTTGAAGTTAGTAACTATCATATACGGGAAATTGTCACCTTTGGTGGTCTGTAAGCTGGCATGATAGCTCTGGTAGAATTGAGTTGGTCAAAGTTTTGTCTTTATCTACCTTAACTAATTCCATTATCAGTTCTTAAGCCAGCTGTATATATAAATTTATGGCCAGAGATTTATGAGTATTGAAGTAACTTTAGGAAGGGGACTTGATATGGCGGATATGGTCAAACATGGACCGAACTAAACAAAATTTCGTTTTACGATTTCTTTTTATATGAAACTTATTTTTGCTGAATTGTGTATTGATATTTAAATTTTATAGGCATTTATGTATTATTGAGCCATATTTCAGAAAGATATTTGTATGAGCACTATGAGAAATCATGTACCGATTCTTACTATCTTTATACAAAATGTACAAAATTGCATTTTATGTATTATCTTCAATATATTTAAACAAAACAGCAAAAAAACGGAGGCTGTACTATGCCGCTTTTGATGTTTTTCAATACCAAACTGCTTAGGAGAATTATTAATTGTCTTTTGTAAACTTTGCTGATTTTGGTTGCGTATTTTGGATTTGAACTTGTTTTACACAGACAGACGAACATAGCCCAATCGACTTAGAACTCCAAAAGGATCAAGAATATAAATACTTTGTTGGGTCTCAGATGAATATTTCTAAGTGTACAGACGGAATGACAAATTTATATATGTATACCCTCATTCACTACTTGCGAAAAACATACATATGTATATTGGATTTAAAGCAAAGATTAGTTCAATGAACGATATATATATATAACCTTGAAAATATTCCTCTTTTTAAAGAATTCTTAATTTAGCAAATGAGGCGAAAATCTTTATCTGTTCCCCTATATATTTCCCTTTTTAATCACACAAATGTATATAGCTTTATTTTAATGCAACGCTGCGATTAAAATTATATTCCAGAATGAACTTCCAGTGTTCACGTTTTTGCTATAATAAACAAAACAACAATAAGGAACTAAATTTCAGAACGTAACAAACAAAAACTTGTATCAACAAATAACAACCAAAATAGTAACCTGAAAAAAATTTAAATTAAATTTTGGGAAGTGATCCCTATATTGGAGCTATGACCAATAATGGGCCAATCACCATAAAGTTCATTACAATAATTTATATATATGTATATGTTAATTATTTGTGTAGAATTTCAACTTGATAATGATATTTATTAGGGATTTAGGTTTTTTCGGAAGTGGACATTATATGTGGGCTATGGTCAAATATGGTCCGATCGTATTTTATTTGAAGAAAATAGCAAAAAATATTTTAAAAACATCGAGGTTTTCTGAAACTTTAGTCTAAATATAACTTTGATGCTTCTTGACAAAAATTGTTCATTTTCAATACCAAATATTTCGGTCAAACATAGAATGTTTGGGACAAATTTCATTGTTCTAAGTTTTTTTTTCAAAGCTCTATCGTGTCTTCAACAGACGGACAAACATGGCTTAATCGTCTTAGAATCTTCTATGTTTTTGGTTCTACGACTAATATTTCGATTGTAGTTATAACCATATTTTTGGTATAAAAACAAGAACGTAAAATCTGTTTCTGGTGCAACACCTTCAACATATTGAGAATCATTATTTGTACTTGGTTTTGTTGATAAAGAAGAAAATACAATTATGTTCAAACAATGGGGATACTTTAAGGTATTACAAATTTTAACACTTTCTGCCGTATTTATAAAAAATTAAAGTAGACTTCAAATGTACTTTAAGAAAATTTTGTATACAAATTTTCTCTAAAAGCATACTTCAAGTCTACTTTATTTTTTATAAATACGGCAGTTTGACTTTAATATCTTTTTGTTTGTTTAAATTTTGAAGAACCTAAACGTTCAGTCGGATACTACAAATTATTATTTATACAAATTCTAAAATATAAAATATAATTGTTTCTTACGTTTCAATGATTTTAATATCTTGATATTTTGACTTTTCCTGATGAAGCACTTCCTTAACTTTTAAAGAAAAGCATTGTCCTGGCCACAACTCGTTCTGTATTTCACTAAACCAACCGTTTTGAATGGCGTCCATGGTGTTACTTGTATACTTTGTGGTTACTAATAATATTACTCTTTAATATTCATATAATATTTTTTTTTATATGTACATACATATGTATGTATGTATTCTATTTAAATTTTAAAACAGTGGTGATAGCCAAGAATGATAAAATAAAGATTACGCCAACGCGCGAATTAATGTTTTTCCTTTTTATTAAAATAAAAAGTATATTTTTTTGTCGACGCGATGCGTCTTTCTTTATTTTAAAATGTTAAAGAGTTTTGAATTAAAAAATATTTCGACGTCTATGCGTCTTTGTTACTTATTTTTAACTGACTTATCATTTTCATTTGAGTTGCTTAAATACTACATTTTTCTTAACTATTAAACAAACAACATGTTTGTGTTTTTCTTAATTACTAAAAATATGTTCGGGTTTTTCCGTAACTTGGGGTTTTCTTGTTTATTATTATTATACTTAAATTGTTTTTCTTAATTACTAAAATATGTTCAGGTTTTTCCATAACTTGGGTTTTCTTGTTTATTATTATTATACTTAAATTTTTTTTCTTAATTACTAAAATATGTTCAGGTTTTTCCATAACTTGGGTTTTCTTGTTTATTATTATTATATCTTATCTTATATTAAAGAAAAAGGGATGATTCGTGAGAGTGTCGTTAACTCGCGTAAAATTTTAAAATGTTCTGCTCATTCTGTGTTTCTATTGGCTAATTTTTTCTCACTTGTTTTTTTTTACTCATGTTTTGCTTGCATTTGCTCATTGCACTCTTCATGTTTATATTTTTTGTTGTTTTTTTTTTTTTGTTTGTTTTTCTTTTTTAAGCAGATTTTATTTTCGAACTCTCAGAGATTTCAATTGCAAGGTTGCCAACTATCACATAAAACATACATTTTTCGCAAGAAATTTTAATTCTAACACATGAAACATTCTTGGTAACCCTTAGAATGGAACTTCTACGTCACATAACGGGAAATCATGCGCATGGCGTAATTATTATTCTTGGTGATAGCATAAGATAATATGAAATTAGGGTGGCCCAAATTTATTTTTAAATTTCAAATTTATGTTTAATTTATATCATGATCTTTCATTATAATGTTCTTAAGCTCAATATTATTTGTTTTATTACAATCGTCTAGTGCGTAATACTTTAAAACTTTATAAGACATTTTTAATTAAAATGTTATTTAAAACATGGCAAATTATTGAATTACACAATTTACGTGTTTTTTTGTAAAAATTATTTCATTTTAATTCATATGTATGTATGTTTGTGTGAAATAATATTATGTGAATAAAAGGAGAAAATTTAAGTTAAAGAAAAAATAAAATATATACATACATACATATATACATTTGTATGCAGAAACGTTTGCTAAAAGTCGTAAAGGAATGAAATTCGAAACAAAGCATGACAGAATTTCTGAGTAAATTCAACATTAAATATTAATAGTTATTAACATACATATGTATCTATATGTATGTACATACATATATTCATATCGCTGAAACATTTATAAAGTAAAATAAGTAAGATAGCATAGTCGGTCAAGTCCAACCATATAATACCCTACACCCAATTATTTATAAAATAGGGGCTATATGCGAGCTATGGTGAATTATGAACCGATCTACACACAATTTTTCATTTAAACTTCAATATTATCGCAGTTGTTGTAGAGTCTATGTAGTGTTTTATGTAAATGTATTAATTTTTAGAAACAAAATAATAAAATATTTAAAATATTGAAGTTTAAATGAAAAGTGTTTTTATGAAAATTCCAAAAATTTTAAGACGCATGCGCGGGCTAAACATATCACTTAATTGAATATTTTTTTCAAGTACATATTACCTTTTTAAGTCTAAGACAGCAAAATATTACTATTAGAACTTTATTAATTAACTTTTATTTTTTCCCATACGAAAACGCCCCACCCTAAAGTATATATTCTCATTCATGATTATTTACTTGGTCAAATCATTTATTATTTTTAAAAATAATGTAAGTTGCCTTCGGGTTATCTCTATGGTTAAAGCATTATTGATAACTCATACATACAATTAAAGCAATAAATTGTCTTCCATACAAAACAGAGATCAATTTTCTCATCTTCATATTTACTTTCTCCAACTTACACTAGAGGTATTCACAATGTATAGTACTTGACTTGACAATGTATTAAAATAGAAACAAGTAAGAAAGTATAGTCGGTCGAGCCCAACCATATAATAAAACGATTAAAAACAGTTTTTAAGAAATAGTAGCGCGACTTCTGTGCATTTACAAATTATTTGCATTAAATTTTACCTCTACATCGACACTTGTAAAGGATTTATGTACATATGTTATAGAAATTTTCTGAAGAGGATTTTATTTCGATACCAACAATTTTTATGGTCGTTAAAGTGGACCTTATATGGTAGCTATGGTCAATTATGAATTGATCTGTACAGAATTTCTAAGTGTGATTAGACTTGATGTATAACTTATTTGTGGTGAAGTTTGTTTTCATACGTGCAGAAAAACAACAAAAAAATTCCACATTTTATTCAAGGAACCAAGAAAATTATAACGGAAAATGAAAAGGCAGAACTACTATCCGATACATTTACTGCTTCAAACAGTCTTACTGACAACTTCAAACATTCGATTGATAAAATTGTCAACTCCAAGGTGAATAGATTTAAGTCCACAGATTTTTATCGCGAAGATGTGGCTCTAACCTCGACAAATAAGATGAATTTATTAATTGGGTCACTTAAAGCATCAAAATCGGCTGGTCTAGACGATATCTCAAACTTATTAATAAAAAATCTCCCCCATAAGGCTGTAAAACTGTTAACGATTATTTTCAATAGCTGCTTACAAATAAATTATTTTCCAACCCACTTCAAAAAAGCCAAATTTATCGCAATTCCAAACCCAAACAAAGCAAAAAACACTCCTAGTAGTTATAGACCCATTAGTTTATTAAGTAACTTCGGAAAATTATATGAAAAAATAATTCAAATTAGAATTTGTAATGTTGTTGAAAATACATCCATAATAGCCAATGAACAATTTGGCTTCAAAAGACAACACAGTGCAGTACACCAAATAAATCGCTTAACTAATATAATAAAGGCTAATAAACGTAAAAAACTATCTACAGGTCTTGTAATTTTGGACGTGGAAAAGGCATTTGACACTGTTTGGCACAATGGATTGGTTTATAAATTGCTCCAGATTTTCTTAGTGACAGATCGTTTGTTGTTGCAGTTAATAACACGTTATCTTCACCAAAGCCTATCAAAACCGGTTTACCACAAGGTCCAATATTGTCACCACTTTTGTACTCCGTTTATACTTCGGACTTTTCTTCTCCTTCGTACCAAAAAGTTGCATATTATGCAGATGATACTGCTCTTATTACGTCTAGCAAACTTACTAAGGCACTATTAAAGAAAATGGAAAAAGGTTTTGCTGCTTGCAAAAAATACTTGTATAAGTGGAAAATAAAATTTAACACAAATAAAATTCAGGCCATTTTATTTCCCTACAATAAAGGCAGAATTAGTCTCTACATTCTGTTCCGTTCCGAATCAGCTGACTTGATTCTGTTAAATAGAAAATCTGTAGAAGTCTTTAGTTGTTTTGTTACTTTCCGTGCCGTTGCGGACGAACCTGTTGAAAACAAAAATTTGCTAAGTAATTGTAAGTGACAACACAAAACAGCTGACATCTGCACAGCAAAAAAATGTTTGGTTTATAACCAAAATTTTCAATTCCTTTGAATATAATTAAGTTTTTGTATAAAAGTTAGAAAAATATAAAAAATAAACCATGGAAGACGAAAAACTCATTACTTTAATCGAAAGTAATGACATATTGTACAATAAAAAAACTTTGGTTTGTATTTTTTGATTTATTTTCGCGGTGTGTTGTCTGTTTACCTAAAACAGCTGATACGTTTATACGGAAAAACTAACTACAAAAATTTAACAACAGAACGACGCGGAACAGAACAGCAACAGAAAGTAAAGACTAATGAAACCATAACTCTCCCAAGCGATTACCAAACCGTCAGCTAAATTTTGAAAATGTCAGTATTCAAGTACAAAATGACGTCAAGTATCTGGGTATGTGCTTAGACAAAAAACTTGATTTTGCAAAACATATAAACGAAACTTGCAAAAAGTCCCTTAATTCAATTAGAGCCTTATGGTCAGCGTTACTGTTGTTGCGACTGATGTCGCAATTTGACCCTTTTACAGATGCCTTGCCACTTTTTGTGTACCTTTTTATGAAACTTATGTTAAAAAATTAATAAATTGTTGAATATATGTATGTTTATGTAAACATACATCATATCAGTGATGGAAAATTCAATACTATTGTACTATTTTCAGTACTTTTTCACAACAAAAATACCACAGTACCCCCACATCATATTTAGTACTCTTTGTTTGTTTTGCTTTGTTCCCTGTTTAGAAATCCAGCGTTACTATTTTTATAATCACTGACAACATTGGCTTCAAAACAAGAACATAATGAATGCACAAATTCGTTATTCATGTTATTTATTTGATCTGGGTTAAGCTAATCTACAAAAGTAAGCAGATGCATAAAGAATTAATGTTGTTTGTGGTACTATTTTGATAAATTTTTTAAATTTCTTATGTGTCGTACATTTTTGCAAATCTCATTTCTTGTTTGAGATTTTTTGTGTATCATATGAGTTTGAAAACTTCAAACATATTGGTGAACGAGCTATTAATTATATGGCATTAACACTAACAAAATGCAGGCATGTTTATTATTTTAACCCACAACAAATAAAAATTTTTCAAACATATATTTTTACATAAAAATTAATTAATTTTTAGTTTGTTGTTATAACAGTTTTCATTAAACTGAATTAATTTTATTTTTGAATTATTTTAAATGGATTTTTAATTCTATTTCTGAATAAAAATATATGTTTCCTAAAAAGTACCAAAATGTTGAAAAAAGTACTCTTTTTGTTGACGGTCAGTACCATTTAATTTTTTCATTTTTCCATCACTGCATATACAACATTTAAATGAAAAAAAATACGATTTTTATTTTTGTTTTGTTTATTTTCCATCTTTTTAAAAGTGGTGCCCCTTTTTAAGCCCTTTTTGAGCGACTTATTTTTAAGAAATCCCCTTTTTGTGCGACTTTCTCAAATTTCCCAACGGTAACGCTGCTTATGGCCGATATTAAGATATCAATTTAAAAAACAAAAAATTATTATTTAATAGTGTCATAAGACCTACACTGACATATGCATGTCCCATTTGGTATAAAGCTGCAAAAACCCATATGAAGAAACTTCAAATAATACAAAACAAATGCCTGAAGGTAATAAATAACAAGCATTGGAGATACCCTACGCAGCTTCTTCACAGTGAAACTGGTTATGAATTAATTAATGACTTCATTAAAAGACTTATAGATAAATATCATGAAAATATTGAAAATTCTTCTTATCAGTTGATAAGAGAATGTAGAGAGTCGGCACTAGACTAGCTATTAATCGAAAATCATCAAATAGAAAATGATATGTATATAACGTATTATTTATTACCCTCAAATAATACAAATATAAAGGTTTTCCTACTTTTCCTTTAAATAATGTTATAATACTATAATAATTTTCAATATCTCTGATTAAA
The DNA here is from genome assembly GCA_916048285.2 of Bellardia pandia. NCBI lineage: Eukaryota > Metazoa > Arthropoda > Insecta > Diptera > Calliphoridae > Bellardia > Bellardia pandia. The sequence continues at coordinate 89,561,300 of OU696529.1, forward strand.
AAACTAATTCGTTGTAATCTCCAAAAATGTAAATACATATTTGTAAATAAAAACTGTACATAAAGATGTATTTATAAATGAAAATGAAAAAATGACACAGAACAAGAATATTCTAGTCCGATAACCAGTGTAGTTTTTCTATTTCTTAGTACGTTTAGGTGGAGGGTATTTAAGATAATATAGCACTCAAACTTGTTTTTACTAGGATGCCAATCCCTTGCTTTGCTGATGTGTTATCAGCTAGCTATGTTATGGAAAAAACTATTGTTTTGATTTGGAAAAATTATGTGTTTTTTTATTTATGGATATTTGAGCTTCTTGTATAGAAATAATGTCGGGATTAAGTTCGGTTATAATGAGTTGTAGTTCGTGGTAGTTATTAATAAGGCGATTCAAATTCCACTGTATTATCTTTAAATCTATGATTAAAATGTAGTGAACAAATTATTCTTTATCGACAAACATTATTTCTTCTTGTTCATTGTAATTTGAGTTTTGTTGTGACGATCGATCGCTATGGTAGAGCTAGAACATCGGCTTGGTATAATATTAAATGTTTCTTTTCGTTTTGTTGCTTTAATGGTTGTTATCGTTTGAGTAGTTGTTGTTAGCTTATTAATTGATCTTGTATGCATTGTTTGCTGTCGTTTTGGGCGTTTTGCTTCTTGTATGCATTTTACTGCAGTGACATTGGGGTTGTTGTTGTTGGAATTTAATTTGATTTAATGTATTTTTTTGTTGTTTGTTTGTTAATGCATGACTAAAAGATTAAGCAAATGGAATTGTTGTTGATTGTGCTTCATCTGCTAAAGAACCAAAAATATATCCTACGCTAATGTTTTAAAAACAAACCAAATTCTTCAGATCCTATTACCCAATAATAATGTCAAAATGTAGCCAAATATTTAAACCCCATATTTTAGTAGAAACCCTTGTAATTTTACGAATTCTATGAGTAACATAATGTAGGAAATGCTTAAAATGCAACTCATGCTATTGCTAGTTGTAATTAATAAACGGCATTCGCTCGAATATTTCCTAAAAAAAATCACCAAATTGATGTGATGCTGATTTCATTCATTTCGTCTATATAATCACCACCTAGATTTCTAATAATGGAAAGTTAATAGGTACAATCACTAGGCCCACATTCTGAGGATCATGACCGATTACTGGGCAAGGTCGTGTTTTGTTTGATACAATTTCTAAAATGGGATTGAATGTGATTTGGAGCGGAAATCCTCCTTACAGGCCTACTGACCCACAGAAGATACCGGATGTTATTGATTTTAGAGTTATCAAATATATTCCGTGAGAAATCTTGAATCTTCATTAGAATTATCATCAGATCACTCACCCACAATTGTTACTATATCGAACCCTCAAATAATTGTAATTGTAATAAGTATAATTTAGATTAAATATAGAAAATACCTACATATGTACACATTGTTCTGAAACCATACCGCTAAGAACACCAGAAAATATCGATCATTATATTATCAATTTAAATAATGCTCAAGTTGCTTCACAAAGTCCCTCAATAATCAGAATATAATAGAATTTGTTCTGCAAACATTTGAAAAAATATTGTTCTGCTCTTTTCATCGACATTTCTCAAGCAACAAGTTTGAGTGCAATATACGGCTGTGCCAAATCATAAATACCCTTCACATACTATAATATCCTTATTTAGTGGTTTTTATTCAGTTTTGCACAAACTTTATTAGTATTTTATGTACTGACTAGCTAAACCCCCCACCGCTCGTTATAAAATAAAATAAAACGTATTTATATACATATTTACAAATATTTATTTGCTTAATTTTAATGTATTTATTGCAATGGTTTAGGTTTACTTTTCCCATCAGGAGCATACACATATACACGGGATATTAACCTTGAGCTTTGTTAACAGTCATCGCAAACGCTAACCGAACAGGAAACAAATTTTTAAAATCGAATGGTAAATCTGTTGGTAGCATTGGAATGCGTAGCAAAATACATCTGTACCTTTATATTTTCCTGTTATAATGGTCGCTTCTACTAAATTATTTCTCAGTTTTTTTACTGCAAATCGAGTGCCATTGCAAAGCCGAGGTGATCGATATTACGCAGTAAAATAATTGACACTCCAATTTTAAGTTGTAGCACATGTGGTGGAAAACCTGGCACACCGAGTGAATTTAAGAACTCAACAGGATAATTAACGGCCTTATGTTGACTGATTTGACGCATTTCAAAGTTATATCAATCTCCTCCATATGGAAAAATAATAGGATACTGAAGCGCGTCATATGAGCGATGCATTTCAGTGGGCGAGGCCATGCCCCTTACATAGTCAAGAATTTATTCGTAAGAATATCCTATTGTGAAAATTTAATGACGATCGGTCCAGTAGTTAAGACTATAGTACGATTTTTAATTTTCCTAAAAAGGGGCGTGGTCCCACCCACTTTTCTCCTGGTACGTATTCCTAATTATGCCAATACCATATGTACCACATATCATTAACGTAGGTCAAAAAATGCCCAAAATATGGCGATTTAAATTTTTGGGTTATATGGGCGGTGCAACCACCGTTTGTACAATGACAACTTCATATAGACTATTATTTCTTCCAGAGTCACAGTAACATGCTGTGAAAATTTCATCAAAATCGGCTCAGCTGTTTTGGAGTCCATACGTTACGTAAATACAGTGGCTTGCCGGTTTAACGAATTATATATTGTCAGACCCATTCGTTATATCGAAAAATTCGTTAAATCCGCCAGTTTTTTTAAATATGTTTTATTAATTGGTTCAAACAGAACTAAAAATTACTGTAACATCTAAATTTTGATTTTGGTGAGCGAAAAATTTCTACAAATAAATTTTTCTCTTAATCCATTTTTTTCGTAAAGCGCAGTGTTGCCATTTTAGCACTTTTAGTGCTAGCATTTTGTTTTTTGAAAATTCATTGAACTTCTTAAATAATTTTTGATAAAAAATTTGCTTTATAAAAAACTATTTTTTTCTCAAACTAATTTTTCCTTTTTTACTCCAAAAAATACTTTTGGAGAAATAAAAAATAACTTTTATTAATATTTCAACTAAATTTCTTTCGGTGTGGTAAGTAAATGAACACAGAAATTTTTGAATTAATATATGAAATGTAATCTATTAAAACAACTCAACAATTGTTATGAACAAAATTAGAAAAAACTATAATTTATATTTGTAACAATTGAAATAAAAATTGTATTGTTACATTGAAAAAATTTAGCACTTATTTTTTCTTCTGTAGAACACTTTAGCACTTAGTTTTCCAAGTTTTAGCATATTTTGAAATTCATTTTCTGGCAACACTGGTGTTGGACCTTAATAGTTTTTAAGGTTTAATTTAAACTTTAGAAAAATGTTGGACAATTTTTTAATTTAAAATCAATAAGGAACACACGTCTTGTTAGTTTAAATGATTATTTGAACTGTAAGCATTAATTTTCCTTTCTTATTATTTATATCTATGTATTTGTTTCAGGATTCGAATAATTGTGTACATCCCAGCCAGCATTTCGTGAAAATTTTAAACAAAAATGCGTAACATATGACTCTTCTAGATGATTAAAACAATCGAATATGCGCTCATTATTTAGTCGTAAGTTACTCTCCAGTCGTGAGGAAACGGTATCCTGCAATGACTATTCCTACAGAATAGTTTATGATTTATGCTTTAAATCAGTTTTTACGAGTATTTGATATAACTTTTTACTTAATTTGGCAATCGTTTTGTGGTAATATTTGAAATCATTTTATGATCATATTTGAAATCATATACAATCATTTTTTGATTATATTTAAAATCATTTTCGCCCCAATTTTATAGTCAGATATTACTATAATTATAATTCATTTTATGATTGAATGTGAAATAATTTTAAAATCAATTTTTTTTTTTGTAATATTAATTTATTTCTATTACATTTTAATTACATTTATTAAAGTTAATTAAATTTAAGTAAAAAAAAGTTAAATAGAATTTAAGTTAAAAAAGCAAAACAGAAAATAAAAACTTAATGTATACAAACTATAACTAATTTTTACAGGCGCTCTTTAGCATGCACAAAGTGTTGTTGGAGAATTCCATTAATTTCTTTCGCTTCAGCTTTATACTTCTGGTGGCAAATATCTGTAACAAAACATATTAAATACAAAATCATATTGTTATTTAAATTCATATAAATCTTACTTATGACTATGGTTGTAATAAGCAACTTCTCAGCGCTTGGTTTTTCGTTGGTTCCCTTCCAACTGAATTGAGAAGCCAATTCATCAGAAAATACTTTCCTTATGGAACTTCTAAGGAACTGCGTCTGTCCATCGCCACCAATATTTCCAATAAAATTTTTCTATGACAAAAAACAATCAAAAGAAAAAGTAACATAAAAATATGGGAAGGAATACATCGTTTCAATATACTTACAAAATCATCCAAGAATTCTTTGTCTTTCTCCAATTCACTATCTCAAATTTTAGACCCCAACTTCTCATAGTGAGAAGTCACAAAACTAAATGAATATAAATTTTATTTCAACTTCTCAAATTTTCAACTTGATATAAAAGTCCCGGTATAACTGTTTTAATAAAACACAAACATCAGTTTTCAATTTTAAACATATAATGAGTAAAAAATGATTTGTATTTATTTATTTTTTTTAACCAAGAATACATTTTTGTTATTATCATTTTTTGGTCATCTAGTGTAATCTATAATGACTCAGAAAATGATTAAAAAAATATCTTCAGTTTTCAATCATAAAGAATAGTCATATTTGACTGTTTCTTTTGTTTAAATACATGAAAACTTAGTTTTCAATCACCGAAAGTAGTCAAAAATGAGCCAGTTAGATGACTGCTGAAAATTCAATCATCCAAATGCTGGCTGGGATATGTATTGAAATATTAAATAATAACTGTGTTGCATATGCAGTAGTATAAGTATGTATGTATATGTTTGTTTTGTTAGATTCATGTTTATATGTTATTACCCAGCTAGCATTTTGTGAAAATAATGATCAAAAAATAATCACATTTGATTATTCTAGATGATTAAAACTATGGAATATGTACACATTTTCTAATCAAAAATGATTCTGTCATCGGGAGAAAATGGTACCCTGCATATGACTATTCCTGACTAATCATTTCTGATATCTGCTTTTATGCAGTTTCCATGTATATTTGTTATCATTTTTAAGTTAAATTTGCAATCATTTTATAATCATATTTTGTATTGTTTTTGATTAATTTTTTATACACATCTGACTATAATTTGCGATCATTTTATGATAACATTTTCTCTACTTTCTGACCAATTTCTTAGGCACATCTTGCTATAAATGAAAAACATTTTACATTTTTTATTATATTTAAATTTATTTTATTTTAAATTAATGTTAAATTAGATAATTCATAAATTACGTTTACGTTTGTTTAGACGTTCTTTAGAGTGGGCAAAATGTTTTTGCAAAATACTATTTATTTCTTTGTCCTCGGCCTTATACTTCAAATGACAAATATCTATGAAAGAAAAAAAATTGTATCATGTTTTTATTTAAAATTATGTATTACATTCTTACTTTTTATTACTGTTGTAATAAACAATTTTTCAGCGCTAGGTTTTTCATTGGTCCCCTTCCAACTGAATAAAGACGCCAATTCGTCAGTGAATACTTTTCTTATGGCACATCTTAAAAACATCGACTGGCCATCGCCACCAACTTTTCCAATGAAATTTTTCTAAAACAAAAAATAAATTAATGGGAAATATGGTAAACAACATGCGAATATACGTACAAACTCATCCAACAATTCTTCGTCCTTCTCCAATTCATCATTAAAAGTGTTCAAGTCCACCTTCGACAGGAATGGCAGTTTGTCAAATTTTGCATTCTGCTTAAATGTAGTAGAGTTGTGGTGTTTTCTATTCTCCAACTTGACTGCGATAACTTCCTCGGTTAATTTTCCTATTGTTTTGCGACACTGCTGCACTTCCTCTGTCAATACATCAATTTTTGTGTTGCTGGTATGAAGTGAATTTGAACAATATGGTTTTGAAATACCTTCATAGACTCCAACAAGGAAAACATAACTAGTGTTTATAATACTGCCAAGTATTGGCCAAACTTGCTTCGAGCTGCTTTTAAATAGTGGAAGGCCATCAATGCCGAAGTCTAAGGTAATGCTAGGTAAACTGTGGTCACTGATTTGTAAGAAATCTGTTAAAGCATTTTTAATACCATAATGCACATAGATACCGTCACCCACTTTTCGTTGAACAACTGCAGTTGGCGTTTTTAAAATGGTTCTACCATCTTTTGGCACTTTAATCTTACATTTGTTAAGAATACATAACAGTGCATTTAATGCAACGAAACTTATGGAAAAATCACTTGCCCATTTACCTAATAATTCACAAATATTATATTCGTCTTCTTCACTATCACTGCTGGAAAAGGCGTTTTCATTTCCATCACTTTCAAACAGTGCCTCAAAACTATAACCAACTTCTGGACAGTCTATAATCGGCTCTTCCATATTTTGTTGAGCTGTAACATCACTTGACATGATTTTTTCAGCTTCTCTTTTAGCTATGCGCCTTATTTTTTTGGCTGACATTATTTCAGTACCTTTTTAAACACACTTTATTTTATCACTTATTTATGGCCTATTTCACGATGTCGAAAGATAACGTTCGCTTAGATAAGACTTAAGACACAAACTTTTTATCGTATCGATAAAAACACGAAAAACACGACTTCTCTTTTCACCACTTCAAACGATATGAATGTGAATTTAGTTGCAACTCATGAAATCTGTATTTATTTAACTGTCTAAAGATGTCCCGTTACAATGGTAAACGAAGCAAAAAAATCTTAACCAACAAAACAAAAAGAAACACACAACTAAACATGAAATTGAGACCGTCATTGCTGTTGTTTGCATTTGAAAAAAATATAGATCAGTTTTTAATCATCAAGAATAAACATATTTGTCTGTTCCTTCTGTCTAATTGTATGAAAACTCAGTTATTAATCAGCGAAAGTAGTCAAATATGATTAAGTAAGATGACTACCGAAAATTCAATCATAAAAATGCTAGCTGAGTAGTACAAATTCATGTTTTTCTTTTAATTAATGTTTAGATTTATGTTTATGTATCATATTATTAGAAATTCATTTACTTATTTGATTTATAATGTTTAAATCCAACAACTGGTAAAGCTTCTCTTATAAGTTATAACATTGAACAAATGTAATTGCAATGACTCTCTTTTGATTTCATTTATTTTTTTAATTTTTTTGCAAAAATTCGTTAAACCGAGTACATGACATTTTCATTTGTTCGTAATATGAGGTACTCAATGGAAAGAATATGACTGTTCGTTAAATCGCGAATTCGTTAAATTGAGTATACGTTAAACCGGGAAACATTTTTATATATGTATATGTACATATGTATATGTAGATTCAAAGAAAATTTTACAACCATAATAATTTATTTCAAATGTTTTGAAATTTTATGTAATTTTGACCATTTATAATTTATGTAATTACCAATTCCTACCATAATTTACAGAGTTTGTCTAATTTTTATAACAATCTTGAGTGTAATTTAAAAATTAAAAAAATTAGTAATTACATACATATTCACCACAAGTTAAGGAGCGGATTATAAAAAAGGTTAAGATTATAAGGTGAGGTTTCTTTTGGTTGAATTTGATCTCAATAACTGTCCTTAAGCTCTGGGCAATTTAAATGTATTTTAAATAGAATTATAAAAGTTACAATGTTTTAGGTATTTGATTAAAATATTAATATTGGCATCGGATATTGCATTGAAAAAAGTCTTGTGACGACAATTTAAAAAAAGATGATCTATACTTATTGGATGAATGAATGAACAGAAGGGACATAATTTTGACAGGTTTGACTTGACTTGAGTGTGAACCAGCCTCAAACGTATTAACTTGATTTGGTATTTTCTTGTCTTGCGTTATCGTTAATTTTTTTGAAATGGTAGTTTGGCGAATCATTCGTGGGTATAATTGGTCATTGTTTTAATTTTTGATTGCGTCTAATGACGAAAGAGAGACAGTGCAGATTGCATGTTTGCCTCTGTGTTCTTTATAAGTTTAATATCTAGTTTCATGATAGCTCTGGTAGAATTGAGTTGGTCAAAGTTTTGTCTTTATCTACCTTAACTAATTCCATTATTAGTTCTTAAGCTAGCTGTATTTATAAATTTATGGCCAGAGATTAATGAGTATTGAAGTAACTTTAGGAAGGGGACTTGATATGGCGGATATGGTCAAACATGGACCGAACTAAACAAAATTTCGTTTTACGATTTATTTTTATATGAAACTTATTTTTGCTGAATTGTGTATTGATATTTAAATTTTATAGGCATTTATGTATTATTATTTCAGAAAGATATTTGTATGAGCACTATAAGAAATCATGTACCGATTCTTACTATCTTCATACAAAATGTACAAAATTGCATTTTATGTATTATCTTCAATATATTTAAACAAAACAGCAAAAAAAACGGAGTCTGTACTATGCCGCTTTTGATGTTTTTCAATACCAAACTGCTTAGGAGAATCTTTTGTAAACTTTGCTGATTTTGGTTGCGTATTTTGGATTTGAACTTGTTTTACACAGACAGACGAACATAGCCCAATCGACTTAGAACTCCAAAAGGATCAAGAATATAAATACTTTGTTGGGTCTCAGATGAATATTTCTAAGTGTTACAGACGGAATGACAAATTTATATATGTATACCCTCATTCACTACTTGCGAAAAACATACATATGTATATTGGATTTAAAGCAAAGATTAGTTCAATGAATGATATATATATATAACCTTGAAAATATTCGTCTTTTTAAAGAATTCTTAATTTAGCAAATGAGGCGAAAATCTTTATCTGTCCCCCTATATATTTCCCTTTTTAATCACACAAATGTATATAGCATTATTTTAATGCAACGCTGCGATTAAAATTATATTCCGGAATGAACTTCCAGTGTTCACGTTTTTGCTATAATAAACAAAACAACAATAAGGAACTAAATTTCAGAACGTAACAAACAAAAACTTGTATCAACAAATAACAACCAAAATAGTAACCTGAAAAAAATTTAAATTAAATTTTGGGAAGTGATCCCTATATTTGAGCTATGACCAATAATGGGCCAATCACCATAAAGTTCATTACAATAATTTATATATATGTATATATGTGTATGTCAATTATTTGTGTAGAATTTCAACTTGATAATGATATTTATTAGGGATTTAGGTTCTTTCGTGGGATATGGTCAAATATGGTCCGATCGTCATAAAATTCGATACGCTAATGCATCTTCATGATATTATCTGTATTTTATTTGAAGAAAATAGCAAAAAATATTTGAAAAATATCGAGGTTGTCTGAAACTTTAGTCTAAATATAACTCTGATGCTTCTTGACTAAAATTGTTCCTTTTCAATACCAAAGATGCTGTTAATGAAGAGATAATAAGTGACTGGCAATATACAAAAATATGTAAATACAAAGTAAATCGTCAGATCTGCACAACCAACTGGCACGAAGTAGGAAATCATTCTAATCCGGATATGATGTTTAACTCATTATATGAAAAATTTAATCAAATCTACGAACATTCAAAAATAATAAAGCAAAAAAAGAAAAATAGAGTTCCAAATCCTTGGATTAATGAAAATTTAAAAAAATAGAGAAATACCTTAAATAAAAGACTGAATTATGCAAAAAATTTGTATTATAAAAATAAGTTTTTTGAAAATAGATACAATATCCGCCTAACGTGGCAAACTATAAACGAAATAATTAGAAGAAAATCGAATAATTTAGATGATATAATAATAAAAAATTTCAAAAATACTAACATAACCGAAATTTGCAATAACTTTGCAATAAACTTTAAGCAAAATGTCAAAAATATTTTACACAATTGTGATATTCAATTGCTAAAAATTCTAAAAAAAAATCGCTCTATAAATACCCAAAACCCAAACATTGTCAACAATGATAACAACACAACAACCCAGCATACCATTTTAGGAGCGCTCCGAAAAAGGAGTCAGAAAAGAGTCCAACAAAAGAGCATTTTCGGAGCGCTCCAAAAAAAAGAAGTCAGAAAAGAGTCCAACTAAAGAGCATTTTCGGAGCGAAAGAAAAATTTGCTTGTTACTGTCCTGAGTCGGCACGCAGTATGACTCAGAAATTCCACTTAATTATGTGTGTACCAAAGCGTTGTTCTCCTGCTATTTGTGCTTTGAATAAAAAAAAACGTAGCTGTACCACACAGGAATAATAAAAACAATATTATACAGAGCCCAAGAAAAACCTCATAAAAGACTCTTTTCTGACATTATCTAAGAGCTCTTTCTGACGGACCATTTTCGAATGTAATGACCCTCTTTTCTGAAGGTTTTCGGAGAGCGTTAACGCTCCGAAAAAGGTGTCAGAAAAGATTATTTTCGGACTCATAGGCTTGCTGGGACACAACATCAACTGCATACAAAATACCACCATAACCAACCTTACAACAACTAATTCCAACGTTTATGATCAAACAACCAATACAAATGGAACAACACTTACTGATAATAACCAGCGTTGTCAACTTTGAAATTTCAAAACGCACCAAAATGGAGAAAAAAGCGCACCATTTACAAAAAAACGCACCAAGTTAAGAATTTTGTTTTTGTTTCAAATATTTATTGAATTAATTTGAAATTTTTTAATATCATAAATTCTACAAAAAACTTTTTATCCACAATTATTAGTAAAAGCCTTTTTTTAATAAATGAAGACAAAATTAGCATTTAACCACTCAAAATTTAACTCACAATATGATATTCGGAACTAAAGTACTAATTGGTAAAAAAGCTAATTTCAGTACATATTTGGTACTGTTTTTTTTATATATTTTTGTTTTCTAGTTAAAGTACTTCTATTTGATTTTTTCCTATAAAATTTGTTAGGATTCCACTGGTACTCTAACCCTGGGGGGTTTCTCTGTATTTCGATTCGAAAAGAAAATCAGTCGAATTTGCATACTTTTTACATTGTATTTCGAAAGCTTTTGCATTCGAATCGAAATACGGAGTAACCCCCCTGGTTGTTCGTCTACAGTTCAGTAGACCAAACCATCAGGTTATACAAGAATTTTTATTTACATGTTTAAAATGTTAATTTGATTTTAAACAAAGATTTTTGAAGAATTTGATTTCATTTATTAACATTCGTATTTAAAATACATTTTTTCATCGTATAGTTTTCATGAGTTATGAATTATTAAAAAACTGCAATTAAAAATTAGTAAAAATAAAGATTTCATCACATTTTCAAACAAATTAAAAAAAACGCACCGAAATACACAAAAAAAAATTTCCAGTGTTGAATGAAATGGTACTCAAATAGGTGTATTTTATTGTAGAAAGATTTTTCTCACACTGAAACAAAAAGTTGTGTTGAATTTGCTTTGGTGCTACCAAAAATTTAAAAGCGCACCACGCACCAACTAAAGAATTTTTCGCACCAAAAATTTAAAAAAGCACCAAAATTGGTGCGAAACGCACCAAGTTGACAACGCGACGTCATAGCTCCCACCAACTCTGGAAACACCAACAACAATGCAACTAATATTAGCATCGCTAAAGAACTAAACATATTAAACGTCAATAGCATCTTTTTAACAACATTAAAAAAAATAGACCACAAACACCACAAACTCGTATAAACGTTGAAGGTAGATACCGGGTACATAGACACAAAAACAACTATGGGGAAAGTACTTTATCCGTAATGCTGCCAACAATATTAAACACACTGCCCATCAGTGATGCCAACCTTTGAGACTCAAAACGAGTAAACATTTTTGAAAAAAGGGCTAAATTGAAAAAAAATCCTTTTAACGCCACATCCTGTCAAAATTTTCGATAAAGTGCGAAAAGAGGCTAAATTATAAAATGTTTCTTTTAAGAATCAAAAACAACAAACACATTTTTATAAAATAATTTATTAGAAAACAAGTAAGAAAGTATAGTCGGTCAAGCCCGACCATATAATACCCTACACCCAGTATATGTATAAAGCAGTTTTTCAGAAATGGGCGTTATATGGGAGATATAACCTATTGTCGACCGATCATCCAAAAATTTAGTGTCATGATGTCTGTGAATATTAATATTATATGTGTTAAACTTTATCTCGATATAAATACTTTTAAAAGATTTATGGAGCTTAAAGTGAATTACGGAGAGGGTCTTATATGGGAGTTTCGCCTAATTATGTTCGGTCCCATTATAAAATTGTACCGTATTATTTGTATACATATGAAATATATTTGCTTCAATATTAATTGCATACCAACATTTTTGAGAGAGTTATACTCTTTACAGAAAGTGATTTTGAGTCGATCGGTATACTTTAAGGTGGGTGTTGGACCAATATTTCTGGGTGTTAGAAACATCAGCACAAATCAAATATACCATCCCCATTATGGTGGTGTAGGGTATAAAAATTATTTATTTATATACTACCATGAGATATATATTTCAATTATATTTTAATAAATAAGGTACAGACGTACATAGATTAAATACATAGTATTAAGTAGTACATATACATTTAAAATTGGTCGTTACTGAACAAAATTTCGATTTCTTGTTCATCATCATTTTCAGTCCATAAGACACTATCAATAAAATATTTACACTTTTTATATGTTTCATTCGAATTAATTTTTGAGCACACTTCGTCAGGTATTTTTTTGTTTGAACAACATACATTATCTCTTTTTAGGCTACATTTAATGTGTATTATAGCGTAGACAGACGACACAGTTAATTTGCATTAACAGTCTTAATTCACATCTTAATGCGCATTAAGTTAGACGTAAATACACAAAATCAAACTGAATTTATACTGCATTTAGCTATTTCAATATGGCAACATCGTCGAAAATCAATAATATGTTATCAAATTGTTTACTATTCTAAAAGAAGAAGAAGACAATTGTAAAATTAAAATAATAAAAATAGATTTCCACAATTGCAACATGTTCAGGTTAATGGTTGCTAGTGCATGAACAAGTTTTGCATTATGAAACAGTTTCAGCAAAAGTAATTTCAGCTTTTTTTCAAAGAAATACTGTTTTTTCAGCAAATGCCAAACAAATTTTTTCATAATTAAATAGTTGTTTACAAACAAACAGCTGTTGCCTAAATGCAGTTTAAATGCAGAAACTGTCGTCTGTCACTGTAAAATCTTAATTCAAATTAGTGAGATTTTAATGCGCATTAACTCTGTCGTCTGTCTACGGTATTAAACTGTTACACATATGTAATGACATTTTGTTTCTAATTTTATTTTTGAATAAATTCATGACACTAAAACTCCTCTCAACTTCTGCGTTTGAGTACGGATATGTCAATATGTGTTTGGCACAGCTTAAGGAATGGGTTATTTCTATATTATTAGGTTAAAGGAAGAAAAAGTACGAAAAAACTAAAATGTAGCCATATCGAGCAAAAAGTAATAACGGGCTAAAAGGGTTAAAAGATAATTGTAAAACCTGCTAGATTTACGCGTTTTTTAGTATAGGGCCAATTTTCTTTTTTCGCGTTTTGAGTGACTGAAATTGGGCTAAATCTAGCCCGAAAAGGGCTAAGTTGGTATCGCTGCTGCCTATTGAAATACTTAATACAGCCAACAAATATAATAGAAATTAAATATTTAAAAACTTTTTTATTAATCAACAATGAATGTCGTAACACTTTACAGTTAACTTTAAATAGTAAACATCAATATAACATTTAAATTAGTTTTTAATATTTAAATATTTTCATAAATTTAAATTCTAGAGGATAACATTTTTTGTTAATTTACATACAGACAATCCGCAAGGCTGCGTATGGTTAGTTCAGTAATGAAATGTCAATATTTTCTGGAATCGATAAATAACTAAATAAAAAAAGCTACTGGATTTTGTTGCTGTAAGTCAATAATATCTCCTGAATTAAGTCCACTTCCGAGCATAACAACCAACCATACAACTCTTGTAAATAACGCTATTGAGATGAAATTCAACCAATATAATCCTAAAATACATAGAAACCACATTAGTGGATACTGGATTTAGAAGCCATCGGCCCATAATTGGTCCACTTCTTCTATGCCACACATAAATCGTTTGTAAATAATGTTATTGAGATCAAATTCAAACAAAAAAGCCTCATATTATATCTTATCCTTTTTATACTCTGTTTCTTAACTTGTTGTGAATATGGAAAAATGTTCTTTTAATTTAATAAATTGTTAAATTACAATCAAGATTATTATGAAAATCAAACAAATTCTGTAAATTACAGTAAGAATTATAAATGGTCGAAATTAGATAAAATTTCAAAATATTTAACATAAATTATGTTGGTCGTAAAATTTTCTTTCAAACTATATATAAAATTCTAATAAAATTTGCACTAAGACTGAATAGAAAACACAGAATAAGAATATTATAGTCCTGTAACCAGTGTAGATTTTCTATGTCTTAATATGTTTAGGTGGAGGGTATTTAAGATTCGGCACAGCCGAATATAGGGATGCCAGACGTACTGTTTTTTTATGTACTGTTTTATGCACAAGATTCAAAACAGTACGCAAATGTACTGTTTTTTACACGTTGTACTGTTTTATCGTTAAAAGCTTTTTTATATTAAAATTGAAAAAACACCCCAACTCAGCCGAAAAATTATCAATAAAATTTTTTTTTTTTTTTTTAACTTCCCTTTATTATTACACCTGTCAACAAGATGACAATAAGTAATTTAATTTACAGAGGTGGGATGATAATTATCTTAAATCAGTACCTAAGATAACTTAAATCGAATTATTGAATGATAAGTAATATATAAATTTTTTAGTATCGCTCAGCTAGATCTGAAGGTGTATACCGTTTAAGTCTTCTAGGTGCCAGGATTTCGTTTGCCGGCAACTGTCTGAGTTCCATGTTGGAATGTTGTGTTAAACGATTTGTATGTTTAATGCTGCTGATACGGATAATTTCTTTTATTGTTTTGACGTTTAGATCTCGATGTATGTCCTCATCTCTAATATACCATTCTGCGTTGACAATAGTTCGCAATATTTTAGATTGAACTCGTTGAATAATTTTTAAGTTTGTTGTGCTAGCTGTACCCCATATTTCTACCCCGTACTTCCAAATTGGCGCTATAATTGTGTTGTATATAAGTAGTTTGCTTTGAGTTGTTAGTTTAGATTCTCTCCCTAACAGCCAAAATAATTGTCTAAACCTGTTGTTTATTTCTTTTTTCTTTTGAGTGATGTGATCTTTCCAGTTAAGTTTTGAGTCAATTATAATGCCAAGATACTTCGCCTTTGTATCCATAAGAATTGGTAGAGTATTTATTTGAATAGGTTGAAAGTTTGTTATCTTTCTATTAGTGTAGATTACTTGAATTGTTTTATCACTGTTTACTTGAATTCCCCAACTACGGAACCAATTCATTGTATTATTGAGCAGTTGTTGTAAGTTTTGCATAGCCCATTTGATGTTTGCGTGTGATGATAGTAGAACAGTGTCGTCAGCAAATGTTGCTATCATATTGTTATTTGTTGTAGGAGTTGGTCCTAAGACACTACCTTGAGGTACTCCAGCTTTTATAGAAAGTATTTTTGAATACTCGTCTTTATATTTAACATAGAATCTTCGGTTTTGTAGATAGTTTTGTAGTATTAAGAAGAATTCTTTTGGCAATTGATTTTTTAGTTTATGAAGAAGACCTTTGTGCCATACGCTATCAAACGCCTTTGCAACGTCGAGGTATGTTGCAACGCAAAAGTTTTTTTTGTCAATATCAGACGATATTTTATTTGTTACTCTATGAATTTGTTGTATAGTAGAGAACTTTCGCCTAAATCCAAATTGGTGTTTGGGGATGAGTTGTCTTTCTAGAAGAATTGGTTCAATACGTTCATAGAAGAGTTTTTCGAAGATCTTTGACAGCAGTGGCAGAAGGCTAATTGGCCTGTAAGATGTTGTTTTTGAGGCATCTTTGTTTGGTTTAGGAATAGCGATTATCTCAGCGACTTTCCATACTTTTGGGAAATATTTAATATCTATAACTGAATTAAATAAATTTCTTAAATAGACTAGGGCCTTATTCGGCAATTCTTTTAGTAGTTTTCCGGTGATCTGATCATAACCAGGAGATTTATTATCTTTTGTTGTTTTTATAATTTTTTTAATTTCATTAATTGAAATTCTTCTGATATGAGAGTTGGAAGAGCTGTTTGGAAAACTTTGAAGAGTTATATCCTTTTCGTCCATTGGATTTGTAAAGGTTTTAGAAAAATGATCTGCAAGAACATTAGCTTTTTCTTCATTTGTGCGGGCCCATGTGAGATCAGGTTTTTGGATCGGCGGCTGATGTAAAATTCCATTATTTATTTTTTTGGTTGCTTTCCAGAGCGAGTAATTTGTTGTAGCTGATGAGCCAAGGTTAGTAAGATATCTTTGTAGTTTATCTTCTTTGTCCTTCTTTAGCAAGTTTTTGAGATCTTTTGTGAGCCTATTAAGGTGGGTTTTGTCCTGAATTGACCTTGTAGTTTGCCATCTTTTTCTTAATCTTCGTTTGGCTTTTATTTTCTCTTGGATGTGAGGTGGGATACTGAATTTATCTACTGTGTGTGTTCTGGATGGAGTAGAATCACTAACCGCGTTTATAAGCGTATCATTGAAAAAAGTTATAGAATTATCCAATTCTTCTTCGGTTTTTAGCGATATATTTGTCTCGAGTTTTGTCTCTAAGATTTCCCTGAAACAATCCCAGTCGGTTTTCTTGTTGTATATAAATTTATTTTGATTGGATAGAAGTACATCGGTTTGGTATATAAGTACCACTGGAGAGTGGTCAGAAGATAATTCAAAGCATGATTTTATATTTAGATAGTCATGTCTTATATTCTTGGTAATAAAAAAGTCTAAGAGATCTGGTTTTTTGTGAATGTTTGTAGGCCAGTAAGTAGGCTCTCCAGTACTTATAAATTTGCATTTGAATTCATTTATTGCCTCTAGTAAATTTTTTCCTTTCGATAGTGTTAATCGAGATCCCCAAACTGTATTTTTGGAGTTAAAATCACCACCCACTATAAACCGATTCCCAAGAGATTTAAGGAGTTCAAGATATTCAATTTTTGTGTTATTATGTTTCGGCGGGCAGTAGACTGCAGATAATACAAATGGACCGTGTATATCTTCTATTAAAATGGAAGTAGCTTGAATATAATCTTTTCTAAAATTCTGCAATTCAGTACATTTAATGGATTTTCGTATTATTATTGCTGTACCCCCATGCGCTGTGTTGTCAGGATGATTTGTATAAAAGATTGAGTAGTTTGGTATGGCTATAAAGCTTTTTTGTGTGAAGTGGGTTTCAGAGACAAGTAGCACGTCTACTGAAGAGTGATTTAAAAATAATTTTAGTTCGAGTGTGTGTTGGATAAGCCCGTTCGCGTTCCATTGTACTATATTAAGTTTACTTAGTCTGTCCATCGAGCTTAGTTAGAAGTACTGTGATAATGTTCATCATGTTAGATACTTGAGAAATCAGTTGCTTCATCATATCTTTAAGGTCTTGCATATCATTACTTATTTGCGGTGTAGTGGAACTGAATAAAGAATTACTAATAGTGGACATTTCCTCAGTATTAGGGTTTTGACTCTGTGCTGTTGCTTGAGCGTAAGTCACTGTTGGATTTATTCTACTGTTTGTTGTAGGTACGTTTCGAGAATTATCAGCTTGTTGTGTTTGGTGTTCTTGGACGGTTATTTTTTCTTTGTTTCTTAGTGGTGGAAATTGCTTAATTTTGAGGGATTTGTATACCATACATCCTTTATAATTTGCGGTATGGTTTTCACCGCATAACGCGCATTTAATATGTTCGCTTTTCTGTTTGATTGGGCAAAGCATAGTTTTGTGATCTCCAGCACATTTAACGCAAACGGGGATTTTGTTGCAAAAGTTTTTGGTGTGGCCATATTTTTGGCAGTTTGTACATTGAGGTAAAGTTCTTTTTGAACGTGGAGGTTCAAAACTAATTTTACAGTGTAAAAGGTGGGTTAAAGAATATATTTCCTTATTATTTTGACTTGATTTAAGTTCAATAGAAAACAGAGATAGTGGTTTTTTTGTACCAGTTTGTAGGATATTTTGGATATGTGTTACTTCGTGTCCTAGTTCACATAGTTCTTTTTTTATTTCCTCTTTATCGGTTGAATAATGCATATTACGCAAGAAAACCTTGAAACCTTTTTGTTCTTTAGGTTTATAAGTGTAGTATTGGGTGTTTTTAGCTCTTAATAGGTTTACTATTTGGGTGTAGTGAATAGATTCTAAAGGTTGAATTTTTATTTCATTTTCTTTAAGAACACGTATTTCGTAATGACAATTTGGTAAGGAGTTTAAAGCATTATTGAGGTTATCTATGAATTGCACGTTTTGAACATATATTGGTGGGGGCTTTGTAGGTTTATTTTTTTCTGGTTGTTTGTGGGGAACACCATCATTTTGAATTTGGTCTTCTTTATTTTCATTATCATCAATAGATAATATTTCAAACCTATTTGGGGTTGAAGGTTGGCTTAACCAGTGAGATTTTAGTGTTTTTTGTGGCTGCTCTTTAGTTTTAACTTTTTTATTGCTGTTTGTGTTTTCAATAAGTTTTGTGGGTGAGTTACGAGGCCTCTTTGATATGTTACTGTTTTTTAATTTCTCTTTATTTAAGGGAGTATGAATTTCATGTAACTTCCCTACAAGAACAGTGACGGTCATTTGACCGGTCAAATGACCGTCATTGCTTACAGATATATCGGTCATCCCGTAGAACAAAGTTTCTATCATTTTCTTAAGGCCAATATGAAAAAAATGATGGAAACTTTTGTGTACGTGTGATCTTGCATCCCTGTTTAACTAACAAGTTTAACCGTATGTAGAACATATGTCTGAACTGCTCACTCTAATACTATTTACAGATCAGCGTTGATAGAAATATTGGTCACATTTGATTAAACAACAATGATGGATATATCGGTCACCGCTGACTTGTCAAACTTGACGGATATATCGGTCATCGCTGACATATCAAACGTGATGAATTTATTCGTCAACGTTGATGGACATTCCAGTTCAAATAAAACACGGTTTTTTCAATTAGTTTCATATGTATTTTAAAATTACATAATAAAATTACATATTACAAACTTAAAAAATATGGAAATTAATTAAATAAGAAAATAAATAAATGTAATTATAAATAAAAATAAAGAAATTGAAATTTAAAAAGAAAACAAAAATTAAATTTAGAATATGTAGAAATTAATTAAATGAAAGAAATTAAATAAAATAGAATAAATAAAAGAAAATAGATGAAATAAATATAATTATAAATAAAAATTATCGAATTGAATTTTAAAAAGGAAACAAATTGAAATTTAAAAAGAAAACAAATTGAAATTTAAAAAGAAAACAAAAATATGAAAATTAAATAAGTTAAAACTATTTTTTTGATTTTAAATATTTTTTTTGCTTATTTCTATGGTGGGCACGCTCCACCGCCTTCTTCACACTTCTCTCAAATTCCAGAGCACCTTGCTTTTGGAAAACATCTGCAATTTTTAAAAAATATTGAAACATATTAAATATTATAGGGATTAAAATATATGCATGCATGTATATACCTCTTAAAACTTTGTTTACAAGCATGAGGCTTGCCAATGAAAGTTTTTCCCACCTTCCATCCCAATTATATTGCTCTAACAGGTCATCCGTAAATGTTGCACGGATAACGCTGCCGACATCATCTGAAAGGCCTTTGGATTTTATGAAGAAGGAATTCTGTGAAGTGTTAAATAAGAAATTAAATACCTACATATATAGTATATTAAATTGCGTATTTTTGTTACCATTGCCTGAGCGAAATCAGAGGAGTCCAGCTTCTCCTCTAGTTCCTTCACGCCTTCAACGGTCCTCAAGGGGAGCAAACTGGCAACCTCGTCCAACGTTTTGTCGCACGTTTCCCCAGTCATACGGCAAATCGAGTCCTGGACTCTTTTGGCGGCCACTTTGCACTCCATCATTACTTTGGACTGTGCCATCATTTCCGCTCTTGTTGCACCCTGTAAGCATTTATTTTTGAAGACTAAATATAAGCATTTCTCAAACTATTAAATACTTACAGTCAGCTCCATCAAGTGCAACTTGTTAGCAATATTTTGCTGGTTTTCTGTAAGAGTAACCTGCCCTTTGCTTAATATGGCCTGATTGCTTATAATTTTTTCCACACTCTTTGTTAGGGTTATTTGGGCATTTTCTATTTTGTCCATTTTCGATTGCAACGTTTTTTGACCCTCCAATATTTGTTGTAGAAGTCCCTTAATGCCTAAAATGGAAAAGTTGTCAGTAAATTCGATTTACAAAAAATCTTTAAAAAAAATTACCTTCATTTTTTGGTAAGAAATTAACGTCTCCCAACGAATACGAAGTTCTTGGGAGTACTGGTTGGGCAGCGCTTATCTCTCCGCTGAAATCTTCCGAATTAAATAATACACTGCCTGAATCACTCATGTATAATAAAACATATTATTATTTAGGCTTATTATGAGAGCCTTTTTTTACAACGGCTCTTTGTTAATAGATTAAAGAAACAAATTTATTTTTCTCTTTAATCTATTATTATTATTATTATTATTATTATTATTATTATTATTATTATTATTATTATTATTATTATTATTATTATTATTATTATTATTATTATTATTATTATTATTATTATTATTATTATTATTATTATTATTATTATTATTTTTATTATTATGAAAATGCATGGAAAAGGTTATGTAAGAGGGGTATGAGAAGAAACTTATCATCGTGTGGAATACAAAAATATTTATAATCTATATCTTCCCTTTTAATTAGTGCGGTTTCACTACTTAAGCCACTTGCAACAACGATTCCTAAGTCCCTAAAGGATTGAAAGGGTTGCTCAAAAAAATTTTCAGTTTTTCCGAAAACCTTGCATATAAATGTTTCCGTTTCGGATGCATTTCCTCTGTTGATGACTTTCATGGGCCCATATTTTTTGCTTAAGTAAAAACTATTCTTTTCCTTTTTGAAATTAATAGAAAAGCTTTGCAAACTTAACATATTTAGTGATTCAGATTTCTGATTTCGTCTTTCTTTCAGCCTTCGAGATATCTGCTCCAAAATTTTATTGGGTTTCTTGACAATTTTTTTAATAAATTGCATGTAGTTCTCGAATTTATATGCAGAAAAAGAATCCAGCTGCCCAAATTGTTTGACACAATCTGCTAAGTGTAGTAACCCATGGACATTAAAACTGACTAGCTCGTCTCCATATAATATGCCGAAAAATTTTACAAAATCTTCTAATAGGTTTTGGGACGTATCTGCCTCTATACTATGCGACCTTTCATTAGACAAAAGCCTTATAGCACAGTGTAATAATAAAAAATGGTAATATTGGTCACTAGATACACAATCTTTTAGAATAAAAATACCAGTGTACAATAAAAACTGCCTAAACTCAGTAGATTTCCAATTACATAATTCATCTAAACTTCTAGGTGCACGGCGAAACTCCGATGGAACATGTTTGGCAATTAAATTAATTTTTTCATTAATTTTATTTATATTCGATTTGCAAATCAAAAGTTTAAGCAATTTTTTAGTAACTCCTAAGTCAACTAAATGCATGCTATCTATGGGAAACTGAGAAACCATTCCAAAACCACAATCTTCTACCACACTTCTTCTGATTTTATATTCTTCCCTGTGATGAGACGGATTACATCGCGATTGAAATGTTACATCTGTTCTTGGAAGGCCAACTTCTTTCAAAAAACACACCCTTCTCTCCTTGTATAGCCCTTCTTGGCAACATTTGGAACAACCATTCTTCCCATTATGAGACACTACACCTGTGACGAACGCCCTAGCTGGAGAATCACAAACAAACAATCGAACATTGAACCGCACAAGCCTTTCATTAGAACCAACTTTTACACCATTTTCTTTAAGCACTTTCACCTCTTCACAAAAATCTTTCATGAAGGCATCCAAATTTTTGGGTTTTGTAAATCCTGAAAAGCAGCCGATCACGAATGGACTAACGTTCGGAAAGCCTACGACTGCCCCGAGAATAGGCCACAACACCCTGTTCGAACTTTTGAATAGTTTTAACCCATCAATTCCGACGTCGATTAAAATTTCATCTTTTTCAGCTAAATATTCGAATGGGCCCGAAAGAAAATGCTTTTGTATACCTAAGTATAAGAATTCGCCACCTGGAATAGTAGATATTGCAACCTTTTTTGTACTCGTACCTAAGAGAGTTTTGGCAGACAGCGGCAAGTCTTCCACACCTACCCTTTTCAATGTATGCAGCAAATCCTCTAACGCGTGTTGAGATATTTTATTCCTAAGAGCCCACGATTTGATCTCTTTACATTTTGTCTTATCTTCGCTATTCCCCGCTACTTCTACAAAAGAGGATGTGTTATGCCCTGACTCGCTTTGAACACTACTCCTATCATCATTCACACTTGCAACCTCATCAGCAAACAAACCTGCGGATGTGGATACAATAGGCACTGACTCTATTTTTTTATCACTGTTTTCACTAAAACACTTTTCCATTAATTTTTTATATTTTTTTATATTGGACTCATATGTCCTTTTTTCCTTTGATAGGCAGTTTTCAAAATGCCTTTTATTCATTTTTTTTTTATTTCGTGTAAATAATTAAAAACTTATCTTTTTTAAAATCACTTTATCACTTTTTTTATAATTTAATATGATTTTTTTAATTTTTTGCTTAAGTAAAAATTGTTGCTCTGTTTTCAATTGCACACAAACAATATATGCCATTTTCGGGGATTTACAGAAATTACTTAACTTACAAAAACAATTATGATAAATATATAAAAAATGCAACCCTATTGGTCAACGTTGATGAATATTTCTGTCATCAATGACAATCATATGTTTCTTATAATATTAAATTCTTATAAATGTATTTGTAAAAATATTTTATATGTATTAGTTTCAGTCATACATTTCTTGCAGGGTTACTTGTTGTCATTATTGGTAAGTATGAGGAGGCTGTTGATGTTACTGTTGTTGTTGCTAAAGCTAGAGTTGTTATTGCTGAGTACGATGTTGTGGTAGTTGTAGTTGTTGGTGCGAGAGTAGTAACCAAAGAGTAAGGATCAGCGTTGCCGTTTTTGGTTATTTCTAACCAAAATTGGTTATTTTTTTTCTCAATGTGTACATGTGTAGATTTTTTCTGTTTTGGTTATTTTTTTTTACTGAAAATATTTAGATTTTAAGACAATTAGTAATATATTGCAAGCAAAAGAATTGTGCAAAAATCAACAAAATGCCCATTTTGTTTGGTCTGCCAAAGACAAATTTCAAAACTCAAGCTGTGACATTTTAAGTAAAAGTGATCTCCATATTTATTGTAATATAATTACATGTTTTTTAGTATTTAAGAGAGTAACTTTCTAGTTCCTTATTTTATTGCCAATGAACAATTTTTTGTTTTTATTATATACTTTTTATTTTTGTTTAAGACATTAAAAATTAATAATTAAACTTGCAAAACTTAATGTAAAGTGTTGGAATTTTAAATTTTACAAATTGTAGAATTAGCTTATGTTTCTTTGCATTACTTTTTGCAAAATATGACGCTTAGTTTTTTAAAAAAATTATTTTTTAGTATTAGGAGTTGTGTTGTAAAATACGTTGTTTTATGTTTTTTTTTTTGTTACCTTAAAGTACAAATTATAGTTAAAATTACAAAAAATAAATAAATAGTACATGCATTTAAATTTGGTTATTTTTTTTTAAATTTGGTTATTTTTTTCATAAATGTTGGTTACAAAAAATTTTTTTTCGTGGCAACACTGGTAAGGATTTGTGCTATTAGTTGTAAGTGTGGGGGTTGTTGAAATAAATTGGAATGTAGTTGCAGTTATTTGAGTATCAGTTGTTGGAGTAGTACATTGAGAGCTCCAAGAGAGGGGTTTCAATTGCGATTGCGCAGTGAGACTAGGATATTTGTGGTGATCATTCGGATTGTAATCTGATGCAGATGCATAAGTATTTTGAGCGGGAAGAGAGTTTGAGCTTATTGATGGTGCTTGACCATTCGCACTTATAACACATAAGCTATTTACTGTAGTAAGGTTTGACTGAGACAGATGTTTATCACTTTTTTTATTGTTAGGGGAGCGGCACCTCTCCGGCGGGGGAGAGCGCTCAATGGGCATTTTTATATTTTCTATGCTTATTTATATTTTAAACTTTTGATTATTATTTAGTATGTAGCATCATTAACAGCGGATAATGATAGCTGATTTATTTTAATTTTGTTTATTTTTTTTTTAGCGTCTTTTCGCAATATTTTTATATGCTTTTTATATACTTTTTGTACTTAAAAAATGATTTTATACGGAGCGAAGAAAAAAACACGTCCGCACTGCACGAAATTAATGTCTAATTGTGAAATTAATGAAAATTAAATTTAATTGTTCTTAATTGAAAAAAATATAAAAAAAAATGTTCAGTGTATTGCTTTATTAAAAAAATGATTTATTTATCAAGGTTTAATCTACTTTAAAGTTGATTAGGAGATCAGTGTTAATGGCTCTAAAGCATTGGTGTCCAAAAAAAATTTGTTTGTCCATATGAAATGAATACAACAACCATTGTTTCATGAAATGGACATCGTTGCTCTAAAGACATTTCTAACCATTAAACATTAATGATTAATATGAAGAATATTAAAAAAACAAATTGGATTTCATAAATATATCGTTGTTTATACATACAACGTATTTAAATACATATTTCGAAAAGCTGATGGCACATTTAATTTTAAAGTAGTCATGTTATAGGGGGTTAAGATAAAATGTTACTTGGATTTTTTCAGTAAATGATACTTCTTGATTTTTAAATAATAAATTTCTACACCATGTAAATTGAAACAGTATTATTCTTACTAAAAAATATTGAAAAAGGAGTAAAATTGAGTTGACATTAAATTTAAAGTTCACTTTTGTAATGTAAATTAATACATATACAGATTGATTTACAAAAACTAACAAAAATCCAAGCAGAGGGACAATAAGTGTAAAAAAGAAAAAAAATTTGTGTTATTTATTATTTTTAAATACCCCCGAAGATGATTAGCGACGCTAATTGAAATATTGGGAACAATAATAAAAATATTTAAAATAAAAATCAAAAGTTTTTATTTATTCAACGACCTGTAGCCGAACAAACACAACAAATAATTAAAAACTAATAAATTTAAAACTTTGTATTACAAGCAAAGCAAAAATATTGTAATCTAAAAGGACTTTGATGATATAAAGGATACAATATGTCATTTAAATTGTATTTTCTATGTACCTTCTTCAAAAACGTTCATAATATATGTTATGATCTCATATATTTAAGTATTTTTAACAATTTTTTTATTGCTTATTAAATTAAAATTACAAAAATGTATTACATTAATAAACATTATCCCCCTGGCCCACGATGTTGAACGATAATCGCTTAGATAACACTTAAGACACAAACTTGATTGTGGAATAAACAAACTTGATTGAGTAAAAAATAGATAAGATAAAAAGTTTGTGTCTTAAGTCTTATCTAAGCGAACGTAATCATTCGACATCGTGGGCAAGGGGGTATTTTTCGTTAAAAAATAAAATGTACTGTTTTTTTTTTTAATTGTACTGTTTTTTTTTTTAATTGTACTGTTTTTATACCCTTCACCATCGTGAGAAGGGTATATATAAGTTTGTCATTCCGTGTGAAATTTCCACAATATAATTTTCCGACCCTATAAAGTATATATATTCTGGATCCTTATAGATAGCGAAGTCGATTAAGCCATGTCCGTCTGTCTGTCTGTCTGTCTGTCTGTCTGGATGTTGAAATCAGTTTTTTGAAGTCCCAAGATATGTTCGGGATCCAAACCTTCAATAATTCTGTCAGAAGTGCTTTCGAGAAGTTTGCTATTTAAAATCAGCAAAATCGGTTTAGGTCAACCAGAGTTATGAACCAATATTTGAGACCACCTCTATAAAAATTTGATATTTTTCGTCCATTTTATTGCAATATTTTGAAATATATTGCAGATAATACCATGAAATTTTGTATACGTTGTTTGTACTATAAAAGAAGAAAGTAAGAATCGGTCCATGATTTCTCATAGCCCCCATACAAATATATATATTCCCGAAATATGGCTTAATGATAAATAAATGCCTATAAAATTGGAATATCAAGACAAAATTCAGCAAAAATAAGTTTTATACAAAAAGAAATCACAAACCGAAATTTTTTTTAATTCGGTCCATATTTGACCATAGACCCCATATAAAGTCCACTTACAAAATTCACTTAAATACATATAAAACAGATATAAATAATGTTAAATGGCTAAAATTTGACATAAATACTCTTTATAGGCAAATAAATTGCTGTACTAAATTTTATGGTGGTCGGCCCAGAACTGGTCATAGCTCCCATACAAGGACCACATCTGAAAAAGAGATTTTTCCCTATATATATTGTATAAATATCGGTACCGACTTAAAACTTTGCACAGATCATTTTAATATACACAAAAATCATCCCACAAAATTTTGTGAATTTCGGTCTATTTTTAACCGTATGCCCCATATAAAGCCCTCTTCCGAAAATCACTTTAATACTCATAAATCGCTTATAAATAAGGGTACCTATCCAAAATTTTACACGGATCATTTACATACATGCCTAAATCAAACTGCTGGATTTTGAGAATATCGGTCCATATTTGACTATATCCCCCACATAAGACCCACTACCGAAATCCACGTTAATACTAATATATATCTTAAATATACCGTTATTATGATGAAATTCGACGTGAAATATCCTCATATGCATGAAAATAACTGTTCCAAAATATAAGAAGATCGGCCCATAATTTGTCATACCTGCCATATAGAACCATTTCCAAAAAACAAATAAATTCGGGTCAAAAAATATTCTTTTCGGATTTAACCCATATTCGGTCTACATTTTATAATCATGATATATATCGTTGGAAAGGTATTTTTAATACCTTTTATTTAATATATTACAAATTATCAGACACCCAGTAGTTCCCGAGATATAGGCCTATATATTTTCAACTTTAAGGGCCCGCCCCCTCGAAAATAGGCGTGACCGCCAACAAATTTTTTTTGCTGGTATCTCCTCTAAAAGCCCTATTTGATTTTGTTTTTTTTTTTAAGCAAAATCACTAAAACCGAATTGTACCCCTTTTTATACCCTTCACCATCGTGAGAAGGGTATATATAAGTTTGTCATTCCGTGTGAAATTTCCACAATATAATTTTCCGACCCTATAAAGTATATATATTCTGGATCCTTATAGATAGCGAAGTCGATTAAGCCATGTCCGTCTGTCTGTCTGTCTGTCTGGATGTTGAAATCAGTTTTTTGAAGTCCCAAGATATGTTCGGGATCCAAACCTTCAATAATTCTGTCAGAAGTGCTTTCGAGAAGTTTGCTATTTAAAATCAGCAAAATCGGTTTAGGTCAACCAGAGTTATGAACCAATATTTGAGACCACCTCTATAAAAATTTGATATTTTTCGTCCATTTTATTGCAATATTTTGAAATATATTGCAGATAATACCATGAAATTTTGTATACGTTGTTTGTACTATAAAAGAAGAAAGTAAGAATCGGTCCATGATTTCTCATAGCCCCCATACAAATATATATATTCCCGAAATATGGCTTAATGATAAATAAATGCCTATAAAATTGGAATATCAAGACAAAATTCAGCAAAAATAAGTTTTATACAAAAAGAAATCACAAACCGAAATTTTTTTTAATTCGGTCCATATTTGACCATAGACCCCATATAAAGTCCACTTACAAAATTCACTTAAATACATATAAAACAGATATAAATAATGTTAAACGGCTAAAATTTGACATAAACACTCTTTATAGGCAAATAAATTATTGTACCAAATTTTATGGTGGTCGGCCCAGAAATGGTCATAGCCCCCATACAAAAATCTTCCCGAAATATTGCTCAATTATACATAAATGCCTATAAAATTGGAATATCAAGACAAAATTCAGCAAAACTAAGTTCTGTGCAAAAAGAAATCGCAAAACGAAATTTTTTTTAGTTCGGTCCATATTTGACCATAGACCCCATATAAAGTCCACTTACAAAATTCACTTAAATACATATAAAACAGATATAAATAATGTTAAACGGCTAAAATTTGACATAAATACTCTTTATAGGCAAATAAATTGCTGTACTAAATTTTATGGTGGTCGGCCCAGAACTGGTCATAGCTCCCATACAAGGACCACATCTGAAAAAGAGATTTTTCCCTATATATATTGTATAAATATCGTTACCGACTCAAAACTTTGTACAGATCATTTACATATATACAAAAAACATTCCACACAATTTTGTTAATTTCGGTCTATTTTTAACCGTATGCCCCATATAAAGCCCTCTTCCGAAAATCACTTTAATACTCATAAATCTCTTATAAATAAGGGTACCAATCCAAAATTTTACACGGATCATTTACATACATGCCTAAATCTAACTGCTGGATTTTGAGAATATCGGTCCATATTTGACTATATCCCCCACATAAGGTCCACTACCGAAATCCACGTTAATACTAATATATATCTTAAATATACCGTTATTACGTTGAAATTCTACGTGAAATATCCCCATATGCATGAAAATAACTGTTCTAAATTTTAAGAAGATCGGCCCATAATTTGTCATACCTGCCATATAGAAGCATTTCCAAAAAACAAATAAATTCGGGTCAAAAAATATTCTTTTCGGATTTAACCCATATTCGGTCCATATTTTATAATCATGATATATATCGTTGGAAAGGTATTTTTAATACCTTTTATTAAATGTATTACAAATTATCAGACACCCAGTAGTTCCCGAGATATAGGCCTATATATTTTCAACTTTAAGGGCCCGCCCCCTCTTTTTAACATTAAGAGAGAAAACGAAAGGTTTTCTTCGAAAATAGTATCAAAAAATAAAAATAAATTAATTTTCAAATTATTTCTTAATATATTAACAAGTAAGAGTGCTATATTCGGCTGTGCCGAATCTTAAATACCCTTCACCTAAGCGTAATAAGAAATACAGAAACTACACTAGACTAGAATATCCTAATTCTGTGTTTTCTATTCAGTCTTAGTGCAAATTTTATTAGTATTTGATATATTGTTTGAAAGACAATTTTACGACCAACATAATTTATATTAAATATTTTGAAATGTTGTCTAATTTTTACCATTTTTAATTGATTTAATTACCAATTCTTACCATAATTTACAGAGTCTGTCTGATGTTCATAATAATCTTCAGTGTAATTTAACAAACAGAGTATAAAAAAGGGGTACAATTCGGTTTTAGTGATTTTGTTAAAAAAAAAAAACAAATAGGGATTTTAGAAGAGATACCAGCAAAAATTTTTTTTTTTTGCGGCCACGCCTATTTTCGAGGGGGCGGGCCCTTAAAGTTGAAAATATATAGGCCTATATCTCGGGAACTACTGGGTGTCTGATAATTTGTAATACATTTAATAAAAGGTATTAAAAATACCTTTCCAACGATATATATCATGATTATAAAATATGGACCGAATATGGGTTAAATCCGAAAAGAATATTTTTTGACCCGAATTTATTTGTTTTTTGGAAATGCTTCTATATGGCAGGTATGACAAATTATGGGCCGATCTTCTTAAAATTTGGAACAGTTATTTTCATGCATATGGGGATATTTCACGTAGAATTTCAACGTAATAACGGTATATTTAAGATATATATTAGTATTAACGTGGATTTCGGTAGTGGACCTTATGTGGGGGATATAGTCAAATATGGACCGATATTCTCAAAATCCAGCAGTTAGATTTAGGCATGTATGTAAATGATCCGTGTAAAATTTTGGATTGGTACCCTTATTTATAAGAGATTTATGAGTATTAAAGTGATTTTCGGAAGAGGGCTTTATATGGGGCATACGGTTAAAAATAGACCGAAATTAACAAAATTGTGTGGAATGTTTTTTGTATATATGTAAATGATCTGTACAAAGTTTTGAGTCGGTACCGATATTTATACAATATATATAGGGAAAAATGTCTTTTTCAGATGTGGTCCTTGTATGGGAGCTATGGCCAGTTGTGGGCCGACCACCATAAAATTCAGAACAACAATTTATTTTCCTATAAAGAGTATTTATGTCAAATTTTAGCCGTTTAACATTATTTATATCTGTTTTATGCGTATTTAATTGAATTTTGGAAGTGGACTTTATATGGGGTCTATGGTCAAATATGGACCGAACTAAAAAAAATTTTGTTTTGCGATTTATTTTAGCACAGAAGTTAGTTTTGCTGAATTTTGTCTTGATATTCCAATTTTATAGGCATTTATGTATAATTGAGCAATATTTCGGGAAGATTTTTGTATGGGGGCTATGACCATTTCTGGGCCGACCACCATAAAATTTGGTACAATATTTTATTTGCCTATAGAGAGTATTTATGTCAAATTTTAGCCGTTTAACATTATTTATATCTGTTTTATATGTATTTAAGTGAATTTTGTAAGTGGACTCTTTATATGGGGTCTATGGTCAAATATGGACCGAACTAAAAAAAAATTCGGTTTGTGATTTCTTTTTGTATAAAACTTATTTTTGCTGAATTTTGTCTTGATATTCCAATTTTATAGGCATTTATTTATCATTAAGCCATATTTCGGGAATATATATATTTGTATGGGGGCTATGAGAAATCATGGACCGATTCTTACTTTCTTCTTTTATAGTACAAACAACGTATACAAAATTTCATGGTATTATCTGCAATATATTTCAAAATATTGCAATAAAATGGACAAAAAATATCAAATTTTTATAGAGGTGGTCTCACATATTGGTTCATAACTCTGGTTGACCTAAACCGATTTTGCTGATTTTAAATAGCAAACTTCTCGAAAGCACTTCTGACAGAATTATTGAAGGTTTGGATCCCGAACATATCTTGGGACTTCAAAAAACTGATTTCAACATCCAGACAGACAGACAGACAAACAGACGGACATGGCTTAATCGACTTCGCTATCTATAAGGATCCAGAATATATATACTTTATAGGGTCGGAAAATTATATTGTGGAAATTTCACACGGAATGACAAACTTATATATACCCTTCTCACGATGGTGAAGGGTATAATAAAGTGCCAAAATGGTGTTTTTTTTAAATGTTTGTACGGGACAAAAGTCAACAGTTGGGGGGTAGTAGAATTCGTTTTAGAGGTATGGTTCCTTCGGCAAAGTTTTTTTGCCTCCCCACAAATCGACCCGTCCTAGGGTAAGTAGATCCGCGTAAACACATATTCTGACCAAATAAGGCGTAGTACGGTGAGCATTGAATGGATGTTTGAAAGTCACTTCGTAAAACACTCAAAATTCTCGGAATACATTGATACCAATTTAGATGATTGGATTCAGTCATTAGATAAGATCTTATTTTGCAAATTACTTCACGATTATAGCGCTCAGAGGCGTTAGCCTGGGGCGAATAAAATGCTGTTCTGATATGGTTGATACCATAAAGACTAAGGAAGTCCTGCATTTCCTTTGAAATAAACTGTTTTCCATTGTCACTATGTATGTGTTGGGGAACACCAAATGTATTAAAAAGTTTATTTTGAAAAAAAAAATCAATGACGTTAAGTGAAGTAGCAAATTTTAATGGTTCCAGGAAAATAAATTTAGTAAAATGATCTATAGTTATAAATATGCAGGTGTTTCTCGATTTTGACAATGGGTACAGACCTAGGAAGTCACAATAAATGCGTTGGAACGGACGGACGGTTATGAAGGCATCACCCATAGGGGGCGAAAAATCTGATTGGTTGCCTTAATCGACTTACATGTGTCACATTTCCCGATAAATATTTTTACGTCTCGAGCCATGGCAGGCCAAAAATATTTTTCTCGTAAACGAAAAAGAGTCTTAAAATATCCACCATGACAATTCGAACCGTGTGCTAGCTTAATAGCGGTTTCCGTCAATGATTGTGGCAACCATAACCTCCAGAGGCTTTCCTCCTCATCTGTCACACCTTCCCGAAATTTGACTCTCTTGTATACAACATTGTCAGATAAAATCAAATCAGGGAGGCTATTTTGATTCTCTGATACAGTTCTAACTAATTCTTTGTATTCGGCACTATTAAAACCATCTGAGGAAAGAGAAATTTCCGGAAAACTTGAATCAATCTTAAATTCGTCATCATCGAATCGTGAGAGGGTATCCGGTACGATATTAAGTGAGCCCTTCCGATGCTCTACCTTAAAATCAAACACCTGAAGTTTCAAACTCCACCTTGCAAGCCTGCCGGTTAGGTTCTTTTGGGACATCAGCCACTTCAGACTTGCATGGTCTGTCACAATCTTGAAGGGTAGACCTTCAATATAGGGTCTAAATTTTTTTACGCAAAAAACAGCGGCAAGGCATTCAAGCTTAGTTACTGTGTAATTGCTCTGTGCACGATTTAGTTTCTGAGATACGAATGAGATTGGACGTTCAAAGCCTTCCCCATCAATTTGGTACAGTACACCGCCGACACCGACTCTCGATGCGTCACATTGAACAACAAATTCTCTAGAGAAGTCAGGTTGTGCCAAAACAGGTGCACTAGAAAGAGCCTTCTTAATTTCTTCAAAAGATAGCAAGGCTTGTGGAGATATTTGATATTTGCTTTTGCGAAGACAATCTGTAAGCGGTCCAGCTAAGTTAGCAAAATTGCTCACGAATGAACGATACCAATTGGCCATTCCTATAAATATGCGCAATTGACGTGATGTTTTTGGCAAGGGAAAGTCTTTTATAGCGGCGACTTTATCAGGGTCAACCTTAAGGCAACCATTACCTATTCGGTATCCTAAATACTTAATCTCGACCTGACAAAATTTGCTTTTGTTGACATTTATCGTTAAACGCGCTGACCTTAAACATTTCGCCACCTGACTAATGTGGAGCTGCACACAAGGAGGTCATCCAAATATACGAAAACATTCTCTCTAAGCCTAGAGGGAATGACTTTATCCATGAGTCTACTCATTGCTTGCGGTCCATTACAAAGCCCACAAGCCATAACTTTAAAATGGTACAGTGGCCTACCTGGTTCCGCGAAAGCAGTCTTTTCCTTAGAGGACTCAGTAAGAGGAATTTGGAAGAAAGCGTCCTTTAGGTCTATACCACTTATAAAATGTGTGTCTTTCAATCGACTCAACAATCCATTGATATGAGGAAGTGGATAGGAATTCTTTTTCGTAACTTCATTTAACTTCCTAGAATCCAAGCAGAGTCGAATTTTTCCAGGTTTTCTTACATTTACAATTGGAGAACACCAGGGAGAATTGGACTCTTTAATAACTCCCATTTCTAGAAGTCTATCCAAATCTTAATATACCTCAGCTTGACGTGGAGGTGAAAGAGGATAATGGCGACATTTTATAGGAACGGCTGCCCCCGTATCCATATGGTGGTCAATCATGTTAGTGCAACCGAGACCTTGTCTCTCATATGAGGGAAATTCTTGGATCACACTATCCAGTCTCAATTTATGTTCGGGTGACAATTTCTGAAAATGCAAATTTGAAGCTGCATCATCGAAATCTAATGTCTCAATAATAGGAATTATTTGGGGGGCTATCGCAAAGATTCTCCAAAAATCACGTCCTAGGTATACATTTTGTGTAAGTGTAGGAACGACATAGAAAGTAATGGGTTTATTAACATTTTTGTAAGTAACTAGAAGTTCACAATATCCGTAAACTTTTTGTTTAGAGGCATTTGCAGTGGTTCCAGAGGACCGGAAAGGCTTTAAAACAATTGAATGCCGTTCAATAAATTCCATACTATGCTTTCCTAACACTGATACGCTTGTCCCTGAATAGAGCAGACCATAAAGATTCTCTCCTAAAATTGTAATACTGGCAAACGGGCGTTCATCAGAACTGTTACAAAAAGTAGATGAATCTATTAAGTTCCTGTAAAATTTTCGTTTTTTGTAGCGGTTTCTGCAATTTTCCAAAGACTTATTTAAATGTGTTTGATATGAAAGTTTTAAATTATTAAAATTATAGCTGCTATGAAAGTTTAACTTATCAGAATCTTCATCCTGTGGATGTTTCATCTGTTATTGTTGAGATATTGTGGATTTTGGGAATTGAGATTTGAACGAGAGTCCCCGTTTACCAACTCGCTCTGCTTCCGGTTTCCCAGATGAGAATTGGGACACTTAACGGTATTTACACCTCTTTGGCTACATTTAAAACAGAAAAGGTTAATAATGTTCTCTGGGCAATATATGTATGAATGCCCAAAATTTAAACAATTCCAACACTTTATCTTAGAGTAATTTGGTTTGATTATGCGACGAGGTCCTTGTAACGCTTCAATTTGAGGATCAACATTTAAATCACTACCAATATCACCATCGTTATCCATCATATCTATTTCATTTACCTGGCGAGCGTTGCTTACATTAGGAAAAGGCACTTTCGTTTCCTTCAACACTTTCTCTGCATTTCTGGCTAAATCCCTTAGTTCGTGCAAAGTTCTAGGTACTGTGTTAAAAAGCATCAATTTCAAATTTGCATTAACGTTTCGTTTAATAATGTCTACTAAAGTATTCTCTGCAATTGGTTCACGCATACGTGAATTCATGGAGACCATATTTGCGTGGAAATCATCGTAAGACTCTGTTTACGGGTGAAATTCGTAGTAAAACATCATGATCTGTTTCCAGGTAACCAAATTCCTTCGTAATTGAAGTTTTAAGAAGAGAATACTGTGCATTACGATTTTGCTTAATAAAGTGTCAAAACCAAGGAAAATGTGAAAGTTGGCCATTAGATGTTCATTACTACATTGTGTTCTTTCACACAAAGTATCTATCTTAAAAAGAAAATCTGAAACGCTTCCAGAGCCGTCATAATTAACTTTCCATTTTTCTAGTTTAGTACTCACAACTGGAAGTGGTACAATATTAGGACTTTGCGAAGAACTTTGTGCTGAGGATATTGTCGAATCATTAGAAGTAATATTAGAAATTGACTAACAGCAGCAAGCTCGTTTCTCATTTCCTCTTGAGAAGATCTAATTGTCTGCTGTAGCATAGCAACGAGATCTTCTATTGATTTAGCCGTAGAATTTCCTACTATTGGAATACTATTTGCCGTAGGGTATGTATTTGCCTCCATATTAACACCTGACAAAATTTGGTCATGATTATCAATGAAACCTGGTGGAGCTAAATAATCTTCTAGAGTAGATTGATTTAAATTTTGGAACGATTTTTCAGGTAACTGTAAGGAGCTAGTAGATGACTGTGGAACTATATTAGTTTGCTGTGGTGATGTATGAACTATAAGGCCAGTCTGTCCACTAACACTTACACTAGGACTAAGTTGTTCAAACGGACTAATTAAATTTACAGCTGTATTATCTCTACCAATAGGAAGGGGGAGTACGTGAGACCTTTGGTCTAGAAGTTAATGGGTCTTGATCGTCAATGGGATTATTTGATGTCGTAATAACCTTATGTTTACCTCCAGATGAATTGGGACTACTACTTGAATCTCTAGTAGAGCTCCGGATATTATAACTCATGTTATACTTAAGCAATTTGAACAAATTTATATGCTATATCTAATTAAAAAAATTCGTAGTTGCAAAAATAGAAAAAAAAATATAATATTTTCAAGACAAGTAGAAAGTTTTAAAGCAAAAGATATTAATTTTTTTTTTAGGAATTCCACTACAATACATTATAGGGGTATAACTATGTCACTCTTATAATCATCAAACAGGCGATTAAAGTTTAATCGTTTAATTTATATAGACTCTGTTCGATGTACACAAGGTCCATTTAATCACTTCTATTATGTGTAATATAAAGTCTCTTGTGATAAAATATACTAATTAAATCTCTTAGAAAATTTTTTTCGTGTATTAAACATACAGTTTAGAATGTAAAAGTGCATCTTAATTTAGTTATATGCATCATAGATTTCAATAATAAAAGAAAACAAAATTTCTGGACTTTATAACTAAATTATTATAAAATTCCAATAGTTAAAACAAAAGTTTTGTTGCAACAAAATCCTCTGCTGATTATATAAAAGATTTTGGACTTACAAAACTTTAGCTTCAAATAAAGGAATTCAGATTAAATGGAGAGATTAGAAAATGTGAAAAAAACAGAAAGATTTTACTATTTAGACTCACTATTTTCTAAAGTTGCATTAAGAAATATAATTATACTCAGTAAAACTTTTCGGGATTAAACGTTTTTATATAGAAACATATTAATAACGCTACGTTGGGCGCCATCTATGTTACGCACAGATTCTGAAAGATTGTTTTTGTAAATTAAAGTGTCGGCGGCATGCTGATGGTTCATCGACTAGCTCTATCGGGTGTGGCGTGGTTGTTACACTTTATTTTACAAAAGTACGTAACATAGCAAATAATATCATGCCATAAAATAAAAATACCACAATTAAACAAAAAAAAAACACTTTTACCAGTAATTACTTTATATGCAAATGCAACTTATGCAAGGTGCTAAGATGTTAAAGCACTGGAAGTACATTGCTCCCACCCAAACATACCTAAAGTACGCCTATGGTAATCTACGTACTTGGTAATTTATAAAAATTACCCCATTAAGTATAAG
This sequence comes from Bellardia pandia, assembly GCA_916048285.2. NCBI lineage: Eukaryota > Metazoa > Arthropoda > Insecta > Diptera > Calliphoridae > Bellardia > Bellardia pandia. The sequence goes on from OU696529.1 coordinate 89,598,343, forward strand.
ACTGGCTAAGTTATTTACCCCTGATGTAGAATAGTGTCATTCCTTAAAAAAATGTTTAGCAATTCATGTTGATTTAAAATTTATTATTAATAATATACATAAAAGAAAATAGTAATGTTGTATACAGCAGACTATTCGAACCAACGCTTCATCTAATCGTTCGCAAATCTTTAAAGTTTTTGTGCCTTTTTTAAACATAAGTAGATGCACAAATATCCTTTGCAGTTTTTCAAAATCGCTAAAAGTTTCAATCCATTTCACAAAATTTGTTTTGGGGTCATCATCTTTAGTAAAACCTTCATTGGCAACATTTTTATTGGTAACTTCATGAGGAACATTAACGATCAGGGTCGTTCGACTTCTTTCTTTGTCAGCCTCAGTATCTTTTTTCCTACTTTTATTTGGAGGCCACTCACAACATGGTTTCTTCAAAAAATCAGGGCCTACAAACCAAAAAGAATTAGTTAATTCATTTGCATACGAACCTCTGGATATAATATCCGCCGGATTAGATTTGGAGAGGACATGACGCCAGATACACATTTTCGGTTCCTCTTGAATTAAAGATACCCTGTTCGCCACAAAGGTGTTCCAGTTTGATGGATGCTCACTCAACCAGTCTAGCACGATTTCTGTGTCAGTCCACAGATATATTATATATATATTTGTCGACCAGCTTCGACAATAACTCCGCAGCCAACAATTCCAACCTTGGTAGGGATTGAGTTTTTAACGGTGCTACCCTTGATTTAGCACTCCATAAATGTACTGTGACGTCATTATCATCGCTTAGTGTGCGAATATAAATACAGCATCCGTAGGCCCTTTTCGATGCATCGGCAAATCCGTGCATTTCAACTCGAACAATTTTCCTTTTAGACAAAACAAATCTTGGAACACTTATATTTTCGACGTCTTTTAACTTCTCTCTAAATTCAGTCCACTGACTGTGAAGGTGTGTCGGTAGGGATTCATCCCAATTTAATTTAAGAATCCACAAATCTTGCATTAAAATCTTCGCCTTTACGATTAACGGGTTAATGAGATCAAACAACCTTGATAATTCAGCCAACACTATTCTTTTTGTCACTGATTTCGTACCATCAAACTTTGGCCAAACGTACCGAAACGTATCTCCCACTGGAGCCCATATGATGCCAAGAGTTTTTATGATTTCTTCATCATTTAACCGTAGAGGTTTCTCTTTATCAGCTGCAGGTACAGAATTTAGAAATCGTTCAGTATTTGAAAACCATTTCCGTAACTTAAATTTCGCAGTATCCAACACTGATGATACCTGCTCATAAATTTGAAACATTTCAATTTTATCATTTGACCCACTGATCAAATCATCCATATAAAAATCGGATAAAATCTTTTTCGACCCAATCGGGTGTTCTTTTGCTGAATCTTCACCCAGCTTCTTTAAGCACCTAGTGGCCAAATAAGGAGCACATGTTATACCATAAGTAATGGTTCGCAAACGATATGCCTTCAACTTTTCTTCAGGGGTAGACCTCCATAAAACCGCTTGATAATCAGAATCTTCATCGGTGACCCACGCCTGGCGATACATTTTTGTTACATCTGCTGTAATTGCGTACTTGTAACATCGAAATCGCAAAATGATTGACAATAAATCATCTTGTACTATCGGTCCTTTCATCATGACATAATTTAGTGACAGACCACTATCTGTCTTACAGCTGCAGTCAAACACAACTCGCAGTTTGGTACTCGTTGACTCTGGCCGTAGCACATGTTGATGAGGAGTAAAATATTTTATTTTATGCATATCAGCTTCATTTACCACTGTCATGTGACCTAGAGATAAGTACTCATCCATAAATTGTTTGTAAGCTTCTCTTGTTGAGGGCTCTCTATTAAGCCTACGTTCAAGCGACAGCAACCGTCGTTCAGCTGCATTATATGAACCACCTAGCTCATTTGCCGTTGCTTTAAATGGAATTTTAGTCACAAATCGGCCTGAAGCGTCTCTACGGATTGTTTTTAGGAAAATTTGCTCACATTTTTCCTCTTCATCAGTCCAAAATTTCGATTTAGGGGAAATCTGTTCCATTTCCCAAAACTTTTCAACCAAAAATTTCAGGTTATCATCATCATGATTCTCAGTGTTGATCATTAAACTATTCGATTTATGAATTGGTGCTAAAAATTCTTCAATTTTGCCCACTACAATCCATCCCAGAACAGTTTTTTGAAGTTTAGCTAACGAACCTTCGAGCTGAATACGACCAACTGACAGTAAATCAAAGAAGATTTCACCTCCAATCAAAATGTCAACCTTTGCCGGTTTATTAAACATTGGATCAGCCAACGTAATATTTTTTGGCAAATTCCAGGCAGAAACTTCAAAATAACGATCAGGTTTTGATCCGGTGATTTTTGGTAAAACATGAAAATCAAGCCTGGCTTCATACTCATTTAATCTGGACTTAATTGTAGTCCACGTTTGCGATTTAAAACTAGTCGCCATGGCAGCCAAACCATTTGCATCTTGTTTACAAGGCGTCCTTTTAAGTAGTAGTTTTTGAGCTAGATTCTCACACATCAAGTTCAACTGAGAACATGAATCTAATATGGCTCGAGCACGATGATATTTGCCGCAATTGTCCTTCACTAACACTATAGCCGTTGCCAGAATAACTTCAGGCTTTGCAGTTAAATTCATCACTGACGCTCGAACAGCAGCTTGGGCAGAAGTTGTTGGTAAATCATTTGAAATTTGTGTATTTGTCTCGTTGGGGAACTCTTTATGTAAAAGTAAATGATGAGGGTGATTACACTTTGAGCATTTGGCCGCAGAACAATCTTGGTATGAATGTCCCCTTTTGAGACATCTAAAACACACCTTTGCTTTGCGAGCAGCGTTGCAGCGTTCTTTAATGGGCAAATTTTTAAACTGTTTACAATCTGGTAGGTCGTGGCCACTACCACGACAGATCGTACATGAAGATTTTGTAATAGCAAGTGACGTTGGGTTATGGCGTTTGTTTTTAAAATCTTTTTGAAAATTTGTAATTTTTGAGTCCACTTGACTTGTCTTAGTTTCACGAGCTTCAAGATTTTCGCAACGCCTCGTCAAAATTGCCGAACACTGATCCCATGTTGACAACTTGCTGTAATCAACTGAGTCCTCCCATTTTATCTGCGAATCTACGTCTACTCTTTCCATCACCATATGGATTAACATTGCATTCGCTATATCTTTATAATCACCCAGTGACAGCATCGCACTTAAATGAGCGTTAACAGAATTAACTACATTTCTTAAATGAGCTGCCGATGATTTTGTTGATTTAGGGACAGCAAAAAGAGCCGTAACATGTTCCTCGAACATCAACGCCTTTTTATCGACACTTTTTCAAACGCTCAAGCGCCTTGGGATAATTGTCATCGGTAACGTCAAAGTCTTCAATTGTCGCCAGTGGCCTGGAACCTAAATGTTCTTTAAGTATTAGAAACTTCTCGCAGTTGTCAAACGTTTCATCCTGGTGAATTAATTTATTAAAAAGTGCAATAAATTTTGGAAATTCACTATACTTCCCTTCGAACTTCGGTAATTTTACCTCCCGACGAACTTTAGGGGGTGCCAATGATGACGTTGTATTCAATACGCTGACATCCGCAACTGATGACCGCCTCTTAGACAGCAACGACATTATTTTGGATTTGGTGGACACATGTCTTCAATTTCCGTTGTAATTGAATCACTGCCGGCTCCTTCAGCATGCGTAGACATTTTATCGATATGCGCCTGCACACTCATAAACTGCTTAAAATACGATTCCAGTATGCCCATTCTACAATTCAGCTCTTCCACAGCTAGGTTCGCACCTTTTTTGTTGATAAATGTTTTTATCCGGGTGATGTTGGCCTTGGTGCTGGTTCTTAATGATTTCATTTCATTAATTTTTTGCAATGATTTTGCACCAGCCTCTTGTTCAACATCACTAATTACGTCGTCTTCAGCCATATTTTATAATAAATTTATTTAAATAAATAAATTTCGCAATGGTATTTTTTATTTATTAAATAAAATTTAGTAAACGTTTTCTATGTTTACAAAAGAAAATTATTGTCTATAATTTGACAATTAGTTTGTTTTGTTTTGATTCCTTCTATTTTTTTTTCGCTTATTTGTGCAGTTTAAAAAATTGTTGATTGTATATTTTTATACCAACAGTTTAAAAGCCACTGATTTTAATGAAAAGGCTTATTATGGTTGGTGTCTTGGATTATCCAAGCAAGGATCAGAATCTTAGTGCTGAATGAAGGCTTATTTTACATTATCCATTTGTTCCCACTAAGCAATGTAACTATCACGTTTATATAGATAACACTGCACAGATTGTTGATTTACAAAATATCTTGAGGAATTTTTAATTGTATTTAAATTTTATTATTTCTTGAAGAAAAATGGGATCACATCCCGGGTTTCGGCACCAAAATGTTGTCACGTTATTTTACGGACAGAATAAAAAATCACGGTTCGTTAAAATTAATTAATTAATCATTGATTTATTCAATATAAAAAATATGGCTGCCTGCTGCTGCTACTACTTAATGACGACTGAAAAGCCGACTTCCAAAAAACCCTGAGCTTACTCTCATTTATTTGTATGTACATTTTCTAGCAGTCAGGCTTTCAAATGAAACTACTAAAACATGTTACCAAGAAATGCAACACTAACTTCAATATATATAAAGAACGTTAGAAATTCAAAATAATGGTACAATATTACATTTTAAAAGATCTAATACTAAACAATAATAACAAAGCGATTTAAATTATTACTTTTTTATTTTATTTATTAATTAGTGGATTACAATAATGATCTTAAAGCAAAACAAAAAAATTACGTATTCAGGAAACAAACAAAATTAAATAAAATTAAATCTTATGTACTCAGTTTTGCACTTTCAGGAAACAAACAAAAACTTTTAAATTTTTAGTACTTAGTCCACAGCCCTTTATTTTTTAATACACTATTTATGCGATTGGGCATACTTTCAACCAACTTTTGGATAATTTCATGTGGAATTCTCAGCCACTCCAGCTCCACACGTCGCCACAACTCAACGAAGTTCGACGGAGCTGTTCGATACTGTATCAACTGTCTTTTCACAATTTACCACAAATTTTCAATTGGATTGAGGTCGGGACTTTGCGGAGGCCACTGCATCAATTGAAATGTTTGCCCATTCAACCATTCCTTAACGATTTTCGAGGTGTGTTTTGGGTCTCCATCCTGTTGAAACACAACTCCTTACTCAGGGTATGCGCTCAGATCTACAAAATCGGGAAGTTGAATCTGCAATATTTTTAAATAGTCTTCTTTTCTCATGATTTCATAAATTTTTTGTAATCTACCAAAATGCCACAATGTAAAGTAACCCCAAACCATGATAATGCTTTACAATCTTTTTAACATGGTGTCGTTGTATACTCTCCCGCTGTCGACGCCAATAATACTTTTTACCGTCAGATTGATATCGGTTAAACTTGGATTTATCTGACCATATTACGCGTTTCCAGTCATCAACAGTCCAATCTTTGTGTAGTCTGTCGAATTTTAAACGTGCTGAAACATTTTTATCTGACAGTGCTGGTTTAGGTTTTTTACAGCTGAGATGTATCCAATATTGTGTAGCGCTCTTCTTGCTGTACATCGGCTAACATTTTTATTTATTGCTCAGGAAGCTTCTTTTAGGACTAAAGACGTGTCTGCTCTCATTTTTCTCATTATAGGTGGTGCGTCTCCATCCGATAATAATCGTTGGCGACTGAAAACCCTGTCTTTAGGACCTACATTTCGCCGTTTTAACACTCTAACAACTACTGATTGGCTTATATTAAGCTCTTTTGCTATCATACGTGACGAGGAGTCATCCTTTGTTTTATTTATTATCAAATTTTCCACGGCTATTGATAGTTTCTTCATTTTTCAAAAAATATTAGCTTTTACTTTTTTAAATTAAAAAAAATGATGTTTTTGGAACACGGAGTTATTCAATTATTATTTAAAACTAAAATTCATACTGACAAAATTAAAGATTGCAGCAACAAATTTAAAAACTTAATTTCAAATAACGGTAAATTAAAAAATTATTCAATAATTTGGTTGATAACAAGTGTGAGCAAAACTGAGTACATACAAGTTGTTTTGTTGTTATTTAAATTACAATCTTGTTTTATTGGGTTTTTATTTCTCTTATTAAGAATTATGTAAAGAACTAAATAAGAATTAAAATAGAAAAAGAAATTTAAAAATCGCTCCATTATTACCATTTTTATGATCTTTACAATGTAGAAAATACAAACATGTACTCACCTCTGCTCCCCACTGTATATAGTTTGTTTGGCTCACTCAAAATTAATTGTTGTTGTTGGTATTATGATGAAAGTATAGTAGATAAGCTTTAGCTGGTTTGATGACTTCGAGGCCCTTTCGAACATCGAACATTGCTTGTCACAAAAGTAAATAAAGCTAGGAACAGGTAAATTGTTGCATATTTCTAAGTAAATAAATTAAGAACAGTTGGTTTTGGTTAATTTACATTTGCTTAAAATTATACATTAAATATACAGCTTTTTAAAAAGAAATGGAAATAGATTTTAAACAGTATTATTAAATATAAGAAATTGAAGGTAAACTATACGTATTCGTAGAATTGTTATCTAAATAATTGAATTTTCATTAATTTCATATGTATCTTTTACCAATTTTCCTTTTTAAAAATTTAATTTTCTTAATAGGTTGGTACATGTACAAGTGGGTGTGCTGTCAGGTGGATTATCAATAATTTATGAGGCAGCTCTAGATTTTTTTCTTATCCGAGTATAGATTTATAATTTCCAAGCATTCAATACGATTTCTCCTCCTGTGCCTAGCACAGTGAGGGGTACAGAAAGTTCACTTCAATTTGTCTAGTGATTGCGTAAAAATAAAAATATTTAAATATGAATTGGCTAACTACTGTTATTGGGAATCTATAAAATTTACCTCGGAATATACACTTTAAATGGGATTGAAGTAGCTAATGGTGAATCTGCTTTCTCGCCCGAATCTATTATGGTGTACCGCACAAAACTATGATTGCCACAATACGGTCTGGGAAGATTTTCTGGGCTAAATGTACACTTGACTGACCACTTCTAACATTTGACTTTGGTTCTTGTCCACACTGTATTTTCTTCTCGGAACACTTTAGATTGCTAATTAATCTAATGCGTACCGGTACACTGGTACAAGGAATGTTCGAGAATAAACGGGTTCAAGACATGCTTGGCGCCATTAAACCTTTTATTAGGATGTGTTTGAGGAGTGGGAGTTTGTGTAAAGTTATACAAAATAAAAAAGCGGTATATTTCCATCATTCACGCAGTTTCGCTTAATATTAGTACGATTTTATCGACTGTTCATAAACCCTATAACTGTCATGATTTTAAGTTTATTACCAACTTAAATATACTTTGCACGTCAAGAATACAATATATAATTTTAAATGATTAATAGCACAACAATTATAATATAATTGCTTGCAAGTGCGTGTATGTAATGTAATACAATTAAAACGTCATTTTTTTAGAATGTACCGAAGTAAACAAAAAAAAAAACACAAACAATGAATTTGAGATTTGCCACATCGAAACGTGAACACTCATCACTTCTTGTCTTATCTAACACAAATGGATATTACAGAGATAGGACTATGGGAGCCGTTGATGTGCTAGCAACAGTGGTGTAGGGGGTTCGGTCCTTTCCTATAATTCCTATGTTTCACTACAATTTTATTATAGACTTCCTAATTTTTTATCGATACGGTGTAAGGGCCAGACTGACTAGACTTCTAAACTATTAAATTGCCCCTTTCTAGTCACAAATTAAATTTACAAAAAAAAAAGATGTCCATGAATTAATCCAAGTAAATACTCTCTCTCCGGTGTTATTGAGAGATTAAGCCTCGTAACCCGCGCCTACCAATGTTTCATCGGCTAATATTTACATGAAACCCTACAATTTGACGGTATTTAAATGTTTTACACTCTTTCCTCACTCATGTCAAAAGAAAACACCCTTACAATTTCAAAATTAGCAATTCATAATGCTGAACAAACGTTTTTATTTACACTTTTTATGATTTAGAACAAATTGGTTTAGATGTATCTGAATATTCATTATTGCGTAAATATATTAGAAAATTTTAACAATATACCTAACAAATTGAAAGCATTATCAAATATCCAATGACATATGAAATATAATGTAATGACCGAATGTCAAAGGGTTAACGATATAAAGTTTATATGGGTAATTGGCAAACAAAAGAATAAAAAACATACATTAATATATAAAAGAAGCAAAACTCCAAGATTTTAAAATAATTCACAAAGTCTTATAACAAGAGAAAACAATTTAATTGGAAAGAACAAGACAAGAACATTATCGCTCTTTCATTAATATTATGTTATTAATATTCGTTGTTCTTATTGATAATCGAGAGAAGTACAATCTGAAATTATTCGATAAAAGCATCATTGTCTCTCTTATCTTGATATTGATTTAACCGTAGAGCGACCCCAAAAAACTCAAGAATTCGATCCTTTGGAACATTTTTGTTCCATATTTATATTTAACCGCAAACCTTTGCTTTTATTTAATTTTTTGTATTTTTAAGTACAAGCAAACAACGTTAATACTTAATTTAAAATAAAAGTAAAAAAATAATCATCTCCAATTCTGTAGTCATTGTCTCTTGTGAAATACTAAAAAAGCGATAATGAAGAACTACTTTTTGGAGTATGTTTACTCATATAAGGTCGAGCTAATGTTATGCCGAGCTCATGCAAAAAGCATTTGCGTTTGGTATTCTTCTGCTTTGGCTGCCAATCTGGAGATACTTCATTGAAAATAATAAAAACATTCAAAGCGGAAATATCTATGATATTAGACAGAACTGTCATAGGCCACCGGTTTGTGTTCCGTTTACAGCTGTAACAGCTAAGCATTTTATCGACAATGTCTACGCCACCTTTTGTAAAGTTATAGAAAGAAATTATCTCCGGAAGTTTCTTATTATCAGCGCCGATAACCGGCATATTATGCATAGTACTCATTACTATGGTACATTTATTCTTATGGCTTATATAAGACATAAGTGTCGTATATTTAGTGAAAGTGAACGTGGACTGGTATAGAGGAAAATTTTTGCTTATTAGTAGCTTCGGCGGAATACTTTTTTTGTTTTTGCGCAAAGTTCCTACCATAGTTATAATTTTTCTAGCAGCTTTTGACCCAGGCTTTGCGAAGAAAAAAAGTTGTCCATAGTGACATTATGGCCTTTGAGACCTTCTGTCAAATCTAAAACCACTCGCTCTCCTTGATGTTTTTCTGTGATTCCGCTGGAGCATTTTCCTAGATATGGCTGAATTCATCAAACGTAGCATGTTTCAGCTGATATAATGCGCCAAAATTGTATGCCGTATTTCTCTGGCTTAGAAGGCATATATTGGCGAAATTTACAACGCCCATGGAAACCGAGCAATTGCTCATCTACCGTGACATGTGGATTATAGTATAATGGCAGTAGTTCTTCCAAACGTTCCCATAGATTTCTAATTGGCGCAAATTTGTCGTCACTTTTTTGTTGGCGACGATTTATAACATCATCAAAACGAAGAGTTTTGTGAACATCCTTGAAGGTCTTTTGCGACATAATAGCTCGAAATATTGGTCGCCCATAGTCAAATAAGTCTTCTAAACTTTCATTCTTTGACCTAATCGTCAATGGAAAACAATCTTAGGAATACATTTTATATGCAAAAACTTTCAAATCATACTTATAAACTCCCGCTAATATCAACACTCCAAAGTAGGCGTACAACAAGTATCTGTCAAGCTGAACATAGTTTTTTTCATCTATACACTTTCTATATTTATTGGAGTTTTTTTTAGCAGCGGAGCCAAGCTCTCTGCTACAAATGGCAAGCGACAAATGTGTGACAATATATGGGACATTTTTGTTCCATAGGACCGAATTATGAATTTTTAAAATTGCAAGAAAACTTGAAAATTAATTTTCTTAAAAAATGTCGAAAACAATCAATAACGATACATTCACAAATTACTAGAATATGGAAATAAAATATTCACTTATTAAAAATTTCTGAGAAAAATAAAATTCAAATGGAACATTTTTGTTCCAAGGGTCGCTCTACGGTTAAGCTTTAGGTAAATTGAAATTCAAACTTTTAGAATTAACCTCATGTTGTTGGTAAGTTGGTTTTGCTTCTTTTATTAATGTAAATTGAAATGCAAGAATTAAGATTTAATAGAAAAACGTGTGATTAAACTTACCCCATCATGCTATCCGATGAAGGCCTCCACTGGAACTCGATGATGTTGTTAATGTAGATAGATGTCAAAGTTAAATAAGATTCTTGCATTTATGGTTTCTTTGCCATGTTTTAGTATATAATGTTATATAAGGTTAGGCTTAAGTGTTAAATATTGATTTACACATTTAAAATTAATATAGGTAATAAGTGTTAGAAATTAAATGTTAAGATTGGAAATTAGTTTTGTAGATTTAAATAATGATTATATATTTTGTTTTGTTTTTATAATAATTTTAGCATGATACAATATAAGTTAATTAATTTCTAAAATCTTAAATGTAAATTCCATTGATATAGATTTCATAATTGATCGTGAACAGGTTAAGGTTTGGTTATGTAACTTTATTGGTCACATTGTTAGGTTAAGTAGACTAATGGCGTTTTCTTTTCTGGCAAAAATGTTACACGTTTTTCCCATTTCGCATCTTTTTTAATTTTTTTGTGTTCTTTTCTGAAAAAATATCAACACTGCTAAAGTGTAGTGTGTTCTTTTCTATAAATGTCACACTATAAATTAAAAAAATGGTGCACCTTTCACACTCTGTATTTTTAGAGGGGGAGAATCGCACGATAAAACAGTTGACCAGTGATGCCAACTTTTGAGACTCAAAACGCGTAAACATTTTTGAAAAAAGGGCTAAATGGAAAATAATCCATATAAAACCACATCCAATTTTCTTTTTTTTTGCGTTTTGAGTGACTAAAATCCGGCTAAATCTAGCCCGAAAAGGGCTAAGTTGGCATCGCTACAACTGACATTTGTTTTGTTTATGAATGTGTATTTGTGTCAAGAAACAAAAAAAATATACAAAATGGGAAATATTACTACTTTTTATGTGCTGAAAAAAAATTTTGGATGACTTGTTGAATTCATCTTCATTATCTGATGATGATAAAATATTTTATATGATTATGGAAAAGTGAAAGGCTTTGTAGAGAACGTAATTATGAATACTCTGAAGTTGATGTATGTCAAATTTCCTACTACTTTTTTTTTATATGTATATATGTAATGTATGTCTATATATATGTATATAATTTTTATACTTTAAGAATTTACGTATTAGTCGGGAAGGTGCCATTGGTCTTTTTGATAAATATTCATTGTCTTATTTCAAGCGATCTTACCAGGGAGCTATCTGCTTCTTCTTGTTTAACAAAAAAAAACAAAAACAGCTGTACATGAAAAAAAAAGTGTTACACTGTTGTAATTTTATGTTCTATTCTGACCATTAAAAATGCGACATCTTTAAAATGTGGGGTAAACATTATAAAAATGTACATAATAACGGTGTAACATTTTATTTCAGAAAAGAAAACACCATAAGTTGTTTTACATTTAAAAAATTTCTGCCTTTTGAGTTTGGGAATTTGATTTAAGATATCTGAATAAGTAGATAATATATTAGCGGTATTCACACCGAGCTTGTTAGTTTGTTAGTCGGCAGTTTGTTAATTTGTTAAAGTTACCAACTGTGAACGACCCCCTTTTTAAAACTTTGTTAGTCTGGTAACTTTCGTAGTAAAACAGCTGATTTATTGTTTTGACACAATTTATTATTCTGGAAAAAATAAAACATGCCACGAGAAAGTGTAAAAAAAACAATTGTAAACCTTTTAATTACTCATTTTTCCTTTTGGTTATCCACTACGAGAACAGTTTATGATTTATTAAAATAAAATAAAAAATCATTTATTTAACATACTTACTCTCAATGTACACAAATATTTTTTTAGAAATGTATCACAAATGATTTTTTAAATATATGTATTTAGAAACTGCAACAGCTGATTGTGAGTTACCAACTAACAACTATTTTATCAGGGGTGCTGTGTCGTTAATTTGTTAAATGTTTATCCGTTAGCGCGTTAAATATACAAAAACAAAATGCGTGTAAAAAAGTAACGATTAACGACTAACAAACTAACAAGCTCGGTGTGAATACCGCTATTGATTATAGTTTAGATCAAATTTTAATAGGTTATTGCTATTCTTTTGTTCCTACATGTTTTAGTATAGATTTTTAATTAGGTAGATTTAGTTTAAATAAATTTTAAGTGGCATTTTTAGTATGCATGTTGAAAATTCCAATTAATTAGATGGTGAAAATTGCTGTTTCTGGTAAAATTACATCTTAGCGATGTTTACCGGGCTTAGAGGTATCGACTTGTCCCAATTGCAGACTATTTAGGGAAACAAATTAGATTTCGTAAAGAATGTAGCCTCAGTTTCTGGTGTTATATAGGCATTTGTTCATTAATGTTTAAAGGTGTCGTCTAAAATGGTGGTGTTATACGGTCCATGTGATTTCTGGATCATGAGAGGCTTTAACCGATATGAGGTTAGGTGCCGTATAACTTTGTATTCTTAATTTTCCACATAAGCTGGTAACCGCAATTTCTATAGAAAAATTTCTATAAATATCACCTTATTATTTATTATGATACAGTATATTACCTGTAATTGGTTGCGTTTTCCAATACTTTAATCATTTTTGCACACTTTTATGGCCAATGTGATGATAAAAAAAAACTTTAACGTTACTAGTTATCTGAAGCACAACTGTACACTTTTGATATTAAATTGTAATATGAACTTGACAGAGATATGCATGGTTCAAATTTCTATATGAAAAGAATTCAAGAATTTTACTTTGGTTACCAATACACCTCGTCATGTAGATAAAACCATGCTTGTAAAACAGACGCTACCAGAATTTTCGTATACTGAACGAAATAATGTTGTAATAAAAAGTAGTAGAAACTTTAATGTGTAACATAGTGTTGGTAAACATTATAACATTAATATGCTCATTAGTATGTTATTAACGAATGGTTCCATTAAAGTTTTAATTTCCAAACTTTATTTAAAAAAATATTTTAAGTTATTATTAACATAAATATTATTATCAAAACTCATTGTACTTATGTTATTATTTGTTTCAAGCGATTTTTAGTACAGACGCAAACCATATCTAGTAAATAGTAGTATTAAATTTCATTCATGGTTACAACTATGTATTGTCTTTCAGTAAATGCGAAGTAAATGAATGAAAGAACCATTTCATTCATCAGCTGTAGACCATTTCATTGTAAATAATTTGTAACAAAAAAATTTGCAAGTATATAAAAAGAAATTCATAAACACAAATACATATTTAATAATTTAGCTCTTCTTTAAAGTGTGTATAAGAGAATTAATTGAAGTCTTACTGGTAAGTACAATTGAACCAATTATCATAATGATCATTAAACTTTTCTCTCAATTACAGAAATCTGCTACACTGAATGATAATTTGATTTGTCAAGAAATTGTGGTCTAGGATCAGAAATCTTCCTGAACATTTCCTGGACAGGTAGGTAACGTATCCACCTTTACTGCAATTCTATATGTATTTATTTTAATATTTATGTTTATTAATTTTTCAAGGTGTATTACTATATACTGGAGTAATTTTCCAATAAATGTGGCAAAATAAAACAATTCAATTAGCCGAGAAAAAAAAATCGAATGATGTGTAATGACAATTACTTAACCATTAAAATTTATTAATTTACAAACTTGCTAATATTTTTGTACGATAAGGATTTATAAAAATAAATGTTTCAGTGTAAGGAAAATTATCAACAAAATTTATAACAGAATACAGATATAAGAAAACGACCATTACATGTATTTAAGAAAAATTTAAAATAACATAATTTTAAATTGCTGCAAAATAATTTTCAAGCATTTATTGAAGACTTTAAAATGCTCAATATAAAAACTTAAAAGAATCCCTAACAATACTTGACTAGAAAAGCGACATGCATTTGTGCGATATTTTCGGTGTATTTGAAGGCTAATATCTTTCGCGGAGGGTTGTTGGGGATATTCTCTTCTTTTGTATGGAGACAACACATGTTTAACTTTTGAATAAAAATTAACATTTTTTAATTTATGTGAAATTTTCATATGATTCTAGACAGGGAAAAAACACCTAAAATCTACAACTTTCAATGGGCGTAAAATCTAAACTAGGCGTGGCATCCCCAATATGTTTAATTTTTTTCATAAGGTGAACTCAATTAAGAAGTGTCCCGAATTTCAAGTCCCTAGGTCCAACAATAAAAATTTTGGCAAGTGCAGTTATATGGGAGGTGGGTGTGGCAGCGGGCGGTTTTCCAAGATTTTTTCAAAATTTCTTAATTGAGCCCAGAGAAGAGTTTCTGCGAAATTTTATTGCTGTACGACCACTCCTTCTATTTTTTTCTAAGAAATATATGGAACGGTGCCACTGTGCAACGTATTGATATAATAAGTTGTTGCAGTAAGAAAACACAAAAATAGCAATCGTTTGATATGAAAAAGTCAAAACCATATTTTTTTAACACTTTCGCGGACACTGATGTATATAGACGTCAAAACAAAGTTTTCTTGTGGGACATGACGTGCACTCACGTCATAAAATGTTTGGCTCATAGAAGTTTTATTAGTGGACATTTTCAATAAAAACCTTATTTAGATCATGTGTACATCTATGGAGCATACTATCATATGCGTGTAAACATTGTTTTAGACAAAATAGACTACAAGAATGTTCAACTGATAAAAGTCGTTAAAAAACTGCAATATTTTCAATTCGGTGTTTCACATAAATGCATGACGTATATAGCCGTCACGTTTATATGAGAATTCCTTCATTACCCTGCAAATAACGCGACTAGTCCATACATGCATGTAAAGACTAGTCCAAAGAGGAGTAGGAGTACTCCAAAACTACTCCAAATATATGAGAAACAGGTGGTCCATTTAACATTGCGATGTCCTAGGACTGGACCATATAACCCATCGGAGTAGTCCCCAAACTACTCCATGGAGTACTCACGAGGGTTAGTTTTAAACAACAACAACAACTCAATATGCAATCGTGTTAACACGAAACCATGTCGTTTAACTACAAACTCTTGTTTAACTATGACATGGTCCATGACTGCATTACATTGGACCATGTTGTGAGTAGTCCATATCATCTAAAATGGATCACGTAGTCCAATATTATTTGCAGGGTAGGTAAAACTGTGTGTCTGTGGGAAGTCTCATAAAACATTTTATAAATTTTAAAATTATTAATTTGAAGGTATGGTTAAAAATTGTTAAATTTTGGAAACAGTTAAATTATTTTCTATTTCTCATATAGAAAATATGATTTGTGAAATATTACTTAACTTAAATTGTATTTTATTAAATTCAAAGCTTAAAATAATGGCCTACGAAACACAAAAATACGATTTAGAGTAGTTGTTTGCTGAAGCAGATTCTGACGAGAGCTATTCCGAAATAAATTCCGATTCGTCGGAACCATTTGCTGATGATGGGGAATTCTCATGTAGAGATCCAAATTACTACCCGGAAAAATTAAACTCTGAAACTTCCAGCTCAAGTGATGCAAATCTTGAATCTTATATACAAGTACCTGTTCGTGACAACGAATAAAATATCTTAAATGCCAAAGATACAGAAGATGATATTTGGACTTCAGACTCTGAAAGTATTTCCGATTTTTCGTTTGATAAATGTCAGTCTGGCATAAAATTGACTTAACCCGTAAGTCCTAGTCCTTATGATGTCTTTATAAAACTTTGGACACCCGAAATTATTCAAAATTTTGTTGCGTGCATCAACAAATATGGCAAGATTTTGTTTCAAAGCCTTGGAGCAAGGACAAGAAGCTGTCGTTTTAAGTCTTTTGAAGAGACAAATCAAAAGGAAATAAGGCCAAATAAAATTTCCAACAATACGTAAAATGTTTAGCATGGACTCATTATATTACCATCCAATAATATCATCTATTATGTCCGGTAGAAGATTTGAGCGCTGTTTTAATTACGAAAAGTATCAGAACTGTTGAATACTTTAGTTAGTAATTTTTCTAAATCATACTATCCAGAGGAATCCTTATCTTTAGACGAGTCATTATTACTTTTTAAAGGCCGCCTTTTTTGTCGTCAATATTATGGAATAAAATTTTTTGAATTGTGTACGCCAGATGGATTTAATTTAAATATTTTTTTTTTTTTTTTTTGCATATTCTTTTTTATTGTATCTTCATTTTAAATGAACTAACAATAGGTATTCAAATCCTAAAACTAAAGTTAATTAAGATAAGTCCAGCCAATGCTAGACAAAATCTAGTTTTCAAATTCGATAGGATATAATGAGCAACTTGTATTTATTCATCTGAGAGCGGTGGTGTCCCTCCTTCTCAAACGGCTATGACCGGGATGTTGTAAGATGTCTCGAGCGAGGGGATTTGGATGAGTTTCCAGAACATCAAGATCGTTGTGTATGTTGTTGTTTTTAATATACCAAGGAGCGGTAGTTATCATTCGTAGAATTTTGTTTTGACGGCGTTGAATTTTCTCAATATTGGAGTTGGAGGCAGTACCCCATAACTGGATACTATAGCACCAAATTGGCTTTAAGATTGAGTTGTAGAGTAGAAGCTTACAATCGAGCCGAAGGACGGAGTTTCTGCCGATGAGCCAATGAATTTGGGCTGCTTTCAGTTTCATTTGAGTCAGCTTAGCATCTATATGTGGTTTCCATGTGAGGCGACGGTCCAGATGAATACCAAGATATTTCACGTGTGAGTTTTGAGGCACTATATGGTCATTAATACGAATAGGGGGACATGATTCCCTACGTAGAGTAAATGTTACGTGGGTGCATTTCTGTTCATTTATTTTTATTCCCCATTGTCTTGCCCATTTCTCCACTTGCGTTACGTGGTGCTGTAATTGAATCGAGGCATCTTTTGGATCTTTGTGAGTACTGAAAAATGCCGTATCATCAGCAAATGTTGACGTGTGAATTTCATTGTTTGTTGGCATGTCTGCTGTGTACAGCAAGTATAGAATTGGTCCTAAGATACTACCTTGAGGGACGCCAGCACCTATAGGTTGAGGACGGCTTAAAAATCACCTTCTTTAATCATAAACTGTCGGTCGATTAAGTATTTCCATAGTAGGTGTTGAAGATTCACCGGCAAGTTCTGCTTTAATTTAGATATCAGGCCTTCATGCCATACTTTGTCGAAAGCTTGAGAGACGTCAATAAAGAGTGCCGAACAGTATCTCTTTTCCTCAAAGGTTTTTCTTATGACTTGTACCAATCTATGTGTTTGTTCTATTGTACTGTGTTGACGTCTGAAGCCAAACTGGTGATTGGGAATGCAGTTGTTTTCATTCAAAATCGGAGTCAGCTTGGTTATAAGCAATTCCTCGAATAATTTGGACATAGTTGGTAATAGACTTATTGGCCTATACGACTCAACTTTGCAAGGATCTTTTCCCGGCTTAGGAATCATCTTTACTAGTGCAATTTTCCAAACCGGAGGGTAGTACTCAAGCCGTAAGATGGCATTAAAAAGAAAGAGGATTAATCTTTTTGCAATGCGAGGCAGCTCAAAAATCATTTTATTGCTGATTTTATCAAACCCAGGTGCTTTTTTAACATTTAAATTATCAATAGCCTTCACAACCTCCAGATATTGAAATCTTATTTGTACAGGTGGTCTGGCAACAACAGGCGGTAGTTCGCTAATGTCAGTATCCGTATTGGGAGTGAATACATTTTTTAAATGACTTACGAAAAGGTTGCCTTTTTCTTCGTTATTTCGTGCCCAAGATCCGTTCAAAGTACGCAGTGGAGGTTTTGCGATTACGGGTTTTCTCAGATTTCGGACTGCACGCCATAATGAATAATTTGACTGGGAAGTTGCGTCTAGACCTTCCAGATGTTGTTTGAGAGACGCTGCTTTTTGCGCTTCTAGCAAGGTCCTAAGGTTTTTGGTACATTCTCTCAACCTAGTTTTAAGTTGGGGCGATCTGTGTTGTTGCCACTCTCTTCGGACTCTCCTTTTTTCAGACAATAGTTGCTCAACATCTGCAGAAAAAACTCTGTTGTACCTATTCGGGCGGTAAGTGGAAGAAGCATGTTCTGCGGCTTTCTCGACATGTTCATTAAGACTTTTTATACAGGCATCGATGTCTTCAGCAGTTTTTAACGGGAGTTTCTCTGTGCAGTGAGTGCTGATGTATTTTTTGTATTTTAACCAATTCAGACGTTTGACAAGAAGTAAGGCATCAGTTACGATTTGCTGAGGACTTCTGATGGTGATTACAGTGGGTGAGTGATCTGAAGAAAGATCCAGTGAAGCCTCGACTTCAATGAGTTCCGGGGATACCCCTTTCGCCACGCCGAAATCGATAACGTCAGGAATTTTTTGCTGGTCAGTTGGCCAATAAGTTGGTTGCCCAGTTGAAATCACATTCAGTCCCATTTCAGACAGGGAGTCGTACAAGATACCACCTTTAGGGCTAACGAGTCGTGAGCCCCAGAATGTATGCTTAGCATTGTAGTCGCCAGCCGCTATGAAACGGCTACCTAGTGATTTGTAAAAATCTCTATACTGATCTTTTGTTATTGAAAATCTTATTGAAAATGTTATTGAAATCACGAGGTTTTGACAAAAGTTCTCAATACAGATGTTTGTTGCTTGAAGATAACACTTTGAAAGACCACCCAATGAATGGTGTTTGATTCGCGATTTGACCAATATTGCCGAGCCACCACATGATCTATCTCTGGGGTCCTTGGTTTCGTAGAATGTATAACCACTTATTTTAAAAATGCTTCTCGACGTCATATGAGTCTCGGAAATCAGCATTACATCAATTTTCTTATTAAAAAGAAAATATTCAAGTTCGTTTTTGTGTTGGCGTATGCCGTTTGCGTTCCAGAAACATATTTTGAGACAGTTCATGGTCTATTAAGTATGGCCTGCAGTAGCGTGGACTGCATTTTTTGCATCTCCTGCATCATACTTGTCATGCTTGTCATGAAATGGTTCATGGATTGCACCATATTCTCCATTATACCTTCAAGACGGCTAACATTGTGGCTGTTTGTATCATTTAATGGTGATTCATTTTGCAGTGTTGGTTGGTTAGATCTTAGCACGTTGGCATACGAAAATTGGCTAGTGGATGCTTGTGCTACGGGGGGAATAATTGTAATAGGTACTTTTGTCGTCTGAGTAGGGGTAGAAGCGGGTTTGTTGATCAAGGAGCGTTTAACGACCTCGAAAACAGGGCAACCCCTGTAGTTGGCAGTGTGGTTTCCACCGCAATTGCTGCATCTTTTTACCCTGGAATCATCCTTAGGTTTATCGCACTTTGAGGTGTCATGAAGATCCCCACAAACAACACAAACAGTAGGCAACTTACAATAAGATTTATTGTGACTATATTCTTGGCAGTTCGAACACTGTACTGGGCCAGATCGCTTATGAGGTTCTTCCACTGTAACTCTTCGGTGCATTATGAATTTCAAGTCATATATAGGATGTGTTTCATTTTTCTTCAGCTTAACATCACCAGGTTCTAACTCCACTCTAAATAATGGTTGAGGGATCCTATCTCTGTTACTTATATTTGATACGGCCTTGATATTAAAGCCTTTGTCGGCCAAACTGCTCTTGATCTCCTCAGGATCACCAAAAGAATCAATTCCCTTAATTACGACTTGTAGACCTGTTGCGCTTTTAAGTTGATACGTGTAAAAATTCTTTTTGCGTTTTTCAAATTCCGAAACTATTCTCCGATAGTCGTTTTCATTATTAACCTGAATCTTTGTTTCATTAATATTGCCACGCTTAATTGAAGTCACATAAGAAGAATTTTCACCAATTAATGAAACTAATATTTTTATAAGTTCGTTTGAGTTTTTTTCTCTTAAATATATTGGAGGTGGTTTTACTGGCTTATTCACAGCGTTAGGGACATCATTTTTGTCTTGGAGGATGCCAAAACGATTTTGCGAGCGTGGCTCTTCAGCATTCTTTGATAATTTTGCGGCTGGTGTAATTTCGGCAGATTTTGGGCTTCTGCCTCTCTTGGATACTGTTATATAACGGTCCATTCCTACCTGTGTTTTTTGTTTTTCTTCAACAGCAAATATAGGAGCGGTCTTATTTGTAGGACTTAATGTGCCTTTTGCAGCTGTTGACGTCTCTCCAATATTTGATAACGAGGACCGTGAAGAAGACGGTCCTTCAGTGATTTTTCTATTTAAATTAAATATGCTTTGGGCTAAGTTTGTGCCCTGTTCAACACATTTATTCAAGTTTGGTGCACTTGCACTTAAATTCAGATTTGTGCTTATTTTTGGTTTCACAGTTAAGTAGTTGTTATTAAATTCGGGATTTTTAATGTTCTCATTACTAACACTTGCCGAGCTCAACACGAAATAAGCATTTCGGCTCTGAGGCCCACTCGCACTGTTAGAATTGTTACTCATTCACTGTCTCACTGTATTTAATTTTCTAGTTTTCAAATAATTAAAAATAAATTATTACAATTTATTAATTTTTTATAGTGCAATTATTTGACTTTGTAAAGTTTTTCACCTATTACGAGTTTTTTTTCACTTTTTTATTTAATACAACTTTTTATACTTTTTCACCTATTACGATTTTTTCACCGAAAATTCAGCCGCACTAAAAGTAACACGTCCGAACAGTTCGATGTATCAAGCACGAAATATGGAATTATATAAAGGAAAGTATAGTCAAGAATCTGGCAAAAATAAAAAAAACCCATTCTTTAGTATTACGGTTAATGGCTCCGTATTTAAATAAAGGTCACCACTAATACATGGATAACTTTTATAACAGTGTTAATTTAAGTCAGGATCTACTCAAGCATAAGACGCATTCCACTGGAACATTAAGGACTAATAGAAGAAGAAATCCTTCATCAGTTGTTAAACAAAAACTTAAAAAAGGAGGCAATACATGGAAAAGAAATGGAAAAATTTATGTAAGTAAATGGAAAGATACTAGAGATGTGTTATGCATAACAACAGCTTAAAAACCTGAAATAAAAGAATGTACGAATCGATTTGGAAAGAAGAAAATGAAACCTGTAGAAGTGGAAGCATGTAATTCAAATATGGCTGGTATTGATAAAAGTGACCAAATGATAAGTTATTCACCCCTATCGTGAATAAAAATTCCACATGAAATTTGTTCCCTTTTATTTTTTAACATTGATTTTTAATAGGAAAATGTGAAAAGGGAACAAATTTCATGTGGAATTTTTATTCATGATAAGGGTGATTATTCCTGTCCTCGCAAAACAATACGTTGGTATAAAAAAGTTATGTTTCACCTTCTAGATATGTGTTTATATATTTCGTTTTATATATATAAAAGACATACTAAAAGTACGTTGACATATTTGGATCAAAGTCAGCAAAAGGCAAAGAGCAACCGACTCGGCTATCTAAAGATCACCATTTTCAAGCAAAGATTCCATCCAACAAAGAAAGTAACAAAGAATACAATTTTTTAAGATGCAGATGGTGTTATAAAAAAAATATAAGACGGGAAACTGCGTTCCGCTGATAAACCACCACTTTGTCCTGGTTTATGCTTTAAGGAATGGCATACAAATAAAATATAAATCAATTTCAAGTACAAAAATCATAGTTTGCTTTTATTTTATGTTACTTTTAATTTTTTTTTATCCAAATTTTATGAAATAAACTATTTTTATGCCCTTCACCTTCATGAGAATAAATTGTTGTACTAAATTTTATGGTAGTCGGCCCAGAACTGGTCATAGCTCTCATACAAAAATCTTCCCGAAATAGTGCTCAATCTATATATATAAAATTCAATGTATGTATGTATGTATGTATGTATGTAACGTATAGACTCCAAAAGGGCTGAGCCGATTTTGATGAAATTTCCACAGCATGTTACTGTGACTCTGGAAGGAATAATAGGGTACTTTTTTTTACCACGCCCACTTTTACGCCCACTTTTTTAAAATATTGTAATTGGAGACCAAACCTCTGGACCGATATTTTTGAAATTTTCACAGCATTTAACTGGGACTCTGGTATGATTAATAGGTTACTTTTTTTACCACGCCCATTTTTACGCCCACTTTTTAAAAATTATGTAATTGCTCCCATATAGTTTTTACAAGATTTACTTCAAAATGTATACACATTATATACTCCAGGCGAGGTAAAAATAAAGATTTCTTAAGCCTTAACCCTTCACGCCCCTTTTCACGCCAAATTTTTGAAAGTTTTATACTTTTTGTTCTCTATACAAATTTGTTCATTCCAACGTATTTTTTTTATTTGGTAGTATATTGCTCTTAATACTATTAACGTCGCCATATAACTATGAACCACGCCTACTTCATCGCCCCCTTTTTTAATTCAGATACTTAGGTATACCACTAACAATGTTTGCTATACAAAATACTTTTTTTGTAATATGTATTTACCTAAAGTTTTATATACTTTCTAACTACATACATTTTTTTATTACCAAATCCCCATTTTTCGCCCCATTTCACCTTAAATTATATTGCTTTTAATCTATATATATATAAATGAATGTGTGTCTGTATGTTTGTGCTTAATAGAAGGCCAAACCCTTGGACCAATCTGCCTGAAATTTTTACAGCATGTTACTGTGACTCTGGAAGGAATAATAGGCTATATGAAGTTTTGATTGTACAAACGGGGGTGGCACCGCCCATATAACCCACAAATTTAACCCGCCATATTTTGGGCATTTTTTGACGTACGTCGCACAGTGGCTGAAAATCGTTTTTCGTTGGCCAAAATTCTGTAACTTTTGAACCGATCAAAATATTGAAGTAATTTTTTTTTTAATGGATAGATATTTAGTTCAGCTTGGCTCAGTTTTAATTACATTAAAATTGATTGATGACTTTTTAAGGACTTCTAGGTCAAAGTTGAACTTTTGATTTTTTTTAACTTTTGGAGTGAAATATGGGTTTATTTTTTTTATTTACATATTAAAAAATTTAATATTTGGAACTTAATAATAATTATAATTATTTTTTGTGATAATGGAATTTTTTTAGTGTTACACTCAAAAAAATTTTTACACTCAAAAAAATGTTTACACTAAAAAAAAATAGTAAAATTCACTGGAGATTTTGCTGTTACTACAGAAAAATTTATTCTTTTTTGCTGTCAGATTTGATAATTTTAAAAAACATTTTAAAAATAAAAACTGCAATAGATTTTATTAGCATTTGTAACAATAGTAGGTTCTATTTATTATTATTTTTAACCGACTTCAAAAAGGAGGAGGTTATCAATTGGAATGATATGTTGCTTTTTTTATGTTTGTTCCACGATAACCATTTCTGAACCAATTTAAATTTTTTTGTTTGAAAGGGTTTGCTTGCAGGTGGGTCCCATTTAATTTTTATGAAGATCGGACGGACATACGGTTTTTTATTTACCGTTATCTATATTTTTTCTGTGCTTCTCTTATAAATTGTTGAATAACTTCGTGATTTATGAATCAATTTGAAAAATAATTTTTTTATTTGGAAGATATGGCTTGCAGAAAAATATATTTAAGGTAAAAAAAATGAAAATTTTAGAAATTGATTGATATATATCGGGGATATATAGCATAAACCGATTTTTAAGAATATATCGAATATGGGTGTCAAAATTTAGCTCTGTTAATGGGAAAACATTATAGATTTAGCATAAACCGATTTTTTAGAAGATTAACAAGATTTTCAAAATTCTTTCTTTCAATCAAAAAAGTGCAACAACATTAGTTATATTAAACATTTTTGAAAATTAATCCAACATTTTATTTGGCCGAAATTTTGAAGTCGGTTTTTTTTAAAGAATTATTTACTAATACTATGTTTTTCGTACTTAAATAACAATGAAGGCAATTATAATTATTATTCATTTGAAACAAATATTGATTGCAAATATTCTATATTTTGTTCTGCGCTATTTCTGTTCTTTAGTAGTTTTTTGGCTTCTTCATCTAAATCCCGATGTTCCACTTTCCATTGATTTCGAATATTGGATATGAACGGATCTGATGTTGCCAATAATATATTAAATAGATCTTCATTTGTGGAATTTCGTGAAATTTTTCTAGTATTGTGCTCTTTATAAAATCTGTAATCCTTGTTCCTTTTTGTCTGAGCCTCCTCTGATAGATCTCCAAGTGGCACCAAATGATATTTAATGATATCTTCTCCATGATTAGGGATTTTGTGAACTGTTGCAGACATATTTCTCCATGGGTAGTTGGTTGTATATATTTTTGCATTTTCCTTAGCATAATCTCCAAATTGTCTAGCGTCAATTTCTTCCTTGCACGCAAGTACTTCTAGGATTATTTTTAATCTGAAAATAAGGTTTGAATCCACTCCTGTTATTCCAGATGCTGTTTCTGGATCTGAAAAGAATCTTCGTGCGGTATTGTCATCATTTGTATTGCCTGACCCTTGTTTTGGCTGATCTATAATTAATCCAAATTTGCGATATTCATCATGAACATGTTTCTTTTTTGAACTTCTTAACTCTTTGTTGGTTCCATTGTTTCTTATGGATCCTGAAGACCCGAAATCCAAATCATAACTGATTTTTAGTATATGTTCCATAAGTCGTCATTTGATCCACAGTAAAAAGTCATGAAAAAATATGTGATGCTCTTGGTAGTCACAGCTAAATTCAAGTGCGGCCGAAAGGGTTAATATCAGGTAAAACTAATTAGTATCTCGCCAATATTGGGTTTTTTTTCTTTAGTGGTTTAATGTCGCGATTATTATTATAAAATTGTTTATGACTTTGGTTGACCCTAACAGTTGATAACAGGTATATTAGAAAGAGATCATATGTTTACTGTATAACCTATTGTGATATTTTTATGACTTATTTTTTTGCTGATCAAAACAAAGCCATAAAACCCTTTCACAGGTATTATATTTAATTATTTTAGTTTTACGTAGTCTAAAGTAAAAAAACATAAACCTTTAGGCGAAAAAGTGAAAATTTAATACACCATTGTATACGAGTAACTATAGGGCTGTTTAAATTATCGTAATTTGAATTTTTTTAGAGTAATTTCATTAAAATTAAAAAAGTGTTCTACCGGCGGGTCGTGGCGGGTGCAAAAGTATATATAGGGTTAAAGAAGACACTTTCACCTTTCTTCAGGTGGTACACGTTTCTTGTTCCCTAGAAGTTCTATTCCACTAAAGTTTAAATTTCAGAAAAATATAGTAGTTTCATAAATATTTCAGAACGCCCCTAATATTAAACGCTAGAGCGGTAACCACTTACAACAACTAAAGACTATAATCCTACCAATATTATAAAAAAGACCGCAGGCCATTATCGATGATAGCTTGCGAGTAGTAACCATTTATTTTTGACAAAAAACTAATAAAAAACACCTTTTTCTGAAATTAAAAAAAAACAGTTGAGTTTGACATCATGCCACGCCCACAATTATTAATAGTTTAACCTAATTTTTTGGCTACCTTAATATGGATATATTAGCTCCAAAAAGGTGTAAAACTTTTAAAAATCGGTGACAAAAAAAAATTCGACTTTTGGCCAATGAAAAACGATTTTCAGCCACTGTGCGTCGGTGATATTTGGTACATATGGTATTGGCATAATTAGGAATACGTACCAGGAGAAAAGTGAGTGGGACCACGCCCCTTTTTAGGAAAATTAAACATCGTAATATAGTCTTAACTACTGGACCGATAATAAATTCTTGACTATGTAAGTGGACAAAGGGGCATGGTCTCGCCTAAAGCATTGCAATAAATACATTAAAATTAAATAAATAAATGTTTGTAAATATATAAATACGTTTTATTTTATTTTATGACGAGGGGGGGGGGGTAGCAAAGCACACCGGGTTTAGCTAGTTATACATAAATGCCTATAAAATTGGAATATCAAGACAAAATTCAGCAAAAATAAGTTTTGTGCAAAAAGAAATCGCAACACGAATTTTTTTTAGTTCGGTCCATGTTTGACCATAGACCCCATATAAAGTCCACTTCCAAAATTCACTTAAATACGTATGAAACAGATATAAATAATGTTAAACGGCTAAAATTTTAAATAAATACTCTTTATAGGCAAATAAATTGTTGTACTACATTTTATGGTGGTCGGCCCATAATTGGTCATAGCTCCCATACAAGGACCACATCTGAAAAACACATTTATTCCTATATATATTTTATAAATATCGGTACCGACTCAAAACTTTGTGCAGATCAATTACATATATACAAAAATCATCCCACAAAATTTTGTGAATTTCGGTCTATTTTTAACCGTATGCCCCATATAAAGCCCTCTTTCGAAAATCACTTAAATACTCATAAATCGCTTATAAATAAGGGTACCAATCCAAAATTTTACACGGATCATTTACATACATGCCTAAATCTAACTGCTGGATTTTGAGAATATCAGTCCATATTTGACTATATCCCCCACATAAGGTCCACTACCGAAATCCACGTTAATACTAATATATATCTTAAATATACCGTTATTACGTTGAAATTCTACGTGAAATATCCCCATATGCATGAAAATAACTGTTCCAAAATTTAAGAAGATCGGCCCATAATTTGTCATACCTGCCATATAGAACCATTTCCAAAAAACAAATAAATTCGGGTCAAAAAATATTCTTTTCGGATTTAACCCATATTCGGTCCATATTTTATAATCATGATATATATCGTTGGAACGGTATTTTTAATACTAAAACCGAATTGTACCCCTTTTTTATACTCTGTTTGTTAAGTTACACTCAAGATTATTATGAACATCAGACAAACTCTGTAAATTATAGTAAGAATTGGTAATTAAATCAATTAAAAATGGTGAAAATTAGACAAAATTTCAAAATATTTAACATAAATTATGTTGGTCGCAAAATTGTCTTTCAAACAATATATCAAATACATACTAATAAAATTTGCACTGAGACTAAATAGAAAATACAGAATAAGGATATTCTAGTCCTATAACCAGTGTAGTTTTTCTATAAAAGTGAACAAATTTCACGTGGATTTTTTATTCACGATAGGGGTGATTACGTTTAGGTGGAGGGTATTTAAGATTCGGCACAGCCGAATATAGCACTCTTACTTGTTTTTATTCTGTTTGTTTATTAAAGACAACTGTCAAATCGAATCAAGTTTATTAGTCATGTAAACAGCATGATTCATAAACATGATTCAGAAGGCGAAGCATATGATTCAAGTCGTCGTGGAAACATAGTATAAAATACATTGAACAAACTTATGTGTTTTATAAACAATAATGATGAAATTTTTTTAGAAATCAATAATAACTAAAACACATTTAATCAAAATAAAATTAATTTGTCAATTTTGTGGATTATTAGAATTTTGTGAATTATTTATTAGAATTTTGTGGATTAATAGAATTTTTGTGCATTATAAGCAATAATTGTATTATAATTTATAAATAAACTAGCTAAACCCGGTGTGCTTTGCTACCCCCCCCCCTCGTCATAAAATAAAATAAAACGTATTTATATATTTACAAACATTTATTTATTTAATTTTAATGTATTTATTGCAATGCTTTAGGCGAGACCATGCCCCTTTGTCCACTTACATAGTCAAGAATTTATTATCGGTCCAGTAGTTAAGACTATATTACGATGTTTAATTTTCCTAAAAAGGGGCGTGGTCCCACTCACTTTTCTCCTGGTACGTATTCCTAATTATGCCAATACCATATGTACCAAATATCACCGACGTACGTCAAAAAATGCCCAAAATATGGCGGGTTAAATTTGTGGGTTATATGGGCGGTGCCACCCCCGTTTGTACAATCAAAACTTCATATAGCCTATTATTCCTTCCAGAGTCACAGTAACATGCTGTAAAAATTTCAGGCAGATTGGTCCAAGGGTTTGGCCTTCTATTACGCACAAACATACAGACACACATTCATTTATATATATATAGATTAAAAGCAATATAATTTAAGGTGAAATGGGGCGAAAAATGGGGATTTGGTAATAAAAAAATGTATGTAGTTAGAAAGTATATAAAACTTTAGGTAAATACATATTACAAAAAAAGTATTTTGTATAGCAAACATTGTTAGTGGTATACCTAAGTATCTGAATTAAAAAAGGGGGCGATGAAGTAGGCGTGGTTCATAGTTATATGGCGACGTTAATAGTATTAAGAGCAATATACTACCAAATAAAAAAAATACGTTGGAATGAACAAATTTGTATAGAGAACAAAAAGTATAAAACTTTCAAAAATTTGGCGTGAAAAGGGGCGTGAAGGGTTAAGGTATAAGAAATCTTTATTTTTACCTCGCCTGGAGTATATAATGTGTATACATTTTGAAGTAAATCTTGTAAAAACTATATGGGAGCAATTACATAATTTTTAAAAAGTGGGCGTAAAAATGGGCGTGGTAAAAAAAGTAACCTATTAATCATACCAGAGTCCCAGTTAAATGCTGTGAAAATTTCAAAAATATCGGTCCAGAGGTTTGGTCTCCAATTACAATATTTTAAAAAAGTGGGCGTAAAAGTGGGCGTGGTAAAAAAAAGTACCCTATTATTCCTTCCAGAGTCACAGTAACATGCTGTGGAAATTTCATCAAAATCGGCTCAGCCCTTTTGGAGTCTATACGTTACATACATACATACATACATACATACATTGAATTTTATATATAGATATATAAATTCCAAACGGGAGCTTGTGCATCCTATCGGAAAACAGGAATTAATAGCTAATAAGTGTAGAAATCAAATTCCATATAGATTTTTCCACAAAAAAATGGAACATAGGGGGTATGACCTATCAAACTCTCATGCTTTAGGTAGAATGTAAAAAACAGCACATTAGAAATTTCTCTATAAATTCCAAACGGGAGCTTGTGCATCATACCGGAAAACAGGAAATAATAGCTAATAAGTGTAGAAATCAAATTCCGTATTGATTTTTCCACAAAAAAAGTGGAACATAGGGGGTATGACCTATCAAATTCTCAAGCTTTAGGTAGAATGTAAAAAAACAGCACATTAGAAATTTCTCTATAAATTCCAAACGGGAGCTTGTGCATCATACCGGAAAGCAGGAATTAATAGCTAATAAGTGTAGAAATCAAATTCCGTATAGATTTTTCCACAAAAAAAGTGGAACATAGGGGGTATGACCTATCAAATTCTCAAGCTTTAGGTAGAATGTAAAAAAACAGCACATTAGAAATTTCTCTATAAATTCCAAACGGGAGCTTGTGCATCATATCGGAAAACAGAAGTTAATAGCTAATAAGTGTAGAAATCAAAATGCGTATAGATTTTTTCACAGAAAAATGGAACATAGGGGGTATGCCCTAACAAACTTAGTTATTTTAAGTAAAATGTAAAAAAACAGCACATTAGAAATTTCTCTATAGATTCCAAACGGGAGCTTGTGCATCATATAAGAAAACAGGAATTAATAGCTAATAAGTGTAGAAATCAAATTACGTATAGATTTTTCCACAAAAAAATGGAACATAGTGGGTATGACCTATCAAACTTTAATGCTTTAGGTAAAATGGTAAAAAAGAGCACTTTAGTAATTTCTCTACTGAAAACATTTCAGTTTGTTAGGTGCGTCACCCGATTGCTACATTTACAAGCTATGTTAACGCCCAACTATAATGTGCATATGCTAGCTTAAGCAAACGTGCGAACACATATAAATTGTATGTGGCAAACTATAATGTACTTAACGAAACTTTTCGTTAAAGGCCCAACTATAATGTGCATATGCTAGCTTAAGCAAACGTGCGAACACATATAAATTGTATGTGGCAAACTATAATGAACTTAACGAAACTTTTCGTTAAGTTTTTCAACTGTCATTTGCTTAAGCAAAAAGCGAAACTGATCGCACATTCTGTACGGAATCAGCAGTTTGTTTGTATTTTGAACAAAATGGAGAAAGAAGAAAATATATTTATTTTAAATTTAATAGAAAATGCGGAAAAAATAAGTGCCTTTACAGTAAAAGGGACCCTTTTTATTTTAACAAAAATGTCTTTCTGTCGCGGTTTATTTCTCTTCTTTTACAGTGTAGTTCACTTATTTCTTTTAATGTGCACAGGCCTTCAAGCGCTAACTTTAAAATTTTTATATTATTTAAATTTTTAAGTTTTTTCTCCATTTTTGCAATCACAATACGAAAATTAACAAAACATATGTAAACGTTTACTATTATTTACAATTTAGTGGTGCCACAGCTGTACATTTTAGTACTTTTGCCGATAAATTAAAAAAAAAGGAAAAATTTTGCTTTTCGGGTACGAAGTTTTCTTTTAATTATAAAATAATATAATAATATTTATAAAATATAGTCATTTAATGGGTTTTTGTTAAAATAAAAACATTTTTTTTAAACATAAATGAGCAACTGTGGACAAAAAGTTTCAAAGTCATTGTAGCCACCTAAAACTTAAAGGCCCAACCAAGGCATATTGATTATAAGGTAGTGGTAACATTACAACAATACAAAAACAACATGTAATTTGTTTTTGCTTGAGGTTTTTCATTGTCAAAAACAGCTGACTGAAAATTACAAACATTCGTTGTTTTTATTTGTATTTATTCAGGTCACTGATGACAAACATTGTACAATTGTACTTTTTTGATACATTTTAAATACAGTTGGTACCGTGGTACTACCATGAGTCATATGGTACAATTTCAAAATACTGTTGAATAAAAATATGGTATTTCAGATGAAACAGATAAATATCAGCCATGTCACAGAATTTAATTCCGTTCTGAAGTGCAATTATTTCCGTATTTTGCTTCTAAAAAAGTAAAATGAACAATTGGTTTCATTCCGAACAAATTTTTCGTTTTGCTTTTCCTATATTAAATTTCATGAACATTTTGGAAATGATATCACTTTGATCTTTAAATATGCATCTATAAGATGATTATTACAATAAATTTTTTGGTTGAATTATCGAACAATATAAGTCTTTGACATATTCATTTACATTAAATGTAGTTAATCAGGATTTCAAAATCGCTAGAAGTTAACTCTTCTATTTCTTTTATTCTTACAATAATAATTCTAGTTATTTGGAAATATATATATTTACCAAGGTTAACTTTTCGCAAATGACTCGATACTTCATAAAAAAGAATCTTTTTAAATAATCGCGACAATTAACGCAATAATGCTGCAATAAGATATATCGAATTTTCGATAAAGTAAATTTGTGGTAAAGTTTTATGATTATTTAACAAATATTAAAAATGGTACCATGGAGGTCTAAAAAGTACATTTTATTTATATAGTTGGTACGAAAAACAAAAACCCATTATCCATCACTGATTCAGTTATGTGATGGAAATAAAAAACGAAAACAATAATAATAAACAAATTTTGACACTTATAAACATTTTGACAATTATAAATTGGTACACTCACAATATTATTACAGTAACGGAATGTAGTTTATTCAGGAAGTATTCCGTGCAGTTCTTTTTAACTAAATAAACATTTAAAATTCTAAGAAAATTTATTTTTAATTGAATCTAACATTCATTCTAAAAACTAAGTGCACATTAATACGGATTTGCAGTTGCATTTGATATTGACAGTTGTTTACGTTAAAGTATTTTGTATGTAAATTTAAATGAAACTGTAATTTAAAATAACTGAAAATTTACTTAAAACCAATATACTTATTTTTCATTTTAACAAAAAGTTCATTTAATTTTAAATGTCAAAATAGCTGACTTAACTATCAAAAGAACAAGTCAGGACTTCCGTGAAAATAAAAGATTTTTTCTTTGTTTATGATATTTTCACTATCAAAAATTCTACTGTGAATTCCGTAAAAACAAAAGAATTTTCAGTTATTTTATATATGTATGTAATTTAACTACCAAAAAATTGTTGTGTGTAGTTACAAAAACAAAGAGTTCCTATATTAAAATTCACATAATAATAATAATAGTTCCCTATTCTATGTTATAATTCTAAACAGTCAATTTGAATTTTAATATAAGATATGTAAGATTATAACAATGAGATTTTTCTAAAATTGTGTATTATTTTTAACAATTGAAGAAAATTGCAGTTTGGAAGTTAAAATACATAAAATAACTGAAAATTCTTTTGATTTTACGGAATTCGGAGTTGAATTTTTGACATTTAAAATTAAATGAACTTTTCGTTAAAATTAAATGAATAATAAGTATACCGGTGTTTAACTGAATATCAATTTATTTTATATTACAATTTCAGTTAATTTTACATAAAGAATTTTTTGAGTGTAAATATAAACAACGTTTGACATAACAAAAGTACCAAAAAAAAAATCAGCTGTGTCTTCAACACTACCTTATAATCAATATGCCTTGGGCCTAACTATAATAAGCATAAGCAAGCTTAAGCAAATTGCAAAAGTTAACGAAAAGGCTGTCAAATACATAACCAGTTCAGAGTTAACTTTTAGGTGGCTACAATGACTTTGAAACTTTTTGTCCACAGTTGCTCATTTATGTTTTAAAAAATGTTTTTATTTTAACAAAAAGCCATTAAATGACTACATTTTATAAATATTATTATATTATTTTATAATTAAAAGAAAACTTCGTACCCGAAAAGCATAATTTTTCCTTTTTTTTTAATTAATCGGCAAAAGTACTAAAATGTACAGCAGTGGCAGCACTACATTGCAAATAATAATAGACGTTTACATATGTTTTGTTAAATTTCGTATTGTGTTTGCAAAAATGGAGAAAAAACTTAAAAATTTAAATAATATAAAAATTTTAAAGTTAGCGCTTGAAGGCCTGTGCACATTAAAAGAAATAAGTGAACTACACTGTAAAAGAAGAGAAATAAACCGCGACAGAAAGACATTTTTGTTAAAATAAAAAGGGTCCCTTTTACTGTAAAGGCACTTATTTTTTCCGCATTTTCTATTAAATTTAAAATAAATATATTTTCTTCTTTCTCCATTTTGTTCAAAATACAAACAAACTGCTGATTCCGTACAGAATGTGCGATCAGTTTCGCTTTTTGCTTAAGCAAATGACAGTTGAAAAACTTAACGAAAAGTTTCGTTAAGTTCATTATAGTTTGCCACATACAATTTATATGTATTCGCACGTTTGATTAAGCTAGCATATGCATATTATAGTTGGGCCTTAACTCTGAACTGGTTATGCATTTGACAGCCTTTTCGTTAACTTTTGCAATTTGCTTAATCTTGCTTATGCATATTATAGTTAAGCCTTAAGTTTTCGTATATAATACGTACACAGCACTTGCATGCAGGTACTTGCATGTGTAAAGGCCCAACTATAATATGCATAAGCAAGCTTAAGCAAATTGCAAAAGTTAACGAAAAGGCTGTCAAATGCATAACCAGTTCAGAATTAACTTTTAGGTGGCTACAATGACTTTGAAACTTTTTGTTCACAGTTGCTCATTTGTGTTTAAAAAAAATGTTTTTATTTTAACAAAAACCCATTAAATTTTTTTTTTTTTTTAATACATTTCTTTTATTTATTGAATCTTCAGAAATGAAATGACAATAAGTTTTCGAATCTTAATACTAAAAGAAAATAATAAGTCCAGCCAGTGCTAGACAAAATATTATGATAGTACAAAAAATTTATATCAACTGATCCTGTCATCTGTTTTGCGCTTGAGTTAAAGGAAGGGTATCCCTCCTTCTCAACCGAACATGTCCACTAAAGTTAAGGATGTCTCGTGCAAGTGGGTTTGGATGGTGTTCAAGTTTGCTGACATATTTTGAGGCGTATTTTGTAAGTTCGACTTTCACCAAAGGAATGCGTAGATCGTTGTGAATTCTAGAATTTTTAACGTACCATGGAGCTGCAGTAATTGTACGTAGAATCTTATTTTGACGCCTTTGAATTTTTTCAATGTTGGATGCTGAGGCAGAACCCCATAATTGAATTCCATAACACCAGATTGGCTTTAGAATTGCATTGTACAACAAAAGTTTGCAATCGAACTTTAATGTAGAATTTCTGCCGATTAGCCAATTAAGTTGCACTGCTTTTAATCTCATCTGAGTACGTTTTGCGTCGATATGAGACTTCCAAGTTAAACGACGATCG
Organism: Bellardia pandia; assembly: GCA_916048285.2. Lineage (NCBI taxonomy): Eukaryota > Metazoa > Arthropoda > Insecta > Diptera > Calliphoridae > Bellardia > Bellardia pandia. The sequence continues at coordinate 89,632,828 of OU696529.1, forward strand.
AGGTGGATTCCGAGGTATTTGATTTCATTGTGTTGCGGAATAATTTGATTATTTATTCTGATGGATGAGCAGGTATCTTTTCGCAATGTGAAAGTGATATGAATAAATTTCTAGCCAATTCTCTAGTTTATAAACATAATTCTGCAAATTCTATGATGCAACTTGGTGGTCCTTATGGACGCTGATAAAGGCTGTATCGCCTGCAAAAGTTGAAGTATGTATTATGGGGTCTGACGGCATATCGGATGCATAAATCAAATATAAAGTTGGACCCAGTATGCTATCCTGTGGCACACCTGATTCAATTGGCTGAGCGGTACTTAAAAAATCGCCTTCTTTGATTTTAAATTTGCGACCGTATAAATAACTTTCCATGAGTTTATGGGTGTTAGCAGGCAGAGTTAATTTTATTTTGTGCATTAAACCGTCATGCCAAACTTTGTCGAACGCTTGCGACACATCAATGCAAAGGGCTGAGCAGTATTTTTTGTTTTCAAACGACCCTCTTATCACATTTACCAATCTGTGTGTTTGTTCGATGGTGCCGTGTTTAGCTCTGACGCCGAATTGATGATTAGGAATACATTCAGTGTCATTCAGAATTGGAGTCAACTTAGTCATTAACAATTTTTCGAACAGTTTAGAAATTGTCGGCAGTAGACTAATTGGCCTATATGACTCCATGTTCGAGTTCAGAGAAATAAATACTGTTTGTCCTATTTCTACATTCAACGTGATAAGTGGAAGCGTGATGCACAGCTCGTCGAAGGTCCTCGGTAAAGTTGCCAATCGACTCATCAATATCGTCGGTAGTTCTCAACACAACATTTTCCGTGCAATGAGAACTTAAATACTTTTTGTATTTTATCCAACTTACTCGGGTCTTAGTCATGTTCATAAATGGAGAACCACACACTTGAGGGAAATGCATTGAAATGATAGTAGGAGAGTGATCTGAGGACAAGTCCAGTGAAGGATCCACTTGCATCCATTCTACAGGGATATTTTTCATTACCCCAAAGTCAATAACATCGGGAATCTGCCGTCGGTCCGTCGGCCAATAGGTGGGATGTCCACTTGAGAGTACATCAATGGTGTTGAATAGTACGCGACCCTTTGGGGTTACCAGACGTGAACCCCAAAATGTGTGTTTGGCGTTAAAGTCACCATCAACTAAAAATCTAGCTCCAAGGGAATTGAAGAAGCTGTAGTATTGGTGTTCTTTTATTGAAAATCGAGGCGGCGAATAAATTGATGATAAAACAAAATTGTATTGACAGAATTCAATACAAATGTTTGTTGCTTGTAGGTAATCCTAACATATGTTGTTCATTAAATAATGTTTTATTCTGTTCTTTATAAGAATTGCTGATCCTCCACATGCTCTTCCGCGGGGATCTTTAGTATCATACAACACGTAGCCATTAATTTTGAAGTACGCTGTCGCCGTCAAGTGAGTTTCAGCAATCATCATGACATCAATCTGCTTATCCATTAGGAAGTGTTCCAGTTCGTTTTTATGTTGGCGGAGGCCGTTCGCGTTCCAAAAACAAATCATTTCTTTAAAATGGCTTGTAAGATAGTGGATTGCATTTTCAGCATTTCCTGCATCATGGATGTCATAGTGGTCGTAAAAGTGTTCACAGTTTGGACAAGTGTCTGCAATGTAGTCTCTAGAGTGTTAATATTACGCTCGTAATATTGTGATTTAGGTTCCTGCTCCAAACCTGGCATATTAGATTTAACCACGTTTGCGTAAGAAACTTGTCTAGAACTAGGCGCGTTTACATGACTAGTGGACCGTAACAATTGAGGGAAATTGTCACTCGATGCAAAATTTGGCTGTTGAGGATGATTAGGCAATACTGACGTCTTGTTGGTTCTTATGCCTTTCAAATGAGTGTAAATTGGACAACCTCTATAATTTGCGGTATGATTACCTCCGCAGTTACTGCATTTTTTGATTTTTGAATCAGTTCTCGACTTATCGCATTGAGCAGTTGCATGTAGCTCCCCACACGCAACACAAACTGATGGCAATTTACAATACGCCTTGGTGTGACCAAATTCTTGACAGTTGAGACACTGGACGGGTCCCTGACGCTTATGTGGTTCTTCCGTGGTGATTCTACGATTCAGAAGGTACATCAGATTGTAGATGGGATGGGACTCGTTTTTCTTTAAGACAACATCTCCAGGTTCCAATTCCACCCTGAACATGGGCTGAGGGATCTTTTCACGGTTTCTAATATTCACTACGCTCTTGATTTTGAACCCTTTGTCCATTAAACCGGTCTTTATCTCCGCAGGATCAACACATGGGTCTATACCCTTTAGAACGACTTGGAGTCCTTTTGCGCTTTTGAGCTGGTAGGTATAGAAATCCCTAGTCTCCCTCTCCAACTGGTTGGACAATTTTCGAAAATCATCTTACCTATTCACTTGGATCTTTGTCTCGCAGATATTTCCATGTTTAATTGAGGTTACGCTAAACATGTTTTCACCTATTACCGAAACAATTCCTTGTACCAATTTACTGGAAGTCGGCTCTCTCAGATGAATTGGTGGGGGCTTAAACGTCTTCTTAGGAAGTTCTGGCTCATCCGTCTGGAGGAGAGCAAACCTATTTTGATCATTACTCACGGTCTTAGGAGCTTTTGAATTTGATGACACTTGAGCAGACGTCGGGCTCCTCTGTCGCTTGAGAACGGTGATGTACTTATCCATACCTACTTGTTTTTTGGGTTTGACTGCACTATTTGATGAAGATGATGTTTTTTCATCTGTTGAAATCACTGTATTGGGCGAACAGGAACGACGCCGTTCTACGGCTCTTGTAGTGAGAAAATTCTCCAGAGATTTTTTTATGGATTCTTCCTCAGAGACCCATCTAGTTTTTCTAGTCGAGCTAAGCTCTTTCTCAGAATTACATCTGAGAGGAACACTCATACAATTTTTATGCGATTTTTAGTGTTTTTTTTTTAATTTTTTTTAACCTATTACGAGTTATTTTTTCACTTTTTTGTTTTATTTCAACCTATTACACTTTTTCAGCTATTACGATTTTTTTACCGAAAATTCAGCCGCACTAAAAGTAACACGTCCGAACAGTTCGATGAAACGAGACTGAATCGCTTCCTAAAGTCTAAAAATTTTTTACTGGGGTGGAGTTGTTTTTAACTAAATAAACATTAAAAATTCTAAGAAAATTTATTTTTAACTGAATCTAACATTTATTCAAAAAACTACTAAGTGCACATTAATACGGATTTTCAGTTGCATTTGATATTGACAGTTGTTTACGTTAAAGTATTTTGTATGTAAAATTAAATGAAACTGTAATTTAAAATAACTGAAAATTTACTTAAAAGTCAATTTACTTATTTTTCATTTCATTTTAACAAAAAGTTCATTTAATTTTAAATGTTAAAATAGCTGACTTAACTATCAAAAGAACAAGTCACGACTTCCGTGAAAATAAAAGATTTTTGCTATTTTTACTATCAAAAATTCAACTTTGAATTCCGTAAAACAAAAGAATTTTCAGTTGGTGCAAATTTTTGTGATGGCTATAAAAATTTAAAAAACGATTTTTTTTTGTGTTTAAACACATCTTCATTGCATGCGTATCAAAAATCTTTATTTATACAAGTTTAATTTTCATTAAAACGTTTTTGGATCCATCTGGGAAGAACAAATGAAGCAGAATGTATAGAGCTCGTATAATATTTCATTTTCATTTGATCGATTTCAGCAGAGGAAAATCTATGCAAAGGAGTTTCCAAACAACGATTTTTATCTAAGCATCCAATTACAAATCCTATATGCCCACAGGGATAAGAAGGTATTGAAGTCACAGCATATGATACATTTGGAAAGTGTAAACGGCAATTGCTAATTGTTTTTTTTACATATTCGGAATCGAGCCAGAAGCTTCCTCCTTGAGAACATACTACGCCACCATCACGTAATGCAGTTTTCATAAGCTTGTAGTAGCTTTCATTAAATAAATTTACAGCTGGTCCAATTGGATCTGAACTATCCGTAATTATAACATCAAATTCATTTTTGTGATTTTTCATGTACTCAAATCCGTCACCAATTGTCAAGAAAAGCTTTGGATTATCAAATCCACTTGACATATTTGGTAAAAACTTTTTTGACAGTTCAACAACACGGTCATCTATTTCAATTTGATGAACTTCTTCTACAAGCGGATGTTTTACTACTTCACGAGCAACACCCCCATCACCTCCTCCCACGATTAGCACCTTCTTTGGGTTTGGATGGCAGCATAGAGGTATAAATGATATCATTTCTTGATATGAAAACTCATCTTTGGAAGTGCATTGGATTATTCCATCTAATAAGAGACACGTCCCATACGATTCTCTAGAAATAAAAAAAAAATTAATGAATAAGTAAACAAATATTTACATTATCATCAGCAAATGCAAAAAACCATTCAGTCACACAGGATTATACATTTGTTATCTATTTCGATATTTTCTTTATTTTAAATTATAATTTATTACGCTAAGCTCAGATTTGCTGTTCTTATATTTCGTTCCTCAAGGAACGTATACATATAGTATATGTATGTATGTAATAAAAAATGTGGTATGTTTTTATACCCTCCACCGCCAAGAGTGGTGAATGAGGGTATATTACGTTTGTCATTCCGTGTGAAACTTTTTTAATATTCATCTGAGACCCAACAAAGTACATATATATTTTATTGCTCCTTATGAAATTCTAAGTCGATTTAGCCATGTCCGTCTGTCTGTCCGTCTGTGTAAGACACTCTCACGTCCAAACTATACAACTTAACTAAACGAAATTTCCAGAAAAATATTTCTTATTTTACGGGTAACTTTGGTATTGAAAATCAGCAAAATTGGTTTAGGCCAACCAGAGTTATGGACCAATATGTGAGACAACCTCCATAAAAATTTAATATTTTTTGTATATTTTATTGCAATATTTTGAAATATATTGCAGATAATACCATGCAATTTTCTACACGTTGTTTTTATGACAAAAAAAAAAAAAGAAAGTGTGCTGAAATTAGTATGAATCGGTCTATGATTTCTCATAGCCCCCATACAAAAAACTTCCCAAAATATTGCTCAATTATACATAAATGCCTATAAAACTGGAATATCAAGACAAAATTCAGCAAAAATAAGTTTTATGCAAAAAGAAATCGCAAAACGAAATTTTTTTTAGTTCGGTCCATGTTTGACTATAGACCCCATATAAAGTCCACTTCAAAATTCACTTAAATACGTATAAAACAGATATAAATAATGGTAAACGGCTAAAATTTTACATAAATAATCTTTATAGGCAAATAAATTGTTGTATAAATTTTTTGGTGGTCGGCCCAGAATTGGTCATAGCTCTCATACAAGGACCACATCTGAAAAAGACATTTATTCCTATATATATTTTATAAATATGGGTACCGACTCAGAACTTTGCACAGATCATTTACATATATACAAAAATTATCCCACAAATTTTTTTGAATTTCGGTCTATTTTTAACCGTATGCCCCATATAAAGCCCTCTTCCGAAAATCACTTTAATACTCATAAATCTATATATATCTCCAGGTGCCAATTCCACCCTGAACATGGGCTGAGGGATCTTTTCACGGTTTCTAATATTCACTACGCTCTTGATTTTGAACCCTTTGTCCATTAAACCGGTCTTTATCTCCGCAGGATCAACACATGGGTCTATACCCTTTAGTACGACTTGGAGTCCTTTTGCGCTTTTGAGCTGGTAGGTATAAAATCCCTAGTCTCCCTCTCCAACTGGTTGGACAATTTTCGAAAATCATCTTTCCTATTCACTTGGATCTTTGTCTCGCAGATATTTCCATGTTTAATTGAGGTTACGCTAAACATGTTTTCACCTATTACCGAAACAATTTGTAACGCGTCGTCTACGAAAAATATAACACAAAAAAAAAATGTTAAAGAATCGCCTTATGGATTTACTTTTAATTTCTTGGAAGCTTGGTTAAGGGCAAAACAAATGATGTTCGACTAGCTCAGTGGTACAAAATGGTTCTTAACCCGGTTTCACAGACGCTTACATATAATACACTATTTGCCTTAAACTACCATAGTGTATTTAATTTTAATAAAAAGAAAAAAAACAAATGCTCAAAAATTTTTTTAAATATGCTGTTGGCAAGATGTTGTGCCGATTTGGGTACATTTTTCCCTCCCTACTGACTACTGGATGGTCAGACGCCTTGACAGAATGTATACCCTGAATTTTATATTCCTGTCCCTAAATGTGCGTTGATCTTTACTCACTTCTCATAGTGATTCCTAGCATCCCTCCTTTAGAAAGAAATTAACAATACATTTTGGATAATTTCGTTGTTAAAAATTCTTTTTTTTTATTTAAATTCATTTTTCTCCTTTTTTTTAAAATTTCTTTTTTCTCTCTTTTAATATTTAGTATAAATTTTATGATTCTTAAAATCTAACTTACGATAAATTTTAATTTTACGTGTTGTTGTTACTGATGGTGCTGCAGCTCCCCGTTGTTGCTAATGTTGTTGTTGCTAATGCTGGAACGTTGGAATGTTGTTGCACGTGACGTGTGTGATTGTTGTATTTCTTGTTGTAGTAGCAACTTTGTTGTAGTTCTTGTTGTTATATTTGTTGTTTTAATTATAATTTGTTTCACTACAATTGTCTATATTCGTGTTGCACGTTGTTGTAACTCACGTTGTTGTTGTTGTCGTTAAAAGTCAATTTTACAATTTTTTGCTTTTTTATATATTGTTACATTTTTTTTCAAGTTTCTTATTTTTACATTTTTTTTGCTTTTTTTTATATTGTTACATTTTTAATTTTCTAACAAAATTTTGTTTTGAAAATTCTTCTACATATTTTGTTTATTTATTGCTAATATTACACCTAATTTGTTTATTATTATTTTCTAAGATTCATTTTTTTATTTTATTTTTTTCACAGGAAATAGAAACATTTTATTTATAATATTTACAATTTCGCACAATAATTTTCATAAAATTTTAATATTATATAGTATGTGCAGTGTTTCCGCCAATATTAATTATGTTTATTTTTATTTGTTTCATTTGCTTGCTTTTCTTAATCTTTTTTTTATGCCCTTTTGTTATAAAATTGTAAACTCTTGTTAGTCTTAATGATAGTTCTTTGTTTGTTTCATTTACATTTACAATTTTCAAAATCTTATAGTTTATAAGCTACTTGGGCATCATTTATTTGGTTTCATTTCGTTTTTGTGTTTTTTTTTCCGAAATTTATGCCACCTTTGCAACCGTCATTCAATTTAATTTCGATCTTATATTTTTCATTTTAAAATTTTCACTGTTTATGCGGTATTTTGGGCGACTTTTATGCAAGTTTGTTCTTCTTTCCTTACTTTACCAATTTTAACTTTTTCTTTTCTCTCGGTTTATCCTTCCTTTTTTTTTAAATTATGGTAACAAACTTGTGTAATCGAATCATGATAAGAACCAATAAGTTATAACAATTTTATAAAAATATTTTATGTGCTTAAAATTTAGAGTCGATCACTGTATTTAATTAATTATCAAATTATTTTTTTTTTAAATAACTTCAAAAACAATGTCACAATTATTAACGTCGCCAATACGAAATATTCACTATGTTCATTAGGTTTGATTATATGATAATCGCGTTTTCTTTACTTGCCGTAAGGCGACTGGTCTCTTCGATCACTTTTAAAAAACTGTCCTTTTCTTTACCATGCTTGCGTTTATATATTGAAATGCACATTCCAATCAGAAAAAAAATAACTGTTTACACATTCTTTGAATTTATGGCATTCCACAGCAAGAATGTGTTTGTGTATGGGCAGAGGTAATGGCAAAAAAAATCTCTACACAATTATTTGTCTGTTGTGTGTGTTAAACACGAGACGCAAATGTGAGAGTGAATGTTTTTTTATGAAGAGAGAAAGAGAGAAAAAATGGGTCATGAATGCGCATGTTAATCACGTTACATTTTTCTTTCCCCTCTTTTCTAGAACATTCTTTTCTGTTGTAAATACTTCCAGATTTTTAACAACGATGAAAAAAAGTTGTTGTCAACATGAAATAAAAGATGGAATTTTAAACATGCCATAGCGCGAATGTAATGGGTACGTGGCATTTAACAAAATATGAGCATGAGGCGCATATTCAAGTGGTACCGTTATATGTATGCTATGTTCGGTGCGGGTGAAGGGACAGGGTTTAGAGCGAAAGACAATTGTCCCTCTAAATCCGTAACAAATTCCTTGTACCAATTTACTGGAAGTCGGCTCTCTCAGATAAATTGGTGGGGGCTTAAACGTCTTCTTAGGAAGTTCTGGCTCATCCGTCTGGAGGAGAGCAAACCTATTTTGATCATTACTCACGGTCTTAGGAGCTTTTGAATTTGATGACACTTGAGCAGACGTCGGGCTCATCTGTCACTTGAGAACGGTGATGTACTTATCCATACATACTTGTTTTTTGGGTTTGACTGCACTATTTGATGAAGATGATGTTTTCTCATCTGTTGAAATCACTATATTGGGCGAACAGGAACGACGCCGTTCTACGGCTCTTGTAGTGAGAAAATTCTCCAGAGATTTTTTTATGTATTCTTCCTCAGAGACCCATCTAGTTTTTCTAGTCGAGCTAAGCTCTTTCTCAGAATTACATCTGAGAGGAACACTCATACAATTTTTATGCGATTTTTAGTGTTTTTTTTTAATTACCGATATTACCGTAGATTTTTTTAACCTATTACGAGTTATTTTTTCACTTTTTTGTTTTATTTCAACCTATTACACTTTTTCACCTATTACGATTTTTTCACCGAAAATTCAGCCGCACTAAAAGTAACACGTCCGAACAGTTCGATGAGACGAGACTGAATCGCTTCCTAAAGTCTAAAAATTTTTTACTGGGGTGGAGTTGTTTTTAACTAAATAAACATTAAAAATTCTAAGAAAATTTATTTTTAACTGAATCTAACATTTATTCAAAAAACTACTAAGTGCACATTAATACGGATTTTCAGTTGCATTTGATATTGACAGTTGTTTACGTTAAAGTATTTTGTATGTAAAATTAAAATAACTAAAAATTTACTTAAAAGTCAATTTACTTATTTTTCATTTCATTTTAACAAAAAGTTCATTTAATTTTAAATGTTAAAATAGCTGACTTAACTATCAAAAGAATAAGTCACGACTTCCGTGAAAATAAAAGGTTTTTGCTATTTTTACTATCAAAAATTCAACTGTGAATTCCGTAAAAACAAAAGAATTTTCAGTTGGTGCAAATTTTTGTGATGGCTATAAAAACTTAAAAAACGATTTTTTTTTGTGTTTAAACACATCTTCATTGCATGCGTATCAAAAATCTTTATTTATACAAGTTTAATTTTCATTAAAACGTTTGTGGATCCATCTGGGAAGAACAAATGAAGCAGAATGTATAGAGCTCGTATAATATTTCATTTTCATTTGATCGATTTCAGCAGAGGAAAATCTATGCAAAGGAGTTTCCAAACAACGATTTTTATCTAAGCATCCAATTACAAATCCTATATGCCCACAGGGATAAGAAGGTATTGAAGTCACAGCATATGATACATTTGGAAAGTGTAAACGGCAATTGCTAATTGTTTTTTTTACATATTCGGAATCGAGCCAGAAGCTTCCTCCTTGAGAACATACTACGCCACCATCACGTAATGCAGTTTTCATAAGCTTGTAGTAGCTTTCATTAAATAAATTTACAGCTGGTCCAATTGGATCTGAACTATCCGTAATTATAACATCAAATTCATTTTTGTGATTTTTCATGTACTCAAATCCGTCACCAATTGTCAAGAAAAGCTTTGGATTATCAAATCCACTTGACATATTTGGTAAAAACTTTTTTGACAGTTCAACAACACGGTCATCTATTTCAATTTGATGAACTTCTTCTACAAGCGGATGTTTTACTACTTCACGAGCAACACCCCCATCACCTCCTCCCACGATTAGCACCTTCTTTGGGTTTGGATGGCAGCATAGAGGTATAAATGATATCATTTCTTGATATGAAAACTCATCTTTGGAAGTGCATTGGATTATTCCATCTAATAAGAGACACGTCCCATACGATTCTCTAGAAATAAAAAAAAATTAATGAATAAGTAAACAAATATTTACATTATCATCAGCAAATGCAAAAAACCATTCAGTCACACAGGATTATACATTTGTTATCTATTTCGATATTTTCTTTATTTTAAATTATAATTTATTACGCTAAGCTCAGATTTGCTGTTCTTATATTTCGTTCCTCAAGGAACGTATACATATAGTATATGTATGTATGTAATAAAAAATGTGGTATGTTTTTATACCCTCCACCGCCAAGAGTGGCGAATGAGGGTATATTATGTTTGTCATTCCGTGTGAAACTTTTTTAATATTCATCTGAGACCCAACAAAGTACATATATATTTTATTGCTCCTTATGAAATTCTAAGTCGATTTAGCCATGTCTGTCTGTCTGTCCGTCTGTGTAAGACACTCTAACGTCCAAACTATACAACTTAACTAAACGAAATTTCCAGAAAAATATTTCTTATTTTACGGGTAACTTTGGTATTGAAAATCAGCAAAATTGGTTTAGGCCAACCAGAGTTATGGACCAATATGTGAGACAACCTCCATAAAAATTTAATATTTTTTGTATATTTTATTGCAATATTTTGAAATATATTGCAGATAATACCATGCAATTTTCTATACGTTGTTTTTATGACAAAAAAAAAAAAGAAAGTGTGCTGAAATTAGTATGAATCGGTCTATGACTTCTCATAGCCCCCATACAAAAAACTTCCCAAAATATTGCTCAATTATACATAAATGCCTATAAAACTGGAATATCAAGACAAAATTCAGCAAAAATAAGTTTTATGCAAAAAGAAATCGCAAAACGAAATTTTTTTTAGTTCGGTCCATGTTTGACTATAGACCCCATATAAAGTCCACTTCAAAATTCACTTAAATACGTATAAAATAGATATAAATAATGGTAAACGGCTAAAATTTTACATAAATAATCTTTATAGGCAAATAAATTGTTGTATAAATTTTTTGGTGGTCGGCCCAGAATTGGTCATAGCTCTCATACAAGGACCACATCTGAAAAAGACATTTATTCCTATATATATTTTATAAATATCGGTACCGACTCAAAACTTTGCACAGATCATTTACATATATACAAAAATCATCCCACAAATTTTTTTGAATTTCGGTCTATTTTTAACCGTATGCCCCATATAAAACCCTCTACCGAAAATCACTTTAATACTCATAAATCTATATATATCTCCAGGTTCCAATTCCACCCTGAACATGGGCTGAGGGATCTTTTCACGGTTTCTAATATTCACTACGCTCTTGATTTTGAACCCTTTGTCCATTAAACCGGTCTTTATCTCCGCAGGATCAACACATGGGTCTATACCCTTTAGAACGACTTAAAGTCCTTTTGCGCTTTTAAACTGGTAGGTATAGAAATCCCTAGTCTCCCTCTCCAACTGGTTGGACAATTTTCGAAAATCATCTTTCCTATTCACTTGGATCTTTGTCTCGCAGATATTTCCATGTTTAATTGAGGTTACGCTAAACATGTTTTCACCTATTACCGAAACAATTCCTTGTACCAATTTACTGGAAGTCGGCTCTCTCAGATAAATTGGTGGGGGCTTAAACGTCTTCTTAGGAAGTTCTGGCTCATCCGTCTGGAGGAGAGCAAACCTATTTTGATCATTACTCACAGTCTTAGGAGCTTTTGAATTTGATGACACTTGAGCAGACGTCGGGCTCCTCTGTCGCTTGAGAACGGTGATGTTCTTATCCATACATACTTGTTTTTTGGGTTTGACTGCACTATTTGATGAAGATGATGTTTTCTCATCTGTTGAAATCACTATATTGGGCGAACAGGAACGACGCCGTTCTACGGCTCTTGTAGTGAGAAAATTCTCCAGAGATTTTTATATGTATTCTTCCTCAGAGACCCATCTAGTTTTTCTAGTCGAGCTAAGCTCTTTCTCAGAATTACATCTGAGAGGAACACTCATACAATTTTTATGCGATTTTTAGTGTTTTTTTTTAATTACCGATATTACCGTAGATTTTTTTAACCTATTACGAGTTATTTTTTCACTTTTTTGTTTTATTTCAACCTATTACACTTTTTTACCGAAAATTCAGCCGCACTAAAAGTAACACGTCCGAACAGTTCGATGAGACGAGACTGAATCGCTTCCTAAAGTCTAAAAATTTTTTACTGGGGTGGAGTTGTTTTTAACTAAATAAACATTAAAAATTCTAAGAAAATTCATTTTTAACTGAATCTAACATTTATTCAAAAAACTACTAAGTGCACATTAATACGGATTTTCAGTTGCATTTGATATTGACAGTTGTTTACGTTAAAGTATTTTGTATGTAAAATTAAATGAAACTGTAATTTAAAATAACTAAAAATTTACTTAAAAGTCAATTTACTTATTTTTCATTTCATTTTAACAAAAAGTTCATTTAATTTTAAATGTTAAAATAGCTGACTTAACTATCAAAAGAACAAGTCACGACTTCTGTGAAAATAAAAGGTTTTTGCTATTTTTACTATCAAAAATTCAATTGTGAATTCCGTAAAAACAAAAGAATTTTCAGTTGGTGCAAATTTTTGTGATGGCTATAAAAACTTAAAAAACGATTTTTTTTTGTGTTTAAACACATCTTCATTGCATGCGTATCAAAAATCTTTATTTATACAAGTTTAATTTTCATTAAAACTTTTGTGGATCCATCTGGGAAGAACAAATGAAGCAGAATGTATAGAGCTCGTATAATATTTCATTTTCATTTGATCGATTTCAGCAGAGGAAAATCTATGCAAAGGAGTTTCCAAACAACGATTTTTATCTAAGCATCCAATTACAAATCCTATATGCCCACAGGGATAAGAAGGTATTGAAGTCACAGCATATGATACATTTGGAAAGTGTAAACGGCAATTGCTAATTGTTTTTTTTACATATTCGGAATCGAGCCAGAAGCTTCCTCCTTGAGAACATACTACGCCACCATCACGTAATGCAGTTTTCATAAGCTTGTAGTAGCTTTCATTAAATAAATTTACAGCTGGTCCAATTGGATCTGAACTATCCGTAATTATAACATCAAATTCATTTTTGTGATTTTTCATGTACTCAAATCCGTCACCAATTGTCAAGAAAAGCTTTGGATTATCAAATCCACTTGACATATTTGGTAAAAACTTTTTTGACAGTTCAACAACACGGTCATCTATTTCAATTTGATGAACTTCTTCTACAAGCGGATGTTTTACTACTTCACGAGCAACACCCCCATCACCTCCTCCCACGATTAGCACCTTCTTTGGGTTTGGATGGCAGCATAGAGGTATAAATGATATCATTTCTTGATATGAAAACTCATCTTTGGAAGTGCATTGGATTATTCCATCTAATAAGAGACACGTCCCATACGATTCTCTAGAAATAAAAAAAAAATTAATGAATAAGTAAACAAATATTTACATTATCATCAGCAAATGCAAAAAACCATTCAGTCACACAGGATTATACATTTGTTATCTATTTCGATATTTTCTTTATTTTAAATTATAATTTATTACGCTAAGCTCAGATTTGCTGTTCTTATATTTCGTTCCTCAAGGAACGTATACATATAGTATATGTATGTATGTAATAAAAAATGTGGTATGTTTTTATACCCTCCACCGCCAAGAGTGGTGAATGAGGGTATATTACGTTTGTCATTCCGTGTGAAACTTTTTTAATATTCATCTGAGACCCAACAAAGTACATATATATTTTATTGCTCCTTATGAAATTCTAAGTCGATTTAGCCATGTCCGTCTGTCTGTCCGTCTGTGTAAGACACTCTCACGTCCAAACTATACAACTTAACTAAACGAAATTTCCAGAAAAATATTTCTTATTTTACGGGTAACTTTGGTATTGAAAATCAGCAAAATTGGTTTAGGCCAACCAGAGTTATGGACCAATATGTGAGACAACCTCCATAAAAATTTAATATTTTTTGTATATTTTATTGCAATATTTTGAAATATATTGCAGATAATACCATGCAATTTTCTATACGTTGTTTTTATGACAAAAAAAAAAAAGAAAGTGTGCTGAAATTAGTATGAATCGGTCTATGATTTCTCATAGCCCCCATACAAAAAACTTCCCAAAATATTGCTCAATTATACATAAATGCCTATAAAACTGGAATATCAAGACAAAATTCAGCAAAAATAAGTTTTATGCAAAAAGAAATCGCAAAACGAAATTTTTTTTTAGTTCGGTCCATGTTTGACTATAGACCCCATATAAAGTCCACTTCAAAATTCACTTAAATACGTATAAAACAGATATAAATAATGGTAAACGGCTAAAATTTTACATAAATAATCTTTATAGGCAAATAAATTGTTGTATAAATTTTTTGGTGGTCGGCCCAGAATTGGTCATAGCTCTCATACAAGGACCACATCTGAAAAAGACATTTATTCCTATATATATTTTATAAATATCGGTACCGACTCAAAACTTTGCACAGATCATTTACATATATACAAAAATCATCCCACAAATTTTTTTGAATTTCGGTCTATTTTTAACCGTATGCCCCATATAAAGCCCTCTTCCGAAAATCACTTTAATACTCATAAATCTTCTATATATATAAAATTCAATGTATGTATGTATGTATGTATGTATGTATGTAACGTATAGACTCCAAAACGGCTGAGCCGATTTTGATGAAATTTTCACAGCGTGTTACTGTGACTCTGGAAGGAATAATAGGGTACTTTTTTTTACCACGCTCACTTTTACGCCCACTTTTTTAAAATATTGTAATTGGATACCAAACCTCTGGACCGATATTTTTGAAATTTTCACAGCATTTAACTGGGACTCTGGTATGATTAATAGGTTACTTTTTTTACCACGCCCATTTTTACGCCCACTTTTTAAAAATTATGTAATTGCTCCCATATAGTTTTTAACAGATTTACTTCAAATTGTATACACATTATATACTCCAGGCGAGGTAAAAATAAAGATTTCTTAAGCCACGCCCCCTTCACGCCCCTTTTCACGCCAAATTTTTGAAAGTTTTATACTTTTTGTTCTCTATACAAATTTGTTCATTCCAACGTATTTTTTTTATTTGGTAGTGTATTGCTCTTAATACTGTTAACGTCGCATATAACTATGAACCACGCCTACTTCATCGCCCCCTTTTTTAATTCAGATACTTACGTATACCACTAACAATGTTTGCTATACAAAATACTTTTTTTGTAATATGTATTTACCTAAAGTTTTATATACTTTTTAACTACATACATTTTTTTATTACCAAATCCCCATTTTTCGCCCCATTTCACCTTAAATTATATTGCTTTTAATCAATATATATATAAATGAATGTGTGTCTGTATGTTTGTGCTTAATAGAAGGCCAAACCCTTGGACCAATCTGCCTGAAATTTTTACAGCATGTTACTGTGACTCTGGAAGGAATAATAGGCTATATGAAGTTTTGATTGTACAAACGGGGGTGGCACCGCCCATATAACCCACAAATTTAACCCGCCATATTTTGGGCATTTTTTGACGTACGTCGGTGATATTTGTTACATATGGTATTGGCATAATTAGGAATACGTACCAGGAGAAAAGTGAGTGGGACCACGCCCCTTTTTAGGAAAATTAAACATCGTAATATAGTCTTAACTACCGGACCGATCGTCATTAAATTTTCACAACAGGATATTCTTACGAAATAATAAATTCTTGACTATGTAAGTGGACAAAGGGGCATGGTCTCGCCTAAAGCATTGCAATAAATACATTAAAATTAAATAAATAAATGTTTGTAAATATATAAATACGTTTTATTTTATTTTATGACGAGGGGGGGGGGGTAGCAAAGCACACCGGGTTTAGCTAGTCTCTTATAAATAAGGGTATCATTCCAAAATTTTCGAATATGGAAAAATGTTCTTTTAATTTTATAAATTGTAAAATTACACTATGCGACAGTCAAAATCGGGATGGGATTAAGCCAACGGGAAATGTGATATCAGTAAAAAAGAAGTTATACGTGTCCCGGCGTTTCGCTGGGTCACATCTAGGAAGCGAGATATATCGATTTGAAGTTAGTAAGTATCATATACGGGAAATTGTCACCTTTGGTGGTCTGTAAGCTGGCATGATAGCTCTGGTAGAATTGAGTTGGTCAAAGTTTTGTCTTTATCTACCTTAACTAATTCCATTATCAGTTCTTAAGCCAGCTGTATATATAAATTTATGGCCAGAGATTTATGAGTATTGAAGTAACTTTAGGAAGGGGACTTGATATGGCGGATATGGTCAAACATGGACCGAACTAAACAAAATTTCGTTTTACGATTTATTTTTATATGAAAATTATTTTTGCTGAATTGTGTATTGATATTTAAATTTTATAGGCATTTATGTATTATTGAGCCATATTTCAGAAAGATATTTGTATGAGCACTATGAGAAATCATGTACCGATTCTTCCTATCTTCATACAAAATGTACAAAATTGCATTTTATGTATTATCTTCAATATATTTAAACAAAACAGCAAAAAAAACGGAGGCTGTACTATGCCGCTTTTGATGTTTTTCAATACCAAACAGCTTAGGAGAATTATTAATTTTCTTTTGTAAACTTTGCTGATTTTGGTTGCGTATTTTGGATTTGAACTTGTTTTACACAGACAGACGAGCATAGCCCAATCGACTTAGAACTCCAAAAGGATCAAGAATATAAATACTTTGTTGGGTCTCAGATGAATATTTCTAAGTGTTACAGACGGAATGACAAATTTATATATGTATACCCTCATTCACTACTTGCGAAAAACATACATATGTATATTGGATTTAAAGCAAAAAAACGATATATATATATATAACCTTGAAAATAATCGTCTTTTTAAAGAATTCTTAATTTAGCAAATGAGGCGAAAATCTTTATCTGTTCCCCTATATATTTCCCTTTTTAATCACACAAATGTATATAGCTTTATTTTAATGCAACGCTGCGATTAAAATTATATTCCAGAATGAACTTCCAGTGTTCACGTTTTTGCTATAATAAACAAAACAACAATAAGGAACTAAATTTCAGAACGTAACAAACAAAAACTTGTATCAACAAATAACAACCAAAATAGTAACCTGAAAAAAATTTAAATTAAATTTTGGGAAGTGATCCCTATATTGGAGCTATGACCAATAATGGGCCAATCACCATAAAGTTCATTACAATAATTTATATATATGTATATGTTAATTATTTGTGTAGAATTTCAACTTGATAATGATATTTATTAGGGATTTAGGTTTTTTCGGAAGTGGACATTATATGTGGGCTATGGTCAAATATGGTCCGATCGTATTTTATTTGAAGAAAATAGCAAAAAATATTTTAAAAACATCGAGGTTGTCTGAAACTTTAGTCTAAATATAACTTTGATGCTTCTTGACAAAAATTGTTCATTTTCAATACCAAATATTTCGGTCAAACATAGAATGTTTGGGACAAATTTCATTGCTCTAAGTTTTTTTTTCAAAGCTCTATCGTGTCTTTAACAGACGGACAAACATGGCTTAATCGTCTTAGAATCTTCTATGTTTTTGGTTCTACGACTAATATTTCGATTGTAGTTATAACCATATTTTTGGTATAAAAACAAGAACGTAAAATCTGTTTCTGGTGCAACACCTTCAACATATTGAGAATCATTATTTGTACTTGGTTTTGTTGATAAAGAAGAAAATATAATTATGTTCAAACAATGGGGATACTTTAAGGTATTACAAATTTTAACACTTTCTGCCGTATTTATAAAAAATTAAAGTAGACTTCAAATGTACTTTAAGAAAATTTTGTATACAAATTTTCTCTAAAAGCATACTTCAAGTCTACTTTATTTTTTATAAATACGGCAGTTTGACTTTAATATCTTTTTGTTTGTTTAAATTTTGAAGAACCTAAACGTTCAGTCGGATACTACAAATTATTATTTATACAAATTCTAAAATATAATATATAATTGTTTCTTACGTTTCAATGATTTTAATATCTTGATATTTTGACTTTTCCTGATGAAGCACTTCCTTAACTTTTAAAGAAAAGCATTGTCCTGGCCACAACTCGTTCTGTATTTCACTAAACCAACCGTTTTGAATGGCGTCCATGGTGTTACTAACACAAAGTATACTTTGTGGTTACTAATAATATTACTCTTTAATATTCATATAATAATTTTTTTTATATGTACATACATATGTATGTATGTATTCTATTTAAATTTTAAAACAGTGGTGATAGCCAAGAATGATAAAATAAAGATTACGCCAACGCGCGTAAAATTTTAAAATGTTCTGCTCATTCTGTGTTTCTATTGGCTAATTTTTTCTCACTTGTTTTTTTTACTCATGTTTTGCTTGCATTTGCTCACTGCACTCTTCATGTTTATATTTTTTGTTGTTTTTTTTTTGTTTGTTTTTCTTTTTTAAGCAGATTTTATTTTCGAACTCTCAGAGATTTCAATTGCAAGGTTGCCAACTATCACATAAAACATACATTTTTCGCAAGAAATTTTAATTCTAACACATGAAACATTCTTGGTAACCCTTAGAATGGAACTTCTACGTCACATAACGGGAAATCATGCGCATGGCGTAATCTTTATTTTATTATTCTTGGTGATAGCATAAGATAATATGAAATTAGGGTGGCCCAAATTTATTTTTAAATTTCAAATTTATGTTTAATTTATATCATGATCTTTCATTATAATGTTCTTAAGCTCAATATTATTTGTTTTATTACAATCGTCTAGTGCGTAATACTTTAAAACTTTATAAGACATTTTTAATTAAAATGTTATTTAAAACATGGCAAATTATTGAATTACACAATTTACGTGTTTTTTTGTAAAAATTATTTCATTTTAATTCATATGTATGTATGTTTGTGTGAAATAATATTATGTGAATAAAAGGAGAAAATTTAAGTTAAAGAAAAAATAAAATATATACATACATACATATGTACATTTGTATGCAGAAACGTTTGCTAAAAGTCGTAAAGGAATGAAATTCGAAACAAAGCATGACAGAATTTCTGAGTAAATTCAACATTAAATATTAATAGTTATTAACATACATATGTATCTATATGTATGTACTGAAACATTTATAAAGTAAAATAAGTAAGATAGCATAGTCGGTCAAGTCCAACCATATAATACCCTACACCCAAGTATTTATAAAATAGGGGCTATATGCGAGCTATGGTGAATTATGAACCGATCTACACACAATTTTTCATTTAAACTTCAATATTGTCGCAGTTGTTGTAGAGTCTATGTAGTGTTTTATGTAAATGTATTAATTTTTAGAAACAAAATAATAAAATATTTAAAATATTGAAGTTTAAATGAAAAGTGTTTTTATGAAAATTCCAAAAATTTTAAGACGCATGCGCGGGCTAAACATATCACTTAATTTAATATTTTTTTCAAGTACATATTACCTTTTTAAGTCTAAGACAGCAAAATATTACTATTAGAACTTTATTAATTAACTTTTATTTTTTCCCATACGAAAACGCCCCACCCTAAAGTATATATTCTCATTCATGATTATTTACTTGTTCAAATCATTTATTATTTTTAAAAATAATGTAAGTTGCCTT
This sequence comes from Bellardia pandia, assembly GCA_916048285.2. NCBI lineage: Eukaryota > Metazoa > Arthropoda > Insecta > Diptera > Calliphoridae > Bellardia > Bellardia pandia. Next base: position 89,652,713 of record OU696529.1, read on the forward strand.
CGGGTTATCTCTATGGTTAAAGCATTATTGATAACTCATACACACAATTAAAGCAATAAATTGTCTTCCATACAAAACAGAGATCAATTTTCTCATCTTCATATTTACTTTCTCCAACTTACACTAGAGGTATTCACAATGTATAGTACTTGACTTGACAATGTATTAAAATAGAAACAAGTAAGAAAGTATAGTCGGTCGAGCCCAACCATATAATAAAACGAGTAAAAACAGTTTTTAAGAAATAGTAGCGCGACTTCTGTGCATTTACAAATTATTTGCATTAAATTTTACCTCTACATTGACACTTGTAAAGGATTTATGTACATATGTTATAGAAATTTTCTGAAGAGAATTTTATTTCGATACCAACAATTTTTATGGTCGTTAAAGTGGACCTTATATGGTAGCTATGGTCAATTATGAATTGATCTGTACAGAATTTCTAAGTGTGATTAGACTTGATGTATAACTTATTTGTGGTGAAGTTTGTTTTCATACGTGCAGAAAAACAACAAAAAAATTCCACATTTTATTCAAGGAACCAAGAAAATTATAACGGAAAATGAAAAGGCAGAACTACTATCCGATACATTTACTGCTTCAAACAGTCTTACTGACAACTTCAAACATTCGATTGATAAAATTGTCAACTCCAAGGTGAATAGATTTAAGTCCACAGATTTTTATCGCGAAGATGTGGCTCTAACCTCGACAAATAAGATGAATTTATTAATTGGGTCACTTAAAGCATCAAAATCGGCTGGTCTAGACGATATCTCAAACTTATTAATAAAAAATCTCCCCCATAAGGCTGTAAAACTGTTAACGATTATTTTCAATAGCTGCTTACAAATAAATTATTTTCCAACCCACTTCAAAAAAGCCAAATTTATCGCAATTCCAAACCCAAACAAAGCAAAAAACACTCCTAGTAGTTATAGACCCATTAGTTTATTAAGTAACTTCGGAAAATTATATGAAAAAATAATTCAAATTAGAATTTGTAATGTTGTTGAAAATACATCCATAATAGCCAATGAACAATTTGGCTTCAAAAGACAACACAGTGCAGTACACCAAATAAATCGCTTAACTAATATAATAAAGGCTAATAAACGTAAAAAACTATCTACAGGTCTTGTAATTTTGGACGTGGAAAAGGCATTTGACACTGTTTGGCACAATGGATTGGTTTATAAATTGCTCCAGATTTTCTTAGTGACAGATCGTTTGTTGTTGCAGTTAATAACACGTTATCTTCACCAAAGCCTATCAAAACCGGTTTACCACAAGGTCCAATATTGTCACCACTTTTGTACTCCGTTTATACTTCGGACTTTTCTTCTCCTTCGTACCAAAAAGTTGCATATTATGCAGATGATACTGCTCTTATTACGTCTAGCAAACTTACTAAGGCACTATTAAAGAAAATGGAAAAAGGTTTTGCTGCTTGCAAAAAATACTTGTATAAGTGGAAAATAAAATTTAACACAAATAAAATTCAGGCCATTTTATTTCCCTACAATAAAGGCAGAATTAGTCTCTACATTCTGTTCCGTTCCGAATCAGCTGACTTGATTCTGTTAAATAGAAAATCTGTAGAAGTCTTTAGTTGTTTTGTTACTTTCCGTGCCGTTGCGGACGAACCTGTTGAAAACAAAAATTTGCTAAGTAATTGTAAGTGACAACACAAAACAGCTGACATCTGCACAGCAAAAAAATGTTTGGTTTATAACAAAAATTTTCAATTCCCTTGAATATAATTAAGTTTTTGTATAAAAGTTATAAAAATATAAAAAATAAACTTTAATCGAAAGTAATGACATATTGTACAATAAAAAAACTTTGGTTTGTATTTTTTACCTAAAACAGCTGATACGTTTATACGGAAAAACTAACTACAAAAATTTAACAACAGAACGACGCGGAATAGAACAGCAACAGAAAGTAAAGACTAATGAAACCATAACTCTCCCAAGCGATTACCAAACCGTCAGCTAAATTTTGAAAATGTCAGTATTCAAGTACAAAATGACGTCAAGTATCTGGGTATGTGCTTAGACAAAAAACTTGATTTTGCAAAACATATAAACGAAACTTGCAAAAAGTCCCTTAATTCAATTAGAGCCTTATGGTCAGCGTTACTGTTGTTGCGACTGATGTCGCAATTTGACCCTTTTACAGATGCCTTTCCACTTTTTGTGTACCTTTTTATGAAACTTATGTTAAAAAATTAATAAATTGTTGAATATATGTATGTTTATGTAAACATACATCATATCAGTGATGGAAAATTCAATACTATTGTACTATTTTCAGTACTTTTTCACTCTTTGTTTGTTTTGCTTTGTTCCCTGTTTAGAAATCCAGCGTTACTATTTTTATAATCACTGACAACATTGGCTTCAAAACAAGAACATAATGAATGCACAAATTCGTTATTCATGTTATTTATTTGATCTGTGATAAGCTAATCTACAAAAGTAAGCAGATGCATAAAGAATTAATGTTGTTTGTGGTACTATTTTGATAAATTTTTTAAATTTCTTATGTGTCGTACATTTTTGCAAATCTCATTATATGGCATTAACACTAACAAAATGCAGGCATGTTTATTATTTTAACCCACAACAAATAAAAATTTTTCAAACATATATTTTTACATAAAAATTAATTAATTTTTAGTTTGTTGTTATAACAGTTTTTATTAAACTGAATTAATTTTATTTTTGAATTATTTTTAAATGGATTTTTAATTCTATTTCTGAATAAAAATATATGTTTCCTAAAAAGTACCAAAATGTTGAAAAAAGTACTCTTTTTGTTGACGGTCAGTACCATTTAAATTTTTCATTTTTCCATCACTGCATCATATACAACATTTAAATGAAAAAAAATACGATTTTTATTTTTGTTTTGTTTATTTTCCATCTTTTTAAAAGTGGTGCCCCTTTTTAAGCCCTTTTTGAGCGACTTATTTTTAAGAAATCCCCTTTTTGTGCGACTTTCTCAAATTTCCCAACGGTAACGCTGCTTATGGCTAGGGATGAAACGATACCACAATGGTATCGATATTTTTACTCGATATGGTATCGGTCACAAAGTATCGATACCTACTCAGTATCGTAAGAAAAATATCGATACTTACTTGTATCGGTCAAAATAAACCTAATAATTTTGTGAGAGCAAATGAAAAGAGTTCGTGTTTAAAATTCAATTTTATTAAAAACAAAAACATAAGGACAAATAATAGATAAAATAAAAAATACAATTCATGAGATCAAAAAATTTACATATTGTAAATATGTACAAACTTATTACATATTATTATGTACATATATTGAAATTAAATATTTTATTAAATAATTTTTTGTTTTTTTATAAAATATTTTTTATTTTTATATATAATTAACTCAATATTTCGATTTCCTTTAGTAATCTTCTTCAGGAGTTATTTTATTGGGCAGATTGTTTTTCAAATGCAGCTTTTAGTGTGTTTGTTGAATTTGTTTGGCATAACTCCGAACGTGAAGAACTCTTTGTTGATGTTGAAGACTCGAAACTTGTTTGATGATCAGGTATTTTTTCAATCGTAGCAGATGACCTTCCAGATGCGACACCGCAATCGCTTTCTTTTTGTTTTCTCCTTAAATTTATTGTTTTTCATTGAATTATTTTTCTTCAATCCTTCAATTTACCCCTTATTTCACGATGTCGAAAGATAACGTTCGCTTAGATAAGACTTAAGACACAAACTTGATTGTGGAATAAACAAACTTGATTGAGTAAAAAATAGATACGATAAAAAGTTTGTGTCTTAAGTCTTATCTAAGCGAACGTTATCTTTCGACATCGTGAAATAGGCCATATTGTATATACTTACTTCGATATTTTTCCATCAGCAGATTCAACATAATTCGGATGACTTTTTAAATGTTTCTGCAAATTTGATGTGTTACCACAATACCGTAAATATTTGAAGCATTTTTTGCAACAAGCATTTTTATCATCCTTTTTGGTGAAAAATTCCCGAACACTTGATTTTGTAGGTGCCATTTTTACAAATTTTATTCATACAATAAATTTTTTATTCTTTTTACAGAGATCACAAATTTTGTTTGATGACGCTGCTATATTTATTGTTTTTGTATGTAACGAGTACTTTTGACCGATATGAGTAATTTTTATCGATACCTACTTGGTAGTTGGTAGTAAAATATCGATATCATCGCAATAAAAGTATCGATATGTACTTGTATTTACTCGTATCGTTTCATCCCTACTTATGGCCGATATTAAGCAAACGCTCTTCACTCAACTTAAAAAACAAGAAATTATTATTTAATAGTGTCATAAGACCTACACTGACATATGCATGTCCCATTTGGTATAAAGCTGCAAAAACCCATATGAAGAAACTTCAAATAATACAAAACAAATGCCTGAAGGTAATAAATAACAAGCATTGGACATACCCTACGCAGCTTCTTCACAGTGAAACTGGTTATGAATTAATTAATGACTTCATTAAAAGACTTATAGATAAATATCATGAAAATATTGAAAATTCTTCTTATCAGTTGATAAGAGAATGTAGAGAGTCGGCACTAGACTAGCTATTAATCGAAAATCATCAAATAGAAAATGATATGTATATAACGTATTATTTATTACCCTCAAATAATACAAATATAAAGGTTTTCCTACTTTTCCTTTAAATAATGTTATAATACTATAATAATTTTCAATATCTCTGATTAAAAAACTAATTCGTTGTAATCTCCAAAAATGTAAATACATATTTGTAAATAAAAACTGTACATAAAGATGTATTTATAAATGAAAATGAAAAAATGACACAGAACAAGAATATTCTAGTCCGATAACCAGTGTAGTTTTTCTATTTCTTAGTACGTTTAGGTGGAGGGTATTTAAGATAATATAGCACTCAAACTTGTTTTTACTAGGATGCCAATCCCTTGCTTTGCTGATGTGTTATCAGCTAGCTATGTTATGGAAAAAACTATTGTTTTGATTTGGAAAAATTATGTGTTTTTTTATTTATGGATATTTGAGCTTCTTGTATAGAAATAATGTCGGGATTAAGTTCGGTTATAATGAGTTGTAGTTCGTGGTAGTTATTAATAAGGCGATTCAAATTCCACTGTATTATCTTTAAATCTATGATTAAAATGTAGTGAACAAATTATTCTTTATCGACAAACATTATTTCTTCTTGTTCATTGTAATTTGAGTTTTGTTGTGACGATCGATCGCTATGGTAGAGCTAGAACATCGGCTTGGTAAATGCTTCTTTTCGTTTTGTTGCTTTAATGGTTGTTATCGTTTGAGTATTTGTTGTTAGCTTATTAATTGATCTTGTATGCATTGAATATTTGGAATTCTTTTTGTTTGCTGTCGTTTTGGGCGTTTTGCTTCTTGTATGCATTTTACTGCAGTGACATTGGGGTTGTTGTTGTTGGAATTTAATTTGATTTAATGTATTTTTTTGTTGTTTGTTTGTTAATGCATGACTAAAAGATTTAGCAAATGGAATTGTTGTTGATTGTGCTTCATCTGCTAAAGAACCAAAAATATATCCTACGCTAATGTTTTAAAAACAAACCAAATTCTTCAGATCCTCTTACCCAATAATAATGTCAAAATGTAGCCAAATATTTAAACCCCATATTTTAGTAGAAACCCTTGTAATTTTACGAATTCTATGAGTAACATGATGTAGGAAATGCTTAAAATGCAACTCATGCTATTGCTAGTTGTAATTAATAAACGGCATTCGCTCGAATATTTCCTAAAAAAAATCACCAAATTGATGTGATGCTGATTTCATTCATTTCGTCTATATAATCACCACCTAGATTTCCAATAATGGAAAGTCAATAGGTACAATCACTAGGCCCACATTCTGAGGATCATGACCGATTACTGGGCAAGGTCGTGTTTTGTTTGATACAATTTCTAAAATGGGATTGAATGTGATTTGGAGCGGAAATCTTCCTTACAGGCCTACTGACCCACAGAAGATACCGGATGTTATTGATTTTAGAGTTATCAAATATATTCCGTGAGAAATCTTGAATCTTCGTTAGAATTATCATCAGATCACTCACCCACAATTGTTACTATATCGAACCCTCAAATAATTGTAATTGTAATAAGTATAATTTAGATTAAATATAGAAAATACCTACATATGTAAATATGTACACATTGTTCTGAAACCATACCGCTAAGAACACCAGAAAATATCGATCATTATATTATCAATTTAAATAATGCTCAAGTTGCTTCACAAAGTCCCTCAATAATCAAAACATAATAGAATTTGTTCTGCAAATATCAAACGGCTCTTAAACGAAAAAAGGAAAATTTTAACAGAGTGGCAATTGCACAGATCGCCCAACTGAAATCTAAGCTGAAAGATTGCATAAAAAGACTTAAAGAGCTCTTGGAATGTCGGAAAAGAGAATCTCTAAATAAATATGTATTTAGAAAATCTGCACGAAACTCCGCAATCCGATTACTATGTAATTATGGCGAGCCACTAAAATACTGAGAAGACCTGTCTTATGTAAGCACCCCTTGCGAAACTTAAGTGGTGGTTGGGCAAGAAATCACACTGAAAAATTATTTATCCTAAACCCATCAAATTAATCAATAGACTTGCCACCAGTCACACACCATTTAGAACCAGCTGTATCCCTATGTTTTAAGATTCGAGAGATCGAAAAGGCTATTACTGATTTAAACTCTAAGAAAGCAACTGATATTGACAAAATCACTAACAAAATGCTTATGGAGCTACTCCGGATAGCAACAAAAATTATATTTCTTATTTTAAACGCTATATTACGCCTTGAATATTATCCACCAGAATGGAACGTTTCATGGGTTACCATGATATCTAAGCCAAGAAAAGATCACACAAAAATAAAATCATATAAACTCGTCAGCATATTGTCGAATATATCAAAGCTAATCCAGAAAATACTAAGGGAAAAGTTATACCCGATTTTAATTAAAAACGAGTGTATTTCGAATCATCAGTTTGGATTTAGAAGAAAACACAGTATTATGAAACAAACCCAGACTTTTAAATATCGTAAAAAACATTTGAAGAAGACAAATATTGTTCTGCTCTTTTTATCGATATTTCTCAAGCAACAAGTTTGAGTGCAATATACGGCTGTGCCAAATCATAAATACCCTTCACATACTCGTAAATATAATACGAAATACAAAAACTACACTGGTTATAGGACTATAATATCCTTATTTAGTTTTTATTCAGTTTTGCACAAACTTTATTAGTATTTTATGTACTGACTAGCTAAATTCGGTGTGCTTCGCTACCCCCCCCCCTCGTTATAAAATAAAATAAAGCATGGTAGAACGTTTTTTTTGCATTTTATCCCGATTATCTGTACTTGCTCATTTTAACTTACAAATTTACATTTATTTATATTAAAGTAAAGTTGTGAGTAAGCGGTAGTTACTCTCACTTGTTAAATTTAATTTTATGACCATATATGGTAATATAATTTTGTATTGCCGTGTCAAGTTAGCTGACCTTTTTTAGATCACATCATCTTATGATGATAATACTTTTGTCTTTTTTCCACTTTAGCTTAGATAGATGGCATTGCATTTGATTTTTTTTTTCTTATTTTAAAATATGCACTCCATAATTCAACTGTAGATCGAAAAAAGATCATTGGTTCTAGAAAAGAGGTGCTGATCAGAACAAGCAAACAAAAAGACAAATAGAAAAAAATTTAATTGTGGAAAAGTGACACAAGTGAACCCAAAGTGACCAAAAGTTTTTATATAATCCCTACAAGGAAACTAAACATCTTGCCTTGTACAGATCTTAAAAGGATAATACTTCTTAAGTTTCCAATTGGTCGACTGCAGCATTGCCCCTGAGAAAAAACAAAATCAGCCTACATCCAAAAAGGGTTTTCCTATGGTTCACCACACGTGGTATCTATTCTCCAGTTCGGAACTATTGATGTCTTCACCTTCAAAAGAAACATGAAATTCTACATGGTTTGGCAATTACAAATAAATAATTAATAAAAACTTAAATTATTTAATACAGTATCAAATTATATAATACTTAATTAAATTTTAAAATAATATATTTATTAATAACATAAAAAAATTAAAACTAGTTTATTTGCTCCTGTGCATAAAATCAATAAAATAATACATTTTTTTTTATGATACTAAAAAAATTTCACATCAACTGATCCAGTCATCTATTTTGCGCTTGAGTTAAAGCAAGGGTATCCCTCCTTCTCAACCGATTGTGGCCACTAAAGTTAAGGATGTCTCGTGCAAGGGGGTTTGGATGGTGTTCAAGTTTGCCGACATATTTTGAGGCGTGTTTTGTAAATTCGACTTTCACCAAAGGAATGCCTAGATCTTTGTGGATTCGAGAATTTTTAACATACCATGGAGCTGCAGTAATTGTACGTAGAATCTTATTTTGACCCCTTTGAATTTTTTCAATGTTGGATGCTGAGGCAGTACCCCATAATTGGATTCCATAGCACCAGATTGGCTTTAGTATTGCATTGTACAACAAAAGTTTGCAATCCAATTTCAATGTAGAGTTTCTGCCGATTAGCCAATTAAGTTGCACTGCTTTTAATCTCATTTGTGTAAGTTTCGCTTCAATATGAGACTTCCAAGTTAAACGGCGGTCGAGGTGAATGCCGAGGTATTTGACTTCATTGTGTTGCGGGATAATTTGATTATTTATTCTGATGAATGAGCAGGTATCTTTTCGCAATGTGAAAGTTATATGAATACATTTCTGTTCGTTAACCCTGATTTTCCAAAGCTCTAGCCAATTCTCTAGTTTATAAACATAATTCTGCAAATTCTGTGATGCAACTTGGTGGTCCTGATGGACGCTGATAAAGGCTGTATCGTCTGCAAAAGTTGACGTATGGATTTTAGGGTCTGACGGCATGTCGGAGGCATATATCAAATATAAAGTAGGACCCAGTATGCTACCCTGTGGCACACCTGATTCAATTGGCTGAGCGGTACTTAAAAAATCACCTTCTTTGATTTTAAATTTGCGACCGTATAAATAACTTTCCATGAGTTTATGGGTGTTAGCAGGCAGAGTTAATTTTATTTTGTGCATTAAACCGTCATGCCAAACTTTGTCGAACGCTTGCGACACATCAATGAAAAGGGCGGAGCAGTATTTTTTGTCTTCAAACGACCCTCTTATCACATTTACCAATCTGTGTGTTTGTTCGATGGTGCTGTGTTTAGCTCTGAAGCCGAATTGATGATTAGGAATACATTCAGTGGTATTCAGAATTGGAGTCAATTTAGTCATTAACAATTTTTCAAACAGTTTTGAAATTGTCGGCAGTAGACTAATTGGCCTATATGACTCCACTTTGGTATGGTCCTTCCCTGGCTTAGGAATCATAGTGATCATAGACACCTTCCAATCTGCAGGATAGTATTCTAGGCGTAAAATAGCGTTGAAGATAAAGAGGATAATTCTTCTTGCTACACGAGGTAACTCCACAAGCATTTTATTGCTGATTTTATCCATACCTGGAGCCTTTCTAAGGTTCAGAGTACCAATAGCGTTTTGGACATCACGAAAGTTTAGTCTTAGAGGTACAGGAGGCCTTATAACAAGTGGTGGCAAATCAGATTCGTTATTATTTGAGATGTTTATAGTAAACACATTTCTCAAATGGTTAACAAATAATGTCCCTTTCTCGGAATCATTTCTAGCCCAGTCACCAGTCGGATTTCGCAAAGGAGGTTTTCCTCTTACTGGTCTTTTTAAACCTCTTGCCGCCCTCCATAACGAGTAGTCAGATTGTGGGGTACTATCAAGACCTTCCAAGTAAGATCTAAGTGAGGCCGTTCTTTGGGTTTCTAAGAAATGTCTTAGTATATCTCTGCATTCCCGTAGCCTAGCTTTCAGTTCAGGAGACCTGATACATGGAAAAAAATTCTAAATATTTTCCTTATAATTGAAATTTTATACCTAATATTTTCAAGTATGTCCTAAAAATTGTGTTGAACTTAACCTACAAAAGAAAACGAATTGCTAAAACCTATATTTATGTTAACTTTTTTTCTATTATTATTTTTTTGTTAATTACTAAGAAAAACTAAGAAATATATATATATATAAAAACTAATTTAACAATTTGAAAACATGAAATTAAAAATCTAAATTATACTAAAATCAATATACAAGACATAATTTAATTTTATTTTTATTTTAGAAAAGTTCAAATGATTTTAATTTAATAATAATTCGATTAATTCAAAATTTATTAAAATTATCTAAGATCAATATAAAACAGAATAAACAAGAAAACATGAAATATTTTTAACATTTTCCCTTATAATTAATTAAAATCATTTGTACTTATTATTTTAACTAAGTCTGTAATTTAAAATTTAATGTATCTGTTTTTTTTTAACTTCTTTTCATAAACTTTATTTAACATAATTACAAAAAAACACATGTGAATCTTTTCATTTAGCAAACAACAACAACATCATCTCATTTTGCTGGGCCCTTCAAACGAGACGATTATAAATTGGAACATCAACAATTAAATATGTTGTGAGTAATATTGATCTCTATTTTTTTGTAATTATTCGTATTGAGAAGTTATTTTGTTTTTATTTCCAAATTGTTCTCCTTTATTCTTTTTTTGAACTTTGCTTTAATCATATTTGTAAAAAATGTTATAGTATTCAGTATAATATCAGCATTCTTGATGTTATGATATTTTTCTTTTATTTATAAAAAGCTGTAATTACATGCCTTTAATATTTTTATTTTTTTTAATAAAACTTTGTTATTTGCTTAATTAGAAAATTAATTTCTAAATATTTTTTTATAGGAAGGGTATCTAAAGGGAATTTTGACAAAATGTAATTAAGTATATTAGTCTTCATTAGGGACAGATTTAAATTTTAGAGTAAGTTTACTGTCAAGGCGTTGGACTATTAGTTCTGTGATAAATAAAAGTCAGTTTTTATTATTAGAGCAACTAGTTGTCGCTTTGACTTTATTATCAGAATTGATCTTTATTACTAAATACATACTACTTATATACTACTTATGAAAATATACTAGACGACTAATTCTTAAACTAATGTATGGGAATATTTTGGGTAATTTGATTTGACTTAAAGTATTCCCATACATATGGTCGTAGCTGAATGCGTGTGTCCATTTCAAGTGCATTGCAACCCAGACGTTTACTACAGTGTCTATTTACACCAAGCCGCTAATGGGCATGCACCTTATGTATATCTGTTTGTTTTGTTTACTGTAAGAGGACACTTGTTTTGTTCAGTTACCTAAAACAATGCATTCATGTAATAATGCTACACCTCCTTTCTTAATAAGAATGTTCATATAACATTTTTTTTTTTTTTTTGTTGTATGGACATTCTTTTACAAACTATTTATATTTAGATAATATTATTGTGAGTTTATAATGGTATATGAATTTGTAATGGGGTATTTGAATTAGTAATGGGGTATTTGAATAAGTAATGGGGTATTTGAATAAGTAATGGGGTATTTGAATAAGTAATGGCGCCTTTACAATTCTTTTACTTATCGTGATAAATTTTAAGTCTATTCTTATGTACTATTTGCTCTTTATTTGTTTTATTATCCACTATGGTTATATTATTTCTTAGATCTATATTTACAATTTGAAAAGGACCTTTGTAGTTTGGTTCTATTTTATGTCCTGATTCATTTCTTAATAAAACTAAATCACCTATTTTTAAATTACAATTTATAGTGTTCTTATCATAAATCTCTTTTGAATTAAATTTATTTTTATTTAATAATAATTGGGCTCTCTTATGAGCTACTTCTATTCTAAATTTTGCTTCTTTGGCATAATCATCTATATTATACAATGGAGAGATTCTATCTATAGTATCAAATTGTGTAAATGAATTTGGAAGTTTGGAGAAAACTAGTTCATATGGACAGTAATTATGCACTGTTGAAGGGGTGGTATTGAAACAGTAAGTAAAATATTTTATCCATATGTCCCAGTCCGTCTTGTCTACTGAAATATAAGAACGTACGTATTCGTTAAAAGTTCTATGGCTTCTTTCGATCGTTCCTAATGTTTGATGGTGGCGGGCGGTTGAGATTAGTTTTTCAATTTTTAATAATTTACATATTTCTGATAAGATAGAATTTTTATACTCTGTTCCCATGTCTGATATGAACGTCTTCATTGGACCATAGGTAAGTATAAAGTTCTCAAATATAGCTTTTGCTATTGTTTTAGCGCTCTTGTCTTGTATTGGTATTGTTACTAAGTACTTAGTTAAGTCGCATATTAGCGTTATTGCATACTCATTTCCTTGAATTGATCTCGGAAATGGTCCTACTGTATCAACATATACTATGTCAAATGGTTTATCCGGTGTTTCTGTTATGGTCATAGGACATTTTATATGCTTCGTTGTTTTTGCTATCTGGCATTTGTGACATGCTTTTACATAATTAGATATATCTTTTGACATATTTTTCCAATAATAATATCTTCGTATCTTTTGTGTAGTTCTATATATTCCACAATGTCCTCCTTCTATTGGATCATCGTGATATTTCTGCAGTATATCAAGAATTGCCTTGGCATTCTTATTATTGATTTGGGTCACCTGTTTTAGTAGCGCTATTTTAATTTTCTTTAATACATTATTGCCCATTATTTTAAAATCATTAAAAGAGATAAATTCAAAAATTTTCTCACTAGGTGCCACTTGTAAATTATAAATATTATGTTCACCGGCCACTTTTTCGAGCCTAGGGAAAAATTGTCCTAAGTCAAGATTCCCGTTAGTAAACAAATCATTTATTTGTATATATGTTACTATAGATTTCCCTCGTTTGATGTAGCATCTTCCAGGGGAAATCTTTAGTTTATAGTATTTCCTGACGTCAGTGTTATTTAAAGGTTCATATATACTGGGCTTATTATTTTTATTTTCATCAATTTTCTGCTGTTGAACTACTGTATTATTATCATTATTTGCATGTTTATTGGTCATAGATCTGGTTGTGACTTTTAGTATAGAATTATCCATTTCTTTTAAGTCGTTAATGGTTATCCTTGATAACGCGTCCGCAACGTAATTATCTTTTCCCCTAAGATATTCAATAGTAAAGTCATATTCCTCTAAGTCGAGTCTCATTCTTATTAGTTTGGAACTTGGATTCTTCATAGAAAATAAATAAGATAATGGTTTATGATCAGATCGTACTAAGAAATGTTTTCCATATATGTATGGTCTAAAATGTGTAATAGCCCAATGGATGGCAGTTAATTCTTGTTCAATAATAGCTTTATTGCTTTCACCCTTACTGAATGCTTTAGAGGCATATGCTATAGGTAGATGTTTTCCTTCATATTCTTGTGTTAATACTGCCCCACAAGCTTTTTTGCTTGCGTCTGTTGTTATGCAAAATTGTTTATTGAAATCGGGGTATTGAAGCAATGTTGGCTTCATTAAGGCCTTTTTAAGATATTCAAATGCGAAATTGCAATCATCTGTCCATTCGAATTTTGTATTCTTTTTAGTTAGTTGTGTTAAATGTCTTGAATATTCTGAAAAATTTTTAATGAATCTTCGATAGTAGTTGCAAAAGGCGACAAATCTTTTTGCACTATCTGCATCTGTTGGTTTAGGGTAGTTTTCAATTATTGCATATTTAGTGTCATCCGGCAGTATTCCTTTGTCAGTACATTTGTGACCAAGGTATGTAACTTCCTTCATGAAAAAAGAACATTTTTCTGGGTGTAGTTTTAGATTGTGTTTTCTACATAACTCGAAAACTTCTCTTAGATTTGAAAGCATATGTTTCTCTGAACATCCTAATACAACTAAATCATCCATATACAGGAAGGCTTGGTTGGGTTTTAATCCACTAAAAGCTAGTGTCATCATTCTTTGAAAAGAATTAGGGGCTATTTTTAGACCGTATGGTAATCTCGTTAATCTATATGAACCGTTGTTTGTCGAAAACGATGTTAAATCCCTAGATTTGTTTTCTAAACTAATTTGATGAAATCCAGACATTAAGTCTAAACAAGAAAAGTATTTTGCTCTACCTAGTTGGTCTAATATGTCATCTATCCTAGGCAGTGGGAACTTATCTGCAATTAGTTTTTTATTTATTTGTCTATAATCTACGACAAGTCTCCATCTTTTATTTTCAGTATTTGGGAGTGATTTCTTGGGTACTAATAAGATTGGACTGTTGTATTCGGAGTAAGATGGTTCCACTATTTTGTCAGTTATTAATTTGTTAACTTGTCTGTCTATTTCTTCTTTATGTGAATGCGGTATTTTGTAATTCTTTATATATATCGGTGTTGGATCTTTTACTCTTAACGTTTGTTCATAAAAATTGTTAGTGCTAATTGGTTCTGTTTCTAATCCAAAAATATCGCTGTATTCAGAGCATATGTTAGTTAGTGTTGTGTTAAAAGGTATTGGAAAATTTTTCTGTAATATTTGTAATATTTTTGATTTTTTATTTGTGTTACTATTATTAGTTTTATTTGTGATTATATCATAGTTTGATATTTTTTCGTTTAATATATTGTTTGGATTTAGTGTTGTATTAGTGTTATTAGTATTTAAGAAACGAATATAAGCAAACTTAGTGTTTATTAGTGTATTTGCAATAAATACGCCTGGTATTGGTTCTTGATTTGGTATCAATAATTCAGTTTCATTGGAGCATATATTTATTTTACGTATTACTTCTGACCTTGCTGGTAAGACAATGTTATTATTATTATTTGTAAGTGGTATTTTTATATCTTGTGGTATATTAAAAGGTCTAAGGATAAGATAATCAAAATCCTCATTAAAATCTAAAACGCAGTTGTATTTTTTCATAAAATCCATACCAATTATACCATCGCATGGTATCGGAAATTCATCATTTACTATATGAAAGTTGTGTGGTATCTGGAAGTTTTGGGCTCTTAGCTCAAAAAATTTAGTTCCTAAGGAATTTATTTCACCTTTTCCTATCCCACTTAATGTTGTTATTTTGTTTTTATTGATTTCCTCTAATTTAAAATATTTTGATTTAACTATCGAAATATCTGCTCCAGTATCTACTAACAATGTTATTTGAATATTTGTGTTATTAATGTAAGCATTTATGAAAAAACAAAAGTTAAGATTAAGATTATATATTTTTGTTTTTATTGGTTTGATCCTAGGGGAAGATTCGAGTTTTCCGAATCTCTTTCATTGCTTGCCGTCGTATGTACGTAATTTCGGTTTCTATTGTAATTAGTTCGTCTTTGATGGTAAGTATTATTTTTATTTCTGTTGTTATTGTGGTTTCTATTATTATTGTTTCGAGAGTAGTTGTTTCGTCCACGAAATCTATAGGAATTATTATTTGGTCGTTGTTGGAAATGTAATATTGTATTTTGTTGTCCAGTTGCTTCTGTACAACTGTTGACAAACTTGCTGATTGCTTCATTCATATTACTAAACTGTCCGGCTTCCATAATAAGTTTTACTTTATCATTGGTACAGTTCTCTGTCATTGCTTTTACTGCTGTCTGTGTTGCATATTTATTTGCGATTTCGTTTGTTACTCCATCAGCTATGTACGCATTTTCTAATGACTTAGTAATAGCTTCTATTTCACTACAATATGTATTAGCAGTTTTATTATTTTGTCTAATATTCATTGCTTTTGCTGTCAAGACCTCGACTGACTCGCCTTTAATTGTATTTTCTAATTTGTTTACTATATCTGCTATGGTATTTTCATTATTTATAATATTTCTGGTATTTCCTTTTAATTTTGTTTTTATTAAAGATACTGCTATGATTTCATGTGAACCTTTGATTGAGTCTACTAAGGCTATTGCATCTAAAAATGATCGTAAATTTTCTGCCTTTCCGTCAAACTCAGGAATTAATTTAGAGGCGGTGTTAAGAAATTCTACCACTGTTTGAGACATTGTTGCTTCTATTTTATTTATTATTGGAAAATTTTTTTCGATTTGTATCCTCTCATGGATATTATTTGATATATTTATATCGAAATTCTTTTTTTGCTGTTATTCTTAATACTTTGTCTCTTGTGTCTTGGTAAAATGCTTCAGCAGCTATCTTATGATTTTTTGTAAGTCTTTCGTAATTTACATTTAAAAGGGTTCTAATTTCTTCTAAACTATTAATTAGTATTTTCAAATGTTTATGTAAAGTATCGTCTTTTATTGGTCTGTCCAAATTCAGACATTTATAGGATTTCTCTATTTCTACTTTAATGTTTCTGCATCTTTCAAGAATGCTTTTCCAATCCATATACAAATTTTCTTCTTTCTTCCTTTTATTTATATTGTATTTGATTCATTATTTCTATTTTGATATCTTTTCTTTAAATTTTTATGATGCATTTGATATATGCGACAAAAGAAATTTATGATTAATATTAAAGTTATTATAACTAAGAATATTTCTATTTTAAAAGTATTAATATTTTCTTCTCTTATATCTACTTCATTTACTACGTTTGCTCGTGGATGATCAAAGGTAGTCTTCGAATTACACATTGTTTAAAAAAAATTTGTTGAAGAAAAAAAAATTAGTGTTTGTCAACGGCGGTTAACGCCTACCGACCTATACGTGCATCTAGTGCACTGTAGTTTTTTTTGTATTAGTTCATCGAGTTGGTTGATTCTCAACCAAATTATTGTCGACCGCTCCCAAGTTGGTGGTTCCTTGCTGTTGACTTCTCTTAGTAACTGGGATCTCTCTCTCTTCCATCTGCAGAGTAATCCACCTCTGCGTTTTGGTCTTGTCACTTGTGGTTTTTTATTTATTGGAGTATCATCCTTCTTTTTAGGCTGCTTCTGCCTTGCTCTATACTCCTCTAGAGTTAATGGTTTTGGGCCTGCTTTGGAATCCATGCACCTTTTGGCTAGGTGTTTTCTTCCTACTCTTCTCTTTTGTCAGGCCGTTATTGGCTGGACTGACAGTATTTTCAAAAAATTTTATTTATTCCATCCTTTTTTATGGGTGCTCTATTTGTTAAAGCACTCCAAGGAATTTTGAATTTCTTTGGGTGCTCTGTATTTTTAAAGCACTCCAAGGACTTTGGATTTCTTTGGGTGCTCTGTATTTTTAAAGCACTCCAAAGAAGTTTGGCAGGATCGCCATGTGATAAATGAAAGTCAGTTTTTATTATTAGAGCAACTAGTTGTCGCTTTGACTTTATTATCAGAATTGATCTTTATTACTAAATACATACTACTTATATACTACTTATGAAAATATACTAGACGACTAATTCTTAAACTAATGTATGGGAATATTTTGGGTAATTTGATTTGACTTAAAGTATTCCCATACATATGGTCGTAGCTGAATGCGTGTGTCCATTTCAAGTGCATTGCAACCCAGACGTTTACTACAGTGTCTATTTACACCAAGCGCTAATGGGCATGCACCTTATGTATATCTGTTTGTTTTGTTTACTGTAAGAGGACACTTGTTTTGTTCAGTTACCTAAAACAATGGGAGGGAATAAGTTTATCCTACGTGGCACTACATCTAGCCATGGTTTTTTCCTATTTTTTTTTTCTCTTTAAATAGGATATAAATGTTTTTGAAACTCTTTGGTTTTTATAGGCATTAAGAGTTTTTATATGTTTATGCGCTAACATACGGGTTTAGAACCAATCTACCATATATACGCTAGCCGGAAAATCTTTTATATGCCTCCTAAACTTTGTGTTTTAGTCGATTTTTGTTATTTACATAACAAGTTAGTAGCGCGTAACAAATGCTTTAGGTTTAGTTTGCCCATCAGGAGCATACACATATACACGGGATATTAACCTTGAGCTTTGTTAACAGTCATCGCAAACGCTAACCGAACAGGAAACAAATTTTTAAAATCGAATGGTAAATCTGTTGGTAGCATTGGAATGCGTAGCAAAATACATCTGTACTTTTATATTTTCCTGTTATAATGGTCGCTTCTACTAAATTATTTCTCAGTTTTTTTACTGCAAATCGAGTGCCATTGCAAAGCCGAGGTGATCGATATTACGCAGTAAAATGATTGACACTCCAATTTTAAGTTGTAGCACATGTGGTGGAAAACCTGGCACACCGAGTGAATTTAAGAACTCAACAGGATAATTAACGGCCTTATGTTGACTGATTTGACGCATTTCAAAGTGATATCAATCTTCTCCATATTGAAAAATAATAGGATACTGAAGCGCGTCATATGAGCGATGCATTTCAGTGGGCGAGGCCATGCCCCTTTGTTCACTTACATAGTCAAGAATTTATTATTTCGTAAGAATATCCTATTGTGAAAATTTAATGACGATCGGTCCAGTAGTTAAGACTATAGTACGATTTTTAATTTTCCTAAAAAGGGGCGTGGTCCCACCCACTTTTCTCCTGGTACGTATTCCTAATTATGCCAATACCATATGTACCACATATCATTAACGTAGGTCAAAAAATGCCCAAAATATGGCGATTTAAATTTTTGGGTTATATGGGCGGTGCCAACCCCGTTTGTACAATGAAAACTTCATATAGACTATTATTTCTTCCAGAGTCACTGTAACATGCTGTGCAAATTTCATCAAAATCGGCTCTGCCGTTTTGGAGTCCATACGTTACATACATACAGTGGGTTGCCGGTTTAACGAATTATATATTGTCAGGCCCATTCGTTATATCGAAAAATTCGTAAAAACCGGCAGTTTTTTATACCCTTCACCTTCATGAGAAGGGTATATATATGTTTGTCATTCCGTGTGAAATTTCCACAATATAATTTTCCGACCCTATAAAGTATATATATTCTGGATCCTCATAGATAGCGGGGTCGATTAAGCCATGTCCGTCTGTCTGTCTGTCTGAGTGTTGAAATCAGTTTTTGAAGTCCCCAGTCGGGAACCAAATCTTCAATAATTCTGCCAGAAATTCTTTCGAGAAGTTTGCTATTTAAAATCAGCAAAATCGGTTTAGGTCAACCAGAGTTATGAACCAATATGTGAGACCACCTCCATAAAAATTTGATATTTTTTGTCCATTTTATTGCAATATTTTGAAATATATTACAGGTAATACCATTAAATTTTGTATACATTGTTTGTATGATAAAAGAACAAAGTGTGCTGAAAATAGTATGAATCGGTCCATGATTTCTCATAGCCCCCATACAAAAAACTTCCCAAAATATTGCTAAATTATACATAAATGCCTATAAAACTGGAATATCAAGACAAAATTCAGCAAAAATAAGTTTTATGCAAAAAGAAATCGCAAAACGAAATTTTTTTTAGTTCGGTCCATGTTTGACTATAGACCCCATATAAAGTCCACTTCAAAATTCACTTAAATACGTATAAAACAGATATAAATAATGGTAAACGGCTAAAATTTTACATAAATAATCTTTATAGGCAAATAAATTGTTATATAAATTTTTTGGTGATCGGCCCTTTATGTGAAATTTAGGCGTTAGATTAGACGAACATAAAGCTGACATAAAAAGAGGAAATCAATCAAGTGCACTTGCACAACACTGCATTGAAAACGGACACAAACCAAACTTTGAAAAAGTGAAAATTTAAGATAAAGAGAAAAGGGAAAATAAGAGATACACGTTGGAGAGCTTAAGAATACAACAAAAATCGACAATTGCAATAAACACAAAAGAAGACAAAGACAATACAAATGCAAACTACACCATTGCAATACTTTAGTACTAATAACAACTGAGACCAAGAAAAAACGACAAATTTTCTGTGATATATGTATATTTTAATTTACATTAATTTTTTTAAATATTTTAAGTTTTGTGTTGTGTTGTCACATATACAAAAAAATACTGTGATATAAATCATAAATTGATGTAAAGACTGACAAAAAAGATTATTGTAAGTTAATTTGTCAAAAATTACGCTTGTAATTATTGTTATTATTGACTAAATGTTTCTTTTGTATTTTTACAATGTTACCAGATTTTAATAAAAAACTCAAATCCCTGAAGAAGTTGGAAAGAATACCAACGAAACGTCGGATTTAATTGAAAATGAAATAAATAATCTTTTATTTGCATTAAATTAATGACCTTGAAAGCCTGCATATAGGAAACTATATAAACTATTAATAGTAAAAACATTCAATTTTAAAAAAACTAATATGAAGACAACAAAATGGTCTCGTCAACTAACTTCAGGTATGAACTCTGATTTACCAACAACTTCAAGAAATCGGTTCAGTGCTCTGGCCGATTTTAATGACATGGAATTGGATCCAGTGTCCAACATAACTGAATCTAAAAATATTAAACCTCCGGCAAAATTTCAGTTTATGGGGGACACCCCTGGGAAAAAAAAAAAATGCCACGCCCCCTTAAATGACCCCAGGAGTGCGAAAATCATAATGAATAAGGGGGCTCACGCCCCCTATGGGCGTGGCAGTCGAAAAACGACCCGGCGCACCTACGTAGACAATATGGGTATCAAATGAAAGCTAATGTCTTCACGATTCCAAAAATAGCCGTATCGTCCAATTCACGACCCCAGTCGTGAATGTCAAAGGCAGTAACGTAATCCATATTTAGTGATGTTCTCGTGTCAAGAGTCAAATCATAAATGAGGATAAGTACAAAATTAAGAAACGAGGAAAACTCTTGAAAGCTTCTGATTGATTAATGAAAATTTGTTATACTGGCTTCGCTTAGTAAAGTTTTTCTGCGTGACCGGCCTACGGCCGGGCTTAGGGGTTTTTAACTCCAGTATGTCTTAATTCTAGACGGCGGGGATCTCGAGTGCTCGGCCTCTGGCCGAGCTAAAAAGAAATAAACAAAAAAAGTCCTTCCCCCATTTTATAAAAATTAACATATCTTCCTCAAATTCTGGACGATCTGGCAACTACGGGTATTTTTGGAATCGTGAAGACATTTCCTTTCATTTGATACCAATATTGCCTAAGTAGGTGGCATGGGTCGTTTTTCACCCCCGCCCCTATTTAACAAAAATGGCCGTATCGGCTGCAAAAACCGCCCGATCTGGCAACTATGGCTATTTTTGGAATCGTGAAGACATTAGCTTTCATTTGATACCCATATTGTCTACGTAGGTGGGCCGGGTCGTTTTTCGACTGCCACGCCCATAGGGGGCGTGAGCCCCCTTTTTCATTATGATTTTCGTACTCCTGGGAACATTCTGAAGGGGATGGCATATTTAGATTTTTTCTCTAGGGGTGTCCCCCATAAACTGAAATTCAGCCAAACCTCCTCCTCTGGTAGTTGACGAAAAAATTTCGCTCAGGGAACTTCAAGAGTTATTTGGTAAAACTCCATATACAAGCGTACATCAATTGGAGCGAAGGTGTTTCCAGAAAATGAAAAATGTAAAAAGATTTTGTTGGAGAAGAATATAGAATTTCACTCTTTCAACTCTATGGAAAATCGCCTCTACATGGTGTTTTTATACGGACTTCCCAAAATCAGTACTGATGATATCAAGAATGACATCTTAGGTTATAATTTAACACCTTCATCTATTACTGAAATTAACACAAAATTCAGTTCTGTAAACAATGCAGTATATAAAGTACAATTCGCCAGGAAAAACTTTAATCCTAAATCACTTAGCAACATAACTGCAATATGCAACATTATTGTTTCGTGGAAAAAGTTTAAACCTAGAAAAGGTGACAATCCAACGCAATGTTGGAACTGTTTAATGTATGGTCATGGTGGTGAACACTGTAACCGTCTTCCAGCATGTATGATATGCGCAAATCGGCACCACACAAATGATTGCCCACTCAGGAATCAAAACAAAATACCAGCAGTATTTTCTTGTTTTAATTGTAACAAGCATGGTAAAGAACGAACAGATCACTCCCCTGTAGTAAATAAAATAGTCAGTTTATAAAAAACATTAATTATAAATTAATTATTTTGCAAATGACTACAAATTGGTTTAAATCTCATGCAGATATCAACCAAACATATTGCGCAAGTCTCTTGCGCTGTTGTTTTCTTTGAAAAGTGAGTTTGAAAGGGGGGAAGCACAACATGTAAGAAATAAATAAAAGCAAAATGTAAAAAAAGAAAACAAAAGAAGCTGCCATGAAGTCAAATGTCACATGTCAATCAAAGCAAACAAGGTCTTTGAGGTAAACGGTGCTCAATTTTAATAGATGAAGGAACATCAACACCTTCTACATCAAATAGTGCAATCAAACCTAGAAAACAAGTAGGTATGGATAAATACGTCACAGTTCTTAAGCGACAGAGGAGCCCAACATCTGCTCAAGTATCATCAAATTCAAAAGCTCCTAAGACCGTGAGTAATGATCAAAATAGGTTTGCTCTCCTCCAGACGGATGAGCCAGAACTGCCGAAGAAGACGTTTAAGCCCCCACCAATTTATCTGAGAGAGCCGACTTCCAGTAAATTGGTACAAGGAATTGTTGCTGTAATAGGTGAAAACATGTTTAGCGTAACCTCAATGAAACATGGAAATATCTGCGAGACAAAGATACAAGTGAATAGGGAAGATGATTTTCGAAAATTGTC